>CANTUV010000060.1:2768692-4146788 GCA_947685225.1 Garcia nutans
AAGGAGAGCTAAATAGTTGAAAGTGAGCTGATTGAGGAAAAATATAAAGAAAATTGCTGAAAAAAATTTTGGGTGTAACCTTTGGGCAAGACTTGTGTCCAAGGGGATCTAATACTAGAAGATTACATGTGCCAGCTAGAAATTCAGATTTGCTTGAGATGCTTGAGATACGATTTTTTAGCAGATTTTCATAGATATTATGATTTATTTATTTTCTTATTAAGTAGATAATACTTAAAAATTTTAATAATTATTATTTTTTATTATTTATATTTCTATTTTCCTAATTGGACTTTACATAGAAAACTTCTATTAGAGTTAGAGTAGAATTTTAATTTATGAGTTGTAAATAGAACATGCGGGCAACGACCCTAGATGACTTTAGTTGAGGACTTTAGTCCAAACTTTTGTATATTATTTTATTTTATTTTAATTTAATTTAGTTTTTCTTCTTTTGAGTATGTGGACTAAACTCTAATCAGTTGGATGAGTAATCAAGATTTTCAATACGTCAAGATTTGTAAAATCTAATTAATTTTTTACTTATTTTCTTTAATTTTAGTATTTGTGTATATTTTGTAGCTCAATTTTATTATTATTTTGCTAATTAAATAATATGGTTCATTGCTTAATTAGTTAAACAATAAACCGTCACTCAAAATTTAGAATCCGTAATCGTTCAAAACTTTTGATATATGTGGTAATTAGATGTAGTAATAAAAAAATACACAATTTAATTTAAATAAATTTTGCGATAGAATTTATTAATTAGAATTAGGTGCTTTTAAATTTTAAAGCTTTTAGCGGGTTAAATCTTAAAGGGCATCCCTATAGGGTTATTCAATAACAAGGATTAGTAATAAAGCGTATCTTGTAACACCCTTATACTCTATAAACGTATAATATACACACTCTTAGTATGTAAGATATGCATATACGGTATAAAAATTTTACAATCCGGTTTAATAAAAACTTTCATATTTACTTATTACTCAAAATATTTGTATTTATGCAGATATATATATGTATCAGAATACATGATACCTCACATTACTCCATTATTTAAAACACTCTTTATAATTTGCAGTATATACTTACATACTCTCAAAATATAATATTAAAATATATTTTAATATAAGATTTATACATGCTGACAATGTGGCTTTGTTCTTGATGTAGCAATAAGCTTCAAGCTCAACCAACAAAAGCCTAGACTCGATCTGGTCTAGTAGAACTCTCCAGCTCTACCGGATCACTCCTGTTACCCATGTGATGAATTACAATCGCGCTAAATCGAAGCCTAGTGGTATAAACTTTGATAATAATAAAATTCAAAAATAATGCCAATGCAGAATATTCATATGCTATATCATCACATGATATTCAAGACCACTTTTGGATATATGCTTGTATCACTTGATAATTCAAGCAAACACATACACAAACATGAACTCAAACAACTAATACATCATTTAAATCTCAGAGTTACCATTTGGTCCATAATGACACCATGTGTCTAGCCCTAAAGGCAAAATATCAATGTAACAGCCCAACTAGGCTTGGGCTTACGACCCAGTCTTTTCACCCAGCCCAGCTTCAAGTACTTGTTTCTGAGGCTTACGATCCTATCTTTTCACCTCAAAAATATTTTTATAGTGACGCCAAGAGTCTAGCCCCATAGGCAAATATAAGCATACTACCAAACATAGAACTCTAAAAATTGAATAACATATTAGACACACAATTATTTCATATTTTCATTATCAATCTCTTTCTCATTTTTTCATGATTAAGCTAGACACATTGCCTCATTTATCTCATTTATATCAACATCATCATATAATCATAATGTATCTCATTTTATACAATCTAGCCATCATCAATGGCTTTATATAATATCTTTAATGTATACACAACAAACCACATTACTGAAATATTTTGGGTCATTTTCATATTTTGTAGATAGTTCACATTTCATTCAATCTAGTCATTAACAATGATTTTTCATAATGAATAATAATGCATACAAAGCAATTTATATGTTTTAGCATCATGTTCATGAATTTATAATGTATCAAGTAGCTTAACACATTTTTCATCCAAAATATGTTAGGCCAAATATAATGCAATCACATTTCATTTATCAAGAGTTTGTACATGCCTTCGAAAACAATCCAAAAAAAGCTTTGAAACTTCCTCTAACCTTCTCTTCTAAGTTACCCTTTAACACTAGAGTTGGGCAAACTACTCTTTCTCAATGCCTAAGCTAATCATAAATAAAAATTTAAAATCATATTCTAAGGCATTCTCAACATCAAATCATTTAAAAAGGAATTACAAATGAAAAATAAAAAAAGAGTTATTCTTAAGTGACATGCCCAACAACATGGGCATGTTATTGACCGTGTCACTAGTCTAATCACACAGCTTTGACACGTCCAATGACATGGGCGTATCACTGTCTATGTCATTCATTCTACCTCACAGAAACTTTGACATGCCCAACAACACGGGCGTATTCATGGATGCATAAATTATTTTGCCTTACAGAAGTTACAACACGCTCAGGGATATGGTCATGTTAATGATTGTGTCATCAACGTTGAACACAGCACCGTTGACACGCCCAACGACATGGCCGTGTCAGGCAAAAATTTTATATTCCAAACTCTCAACCATATGAACACAAACATTCTAAACTCAACACTACAAAATCCTTAAGCATCATCTTAGTTTATATCCATAATTCACCCATAAATTCAACACTTATATAACTCCAACATATCATAACTATCATCTTATTCAATAAATTATCACTTTCTCTCATAGCACATTCAAAAAAGAAGAAAGAAAAGAAATTTTTTCTCTTTCAATCCAACCTTAAAAATCATCATTAGCTACTCACAACATCTTCATATATATCCAAATAAATAATTAAAACATGCTAATACACAATTACCAAAATTAATATTTCATTCTTCCATAGAATTCCAAAAAAACTTGCAAAATGATAGAGAAACTTACCAATTAATGAAAAATTCTCAAAATCTTCACTTGAATTCTTGAGATTACTTTAATTTTTGGTGTAAGGAAGAAGAAAGCTTTCTGCTCACTCTCGCTTTCTCTCTAGCTCACGTTCAAAGAAGAAGAAGAAGCAAATTCCAATTTCTCTTCCTTTCCATCCTTATATATATATTAATTATTCTTTTATATGTGCTGTATATGTTTGGTATATGTATATATCATATTTACTTCAAATATATTTTAAATATATATTTCACTTAAAATTTCTTTCATTTTTCATTCAAATCATTTATTTAATTTATCCAAATTTAATTTATTTTATTCAATATTCAAGAAAAATTAGAAATATTACAATTCTCTCACCCTTAAGAGAATTTTATCCGCGAAATTATCTGCTATCAACTCTGGAATAACTAAAGATATTGACTCCGCATTAGTTGTTTACTCTCCTATGTCACCTTCTCAGTGTTATGATTCTTTCAAAGAATTTTCACAAGTGGTACTTTCTTATTTCTCAACTCTTTTATCTCTCGTGCCAAGATTGCTACTGGTTCTTCCTCATAAGTCAGATCTAAACTCACCTCAATAGATTCTACTGACAAAATATGAGATGGATCTGACTTGTACCTCCGAAGCATAGAGACATGGAAAATATTATGAATTTGATCTAACTCAGGCGGCAAAACCAATCTATTGGCCACTAGATCAACTCTTTCTCGTACCTCATATAGTCCTATTAAACGAGGACTTAACTTCCCTTTGTGTCCGAATGTCAATATCTTTTTCCACGGAGACACTTTCAAAAATACTTTATCTCCTACACTAAACTCTATGTCTCTTCTTTTTTAATTTGAATAGGATTTCTGTCGGTCTGAGACTACTTTCAGATGATCCTGAATTACCTTTACTTTCTCTTTTGTTTTTTTAATCAAATCAGGACCGACCAATTTACCTTCTCCAACCTCATCCTAATACAAAGGTGTTCTACATCTTCTGTCATACAAGGCCTCATAAGGTGTCATCCCAATACTGGACTGATGACTGTTATTATATGAAAACTCAATCAATGACAAGAATCTATTCCAACTTTCACTGAAATCAATGATAAAACTCCTTTACATACCATCTAAAATTTGTATAACTCTTTTTGACTGTCCATCTGTATGAGGATGAAAAGTTATACTAAAATACAATTGAGAACCCAATGCATTATGCAAACTCTTCCAAAATCTCAATGTAAATCGGGAATCTCGATCTGACACTAAAGAAACTGGAACTTCATGCAACCTCACTATTTCACTGATATATAGCTCAGCCAATCTCTCAAGAGAATAATTCATCCAAACTGGAAGAAATTGAGTTGTCTTCATCATCCAATCAACTTTCACCCAGATTGCATCATGCTTCTTTTGGGTCAAAGGTAGTCTAGTCACAAAATCGATCATTACTCGTTCCTATTTTCACCCTGATACTAACAAAGGCTGAAGCAACCCTGAAGGAACTTGGTGCTCAGCTTTCACTCTTTAAAAAGTGAGACATCTGAATACAAACTCTGTTATATCCCTCTTCATACCCGACCACCAATAATGCTGCTTTAAATCCTGATACATCTTGGTACTACCAGGGTGCGTAACATAAACTGATTAATGTGATTCCTTCAAAATCACCCTCTTTAATCCAGCATCGTCAGGAATACATAACCTATCTCTGAACCATAGACTGCCATTATTTCTCACATAAAAGTCTCGACTCTCTCCTTTTTGGCAATCTAATATAATCTTCTAGATTTTCTCATCTACCAACTGAGCCTCCCTAATCTGATCCAACAATGCTGGCCTCAACTGCAACTGAGCCATCAAAGCACCATCATCACAAGACTCAAATCTGACATGCATCGCCCTCAACTCAACAAGTAATAAGAGCGAATAAACAGTCAAAATTGCCAAAGACTTCCGATTCAAGGCATCAACAATAATATTTACCTTACAAGGATGATAATCAATCAAATAATCATAGTCTTTAATTAACTCTAACCACTGTTTCTGCCGAAGATTCAACTTTTTCTGAACTCCCAAGTACTTCAAACTCTTATGGTCAGTCTAAATGAAACACTTCTCCCCATACAAGTAATGTCATCAAATCTTCAGGGCAAAAACTATGGATGCTAACTCCAAATCATGAGTCAGGTAATTTAGCTCATGTGACTTCAACTGTCGAGAGGCATAAATAATGACTCCACCTTTCTGCATCAGAACATAACCTAAATCACTATATGAAGTATCACTGTAAATCACATAGGGTTTACCTTCCACAGACAGGGTAAGAATAAGAACCCGAGTCAACATCTCCCTCAGTTGCTCAAAACTCACCTGACACCGATTTATCCACACAAATCTAACTCCCTTCCAAAATAATCTGGTGAGTGGAGTAGCTATCATAGAAAAATCCCCTTCATAAACCGACGATAAGAGCCTGCTAAACCCAAAATACTTTTAACCTCTCTCACAGTCTTAGGTGGACTATAAATCAAAATAGCTTCAACTTTATTCGGATCAACTCTAATACCCTCTGCTGATACTACATGATCGAGAAAAGTTACTTGATCAAGCCAAAACTCATATTTAGGCAGCTAAGCATACAACTGCTTCTCTCTCAGAGTCTGTAATACAATCCGCAAATACCTGTAATGATCTTCCTTATTACATGAATACACCAGAATATCATCTATAAAGACCACCACAAACTGGTCTAGATAGGGTCTGAATACCATGTTCATCAAATTCATTAATGTTGCTGGTGCATTCGTCAATTTAAAAGGCATCACCAAAAATTCATATAGCCCATACCTTGTGTGGAAATTTGTCTTATGTATACTTACATCTTTGACTCTCAACTGATGGTACTCTGATCTCAGATCAATCTTAGAGAATACTATTGCTCCCTTCAATTGATTAAATAGATCATCTATCCGAGGTAATGGATACTTATTCTTAATGGTTATCTTATTCA
The DNA here is from genome assembly GCA_947685225.1 of Garcia nutans. Classification (NCBI taxonomy): domain Eukaryota; kingdom Viridiplantae; phylum Streptophyta; class Magnoliopsida; order Malpighiales; family Euphorbiaceae; genus Garcia; species Garcia nutans. The sequence goes on from CANTUV010000060.1 coordinate 2,774,726, forward strand.
ACTATCGGTAATTAATACACAATCTCAAGGTGTCATCTTTCTTCTTTACAAACAACACAAGCGCTCCCCACGGGGACACACTAGGATGGATGAACCCTTTATCTAGCAACTCCTGCAACTGCACTTTCAACTCTCTCAACTTAGTAGGTGTCATACGATAAGGAGTAATAGAGATGGGAGTAGTGCCAGGCAACAAATCGATACTAAACTCAACCTCTCTCTCAAGGAGTATCCCTAGCAACTCCTCAGAAAAAATATCTGAAAACTCGATAACTGTGGGTATACTGTCAAGCTAGGATCCTACCACTCTGGTATCTACCACGTGAGCAAGATATGCTTCATATCCCTTGCGGATCATTCTCCTAGTTGAAACAGTTGAAATAAACATGGATGAAAGATGTCTATGCTCACTAGATATCATCATATCTCTACCATCGCATGTTCTCAAGGTAACACATTTTCGCTGATAGTCTACCACAACTCCATGCCTGAATAATCAATCCATGTCTAAAATTAGATTATACTCTCTGAAAGGTATCTCAATTAGGTCATCGAGAAACTCAAAGTTCTAAACCACAACCGGGCTATCTCGTTGCACCCTGCTAACCACAATACTATGCCCTAAAGGATTTGTCACCAAAATATTAAATTCTAGGGGCTCTAAATGCAAATTATTCATAGGCAGGATAGATGCACTAATGTATGAATGAGTCAACCCAGGGTCTATTAATGCAAGAACTAAAGTACAAAATAAAAAAATACTAGCAATAACAGCTAAAGCATCTGGCTGCCTCTGCATTACATAGACCCGTTGTGATGGCCCTACCTCATCTAGTCTACCTCTGGCTGTAGAACCTCCTCTCTGACTAGACCCAGATCTACCATCCCTACCAAAACTTCTGCTACCACGACTCCCTCTAACACTGGGTTGAGAAGCTGCAGTATCTGTCTGTCTATCATCTGATGGCTCTGGATAATTTCTATTAAAATGATCTGATGATCCACATCTATAACATACTACTGGTCCACCTATTCTCTAGTAAACACTTCTATATACTTTACCATAAAGAACACATGTAAGTGGAACAGACCTTTGAGTAACTGGGGTCAGAGCACTAGCCACTGAAACTGCAAATCTTTCTCTCTGTCTCTGCTGCTGTACTGACCTGTCAGACTGCTCCTGGCTCGTACTGAATCTCTGAGGATATTCCTCCCAGCCTCTCTTCACTGATGAAGACCCTGCCTCACTCTGAGGTCTCCTAGTTCTACTCTCCTCTACTCTAACAGCTGCTATAAGACCCTGTGCTCTCTCAATACTCCTGGAAGCTACAACCAACTGAAAAAAATTTTAGTACAAGGAGCCTGCTATAATACACATGATAGAGGTCTTAGCCCCTCCTTAAACCTCTGACACCGATCAATCTCATCAGAAATGATCCTACCAGCATATTGACTTAGCTGAGTAAACTCTATCTCATACTCCGAAACTGTCTCAAACTCAGAAACTATATCTTCTTCGAATCCTTATACTCCCTCGAAGTATACTTCTGTTTGAATTTTCGCAGAAAAATGTCATAGGTCAAGACTGGTGGATCATCCAGAGCATGTGAAATTATCTTTCACCAATCATATACATCTCTCTGCAGAAGAGATCTGACATAATTAAACTTCTCCTCTTGAGTAGCATGCAGCTAGATGAATATTCTTTGGACTATGTCTAGCCACTGCTCTGCTACAGCAGGGTCTGTAGTACCAACAAAATTTTCAGCTCTAAACTTTTTCAGCTTATCATATTTTTTCGTCGACAACTGCGGCTGCGGCTACGGTGACTGCTGAACTGGAGCGTGCCTCAACAGTTCCACCATATGCTATAACCAATTCAACAAAATCTCATCAACTACTAGTCTCTCTGGCACAGGAACAGGTGCCTCTCTAGCAATCTCAGCTCTAGCTCCATCTCTACCCTCATCAGGAGCCACACTCTCTGTATTACCTACTGCAAAATAATGTGTTCGAGACGTCATAACTATCTATATCTATAAACACTGCAGAAATTACCACATCAAATATCAGAAACTGCCAGTGCCAATGCATGTATCATAATTGAAAATCATATTTAAAAATTTCTATTTCCTTTCTCTTATAACCCACTTAGGTTGCGAACCTCAATCATAGGCTCTGATATCAAAATAAATGTAATACCCTTATACCCTATAAACGTATAATAAACACACTCTCAGTATGTAAGATATGCATATACGGTATAAAAATGTCACAATCCGCTTTAATAAAAACTTCCATATTCCCTTATTACTCAAAATAGTTATATTTATACAAATATATATGTATCAGAATACATGATACCTCACATTACTCCATTATTTAAAACACTCTTTATAATTTACAGTATATACTTACATACTCTCAAAATATAATATTAAAATATACTTTAATATAAGATTTATATATGCTGACAAAGCGGCTCTGTTCTTGATGTAGCAATACGCTTCAAGCTCAACCAACAAAAATCTAGACCCGATCTGATCTAGTAGAACTCTCTGGCTCTACTGAATTACCCCTGTCACCTGTGCGATGAATTACAATCGCACTAAGCCGAAGCCTAGTGGTACAAACTTTAATAATAATAAAATTCAAAAATAATGTCAATGCAAAATGTTCATATGATATGTCATCACATGATATTCAAGACCACTTTTGGATATATGCTTGCATTACTTAATAATTTATACAAACACATACACAAGCATGGGTCCAAACAACTAATACATCATTCAAATCTCAGAGTTACTGTTTTGGTCTATAATGACACCATGTGTCTAGCCCCGAAGGCAAAATATCAATATAATAGTCCAACTAGGCCTGGACTTATGATCCGGTCTTTTCATTCAGCCCAGCTTCAAGGATTTGTTTTTGAGGCTTACGACTTGATCTTTTCACCTCAAAAATATTTTCATTGTGACGCCAAGCATCTAACCCCATAGGCAAATATAAATATGCCGCCAAACACAAAACTCTAAAAATTGAATAATATATTAGACACACAATTATTTTATATTTCCATTATCAATCTCTTTCTCATTTTCCCATGATCAAGCTAGACACATTGCCTCATTTATCTCATTTATATCAACATCATCATATAATCGTAATGTATCTTATTTTATACAATCTATCCATCACCAATGGCTTTACATAATATCTTTAATGTATACACAACAAACCACATTACCCAAATATTTTGGATTATTTTCATATTTTGCACATAGTTCACATTTCATTCAATTTAGCCATTAACAATGACTTTTCACAATTCATAATAATGCATACATAGCAATTCACATGTTTTAGCATCATGTTCATGAATACATAATATATCAAGTAGCTTAACACATTTTTCATCAAAAATGTGTTAGGACAAATGTAATGCAATCACATTTCATTTATCAAGAGTTTATATATACCTTAGGAAATAATCCAAAACAAGCTTTGAAACATCCTCTAACATTCTCTTCCAAGTTGCTCTTTAACACTAGAGTTGGGCAAATTATTTTTTCTCAATGCCTAAGCCAAATGTGATCATAAATAATCATTTAATATCATATTCTAAGGCATTCTCAATATCAAATCATTTAAATAGGACTTATAAATGAAAAACAAAGAAAAGAGTTATTCTTAAGTGACACGCCCAACAATACGAGCATGTTATTAACCGTGTCACTAACCCAATCACACAGAAGTTTTGACACGTCTAATGACATGGGCGTGTCATTGCCTGTGTCATTCATTCTGCCTCATAGAAACTTTGACATGCCCAACAACACATGTGTGTTCATAGCTGTGTCAATTATTTTGTCTTATAGAATCTACAACATGCTCAAGGACATGGTCATGGTAATGGTCGTATAATTAACATTGAACTCAGCACCATTGACATGCCCAACGATATGGTCGTATCACTGGTCGTGTCAGGCAAAAATCCTGCATTCCGAACTCTCAACCATATAAACACAAATATTCCAAACTCAACACTACAACACTTTTAATCATCATCTTAGTTTATATCCATAATTCACCCATAAATTCAACACTTATATAACTCCAACATATCATAACTATCATCATATTCAATCAATCATTAATTTCTCTCATATCACATTCAAAGAAGAAGAAAGAAAATAAATCTCTTATCTTTCAATCCAACTTTAAAAATCATCATTAGCTAATCACAACATCTTTATACATATCCAAATAAACTATTAAAACATGCTAATACACAATCCCCAAAATCAATATATCATTCTTCCATAGAATTCTAAAGAAACTTACAAAATGATAGAGAAACTTACTAATTGATGAAAAATTCTCAAAATTTTTACTTGAATCCTTGATATTACTTCAATTCTTGGTGTATGAAAGAAGAAAGCTTCTTGCTCACTCTCTCTTTCTCTCTCTAGCTCACGTTCAAAAAAGAAACAAAAGAAGAAGAAGAAGAAGAAAATTCTAATTTCTCTTCATTTTCATCCTTATATATATATATACATTAATTATTCTTTTATTTGTGTTGTATATGTTTGGTATATGTATATGTCATATTTACTTCAAATATATTTTAAATATACATTTCATTTAAAAATCCTTTCATTTTCCATTCAAATCATTTATTTAATTTATCTAAATTTAATTTATTTTATTTAATATTAAAAAAAGGGATATTACATCTCTTAACTAATTTATTACCTAAGAAAAAATTGATTAATGCGAGCATCCCAGTTAGCTAGAATTAATTTACTAAAAAATTAAAAAAATATTTTTGTATCAATGATTAGATCTAAGAATTAAAACCAAAATTATTCCCTTTGACTGAAATAATCAACATTGTTATTTTTTAAATTTAATTTGTTGCTATCCATTTATTTAGTTTTAATTTCAGTTTTGAATTTATTTTAATCTTCAATCATAAAACTCCCTATTTAATTTTATTTAGCTTCTATTTTAGATTTTCAAAGAAAATTAATTTAAATAATTAATTCCATGAGGATTCAACCCTATTCATCGCTTTTACAAATTTTATTTAATCTAAGAATAAGTTTTTATTTTTGGTGAATTCGATGCCCATCATATATATATATATATAATATCCATAATTATAATTCGAACTCACAACTGAAAGTAATTTTAATATATGCTAACTATCAAAGTAGATTGTTTTTATTAAATTATTTAAAACCATAAATTTAAACCTTCAATTAGAGTTAAATTATATGCGTGCATGCTGCTATGCGCACATGTGTGTGAGTGAATTCAAACTGAATTTATTAATCTAAATTGAAATTAAATTTTACCCAAAATAAATTTGAATTTAATTGGATTCTGAATTTAATTCATTCTAAATAATATATTGATAACAAGATGGACTTTTAGGACTCATTCTTGGCTTGAAGTTCGGATTCTTCACTAGTTGATCTATGACCTATAAAATAAGATATTAGTGCTTCAGTGGAAAATTTTGATGCCTAAGTCAGTAATTATTTTGTCTTAGTAAAAAATGAGCTTTCTTAAGTATAAAAAATGATAGATTTACATGTGGTGATCCACCTTTATTTATAATTAAAAGTAAGGGACAACAATTGTATATATCAATGAGTTTTCTAGAAGTGTTAGAATCTTATCGGCTGAGTTTAGAGCTTGGTAGTACTGAAACTAAAGGTCGGTTGTGCTGAGAAAAGAAAATACCGAACTAACACTTAAAAGTTAATGAATGACTATAGCTCTTCTCTTGAGGAGCTCGGTTCCGTATTTAGGAACTTCTTCTTAAATAGCTCGGCTCCTTTTTTGGAAATAGAGAGTTTGTCAATTCTTGCCTCGGTAATTTATAGATAGTGTCATATATATATATATATATATATTCGAATTGAATTAAGAAAATTCTATTTTTATCTTCCTTCAATTCTAATTGATGCAAATTAAAAAAAAACTAATTTCATAAAATATAATAATAAAAATCATAGATTTATTATAAAATTTTTAATTTTCACTAAATCTTAATGAAATTTGAATTTGAACAAACTCGATTACACTTCCAATTCGAATAAATATTATTTATATCAAACATTTTTATTTTAAAGGACTTTGAGGTGATTTTTTCTTTTGAAAAAAATATCAAAGAAAACAAAAAATGTGTAAGTACACCTGAGGGATTAATTAGCAAGAGCAAGGTACATATTAAATGAACAATATATATATATATATATTTATAGAATCACATATCAATTTCAATTGCTTTTGTTTTTTAACCCAAAAAGAAAAAGCTAAGCCGACTAGAGAGACAAGTGGTACATGGATGTCTCTTTTATGTCCCGTTCACCACAAACATGTTTATCCCACTTTATCATAAAAAAAAATAGCTCTAATCTATTCTATTGCCTAAAATGGTGACAAATTTATTGCTTTTACAACTTACAATTTGGATTAATACTTTCAATAAATTTATATTAATTACACACTAATCCCATTCTCATCTTCACCCTTATATATATATATATATATATATAAGGGTTAATAAGGAGGAGATTGGAGACCCCAATTCACACCAACTCCTGAAAGTCAAGTTGTAGCTGTTTCGAGTACATTGGAAGTGAAAAATTAGCATAAGTTGAGGAAAGCTGAACCACTCTTCAGTTAGTTGCAGAACAAAGGACAACGTTGTAACAATATAAATTATACTAGCAATTATAATAAATAACATTAATCATGTTGCTATAGCTAATTAAACAAGATATCTCTTATAATAAATACTACTAATAATAATGAAATGGGAAATGACAGTTAAAGGGTAAATTAGAAATTTGAGTACAAACAGCCTATTTAATAAGTACCCATAATAATTCCTATTAAAGCAAAATATAGAATATAAATCCCACTACATTATTTTTTAGGGCTTAAATGAACGAACGAGCTCCACGAGGGGTTAATAAAATTCTAAATGACAAATTTACCCTCCAATTGTACGCATCCAAAAACTCCCCCTGTCAACCATCATTTTTCACGTTAAGCTACTCATAACCCATGAGGTCTGAGGCTGCCCAGCTATCATCCAACCCTCTCCTCTCCCATTATTTCATTATTATTTTTTTCTTAAACTATAATTATATAGATAAAAATACAAATTTTTTTTATGAAATTGTTAGAAAAAATTCATAATATTATAAATTAATCAGTTTAAAAATATATTATTAAATTTATTAAATTTTTTATTAATTTATAAATTATCAGCTATGTATAATTTATACAAAATTTTTTATACACGTAATAATTTTTATAAATTTTTTATTTGATTATAAATTAATTTTATATTTTTATAAAATGATAAAAAATCTTTAATAAAAAAATAAAAATTTTGAAAAACCTGGTAAGAAAAATAATTTTTTAAAATTAATAATTGAATATTTATTTTATTACATATAAAATTGTGTGATTAAATACTCAAAAAAATTTTTAAAAATTTTATGTAAAATAAAATTCTGATGAAATTTAAATAATAATATTTAATATTTGAGAATTAATTAAAACCCAGAATCTCAGCTTGATTCCTAAATCTTAATTTCGAAATTATTATCACTAAATCAAAATCATTATTTTGGAATTGGTATATGGGTGAACTTATGATATATCATGCTTATAGTTATGATTGTAATAACGTAAAACAAAACATAATCAATTGTTCAAACAGTGCAAAAGCTGTAAGGGCTAAATAGTCTTATTTCATTTGGCATATAATATAATTGCCCATTGGTTACAAAATTCTGCCCTTTTAATAATTATAAAAATCGTGTCATACCTTATTGTCTCCTTTTCTAAAATCATAAGTTCAGGCGAAATTTTGTATTTTTTTCCTTTTTATTTAGAAATGTTTTTTTTTTCCTTCCCTCTTCTTACGTTATTTGATTAGGAAAATGCGAATTCATATATCATTTTAGTTTATTGTTAATCTAATAGGACATTTTCTCATGATTTATAATTATCATATATAAGTTGTTTTTTTCTTTTAATCTAAATAGTAAGGATTAATTGTATCAACAATGAAGAAAAATAATAGTGTTATAGTTATCGAAATTAATTTAACTAAAAATATTTGAATTGACTCAATTTAAATTAATAAATAATACAAAATTTTCATAATAATTGTCAATTCTATTTTCCAAAAATAAACATTGTTGTTGTTGTTGTTGTTGTTATTATTGCGACTTTCCACAATTGTCGATTATATTTTCAAAAAATAATTGTCGATTTAACTTAATTTTTTTTTGACAAAAAAATAAAATTCATTCACATAATCTGTTTGAGAAAATAATATTCTAAATTATTTAAATATTAAATGACTCACACTTTCCATCCCTTATTAATTGTTGGACTAAACTTTTGATAATTCTAGAATTATTAACAGTTTAGTCCAACAATTAATAAGTAAATATTGACCTATATATAAATATGTAAACTAAAAAAATCTGTCTAATTACTAGAAATTAGTAAAAAATGAGTAAGATAAAAAAATATAATCTAATTTCTCTCCAACAAATGACTAGAAATTAGTAAAAATATAAATAAGATAAAGTAAATTTTATCAATAATAATTATATATGTTGAAAACCCAAATTAAACAAGTCTTATTTTGCCATTTCGACATTATATCCCAGGGGCATGTAACGTATTTGCCATCCAGTCCTTAATAATTGATAATTAAGTGTTAATAACAAAACTTCAAATTACAAAACTACCCCTACAAGTAGATAAATGGTTTTTTTTTACAGGAGTCTACATATAGATATAATTGTTGTCAACAATGACAAATACAATTGATGGTGTGAAACTAAAACTAAACTGGGAAAGCTTAATTACAAAAAACCGCCACTTTTAATTAATTAATTATTTATAATAAGTGCCATAAGAACAGTAGAGAAAAAAATTACGGCAAGAAAAATTATTATAGGCAACAGTGCCTAAACCAAGAAATAATAATATTTGGAAAGTTAAAAAATAAATAAAAATAATGAGAAAAAGAAGAGGAAGCAGAAGAGGTTAATCAAACAAAAGAGAATTGATGATGGGCGTGAGGGCGAAGGTGGTGATGATGGTTCGAACCAATCCAAACCATCATTGCGAATCTTGGGGACGGCCTAGCCCACCATCATTTTACAAGGCCCTAGAGACCCTTAATATCACATAATGTCAAAATATTATGACCTAAATACTTTTTTTTTTTCACATTTTTATCTCAAGAAAGAAAGTTATTACTCAAATACTATTCAATTTTAATTTTTTAATTAAAAAATCACTAAAATAAAAATGAAAAAAAAAACAAAAGACTGAATCTAAATCCTAATCAGCAGGTTAATCTCATGTATAGACCCTAATTTTCTTCAACCTCAGTCAAATATTTAAAAAAATATATTAAAATTTTTTCAAAATTATAAAAATTCAAACTTAAAATTTAATTTTGATGATATATATCAAAAATATTAAAATTAAAATTAAATGATGATTAATAAAAACAAATATAATCATAAAAATACTCTTTTATCCAAAGGAAAAGGAAAAAAAAGAAAATTTTAAGCACCACCAGCACCATCATCATTCACATTACCTCATATCCTTCATCACCATCATCATACAAACACCCAAAAAACATTAAATTTTTTGCCCTTAACCGGCCGCCTTCCATGCTTACAGATGCATGATTGTTGTGTCAGGAGAGAGGGGCATGTCCCCTCTCGCAACCCATAATGCTCTTTCTCTCTCATAAGAAGTTTTTTTCCCCCCAACTCTGGCTTTTTTGCTTCTATATATTAACAGTCTCTTTGTTCATTTTGTCCCTCACTCACTTCATTCACCAAGGAAAAAAAAAACTTTTTTTACAGTATCACTATAGCGACTAGTTGTTACAACTTACAAGCCAGACAGATAGATAGCTTCCTCGGCCAAGGCTCTCTAACCAACAACCACAACTTGAAAAGGTGATCTTTTTAGAAAAGATAAAGAGAGAAACAGAGGCCCCCACCTCTGTTTTCTAATTCTAATTCTCTCTGTTTTGTTGAGTTTTCTTTCTTATTTCTTTCACTAAGATAGGTAGACAATGGTAATGTACATGAGTTCTTGTGGTGAGTTTTTGTTGGTTTTGTATCAAATAAAGACATTTTAGAGTACATAAGGTACATTCTCACAATGTTGGGAGTTCTTTGCCTTGTCTATCTAATAAAAACAATCTCAATTTGAGGAGGGAATGTTTGTTTTTTGAATTCTCTCTCTTTGGATTCTCCGACATTTGTTTTTCTTTGCTTTTCTCTTATGGGTGGATCTTTGTCTTTCTCCAGCTCTGAGGTTGTTTTCTTTATCTTTTTGTTTTTAAATTTTTAACTTTCGCCTTTCGACTTGTTCTTTTATATTAAGATTATACACATTCTTTTATATTACAAGTTACTACAGAGCAAGAACCACATTTTGCAAGATACACACACAAATGTGTATCTTTTAATGTAGACACACACACGAGTTCACCCTGGAGTCAGTCTTGGTAAATGCCTTTTATCCTTTTCTTTCATGTTTGGGAAACCGAAAGAGACTTGGTGATGAGTACAGATTTGGACAACACTTATTCCATCTCCATATATTTCCTTCATTTATCTTCTCGATTACTGGCCATTCTCTCGCTATATATATGTATGTATATGTGTATAAACACTTGTAAAGTTTGTCCAAACATATTAATTTGTTTTTTGCCTTTCACTTGCCCTGCTCTTCCCTGTTAGTTTTGGTTTCTTCTTTTGACTATACCTGGCTAGGCAAGAAACCTTGAGGGAAGACTACTAGACTAGTTCTTTGACTTCAACTGTTTGTTGTCTACCTTTTAGTTTCTGATCATGTTGGCTTTGCTTATCCCTTTTATCTAAATTATTCGGTAATTTGAATGTGCTTTTAGAATTTTTTCAATGCCAAATCCTATGGCCTTTAATAATGTTTCTTTCTTTCTCTCTGACTATTGTATTTAGAAACCCAATATCTTTAAGGGCAATATGCCAATATTTATGTTGTTTTATCTATAGATAAAAGCATTGTGTCATGTAAAATTTTTTAAGTTTTTTATTTATTTATTCTCCTACATTTTTTATTAAGAACTTTAAATTAAAATATATTCTTCTTTTTTAAATAATAGTGTTACAATATTGTCTTCATGTGTTGTACACAATAAAGAATCGTGGCTGAGATACCTTTCCTTTCTTTTTTTTGTTTAATTTGTTATTTCAATCTTGAAAACATACTGTTGTTTTGGTTTCAGGGGTATTACAGGCAGTTTGAAGAAAAGTTCTATTCATAGTCATGGAAAGACTGAACTCAAAACTGATCGTGCAGAACTGCTACATAATGAAAGAGAATGAAAGGCTAAGGAAGAAAGCACAGATTCTCAACCAGGAAAATCAAGCACTGCTATCTGAGCTGAAACAGAAACTCTCTAAGGCTGATTCAAAAGGCAATTCCTCAAACAACACTTTTACTGACCTGAGCCTCAGCTCCAGTTCAACACATAATCCTACCAATTCCAGCTCTAACTGATCCAGATGGATAGATTACATATATATCATGACCCCGCTAGGACTCCCTCTGCCTTTTTTGGTGTAAAACATAGTCCCCAACAGTAGTAGTTGTTCCAATTTCAGTCATACAGGACAGTAGAAGTATCTTCCTATCAGGGTTACTTCTATTTCTATGTTTATTTTATCTTTCTTTTTGGGGGGTTTAAGATATATGGATTTCTGAACTACAAGGATGTATCAATGTTATCTGCTACTGCTAGAAAGGAATATAATGTTATTATAGTATTAGATTTTATCAATCTCTCTCTCTCCCCCCTTTTAATATATAAATATATGCACAAACATACGCATACACAAACAAAATAAATTAAACAGTCACGCATTAATATTGAATGCTAATTGAAACAAAAAAATTTTTAGTTCAGAATGTCTATAACTATTTGACAAACTATTTTGTGCCTCAACCCAAATATTTCATCCTAACGCCAATAAATTAACAAAACAACTCTCTTCCAAAAGTAAAGAGCACATGCATACTTAATTGAACAATTCCTCGTGGGAATCAAATGATCCAAACTAAATTTTATAAGCATCACTCAAGACACATTTGATTCTTCTATTTGTATCACCTATTAATTAATTACAATTTAACAAAAGAACAAATGGAATAATACTATTCCTGTTTTCATTCTCACATAACTAAACAAACTTGAATAAAAAATGGAAATGTCATCGTCAGGTACCAATTAAAGTTTAAAGTTTAGATTTTTGTACTTATATTTCACACCTCATTTTCATCTGTCTCAGGTCAAAAAATACATCACCCACCAGCCAAGTCTGCGAGAAACTTGAAACCAGTTTTACTAAGAGAATTTTGATAAAAATATAATAAAAATTTAAAATAATTTTAAATTTATCATATTTATAAAATATTTATTAAAAGTTTAAAATTTATAAAATTTTTATTAATTTATAAAGTATTTATAATAAGTTTATCATTAGTCTATAATGAATTTATAAATTTTACACTATTTATAATGAATTTGTTATAAGTTTACAATAAAATATTTAAAATATGATAAAAAAATAAAAATTTTAAAAAATTCAGATGACATTTTTCTTTTTACAAGTTAATCAAAAGGACTTAAGGGTGAGAAGAAAAAAATGACATCTTTCATCGTATTTTTTAAAATTTTATTTTTTATTAGAGGTATTTTAGTTATTTTATTATAAACTTATAATAAGCTGATTATAAATTGTGTAAACTTTATAAACTAATTATAAATTTAAGATAAATTTATTATAAATTTAATGTAAATTTATTATAAATAAATAAAAATATAATATTTTAATAAATAATTTATAAATTCTGATATTTTAATAAATATAATAAATTTAAAATTATTTTTAATTATTTTTATATATTTTTATAAAAACTCCTACGAGAAGCCCACCACCAATATAAGCTACAATATTTAATAAGAAGCCCAGGATACATAGATTGCCTTTGTTTGATTTTTTTTTTTTATTTTTATAGAGGAAATAAATAGATTAGGAAAAAAAAAAAAAGAGCTGGAAACCAGAAAATCAGAAAAGTAGGGGCTTTTCATATAGATTCTGTTTGATAGGAGGATCTAATCAAAGGTAACGTCATAGATTTAGAAGAGCCAAGTCAACGAGAATTTATTAAGTTTGAAAAGAAGTGGTAACCTACAAATATCAACTCATCGGCAATATGCTGGTTGACCATTATATCCAGATAACATAACGAATGTCTTATCAAAACACAAATGAATATCTAAGAAAAAAAAACAACCCTCTTACTACTCGCTTACCCTCTACTAGGGCCCTGCACCGCAATTAACAGGTCTCTGAGGCTACCATACCAACTCCAAGTACAGTCACCAAGTCAGCAAGTCAATTGGAATGATGACTTTAATATGCTAGAAGGAAGTTCAAGGAATGATGACTTAGATCTTCTTCGAAGACCTAGACCAGGATCATCTGACGAGAGGACTCAGTTCAAAACACTCGTCAACAATAAAATACAGCTTCTATATTTGAGCAGGACGAAAAACAAAAAAAAAACAAAAAACTAATGAGTTGGGCGACAAATAACATGTATAAATTTTCAAATACAATCATTTTATGAAGATTGCAATCCTTGATAGAATATAATTTTGGTAGAAACACTTGTTTCTTTGATGACTCTTTCAAGTCTAGGCCTTCAGACTCAAGAGTGATCTATATATATTTTTCCAGAAAGTATTTGAGAAGGTAAGGTTGGTTGAGAAAAATGATCAATGACCTGCTATTCTTGAACTGCTTCTCAGTAGCATTTACTTATTAAATATAATCCTTTATAGTTTATGTATATTAATTTCCCTCTTTCTCAATGTTTAGATAAACCTGTCTTTAAGTTTTATGAAGGCATCAGTGATTTAAGATAAATCCATTTTCGTGCTCCGCATTCCATTCAAATAAATTGATTGGATATTAGACTAATTATTCTGTTAAATTCTGTAAGAATTTTTTATCATTGTCCCCCCAAAACTGATTTAGCATAACCGAATATATCTATGAATGACAAGATGTTATTAATATTCAATAAAGCAAGTTGTAATACTAAGTCAAAACTTGGAGTGAAATGATATATTTGACGTTTCCTTTTCAATTGGTTTCTAAGGGTAAAATGAAAATGAGGTACTTAAAGAGGAAGAAGGGGAGTTAAAATTTTTAATTTCAAATGTGTTAAATCCTCCATATGCTAAAAAGAAAAGGTTTTCATGTTATAGTAATGTAGTAAATATTTAGGAATAATAAATAACACAAAAATAAAAACTAATGTATCATTTATCAAACTAAATTTATAATTAAGAAACAAATAAATGAAAATTGAGTATTATTTTATCATCCCAGTTTAGATGAAAATGGAGATCTCACATGTCATATCAGCACTTACATTATTATAAATAAAATACTTTAAATAGTGGGTTATTCAAAGTTATACCATTATATATTTTACTTGCAAATTGTTTCCATAATCAAGAGGAATTAACCAGCTAATATTTCATTTTTTGAGAGAATTACAATTCATTTTTTAAGTATTTCACTGTGGGGGTAAAATTAAACAATTCAAAATCTGAAGGTAAAATAGAATTATGCCCCTCAAAAAAAAACCCAATAAGATGGAATAGGGTATCAACTCCTATCCCCCATTTCATAAATATAATTAGTAACTACCAGAAGAATTTCTATCCTAAACCCAATAACGTTAAAAATCTAAAAAAGAAAAAAATTAACCATTAAACTGTCCATTGTATTTGCACGGTGAATCAAGCAGGGGTTACTGGACAAAGTAGACTCTATCACTGTCAAATACTACTAAAGCATTGGAAACTTAAGATGGAAGTAGAATTTCCACTATGCTAATTGAGTGTTTACTGATATAGTCCCCAAAATTATGACTTATGATCCTAGTCCTGGGAAAGCCAGCCATATGCGCCAGCTAAAAGGGCAATATGGTTATCAAAATTTGAACCTTAACCTCTTGCTTGTAAAGCATATATACAGTGAACACAACCTGTATTAGGAGCTGAATGGTTATGTTTGGACCATTGAAAAGAAACATGGTGGTCCCCATTGTTGTATTTGGACCAATAAGAAAAAGAAAATCTGGTCTAGAATCTACACTTAATTGTGCAAAAGCTCAATCTCTGCACCTGCAATGTACTCTCTCAATTCTCAGTCTTATAGAGATATTCTAATGATTTCTATTACTTGAAACTAATACTTAAAAATAATTTCAGCATTCAAAAATATGCAACACAGAGAGAAATAAAAATAGAACCAAGAGATCACATTACCTTGACATGGATGCTCAGAAGATTCCAAGTATCTCTTCATCACAGACGCAATAATGCCTACAGCAAAACTGTTCATTATATGAATTCAATAAATAGCGAAAGTAATTCCAAACTACGATCATAAGAAATTAATAATGATTTTACCTTCGTAGAGACAAATCAGCAAACAGCAGATCTACGCTTTTCCAAGTTTCACTCATTATTCAACGATTCTTGTTCAATTAGGAAGGCAAATGAACAGTTGGATTTTGATTTATTTGGAAGAAATAAAAAGGAATTGATCATATCATATTTATGTTCCATGAAATTAATCAAATCAATTAGACAAGTTCAAAATCACGCATAGAGGGAATGTAATCGATAAGGAAACATAGTTTTGTTTCAATTGCGAGAATTAGAGAAAGAAACCGAGGCAAATATATATTTATATATTTCTATTCATTTCGTGATGATTTTTTTCTTTTCTTTTTTAATGTTTATTTCCCTTTCTTTTCTCGGCAACCAAACAAGCGAAATAACAGTTTAAAAGTGAAACTGCAAAATTTGGGCGCCTATTAGATTCAGAACGCACAGTTTGGAGAGGGCCGATTTTGAAATTTCTCGTTTTGTATTGAAAAAAAAACACTCAAACGCACCGTTTTGAAAGGAAAATTAAGCCAATTAAAAATACACAAATTTTAAATCGCGCCGGGGATGGAATTGGGGAATACTCACGACTATACTATAACAACTTGATGATCAAATCGGCTTAATAAATCTCCATTTCGTTCCAATTTTACTGGATGTCCCTGAACAATTTGGCTTAACATTAGGAAAAAAAAAAGTTAATGATGTCTACTTATTGCTATAATAACACAAATTTTGACATGATAAGTTTGATAATTACAATTTCTAAAATATATATAAATATTTAACTCCATGAAATAATTGAAAAACTCGAGAAAGTGAAGATATTGCATGTTCTTGGATGTTTTAGCTTTTCTAAACGGTGTGGAGTAGGCTACTTTTTCCTACAAATCATATATGAAGAGAGGAAAATTGATTTTAAGTCTATTACCCACAAAGATACATTTACTTTTAAACTGTCTCAGTTTTGACTATATTTTTAGGTCTACATAACATAATATAAGGGCAAACTATAGTCCAACATTTAGTTTATTTGAAAATGGACGTTAAGTGACAACAGTGCCTTGAATCATTGTGATTCACGACAGCGAGACGGTAGAATGATGAGGGCGGCAGCCGCAGCCGCAGCCGGACTAAAGGGCAACAATGAAGGGTGAGGTGAGATAAAAATAGGCATTGAAGTAAATAAAATAATCCATTCATATTCATCCGATAATGTTTATGTAAATCATATAAAGTAGAAATGCAAAAGAAGATTATTAAAGAAAATCATATATGTGATGCATATGCAGATGCTATATTACAGTAGCGGTTCTTCACCTTTTCCATACAATATCATCTGCCCAAATATAGAAAGTCTCATATTAATTTGTCTATGTAAATCCTATTGAAACATCGCCCAACTCAAATATATTACCATAATAATTGGTCTGAAACTTACAAACGCAAACTGGCAAAAGGAATATACAGAATAACTAACTCATGGCAGCAAAAACAAAATAACCACAGAGTTGGTCAGTAATGCGTCTTCCTTTTTCAAGATGTTGCAGTTTTTAATTCCATGAACAATATCCATGCCAACATCTACAATTATTTGTTTTGTCGTTGTACAAATCAGGACGTGTAACTGGAAAGAGAAGCCATAGGAAGGTTACTACTCCAGCTATAAATGCCAGACTCACCATCCCTAGAACAATAACAACATAAAGGTGAAGTTCAATATGTTTAAAGTTAAAGAAATTAAATAGGAGAAACAATCAATCTGTTTAGTGCAAAAACAAAGAGATCAAAAAGCATGGTTTTGGCAAAGTAAATATAAACAAAAAATATGCAACCAAGCACCATTGCACAAAAGCAAAAAAAGTGGCTTTAATAACATATGGATTTGTTCATAAAGGTCTTTCTCAACATTTATATTCACTATAGTTCCTTACTAAGACCAAGGTAATTTATTCGCATGGAGAAAGGAGATGCCAAAAATATAGACATGTAGTTTCATGAATCAGGAAAGGAGAGAAGAGAAATGATTGGAAAAGGAGTACAGATTATTGGTATGGTGTCATATCTTCGACAAACTTCAAGAATGTAGATTCTATTTCCCATTATCCATTTTACTTCAAATACAAAAATCAAAAACATCTCAATTTTGCCAGAGCGAACTGATATATACAGCACAATTTATCTAAACCTATAAATTTGAGAAAATTAACCTTTTGTTAACGAGGTTTTTGTTTTCATATTTGTTTCATCCAAATTTTATTCTTATGTCGCTATAATTATAAAACTACATTCCTCTAATTCACACGCACAAAAAAAGGAAGAAGAATTTATTCATATTTGTTTCATCCAAATTTTATTCTTATGTCACAATAATTATAAAACTACTTTCCTCTCGTTCACACACACAAAAAAGAAAGGAAGAAAATGGCATACTCAAGGTAATGTGGCCAGATTCTTTGCTCAGCCTACATAACTGGAAATCCTGAGAGTACTTAGTGATAACCATTTTGCACTATTAATTTCTTCTTTTTATTTGGCTTTTTCCAAATTTTAGACCAAAATATTGTTTTCCCTCAAAACTAGCTGCCTTTTCTTAATCCTTGTTCACAATTTAACTCGAATCTATTGTGCATGAAAGAATTTTAAGATTTGATTAAGTTCTAATTAGTTCCTTATTTTTAACTCTTCTTGTTTTGTTTTGTCTAAATTTCACTAGAGAGTTCCTAAATTAAAGCAGCAACCTGACACCCTGAATGTACTAAGTTATTTGTCTTAAATTTTTTCTCTGGTTACTTTTCTTGCCTCAGTACTTCTTTTATCAGTTTCTATGAGAATTTGTAAAAAGGCAATAGCAAAGAAATTATCATTATTAATGACAAAGTTCTGAAAATCTTGCTTTGGCCAAATCAATTGCAGCTCTGGCAATATTGCCTCCCTTCTAAAAATCTGTCATGAAGGTTCTTGGTTCAAGTACAACTTTACTCACATACCTTTCCCTCTTGAGACCAGCACAGGCAACCCCATAAAATTGCAAAATATATGAGCAACTAATGGAGCTAGAAGATGCCCTGCAAAAATGCATACAATTTATGGAATAGGCAGGAAATATCTCATAAAGACAGAAATAAGCAATCATCATAAAACAAATAACCATCAACGACTCTATTAACCAGGTAAAATGAAAAGTGCAGAGAGACATTGTCCTATAAATAGCACCAACTTTGTGTTGCTTAGGTATAGTATAGTATCCGAATAAAGAATAAGCTCTGTAAAGGTGATTGAAGTCCTTTATTAGAAGTCACCAGTTGACATGTAAAAGAAACATTTGGATCCAAACTTAACCATGGCTTATGTAACCTAGATCAAATATAGAAGTATAAGCATGTCTATTTAGAAGGCTTCTTTTTGACACCAGCAATGACCCTCCTATAAATAGAAATGTAGTAAAACAAATGTATCAACCATTTATTAAGAAGCAATAACTTACCAGTTCGGATGAAAAGAAAAGAAGCATAAGAACCAAAAATCACTGTGTAGCCAAGGTGAAAACCTGATAGTCAGGCACAAAACCAACTTGCCAATGAGATATTGACAACTAAAAAAGAGATTGATCAATAATATTCTCCCAAAAAAACCGAGTCAATAATTTGCAAGGATAATCAAGACATTCAAAGAAGAAAACAAGAAGCCAATTATAAAGAGCAAGTTGTTAAACTACTGAAATGATATAAATCTAATCCAAAGCACAGTAACCAAGATATACCTACCTAGAGCCATGGAGGCCTTAAGTATGCTGTAGTTATGCCTGACATAGATCTCCATCCAATGGTTTAAATGTGCTGCACAATAATGACTAAACTAAGTAAAAATGTTTTGTGCAACATTCACCCAAGTATTTATGGCAGCATATAACTAGTAAAACAATGCTCGAAGCATGCATCAAGGGCTAAAACCAAAAATTCTTGCATGTAAGATTGTGAACATGTGTGCTTGACAACAGAACCAAAATGATTATCTAACAATGCATAGACAAACAAAAAATTTTAGGCAGAAAAGTAAACAGAAGAAGAAAATCAGCAGAAGTACACGTGTATTT
This sequence comes from Garcia nutans, assembly GCA_947685225.1. Classification (NCBI taxonomy): domain Eukaryota; kingdom Viridiplantae; phylum Streptophyta; class Magnoliopsida; order Malpighiales; family Euphorbiaceae; genus Garcia; species Garcia nutans. The sequence goes on from CANTUV010000060.1 coordinate 2,794,420, forward strand.
GCCAATATCTATCAACTTACCCAAGCTGAAAAGAGTAGGGGATAGAAAAATGACAGTATGGATCTTGAATCCTCCACATAGAAGTAAAGGTATCATACATGCTCTAAACACCAATTCTTCAGTTAGTGGAGCCTGTGCAACAGAATTGAGGATTTATTTAATGGAGAATTTTATGTTTTCAATTTTCTATTTTAACCAATTATCTTCTAACTAAACAAATGGCATAAAATGAAGATGGAAACTGGTTCAGCTGATTATTGGAAATAACCCACCCATTAATATAGCAACAAAAAGAAATCATACTGAGAGCTTAAATCTCGTTACAAAGTGCAAGCATTTTTAGGAATGAAGACTCTCTTAAGATTTGGAACAACTCTATGCGTAGTTTGCACACAGTCAATTCTTCAAAATTTTAGAACATGAAACGGAGTTCCCTTTTCCAACCAACTATTCATGTAATATTTGTACAGAATCAAACATTATTAATAATCACACATCTCTCTCAGTTTCATTGGAACAAGAATCCAAACAATCTTGAAAGTTGAAAGTTGAAATTCTAGAGTGATAAAGAAACTAACCACCACAAAATTACGCCAAGCCATAACATTGGAAGCCACTGAAGACGTGAAAATAATGAAGTTTTGCAGGCATTGTTTAATATAGTCAAATGAAAAGCCCACATCCTCTTCGATCAAATACTCCTTCCATGAATCCACCAATAACAATGACTTGAGGAAAAAAGATCCAGCGTACATTAAAGAAGTCAAGGAAAGAGGAAAGACCACAGCTTGCCACTGTTTCATACATAATAAAATTGCATTTCAATATGCAAGTTTAGCAATCAGTCACCCTTTTTTTCCAATCTGCAAATGATACAAGAATATAAAGGCAATAATTACCATATCGAAATGCAATTTAGCAAAAACAAATTCCCTTCCCTAATACTCACCAAACGCACCATTCGATTCAAAAAATGAACTATCATACATTATGAATTTATGATTATGATACTCACAGCATGGTCGAACCGAACTCCATAAACGCCGAACAAAAGAGAAATCTCGAAGCTTCTTATCTGGCATTATTAAGCAAAATCAAATAAGTTAGCACGTCAGGTCTATTTTAATTCAAAAACATCTTCAATACAATTCACATAAGTGTGAAAATAGAACAATGAACCAAAATGCTCATTGGTAACGGAGTTGTTTTCAGTGCCGAAACCAAAATACTCTCGTATTCGAGCACTGAGTTCCAATCGGAGCCAAATTTTAAAAAAAAAAAAGCTAAAATAGGAAGTGAAGCACAGAAGAAAAGAGCTTACAGGAAGGATGAAAGCACATAAAATAATAGACACTATCGAAGAAATGGCGGCGCATATGAAGCGTCGGATGAGAAATTCCTTAAGAGACGAAGGAGGCGGAAGTCGTAAGATCAGAGTAGGAGCATAGAGAATAGCGACATAAAAGAAAGTCATGGACGCACAGGCTATAACTGCTACTGCTTTTGATAAGCCCATTTCTTGCTCCATTTTCGGCGGCGAAAGAGAGAGAACCGGCGAGATCGAGTTTCCCGGAGGCTGTCCGGATTTTTTCCGGCGCTTTCTTCTTGTGACGACTGTTTTGAGAATTAGAATTTTCATATATGGAAGGGTATTATTTATTTAACTGTGTTACGAAACACGTGCATTAATGGTTAATTAAGTTAACTTTAATTTATTAATATTATAATTTATTTTATTTTATTTAAATTTTTATCCTATTTAAATTAAAATTTAATTTGATAGTAGTTATAATTTTTTATTTTTATTTATATACTATTTATATTAATGTATATATCTTTATTATAGGTGATACAAAAAAAAATTATAATAAAGAGATTATTTAATTTCTCTTTTTCTATCTATCTTTTTTTTTATTTATAATATGTTATCAACACTATAGCATCTACAAATTATAATACTAAAGAGAGCAAGATCTAATTTTTTAAGAGAGCTTCTATATCTTTTAAATTACGGTACGCTTATACATTTTATATTTTTTAATGATTTCATGATTGAACCTTATTAGATTGATAATTAGAATTTTATTTATACATAGTATCATAGCACCTTATTAGATTGATAATTAGAATTTTATTTATAAATAGTATCAGAGCCCCTTCATATTGAATCATTAAAAAAATTTTAAGGTTACAATATATATATATATATATATATAAGATTTGTTCGGAGTTTTACTGTATATAATTTTGTTCATATTTGTGAGATTACAATTGTCCATAACCATAAAATTATTGGATTCATGAGTTGGGTAACGCATATAACATTTTGTTCATGTTTGTATATGTGATGAATAACGCATACATGTAAAAAGAAAGTTGGGTAACCCTGATATTGTGTTTATCCATAAGGCTACTGTTTGCATGTATTTATATAAAGAAGAATTGATATTTGTATTGACTTTTTGACATAGATTCACAAACTTAAATAATAATATTGACAGCATATACAATATATAATGAGATTACAGTTTGTGAACGTGTGTGTATATATATATATATATAACGTATTGATTTGAAAAGTATGTATTTTAAGTATATTAACAGTATTTATATACTCTTAAAATAAGAAACAAATAAAATTTTAAAATTTTATTTGTGAAATTTAAATTTTATAGTTATTTTTATTTATGGTTATATATCTAATAACATAATATAATATATGAAAATAAAAGAAATATAAAATTATGAGTAAATATTTGTGTATTGAAGTAAAGTTTGTAAATAAATTGATATTTACTAAGATTTGATATAATTTTAGAGTTACGATATTTAAACTCTAATTACATTATTTGGTCTTTATTTATTTGATGAGATATGTAATTTATCTAATTTATAATTTTTTAATTTGATATATTTATAATATTAAATCTCATAAAATTTAAATTTATTACCCTTGATATTTTCTGAAAAAATTATCTATTATGGGTAATTGATAATTAGATTCACCTTGATATTGTGAATCTTAGATATATTTAAGAAAAAAATCAAGCATCCTTGCATAATCGCTTAGAAGTAATGATATTTTTTTATTAATAAGACAAGAAATTAAAAATTAATTGTCTTATTATTAATAATTTATTACAGTATTTTTGATAAATATTAAACTTTTTATATCACAAATATGCTCATACAATAGCAATATTGAGAGTATAGATTCACAAAATATTTTAAATTAATTTCTTATTTATTTGTAGTTAAACAAAATTATTAGCTTTTGATGAAAAATCATCAAACTCGTCCAATTGGTTTAATATCATTTCCTGAAGTGAATGTGCTATTTTTTTCAAGACTGTGGATGAGATCTTGATAAAAAAATATTTTGGTAAAATCTTTTTTTCTACCAATTTTGAAATCAAAAAGTACTAACAACTCTCATAATTATTTATGATCAGAAAATATTTGTTATAGTTAACATTATCAGAAATTAATGTTAACATGATATCTGGTTCTGCAAATATGGTTGAAGACTCCAGAAGAGTCCACCTTATATTTTGAATTTGAACATTCTGAATTAGAGTAAAATGATATTTTGAGTATGCATTGTATTCAAGTAGATCCTGAAAAAATTTACTAAGTTTTAAACAATACGTCGCAATGGATATTTTATTGAAACAAAGTAAAAGAGATATTGAATTTTTATATGTTAACTCTAAGAATTTGAACCAGAAGTTCATATTTAAGAAATTCTAAATTTTTTAACTGAAATGTACTTTATAAAAAAATAAAAACAGTTGAATTACACTATATACACCGAAAATGTATAGATCTTAAAATTTTTATACTTTGGTATGATCGTCTTGGTCATCCAGGTTCAAACATGATGCAACATATTGTTAAGAATACAAATGGATATCCATTGAAAAATTAAAAAAAAATTTTGTCTGATAATTACTTTTGTGCTTCTTGTACTCAAGATAAATTAATTATGTGACTTTTACTATCTAAATTATATTTAGAGTCCCTTAAATTTCTACAAAAAATACATGAAAATATTTATGGCCATATCCTTCAATCTTGTAGACCATTTAAATACTTTATGATTTTAATTGATTCTTCAACGCAATGATCACATATTTATCTATTGTTAACTCGTAATATTACTTTTGCTAAATTTCTTGCTCAAATTATAAAAGTTAAGGTCAATGTTTATTTATTTATCATATCAAGATAATTTATTTAGATAATGCATATGAGTTCACTTAAAAAGTATTTTATAATTATATTACTATTAAACATTTTATTATATATGTTCATACTCAAAACTTTATATATCCATTTGAATATATGTTTGGATACATATTATAATTTATATTACATCTTTAATTTGTATTTAACTGCCTGCACATTATAAATTTTTCACCTTATAACTTGTGCTTATTTGATATTAAAATTTGTAATATTAAAATTTTTTATTGAAGTGTATCTGTTTTAATTACATTCCCTCAAAGAACTAAAATGAATTATCAATGTTATCTTGATATCATGTGGGTTTTGATTGTTTATATTCGATATTATGGACATTTAATGGTAAATTTTCTAAAGCAAGTTTTTAGTGAGTTAGTTTTCTCACCATTAAGGGAAGATAAAGTAAAGGTTCAAAAATACAAGAGATTAGTTGAAATATACCAACTTTATTCAATCTTGATATACGCATAAATTAATGTAAACTGAAAGTTCAAAAACTTAATCATTTATAGAATATTGCAAATCAGTTACCAGATATCTTTACAGATACCCAGAATGTGTCAAAATTACATATTTCAGCTGCTAATAGTCATGCTCGATTGATTGTCCCTACAGGACATCCTATTAGTATGACATCCAATGAATCTAATATATGTCTAAAATATGGTATACCACTTAGTTTAAATTATTATTATTTTGAAAGAAATAAAAATGAATAATTTCAAAATGACACTCCTAAAGAGGTCAAAAATAACATAAATCAACAACTCATATTTCTAGAGAAGTAACTCCATAAGTGATTTTGGTACCAAAAAATTATGAGATCTCATTAAAATTTAGAAATATGTGAGAAAGAAATAAAATTATTATTAATAATAAGTTTGGATATATTTCTGTTGAAATTATTAAAATATGTTTGAGTTTAAAAGTATTTAAAATTATCGACGTCAAAGTGATTGGCCAAAATCGAAAGAAGTAATTCAGGCTGAGCTATATTTATTTGCTAAACGTACAATATTGGACCAGTAGTCCAAACACTAGAAGATGTTAGATCCATAGGGTATTGTACGTAAATAAATAAATAAATCAAATGAGATTATAAAAAGAGCACATTTCCTCTATTATGAATGCAATTACTTTTAAAATTACTTTGGCAGCCCCCGAATGACTCAACATTATATTATGACAACTTGTCCATATGGCTCGTAAGAGAAATGAGTTAAATGAAATTATAAGATATAAGACACGAGTTGTGGTTTAAAGATTCTCACAAAGATATGGTAAAAATTATGATGAGACATATACCCTTGTCAAGGATGCTATTATCTTTAGATTTTTAATATGTTTAGCAGCATCTTAAAGGCTCAATATATATTTGATAGATATTGTGACAATTTACTTATATGGTTCATTAGATAATGACAAATATATGAAAATTTCTAAAAAATTTAAGATGCATGAAGCATCAAGATGCCTGAAGCATATAATATATTGACAAATATATTATATTGTGCTCCAAAGATCCTGGTATGAACTAAATCAATATAGGCGGATATTGTGTAATCACATATTTTACCACTTAGAGAAAATTGATATAAAAATAATTTTATTTGCCCATGTATTTTTATCCATAAAATAAATTTATAATTTACTATAGTTGCAGTTTATGTTGATATAGTGAAAACTTTAGAAGAGATCTTAATTACTGCAAACTATTTAAAGAATGAATTTGAAATGAAGAATCTTGAAAGAACAAAATTTTGTATTGATTTCAAGTTTAACATATGTCAAATGGAATTATTTTCCATCAAGAATAACATATCGAAACATCTTGAAATAATTTTATATGGATAAATATTATCCGTTAAGCACTCTAATGGTTCTCTTGGTATAAAAGAAGACCCTTTTTGCTCACAAAAAGAAATTAAAAAGATTTTTGGTCATAAAGTACTATATCTCAGTATAATATGAATAATTTTATATATTGCTAATAATACAATACTAAATATTATTTTTGTTATTAACTTATTTTTTGCAAGGTTTAGTTCTACACCAACTAAAAGGTATTATAATGGAGTAAAACATGTTCCATGCTATATATGTGGTATATATGTGGCACATATGATATGAGTTCACATGTAATAATATTAATATGTCATGGCGATATATGAAGCATACAATCACTGCTACTTCACCAAATCATTCAGAAATATTAGCCATTTATGAAGCTAGTCGTGAATCTGTATGGTTGAGAACCACAATCAAACATATTAGAGAAGCTTGTGGATCGCTTATTAGAAATCAACAAACCAATAATATTGTATGAAGATAATGCAACATGCATTACGTATATCAAGAAAAACTACATAAAAGGTGACAAGACTAAATATATATCACTAAAATTCTTTACACTCATGAACTTATGAAAGAAGAAAATGTCAATATTTGCAAAGTTCATTCAAGTGACAGTCCAACAAATTTGTTCACAAAGACACTACTAACATTAGTCTTCAAAAGATATGTATATAATGTTGGGACGTGTTTACTTAAAATATCTTAGTTTGATGTATTTTTAAGGGAAAGTTGTCTATGAATACTGTACTTTTTTTTTCTTCGTTAAGTTTTATCCCACTGAATTTTTCTTAATAAGGTTTCAACGAGACATATTCATGGGGGTAGTCATCCAAAGGGAAGTATTATGAAATATATGGATGACTGCTTAATTAGATTAGCTTTATTCTATCAAAATTATGATTAGTTTTATCCTATTTAAATTTTAAATTAGGATTTAATTTAATGATAGTTGTAATCTTTTATTCCTATCTATACTCTACTTACACCACTATATATACTCCCATTATATGTGGTGCAAAAGAGAAAATACATAATAAAGAAATTCCTCTGATTTCTCATTCTCCATCTATCTTCTCTCTTATTTTATTTACAACAAATTGTTTAGTTTAAATTTAGTTATACCCCATTTTGGTTTTGGGCGTTTGTATTAGCCAATTAATTTTATGATTTTTAATTTAAAAAATTTGATCTTAATTTAATCGAAGCTAAATGATACAACTCCGTTCTCTTACTTAAAAAAACAGAAAAAATACAAAAATTAAGGAAATAGTTAATCAATTTATTTATTTTAATTAGCTTTAAATAAGATTAACCTTGCAATTTATAATATTAAGATAAAGATAGCTCATATATACAAATTTTTAGGGAGTTTTTATGATCATTTTTATTTTAAAATAGAGGAGATAAATTGTCATCCACTTATACAACAAGAGCACATATTAGCATGCAAACAATATAAATCATTATGTATAGTTAAATTATTTTCATAAATAGGGCACTACTTAGAAGAAAACTTGACCTCTGACATCAATAAATGAACATATTCTACTAATGCAAAGGATGTTCAAAAATATTCGAACACAGGTTATTAAAAAATAACACCAATTTTTAAAATAAGGTGCAACACTTTGTAAATATGTGCATAAAATATTGAAATGGAGAATATAAATTATCCTCCACTTATACAATAAGAGTACATATTAGCACGCAAATAATATAAATTATTATGTATAATTAAATTATTTTCATAAATAGGGCATTACTTAGAAGGAAACTTGACCTTTGATATCAATAAATGAATGTATTCAACTAATACAAAGGATGTTCAAAAATATTCGAACACAATTTAATAAAAAATAGCATAAATTGGGTGCAACACTTTGTAAATCTGTGCATAAAATATTAAAGAAAGAAAAAAATATATATCGATTGTGTACAAATCTATAAATTTGAGTACATATATCAATCGTCATATTCGTTTATAAATTGCCTAAAATATCCTTGATTAATATTAAATGCACAATTAAAGCTTCCTAATTATAGCTCATTCAAACACGACACTAATGCTCATTTAGAAAACTAAAATTGCAAAAAAAATGGAGGGAAGGAGGGATTGTGCCCTTAATTTGGTTAAAATTTAAAATTTTGTAAAACAATCACTTGAAAATTTAACTTTTCCTCAAGGGAGCAAAGTGAATGACTACTTTCTGAATATGCGGTCATTTTGTATTGAAATTTACCTCCAAACATTTTTCAGAAAACGAAAAAGTTACATCGACTAAACTTGGTAACTTCAGCAAACTATTTTTTGGGTACTAAAAATAATAATTGTGGCCTAAAAAATGATAACTTCCCATTTAACAGAAATGCACTTATTTCAAAATTAGTCCACAGCTTCGATATAGAATTTCAAATCATATCAGTCTATACAATTTAAAATTGTGCCACAATTTAAAATTGTGCCTCAATTATCAGTCTGATACTAACACCACCACATCTTTCAAACAACTATGGTTCGATAGTTAAATTAATGGTCATATTGTGATACATGACAATAACTAACTCATATTTATGCCCCAATTAGTAAAACAGAGCACAACTTAACGAAATTTCTCATAATCATAATTTTAATTCATGTATTGAAAAACGATACATATTAATTATATAATTTATATTTGTTTGTCACTAGTCTTGTTTGGTGTGCAAAATACAGTTACTTGCAATGACAATTTTGAAATTTTCTTAAAGAATACTCTTCTATAATTTTCATTCTAAGTATACTTCTCTATATAAAGAGAGTACCTTAAATAAAAATTTTCTCTAAAGTAAAAGAACGGAGGGAGGGAATAATTTAATTGTTGAAAAAAATATAGAATAATTTATGACTAAATAAGTATATACTCATTGAATAAATATTTTTTACACCTATTTACTTTTAGGTGTGGACAACTGGATGGAATAAGTGAGCATCTTGTTATACCGTAGATAAATAGTAGATTTCTTACTCTCTTCCTCATTTTGTCCAAATATTTTTTTAATTTGTAATTTTTTAATTTTTTAGTATAATTTAATATTATCTATCCACTTTAATAAAATATACTTAATAAATAACTTATATTTACTAACTTCATTATAAAATTATAATTTTTTTTATTTTTAAAATTAAAATATAATTAAAATTTTAAATTTATATATTACATATAATTTATTAATTTTAGATTAATGTGTATTATGGTAAGTTATCAAAATTTTTTAATAATTTATTATTTTTATAATAAATTATTTTTTATAAAATTATATTTCTTATAATCATAGATATAATTTATATTTTTTATTTATTTAATTACTCTTAAATTTTATATTTTGTAATAATATTTTTAGAATGCTCTATTAATATACTTATGTGTCTATGTATTAGGCTTTTTTGTAATATATTTATACTAATAAGTAATATGAAAATTATCAAATAAAAATTAATTCTATTTTTACTTCTATAATTTATAAAAATATATAAATAATTAATAATTAAATTGTCTGAATGTTTTTATTTTTCATAACTTTAAAAATAATTGAAGAAAAAAAAATATCAACTCAAACTATTTTTAATGCAATAATATTTTATTAATGAATATCAAAACTTAAAGTTCTTACAAAAATAACTGGGAGCAATATCTCAATACTGAAAACTTATACTTAAAACAGTTGCCCTAACCAGATTATGAGCTACCGTATTATTAAGCCTATAACTTAACATATTTTTTATGATTGCTTATATTTTTTATTGTATGAGTTTAATAAAATCTTAATATGTCTTAAAAAATTAAAAATAAAAAGAAACCATTTTTCATTTATTGATGAGGAAAAAAATTAAACTCATAAAGTAGAAAAAAGTTTATATCCTCTGATAACTAAATATTAATTTTATTTTATAAATTATTGAGATAATTTTATGAAGAAAAATATTATTTTCTATAATTTAATAAGATAAAATAAATAAGTAATTAAGAGATAAAAATAAATTTTATGGACATCAAAAATAAAATTTAAATAGTTTTATTGGCATATAAATATAAATTTATACACACATTTATATATAAATACATGAATTTATATTTTATATTAAAATTATAATTAATATTTATATTTATGTATTATGATAATTATTAATTATAAATCACACCTACAATTAATTACTATTTTATTTTAATTAATGTTATTTCTTTTTAGTTATTGTTTTTATCGTTAATTACTATTTTATTTTAATTAATATTTGTACATATGAAATAACTGTAAATATACAATAGATTTTATATTCTTTTACTGATTTTGTCCTCCATTTTTATTAGTGTTATTTCTTTTTAGTATGTTCTTTTATTATTAAATTATTTTAACTAGTATTATTTATTTTTAGTTCTTACTCTTATCATTAATTATTATTTTATTTTTATTAATATTATTTCTTTTTTGTACTTGCTTTTATCATTAATTACTATTTTATTTTAATTATTGTTATTCCTTTTTAGCCCTCACTCTTATCATTAATTACTATTTTATTTTAATTAATATTATTCTTTTTTAGTCCTTATTCTTACCATTAATTATTATTTTATTTTAATTAATATTATTTATTTTTAGCCTTTATTTTTATCATTAATTATTAGTTAATTTTAATTAATATTATTTCTTTTTATCCATTGCTGTTGCGATTAATTACTTCTTTAAATTTACCTTTTTTTATGTATTTATACTTTGTTGTTATGTATTTTTTTTTAGAATTTACATGTCTAATTACCCTTTATATAATATCAGAATTACATATAACTTTGGTATCCGTTTTTTGTATATTTTATTTGCTCTCCGATTTACTCTTAACTATTTTAACATATTTTAATATAACTAAATAATATAAAAAAATAATATATATATTATTTTAATATATATATACTATTTTATATATATTATTTATAAAAAATAATAATATATATATATATATCCTTGAAGCAACATGATGGCATCGTTCTAGTTAAAAATTATTTTTTGTCAAAGGATTACTAATGAGATTTAAGTTTTAAAATAACTATATTAAATTTATTCTACTGTACTAAAAATAAAGTTGAAACATAATGAGATTCAACTAGTAAAACAAATTATAAAATGATCAATAAAATTTTGTAATTTTATTTAGAATAATAATATTATGGCCATTATTACTCATGATATTATTATCTTGTTAGTGAATTTTATTTTTTGTATAATTTAAAAGAAATTTCAATAGGATTGATATTAATAATTTAGATTTGATTTTTTTTATTAAAATTATGCAATTAATGACTAAGATATTGTATATATAAAAATTTAGCTTGAGATATATTATATATGCTATAATAGAACCCCGCATGATTTTGCGGATATTTTTATTTTTTAAATTTTATGATAATTTTAAATATATAATATTTAATTATAACTGTAAAAAAATTAGTACATACATATTAATAAATCTAAGCAGATTATCTATAATTATTAAATTATAAAATAGTGAGATATTTATAACACCATGATATTATCATAATATTTCATATAAATAATAAAAATTATTTTTTAAATTAAATAAATTCAACATAATCAATAACAAATAAAAAAATACTTACATCAAAAATAAAAAAAAGCAACACCAACATATCTAAAATGTTAATTTGATAATAATTAAAATTATACTTTAAGCAATTTAGAGTCAATTAAAAATTTAGCTTGTAAATTAACTACTTAATTTATTATTATATTAACCTAAAATTGATATTCTATAAAAGTTATATTAACAAAAACGTATCTTAAATAATGAATTGTGTATTTATAATTATAAGTAACTTAAATAATTATTTATCTATAGTTATAAAAATAAAATTAATACATATATATTGATAAATCTAAATAAACCATCTATACTTATTAAATTAGAAAATATTGAGAGATTTATAATACTATGATATTATCATAATAGTTTATATAAATTTTATAAATTATTTTTTAAACTAAATGAACTCAATACCATTAATAATAAATAAAAAATACTTACATTAAAAATTGTAATAATATAAAAAAAATAAAAATAAAATATAATAAATAAAAAATATAAATATTATATAAAAAAGAAAAGAATAAACCAAAGAAAAAAGAAGAGGAAGAAGAAATTATGGAGGAGACATCAAGTGACACAGAAAGAGAGTGCCGGTAGAGTTTTCTCTCTAATCTATCGCAATCTGGTAATTGGTGACCAACACGTGCCAGCCCAGAAGAATCGCACGGCGACGACAAGTTCAGAGAGAGGTGGCTCGCTGCAGAAGGATATCGGATGGAGAAGCACGCGTCGTCCGATCATCACGTCGGCAGTGACTTTTCAATTGTTTTTCAACTGTTTTCAATTTTTTTTAGTGATTCTAGTATTTTTGAAATTATTTCTTTATAAGCTTTATTTTGACATATCATTTGCAATTTTATATTGATTTTTTTCTCGAAAACATGTATATATATAAAGATTTTAAAAAATAATAATTAATTTAAATTATTTGTTCATAAGTAATAGGTTTAAGAAGAAATTTAGTTAAAATTTATGAAGTTTAATGAATTAAAAAAAATATAATTTTAAGTAGTTGATTAATAAATTGTGATTAAAAGAAAATAAATGTTAAAATTTTAATTAGTTTAAAAGTAATTTGTCTTATAGTGTTTTTAAAGTTATTTGAATTTTGAAATAATTATTTTAGTTAATTGATTAATTATTTGTCATTAAGAGAACTTTATGATGAGTAAAATGAAATAAATAAAAATGAATAAATAATGAAATTAATGGGTAATAAGTATATATATATATTAAATTTGAATTAAAAATTTTAATAGAAAATATGATTAAAATATATTGAATATTTAAATTATAATTTTTGTTAGTAATTTTAAAATAAATTAACTATGTTTCTGTGTGTATGTGGAATTTATAAATTTTTATTTTTTAAAAAATATCATAATTAGAAATTATACAATATAGATAATCTTATTATGGTTAATATTATAATTCAAATTATTATTATGATATCATTTAATTTTAAATTTAGTATAAATTATTATTATTACTATAGTGATTAAAATATTATAAATGATTATTTGAACTTAAGATAAATTATTATTAAAGTTAAAATAAATAAATTATATAGTATTTAATTTTAATTATGAGTATTTAAAAAATTTCTTTTTAAAAGATTATGCATATTAAGTTATGATTTGTTCAAAATTTAAAATAATTATTTCAAAAACTAAATAAATAATATTAAGATTATTTTAATAAATTAATTTTGTTCATGTGATTAATATTATAAATTAATATCTATGGAAATAAAGTAAATAATTAATACACATATATTAATTAGTTTCATAGGAAGACATTTATCAAATATACTTTCTTAAAATTGCTCAAAATTAATTTAAGATATATTTTAAAAATTTAAAAATTTATTTATTAAAGTGTTAAAATAAGGTATAAGGATCTTATAAATAACTTAAGTAAGAATGACAAATAATAAGTTAAAAAAGAACTTAATAGTATAATGCATGTGTAAATTCGAATATAGGTTAAGAATTGCCATATAAACGATTTGATATTGTCAATGGCTAAGATAAATTAAAATTTTCAAGTTTAAAGTGAGTTATAATGTCAATTCCTTCATGTATTGCTATGAAATTTGTGACCGGATGTGAACCATTTGATAATTTTATTGTTTGTATTCTTATATTTGATTATTATGAAACTCAATATTGCCTTCGAGCCTATGTGATACTACCAAGTTAATTATTTAGCTAATATGACATAATTTTAATTTGATGGGGATTATATTATCAGGTTATGTGCACATAGAGATTTATAATTAAAAGGGTAGAAGTTATTGCTATTATATATGTGTGATAGCACTGGAATATATATAGTGATATATTTCCTTCAGTGCTATTGCGATATATTATTTGATTGGTTTTTGTGATATTGGTCCAATTATTGTGGATTAAATTTTATTGATATTTTTTAATTGTGTAGTCACCTTGTGTTATTATTATTTTAAATATTGAGATATTCTTATTATGTATCTTATCCCTGTGACACGATAATCTCACTGAGTTGACAACTCACCTAATCATCTATGCAGTTTTAGGTAGATATTATTTAGGTCTATCAACTTATTGAGGTATATCAGCTTATTGATTTCTTCATTCCAATAAAAAGTTTGAGAATTATGTATTAGCCAATAACTGTTATAGGTAAATTAAGTAATACGTTTTTACAATATTCTAGTCACTCCATAATATTGTCATGAATAATTTAGTAAGATATGGAGGTAAATTATAATGTAATAATAGGATATATATGTATGATATATAATATCAAAATAAATATATAAAATATATATTTTATGATTATAAATAAGTAACGTTAGTTATTATATAAAATTTTAATCAACTAGAACAATTAATGAAGATAATCAATATGTATGAATATATTAGTTTCATTGGATTCTACATGGTGCTTGGTAGTCTTAAGTATTCATGAACCCTAAGACCATCACATTTATAGAAACAAGATATGATAAAAATTAAAAGAGCAATATCAACTAGTCTAAAATATTAATTTGATAATAATTAAAATTATATCTCAAATAACTTTGGGTCAGTTAAAAAATTAGCTTGTATATTAACTACTTAATTTATTATTACATTAATCTAAGATTGATATCTTAGAAAAGTTATATTAATAAAAATACACCTTAATTCATAAATTATGTACATATAATTATAAGTAACTTCATTTGTATATTAACTATTTGGTTTATAAATCGTATTTCATACACCACCCATTGTATATAAATAGGTATAAGTAGACTTTAGAAAAGAACGTATAATTAAAATATCACAATATTATATAGATAATATAAAGTTAATCATAATCTGAATATGATAAAGTTATCTATAATCTTGATAATATCATAATTTTACTGAAATTTTCAAATAAATATAATATCATAATTTTATTTAAACTATATAAATAAATATCTAATATAATAATAGGATGAAACTGTTATTTATCATAAATAGAATAAATTTTATCTTATAATAAATAAATATATTGAAATTATATATTATTACATTAACCGTAAAATTTATTATTAAATTTGATTAAGTGGTGGTCACATAATTGAGAGATAAATATTAAATTTATTATTTTAGATAAATATTAAATTTATTATTTATTAAAATATGTAATTAATTTATTATTAAATATATTTATTTAGAGAGTTTAAATATAAATATTAAATTTATTATTTATTATAATAGATAATTAATTAGTTATTAGATGTATTTAATTAGAAAGTTTAAATATGATTATAATATTATATATATTTGATATTAATAATAAATAGTTATGATCCAATAAGTTAATAAGATATTAAAAATTTATCTCTTATCTATTTGTATATTTATATTTAAATAAATAAATATCTATTATAATAAATAATAAATTGATTAAAAAATAAATAATAAATTAATTTAAAAAAATTAATTGAAATACGTGATATAATATTATGCATGGGATAATTATTTTAGTATTATACTAGAATAGAACCCCACACAATATTGTAAATATTTTTATTTTTTAAATCCTATGATAAATTTAATTAAGTAATTACTTACATGTAGTTATGTAAAACAAACTTAATATATATATATATATATTGATAAATCTAATCAAATTATCTATAATTACTAAATTATAAAATACTGAAAGATTTATAATACAATAATATTATGATAATATTTCATATAAATAATATAAATTATTTTTTAAACTAAATGAACTCAACACTGTCAATTAACAAAAGAAATTATATCAAAAATAATAAAACAACACCAACGAGTTCAAAATATTAATTTGACATAATTAAAATTATATCTCAAACGATTTTGGATCAACCGAAAAATTAACTTATATATTAACTACTTGATTTATTATTACATTAACCATAAAAATTGATATATTACAAAAGTTACATTAGTAAAAACGTATCTTAATTCATAAATTATATATATATATATAATTATAGGTAACTTTATTTATATATTAAATGTTTGATTTATGAATCATGTCTCGTATACTACTTATTGTATATATAGCGGTATTAATAGATTTTAGATAAAAATATATAATTAAAAAATCACAATTATTATATAAATAAGATGAAATAAATTATTCTGAATAAGATAAGTTTTAAGGTTAATTTTGAACTCTTCTGAATTTCTCTTACATCTAGATGAAAATTTAATATTTTTGTGTTATCGTGTCTAATACTTTCAATAGAAGAAAAGTATATGCCAGATATTAGTATTTTAATATTTTGTATTAAAAGATATTTAATTATTAAAATATTAATTGACCAAAATTTTATTTATATTAAATAAAAATTAAAGTACCTATACTTTTATAGCGTGGATATCATTCAATAATTAATAATGGTATATAAATCATATATTATAAGAAAATACATATTTTTAATTTTGTAAAAAGAAACAAAAACAGAACAAAATCACAACAAATAATCCCTAAAATTTAAATGACTCATTTTAGCGGATTTATTTTTCATATAATTTGATATGTAAAATAATTTTCAATCATTTATTAAGATAATTTTTAAGATTTTAAATATCATTTCATTATTTATTAAAATAAAATTTTGATACTAATTATTTAATTTTTATATTTATGCATATATATTTTATATTTATTTGAATAATATATAACTTGTATTATATACTTTTATATCCATTATAACAACGTAATTGAATATATAAAATCATTAGTATATGTAAAATATTTTATTAATTACTTTTATTATATGCATCATCATTATTTAATTTAATAAATTCATTATTATTTATGTTTTAGTTTCAGTTTAAAATTAATTTATTAAATTTCGACTTAGATGAATAATTATTTAACATTCAATTGATCAGAAATTAATTAAGCATTATTATTTTAACTTGATTGAGCGTCAAATTTTGTGTGCATTTTCTTTATTTGCTTTAAGAGTATAAAAGATGTTAAAAATTGAAAATTGAAAAATAATAAAAATTATTGCTCAAAAAAAAGGTGCGCATTTCTATGTAAGAGCAATATAGTAATTGCAACAGCCCAGTATGCCCCCGAAAAGGTCATCCAGCCAATCTTCCGCCGGAGAGACAAGTCCTACACGCCGAACGGACCATTCAAAAAGTCTATTTTGTCCTTCATCCTGCCCATACAAACTCACTCATTTATTGGCCATCTCCTACTGATTAGGATCTTTCGCACTGTACAGTATCTTCATCTCTCTCCCTCTCCGATCTCAAATCAAAAACCATAAACAGATCTCCTGAATCCAAACCTTAAAACCCTGGTTGTCCTCTTATTCTTCAATCAAACATCATGACGAAGGATTTCGCCGTCCGGCCAGTGATCTTTCCTTCCGGTGGCAACCCCACAGTCGCTGGTACCGCCAATATGCAGCAACGCCGGGTTCCGACGGCGCCGTTTCAGCCTCCTCGACCTTCAAACTCTGGAATCCCATTCATGTCATTTGAGATCGGTTCTGCTCCCCCTGGCTCCTATGGCGCTGGTCCCATCGGCGGAGGTCCTACCGCATCCTCGGGAACCGCAAATTTCGATGACGAAGAGCCACTTCTTGATGAACTCGGCATCCATCCTGATCAAATCTGGAGAAAGACGAAATCTATTCTGAATCCATTCCGTGTCAACCCCACCGTTCATAAAGACTCTGATCTATCTGGTCCGATCTTCCTTTACCTTTCTCTTTGCCTTTTTCAATTACTTGCGGGCAAAATCCAATTTGGTGTGATTTTGGGCTGGATTGTCGTCTCGTCGATTTTTCTATATGTGGTGTTCAATATGTTGGCTGGAAGAAATGGGAATTTGGATCTACACACGTGTACGAGTGTTCTTGGCTACTGTTTACTCCCTGTAGTTATGTTATCGGCGATTTCTCTATTCATGCCACAGGGCGGGCCAGTCAGATTTGTGGTCGCAGGAGTATTTGTTATTTGGGCAACTAGGGCTTGCACGAATTTAATGGTGGCAGTGGCAGATGGAGGGGAGGAACATCGCGGATTGATTGCGTACGCTTGTTTCTTGATTTACACCCTGTTTTCGTTGCTCGTTATATTTTAGTGATAATAATGCAAAAATGATGTAGTTTGGGCAATTGATATTGCAATTTTTTGGGTTTTGTAGTTTTATAAGATGTAGTTTGGATTTGTTTTTCCCTGTTACAGGTGATCATGAATCTTATGTACGTTGACATAATTTTCTTGGCCAATGGTATATATGGAAATGATTATACCTGTAAATTTGCACACTAACGTGTTTAGATGTGTTTTTTCCTTTTCATTGCACCATATCGACTTTTTAGTAGGCCAATTTGAATGCATGGGCACGAGAATTTTATACGGAAAACTGATATCAATAGATGGATGCTCTTATATTGAAAATTTTGATCTTTTCCAAGTGAATCATCCTGTGGGAGCTTTGATTCTGCACTAACTGAATAATTAGTGATAAGAGTCGCTTGTATATAAAATATGATGTAAATGAACTGGTTTTGCAATTCATAAGAATGGTCTCCAATATGATGCAAACCATAAGCTTTCTCTGGTCGACGTTAGTTAGGATTTTAATGCAAGTATCTCCAAGTGACTTATGGTCTGCATTTCATGGTTTGCTGTCGCAGCAACACTAATTAATTTTGTTAAATTTTATTCAATTCCTAGCAAGTGCCATCTGTTGCTTGGTAGTTTATTTAATACCGACTCATGTCTTAACTTGCCAAGTGAGCATTTATGTCATTTTGGATGCCTGATTTGGGAAGCTTTCAATTCTGTTTTGACAATATGTGTTTTGCATAATCACAAAGAACGCAATATTGTAATATGCTTCTTGAATGTCAAGATGATGCACTAAGCAAAATGCTGTATCCAATGTGTCCATGCTATTACTGCCTCGTACAATTTTTAAGTAGCTTGCGCTAGGTATGCAGGTTGATGTTGATTTCTTTTCTTTTTTTTTTTCCCTGGCTATTTTGCTTCCATTCCTGCAACTCTTTTTGTGTGATTTAGCTTATTTTGTTGGTTTTCCATATGGCTTGTTTTGCAAGTAGCTTCGATCCTTCCTAGTTATAACAAAGTGCTTGTACTTAAACATTTTCCTTGACTGTATTAGGTTTAATTTACTTTTTTTTTTCAGTTGTTTTAAAATGTTATATCGATTGAATCCATATCATGAGATATGGTAAAGTTTTATCCAGGTTTGGGACTGGATCTGCCTTAATTTGTTGCTTGAAATGCAAAAGTGGCTTGCAATACGACCTTTTATGATGTGTGATAGTAAGTGTTAGGTATTGAAAGGACAACATGTGAGTAAAATGTGTGTTGCTGAATTGAGAATGTTAAAATATATATGTGGACATATTAAGATAGATAAAATTCGCAACGATTGCATTAGAGAAAATATAAGAGATAGCTCCTATTGGAGATAAAATAATTGAGATGGTTTGACCATATGAAATGAAGATTTAGTGATATGCTTGTGATATAACTAAAAGACTTGGTAAAAAGTGGTTTAAAATAATCTTATGACTTTACATATTTCTAAAGATGTAGTGTATAATCGGCCTGAGCGAAAAAAGAGAATCCATTTAACCGACTTCAACTGGGATTAAGGTTTAAGGTTTAATTGAGTGGATGAGATGAATGAGGCAACTGGGTCCAGAGGATCAAAACCTTGTTAGAAAATACTCACTTCAATTCATTAAAAGTTTTTGGTTGAATCAATCATGGAGTAACATCAAAATATATCATATAGTGAATCTAGGTTAGTTGGGGTAGGGAGTGGAGGATGCAGTAAGGTGGAATGACTTTGAAGGAGATAGTTACAATATCGTTAGAGGCATTGTCAAGTTAAAGTGTTATGCTTGTTCTGTATTAGACTAGTACAGCAGTGGAAGTTTTATTAAGATAACTGTAATATAAGGGTTCCATCATAAAGAATGGTAAAAGACTGATATTGTTGTTGTACATGCCAATTTGTTAGATTTTTTATTAGCTATAATACCTCGATGTGCTCTTTTTTGCTCTAGCTGTGGGATAAAGTCTTGTTCTCTTGATGAATTCTGAGATGTTGCTAGCTGTTCTACATGTTTTTGAAGATTCTGTTATGAGCAGAGGACAAAAATATGCATTTCTTTTAGTTGCTACATGTAGATTAAAAGTATGTATTTCTTTTAGTTGCTATACAATGACATCTTATTCATGTCGCTTCGTCCGTTTTGAAGAATCATAAATCAGGTGTATCAAGTGTTGAGACCTACATCACATGAATTTTTTGGCCTTTCAACCATAGAATTTCATTTTGTTATTTTTTTATTAAGGTATTCTTTGTGTAATGATTATTACTCGTATTTTATTACTAACGTTGAATTATTAGGAACATTAGTATCCACTTGTTTTTAATTATTATCCAATTACTAGTATCTCGTGCCTATTAGGAACTACAGGACTCAGAAGTTCGAGTTATATCAGTGCAATGTGGAAAAAATTCCTTTATTTCCCTTAGTTTTTGGACCTAGGCTGGTTATTGCAATTGCTCTAACTCTATTAGCACTTGTGTTTATTACATACCAGTTCTACAACATGGTATGATGTGATAATCTGCCGAGTTGCTAATACAACAGGGACGCACGTTCAAAATTTAAGTGTCAAGAGTCACCTGTCAGAAACTTAACAGTGTGAATGTCTAAAACACCAGTTAGTAATTCCCTTGTATTTGTTGGAATTTTTTTGATAGTGAGTTGAACAAATATTGAATTAGAAAGTTTATGTTCCTGTTCCGTTAGGTTGGTGAAAGGGAATTTGAAGATTTATATAATTTTTTTACTTGGATTTGGATATGCAAGGCCACTGAGTAATATATCTACAGATTTGGCAACTCTAGTTGGGATTGCTATCATATAATGTTCTGTTGTGGTGGTTAGCTCTACTTCTGTTTGACTTTATTTTGATGGTTTGGTAGCTCTATTTTATTATCATTATCGCCATCATCATTATTATTATTATTATTATTATTTTATTAACAACTTTTAGTCATCTATCAATAATTAATTCCATAAACTTCCTTTCACGGGTGGGTGATTTGCTCTGTTATTTACTTTTACATTCATGTATTCACGTTCACATTAACATTTAATATAACTTTTAAGGCTTAATATATTTATAGTCCCTTGTATTTAAACGTTTTTGTTACTTAAATCTTTTATATTTTTTAAGTAATTACTTAGCCGCTTGAAGTATATTTCCTTATCAATAGACTATTCAGTGCTGATGTGGCATAGCGCGTGAATTTACAGTCTTTCCCACACGTAAAAGCTTCTAATTCAGCTTATTATTTTTTTTTCACAGCAATAAAAATGCATTTTCTATTTTTAAAAAAAAGAAAAAATATTTTTTTCTCCTTCCCTTAAACAGAATCATCAACAAACCCATATCATAACACCATCTATGAAGATTTTTTATTCTGCATATGACTTTAAATCAATGAGTCCAAACTCAAACTAAAACTGCATTTCTAAAAAGAAGATAATTTATTGATTCTAAAAAAAATTCAAAAAAAATTTCAAAATAAAATAGAAATTTGAAATTCACAATTGAATCATCAATTACAAAAAAAATGCAGGAAATAGAAAGTTTAAAGTTCTTGCAGATTTTTCTTTTGATGTTTATACAAAATTAACCAACTATAGATACCATTAATTAATTAAAAATAATCTCAAAATTATTAATAATTCTTTCTTCTTTTCACTTTCTAATTGCGATCCAAACGTCATCATGGTTGAAACCAGCCTAACTAGGAGCAAAGTACCGTCTTTGTAGACCATTGTCTCCTATGGCATCGATGATAGATCGTTTTGTAGTATCAACTATATGGTTGAAAGTTGTCGTCGACGAAAATAGTTATTCATCTGATCAAGAGGCTGATCACTTCAGTCTTTTATCAAATTCATTAGATCAATCAGTCAAGATTAAATCTTTTCAAACATCTTAGTTAAGTTGAGAGGGCTCTTGTGATCTCTTATCTTCTAATCTTCTTGATGCTTCTTGCTCTTGCTGCTCTTCCAATATTAAATACTTCTTGTTCTCACTACTCTTACTAATCCTAGTTGATTCATCTAGATGGACTTTTGAAAAAACATGAGTTATTAGTGAGGAAAAGATGAGTTTGATCTTTGGATCTACAAATTAAACCTGAAGAAGATGACTGAAAATTACAATATAAAATGAGTGGCGATCTGCGAAATAAACATGAAAAAGACATTAAAAATGAAAAAGACGATTAAAAATTAGAATAAATTTTTTTGAAGTAAGATTCTAAAAATTAGAAAAACTTAATAAACAAAATAATGTGATTATCTACTCTGGTGATAATAGATGAAACCCATCTGAGTTTCATCTTTTTTCTTAATTTTAATATTGAAAAAATAATTTTTAAGTTTGAAGATTTTTTTATTATTTTAAAATAAATTTTATGAGTTTTGTTCCGCCAAGTTACCTGATAACTGACATGTTATTAATATTAAAGGCATTTGACAAACACGCGCTAGTAACTCTCAGGTTATGTAAAATGAAGGGTAAAAAGTGTAAGAAAATAATCAAGTTGGAGTATTTACGTAGTTAGCATGGAAGTATAAGGAATAAAGTGATTAAAATTTTTAAATACAATGCACTATAAATATATTAAGCCTAAGTTTAATATTAATTGTGTAGGATTCTTTTCATTTGTATCTGAACTTTCAGAAACTATTTCAAGTAGTTAACTTTACTAATTTGTCTTCAAAAAAAAAAAAAAACTTTACTAATTCTATAAATAATGTCAATAGATTTTAATTTATTGATACTGATCATCCTTGCAAGTGCGAGATATAAAATTTTCGTTAGTTACCTTAACTACAATTTTTTTTTTTTGTGAAAAAATTACATTCTATAGCATATTTTTTAATCATTTTTTCTCAAAAATATCATATTTTAAGTATATCTGTAATATATTAAATGCATATTCATTATATATTTTTAAAAATAAAATATATTTTTAATATACTAAATATATATTAAAAATATATCTTTAAAAATAATATTTTTGAAATTGAAATTGAAAATGAAGTATTTTTAAAAATATTTTTATTTTTAAGAGTATTTTTCCCTTGTTTTTTCATGTTAGTTTTTTTTTTTTTCGGACAGGTACATTAATTATTAGATTTTTCTTTTATATTGCGAAATCACCTTGATATGTGTTTCTTATTTTATAAGAAAAGGATCATAATTTTTACAAGAGTAATCTATGAAAGTGTGATTAATCATTGAAAAATATTCTTAAAAAAAGGGAAAGGGATAGATACATATGTGATGGGAGTTTGAATTTGGAGTAGATGTATATAGTTGTGGTTTGAAAACCGAACCTATAAATTAATTATATTTGATTGTTGTAGATTTGTTGAAGACCGTTCTACTTACCATCTTCCCACATTATATATCAACAAATCCCTCTATATAATAACACCAAGATATCCACAAAACCCTCAAACAAACTAACAAGAGCATCACTGAAGCTAATACTCCATTAATGGCTACTTCAATTATCAAAGATTCTTCTTCTTCAGATCAAGAACATGAACTTATAGAAGAAGAAGAAGAAGAAGAAGAAGAAGAAGAAGAAGAAGAAGAAGAGCTGTTTGAAATTGATTTCGAGGCTTTTAATAGCATCCCACCACCCCATTACTGGGAAAGCTATTTCACAGCAACAGGAAGTGTACTTCTTGCTAATTGTTTATTGCCAATTTCAGATGTTTCAAGTGCTATTCCAACTCCTCCTTCTCTATCCAAGTCTCTTTCTTTGGCTGAACATCTTTTCTTCTCCAAGTTTCATAGCCCTTTCCGCCACTCTTTCTAAGACAATAGACCAATGAGTCCAATCTTCCTCGAACCTTGCATATCACGCGAGTGTTTGTGCACCAAGCTACTTTTTTTTTCATTTACTTTTATTGATTAAGTTTGAATTTCTCAGTTTTAATTATCAAATCCAGTCCTTCCTTTTATTGTCTCTTTTAACTTGTTCTTAAAAGGAAATAATTAAAAAAGGAAACATAAATCATTCCATCCCATACGATAGCTTAATTAGCAGGATATTATTATTAATCAGATTTAATCTCATTAAAGGTAATTTTTTTATTTGCAAATTTCTCGATCAAGGTATAAATGATTTGATTATTTTTATATTACTCTATCAAATAAAAAAGTGTGTATTTATATACATATATAATTAATATACTTATATTTATATAATATAAAACTATAATTAATTTTATATTTATATAATTTATAGTATTTATATATTGAAATAAAAATAATAAAAATTTCATCATTTAATTATTTAACATAAAAATAAAATTGAATATAAATTCGTCCGTAATTTCTTTTGCTTGAAAATTTTACCTCCCCTTCATCTTTGTCCTGGTTCCGCCGCTGCTTACTTGAAAGAAATTTTTTATGTACTAGAAAAATATTTTTGAACATATGGATATATTTTGTTTATCTAGCATAGACATTTTTTTATTATTTATATATAAACTGGTTGGAAAATGCCACTGCTAATGTATGCTCGTGAGAATTGTAAATTCCGCCATTAAAAATGATTGGCTTTTGGCTCAAAACCAAAAATTAATAAAAAAAATTTTGGTAAAAAATTATAATTTTCTTATTTTTTCTGGCAATTTTATAAAAAGCCCAAAATTATGCGATATTTCTATTGAATCTTTCTATAATTTTTTATTATTTAACTATATAAGTTGATACAAATTTCAGTTTATTTCTTACATTATCCATAACTACCATAAATCATCTTTTAAAAAAACAAAAATTAAAAGAGGAAAGTGCAAAATATTATCATTCTTAAGTACGAAATTCGGTAATACTATTAATATTTCATCATTTGACACAATATAAATGGAGAAAATATTTTTATTTTACTCTAGTGCTATGAAATTAGTTTCATGAGGCATTGTAGGATCCATTATTGAATTAAATTTGTTTTAATTTATAAATATTTTTACAAAATCAATATAAAAAAATCTCAAATTTCACTCCAGGAAAATATTTTACGCATTTTATAAAATCAAACAAATTTTAAAAAAATCTCACAAAACTCCCTTTCAAAACTTTATTCAGTAATTTTTTTTTACGATTCTCTCCGGAATATTCCAATTTTGATCTCAAGAACAATGACAATGGTACATGACTATTAAATTGAATATTTAACATTATTTGACTAATCTTCTATCAAATCTAGTTCTTTGTAAATTTATAGTTTACATCTAAGCAATAATGACTTATATTTTTATCAAATGACTAATATTTATTGTTTAGCTAACAACTGCTATCTATTAGCTATAAAATACATTTGATTAGGTTTTGAGATAATAAAATAAAATTGTTTTGGGAGTTGTGAAGTTATAATCTGAATTCAGATTTAACGGAAATAAATCATGAATAATTATATGCTACAACCGTTGTAGCAATAAATGCCTACAACGGATCAATGAGATTCTTACACGTAGATTAAATGATTCATTCCATTGGTCCGTTGTAGGCATTTAATCTACGTGTAAGAATTCCATTGGTCCGTTGTAGGCATTTATTGCTACAACGGTTGTAGCATATAATTATTCATAAATCATATATTAACTAATAAATTTTGGTCCAGTGATATGAGGGTTGTGAAAAAGATATCAACTATAAGATTAATTAGACTGAATGAAGTGAAGAGTATTGCAGAAATTTTATTTGATTGTAAGATGCAAATTAAATTAAAAAGGTAAAATTTACCAAATTGCAATATGGCATGCTAGATGTATGGTAGCAAATACTGAATATTAAAAGAGCAATATATTAGTAAACTAAATGTTGCTAAATGAGAATACTAAAATAAATATGCGAAAAAATAAATGTGCGAACATATCATGATGGATATTATTTGTAATGAGTAAATTAGAAAAAAAAAATTGGAATAGCAAGAAAATAAGGCAACGGATTAAGGTGGTTTGACTATATAAAATGAAAAACTAGTTATGACTATGAAGAAAATTGAATATTTTAAGATAAATGTAGTTAGATGGGAGGAGTAAAGATATACATGCCAAAATTAACACGAGAAGAAGTGGTTTCAAATAATTTTATAGTTTTATATATTTCTTAAAATGTAGTTCATAATTGTCTGGGTGGAAGAAAAAAATTTATATTGTTGATCTCAATTAACTAAAGATTAAGTTGAGTTGGATTAAGTTTTATATTAAAATTGTTGATACAGATTGTATGTTTATGAATCCTAATAAAATAGCGATGGATAATTTTTATTGGCATAAAAGATACAAAAGAATAAATTCAGCTTAAAAGCTTTAAAACAAAACAAAAGCTTAAAAAATGGGAGAAAAGAAGAATAAAAAGAACCATTGATCAGAAACAAAGAAATGACAACAAATTAAAGGCTGGTGGAGGCATAATATATATATATATATATATATATATATATATATATATACACTGCACGTAGTGCAAGGGGTAAAAAATATTATCAGATGATGAGAGGTTCTTCATAAAAAAAAAAAAAAGAAAAGAAAGGAGAAAGTATAAATTGGCTTCTGCTTATGGAACACTTGCTCCTTCTTCCCTTACCATTCTTAGGTACGATTTCAAAATCATCACAAACCTCCCTTTTTCAATTCTATTGCAATTTCTGGATTATTATAGGTACCGATACAGTCTATGTTGGAAAATACCAACCATTTGATATTTTTTGACTATGTAAAATAAAAATAATAATAATAATAAATGGTTGTTGGCCTAATTAAGTTAGGCCAACAACCTCATGGGAAGGCCTATATATATGGCCTTCCCCTTCTTCTTCAAAACACACAAATTAAGAGAAAAAAAACATTAGTGAATTGTGAGAGAGAGAGAATTATTTGGGGAGTGACAAAATAGTGAAGTAGTTTAATTTTAGGAGTGTTTGGGAAACACTTGAATGCCATTATTTTGGGTTTATCTCAATTGTAATAATTGTACCTCTAGAAATATTTCTAGAGAAGTCTCTCTTGTAAGCCTACTATTTTTAATAGTGGAAGAATATTTTTCGGAGTTTGTCCCGTGGACGTAGCCCAAAGTAAAAGGGTGAACCACGTTAAATTCGGTGTGTTATTTTGTCTCAGTTTTATAACTATTATCAAGGGTAGTTATTTTGTTATATTGTGCTATTAATTATCCGAGTGAAATTCTGTCTAAGGAGACTGGGTTTTAAGCGGGACCGCCTGTGACCCCTCCAGCCTTTCCTGGGAATTTTCTTGGTATTTATTTTTAGTACAATATTTCATACACTGTTTACTTGTATAATAGTAAGTAATTTGCGTGCTATTTACTTCCGCTGCACAACAAGTGGTATCAAAGCTGTGGTTCAAGCACACAGTATTGGAGTTAACCTCTTTGTATTAAAGAGATGGAGACAAAGATAAACAAGATGATCAGCCTAAATGGCTCGAATTACCACATATGGAGAAACAAGATGAAGGATCTCCTATTTGTGACGAAAATGCATTTGCCTGTATTCACCACATCAAAACCTGATGATAAATCAGATGAAGACTGGAAGTTCGAGCATGAGCAAGTGTGTGGTTTTATCCGACAGTTTGTCGAAGACAATGTGTATAATCACATTTGTAAAGAGACTCATGCTAAATCCCTATGGGAGAAGCTTGAAAAGTTATATGCTTCTAAAACAGGGAACAACAAGTTGCTCTATTTGACTAAACTGGTCAAAATTAGTTACCGAGAAGGTACATCTTTGGCGGATCACTTGAATGAATTTCAAGGTTTTGTGGACCAGTTGTCAGGAATGGGCATAAAATTTGATGATGAGGTACTCAGTCTTTTACTACTTTCCTCTTTGCCAGAGTCTTGGGAGACTTTGAAGATTTCCATCACTAATTCAGCAGTCGATGGTATTGTTAGTTTGGAATCCGTCAAGAGTTCAATTATGAATGAAGAGATGAGAAGGAGATCTCAAAATTCAGTATCTACATCTCAACCAGATGTTCTGGTTACTGATTCTAGAGGGAGGAGCAAGTTCAGGAGTTCAAATACCAGAGATAAAAGTCGAGGAAAATCAAACAAATATGCAAATGTTGAATGCCATCACTGTAAAAAGAAGGGACATATCAAGAAATTCTGTCGAAAGTTCAAACAGGAGAAGAACAAAGGCAAAGAGATTAAGCGAGATGATAGCAGTGATGATGAACGAGAAACCATGGCTGCCACCATTGAAGAATTTCATGTTATTTCTTATGATAATGATGTGAATATTGCATCCAGTGAATTGGACTGGGTAGGTGATAGTGGTGCCACCATTCATGCCACATCACATAAAGAATTTTTCTCAACATATAAACAAGGAGATTTTGGTGTTGTCAAAATGGGAGACAAGGGTATAGCCAAGATCATCGGCAGAGGTGATATTTGTTTAAAGACAGAAAATGGGATGAGATTATTTTTGAAAGATGTCAGACATGTTCCCAACCTTCGGCTAAACCTGATTTCCATTGGTATGCTTGATGATGAAGGTTTCAGTAGTACTTTCAATGATGGTCAATGGAAACTTACTAAAGGCTCCTTGGTATATGGAAAAGGTAAAAAGTGCTCCAAGCTATATGTGATGCAAGCAAAGCTCTCCGGTGATTCTGTGAATGCAGTGGAGAAAGAAAATATGACTGAATTATGGCATAGAAGACTCAGTCATATGGGCGAGAAAGGGATGGCACAATTGGTAAAGAAGAATGTATTATCTGGAGTTGATAAAGTGGATTTGAAGAAATGTGCTGACTGTCTGGCTGGAAAACAAAACAGAGTTGCTTTCAAAGGTTCCACTCCTTCCAGAATGAAGAATGTATTGGATCTGATTCACTCAGATCTGTGTGGACCAATGTCAAAGTCACTTGGTGGTGCTCAATACTTTGTGACTTTCATTGATGATCATTCAAGGAAAATGTGGGTATATACTTTGAAGTCAAAAGACCAAGTAATAGACGTGTTCAAGCAATTTCATGCCTTAGTTGAAAGGGAGACTGGGAAGAAGTTAAAATGCATTCGGACAGACAATGGTGGAGAATACATCGGATCATTTGATACCTACTGCAAGGAGCATGGTATCCGACATCAAACAACACCTCCAAAAACTCCGCAATTGAACGGTTTAGCGGAGAGGATGAACAGGACTTTGATGGAGAGAGTTAGATGTTTACTATCACATTCAAAGTTGCCTAAGATTTTTTGGGGTGAAGCTCTATACTCAGTAGTACATGTACTCAATTTTTCACCCTGTGTTCCTCTTCAATATAATACACCAGAAAAGGTATGGTCAAGAAAGGATGTTTCCTATAATCATTTAAAGGTGTTTGGTTGCAAAGCTTTTGTGCACATTCCTAAGGATGAGAGGTCAAAGCTTGATGTCAAGACACGTGAATGTGTATTTATTGGTTATGGTCAAGATCATGATCAGCTTGGCTATAGATTTTATGATCCAGTTCAGAAAAAGCTTCTTAGAAGTCGTGATGCCATATTTGTTGAAGATCAAACCATTGAAGATATTAACAAAGTGAAAAGGGATATTCCTGAATCCAATGGTGATTCAACAAACTTAAAGCTAGTTCCTCCACAGGCGGTGCCAAGACAAGTTGGAAATGAAATCCAAAATCGTCAGCCAGAAAATGCTGACATCGATGCTCCTACAGAGGTCCAATCGGATGATGATGAGGACCAGATTGAAAATCAGCCACCACCACCAGTAGAAGTTCCTCAGGTTCCATTGAGAAGATCTATTAGAACTCGACAACCTTCTACTAGATACTCGGATGATCAGTACGTGTTACTCACTGATGGGGGAGAACCTGAGAATTACCAAGAAGCTATGGCAGATGAGAAGAGGAAGAAATGGATTGAAGCCATGCAAGATGAGATAAAATCTTTGCATGATAATAAAACTTTTGAGCTTGTGAAGTTGTCAACAGGCAAGAGGGCTTTGAAGAATAAATGGGTGTTCAGGATAAAGCATGATGAACACAGTTCCCAGCCACGATTCAAAGCCAGATTAGTTGTTAAGGGATTCAGCCAAAGGAAAGGGATTGACTTTGATGAGATTTTTTCACCAGTGGTGAAGATGACATCCATTCGTACAGTACTGGGATTAGCTGCAAGTCTCGACTTGGAGATTGAGCAGATGGATGTAAAGACTGCCTTCCTTCATGGTGACTTGGAGGAAGAGATATACATGGAACAACCAGAGGGTTTCAAAGAAAAAGGAAAAGAGGATTATGTTTGCAAGTTAAAGAAAAGCTTGTATGGCTTGAAGCAGGCACCAAGACAGTGGTACAAGAAGTTTGAGTCAGTTATGGGGGAGCAAGGCTACAAAAAGACCTCTTCAGATCACTGTGTATTTGTGAAGAAATTCTCTGATGATGATTTTATAATTCTCTTACTCTATGTGGATGACATGTTAATCGTTGGCCAAGACATTTCCAAAATTAACAAGCTGAAGAAGCAGTTAAGCAAGTCTTTTGCTATGAAAGACTTAGGGCCAGCAGCACAAATTCTTGGCATGAATATAATCAGAGATAGAGGCACCAAGAAATTGTGGTTGTCACAGGAGAAGTATATTAAGAAAGTACTTCAAAGGTTTAATATGGACAAGGCTAAAGCGGTTAGTTATCCTCTTGCTAACCACTTTAAATTAACTTCAAAACAATGTCCTTCCACAGATAAAGAGAAAGAAGAGATGGATAGAGTTCCATATGCTTCAGCAGTTGGCAGTTTGATGTATGCCATGGTATGTACACGGCCAGATATTGCTCACTCAGTGGGAGTAGTAAGTCGGTTCCTTTCTAATCCTGGCAAGGAACATTGGGCTGCTGTGAAATGGATTCTCAGATATCTCTGTGGTACTTCCAAAATATGTTTATGTTTTGGTGATGGTAAACCTGTGTTAATTGGCTACACAGATGCAGATATGGCAGGCGATGTTGACTCAAGAAAGTCTACATCAGGTTATTTTATTTCATTTGCAGGGGGAGCCGTGTCATGGCAATCAAGGTTGCAAAAGTGTGTTGCCCTCTCAACAACTGAAGCAGAATTTATTGCTGCAACTGAAGCTTGCAAAGAGCTCTTGTGGATGAAAAAGTTCTTAGATGAACTTGGATTTCAGCAGGATAGATATTCACTTTATTGTGATAGTCAGAGCGCTATCCACCTTGGAAAGAATTCCTCCTTTCACTCAAGATCAAAACATATTGATGTGAGATACCACTGGATCAGAGATGTGTTGGAGAAAAAGGTTTTACAGCTTGAAAAGATTCATACTGAAGAAAATGGTGCAGACATGTTAACAAAGATTCTACCAAGGGAAAAGTTTGAGTTTTGTCGATTATCTACAGGAATGACAGTTAATTCATATGGTTGGTAGGGGGAGAATTGTTGGAAAATACCAACCATTTGGTATTTTTTGACTATGTAAAATAAAAATAAAAATAATAATAAATGGTTGTTGGCCTAATTAAGTTAGGCCAACAACCTCATGGGAAGGCCTATATATATGGCCTTCCCCTTCTTCTTCAAAACACACAAATTAAGAGAAAAAAAAAACATTAGTGAATTGTGAGAGAGAGAGAATTATTTGGGGAGTGACAAAATAGTGAAGTAGTTTAATTTTAGGAGTGTTTGGGAAACACTTGAATGCCATTATTTTGGGTTTATCTCAATTGTAATAATTGTACCTCTAGAAATATTTCTAGAGAAGTCTCTCTTGTAAGCCTACTATTTTTAATAGTGGAAGAATATTTTTCGGAGTTTGTCTCGTGGACGTAGCCCAAAGTAAAAGGGTGAACCACGTTAAATTCGGTGTGTTATTTTGTCTCAGTTTTATAACTATTATCAAGGGTAGTTGTTTTGTTATATTGTGCTATTAATTATCCGAGTGAAATTCTGTCTAAGGAGACTGGGTTTTAAGCGGGACCGCCTGTGACCCCTCCAGCCTTTCCTGGGAATTTTCTTGGTATTTATTTTTAGTACAATATTTCATACACTATTTACTTGTATAATAGTAAGTAATTTGCGTGCTATTTACTTCCGCTGCACAACAGTCTACAGACCTCTCTTTCTTTCTCTCTGATAAGTGAATATTCTTTTTACATTGAAATGACCCATCAAAAAGTATATTATAATAGTGAACTGATTGTCCACCCAGTTGCTCTGGAGAAAGGGGGGCCTGGCCATTAAAATTTTATTTGAACATTGATGGTGGTGGTGGTGGTGGTGGGGGCTGGGGAGGACTCAGCTTCTGGCTCTTGATTCCCTTCTCTGAAATCCACTGGAAAGAAACAAGAAGAATCTCTCTGAAAATGGTAATAGTTGTTCTCAAAGTTTGCATATAACTTGGGAAGGTTCTATGAAAACTCCTTTTTTCATTTTGATTTAATGAATTAATTAATAAAGTGGGATATAATAAGTTTTATATTAATGAGCTAATAGAAGACATTTTAGTTCATTCAAAATAATTTTGTATAATATTTAAAAAATTTAATAATGTTTTAATACATGTATATCAGCTGAAGCAACTATTGATGAGAGTATAAAGTAAATGTTTGAATCTTCATGGTAATGGCTGATAAAAAAAAATCTTCATGGTGATAAAGATTGATAAATTTGTGGCGTTAGTATTTGTTTGAATTTTCATTATTCATTTGATGAGGGAGAGAATTCAAGTTATATGGATTTCGAAGTAGAAGAATTCTTTTGTAAGTAGAAGAATTCTTTGTAAATGAATTCTTATGTGGCTCTTGATGCCTTTCTCTCAAATTCACTGGAAAGAAACAAGAAGAATCTCTCTGAAAATGGTAAAAGTTGTTCTCAAAGTTTGCATGTAATTTGGGATGGTTCTATTAAAACTCCTTTTTCCTTTTTTTTTTTACTTTCTCTTTATTTATTTTTTTCTTATATATCCATATATTGCCTCAAATGCAAAAGATGGTTTTCTGTTTGTGTTTCTTATAATAATCACTAAATTTCTTAGAATCTTTTGTTTTTTAGTTCTTAAATATATCATCTTATGTTCACTGTTTTTTGCTTTCTATTTATGTTTTTAAATAGAAACAACATTGGCAAATTGCATTTTTTAAGGACCCACAAACCTGCAATGTTTTTTTTGAACGCACCTGCAATGTTTTATTATTATATGTTTATGTAATTTAATTATTCATTTTAGGTTCGCTTAGTATAATTGTGATTATAACATTCACTTATTTCCTTTTTTTAAAGAAAAAAAAAACTTCTTTTTGTCGTTTTCCTAGCAGCAAACATTATCATGAGTCAATATTCGAACAAGAGAATAGGTTTTCTAATTAATTTTATGAATAATTATATAATGAAACTGTTGTATAACAACAAGCCAATCGAATATTAACACGTGGTAATATTATAATACAACAAGTCAATCAAATGTAAAACATTGCCACATGTTGATATTCAATTGACTTGTTGTAATACAACGATTTCAATGTATAATTATTTCAATTTTATTAAAATAATAGACGACATACCATAAATTCTGATCCATCTAATACTATCACGCTATTAAAAAAAAACGAACAATAAGTTTTGCCAATACAAAAAAAAATATAATAAATTTTAAACCTTACTAAACAGAATTCAACACTGTGTTAAAAAAAAAAAGAATTCAACAACTTTTTGTTATCATATATTACCTGGTATTGGGCTTTTTTTATTTTTTTTTGATAAATTATTATATTAGAGTCGAGCACTATAAGATTATAATATCAATAAAATTTTTCATACTAGTTTTAATGCAGTTATATATTTAGAAAATCAAACTTCTTAAATTAAATTAAAACAGTCCCTTAACAACTTATCTACACGCTAAGTAATCTATATATATTAATTTTTTATTAGTAACTTTTATTGTTTTAAAATATATATATATATTTTCCACTAATTTGTATGTGTATATCAATTTTAAAATTAATTTATTATTAAAAGTTTTGTTATTAATTTGATTAATTTTTTTGTTAATTAAACTTTACTTATTCAAAATTTTAAATACAATTCTATTATGAATTAAATTATCCTTTATTATGTAATTTTCTTCCAAAAAAAAGAGAAGTTTTCTAAAACATCCAATAAAATAAAATTATTTTCAAAAGTGTTTATTTATTTATTTAAAAAAAATCAGTTTTCAACTTTCAATTTCAAAATACTTTTTTTTCAGTAACATTCCTCTAGTATATATCTAATATATTAAAAATATATTCTACTTTTAAAAGTATATATATTCTACTTTTAAAAGTAGACACTTGTTATGTATTTGATATATTAAAAATATATTAAAATTGTGTAGTATTTTCAAAAAAATAATTAAAAAAATGATATATAGTATACTTCTTGCGTCCATCCCAAAATAATAGTCTACCTTTCTTTTTTAAATGTTCTAAAATAACAGTTTCATTTTCGTTTTTTAGAAATAATTTTCTCTTAATTGCATTATAATTAATTTTTTTTGAAATTCACTAAATAATGGAGTGTCTAACTAATATATTTAATTAGAGGTATATATAGAAAAAATTATAATAAGATAATAAAATTATATTTTCTATAAATTATATAGAATAATAATGAGGTTATTATTTTAAGACGGATAAAGTAATTTTTAAAAAAATAAAATAATATTATTAAAGAGTGCAATGAACCGATTTGAGGGACCCAAAAAAAATTAACAAGTGAGTGTAGGAGTCACATATATAAACACAGGTGATATGATGGAATGGAAATTAAATGATTATATTATATATAAGTTGTGGTTTGTAATTTACACTAAATTAAAAGAGAATAATTTTAAAAAAGATGGTACCTACATAATTTCACAACTCTTATTCTTTGTTTCCCATTTCTATAATGCAACTGATCATCACGGGCTGTCCGTCACGACCACACTTCCTCACTCCTGTAGTATATAGTGTATAGTTACGAAATACCGACGCGGACATGAATATAGAATACAGATATGATAACAATATATCAATATAACAATTTTAAAAAATAGAAATACAATATAGATGAGGCACGTTTATATATATATATATATGTTTTAAATTATAAAAATATAATGATAGATAAATATATATTTAAAATAATTATACATACGTATATATTTGTTTTAAGTTATAAAATATAATAAGAGATAAACATATCTTCAAAATAAATATATATTAATATATTTATATATAAATATAATTATAATAAAAAATAAACTTTATAATTAAAATTAATTATAATTAGTAACTTATCACTGCTATATAAATAAAATTTTATATCAAACTATATCTTAAAATATTTTAAAGTATCTTAAAATATATTATCACCGTATTATTTTTGTGTTTCAAAAATAAAAAATAATAAGATAATAAAATGCATATGGATATATGTCCGACACATTTCGAGCAGGTATTATATATATATATATATATATATATGTATTTTCATCGTAATTATTCATTTTAGTATTTTTCTACACAAATAAAAAAGAAAGGTACTTCTTCAAAAATATCAAAATAAAAAAATAAAAATACTTTTTTTTCTTTCAAAAATATTTACTTTTCAATATTTTTCGATTTTAAAAATACTCCATCTTCAAATATTTTATATATAAGTGTATGGTACACTAATTAAGTTTATTAAATGTATATATTTGATATAGTTTTCATATATTAACCATATATATATAAATTATAGGGTATTTTTGAAAAAAATTAAAAAGTTAATATTTTCAAAATAAAACTTTGACATTATTGTGTATCACTTTCGTCATTTGCAATTTTATTTTTGGATATTAAAATTAAAATTATAAGTTATAATAACTTTTCTACTCCTCAAAAAAAGTCCTCTTTTTTTCTAACTTAAAATTTATATTGAAAACTTTTTAAAGGAGATTATAAATTTGTGGAAAACTTATGAATGAGCTTTTGATTTAGGAATCAAAACTGAAAGATCTCGAATTTAAATCTTAATAAAGTAAATTACTAGAAAAGACTTAATAAATTGTTTTAAGAAAAGATATTATAAGAACAAATTTGACAGTAATGGTTTCGCTAATAAAGCTCACGGACCCGTAAGCTCCAACATATTTCATACAAATATTCTAATGTATTTCTACCACTTATAAACGAGATAGATCTAAACTAATAATAACTTGCAGATAAAGAGAGCACTTCATATTTCAGAAACTATAAGTATCTATCCTTCTTTCTTCAAACTCCATTAACAAACACTTTCTTCTACTTATAATTATTTTCTTCTTTCTTCCTTTGTTTTTCTATGGCAAGAACAGTAGAGCCTCTGATTGTTGGGAGAGTAATAGGAGAAGTTATTGATTCTTTCACACCAACTATAAAAATGGCAGTCACTTACAGTAATAAGCCAGTCTGCAATGGCCATGAGATTTTACCTTCTCAACTTTCTATCAAACCTAAAGTAGAGGTTCAAGGTGGTGATATGAGATCATTCTTTACTTTGGTAAGTACTACTGCTAATAATTAGATTATTTATAGTATTATTTAATTAGATCTTTGCTTATATATATCTTAGTATAAATCATCCTTTGGAATCAAGTCGTATAGAACTATAAATGTAATAAAACTCTTCATACTCAGTTTGCTTATATTTATTTGTATATATAATACTTTGACCTTCTCTAATTAAGATTGAAATAATTAAATTACAATTATTCTTATTTTTTTTCCTTAATTCAGGTCATGACAGACCCAGATGTTCCTGGCCCTAGTGATCCTTTTTTGAGAGAGCACTTGCATTGGTATTACATTAATTACCCTCCAATTTTGTTTTTTTTTTCTTACTTTATTATTAGTATTAATAAATTTGGCTATAATTAGAAGTTTAATTCGATTTTTTTTAATTCAAAAGCAATCTGATTAATTACCACTTAATCGAAAACTTATTAAAAATTATTAATTACTACTTAACCTATATATTTAATTGTGGTCACATGCTAATTTTCTAGGGCATAATGTATAGTTTTTTATATAGTTTAATTATACTAATTATCTTCATGAAGTTAATTATGATCATATTTTATCATTTTTTTTCACAATACTCATAATTTAATTAAAAGCTTAATAAAATAGTAGGTTTTATAGTATATATATGAATAGAAATAACTCTCTTTCTTCCAGTAAAAATTGCTATATATTGTAATAAGATCAGAGACTTGCATTGTTTAAAGCCATATATATACAGAAGTAAAATTTCAAAATTCAAATTTTAATGGGATGCAAATTT
The DNA here is from genome assembly GCA_947685225.1 of Garcia nutans. NCBI lineage: Eukaryota > Viridiplantae > Streptophyta > Magnoliopsida > Malpighiales > Euphorbiaceae > Garcia > Garcia nutans. The sequence continues at coordinate 2,832,100 of CANTUV010000060.1, forward strand.
AATTAGATTATTATGCTTTGAAATTATATTAAATTGTTAATATCTAAATATAATTAGTTAATATTAATAATGAAATTAACAGAACTTTTTTTTTATTTTCCAGGATAGTGAGTGATATTCCAGGAACAACAGATGCAACATTTGGTAAAAATTCATCATATTTTTAAATTAATTAATTTCTTAAACTAACAAATAATTAATTAATTAAACTGTGTTTTATATGTGGGAAATTTTTTTTTTTGAAAATTAATTGAACAGGAAGGGAGATAATAAGCTATGAAATTCCAAGGCCAAATATAGGAATCCACAGATATGTGTTTGTATTATTCAAACAAAAACGAAGACAAACAATAATTCAACCAAGTTCAAGGGATAATTTTAATACTCGAAATTTTGCTGCTGAAAACGACCTTGGCCTTCCTGTTGCTGCTGTTTACTTCAATGCACAAAGAGAAACTGCTCCTAGAAGACGTTAATTAGTTATATCTAGAATTCGAAATTGAAAATTTTCAATTAAAAAAAAAATGATTTCTGCATCTCATTGGTTAAATTATTAATAATTACAAAAACGAAGTGTCTAGCTCAGCAATAATAATTTACATGGTATGATTTGATTGTATTGTATTTTTATAATTATCTGTGATTGCTTATCTGAGTAATATTTTTACAGTAAATTATTTAATCATATAAATGTAAGAGATATCGAGTGGATGCTGTTCTTGAATTCAAGTAGTGAATGATTATGGGACATGTGCTACCCAAACACTGGCCATTGCCTGCCATTGATGTTTCTTTCTTTTCCTTTTGAATTTTATTATTAAGTTGATTAGCCATCTATCTATTTACTATACAATTATTCTTTTATTTTCTTCTCTTTTTGGAAAATTTTTTATTAAATTATTATTCATAATTTGTTCTCACAATGGTTAAGAAATAGTTAAGCAATATTCATAAATAAACACTTTTAATTATTCATAAATAGAGTTTTCTATTTGTTGAGAGAGAGCTTGAAACTAAAACTAAATAATTAACTTTAATTAATTAAAATTTTCATTTTGTTTTAAATCAGGCAAAAATGTTTCATTTCTGTTTTAATGGAATTAATTTGACATTAAAATCAATAAGCCATTGGCTTTCAAATTGAAGTTCAAACTATTATAACATGGTTATTATTGAAAATCAGGCAGAAAATAAAAGGTAGATATTACTAAAAATAAATAAGAGAAAAAAGGGAAAAAATAAGTCATAAAATAATTAACATTGATTAAAATGAATTGTTCATCATATATACTTTTAATTTTTTGATTAATTATATTCTAAATGAAAATTAAATTCGTAATTTTTATATGGATATATATCTTTTAATCTTAAAAAGTAAAACCTTTGAATTGTTTGTTATAGTTAAAAGATAATAAAAAAAAAACTCTCTTATTTTGAAATCGATTGCCGATTGGTTATATATACATCTTATATATATTCTAAAAGAAATAAGAAAAATCATAATAAAATTAGAAGTTTTAATTTTAAATATATTTTTAATTCATATTTCTGGACAAAAAGCTATTAAGAATAAAATTTAATATAAATAGAAATTTTAATTAATTCTGATTATTTTATATGTAATAATCAAAATAAATAAATTCACTATAAATACATGTTCATGATAATATTATTTTTCTCGTATTTATATTTACTTCATAATATCAACCCCTTAAATTTTTTGAAATATCAAATACGTGACTAGCATATGATATATATTTTTTTTCAATTGATAGATATTAATTAATTTTATCTGCATCTATTTTTTCTCATATATATTCTAGAATTATTAACTGAAAAAAATGAAACTGTATATGACCGGTGAGTGCTTCACATCATAAACTGTATAAAATCTTTGTTTACATGCAGATGGCAGGTTTTCATATCTAAGTGGAAGATTTTATAACTCTGCTAGATTTATGGAATCTCCTGTCAATAACTCCATAGTTGAGTTGAAGCAGTAGTTTATGTCATGAAGAAGACAATAGTTTCCATATAAAGTAATAATTCCTCTTGTATGTTTCGTACAATAATATTTCTACTTCTAGCGAAAACTTTCACTCAATGCCAACTGTAAATTGGATTAGACCTTCTCTATTTTAATTTATTTAGCTCCGAAATTTTCAAACTTCAATTTAATTTCATTTCTTTTTTGTTGAACTACCTAATATGATAAAGTATGGTTAATTCCACATATAAGAAATATAAAAATATGACTTAATTAATATAAAAATAAATTCTCCAATCTTAAAATCTAGTTTTTAAGATTGACTTTTTTAGATATATATTAACAAAAAAAATTTAATATGAAAAATTTAATATTTATAAGTAGTAGTAAGGATAAGCCGAAAAACTAAGAGCAAATTCATCTAAGATAACCAAGACTAATGGCGTCATGAATTAACCAGGTGCTTATGCAATTCAACAAGGATTTGGTAAAAAATATATACATTTTTTTTTGAAAGGAGGTAAAAAATATATACATTAGTAGAAAGGTAAGTAGTATAATCCACCTCGGATTGAAGGATTGATAAGACACATGAAGTATGTCAATAAGGTCTCATATTCGAACCAGCTAAGTGATTTAAACTATATTTCATAAGTGATTTGCATTGAATAAACTATGTGTAGAGCACTTTCATAAGCCCTAAATGAAGTAGGAGACTATGGTGATGAGTTGCTGAGCTAACCACTCGAGATTTAATTTGTTTGGTGGTCAGGCTTCGTCAAGGATTCCTCACGTAGGAACAAGTGTCTATATTTTTTATTTTTTTTAAATAAAATTTTAAATTTAAATTTTTAGTAAAAGATTAAAAGTTAAAAAAATAGAGAATATATACAAATATTTTAATTAGATTCGCATTTTTCAGCAAATTCAATAGGTATAATTATATTTTTTATTTTATAATATACAAAATTAAATAATTTGATTAATATCCTAAACTTATATAAAAATTAATACTATTATCATTCAATGTATAAAATGTTTACATAATATATTATAATAAATATTTGGTAACATCATTAATATAGTACATATAAATTACAAATGGTGATTTTCATAGTGTCATTTCTGTCAATAAAAGAGCAATGACTTTTTTTTTTTGTTAACAATAGACTGACAAAATTATCTATTACCTAAATTTTTTTTCATTAATACTGCTCTTTAGTCCCAATGCATTTGATAAATCTTTTCTTTCATTTTCCAGTGTCTGTCTTGTTCTGTTTGCATATGCCATCCATCAATGTATTTCATTCTTCTTCTACTCCAAAACTATGTGATCCTTTTTCCTTGATTGGAAGAGCTAACCTCTTCAATCTTTTCAACATTCCTTCTACACTCTTTACAGACCAGAACAATACCCTTATTATCAACAAACACTTGATTATATGTTGATTTCTGTGCAACTTTTTTTTACACTAATTTAATTTTTTATATATGATAATTAGTTGAATAATTTTAAAGAATGTCGAACTTTTTTAAGAATACGGGTAGGTACATTCTTGGTAATTTTTTCAAATATTTTTTTTTTCATACATCAGCTGGTAATTAAGTATGTAATATTGTCTTTCTGTAAACTGCTATCGGTGATCTAGTACATTTTTATAGTGGTCAATATATAGATCGAAGTTGAGTAACCATAATATATATTTTTATATTATATATTTGATAAAATATACTCAACTTATTTCGATTAAATCTCAATCTTAAAATTAATTAGGATTAATTATATATAAATTTTCTTTTCCCATAAAAAATTATTATAAATTGCATTTTTTTTGAAAGATATAGAATTTTAAAATCATTCTTAGTCATTTTAGTCCATATTAATTTAAATCTATCTCAATTCTTTCTAACTACATTTATCTTAAAATATTTAATTTTTTCGACAAATACATAATTAGATATTCACTTCATATAATTAAATCATCTCAATTTGTATTTCTTTATTTAGTAAAATCTACACTAAAAAATTATAGTAAAGTCTTAGATTTTCTAAATAATTAGGAATAGCTTAATGTTGTAAATATATATTTGTTATTAATAGTTAGTTTTTATAATAAGTATGAATTATTAATAATAAACTAATTAATATAGATTTTAATATTATTTTATGGTGTTTTAATTAGTAGTTATAATTAATTTTATAGTTATGTCTTGCTGTCTATTGAAACAGAGATGGAAAAGGGGGCCTAAAGCTTTGAAAGCTTATGATGGTACGGATATTTGTTGCTATGTTCCTGTTTATGCACTTGAAAACTAACAAAACCAACTAAGATCACTCTTCTCTTTCGTATCCAACCATAATTTAATATTATAATTATTTCGTTTCTAGTCTAGTTCAATGCTTCAATATTTTTATTTTTATTATTATAATTATATATACATATAAAGATATTACTACTTCAAAATAATTTTACTACTTTACATTTATGTGAAAATGTACTTTTAAATTATGCTAAATGAAAAAAAATCTATATAGTTAATCTCGATTAACTTAAAATTAATACCTTATTGAGTTATATATATATGTTACTTATGCTTATAATGCATCATTTTAGGACTAGAGAAAAAACTAAAAAATTTAAGTTCAAATTTTGATATCTAATTCATAAATAAATTCTCTTTTTTAATCTTATTAATTATAAATTGATTTTTAAATTATTTAAAAAAATACTTAGAAATAAAATAATAAAAAAGGAAAATTTATAGAAATAACCTGAAAATAACTTTTGTTTTAAAAAATACAGTGCTATCTTTTTTTTTTTTTTTCAAATTTACATTACAATCTTTTTAAAATAACAAAAATACGGTTATTTCATCAAACCCTAAATAACAAACTTTTCCGTCGCCAACTTTCTCAAATTATCGACTTTCTTCAGGCCAATAAATCTTTTTCATGATTAATTACACAAAAACTTGCAAAAAAAAATATCAAAATCAAGAAAGATTTCAAAGAATATCGATTCAAATTTGAAAAAGAAAGAGATAAACAGAAACATATCATGATATCTGCTCCTTCAGAGTAATACATATACATTATCGATCAAAACATTGAATGAAAAAGATGATTTTCATATATCTTATATGCATAATTATTTCCTTCAAAAAGATTTTAATATATAAATTATTCATTTTGTTGAAACAAATTAAAAAAAAAAGACATATCAGTATATTACATATATATTATTCAAAACATTATGAATAACAAAATACATTAGTTTAAAATATTCAAAATATATTAAATGATTTAGAAAAGAAAAATGAGAATATACAAACAAATAAATATTATTATATGTTGATATATGTATCAAAGGTCACAATATATTAGAATATATTAGATAGTTTAAAAAAGAAAAATGAGAATACAAAATCATTTATACGATTATATGTTGATATATGCAACATATATCAGAATATATTAAATAGTTTAGAGAAGAAATACGAGAATATAAAAATTTATATGTTGTTATTTATTGATATATGTAACATATATCAGTATATATTAAATGATTTAGAGATCAAAGATGAGAATACAAAATCTTATATGTTGTTATATGTTGATATATATAACATATATCAGCATATATTAAATGATTTAAAGATGAAAGGTGAGAATACAAAAATATATATGTTGTTATATATTGATATATGTAACATATATCATCAAATATGAGATGATTTAGAAATGAAAGATGAGAATACAAAAATCTATATGTTGTTATATGTTCATATATGTAACATAAGTCGACATATATCAGCATATATTAGATAGTTTAAAGAACAAATATGAGAATATAAAAATTTATATGTTGTTATATGTTGATATATGTAACATATATTAGCACATATTAAATTATTTAGAAATAAAAGATGAGAATACAAAATTCTATATGTTGTTATATTTTGATATATATAACATATATCAACATATATTAGATGGTTTAAAGAAGAAAGATGAGAATACAAAAATGTATATGTTGTTATATGTTGATATATGTAACATATATCAATATATATTAAATGATTTAGAAATAAAAGATGAGAATACAAAATCCTATATGCTGCTATATATTAATATATTTAATATATTGTATGCTGATACAATAAATATTATATGTTTTTACAATATTAATAATATATTTGTATTTAATACTTTTAGTCAAGTGTTTTATTTTTTTTACAGAAAAAAATAATTGCAATTCCATCATTAATTCAATATATAATGGAAAATGGGACAACATGAATTATAAAGATTTTGAAGTAAATAGAATTCTCATACCAGAACAATGTAAATGTGAAGAAATATTTCAAATAATCCCTTCGCAACCGAAAATAAATACAAAAGAATAAAAAAAATACAAGTGCAATACCATATCACTAATGGATATCATGCAATAAAAGTTCATGATGACAAAAATTTGATGTTTTATATGCAGCTAAAGAAAAAAGAGTCAGATGTAATGAAATACCTTTTATATGTAACAGTTGAAGAAGCAAGCTCTGCAATGCCAGTATCAAAATTATTTCCTCACATCTGATTACACCTAAAAGTTCATGTAAAAGCTCAAACTATGAAAGTAATGCAGTAAATGATATCATCCATTATTCAAATATTATAAGCAAAAGAGCAATTGATGAAGAAGGATAACAAACAATAGATTAAGCTAATAGTGCTGCATAAAAAATAATTACCAACACAACACAACAAGATATTTGATAACTCGTAAATCCAACATGTTCTTGTTCATAATTTTATGCTGAAATTATCATTATTTGTGCTTAAAATAGAGTTTTTATTTGGTTTCTTATTTTTATACTAGGAAATGTTGGATTTGGTGAAAATGAAGCAAATAGGAGCATAATGGAAGAGTTTTGGAGCGAGGATGCAACTGCTGGAATTTCAGAGTGGAAAATCAAGACTACCAGGCCTTACTCTTAGGCAAGACTAAGTGCAAAGGAGGACAGCTGACCCACACGTTTTAATCACGTTTTATACTTATTTGGAGCTGAGGAAGATGTTAAAACACTGTTTTTTGGGCCTTTATGTGATATATTTAGTTTGGCCCCACTTTTAGGACTATATAAGTTAAAAATTAGATTTTGAGGAGGGGACTTTTTGCCACCCTTTTGAATAGTGACGGGATTGATAGAGTTTTTAATTTTTTTATGATGTTTTCTTCAATAGCCATGTGTGGCTAGTCGTCCTTTTCAATCAAGGTTTAATCCAAGGTAGAAGTTTGATCATGATTGTGAGATTGAATTGAACTTAATAGAATTCTTTGATTTTCATTGCATTTATATTCTTTCTGTGGTTTATTGGGAAAATATATCCCTTAGTGAAATTCTATTGAATGATTAACAGGGCCCGTTCTTTGTTTGATAGTAATTTCCATGACTATTCAATTGAATCAAATCCGTAATTGTTTGATTAGATTGATGTAGTAGTGATTGGTATAATTTAATTGGGTAGAACCTTTTGGGTTATATCAAGGAAGAGTATAATCTGATTTAAATGGATACTCGTAGTTTCTGTTAATTATGGCAAGGTCCTACTAGATTTTAAGGCTGTTAACAGTTAAATCCTTCATCGTACTTAGGTTTGCTAGTTAATTAGGGGTTATTATTAGATCGTAACTTAATAACCTATTAATAAGGTAGGATTCTTCCTGGCTATAACTTGTCTGTAATTTGAATTAAAGGATTATTCTTGAATTAATGATCAATCAGTTTAAACTTCGAACCGCGGTATGCGCTCTCCATCGTTTCAGGTTTTATATTTAATTTTGTTGCTTTTGCTTTTAATTTTAATTAATCTCGTTCCAATTTTAAATACCCCGTTTCAATTTTTAGTTTTATTTTCGGTTATGGTTAACTTTTAGCAAGCTAGTCCTTAGGGTTCGACCATTCTCACCCTATTTACAAGTTTTCTTTTGTAGGAAGAGCAGGTTATTATTTTTGGTGGATTCGATACCCGTCAATATTGAAAAGAGTCGAATTTACAAAGATAAAGATACTTTTAAACATGCTCTTAGTCTATATGCAATCAGAAATCATTTTCAATATAAGGTAAGAAAGTCATGCAATCAGGAATATGTTGCAATTTGCTATGATGAACAATGCAAATGGTTCTTGAGAGCATCGAAAATAACAAAAACAAAGTTGTTTATGATTAAAAAATACAATAATGTTCATAGTTGTTTACTAGAAGTGAGAATGAGCAACCACGGAAAAGCAACAACATCTATTATTGATGATTGCATTAAAAACAAGTATCTGAACATCAAGTGGTCTTATATACCAGCAGAAATTGCATAGTGCATGAAAGAAGAATTCGGTGTAAAATTGAATTATATGAAATCATGGAAAGCAAAAGACAAAGTGATGGAAAAAGTTAGAGGCAACCCAGATGAATCTTATAAACTTATTCCAAGCTTTTTATGCATACTAACTATTAAAAATCAAGGATCAATTGCAAAGCTAAAAAAGAAAGATATGGCCTATTTTATTTGTTCATTGCATTAGATGCATCAATAAAAGAATGGAAAAACTGCATACTTATAATGATTGTAGATGAAACATTTCTCAAAAGGACTTATGGAAGGACATTATTGACAGCAACAACATGAGATGCTTCAGGCAAGAAATTCCACCTATTATATTTAGTTATTTATTGTGATATATATTGATACATGTTATATATATTATTCTATAAATCATTAGATATATGTTGTTATATTAAATCATTTTATATATATTGTTATATGTTGTTTTATCTTAATACATGTAATATATAACAACATATATCTAATGATTTAAAATAAAAATATACAAAACATGAAAATACAAAGTATGAAAATACAAAGCATTATATGTATTACATGATTTAAAATAAAAACATATCAAAATACAAGTGTTATATATTATTACATGGTGATATAGTTATATTTAATACATGTAATAACATGTTTTAAATAATAAAACTTGCTTCAAGTAAGATATTCCATCTAGCATTCTCAGTTGTTGACTTTGAAAATGATCAATCATGGGAATGGTTCTTTAAAATATCAAAACAACATTTGGTTACAGGAGAGGAATGTGCATCATTTCTGACAGACATGAAAGTATCATCACAGTTGTTAAAAACATATATCCTGAAGTAATGCATGGATTTTGCATATTTCATTTATTGAATAATCTTAAAACAAACTTCAGAATGAATAAAAAAAATTAAAGAATTATTTTTTGGAGTAGCAAGAGCATATAAATTGAAGAATTCACAAAATACATGGAAGCGTTAGATAAATTGGACGAAAGAATTGTGCCATACTTGCATAATGTTGGATTTGAAAAATGGGCTAGAGTATATTTAACCAGCAACAGATATTGGACTATGATATCAAATATTGCTAAATCATTGAATGCTACAATCAAGGTTGTAAGAAAATTGCCAATAACAACTTTATTAGAGTATTTATGATCACTTGTACAAGAATGGACTTGGGCAAATAGAAATATTACATTTCGAATATTCACAAGATTGACAAAAAAAGGCAAAAAAAAATGAAAGCCTCATCGAATCATTAAAACTGCAAGTATGTAAAATTAATATATTGTATTTCATTAATTATTTGTATTTTGAAAAGTCAGTTAATATATATAATTCATTAATTAACTATTATATGTTGTTATATCTTAATATATATTACATATATCAACTTATAGTAAATGATTTAGAAAAGAAATATCAAAATAAACATTTATATATTGTTAAACACTATTATAAATTATTAAAATAACACAAATTATTATATGTCTAATATATTTTTATGTGATAAAAATACATATTAAACCATCAACAAGTGACATGTATAGTGTTATGAGAATCAAATTGAATCCATTGTTAACTTGAATGAAAGATTATGCAACTATAACAAATTTCAAATGAATGAAATACCATGCAAATACGCAGTTGCAATACTAAGGAAAATGAATCAGGATCCATATTTGTATTGTTCATAATACTATACTAAAGTGACATTTGTATAGACATATGCAGCACCTGTTCATCTAATTGGAAATGAAAACATATGGATAATACCATATGAAATAAAACAATTAGAAGTACTACCTCTAAAATTTAAAGCCAAAGGGGAAAGACCAAAAAAGAAAAGATACAAGGGGGAATGGGCAAATACAGTAATTGTGGACAATAATAGCATAATAAAAAAAATTATAGAAATACACCAAAATAATTAAATATATTTTTATATATAGTATAATATACTTTTTTTTCTGTATTAGTTTGTATTGAGAATATATTCTATTACACGGTGTTACAAAATTATATATTTTATTCTTATTTTAAACATATATTATATGATTTATATTGATTTATATTCTGTTTTATAGTGTTACAAAAGAAACATGTCAATACTAATATCTATTAATATATTACACGTGTATGAACATATATCAAATCATTTAGAAAAAAATATGATAATACAATTTGTCATATACCGATATATGTTGATATATATAATATATATAAACATATATTGAATTATTTACAAAAGAAAAATGAAAATAGAAAGTCTTATTTGATATTATATATTGATATATGTAACATATATAATCATATGTTAGAATATTTACAAAAGAACAATGATAATACAAAGGTTTAAAATGATATTATATGTTCATATATGAAACACATATTAGTGCATATCAGATAACTAACAAAAATAATAATAACAAAAAAAAGACTTGTAGGCTATTATATATTGATATATGCAACATATATCAAAATAAGATGAGAATACAAAATTCTATATGTTATTATATATTGATATATGTAACATATATTAGTATATGTTAAATGATTTGCAAAAGAAAAATGAGAATATTAAGACTTATATGCTGGTATATGTTCATATATGTAACATAAATTACCATATATCAGTATATATTAGATGGTTTAGAGAACAAATATGAGAATATAAAAACTTATGTGTTGTTACATGATGATATCTGAAACATATATTAACATATATCATATTATTAACAAAAACAATAATAACAAAAGAAAGACTTATAAGCTATTATATATTAATATATGAAATATATATCAGAATATATAAGATAATAAGAATAGAAATTGTTATATGTTAGTATAACTAACATATATCAGCATATATTATATTATATAAAAAAGACCAATGAAAATACAATGTCTAAGATGTTATTATATGTTGATATATGAATCGTATATCGGCATATATCAAATAATTTATAAAAATAATAGTGAGAATAAAAACTGTTATAATCAGTAATATATTGATATATATAACATATATCATAATATATAAGATAATTTAAAAAAAACTAATAATAATACAAAATATTATATGTTATTTTATGTTAATATAAGTAACATCTATCACCATATATTAGATTATATAAAAAAGACCAATGAAAATATAATTTATTATATACTATTATATGTTGATATATGTAACATATATCAATACATAGAAGATAATTTGTAAAAAGACTAATGACAATACAAAGTGTTATATGTTAATATATATTACATATATTAATATATATGAAATGACTTAGAAAGGAAATATTAAAATACAAAATGATTTAAACTGTAACATGTTAATATATGTAACATATATCAATATATAACATAGTAAAATCCTTATTGAAAAATAATATAAACATCAATAATTGAAATGGAAATATAACTTTTATAGAAATAAAAATATTTACATTTGTTCAATATATACATAATTCAAAAAAAATTAAAAAGAAAAAAATTTTAAACTTCTTTGGGCTTCTTTGTCTTGTAAATTTTCAAATCTTTGCTTTAAACTTCCTTTTGCCCTTATCTTTCTTATCCTTCTTAGCTTTTTTACTTGAGTCATCACTACTTTCAACATCCTCTTTCATCTTAGCTCTACCATAATTAAACAATTATAGAGCTAACCTCTATCGATAATTCTAAATTTTAAACGCCATAGGCAACAAATAGTAGCCATGTGCATAGAATTCAGCAAAAGCAAAAGTATATACACAACAATTACTAAAAAATATTTAAAAATTAAAAAAAATAAAAAAAAAATACCCGTCAGTTTGTATAGAAACACCATCCACCAAATAATAATTAAAAGCATCATTAAAAGATGCACCAGCATAAACCATTAAAAAATCAATATCTTCTCTGTAGTTAACCACCTCAAGCAAATGAAAATAATAGGGTAGGATTGTTCAAAAAGGTGTAAGATACTTCCCAGTAGCAGCAACACAACATCATTCTTTACACTCCTCATGAAATTATAAACATATATACACCTACTCTTAATTGATAAACGTCATAAAATCCAATGAGATTCATTAGTTTGATGAATAAAATAAACACTTCATCTGCTTTAGTCCAAGGACGTGAACAAATCAATCTTTTCCCCAAGATATATTTAAATATTTTATCATCCATCCTGAATATATTTGGATTTCCTCCATTTTCTTGAAATTCATTATATTTCACGCTTAGGATATGGTAAAAAAAGCATATCAGTTGTAATGAATTTGACACTACAGTTACCATATTTGCCTTTCTTCCTCAAATAATAAAATCAAATATCCATATGCTGCTAAAAAAAATTATAAGAAAACATAAAAATAAAATAACACATAAAAAATGATTTAGAGATGTATATGTTTATATATGTAACATATATCAGTACATATTAAATAACTTAGAGATAAAAGATGAGAATACAAAAACTTTTATATGTGGTTAATACAAAAACCTTTATATGTGGTTATATATTGATATATGTAATATATATCAGTATATATTAAATGATTTAGAGAAGAAAAGTGAGAATACAAAAGCTTTTATATTATTATATATTGATATATGTAACATATATCAGCATATATTAGATAGTTTAGTGAAGAAAGCTGAGAATACAAAATCTTTTATACTATTATATGTTGATATTTTTGTATGAAAACACAAAAATACAATAACACATAAAAAAATAAAAAAAATCAAACATAACAAATCATTTAGATACTCTTCAATAAATGCAAGATCATGAAACAACTCTTTATCATCAACATTAGCAACCCCAAACATAACAAATAAAATATAACAAATATAAAAAAAAATTAACATAAAACAAATATAGGTTACCTATTCTTCCTCTTATTCAACCATTTTTCTATCCAAATATCAAAATCAAACAATCATCAAATCTAGGCTCATATAACAAATCATCCCCAATGGTAAAACAATATTATCTTTAGAACTTCCCTAACAATAGATAATCCAAATTGAGTAGTGAAAGGAGATCTCAAAACAACAGATGGTTTGACATTTCTTTTAAGATCAACATCATCCTTATCATTACCCAAAGAAAAATTGGGACAATCAGATTTCTCCAATTAACCCTAAAAAAAAAGAAAATATAATTAATTAAATATAAAGATTGTATATTAAAATATGTTATATATAACAATATGTTGTAGTATGATATTATAAAATCAATAAAATAAGCACAAGGATAATAATACAAAGTGTTATAAACTATTATATATTGATACATATAGGGGTTTCAAATCGTGTTAAGGGGTCATGTTCGTGTCATGTTGATATACTTTGGTGACATGATTAGGGTCAACACGGACATGACACTAAATTTAAGTGGGTGACACAACATGACCTGCGTAACATATTTATTTAAATGGGTTGTTTACAGGTCATACAACCCGACATGAGCCACGTAACCTTTATAGCATTTATTCATACACGGGTTATATAAATATGACACGAGTAATACGTTTAATTAAATGAGTCTTATGCAGGTCATATAACCCGACAACCCACTTAACCTGTATAATAATTATATTCATAAAAATATTATATTTTTGTACAATAACCTGTATATTATATTAAATCCATAAAATTTTCAAATAACCATCTAAATTATTTCCAAAAAACATAAATACATAAAATTTTTAATATCATATAAATTATAGAATTAGATGATAAAGGACAAATAATATCTTTATCCAATTCCGTGGAATCAAGGTTAGGCTCTGTGATATCTTTTGTAAGTTCTTCAAGTTCCAATTTCTTTGCATCTACAAAGTAAATAAAAAATAAATAGTTAGTTAAATATAAGGATATAAAATTATTTCAAAACTTAAACTAGATATACCTTGATCTCCAAATAGCCAATCTCTACTACACACTAAGGCTTCCACCACATTAGGTTTAAGTGTACTTCTGTATTGGTCAAGAACCCTTCCATTGTTACTGAATGCACTTTCAGACGCTATTGCGGTGATAAGAATGGTTAGAACATCACGAGCCATGGTTGCAATTTGAGGATACCTATATTAGTTTCTTTTCCAATATGACAATATATCTAGTTTAATCTTTCGATCCATCCTCGGCTCATCAAGATAAAGTTCCATTTGACTCTTTTTTTGAATAATATTATTACACTCAAAAGAGTCAAACTCCTGCAAATATATAAAAAGTGACATCATATTATTTTCATTTTTGAATACAGGAACTAGAAAGGCATATAAAATAAGCTAATAAAAATTTAGTAAAATATTCATATTTGAATACCTTTAATACATCTTTTGTAAAAAGAAGATTCAACTGCATCATACTCCATTCTTTGCATCGATTTGGTTCCATAAGTTCTACTATTTATCTTAACACCCATATTTTGGACCTTACCATTATTCACATATTCAGAACATAAAGAGAACAAATCCTTTTTAACTTTCGAAGCTTCAACTAATCCCTCATCACCATAAAGCTTCTTATTGTACCACTCAATAAAACTCAACTTATATCTAGGATTTAAAATCACGAAAATGGCCAAAATTCTACTATATTCAGACCAATACTTTTTAAAATTTTCAAACATCTTCTCCCCCATTGATTTTACATACACATCTTCACTAGACATACTCTATTTCAGGGTCAAATGGGAAGTAAAAACCAAAGAAAATATAAATTTGCCGTTGGATATTTATTGCCGGAAAAAAGACAAGTGATATCATTAAATACTTGCAAAAACTTACAAATTTTTTCTACCTTAGCCCAATCATCAAAGGATGGACAATGCTTGAAATTAGAGTCACTCATTTAAAGATGCAAAAAAGCATTTTGGTAATATAAAGCATTATCAAGCATAAAAAATATTGAATTTCATCTAGTAGGAACATCTTGTCTAAGACCTCTTTTTGAATCTAAACCACAAAGACTAATTTTAATTTTTATAATAAAATTATCAATATCTTTCAAGCCATCTTAAACTATCAAGTTTAAGATATAAGCAGAGTATCTCATATGGAAAAAGTCTCCTTGACTCAATAGCCCTCCTTTAGCAACCAAAAGATTTTTTAATAGATCAACACACACATAATTGGCAGTTGCATTATCTAAAGTAACAGAAAAAATTCTTGTTATCAATTTTCCAATAAGAAATTATGAATTTTTTCACCCAAAGCTACTCTACAATGAGGAGGAGGCATATAACAAAAGTTTAAAATTCTCTTTTGTATATGCCAATCTTTATTAATAAAATGATCAGTTAAGCAAATATATCCATCAATAGTAATAGAAAACCAACAATCAGAAGTTAAACATATTCTCCCCAATGTTAACTCCAACATAGACTTTGCTCTAATCTTTTCTCTATTAAATATCTTTATACAATCTATCCTACAAGTATTTTTTGATATGATATTTAAACCAAGTCTTAAATAACACAACAAATTTTTCATTCTCATCCACTTAATAAACTGAAATGGTAAATCATACATAATGACAACAATAGCGATTAATTCTCTAAACTCATCAGCACTAAATTTCACATTCACAATAAACCCATCATTTTGAGATATTAAAGTCAGACCTATATTTTTAGTATCTCTTTTAGGAAAAACAGATATGTGACGTTTCATATTACCTGTCCCATAATTGCTATCAGTTAAATAAAACTTCTCATAAGCTTTGTATCTTGCACTTTTTTTTTCTTATTCTTCCCATCTACTATCTCAAAATATGTCCATACAATTAAAGACAACTTTCTTGACTCTTTGTCTTTTTTGTTATCGTTCCATCAGGAAGTTCTTCTAATTCTAAAATTTTGTCATCTTCTTCTATATTAAGACTCTCCCCATTGATTTCAACTGAGTTAGATTTAATATCAGCCATATGTAGAAATTAATAACATAAAATTCAATTTTTTAGAATTCCAAATGAACAAATTAAAAAAAAACCTCAAATTCAATAATTAAAACAAATTTGCAAACTTTAGCTATTCAACTACTTAAAACAAATAATTTCAACCAATAAAACAATAGATGTATGCTACGAAATTTGCAAACTTTAGCCATTCATGACATAAAATAAACTATATCCAATTTAGTGAAATTTATAAACCAACACTGAATTAGTAATAAGGTTGCAAATTTAACTTGATCAAATTTACTTAATCTAGAAAATAAAATCTATATATAATAATTAAATAAATAGTTAAATACCAATTAATACTGAATTAGTAATAAGGTGAATTAAACAATATCGAGTCAACATCTATCCGGGTTTAATTAATTTTGGCCAAAATTGAAACAAAAAATAATAAAATATGACTATATAAATTTGAAAATAAGGTAAAGTAAAAAAAGAAGGCATGAAATGACAAAATGATGGTAAAAAAAAATAAAACTTGCCATCCAATGGCCCATAACTTTTGATATTATCAACACAATCATCCAAATCCAAATGCATTCAAAATTTTCAATCTTATCTTCCATAAGGCACCAACACAATCCTAATTATCCAACAATCTCTCACAGTCATAATCTATAATTTAAGAGTATATTTAATTCTCGATTTCATAAAATAAAAAACTCAAGCCAAAAATTATATTTGCATTCTTTCCACTCATTGTCAGGAGTTTAAAGGGGAAATAACTTTTTTCCTTTAATAAGCATCAGATATATTGAGTGTGTAACAAAAACATGGACCATACCATTCTTTGTAATATTAAATATATTAATTATTACATTATCTGCCTAAATTTTGTATAAAACATTCCCATGTGACTGGTCATCTTTGCTAATTGCCTAATACGAATCCTCTATATTTTCTTGTCTATGTTTTTCGCATCTTTTTTTCTCCATCTGTTCCCCACCCATTATATATACATACAAGATCAACAAAGAGATAAAAGAAAAAGTTTTAAGAATGAAAATTAAGCATAGTAAAGAAGTGCAAGTGAAAGCAAATAATTAAATAAGATAAAAATTAGATAGACAAAGATACCTGTATCTGTGGTATAATGATGGAGAGAGAGTGAATATGAAGAAGAAACAAAAGATTTAGTTTTTTTTTTTTAAATATGAAAATTATTTACATGAAATGGGTGCCAAAATATCTTATGTTACCTCACTAAGCTCATAATCTTGTGTTTTGATTTTATTTTTGGAGAAAAAGGATACAAACAAAAATCTTATTAAGTGCAACCCAACAAAGAATGATTGGTTAGACAAACAAATATCTCACCAAATTGTAGTAGCAATATATATATTTATAGAAAACAAGAAGTAAGCAAACCTTTATAAGATGTAGGAACAAGAGAAACAAGAGGAATCGTGCATGAGTTGAGGGAAAGCAAAGAGGAAAGTGGTTCTTTACTTGTTGTGGGTGAGAGGAAGATAGAGAAATGCGGTGTGAATTGTGAAATAAAGTAAGAGGGTATTATGTTAGGGTTAGACTATTATGTTGTTATATATACATTCAAAATGACGTAGTTTTGAATAATATCAAAACAAAGTCATTTTGATTAAACGGGTTGACATGAGTTTACGGGTTAACCCGTTACATGACCTATTTAAATCATATCATAAACAGATTGACCCATTTATAATCCAAACCGGCTAAAGATAAACCCTAACCCAATTATTTTAAGTGTTTCGCGTATCGTGTTGACGTGTCATGACCCATTTTGACACCTCTAGATATATATAAGCTTTTTCACATATGTTGATAATTTTTTATCATCATGTATGAGATTTTTTGGATAAAAAATTATAAAAATACAAAGTGTTATATACATATATATATATATATTTATATATGTAACATATATCATCATATATGAAATGATTTAGAAACGAGTAATGAAAACAGAGAGTGCTATATACTATTATACATTGATATAATATATATTTAATATATATAAGCATATATCAAAATATTTAGAACTTGAATAATGAAAATACAAATTATAATATGTTGTTATATGTTCAAATATGTTGCACAAATAAGAATATATGAAATGATATAAACAAGACATGAAAATATGTTTTGTAATATGTTGATATATTGATATATGTAATATATATCAACATATGTAAGATAATTTAGAAATAAGTAATAAAAATACAAAGTGTTATAAACTGTTATATATTAATATATGTAACATATATCAATATATATCAGATTTTTCAGAAATGAGTTATGACAATACCTCAGTAGACTTCAAAGACATAACTAGTTCAGCAGCAACATCAACATTTTGAACAATATTTTTAACTATTTTCTATTAAAAATAAAAAAAAAAAACAAAAACAACAAAACATAAATAATAATAAAAAATTAAATAAAAATATAAGAAACATTAAAAATACCTTCTCAGAAATTTCTGCCAAAAAAGTAGAGTCAAAATCAGAACTAGTTGAAATAGGCTTTTTACTAACTTTTGTATCAAAAAATTCTCCACCACGAGCACAACAATGTCAACTAAAGCTAAAAAAAAATGAGAATAAAAAAATGAAGAACCTGAAGCAAACTTGTTACTAAGCCTAATTTCAACCCCATCATCACAAACACCACTATAAACATCATTAATAGCACCAGTAACTTTGCTAGCTACACCATCAACTTTACCTTTATTAAAACAGTCAACGCCACCAACAACTTCATTAATACTAGTAGCAACATTAGAAAAAAAAAGTAATTCTATCTTCTTCACCACCTGAAGAACCAATAGAAATAGTACCAATATTAAGGCCATGTTTGGCATTGCTGTTAGAATATGATTTTGCTGTTTCTAAAAGCACTTATTGAAAACCTACTTTTAAAAAAAGTTATTTATTCATTTGATAATAAAATGAAAAAGTGTTTTGAGACTAAGAAGTAGTATTTCATGTGTTTGGTTTATATTGCTATTAGAAAATGCTTTTTTTTTTATCAAAATGACAAAAAAACATATATAAGTGGTTGGATAGTAATTATTTTATTTCATTAAGCGTATTTTTGTCCTGACATGGCAAAAAAATTGTGTCCTGTGTTTTTGAAGAAGCATATTTTGAAAAAGCATCAAATATGATGCTTTTATACAATCATGGTTTAGTAATTAGAAAACTGTGTTTTGAGCAATAACCAAACAACCTACAATAATGATTTTTAGTTTAAACCTTTTTTTTCTTTAAACCACAATTCCAAACGAGCCCTAACAATACTTTGAGTAACAACAATAGAACCTTCCAAACCAATACTAGCTTTATCATCACCACCAAAATCTACAACTGTCTATAACATCTGAAATAATTTTGTCAACATTAACTTTCTTATTATCATCACCATCTTTAGAAACAGAAATTCTTCCTTCAAAATCTTCACCCACACTTCTTTTCTTTATCAATATAAAAAAAATAAAACAGAAAGAAATATAAAATAAAACATAAAAAAAGAAAAAGAAAAAAAGAAAAAAACATATACTGGTATATGTAATATATAACAATATATATCAAATCAATAAAAAAACAAAAAAAAACTGAAATAATCAAATAAAAATTAGACTATAAGTGATATATGATAATATATGTTGTTATATAATGATGTATATAACATATATCAGCAGAATTTAAAAATAAATAACAATAAAAATGACTTATATATTATTATATGTTGTTATACCTCAAAAACTTCATCCTCATCTTTTCCATTAGAATCATCAAAATCAGACAAACCAACTGGAACATCTTACACATCATCATTAACCTTTTCATTATCCTATCAAAATAAAAGAAAAAAAAACTAATTAAAAATAAAATCAAGAACTTATAAAAAACAAACAAAAGAAAAATATCAATAAAAAAGAAAAGCAAAAAAAAAAAAAGAAAACAAAATACCTCTTAAACAAACTTCCTTCACATACCAACAAGTATATAAAAAATTTTCTTTGAATTTCTAATTGAAATTCAAATTCAAAGTATTAACTTGTTCTTTTAAATAAATAGCTTCTTTCTTCATAAACCTCACATCTTTTTGCATTCTGTCTTGTTTAGCATAAACTCTGTTCACTTGTTTCCCCAATTTAATCAGATGCTAATTCAAACCACTATTTGACTCTATCTTCATATAATGACCCGATATATCACCGGTCTTAATCTTTTCTTTTTCAACAAAATCATCATTATCAGCATCAACATTCATTTTCTTCACATTATCTCGAATATATTCAACTTCATTAACACCTTTATACTCCAAACCATTATAAAAATGGCTTAAATTCAAATTCTTCAACTCATCAAAAGTAAGAGAAATATTTTGCAAATCCAACTACAAACAAAAACAAAAAAGATATATAAATAAAAATTAACAAATAAAATAATAAACAAAAATAAAAAATAAAATGAAACCAGAAAATTACAAACCTCTAAAACAAGATGACTAAAATTTCTTCAAATTCTTTAAGATAAGGAGAATATTCAAAAGACTAAGATATCATCCGAGAAATTTTATCTTTAGATTTAACACCAAACTTATCTTTTAAAAAACCACAACTCTTGTAAAACCATATTTGAACAGCAAGAGGAAACCTAATAAGCCTATAAAATTTATTAGGAAACTTCTTCACATTAAAATTAAATTTCTCATTAAACCTACTCATAGTCAAATAAAAAATATCTAAACCAAAAGGATAATCAAAATTTTTACTATCAATAATATCCAAATCAACTTATTGTTTGGAGATGATAAGAAAAAGAGATGCAAAACATATAAAAAAGCTAGTTTAACAATATCTTCATCACATTAAAATTTCTTTTTCAGAAAACAGTTCTCAAGTTCAAATTTAGAGATTTTCACCTCACCACTAAAATAATTAGATAACAAACTATTATCATCTTTTGAAAATAAAAACTTATTAGGATCTCCAATACAATTCAAACCACTAACCAAACTAAATTCATGTAAACCAAGAACTAATTCTACATCATTAAAATCAAATAATATCTGCTTGGGATTGGAACCCTGAATTGACCTCAAAACCAATGGATAAAAAAGTTGGATTTAAATTTAAACGAAGGCATATCGAATAAAAACCCAAAAGGAGTGTCACGAAATATAACCATTTGTTGAGAACTCAATACAGATAACAAATTAGTTATAACCTTACACTTCAATTCACAAGAAAGTCTAACAGCATGAAAATCTTCACTTTTTCCAAAAGCTACCTAAAAAAAATTAAAAACATAATGTTATATAATGATATATGTAACATATATTATATGAAATAATTTATAGCACAAACATTAGAATAAAAATTGTTATATAACATAATATATTGATATATATTATATATATCACCATATATCATATAATTTAGATAAAAAATCATAACAATAAATAATGTTATATGTTGTTATATATTAATATATAAAAAAAAAATAACATATATCACGTAATTTAGAACACACATATCAAAATACAAAGTTTTATATGCTGATATATGTGACATATATCAATATATATCAAATAATTTACACAAAAACTCATGAGAATAAAAACTCTTATATGATAATATATATATGTAAAATATATTAATAAATATCAAATAATTTACAGAACAAATGTAATGACTAAAAATTTCAATCATGGATTTTCTATAGGTAAATGCACGTATAAGATTGTTTGGAGTGTTATATGTGTTTGAAAGGTATATGTTTGGAGTATGTATATATACATATATATTGGTTTTGCATTGGTGTTAGACTTGTTTTGAGAAAATTTTAAAATGTGATAGAAACTGTTTGAAACACTATCGCATGTATAAGTGTATAAACACGGACGTTTGTTTATAGAATGATTCTGTCTACAACTAAGTAGGTTAAAACACACTAGCGTGCTTTTAAAGAGACACAGGTGTGTCTAGAAATTTAAATCTGAAAATTGAGTTTTAAATAATTTATGTCCAATATAAATAGTATAAGTGAATAATAGGGTTTAAGCCTTCAAAAACCTTTCATTTTCCCTATTTTTGTGGAGGCCCAAACCGTTAGGCTATTGTTGCCTGTGTAAGCTTTGCTGTCTCCGCTAGCCCAAAACATTCCTATTATGTGTTTTTTTTTTTTTAAACTTTAAAAGTATAAAAAAATCAAAGGAGTTTTACAAAAATGTCAAAAAAAATATATCATATTTTTAAAAATATGTTCATATTTATAAGAATTTATTATTAGCATATCAAAATATGATTATAAGTTTATTATGTGTTTATGAATTTATATAGTTTATGATGAGTTTATTCTAAATGATTAAAATAATTTAAGTAAAAATAAAAAAATAGTGGATAATATAATTTTTCTAAAATTAAATTACTTTTAAAAATATACAATTTTTTCTCTAAAAAATTTAATTTTTAATTTTTAGTTTCAAAAATATTTCATTTTTGAGATATATATTCTAATTGTGTATATATCTCATTATGAGAAATATATATAATGTATTAAAATACACAAAAAAAAATACTGCAGAGTATTTAAAAAACAAATTCATAAGAAAAAGGAAAAAAAGTTGTTTCTATTAGAAAATTAACTTTTAGCATTTATCAATTATTAGTTTGTTAGTAATTATAATTTTAAAAGTATTAATTAAAATTATATATATATTAAAAAAAACTAATTTAATATTTTTCATATATTCAATGGAATGAAAGATAGAATCAGAGGCACCAGGAACATCAAGGGCTAGGTGGTTTCTGTTGTCCTTGATTTTGGAAGAAGCATGGTTTAAAATGGTTCTTAATGAACTAGCCGTTTTATATTTTATGGAAATTCAAACAGGCAGGTGTTTAGTTGAGGGTAAAATAGAAAGTTGTGTTAGATTGACTAAATTTTAATAATGTAGCAGAGGTATATGTTGGCAGTAGTTGCCAATATGGGTCATAGCTTAGGGCTTAGCAGCCATGTCGGGGATGATTCTCACTCACTAAATTTAAAATGGACTATTCTCACTCGTCCAAAGTCAGCTTCAAGTGATTAATGCTGTATTAGAATCGTAACATACTAAATTTTAATATAATAGCAGAGGTAAATATTTGTACTTAAAATTTGCAGGCAATATAGTGTACATATTAGGACATATGGGCAATGCTAGCTATGGCAGATTCTCGTACACTAATTTTTAAGTGGATCATTCTCACTCGTCCAAAGTCTATTTTAAGTGATACAAATTGTGATAGAACTGCGACAAACTACATTTTAATAAATAATAGATTCTGTATTAGTAGTGGAAGGTTTTGGCCAATATGGTAAATAGTTTAGGGTTTATGGGCCATGTTGCAGCTGATTCTCGTGTACTAATTTTCAAATCGACCGTTCTTACTTGTTCGAAGTCCATTTTAAGTGATTCAAGTTGTGTTATAATAGTAACAAACTAATTCTAATAAATGGTGGAGGTCTTTTTTTGCAGTGAAGGTTTTAGGCTAATATGGCTTACAGTTTAGTGTTTTCAGATGCTACCGATGATCATGCAATAAATTTCAATTGGACCATTCTCACCTATTCTAAGTCCATTTAAAGTGATTCAAGTTGGTTTAGAACCCTAACATGCTAAAGTTTAATAATATAGTTGACGTAAATGTTTGTAGTTGAAAGTTACAGCCAATATGGTGTACAATTTAGGGTTTAAGGGCTATATTACGGCTAATTCTCACGCACTACATTTAAAATGGACCGTTCTCCTCCTGTTTGAAGACCATTTTAAGTGATTCAGATTGCGTTACAACCATAAGAGACTATATTTTTATAATATGGTGGTGTTATATGTTGATAGTTGAAATTTTTAGCCAATAGAGCTAATAGTTTAAGGTTTACATGCCATGCTGTGGGTAAATATTTATAGTGAAAAGTTACAGCCAATATAGTTTGATAAAATAGAAAGGGCAATGAGAATTATATTACCTCATGAAAGAAAATAAGAGATTATCTGATACTTTTTTGTTAATAAAGTTTGATTCTTGACTGAAATAAAAAATTAAAAAATAAATATTTTATTTTTAGAATAAAATTAACAAAATAAATTTAATTTTTACTTTTTTTTCTTATTAAAATTAAATTAAAATTTTAAATTGACATATAATTAATTTAATATTTTTTTTATCAATTTTCTAATTACAATATCTCTTAATTTTTAAATAAATAAATTTATTTTTTCTTAATAAAATCAAATTTTATTTTTTTTGAAAATTTCAAATAAAATATAATAAATCTATTTTTTTTAATTTTTTTAGTTATAATATCTTTGAATTTCTTAAATATAAAAAAATAAATAATTATTTTGATCTTATTTCCAATTTTAAAATAAACTAAACAAAGCTAAAAAATAATTATTCTAATTACCATTTCAAATCATTTTAATCTCGATTTCATTTTTTATTTCAAAGTCTTAACTAAATGCCGCCTAAATTTAGTGGTCGTCTTTTATCAATTTTCTTTTTTTATTTTTTGGGACTTTTTTTTTAATCAGTTGTCGTCTTTTATCAAAATTTACTATAACGAATATTAACGTATTTTTTGAGAACGAATAGAGCACGCCCTTTCTTAAAATTACGAAATTATCCCTCGTTACAGTAAAGCACGACAAGCCTTTTAAATGGAAGAAACGTTTACAACTTACATTTTCCATCTAAAATCTTTAAAGTGATCTCGGCCATGAGGCGTCAAGCTCTAAACTTAACCGAGGCGGCGGCTTCTAGAATACGGCAACTATTGCAGCAGCGCCAACGGCCTTACCTCAAGCTTGGCGTCAAGGCTCGCGGCTGCAATGGCTTAACCTACACCCTCAATTACGCTGGTGAGTTTCGAATCTCTCTTGGCAGGCTGACATCTTTCTTTCTTTGGATCGTCTCCATATTTGATCTTATCTTACATTTAATAGCTAAAATTTTTGTGTTAATTTGTTTTTCGTTTTGGATGGTGAATTTCTTGTTCTTCACCTGGTAATTCAGATTCCATTTCTTGGATTAGTTAAAATTGTGATATGAAAGATCCTTACTTCTCGATAATGTTTCTTTGAATTGATTCATTGCCTCTTTGAGTAGCCATACGAGTTAATTATGTATCTCATATTGGCCTAGTTAGGAGGCAAAGATTGATTGCACTCTAATTTGTCTTCTTAGGCCTTTTGAGGGGACAATCTGATTTTTATTTAGCTGTCCTCCAAGCAGCCTAAGACATTCTTATTAATATTGATTTCTTTCAAGAACAGCAGATTTTTCGCTTGAACCCTCTCAGGATTATTAGATGGGGGTTCAGAATTAGAGTATCCGTGGTATAAAGCTTCGTTGTTTGTTAATTAGTTTGAATTGAGGAGTGGAGCAGTTTTTCATTCTCGAATTCCATTTAG
This sequence comes from Garcia nutans, assembly GCA_947685225.1. Lineage (NCBI taxonomy): Eukaryota > Viridiplantae > Streptophyta > Magnoliopsida > Malpighiales > Euphorbiaceae > Garcia > Garcia nutans. The sequence goes on from CANTUV010000060.1 coordinate 2,857,875, forward strand.
AAGCTTGATTTTAATATATCACACAGTGTTCTATCTAGTTGAATGTAAAAATTTAACCTTGTCTAGTATAATCTAGGACTATGAATCTATGATGCATATGAACGGAACTTTGTCAGCCATGCCATTTTTTTAATAGAAAAGGGGAAAAGTAATAAGACCTTATTGGCAAACAAACTAGATGTTACCCTGGTCATTGATTCTGTGCTCAAAATTTGAGTGCTTCTTGTTGAAAGGCAGCTCAGGTTAATGCTTTCAGTCGCGGACTAACAGGGAACAGAAAAGAGTCTCTTTGTGTTCGTATGATATGTGCAACTGTCGGGTTGTTAGCACTTGCATTTGAGAACTTTTTTTACATATGCGAAAAAAAATCATATATTCTGATTTGGCTGGAAAGTAATGATTATACGGAATATTTTCAAAAAAGAAGGGATAAATCTGTATGTAATTTGTTGGTCATGTAGCTTTTTTTTATATGTTATCTTGCTTCTATTTATGAAATCTGGAAACTGTTTGTCATTTGTCGAGCTTAGTTTTGTTTTTTTGTATTTTGTGTTTAACAGATGAGAAAGGAAGGTTTGATGAATTGGTCGAGGACCAGGGTGTAAAGATACTGATTGATCCAAAGGCTCTTATGCATGTCATTGGAACTAAGATGGATTTTATTGATGACAAACTGAGGTATGCAAATTACAAGTTTTTTTTTTCTTATTTTCTTGGGTGCTCATTACTGGGTGCCGGGTGGCACTGCATGCCTATCATGTGTATAAATAATTTTAATCACCTGCACAACCATCACTGCCACCTCTCCACTTTCACCTTTGCAGTCAATATGTACTTGTAGGAGCCACATTCACCTCTCTATCATAAACTCCCCCATCCCATTATTACTGCAATCGCCTTTTTTCGCCATTGTTTAGATATGCTTGCCAGCTTTAGTACTACAGCATTACCTCTTCCATCTTCTATGTTGCTTGGAACAGATCTTGCACCACTGCTTGGTTGTTGGTGGTTAGTAATCCACATGTCTTATATTAGGCAAGCATAAGTGTTTTACTACTGCTTTTTCTGCATTTTATTCTAATTTGAAGTTGAATCAAGAAAGAACAAAATCATCCTTATTTTATTGCTGGCAAAATTGATCAACCATGAGATGAAGTGGAAGTTGGAAGTGGGAACCTTGCTAGAACTATTGTTATGACTTAAATTTAGTTTCAAAACTCAGCGCTGAAACAAGTGATGCAAGTGAACATATCAGCTATGAGCATCTGCTCTTTTTCTTTGATGCTTAATTACTGTGCTTTATGCTTCTTTGGCATTTAGGCTTTATCTGCATAAAAATCTTGCTACTGATTTTAGATTCTCTTTTAATTCGAACCCTGCTTCTCCATGGCAGGTCTGAATTTATATTTATCAATCCAAACTCTAAAGGCCAATGTGGTTGTGGTGAATCTTTCATGACAACAGCTAATGCTGAAGCAACTAAGCAGGGTAGCAGCAGATGAGACTTATGATGGATCATGATGTTATAACTAACCCATTGTTTTATCTGGCCACAGTGAAATGATGGTATCTGGCAAAAACATTGTACAAGGAAATACTCACTAGTTTTTGCAGCAGTAACTATGGCTCCAAATCTATATTCTTCTCTAAAGTATGATACTGGTTTATTGTCATTATATTACTGTGACATAAATTACTCATGTAATTATGATTTATTCCCTGAATGTTTGTAACATCCAACATCTCTATACTGTTATTATATAGAGCAATCGCCATCTTTGATAGAATAATTTTGATGTCTTTTCCTCATAAATTGCTATGACTTGCTTCCTTCATATTTCTGAGATGTCTTCATAATGTTTTTGGATATATAATGTTTTGAATCGTGATAGGAGATGTAAGGTGGGGGATACTGATGGTTCCAAGTTAAAAAGCTAGTGTGAAAAATTGATTATTTGTTATTTTAAAAAAATTAACTATTATATATAAATATTTCAAGACAAATAATTTTATGACTATTGTTATTTTAAAAAAATGGATATTGTATATAAATATTTAAATAAATTATTTTATCATCGTTTGAAAATTCAGGAACAAGTATCCCATTGTATGTGTATGTATGAAATAATAATATATATATAATTTATTAACAATATGTAATTGAAAAAATAAAAGTTATAAATTATTGAATATTAATATATAATTATATCTAAATTGATAAATTATTATAATAATAATATATATAATTAGTGATTAACAAAATATAATTATATTTTTAAATATTTAATTATGTAGTATATGTCATATTTATTAAGTATTTAATCATGCAATGTATATATGTCTGCCAATATGGCATGTTTCTCTGTATCCTAAACTAGGGTTTTGCCTGTTTCATTAACAAGTTTTGTTTTGTTTTCACCATCACTGTTTTGATATGGAGAAAGAGCCAAATCTCTCAAACCTTTCCTTAGTAGAAGCAGAGGAGACAGGTTGGGATTTGACAGATACTGGCGGTGAGGAAGGAAAGAATTATGAGTTTTGTTTTGTGGGTATCTTTTTTACTGAGGCGGTAGTTAGCTTCCCAGCAATGCGGAATATATTAGCTAATCTTTGGCAACCTTTGGGAGGGGTTTGTATTAAGGAATTGAAGCCAAAACGTTTCCTGTTTCGTTTTTTCTATGAAGTTGATATTCATAGAGTCTTAAATGGAGGACCATGGACGTTCAATAGTCATCTCCTAATCACTCATCGTTAGTCCAAAGGAGAGGATCCTTATATCATTGCCATAGACAATAATGATTCTGGATATAGGTGCATGGACTTCCTTCGGGGTATATGTCTGAATATATGGCAAAAAAATTTGGCATTTTTATAGGCTCGTATATGGAATAGGACTCCAAAGGTGCCATTAGTGGTTCTCAGGATTTTATGCGAGTTAGAGTACGAGTTGATGTTAAGAGACCCCTTGCAAGGAAGAAGAAATTAAATAAACAGGACGACATTAGTTTTTATGCTTCGTTCAAATATGAAAGGCTTCCTGTTTTCTGTTTTATATGTGGAAAATTGGGGCATAACGAGAGTTGCTGTAGAATGCATCTTACCAATTGTCAGGGTGAACTAGAAAGGGGCTAGGACATGATATTGCGAGGGGTGCCTCGCTGTAATCTAGCTCCGATAAGCAGTTGGCTTCGGAGTGATGATGGAGGGAAAATAAGCAACAATCTTGGCAGGATTACAGGAGATAATTCAAGGCGTGGTCATTTTTTGAATTCAAATATTACCTTAGCTGGTATGGTGGATAAGGAAGGTGAATTGATGGAAGTGGACAATGCAAATGGGCCTGGTCCTACTAAACATACAGGATTGGGCTCTGGTGTATCTAATGAAATTGTAATCTATAGGGAGAAAGAGGCTTTACTTTTGGAAGAGGGCAAGAAGCGCCTTAGAGCTAATAATTCAGTTAGAAGTGGACCATCCTTTGAAATGGGGTCTAGCAGCAAACCCTTACAAGAAACTGTTGCTAAGAATTTTGATAAAACGATGAGTCCTGAGCTACAGGCCCGCCAGCAGCCATGAAAACATTAAGCTGGAACCGCCGAGGGCTTGGCAACCCTTCTGCAGTCTTAGCTCTTCATGAGCTATCTGATAAATTCAAGTCGAATTTGATTTTTCTTATGGAAACTCTTGTTCATGGGGTTAAAATTGAAGAAATAAGAAGGAAATTAGGCTTTGATCATGCCTTTGCTGTTGACAGATTGGGACAGGGTGGGCGCCTTGTAGTTTTATGGAGGGACCCTTGTAAGCTATCAATTATGGGCTACAGTCAGAATTTTATAGATATGATGGTTGGCTTGTCATAGGCTGGGGATTGGAGATGTACAGGTTTATATGGTTTTCCTGAAAGGCACAGATGCCTGGATTCTTGGAACCTTTATTGCACCTAGCTGCTTTGAATACTCTTCCATGGGCGGTGATTGGAGATTTTAATGATTTGCTGGCTAACTCAGAAAAGTGGGGTGGGAATCTTCATCCAACTTCTCTATGTGATGGTTTTCAGGGTACACTTGACAGTTGTGGTCTTTCAGACATTGACTTGAGGGGCAACCTCTTTACTTGGGAGCGTGGGAGAGGTTCCGAAGCTTGGGTTAGAGAGAAGCTAGATCGTTGTGTTGTGACTGATACTTGGAGCTCCATGTTTCCGAGCCATGACTTATTAAATCTTACGGCTCCGATTTCAGATCACAATCTGATCCTATTAAATACAAAGAGATTGATGTTTCAACATAACAAGGGCAAATTCAGATTTCAGAATGAGTGATTTCTCTGTCCAGAATTGAGGTCGGTTATTATGGAAAATTGGGATTTTTCACGTAGTAATCTGTTGGATTGTATTAAGAGGTGTGCTAAAGCACTGTATGACTGGGGTAGAAGGAGAACTGGTCAGTTTAGAAAGAGACTAGATGAACTGCATGTTGAGTTTAATCGTTTGCATGGTTCTTATGTTTATCAAGTTGGCTTGCATACTGCCAAAGTAAGAAGAAATATTATGGTGGTGATAGAACAACAAAAGCAGTACTGGAAACAATGCTCTAAAACATTTTGGCTTCATGGGGGCGATTGTAACTCTAAATTTTTTCATTCTCAAGCAACTAATAGGAGGAGGCATAATAAAATTGAAGCCCTGAGAGATGATAATGGTGCATAGGTTTCAAATGTAGACGATCTAGCTGTGATGGTGAAAGGATATTTTGAACACTTGTTTGATAGAGCATATTCGAATTGCTCTCAAATAATTGATTTGATTCGCCAATGTATTTCAGCTTCGGATAATGCTGCACTCATGTCACCATTTCAGCCAATTGAGTTCAAAAAAGCTATTTTCCAAATGCTTCCTGATAAATCTCTAGGTAGATGGATGAATCCTGCCTTCTTTCAAAAATTCTGGCATGTTATTGGAGATGATGTTGTTAATAGTTGTAAAAAATGGTTGAATAATTGTGATTTTCCTGATGGGCTAAATAATATGACCATTGTGTTGATTCCAAAAAAAATCCAACCTGAATGTCTAAAAGACTTGAGGCCTATTTCTCTATGCAATGTGGTTTAAAAAATTATTTCCAAACTTTTATCAAACAGGTTTAAGAAGATGTTGCCAAGAATTGTCTCTGAAAGTCAGCCTGCCTTTGTGTCAGGAAGGTTGATCACTGATAATATGCTTATGGCTTTTGAAGTAATCCATCACATGAGATGTAATGTTGGTAAAATGGGGGAGGTTGCTCTGAAAATAGACATTAGTAAGGCGTATGATAAAGTCAATTGTGTGTTTTTAAAGGATATGTTGTTGAAGTTGGGTTTTCATAGTAAATGGTTGGATTTAATTATGCTTTGTGTTTCCTTAGTAAAATATTCTGTGAACTTGAATAACATGGAGATTGACCCTAATGTTCCTTTTAGAGGACTTCGGCAAGGAGATTCGCTTTTGCCTTATTTGTTTATTATCCATGCTGAAGGTATGTCTGCTATTCTTAGAAATGCTGAAGCCACTAATTCTATCCATGGTACTAGAGTTATTCGAGGTAGTCCTTCTATCTCTCATTTACTATTTACGGAGGATTCTTGTTTTTTTGTGCCAATGTGATGGAAGCCGCGGCGAAAAAATCCTTACTGTCTATCTATGAGAGAGCATTTGGGCAAGCTGTTAACTATCAGAAATCTGGGATCTTTTTTAGTACAAATGTGACAGATGAGCTTAAAAACAATCTTAAAGCACTGCTAGGGGTTTCAACAAGTATTGATCATATAAGATATCTGGGATTGCCTTCGTTGATTGGTAGAAACAAGAGGCAGATTTTTGTTTTCTTAAAAGATAGGCTGATAGTGAGAATTCAAGGTTGGAGTTCAAGATTCCTATCTAAGGCAGGTAAGGAGATTCTTCTGAAGTTAGTGGCTCAAGCCCTCTCATCGTTATGTATGAGTACCTTTCTCATCCCTATATCTATGTGTGAGGAGATAGAAAGGACGATGAACTCCTTTTGTTGAGGCAAAAAACCTAATGGAAGCAGAAGTATTCATTGGGCTTCTTGGAGCAGATTATGTGTTAGGAAAGAGTTTGGTGGAATGGGGTTCTGGAATCTCCATCCTTTTAATTTAGACATGTTAGGCAAACAAGACTTCCGGATTATTTCAAATCTTTATACTCTCTTGGCAAGAGTTTACAAAGCTAAATATTTTTCCAATGAGGATTTTTGGTCAGCTAGATTGGGTCATAGCCCTAACTTCACTTAGAGAAGTATTTTGTCAGCTAGAGATTTGCTTATGAAGGGCGCAAGGAAAGTTATTGGTGATGGAAAGTCCATTAATATTTGGATGGACCCCTGGCTCCCTAATACAGATTATTTCATCCCTCAAAGTCCGAATATTGTTGGTTTTGAAGACCTTCATGTTGCGGTTCTGTTCTCTAAAGATGGTGTAGGTTGGAATAGTGAGTTGGTACATGGTTTATTTATTCTATTAGAGGCTGACATTATTTTTAATATTCCAATTAATAGATTTATGGATCAAGACTATTAGGTTTGGCATTTTTCCAAGAATGGGATATATTCAGTTAAAACAACATATGCAACTCTGATTCAATCTAATGCCAACAGTAATATGGTCATCCCAGCAGCAGGGTGGAGATCCTTGTGGAGGCTTCATATTCCTCTAAAAAATAAAAATTTCAATTGGAGATTGATGAATAACTTTCTGCCTTCAAAGGATAATCTTATAAATAAAGGAATAAGTTTGGCCATTGACTGTCCACGCTGCTCTCATTCAGAGACCTTGCCTCATGCTTTCTTTTATTGCCCATTGGTGATGTCAATTTGGTAGCATTGGAGATTGGAAAAAGCTCCTGGAAATGAGTCCGTTCAGAGATGGATTATGAGCTTAATGGAGTGTCAAAATACTGACCATTTTGAGCAGTTTTGTACTCTCCTCTGGAAGATTTGGAATGTGCGTAACAATCTAGTTTGGAACGGTCGGCCTTGGATTTTTTGAATTCTTGGAAGCAGGTAAGACAGACAATGATGTCATCAAGCAGCAGCGATCCTCCTCGCCCAGATCTTCAATGGAGATGCCCACCTGTAGGCATTTGGAAGTGCAATATTGATGGAGCTATTTTTCATTCAATGTCTTTGGCAGGTTTCGGTGCTGTTGTCAGGAACTTTAAAGGGTCTTTTTTGACAGCTGTCTGGTCATCTTCAATTTGCACAAGGCCCAACAATGGTGGAAGTGTTAGCACTACGCAAGGCACTGGAATGGTTATGTCAACATTTCAATGGGTCGGGTATTGTGGAAATTGATTCGCAAATTGTCTTCCAAGGGATTTCTAGAGATAGGGAGAATAAATCTTTGTTGGGATCTATTTTAGCAGATTGTAAAATTTTTTTAAGCCAAAGAGGTGATGTTACTCTTAGTTGGGTTAGGAGGCAAGGAAATTTGGTTGCCCATGGCTTAGCAAGAGCTTCTGGCTCAGTGACGGAATCAGTTATTTAAAAAGAGGAGGATAAAATTTCTCCTCAACGCATGTAAAGAGAAAATGGGGGATTGAGAGAGCTGGACATCCATCTCTACTGCTCTGGCTGACAGAAGTTCATCTTAAAAAAGTACGTCTAACGATCGGTCAGAGAGAGTCGTCAATCCTCATTCGACCTTATCTGATTTTGCTATTCCGGTTCATACACTAGTCTCCATGTTTGGGACCGGATTTCTCTTTTTGTAAGGCATCTTTTTTCTTAATTTATTAATGGTGATTGATTTTTAAAAAAATCATGCAATGTATATATAATTGATAATTCATTGTTGTTAATTATTATTTAACATCAACAGCATTAATTGTTTCACTAATGACTAATATCATATTTTAATTTTATTCAAATTTAATAAAATATTTTATATATTTGCAATTTAATATTTTAATAATCAATAATATCAATATTAGAAAATGAATTTTTCTTTTACCAAAATCGAAGATTCCAACTTTGCCCAACTAAACTGGCAAATAGAACCTTCTGCTCCCGGAGGTCACAAACAACCAGCAGCAAACTAGTAACTCCCCCGTGGTGATGACGTGGACTTTCACACGTACCATACACTTAGCCACACGTGTGTAACACCATTCCCAATATGCCATTAAAAAAATTCACTCACACCACAGGGAAAAACGCGAAGAACCTCTCTTAGTCGCCGGGAGTGTTGGCCAATCGCTTTGTTCCTTCAAATTCAATTGGAAACTCGAATCTCCTCGCTTTCTTGTTTCCTCTTTCATTCATTATTCTCTCTTTTCTTATTTCTTTTTCTTTCATTCATCATGCTTCGCCCATCGGCCATGACTCGATCGGATTTCAAGTTTTGTCAACGATCATCATTTTCCGGCCATCCTGTATCGGTAAGTTACCCACAAAAGTTGTCTTTTTATATAATAAATTTAGTGATTTTGTCTTCCCCCTAGTAGAACTGAATTGTTTTTGTAGTGTTTGATGGTCATATTACTGGATAATAAGAAAATTTAACTGAAGATCGTTTCTTTTTTAAATTTTCATTTAATTGAATTTGAAAATTGTTTCAAGGGTATAAAAATTTGATCTGGGTTGTCGCTGAAATTTTTGAATTTAAGACGTATAATTCACGAGTTCATGAAGTTTTGATTTTTCCCCCATTTAATCAGCAGTAGAATTTCAGATGATTGCATTGAAATTTCTGAAGGTTGGATTTTGGATTAGACTAGCAGTTCTTTCTTTATTTTCCTTTGGTGCTTCTTTTGACTTGGGCATGGAGCACCTTCCGGTTGAAGTTATAGGAAATATATTATCTCGGCTCAAGGCTGCCAGAGATGTCGTTATTGCATCTACCACTTGTAAGAAATGGCGTGAAGCTTGGCATACTCATCTTCATTCTCTTTCCTTCAATTGTAATGATTGGCCTGGTTACCGTGATCTTACCACTAGTGGATTGGAAATTCTCATAACTCAAACAATATTTCAAACAACTGGACTACAGAATTTGTCTATTTTCATGGGTGATGCAGATGAGTTTTCAGCGGCCCCTGTAATTGCTTGGCTTATGTATACTAGGGGAACACTTCGAGAGTTGTATTATAATGTGAGGACTACCCCAACTATTAACATCATTGAGAAATGTGGTCGACATAAGTTGGAAGTGTTGGCGTTAGCTCATAATTCTATAGCAGGTGTTGATCCCAGTTATCAGAAATTTTCTTGCTTGAGATCACTTGCTTTAAGTTTTGTTAGTATCTCGGCTTTGGATTTGAGTTATCTGCTGACTGCTTGTCCAAAAATTGAGGCCTTGACCCTTATTAATCCGGATATTGCCATGTCTGATGCACAGGCAACTATAGAACTCACTTGTTCCTCGCTGAAGGATATCTATGTTGAATCAATTAGTTTGGACAAGTTTATATTGGAGGCTGATAGTCTTGAGAAGTTGCATTTAAAAGATTGTACCCTTGAGCTTTTTGAACTTATTGGCAAGGGGTCCTTGAGGGTTTTGAAGATTGACGATGTTAGTGTCCTCCAACTTGATATTGGTGAGAGCACTACAAATCTTGAGGTTGTGGATGTTAGGAACTTCACCATCACAGGACCAAAGTTCTACAATATGATCTCAAAATCATCAAAGTTGATGAGGCTTCGGCTATGGGGAGTAGTTTTTGATGATGAAGATGAGGTTGTAGATTTGGACACTATGCCTGTTTGCTTTCCTCGCTTAACCCATCTGTCACTAAATTACGATTTAAGAGATGAGATACTCATCTATGGCTTGCATGGGTCGTATCAGTTTGACAATGTCACAGTGTTAGAACTGGGATGGTCTGTGATCAATGATCTCTTTACAGATTGGGTTGCAGGGCTTCTAGCTAGGTGTCCTAATTTGAGGAAATTGGTCATTTGTGGACTTGTTTCAGAGGTTAAAACTCATGTTGAGTGCCAGCTTTTTGCTAACTTCAACTCCTCCATTGTGCGGCTTATGAGAAAATACATGCAGATAGAAGTTCAATTCGAATATGAATAGAACTTTACAATGTGCGTAGAACATTGGGTCAGGTCTTATTTTGTACTACAAGAAACATGTTAATGAAAATGGATATCACCCTTTTATTATTTTTCTGAACTCTTGAAATCTGAGAATGATTGAATATGCAAAGTTTTACTCATTTTTTGTAGGATGTTGTGCTCCATTGGCGTGAATACAAAATGCAGGAATTACATATGTTTGTATCAACAGAGTTGACCCACCAAAACAAAACAGCTTGATCATGCTGTTCAAGGCCTGCAGTGCAGGGTTCCATTTTCTCATTACCAACTTACTTCTTTATATTTTACGAAGCCGTCTCATTAATTGGATTTTTATCTCGTTTTTTTTCCCGCATTGAAAGAACGATTTTCGCTCGTCAATTTACAAAATTTTATGTACAAGTGCTTGTTTTTATTTTTATTAACTCGCTTCATTTTACATATTTAAAATGTTGATTTTGCCATATCCCTCCATTATCTCATACCATTCCAAGGGTCTAAAATAACCCACAAAACAAGGGCACTAGAATCGTAAGAGAATCTAGTTTTCTTAAGAAAATCTAGTTTTTGTTACTATTGGCAATGACATAACTGGAAGTCTGGAACTGGACTTTTGCATTCGATAATTTATAAAACCATAAGGAGCTAGCAATTCTGCAGTCCAAAGGTCCATCCTTTATTCGTCTCAGGGCCTTGATTTCTTTATATAATGTATTCTGAATTTTGATCTATGTTTCAATTTACAAAATTTCTGCATCATGCATACAGACAGTGAAAGTATCCTGTAATTCGATTTTTAAAACATTGAAACAAAAATGCTGCTGCTTACCATTTCTTTGCATTATTACAAGGGACAACTCAAATTCCTTCTCATCATTCTCAGTTTCTCTTTAGTCTTTTGGGCCTTAGTTTGCACTTTCATTCTCAGCTCTTCAAGATACTGCAAATAAATATTTTAGTATATAACCAGAAACTAAAACGTGTTTCTATAAAAAAACAGCAGGCAAATAATTACATAAATGGTGAACATAGAATTACAGAAATTTTTAGTTTTTACCTGCTGTTTTCTTTTCCTCTCTAGCTCTGCCTGTTTGAATGTAAGAATATCAATAATTGTCCCAAAATTATACACAAAAAAAGAAAAAAAAACATACTTTTACTAAACATATACATACCAAAGCATGCCTAAGTTGTTTATTCTCCTCTTTTAACTGGTTTAGCTCTGCTTCTAGTTCAACTGTGTATGCCTGCAAAATCCAAGACCGTGTCTAGTTAAGAGTTTCTAGCATGAAGGAAGAAAATAGATAGAATAAAGAAGAAGAATGTACCTGTTTTCGAGCACGAGATCTTGCAGCAGATTCTCTATTCTTGATCATCCTTCGTTGCCTTCTTTCGACCACCTTCTCTACTGGCCCATCAATAATCCTCTTCCTTCCCCTTAACACAACCATATCCATTCCAAATTGATTTGCAGCATTATCAATACTACTATTAACCATTGTATCCGTCGACACAGGACTTACTTGCCCTACTACTCCCATTCCTTGACTTGGTGCATATCCACCACTACCGCCATTTCCTACTCTCCCCCCATAAATTGATCCTGGTGGTGCTGCTGCTGACTGTGGTGGCTCAACATTTTGGGTCATTGTTTGATAACCAGCACCACCACCACCAGCAGCAGCACTCACAGCAGCAGTAGCCATTCCCATAACAGGCCTAGAAACAAAATTTGTCCCCATAGCAGGATTGTTAATATTTTTACTATTATTGCTTTGGTACAATCCATATGGCTGTTGCTGAAGTGGTGGGTTTGAGAGTGGTGGAGAACATTGTCCTCTCACTACTCCTGCTTTGATAAGAAAATCCTCCAATGTCATTTCCCCAAAAGTCGGCTGCCGAACAGTAGAAGAATCAGGATTCTGCACATTGTTATTATCCTTAACATGAGATTGACTCGGATCCTGGCCTTGCTGCTGCTGCTCTCTATGTATTTCAGACCAAACTTCATCCACAGTTTTTCTACACAATGGTGCAGGCAAGCTAAGCGATGTTTGTCTAGACAAACTTGGTTGCTTACATATACCTCTATCGCCACACAAATCATTGAACACCTGAGTTCCCATGTTATTATTACTCAAGTGATCAATGTTACTTGTTGCAGTAGCTTGATTTTCCTCTGCGTTCCATATACTAGTAAGAAACTCATCCATATTCATGGACCCAAAATTCTTACCACTCTCACAAAGAGCATGCTGGAACTCATCGAGAGTAAGAGAATAAATTGAGGATTGTCTACCCAATGAAGAAAAGGGATGATTTTTATTACTATTATTATTATCAGGCTGTTGGTCAGGTTGCAATGGTGACTCGACCTCACTATGTGAGATCACTTCAGAATCTGTAACCACCATTATTCTTGTTCTTGTTTTTGTTTAGATGGTCCAAATTAAAGGGATTAGAAATGGCGTTTCTGTAAGTGGACCTGCAAAAAAAGTTAGTTGTTTGCAAGTAAGACATGAAGTAAAGTGTCAGCATATAAAAGGAAAGAGACAATATATTTTTTGCAGTGAAAAAAATAGAGTTGGCTTTAACGTTATAAAGAGGAATGATACTCCATACTCTTTCCATCAGAAAATAGACATATGAGCTTCTTATTGGTGGGTCCAAAACTAGATGCTTCAATATAATAAATAATAATCAAATTTCCTTTTTTCTAAAAAAAATTGAAAAGTTTATATGGAAAAAATGAACATCTATGTATGTATGTATATATATATATATATAATTAGATCCAATTTAAAATAAATCCTTAAAACTATTACCAATATTTGATTAGTTTCAAAAACTTAGTTATAATGTATATATAATTAAAATAATAATTTTAATTTTTTCTCTTTAATTTTTAAAAAATAACAATATAGTTTGTTAAAAATAATAATATAATTTAACTATTAAAATTTCCTTCCCAATTTTGCAAAGAAAAAGAAAAAGAAAAAAAAAGGGTTTATATAGCTCTGTGCTCATGTAAAAAAAATTAATATCCCCATAATACATAATAATTGGAAATTATATTTAAATATTTTATATAAAAAAAATTAAATGCAATAATTAAAAAATAATGACAATATTATACCCTTTAAAAAAAATAAATCAAGAAAAATTGTTTTACCTAAAACATGAAGGATATTTAATGATCTCACAAATGGCAATTTTCTCATGTTATACTTCAAAGAATAATTTTAATTATTTTTTAGATGATTTCATGATAATTTCAAAACAATGGTTGCAAATAACATTCTAATGTATGATAAATATGTTTCTTAGACACACACATATATATATAGTCTGTGTCTCCAATATTATTGGAGAAATTTAGAACCATCATCAGAAATTAATTTCCCCAAAAGAATAGAATATATATATATATGTACATATATAATTTTTTTTCCTTTTTGAGAAAAAGAACATAAATAATCTTTTATTGCCTTATTTTGTTTTTATTACAAGTAGCATGTAATTAATAATTAATAAAACTATAGATAGGAAGAAATAAAAATAGAACAATTGAACCCCATAGGACAAGTCGAAAACTATAAATATAATAAGGCAAAATTTTATTGTCTATTTTAGTCACAAAGAAAAGTCTTAAAAAAATTTAAAATTAAGGAAAAAATAATTTTCCAAATAGGAAAATTTATAACTTTAGTGGGAAATAAGAAAAAAATCAACAGAATCTTTCTTCTTTTGGCAAACTTATTATTACTGGCTGCTGCCTCTATTAATTAATTATTAACTATTAAATTAAACAAATTCGTTTTTTCTTTCTTCAATTTTAGACAGTCTAAACCTCAAAAACCACAACTTATAAACGCCAGTTTAATTAATTCTTAGCTAAAATAATAAAACAGTAAAATCACTAAATATATTCCTTATTCTTTCTCTCTAATTAAAGATATAACAAACAAGAGTTTAAGATCTAAAGATTTAGATCATAATTTCTCAAACTCAAACTTTTGTAAAAGAATTGCTCTTCAAGAATCTGCATACAAGAAAACAACCAAGAAAAAAAAATGAAGAAGAAAGAAAATCAAGAAACTTACCAGAAAACTGAACATATACATAGAAAATCCAAGAAATGCTAATTAAAGAAAGAAGAAGAGGGCTTCTCTCAATAAGCTTCAAGGCTATACATATATATATATATATATAATTAATATCCATGGATTTTCATGTTCAAGAAAGACCTTATAATATCAAGAAATAAATATCTGGGTAATGACCAAAAGAAGAAGAAGAAGAAGACTTCAGTGAGAGGAATGGATATGGTTTAATTTCCAGGTAAAAATGGGTTCGGTATGGTCTCCATTATTTATAATGTATAGTTTATATATATAGCAAATAGATTTTATGAGCATATATTATTTAAATAAAACTAAAATTAAGTCAGAAAAGTGGGGTCCAACGTATATGGAGTCTGTCCCAAAATGGAGTAGACTGCACTACTTGACACGTATCTTACATGTGTCTTTAGCAACTTGATAGAGAGGTTTCCTGTTCACTTTGCTTACACGTGTAATTATTGTTATTATATAATATAGGATTTTATTTATTTATTACAAATTTAGAATTAAATTTCACTTCATGTAACAATTTATACAAATTTTAAATCTTATTTAGTGTTAGCTGATTTTAAGAAAATTGATTATTATTATTATTTAAATTTTATCATTATTTAGACTTTGTTTAATATGGAGAAAATTAATTGAGAAAGTTTTAGTATTTGAGTTTGTTGTAATTTAATTTTCATTTATTGTAATTTTTCAATAAGTATCTAATTTCTCTTATACAAGGAAAATCACTTCTTTGAGGAAAGGTAAGAATTTAAGCTTCTCTAGTTAAATTGTTATTAATTAATTAGTTTAGCGTTACATTTTTATTAATTTTATTTATAACATGAGATATTATTATTATTATTATTATTACAACACATGAATTAAATAATAAAAATTTATGCTTCCTAGAAAATATTATCTACAAATACATTTCACTTTTATTTCCTCAATCTCAATTTTCTGAAATATACTTCTCAAAATTGAGAATTTTTTTGGTGGAAAAAATAAATACTTATTCATTTATTTTCACCATTGAATAAGGTGCTGATAATATTACATTATATATTTTTTATTTTTTTAAAAGTATCCTATAATTTGTATATTTTTAATATATTAAATTATATTTTTAAAAGTGGAGTACACTTTTAATATATTATATGTATATTAGATATATGAAATTAAAAGTTGAAAGTAAAAAAATTTTTAATTGAAAAAATTAAATATTTTTAAAAATATTTTTATTTTTTAGGGTTTGTTTTCTAAGCCAAGAGGTTGTGAACAATCTTAGATCAATGTTTTCTAAAAAAAAAAATAACATGGTCTATCATATTTTTAAAAATTTTTACTTTTTATCAAGAATATTTTAGTCATTTTATTATAAATTCATAATAAATTTATCATAAATTTTGTATTATAAAATCATGATAAACTTATTATAAACTCATTGTAAACTCTTTATAAACTAATAAAAAATTGATATTTTGATAAATATTTTATAAATTTTAGTATTTTGATAAATATTTTATAAATATAGTAAATTTTAAATTATTTTTATATTTTTTATATTTTTGTTAAAAATCCTTTTTAGAAAGGCCTAAAAATTAGTATTGGGCTTTTTTTTTAAGACGACGTACTACACCACATGTTAAATAAAAGGGTTTTTTTTACAAAACCACTGGTAAAATCAATTTTTTTTTAAAAAATATTTAATATAAAAAATTTTAAAAATAGATATAAATTTATAAAATTATAAAAATAATATGTATCGTCATATTTTTACGATTTATATATAATATATATGTTATAAATATATTATGCATATGTTATAAATTTCTACTAAAAAAATAAAAATTATATTTATTTTTAGATATTATTTTGTAAAAATAATAACTTTAATATAAAATAACATAATTTTATAAAAATTTCTCAATAAAAATCTTAAAAACATCATGTTATAATATTAATTTATATATTTTAAATATTTTATGTATATATTACAGATGTGTCATATATATATTGTATATATATATATATATATTGTGTTTTAACATTTATATATTATATAATTTTTATATATTGTTTAATTATAGTAAATATGTTATAGATATATATTTTATACTCTTTTATATATTGGTTAATTATAGTGTATATATTGTAGGTGTATTGCAGATATATTATATATATATTATAGATATATTATTGTTTGTTTTATCTGTATTATATAAATATTGTATATATATTATGTATATTTTTATTTGTTTATGTGTATAATGAAAATATAATAATAATAATAAATTATTTTTGAATAAAAAATAAAAATAAAAAATAAAAATTGCAAAATTGCAAAATTTTTTTAAAAAAATAACCTAAAAAAGTATTAAAAGAAAAGGCAGTGCCATATTATTAAAAAAAAGATTTGTTACGGCCGAATTTTTGAAAAAGTGAATTGTAAAGAGGGTATTGGATGTAAATTTTCCTAAATAAAATGAATTAAATTTTCTTTAGCACATATGTGAATGAATTTATTTCAAATATTATGTAAAGAATTAAAATCATTTTATCAATGTTAAAGCATAATCTATAATTTTTTTTTATTTGATAAGTTACATTGACTTGTTATTTCCGTTTGACATTTTTTATTTAAATTCGAATCAGTAATATCTCAAGAAATTAATAAAAAAATTTCAAGTAAAAAAATAAAATTATTAAATTGATTCTTCAGTACTTATAAATAATATAATTTACTAAAAATTAAAATCTTAACCATTTCATCTTATTTACAACATTTTATAATCATACCTTATTCTAGAAAATAAATAATTTTACTTCATTTAAAAAATTGTTGTAATTATATCTCAAACATAAAAATTAATAAATAATAAAACAACATTATCATAATTTATGTATTGTTATAAATAACACCAAATAAAAAGTGGTTTTGTCCTAGATTAATTAAAATTTTGACTGCAATTATACTCAAAAATTGAAATTTAAAAATATTTTTTCTATAAATATAAAAATCTTTTTTCTCCCTATTTTATGAAATCATTTACTTTCTTTATTCAGCAAGCCTAATATTTTTTTTAGTTTTGATTTTTGAGACACAATTATAAAAATTTGTATAAACTAAACTAAAATTATTTATTTAATAAAATTATAAAATATATAAAATAAATTTATTTATCATGTCTTTTAAAAATTATAAAAGAAACAATTAAAAACATCACGACCACATCAGCAATAGCTAAATTGAAAAAAGAAAATTGCAATTATGAAATGGAAATACAAAATAATTCGTAGTGATTCCCCTAAAGCATGTGCAGCGTAACAACAATTAATGTCACCGCTAATGTGGATTTTAGCCTTTTCTTGATTTAAAAAGCTAAAAAAGTTCTTTAATTTCAGTATCTCATGTGGCATTATTTTTTGGGAAAAAAGGTGCATGGACCAGATTTAACAACATAATGATGTTTTGATGACAATAATCAAAATTTAAAAAAATTTAACTTTTATTAAAAATATTATTATATGAATATACAAATTAAAAATATAATATACTATATATGCTTTTGACTAAAAAAATTATAAAAAAGTTAACTAGAAATAAATTTTATTGCATTATTCATGTTGTAATTAAAAACTAAAATAATTTTTTGTTTTTAATATTCTTTAAATGTGAGTACATATTGATTATAATTTTCTTTTACTTTAGTTATTAAGACTAAATATTAAAAATTGGTATAATACATCTGCATCTCCTTATATGGATTTGTTTTAATAATTTTATTATTTATATTAATGTGTTTGTTACTTTATTGGATATATTTATTTATTTTATATCAACAATACTTACATAAACATATATTAATTTTTTTGTCTCTTATATTTATAATAATTAGACATTATATGTATATATAGCAATATCTATATTTAAATATCTATTTAGTATGAAATAGATAAATACATAGATAAACTGACTAATGTCTATATATAAATATCTAATAATAAAAAAAAGTAAGTAAAGAGGATAAAATGACAAAAATATAAATATATGAAATAAAATATTCAAATACAAATCAGAGTTACGTGTATTATGCTTAAACTGAGTTTCTGTCTGAGTTGGGTTCGGTTGATAATGTTATGTGTTAAATCAGTTAGATACTCTGTTGCATTGAATGGACAAGACATTAGACCTATCATGCCTCATAGGGGATTACATCAGGGTAATCCTCTATCTCCTTACTTTTTTTATTTTATGTGTATAAGATCTTTCGGCTCTTTTTAGGAAGACTGAATTAGATGGGAGTATCCATAATTGTAGAGTTTGAAGACGGGCTCCTGCGGTTTCTCATCTACTATTTGCTGATGACTTTTTCTTCTTCTTTTAATCTACTGAAAGGGAGGCTATGATAGTAAAGAAAAATTTGTAGACCTATGAAAATGCCTCAGATCATGCTATAAATTTTCAAAAGTCAAGTATATTGTTTAGTTCAAATTTGGTGCCTGAAAAGTGCTCTTTTATTTCCTCTATCTTAGAAGTTACTAAGTCATTGGATACATGACATTATTTAGGATTGCCTTCATTGGTTGGTAGGAATAAGAAACAAACTTTTGCTTTCTTGAAAGATAAAATGTTGAAGAGACTTAATTGTTGGTAAGGAGGTCCTTATTAAATCAGTAGCTCAAGCTATTGTATCTTATTGCATGGGTGTCTTTTTGGCGCCTGTTTCTATTTGTAAGGAGCTTGAGCGATTGATGAACTCCTTCTGATGGGATTCTAAAGCTAGTGGTCAACGATCAATCCATTGGTTGAGTTGGGACAAATTATGTGTGAAGAAGAAAAATGGAGGAATGGGGTTTTGTCACTTGTACCTTTTTAATTTGGCAATGCTTGCTAAGCAGGGGTGGAGATGTTTTTCTTGCCCAAATAACTTTCTTAGTCATATTCTCAAACCAAAATATTTTCTATTAGGAAATTTTTTTATCTGCTCAATTGGGTCATAACCCGAGCTTTACTTGGAGAGGGGTTGTTGTTTCATAGGTTTTGTTGAGGAAAGGTGCTCGATGGCAAGTCAGTAACAATCAACGGATTCAAATATGGAAAGACCCATGGTTACCATTTGATGATTATTTTCTTATTACTAGCGTAATGAAGGTTTAGGTCACTTCCTTATTTCTGATCTATGGCACATGGATGGCAAGCACTGGAATATTGAGAAGGTGGCACATTTGTTTGGTGTGGAGGAGGCTAAGATGGTATTAACTATTCCTCTTATTTGTCATGATAATTTAGAAGATTTTCTTGTACGGCACTATGATAAAAAGGGGAAGTATTATGTGAAGTTAGGATATCATCTAGCTTGTACTGCTTTTGAGCAGCCTGTTGATGTACACTTACAAGGTCGGGTTTGGGATAAAATTTGGAACCTTAATATTCCATAGAAGGCTAGACTTTTTTTATGGAGAGTTGCACGTAATATTCTCCCTACAAAAGCACGACTGATTCAGCGAGGTGTTGACATGGATGAGGGATGCCCAGTATATGGGAAGATGGAAGATATTAATCATGTGTTGCTCCACTGTGTTAAGTCAACAGCTTGCTGGGATTGTTGGGAGGGAAAGAACTCTATTGTGCTGAATAGGTCTGATAATCTCTATGCTTTCCTAACCTCGCTTTTTAATCTTCAGTTACCGGACATAGTGGAGAAATGTTGCTGCTTGCTATGGAAGATGTGGTTCTCTCGGAATTCTTTAGTTTGGCATGCTATTAATACACTAGTGGTTGATATTGTTAGCTCGGCTGATGGTGCTTATGATAGTTGGGTTTCTTTGGGGTGTTCACCTATTCGACAGCAGAATTATGGGGTTTGTGAGGTTTTCGCTCAAAGGAAATGGCAGTGACCTCCTCATGGCACTTGGAAGTGTAACATTGATGCAGCCCATCATTGTGATTCTTTGAAATCGAGCTTTTGGTGCAGTAGTTCGTAATTGGGATGGCAATTTTAGAGCAGCTTATGCAGGTCCTCTATCCTTCGCTTTGTCTACTTGAATTACAGAGCCATTAATGCTTCGAACTGTACTTCAGTGGTTGTTAACCTTGCAGATGGATCGAGTTGAATTGGAGGTTGATTCAAAGGAATTAGTTCAAGCTATTCAAGCTCATGTGTTGGATAATTCGGGTTTTGGAATTTTAGTAGCTGACTGTCGTTCTCTTTTTTGCTCTAGACCACAATTTGTTCTTAAGAGTTCTTAGACAGGCTAATATGGTTGCTCACTCTCTTGCTTGTGCTTCCATGCCTTATGCTAGTCCTTATAGTTGAGATTTTCTACCAAACTTTCTTAATGATGTTATTGTTGCCGATATGAGTTAGTAATACATGATAGTTTCCTTCAAAAAAAAAATATTCAAATACCAATACTGAGGTTGTATTAGGTCCTTAAAAATTTCACTTATCAACTTTTTAGTTATAATTTCAAATTGTTAATAGTGGGATTTGAAAATATTATTTCAAATTTTAAATTTATCTAATTTAAATTATTAATAGCAATTTGAAATTTAGAATTTATTTTTATTTTCTTATTTTTATCTTTTAAAATAAAACTGAATAAAATTTTAATTTTTATTATAGAATTTTGTTAATCTTTATATAGAGACTTATTTTTTTTTTCTAAAGGACGTTATTTATCATTCTTATATATTTTTATAGATGACATATAGAATATGTATATCATTAAAAGCTAAATTGTCTATGAAATATTACTATTATTCACTCTTTGAATAGAAAAAATTCAAAAAAATCTAATAATATATTTTTTTTTACTTCAATGTTATATAATTTTATTTATATCTTATAAATAGACTTTTTAATTTATTAATAAAAATTTATTTTGTATTAAAAAATATTGTTTAAAAATTTTATGTTATATTATATTTTAAAGATTGAGAACTCAAAGATTAAATTTTGATTTCAATTTGTTTGCTTAATGTTGTATTATTTTATTTCATCTTAAATTACGATTATTTTGTTTTATTTGTAAAAGAAGTATCGGGTCTCACTGTCCCAAAACCATTTCACATAAAATAATAAATCTACAAATGAGTGGAAATTTTGAAACAATCATATCATTCTTTATGCATTCCATATTTAATTATTTCATTTCCCTTCACTGAAAAGCAAAAGGATTATAATTTGTAATAACAATAATATAACCATTGGAAAAGTTCCAAAACATCCTTATTGTTCTATATAATTACCTTAAAAATTTTAAAAATATTATAAGCATGAGTTAATGGATCATGCTTGACCACATCAAGAAAGAAAATACAATAATTGTTTCTGCCACCGCCGTTTAATCAATTAATTTATACATGGTTAAATTATTATTCTATGTAATAATATATAATACATTCATTTACGTATTAATAAATCTTCTATTATACATGTTCACCATATCTAATAATTGTGTAAAATTATAAAAAAAAATAAAAGATTACACTTTCAATTTTAAATTATCAGGCACACTTTCTATTTTATAAAAATTAAAAAGATAATTATCTTTATTAAAAATATAAAAATTATATGTAATTTTTTATTATACATTTATTTTAATATAAAATATAGACATGTTTTTTATTTATCTCAAATTATAACTCATTTATTTTTTCAATAAATTAATTAATATGTTAAATATATACACATATTGCTAAAATTAAAAATAGTATGTATTAGCATAATATAAGATAAATCCTAGAAGAGAAAGCATATTTGAATTTTTTGATAATTATGCATGGAGCGTATAAAGCCGTGTTATGATTGTATTATTAATGTACTAATTGGATAGGGATATTAAAGTACTTCCACTAGCTTAAGTATTTCTATAAAAGGCCATTAAAACTTGCAAAATCTTAACTATCACTACTAGCAAAGAGTGTGATAAAAGAATGTCTCCAAAATTGAACATTTTCTTAGTTATTTTCTCCTTACAATGCCTATTAGCCTTAGCCTCAGACCCTGACCCAGTCCAAGACTTTTGCATACCAAACCCTAAATATGGTGCCATAAGAACTGCTAAGTTCACCTTCCCAATATGCAAAAATTCCTCCGACGCAACCACCGATGATTTCGTCTTCTCCGGTATGAAAACCCCCGGAAACTTCTCCGACACCGGCCTTGCAACTATCCCTGTAAACCCAACAAGCTTCCCTGGCCTTAACACACTGGGAATGTCCTTTGTTAGGGCTGACCTTAAGGTTGGTGCCATTAATCCACCTCATTTTCATCCTAGGGCAACAGAAATTACTTATATAGTGCAAGGAAGTGTTTATTCAGGGTTTGTGGATTCTAATAACAGGATTTATGCAAGAGTTCTTGAACAAGGAGAAGCCATGGTTTTCCCCAGAGGTTTAGTACATTTCCAAATGAATGTTGGTGATAAAGCTGCAACAATTATTGGAAGTTTCAATAGCCAAAACCCAGGAAACCAAAAAATCCCAGCTGCCATTTTTGGGTCTGGGATTGATAATGAGCTCTTGGAGAAGGCATTTGGATTAAGTTCTAAGCAAATTGGAATGATGAGAAGAAGGTTTGATCCTAAAATGGTTTAGGGTGGTGAGGAATGAAAAAGAGGGAGGGACTTTTTTATCATTTTGTCTATTCTATAATTATAGTGTTATTTTCTTTTTAATTTTCATTATTATGCTATGTTTTCTTTTTCTTTTTCTTTTTGGGTTAATGTTAGTTAAAAATCTGAACTGTTGTTTGGCTACGTATAATTCTATATTTAGAGAAAATTGATTATTTGAAGTCCCCTTTCCTCCAATCTCTGCAGAGCATTAATCTGATAGTTTTAGATTCTGTTATGCATGCTCTGCCCAATATAAAGAAAGGAAAATGGCTACTTTAGTATAAAATTTCACCCTAATGCATAGACAATAATTTTCTACAAATATTAATAGGCTGATAGCCAATGTATATTTATATCCTGGTCTAGTCTAAGAATGCCATCGGTAATCCGCAAAAATCATAATATTCATATCCCATATAAATATATTGAAACATATAAATAGATACCAACTACCAGTTGGTTGAGATAGATGTGGGTCTCAATCCCTTAAGCATCACCCCGGGTTCAAACCGCAGGGATGTGAATGGAGCAACTGAGTTGGGAGGGTCGCCTCCTTAATTGAGCAACTGCAGTACCCGAGCCGGATTAGTCGGCCAGTGGGCTAGATACCGGTGCGCATGCAAAAAAAAAAAAACATATAAATAGATTAAAGCAGATAGATATTCTATTTCGAGTATCCGAAAATAACCGATCAATAGCAATACCTACTCTAATATAATTCTATTGTATTTCTCGACCACATCGAGTCCCATCATTTGATGCTCCAAGAAAATATTTTGAGTCCCCACTCTTAATGTCGTAACGTATACTTTAAAAAAATAATGATAAGGCCATTACGTGACAATATGCAATCATATTTCCCACTATATATAGCAGCACCTCAGCAACCCATCAATGGCCAGCAGGAAAGATCAGAAGACAAATTATTCATTGGTAAATTACTAAAATGAACCACTTCATTAGAAGTAATCATTGATGAACCTTCAGGCTCAGTTTTGTCTTTAACACACATTTGATTTGACGATTTTTCATCTGATTGGCTCCATCAATAACAATGCATTAATAGTTGGAACTGTCAAATATCATATAAAGGATAACATATCCATGTCATTTTTTTAGTAGAATTCATCTACTAAACAGTGTTTTGAAGTTTGTTCCCAAAAGCTAAGAAGAGTTTCAAGTTAATGGGAGCATTATACAGCAACATATAGAGCTGTGCATGTATCGTTAATGACGAGAATAGAGTAGACCAAGCTACGGATAAAACTGAGGGATTGTATCACACTATGTTCATCCTTTCAACAGCTCAACCGATCACCAGCTAATTCAAAACAAATCTACCCCAGATAGGTATAGGCATAGCCAAAATGTTCAAATCTGATTATAAAACAGTAACGGCAACCATTTAGCGATGGTACAAAATTTATCTTGTACAACAAAGATGAGGAACATAATTTTTGAATTTTCAGGCCGAGGAATGAAAGAAACCAACCAAAATAGCTGACCTGAGGTTGTCCATTAACAATATGGAAGTTTACTACTCTTCAGTTAACATTGTCTTTATAATCTTATCGGCCATCCCATCAGCAAAAGAAAACAAGTGGCCGGAACCTGGTAACTCGTGATAGTGAATCCATGGAAGTCGTTGACTGATGTAGCGTTGCAACATGACGGGGACAATCTTATATACGTCTCCTTGCCATAGATGAACAAAGCCTTCATTGTTTGGAAATGGATTTTCCAGATCCATAGGATCAAATTCCCAGGTGCCAAATGCAATTATTGCATCACGATGGATGGATTCATATTCACCTTGCTGTCTTCTCTGTCCAATTAGGCTCCACAAATTGAAATTAATAAGAAGCAGAAGAGCAGAAGAATAAAATTACAGGATCAGTAAGCTAAAGTTTGAAAATAATAATTAGCAGAATATATAGAATATTAACTGTGACTATACATTCAGTATGTTCCAAAATAAATTATAGTATCTTTTTTTCTGCAAGGAAAAATAACTTGAAACTCTCATGAGATATCGCATCAAGATTGAACTTTCCTCGCAAAATTGAATTAATGGACCTAAAACTTGTAAAGTTCACAATTAATGATAGGTTGGATTGGGCACCCAAATCCAAAAGAGGGAGGAGGAGGAAGAAAGAGCGAGGATGGGGGATGTGAAATTTTTCTAATAGAGTCAGCAAATAGGCCTAGAAATCATCATATGCACCATTAACAAGAGGTGAGATGGGAGATATCGTCACTGAAAAGATGCCATACACTCCCTATTGCAAAAATAAATTCCCAACACTCAACAGTCAAAGAAACAGTGGATAGCATTTTCATGAACAAACCCTAATAGCATTTTCATGAACAAACCCTATCTCAAAGGTAAACTTTAAATTCCTCTCTTCATTTTATTGCCAAGCATGTGAGTGAAAATAATTACAAAAAGGGGGAGAGTTATTTCTTAAAATTTATAATTCACTTGAGTTCCTATTATGTAAGTTGGATACACTAGATGTTCCACAACAATGAGAAAGAAAGTTCAACAAGGATGTCATAAAGAACACGGGAATCATGCATAGCTTGCATGGGTTCCAGATTTCATGGTGTGAAATTTGCATGGATCTGTGTTGGGTTCCATTTCTGGGAATATGATTATTCAAGACCAAACCTAAAGATAGCAATGACTCAATTCAACAAATTTTAGGGATAAAAGCCTAGAATCCGCAGTCAACAAAATTATACTGGACCACCAACCAATAGTTTGTAGGCTAGCAACCACATGTCTCCAATAGATGGTGCACACTTGTATATTAAGAACAACCAAAATTTCAAAACAACCCCTTGGATGGTATTTTATTCCATATGGTGCAAGAACAATAGCACATGAAAGTTGTAGGTAAAAACCGATCACCATATAATTCTGATCCTCCAAGAGCTTTGCTACGATTTCTTTGTCTTGTTGAGAAAAAAGTGCAGGAGAATGAGCTATAACATTAAAACCAGGGAACCACTTTTGAGTATTCCACCAATAGGTTAGCCAGGGGATGTAGTGGGTAACACGAAGCGCCCATTGGTCTGCTGGAAACTGTTGGCGGTAGGCTTCTGCAGATAGGTTTGCAGGAAAACCAGGCCACTAGTAGTTAATGGCTGGAGTTAATAGTGTTACTCCAGCTAGCCTGTCAAAGCAGCAAAACAATTTCTCACATAACAGAAGGTACAGAAAGTAAAAAAGTACCAAGTACAACTGCACTCTTATGCCAAGTATGCACATAGAGACATTCATTTTAATTATCTTTATTGCATTATTTCATAAAGCTTAGAGAAATAATACCTGTGAGGAATGTACTTGAGGTAGCTCCAAGTTCACCACCCATGGAAAAGCCAATCATATAAAATTTGGATCCTAGTCCTAATTGATCAGCAAGCTCTTCAATATCCAAAGCCAAGCTTTTCAATGTTCGATTTGGATGAGGATCACTCTCTCCATAACCAGGTCTGTCAAAGGACACAATGTAGACCCCGAATTCTTCAACAATTTCCTGCAAAAACCCACCAATGCTTCAGATAATACTAATTACTACCACATTATACTGAAAACTGATAAACAAGCAATTAGTACCGGTAAAAGGTGAGTGGCAACAACAGCACTGTGCCTGCAAGAATCAAAACCATGAACATAGATAATTTTAAATTTGGCCACATCTTTTGAGACGCCATGCTCTTTGTACGCCAAATGTCTCCCATCTCTAAGCTTTATTCTTGGAGCTGTAATAGGAGGACCACCTGAAGAACCACATATCTTTGGTGGAGGAGGAAGCATCAGCTGATAAGCCCATGCCAAAATCCCCACAAACAAGACCAATAGTATTTTTGAAAAAATCCCTGAAATATTAATCTCAAATTCAGACACATTCAACGAAATTGGAGACAGAATTGAGCTATGAAAACAAAAATTATGACAGAAGTAATAAAAGTAAATAGCTCAAACACACTTATGACTTATCTTTACGTTACTCGGAATACAAGAATAAGAGTATTACACCACCAACCCAATAAATTGAATTCCACCAACTCTTGAAAATTCTTGACCCTATAGTATCTTAACTGAAAATGAATCTATAATGAAGATGTGTAATTCAGCCTTATGTCCGGTGTGTAGAAAGGAAGATGTGTAATTCAGCCTTATGTCCGGTGTGTAGAAAGGAAGATGTGTAATTCAGCCTTATGCACATGTTGTTCTTCTGCGTCCTCACAGAAGCCACATGGTTTGGTTCTAATATAGGCTTCTTTCCATCTTCTTTGGACACCTCTTCCTTCTCTTCTTGGTGGAATTGCATTGTTAGTTTGGCAAAGCACCATAATATGCTACATTTACTTGATCTTGCCGCTTGTTTGTGTTGTTGTACTTGGAAGGTAGGAATGACTTATGCTTTAATAATAAATTGCCAGATCCTGCGGTTACTGTTACAAAAGCACATCATATTTGCAACTCTTACCATCAGCTTGATATTTATCCTTCTAACAATTGTTCTGATGCAGATAGAAATATACTTCCTGCACCCTCTACAGAGAAGATGGTGGTCACCCCTGAAGAATTTTAGATTAAAGCCAACATTGATGCTACATTCAAGGATAAGAAGCAACAAGCTGGAGCTTCTATTCTCTTCAGGGATTAAAATTGTTGATGGGGTTAGCAGCATTATACGATCCTTTTCTCCAATCAGAAATGAGGCACAAGCTTTGTTCTTGGCTGTGCAAAAAGTTCTTAATCAGGGCTACAGAAGATGCATTTTTGAGAGCGATTGCTTGGTCCTAATCAAAGGTTTACAGGATCCTGCTAATTGTAGTATGGACATTGAATCAATTGTGCGTAGCATCATTATGTTATCTAAGTCTTTGACAAACTCTAAGTTCTCTTTTGTATACAAATCAACAAATAGACCAGCTGATTGGTTAGCCAAAAGTATCAACAACTATGCTCTTAATGTAGATTGGCTAACTAATATCCCTCCTGCACTGCAGAGGCTTTTGTTTGAGGATTTTTATCTTAATTGAATCCTTTTAGTTCAAAAAAAACCTGAAAATGTCTGTGTATTGGACCAGACTATGCCTTCTCTCAAAATTGTGAATCTAGCCAATTAAAACCTTAATAAAGCTTATCACCTCAATTATCAGGCAAGGAAACTGTAAAATTATTTCACGAGCACCAGGATAAATTCTTAATCAAAATTACTAATTGGTCCATAGCTCAAATTTGAATTAAAATCATCTTCTTCTACCATGAAAACCAAATTTATAACAAAAAATCCAGAAAGTCAACTCTTTGTCTGAGTAAGACTAGTAGCTCGAAGTAGTGAGTTGATCATAGAATTTTAATATAAGGAAGCAATTCTTATTCTTTGATTTCAATTACATTTCCATTTTCAGGCACCAAGACGTGAATATACTAGATTCAAAAAAAATTCTAATTTTAATTATGCATAAAATTCTAATTTGAGATTTTTGTAAACGTGATAGCAATTCTATCTAATATAATTAAAAAAGAGAATTTTCCAAATTGGTTTTATGAATAAATTAGGAATTTCTGCAAAAAAAAAATTTTAAAAAAAATAATTATTTGTAGTGCAAGATTAAGTTAGCACATTTTAAATAACGAGAAAAAGATCCCACATTAATAATGTAAAGAAATGGAATGCGAACGCGTTATTATAAAAATACTCAATTTTTAATTTTTAATTTTAAAAATATTCACATTAAAAAATATATATTTTTGAGATTTTTTCAATAAATTATTATTTGAAAAATAAATTAAAGAAAATTACATTATAAGGTTATTTTTTTAATATTTTCTTAAATATTTCACTATTTTGATATTAAATTTAAAGTTAGAAGTGATATTTAAAAAGAAAAAGAAAAATAGATATATTAGAAATAATTTTATTTTGGTATTTTTTTTACCAATATTTTATTGAAAAAATTACACCATATACTGTATTCTAACTTTTATTTTTCAAATTTACTGCTCTTAAATTTTTTTTTTCATTTTTTTATGTTTTATTTTTAAAAAAAATACGTTATCTTTTTTTATTGTAGTTATTGTATCTAATTGCTGGAATTGCAATATTCATATGTAGTTGGTTCTCTAAGTAACAAACCACTAGTTTCTCATAAACTGATGATGATTCCGATACATGCAAATTTGAATCCAATATTAAGCAGAGCATTTCGATTCTGTAGATTGATTACCCTGCTCGAATAAAACAATCTTTGAGTGAAGTTTCTCCAAGTTGTTGTTGAATTCTTGATTGATTATCAACGGAATTAACATTTTCTCGATGAACAATATCTTTCCAAACTTCATCTATTGTTTTCTTTTAATGTTTTTCGGTGAAAGTTCATTCAAGTCAAAAATCCCAAGAAACAAAGAAGCAAAAGAAGAAGCAGATGAGGAAACTAAATTTACATGGTTTAAATTTAATTCAATATTTAAATCTAATTAGGTATTGAAATAAAGTCTTTGATGAATTTTAATTGTGGATATGATTTCAATATTAGGAAGTTGTTAAGTGGGGCTGTAATTTCACATACTGTTTGGATCGATAAAAGTGTTTTAGTTTGAAGAAGTAATTCTCCATTTGTTTTTTGGTTAAACTTTTATAACCAAATGATTTTGGTGTTGAAGCTGAAACCATCATATTTGCATTTTAAAACTACATTCTCATGCTAGGTACAAGTGTAATGATTCCTTCATTGCTCGTTCCAGCAAAGGGTGGCAGCGATCCAAGTATGTTGTTCTCTTTTGCCTTAAACTTAGAGTTTAGTTTGTTTGTATATTGCATTTTTTCACTTTGACTATAATGTGAAAGCTTTAAATTGAGTTTAACACGAAATTAATAATGATTTATTTCAGTTAGATTAACCAAAATCAATAATAATGATTTCTCAACGTTTTCTATTCTTTACCTCATTATAAATGCTATATAATTTAATTTGAAAGTGTGCAACTGATAATTTTTATTTACTTTTGTTTGTTTTAATTATTTTTTAATTTTAAATGTAATTATTAAGGTTTTTTTTATTCTATAAATGTAACGCACACTGTATGTTTGGTAAAATGATTTAAAAAAATATTTTTTTTTAGTTTTTTAATTTTTTAACAAATTTAACTATGTCAAGTTCTAGGTGTCACGGGCTTACTTTCATCACAAAAAGCCAAGTTGTCCGTAATGTATTTGTTGTAATAAATTGAGAGATGGCCATCACCTTGAGTAGCCTTCTTCACATATGCACTGTTCACACAAGGAAAAATCTCAATGGCCAATCTCAATTCCCTTTTATTAGCTCACATGTCAACTAAAAGCTTAATAAAAATAGTACATATTATTATTATTATTATATAAGAGACAATCTCCTAACTAATAATGACTTAAAAAATTGTAAAATATGAATCAAGATCAAGAATCTCTCCCACCACAAGTAAGCTTTTTTTTTTTTAATTGATGTAAAGCTCACATAAGAAAAATGAGGGAATTGTAATGGAGGTGTAATGCAATCATGAGATGTTTATGTGCTTAGCAGCACCTTAAAAAGTTGGAAAATAAAATTTAAAAGATTGAACAATAATTCCAGAAAATTTAATCATTAGTCCTCTCTTAGGTTTTTTTAGTTCAATTAATATATGTTATTATATGTAACATATACGAACATGTAATAACATATATTAGTTTTTATATTAATTTTTTTTATACATATCAACTAATGTATATTGTTATATGTAATATATATATATAAATATATAACAATGTATATTAGTTTGTATATTGATATTTTTATTGTATATTAACTTATATCCATTGTTATATGTAACATATATGAACATATAATAACATATATTCTTTTATTTATTGATATTTTTATTATAATTCAACTGACATATATTGTTATATATAATATATATGAATATATAATAACATATATCAGTTATATATTAATATTTTTTTTTTTTTTGCAAATTAAGCAGTAGCAAACAGGGCCGACTAATGTACCGGTGGAGGTGAGAAGACGATGTGCATTGGTGATTGGTGGCGTGAGTCACCAGACTCCGTTAGCCATCAGCGGTTTCGATTGCGGTTTAGTCATTGGCAGCCGGCGCCAGCCTCTAGCGCTCTTATTGTTCTTCGAATTGATCTTTTGCTATTTCCTTCGCTTCATTAAGCACTGCTTCTGGATCTTCTTGCAAATCGCTATTATTCTTTATCTGTTTTGAGTTTCAGATCGTGAAATTATATATTTGTAGCTTTGAACGGCAGAAATTGATCTCTAAATGAATTGATTATAAGAGGATAAAAGACAAAATCTTTTCCAAAATTATTCTATCATATTACAGTAGCGTAGCCAAAATTTTATTGAGTGTGATCAAATTTAGTGCTAAAAAAAATAACTCATTCACAAATAAAATAATAAAAAAATTATTTTAATATTTGATAATAATATATAAAAGTAATCACAAATAAAGAAAAGAGTTATACACTTTTTATCTGATCAAAATAAAAAATTTATAATAATTATCTCATTTTACATTTTAAGATATTAATTTTTTATGAGATTCAATTGTCTCTCTTTTCTTGTTTCACTTTAAGAATCAGAGCTTTTCCGTTTTCTTTTTTTCAATAGCCAATTATTTTATTTAAATGATAGTTTCTCGATATAAAATAATGGATGAGGCAAATATAATCTAAATTCTGAGATTTAAATTACTGGTTAATTTTGAGTTTATTTTTATTGAGTTAATTTAGATATTAGATTTTAAATTATTAACTAAAATTTAGACTTTTGTTACCGAAGCTAATTTAAATATTTTAATGGAGTCAATTTAATAAAAATGATAAATATATATATATATATATTAATAAATTCAGAGAGTTCAATAGATACCACTCATTTATGTATTGACTCCGCCCATGATTTATGGGTTTTTACTGAATTCATGTGTAATGATTTGCAAAGCATTGCTATTAGTTGCTGTATTAATGTGTGTGGATATTGTTATTTTTTTTTTCTTACATTTTTAAATTAACTTATCAAACTCATTCTTCACTTTTATTTTATTTTATTTTTTAATTGAATAAATATTATTATTTAAACATATAAAGTGAATTTCACGTCTAATTTTATAAATCTTATATAACATCTGAGCTCTTAATTGATTTAGAAATAAAATATGAAGAAATAATTGGACCAAATTTATTTGTGAGACTCGCATTATATTTTTGGATTATTCTCATCAAATATTCTCGAAATTTTTTGTTTATTTCATTAATATCACCAAATTTCCATTTGTTTCGGAAAAATTACTCAGTTTCAACTTCTTAATATTAAAATCTACATCTCCATTTTCTAGTTGAGAGATAATTATATGAACTCCATGAGAAATTAAGTGTCTAAAAAAAATTCACCATATGGGAAAATGACATAGAATATTTCTTTTTTATTTTTGGACATGTTATGCTCCTTTACTAAGGTATATCTAAAAAAAATATCTTCCAAAACAAACACCCCCTTTCCCTCTCAAAATAAAGAAAAGAAAATGCAGTCACAATCTCATTAAAAGAAAATTGTAAGTATATTTGATTTTATATTTTATATTTTTTCATAGAAAAAATTGAAATCAAAATATACACCCTTAATAGCCACAAAAATCACACTCAACCCTCCTCAAAATCAACACCAGCCTCACAATCGTCCAAAAATCAATCATCCATTTGCATTCAATTTTCTCTTTTTTTTTAATTTTTTTAGTTTTTTTTGGTGTTAAATATAGAAACTATGAACTAATCCACACAATATGGAATCCAATAACAAGACACGTACACTTGTCACTTGCCATACACAACAAAAGAGCCACTTGTGCTGACGTGTAAATTAACTCCCCACCCAATTCTCACCCCCCTTAAAGGCTTAAACCCCTCCAACCATATGTAAATTTTCTTCTGAAAACAGAGACTCAAGAGCATCAAGGATCAAGAAAATCAAGAACCCAAGAAACCAAGAATCAAGAAAATCAAGAACTATGAAGCCTTGTGACCAAAATCCAACACTTCTATTTGAACCAAACAAAACCCATCAAAAATCCATGTATAATCATCACATTGAAGCAGAAAGCTTCTCTTCTTATGATCATCAAGAAAGTGAAGAGAAGACACAACACTTTAATAATAATGGGCTGGATGCAGAGGATCATCATCATCAAGAAATGAACATTAAAGAAGATCAGGCTACTGCTACAACAAAGACAATAATGCAGCAAGAATATGATTGTGGAAGAGAAAGATTAAAAAGACACAGAATTGAAGTTGCAGGTAGGGTTTGGATTCCAGATATATGGGGTCAAGAAGAGCTTTTGAAGGACTGGATTGATTGTTCTGCTTTTGATGCTTCTTTAATGCCTAATAGAATTCTGTCTGCTCGTCAAGCTTTAGTTGAAGAAGGAAGAAGAGCTACCTCTGGAAGATTAAGAATAGAAAACGAGTGTTAAATAAGTATTATTCCATTTGTTTTTCCATTGTTTTTGATATTTTGATCAATAACCTTCAGCATTATGGAACTGTTAATTTCCGGTACTGTTCATTTTAATTTGAGAAAAGCACACATTGGTGCCGTACTAATTTCCTGATTATGGAGGTCTTGAATAGTCAATTATTTAAGTACTTTCACTGTTTGGAGATTTGGTGGTGGTCTTTTGTGAAACTCTTTTTTCTCATTGACCAGGTCATAAATTGCAACCACACACCGCTGCTTCCATTGCTGTTTCTCCTGTACTATACTCCGCCTGCGCCATTCATTTTACAATATCAATTTCATATCCAAGTTCTTAGAACAGAACAAGAATGAAAATGACATTTTGGCCATCTCCAATGAATTTATATAATAGTAGTCTTTCACTTTCATAGTTTTTTTTTAACCAAGGAAATTCATTAACTAGAAGAATCAAAAAGTAATAACAACTCAAGTTCTTTAGGATGATTCAAACAACCAGTCCCTCACAAGAGTAGCTTCAGAAATAGCGGAAATTATCCAATCCGTCACAATGCCACTGCCTATGATCAAAAGAGAAAGAACAGACAGGAACTTTGTTGGCGAGTCGTTTAATCTGCTGAACAAAAGCTTTAATCTTCTAAGGGCCGTTTACAGAAGCATTAATAGTCTGAATAAGCATTTTCATAATTGCAAAGAGAGTCAGGAAGCTGAAACTACTGTTCTCCAACATGACATGAGACTTCGCAATAATGACTCGCCACACCATAAAGAGTAAAAATACCAAGGTTGAAACCTGGTTTATATATCAGCTACACATTTGTTTTATATGTCTAATCCCAGTTGAATTTTAGGGCCCTGAGTTCTAATGCCAGGAGAGGGAGAGGGAAGGAGAGAGATCATAAGGTCACAAAACCAAAAGTAATCTTGTCAGTTAAAGAGGAGACAAGACGGTACTCTCTATTGTAATATTCAGCAATTATGCTAAGACATTACTGTGACAATTCTCTAAAACATATATTCAATTCCTTGATTCCACTAAAACAAAAAATTTCAACTCTGAACGCGAAGGCTAAGCATTTCTACAACTTCATGAAACATTACAGTAGCATATCTTTAGCAAAGTGAGAGGGCAAACTTGGGGTATTAAAAAATTTGTCAGTTAAGGATTGCCAGCTCCCATATCTTTATCGTTCCATCATCACTCGCGGAAGCAAGAAGCCGGTTCACCTGTTGGGTTTCAACAACAATATACAGTAGAATGTTAAACAATAATTATGCACGCAGAATCGAGATCCAGATCGAGAGAATCATATTTCTCCTTTAACGTCAGATTTAGCGGTTCTAAAAGAAATTTTGGCCTCAAAACCCAATAGTCTTGTAGGAAGGAATGGTCTGAAACTACTAATAAACTAGAGCTGTTTGTTGGAGCACCAAAAAGATTTCAGTCAAAAACAGCCAAGATGGGGGAACAGAAATACCACACCACACTTTTTTTTTTCAGTGTAATAAAAGTGAATTAATAATCAATCATTAGAAGATCAAGGTATTTAACATATTTTCAGTTCATAATAAAAATCAAATTAGAAACATTACTTTGTCAGAAGAGCACCCAATGATCTACCCATCCATCCATTTTCATAATATTCAATGATGGTACGCATTTGGCACATATATTAATTTAAATATAAACTCACTGGTTTCTATAAGAAATCTTACCCCAGGGCCCCACTGCACGCAATTAATGTCCATATCATGAGCCTTTTCTCTTTTCAACAGTAATCTATGTGAAGGAGCATTAACCTGTAATAAGCATAATTTAGTCTTTCCTATTGATTTCTTTTTTCCAAATTCAACAAAAAAAAGGCATCAGGAACTTCCAAGATTTCACGTGTGAAGTCTATAAAATTACAGTTTCTTAAAGTTCCTTAATAATCCTTCACATGTATAACTCAGAAAATTGTTTTATATACATAGATAGATAGATCCTAGGCCTTTGTTGCATTATGTTACTCCATATCAAGGAACATGACTCAAAGGCCTTGCTATTGCAGGATTAACTTAGTACATGAAGCATGAACAAATCATTTCAAACAAGATATACATAACAGCAACATCCTTGCCACCAACTTTGCAACCATTTGCAAACTCCGAAAGCTGTTCATATATGCACACAACTTGCAGATGCAATTCTTTTTTTTGGAGAAATATTGCAGATGTAATTCTTTTTTTTTTTTAAGATAACTTTCAGGTGCAATTCTGATAATTTTGATCATGATAATATTTGCTTGTCATATGTGTATGTGTACATGCACGTGCGCGAAAGAAAGAAAGAGAGATTGCGTAGTTATGTATAAGAGTGCAGCTCACATGTGTATGCAAGCCTATATAAAATCTAAACATGGGCAAAAGCATGTGTGTATGTAAAGATGTACTCTCACATTTATCACAAATGTTCATACTACAGTAACTTGCGTTTATAACCAAGAAACTGCCATTGTGATTAAATAAATACAACAAATCTGTGCGCAAATGATAAAATACCAAACCATCTTTGCTCTCCACAAACAATCGAATAGCATCATCAGCTGCTCCACTGGCTATAATCCCTTCCCTGCCACATCCAGACATGAGATGTAATCAGTTCAATATCAGATGGTAAAGGAAATATCTTAGTTATGGAGATAGAATTAGAGTTCAAGCATGCAGAAAAAGGCGTTCTCATATAGAGATAAACAAACGGCCCGTCATCACAAACTTTTTCTTTAATTTCTGTCCCTTTTCCAATTGACTGAGACAAGCATGGAGTACTCAATTAAATAGCAAAAATGAATTATTAATGTATTTTTGAAATGAGAGGATGTTGGATAATTAGACTGTCTCTGACATAAAATTTCATTCTAACTCGACATTCCATGGCTGTTATTTTGGTCACCCAACTCAACAGACAGTATGATGCGTATAAATGATGAATTTATGATATTCTGTAGGAAATAATAAATCACTTTTTTACAAGGTGAAGGAGATGGTAAATATTTATACTGCTGGCGCATTTAAGCCTTAGAAGATTGTAAGCAATTAATGGCACAGGTCAACACACATAAACCCTACTTATTCTTCTTTTGCTTTTCTTCTCCCTTGGAGTGTAAACACGAAACTGGAAAAAGCATGGATACTAAAGAAGAGACAAGCCTAAATACACCCATTATGAAAGAGAGAAAGCGTGGAGCTATGATATTTTTGAAAAGTACAAATAAATAAATAAATCAATGTGAAACCATGAATAGGAACTATTATTGTAATTAATTCAAGCTTCACTACCTTGACCAGTGAACTGAAAATATTGTTCGATCATGATAACCTGATAGAGTGCAAACATGAGTCCTGGAAAAGAATGTATATTATCAATGATTTCATCATTTCCAGTTTGTATATATGTTTGTACATGCTATAATTAGGAAAAATTTAAATGCATAAATAACTAGTCTACAACTTCATCATTCTATTAGATTACACCTAAAATAAACCAATGCTATTGGTATTAAGACCATATCTTACATTATTGGCTCAAGTGAAGCTGTTTGGTTACAATGAAAAATCAATGAGAACGATATTAAGCATGTATTTACAAGAAGATAGGAACTGCAATTCTTTACAGATAATTCAAATAGTAAAAATAGTGAGAAATTACTATATTCTATAGCAATGCTTTTCTAGCTCTTTCTATAGCATCCGCTCTTTAAAACAGTCTATCAAGATGTCAAGTTCCATATTACTCAAACCATTATTGATTTTCCTATGACTATCTGTTACTCCAGCTTTTTGAAGAGAAATGTATTTAAATTGTTCAAAATGTATTTAAATTGTTCACACTCATTGAAATTATTGTGAATTAATGTAAAATCCCAAAAACTATCCCTGTTTATTTGCTGAGACTATCATAATTCAGGAATGTTAAAAGAATTCATAAATTTTTTCCCAGTTAAAAATGTAGGTGGAAAAGCATATCCAAAAACATAAAGGTGGAACAGAAAAGTTTTGGATTAGGGAAGTAATAAAAATCTATAATGACAAATAAATCCCACAAAACTTGAATTGTAAATTGGTTCATGAATGTGCCATATGACCAATCTTTAATTCCTCGATTATTCACAACCAGAGATGCTCAGTGATAGTTCTGATTGTTTAAAGAGTTACTGATTCTTCCACAAATGCAGCCAACTGCTTGGAATTATATATTCAAATATTTCACCAATAAGTGTCAATTATATTTAGGAACATCTTTCTCTTTTCAAATTCCAATGCACTGTAAAATAAAGAATATCTTTAGGCCCATTCGTTTGCTTATAAATAGAACATTTCATACAGATTTGTAGATACAGTCCTAGGTAGAAAATCCAACAAGTGCAAGTTCCTCACCAGGGTGCAGGGTCATCGCCAGATGCTGTCCTTCCAATATCCGTTTCCCATATCTTAAGAGTAAGATCATCACTGCAAAATCAATCCAGTTATCTTTTAAGCTCTCCTTGCAAGTTTTATGTTGCTTTGGCTTGTGATAGGATTCCTTTGCATCAAGATAACCATAATATCTAAATGAGGAAAAGGGTTCCACATACCTACAGGTAACCATTTTGTCTCCTTCTGCATTAAAAGAAAGTGCCCAAACAGTAGAAGTATGACCACTGAAAAGAAAACATTGAATTAGGCCAATTACCATAAGTATATCACAAAATGAATTGTCATTAGAACTACAAAGATATATACCCATGCAAAAGAAATCAAGTTCTTGTAAGACCTATATAGCAATTACATAATAGTCTAAGACAAAGAAAGGAAGGATGTTTCTATAACAGGAATAGAAGTGCAAAGAATCAGAAAAATCAGGAAAGGAGGATGAAAGACCAAGAGATAGGCAAATAGTACTTGTTAGATTCATTCAGTGTTTGAACACAGCGCCAATCACCCTCACCATCATCAGCCCAAACCTGTGAATAACAAAGTTTTCTACCAAATTTTTAATCCTATACACATATTCTTGACATTTAGGAGGAAATTTAGTAAAATGTTTATGCAACGACATTGTAGAGAAAATAAAAGAAGGGAAAGCAATTTGACCCGTTAAGTACCTTAATGGTGTTATCGTAGCTACAAGAAAACAAAATGTCCACAGTCGGATGCCACTTAACCATTTTAACATCCTGTGTATGTCCTTGCAATACTGAAGCACACTCAAATTCATTCCCTGGCATTACTTCCCAAATCCACACAGTTTTATCTCGACTGCACGTTGCAAGCATAGTTCCAGAAGCATTCCAAGACACACTTTTAACTTCATTCTCATGACCCTTTTGGCAAAGAAAAAATAAACAATATGAGGAAGAAAAATGGAAAAAAGGTTTTGTCTGGGACTTGTCATATCTAATGACCATGTCCTGAAAAGTGTAAAGAGCAACTCAGATCGAAATTTCTTGTATGGATAAACCCTAGAGTGTATTTATAATAGACAAAGAAGTGACAACCAAAAAGAATAAATTTACTAGCAGCATGTACGGATAGCACATTTAGATTATAGACAAACCTCCAAAGTAGAAATACATTCAAATTCACCCCCAATGTTTTTCCAAATGGCAGTAGTGGCATCAAAGCTTGCAGTGGCCAAGTATGTCCCAGAGGGTGACCATGCACAAGATCGAACTGTTCTTGTGTGTGTTTCTTCCAACACTGCCTGCATAATCACATGTTATCAATATGAACTCCCAGAAAAAAAATCAAACAACTCTCATCATAGACAAAATTTGGGTTACATTTATCATACAACTCAAAGAAAAATGCAATGCAGGTCTTAAAAAATCAGTAAAAGCAGCATGACATAAAAATATCAAGATTTAATAGATGGACTGTCAAGACACAGCCAGCTGAATGACCAACAACAAAACTGTAAGCTTGCAAGTTCACTAGCACTACCCAACACTTAATTTCATATTGGAATTGAAATGCCAATATTTAATATCGTTTAAATGAAATCATACAACAAATGGAGGAAACAAATATATTTTTTACCATTTTGATAAACTATGCAACTCTGATCGCTTGAGTTAGTGTAACCAATTAGCTGCATTTATGTGAAAATTAAATCAAAGCAATAAGCCTAGTAGATCCTCTTGCATTTAAATCCTATAGAATAAATATTGCTAACATTAAAATGGGAATATAACAATAATCTTTGTTAACTTCACATATGAATATATAAACCAAAATTCACTCCTCTACAGTTTTTATTATAAATAAAATTACAGTTTTTATTATAAAAAAAATGCTAATTTAAAGTCACTAATAGATTACGTTTAAAGTTCTTATAACAACTATAAAACAATGCATCTAATGATCTATTCAACCAAAGCCTAATCAAAGTAACTTCATTTAGTCCTATTCTTACTTGATCAAAAATAAGAAAACAGCAGAATTCGACCTCCACCTTAACTTCCAATCTTGAAATTTACTCGGCAACCAGAAAAAGTAAAAAAAGGAAACAGGTAATCAGAAACCTTGCAATCCCAAGAGCGAGAAGAAGGATTGTGCGACCAGATGCGAACAGTCTTATCGCCGCTACACGAAGCCAAAACCGGTGGAATGTCATCGGTAGCGGAAGCTGGATGCCAAGCGAGACTCCAAACCCTATCCTTGTGGCCTTCGAGTTTCTGAATCTCTCTAAGCTCGAAGTTGCCGTCGACTAAATCCATTGAGCGAATTGCAGAAAAAGAGAGGGAGATTCAGAGAGGTGAGATTGGAGAAAATTTGCAGTAGTGATCGATTGGTAATGATATAGAATAAGCAAAATAGAAGCTGGTGAGTTCTTTGCATCTTCTCTTTCCTTGTAACACGGTAAAATGACGACCAATTGACAAGGTTTGGCACGCGCGCAGGCCGCAGACCTACAAAAATGGCATAACCGTAAAATAACTGGGGAGGGAGCGTGGCCTGCTCGTGCAATGCTAATTATTATTATTATTATTATTATTATTATTATTATTATAAACGTTGTAAATAAAAAAAAGTAGAAGATAGAGAACGAAAAAATATAAGGAATTTTTATATTTTTAATTGTTATATGAATCACCTATAATTAGGTATTTATAGTGGTATAAGCAGAATAAAAGATTACAACTAAATTGAATTCTAATTTAAATAGGATAAAACTAATCATAATCTTAGGGGGTGTTTGGTTTAGCTGATTGAGACAGCTGATAGCTGTTTCAAGTCAATCAACTAAAAAATAGGCTGTTAGCTGTTTGAAGGCTCAAACAGCAGCTGTTTGAAAAAGCTCCTCCTCCTAACTTTTTCTAAACAGCAGCTGCTGATAGTTTTTTTATTTGACAATATTAACCCTGAATTATTAGATAATATTAATATTTGTAACCTTTAATTTAAACTTATAACGTGTGATTATTAAAGTATAACGATATATGTCAAATCAATTATTTATACGTCAATCTTTTATATATATTAATTAATCGAATCTATGAGGATTGCAATATATTTTACCAAAAAAAAAACTACTAATATTTTTTCAAAAAAAAAAAGCTACCATTAAATTTTATAAAAAAAATGCATCAATCTATTTTTATTGTGGCTGATAGATTATATTTTTTAAATTTATTATAAATATATTTATTATTCAAATTTTCAAATTTTGAATTTATTTAAAATTATATCCTTATTGGTCATTTTACACAATAACAACAACAGCTTACTATTTTTTTACCAAACGCTCATTATTCATCAGCTAACAGCTATCCGCAACAGCTACCAGCTATCAGCTGCATGAAACCGTTAAACCAAACAGGACCTTAATAGGATAAAAGTTAATTTAATATAGTAGTCATTTACATATTATCTAACTTTTTTTTGGATGATTATCCTTATGAATATGTCTCATTAAAACTTTGCTAAAAAAATTTAGTAGAATAAAAATTTTAGACTATACTCTCCTTAGCTAGATTCTTTTTGACAAAATTACCCTTTAATAAAAAAAAAACTCACCTATTCTAATTCTTAAAATACGCCTCACTACTCTAATTTCAAATTTCTCAAAATCTCTTCCTCTCTATCTTTCTTTCAAACCTAAAATCTTGCTCGATCTAAAATTTCTTCCTCTCTCTCTTTCTTTCAAAATTTTTTGACATTGTTTTTTTCGTCATTGCTTGAGACATTCTTCAAGAAGGCGCAAGCAAGGTATGCTCTCTCTCTCTCTCTCTCTCTCTCTCTCTCTCTCTCTCTCTCTCTCTCTCTCTGCCTTCATTACTTACTTTGGAACTGTCTTTAGTTTTCTTTGTTTTTTGCTTGATTTCTCTATCTTTACTTTGAAAATGAGTTCAATATTTAAAAGTTTCTAGGTTTCCATGTGCATTGATGTATAAAGGTGGTGATTTCATTTTCTGTAATAAACTTTTTTTGGTTTTTTTTTTCTCTTTGGTAATTTTTTTGTGGGTTTTATGTGTTGTTTACTTTATTTTGAGATTGATTAATGAGATTTACGTAATAAGGATGGGTGAGATCTAAGTGTTATAATAGTTAATGAATTAGTTTGAATCAATTATATTGGTTTGTTATTTAGTTATTGCTTAATTAATTAATTGAGTACTTAGATTTTGCTTTTTATTTGATATACAGAGTTTTCTATTGTGGGTATTACAGCTCAGTTTTTATTGTGTGTTTAATTGTTGGATAGAGACAAAGGGTGAAAATTTTAGTTGAAAATGGGTGTAAGAGTATAAGATGGAAACAAATTA
Organism: Garcia nutans; assembly: GCA_947685225.1. Classification (NCBI taxonomy): domain Eukaryota; kingdom Viridiplantae; phylum Streptophyta; class Magnoliopsida; order Malpighiales; family Euphorbiaceae; genus Garcia; species Garcia nutans. Next base: position 2,900,013 of record CANTUV010000060.1, read on the forward strand.
TCTTAGAATTCGGTAGATAGTTCTTATTGGCAATTGGTTAAAATTGTCTATATTCTATAATCCATTTCAAAATTTTTTCATGATCATATATAAGTTTATTGTTTTTATCTATCCTTAACTGCCCACGTAAAAAAATTGTACAATAAAAGCACTACTCAAGGCTTTAGCTTGATTGATCGTGTCCATGTAGTTAACTTTTAACTTAGAACTTTCAACAGAAAAAAAAAGTTCATTCTTGTCTTTATTATTATATGACATGTAATGTAATTATTTCATTTAATTCAGAGTGAAAATATTGGTAATCATACATACATATATATCCAGTATATGTTAATTCACGTTGGCTTCATATCACTTTTTTGCCTCATAAAAATAATCCTTTAATTTCTTAATTTTTATTACATGGACATGTTTTAGATGTATTCTATACATGGAAAAATTGTAAGCAATTTTTTATTGAATTTAAAATCATGAAAATATGCCACTTGGTATATCTTTTATTGTTGCTATCTCCTTAATTTTCAAATAGGAGGGTTTTGTCGTCAAAGCATATTGAATTAATTTAATACATATTTATATTGATTTATTTAAATTAACTTTAGTCTATAAAAAGTTTTCTAATGTGTATGGGATTGGAAATGTAATGAAACAACATATTTTGATCATGCTTGTTATAAGTATTGAACTATTATAGTCATGTATTTTTATGAATGATTAAGTTTTCAATCTATTTTAGGTGTCTAAGACATGGATATCATAGATATTTTATAATTCTATCTAAGCATATACAACTTCAGATTTTAGCTTCAAAGTAGGTTCGAATTAAAAAAAAAAGTCTATTTTATCCAATAAATATAGCTATGTCAAGCCTTCTTCAAAGTACTAGATGTTGTTTAGTTGTTTTAAAATATCAAGAAGTATTTTTTATTGATTGATATATATTAATCTGTGTTGATATTTGTTGATATGTGTTAATATGTATTGATATGGTTTGATATGTATTGATATGAGTTAACTTGGATTAATATGTTTGGATATGGCACTACTAAAACATGAATCATTTGCGCTATATATATTATATAGATGTTTTATATAGTAAAAAAAAAATGTGATTTTGTGGATTGATCTATGTTGATATGGTTTTATATGGATTGATATGTGTTGATATGGTTTGATATGGAAAACTAAAAAATGCTTTTTTCGAATAATTTTTTTTTATGTTGTTTATCTGTTTTAAATGCTAAAAATTTGGATTGATATGTGTTGATTTTTAGATTGATATAGATTGATATATGTTAATTTGGGTTAATATGGATTGGCTTGGATTGATATGCTTTGATATGGGACTACCAAAACATGGTTGCCCGCAATAAGAGGGGTAATATACCCTATTATAATTTATTAATTACTATGTATTTATGTTTTTTTAAATCAATTTTTTGATACTTATATGTTGTTGAAGAATGGATTATGGAATGTTCGCTGCTAAGTTTTTTGAGTATTTTATGACGAAATACCTAAATTCTCAGCACTACACATAGCAGCTTATGGACAGATTCAGATATAACATAACAGTTCATTTATGGATTCATGTTTTAAACAAGAGAGATGATACTTATTATAGTGAGGTTGACAACGATGACAATGTTGAGTGTTTTTTAAAAGCCAACAAGGATATCGAAATTTATATTGTGAATATATACAGTTGTTGATTTAGATGTTGAATTACATAAATCATCATTCAATATAAATTTTGAATTATTGTACAAAAAAATTAGAATAAGAAGAAATAAAACTATTGAGTAAATGAAAAGAAATATAAGATAGAATTGCATTAATGAAAGAAAATAAATGAACACATCATATAAAAATTTAATTGCACCAATATACATGCCAATAACAATATTCATTGATTAATCAACTTTCAGCATACTAGTTTTGGGCAATAATAGCCATATATTATCTATAATAATATATTACACCAGCTTTAAGCGAAAATCTACTAACAAAGAAAAAAATACACTATTATCACTATTTTCTTCATGGCCATTTGAGAAAAGAATTTACATTTTTTTTGGTGAGTCTATTTGTACAAATGACAAAACCCATTATTTAAGTAATAAATAGAACACACATGATTCATATTTGATAGTCACATATCAAAGCATATTAAACTATATCAATTCATATCAATTCATATCATCATAAATCAACACAGACCTATCAATAAAAATATATTTCTTCACTGTTTTAAATATTTAAACAATATATAGAATATAAATTATTCATATTTAGTCACATATCAATACATATTAACCCATACCATTACAGATCAATATAGATTAATCAACAAAACCACATTTTATCACTACTTAAAACATCTAAACAATAAATAGAACAAACATGATTCATATTTAGTAGTCATATATCAAAGCATATCAATACATATCAACTCATATCATCATAGATCAATACAAATCCGTCAATAAAAATATATTTCTTCACTGTTTAAAATAACTAAACAATATATATAACATAAATTATTCATATTTAGTCACATATCAAAGCATATCAATACATATCAACCCATATCATTAAAGATCAACACAGATCAATTAATAAAACCACATTTTATAACTGCTTAAAATATCTAAACAAAATATGGAACACACATGATTCATATTTAGTAGCCACATATCAAACCATATCAACACATATCAACACGAATCTATCGATAAAAATATATTTCTTCCATGTTTAAAATATCTAAACAATATGTAAAACATAAATTATTCATATTTAGTCACATATCAAAGCATATCAATACATATAAACCCATATCATCAAAGATCAACACAAATCAATTAACAAAACTACATTTTATCACTACTTAAAACATCTAGACAATAAATGGAACACACATGATTCATATTTAGTAGTCACATATTAAAGCATATCAATACATATCATCATATATTAACACAAATTCGTCAATAAAAATATATTTCTTCACTGTTTAAAATATCTAAACAATAAATAGAATGCAAATTATTCATATTTAGTCACATATCAGAGCATATCAATACATATCAACCCATATCATCAAAGATCAATACAAATTAATTAACAAAACCACATTTTATCACTACTTCAAACATCTAAGCAATAAATGGAACACATACGATTCATATTTAGTAGTCACATATCAAAGCATATCAAATCATATCAACACATATCAATCCATATCATCATAGATCAACACAAATCCGTCAATAAAAATATATTTCTTCACTGTTTAAAATATCTAAATAATATATAAAACACAAATTATTCATATTTAGTCATATATCATAGCATATCAATATATATCAGCCTATATAATAAAATATCAACACAAATCAATCAACAAAACCATATTTTATCACTACTTAAAATATTTAAACAACATATAGAATACAAATGATATATATCTAGTAGTCACATATCAAAGCATATCAAACCATATCAACACATATCAACTCATATTATCATAGATCAACACAGATCTCTCAATAAAAATATATTTCTCACTGTTTAAAATATCTAAACAACATGTAAAACACAAATTATTCATATTTAGTCACATATCAAAGTATATCAATACAAATCAACACATATCATCAAAGATCAATGCATATCAATCAATAAAATCATAATTTATCACTATTTAAAATATCTAAACAACATATGGTAACACATATGATTCATATTTAGTAGTCACATATCAAACTATATCAACACATATCAGCCCATATCATCATAGATCAACACAAATCTATCAATAAAAATATATTTATTCACTGTTTAAAATATATAAACAACATATAAAATATAAATTATTCATATTTAGTAACATATCATAGCATATCAATACATATCAACTCATATAATCATAGATCAACACAGATTAACTAACAAAATCACATTTTATTACTACTTAAAACATCTAAATAATATATAGAACCCAAATGAGAAATTAATTTTCCCATAAAAATGGATTATGTTAATGGTCCTCTTGGCGGGCCTCACTTTAAACTTTATATGCTTGGTTTAATATCTTTACATTTTTTAATAATCTTATTCTAAATTAAAATTTTTTTAATAATAAGAAATACGAAAATTTTCTATTCTATCATTAATCACAATCAATTAAATAGAGGAAAGCCTTTAATCAATAAGAAATATAATAAAACATACTGAATTTTAATAATAATTAGAACAAAAAATGATTAATTGACTTTCACTAGAGATTAATCTTTATACTGAATCTTTACATATGAGGGTCAATGTAGACTTTAATGCTTATGTTTTTTGGTTTGCATTGCTTTCCCAAGTTGACAACACAACTAAATTGCTACATCTAATGAACTCATCTGCCATAAATTTAGCCACAATTTTTACTTCATCTCTTAATGAAACTCATCTCTTCCAGTATGATGAAAAGAAGGTTGTCTATTCTTTCTTTTTCTTTTTTCTTTTAGTTATTTAATTTGCTAGGTTCCATTTATAATGATTTTGAGTTCCTTTTTTTAGTTGCAGGTAGCTCTAATTTTAATTCAAGCATTATAAATAGTTCCTCACATATCACAGATTTCATACATTGGATTAGGATCTTTTTTCGCATATTATCGTGATGGCAATCATACTTCTACACTCTACTCTTAACTCAACATATTCTTTTAATTCAAGTGAGCCCCTTAAATTTATTTTGTACAAGCAACTTGTAAATCCTCACACAGAAAAATGAAAATATAGACAATAAATGATCTTTTTTTGGACTAGTTGGGCTGTTTAAAAAAAAAGAGATCTGCACCTCTGTAACTTAATTATGTTTTCATAAAGAATGAGCAATGTACTGCAAATTAGTGTAGTTAACTTATTTCACTGTAAATAGTCTGATTGTAAGTAACTTTCAAAAAAAAATTCCCAAATTGAGAAACAAGCAACATATGTTTCTTCAATGGAGAACAAAAAGGAAAAACTTAGATATATAGCACCTTTCACTTTTATTTTATTTTTTATAATAACTCAGCGAATACAACCGAATTAAACATAATTACATCTCATAATTAGAAAAGTTCATTTCCTCTTTTTACAAAAAAAAATCAAATTTAAATCAAACACAACAATGGTGCGCGTGCACACACAGAGCAAACATGTGCCTTCTTGAATAACGACTTGAGCAATGACATTTGCACTATTTTCTTGAGGTCGATGGTTTCAGATTCTGGAAAGGCAACAGTGGCGAAGAAGTTTTGAGAGAGAGAGAGAGAGAGGATTTGATTAGGCAAATAATAAAGAGATTTTGAAAAATTTTATATAAGAAAAAAGGATAATTTTATTAAAAAAAAGTCTAGTTAAGATGAGTAGAGTCAGAAATTTATTAGTGATATGTACATGGGTATTTATGTGGTTAATTTTTGAATTTTAATTATATATTTTTTACTTAATTTATGTTTTTTTAATATCTTAAACTATGCAAATACTTTTATTTTATTAATTTAAATATTATTTTTTAAACTAATTTTAAGTATTAGCATAAATAAATACATATATAGATATCAAACCTAATATATACTAATTAATCAAAATAATATTATATATTTTAATTGAAAAAAATGTAATTGAATATTCAAATTATTACATATAACATGTAAAATTATTCAAACTATAAAGACAAAAAAAGTTTCTTTTGACCGTGTAAATACACTAAAAATAAAAAAGTTAATTAGTCGCATGCTGGTACGATGTGCTGAGGCAATTTTTTATTGTATTATAAATATTTTATAATACATAAGATATTTTCTATTTATATATTAATAATTTATTAAATATATGATATTTTATTTTTATATGTTAATAATTTTAGTCAATATATTTTAGATTTATTATAATTAATAATTATTAGTATTGCTGTAAAAAATAAAAATAAAATATAATTTAACTTTTTATCTTTATATATTAATAATTCCATATAAAAAATTATGACACACGAATAATATATAAAGAGACAAATAACTATAACACATGATATTTTTATATTATATATATACATAATGTGGTTATTTACTTTTCATTCATTTTTTAATTTTACCTAATAAATTTCTTATATATAAGATATTTTATAATCATATATTAATAATTTATCAAATATATAATCTTTTATTTTCATACATATTAATAGTTTCAGTTAAAAATTTATTAATAATTATTAATTTATTAAACATATGATCTTTTATCTTTATATATTAATAGTTTCAGTTAAAATATTTATTAATAATTTATTAAATATATGAATTTAATCTTTATATATTAATATTTTCAGTTGTTAAATTTACATTAATAATTTATCATATAAATTAATAATTTAAGTTAGAAATATTATTAATAATTTATTAAATACACAATCTTTTATATTCATATATTAACAAGTTATTTTACTAAATACAATAAATATTTTTTTTCACATTATACATATATGTATTTTGTAGCACCATATAATATTTTCAATTTTTTAATATATATATACATATATATATAAGGAATGTTCAAAGATCATATATTTTATTATTTATTTTTTTACATTTCTAAAATATATAATTAATTATTATTATAAATAAATTATTTAATCTATAATTAATTTATTATGAATATCAAGAGTTATATATTTTTTAACTTTTTAAATTTTTAAAAAATATAAATATATTAATAAATTATATTAATGTGTAATTAATTTATATAAGATTAAAAGTCACAAATATAATTTATTAATTATTAAAATTTAAATTTTATATAAATTATTAAAATTAAATAAAAGTTATATTAAAAAAGAAAAAAATTATAGATTAGCTATTTTTAAAATTTGATGATATGCCAACCTTAATTTATAATTAATTTATTAAGAATATTAAGAATCATATATTTTTTAACTTTTTAAATTTATAAAAAATATCAATTAGTTAATATTATTATATATATATTAATGTGTAATTAATTCATAAAAAATTAAAAGTCAAAAATATAATTTAGTTAATTAAATATTTTAAAATTATATTAATGTGTAATTATTTAATAGAATAAGATTAAAAGACATACAATTTATTAATTATTAAATTTCAAATTTTATATAAATTATTAAAATCAAATAAAATTTAATTAAGAAAAAAAAGTGAAGTAGCTAATCTAAAAATAATGAGATGGCAACCTCAATACAATATTTCTTTTTTTAGCTTTTATATAATAAAAATTTTTAAAAAATATATAATATAATCATTATTATAACTAAATTATTAATTAAATAAATTATTAATGTATAATTAACCTATTAGAAATATTAAAAATTATATATTTTATTAAAAATATAGTATTTAATTTATTATTAATTCATAAAAAATTAAAAGCCAAAAATATAATTTATTTAATTAATATTATAAAATTATATTAATATGTAATTATTTAATAAAAAATAAAAAATAAATACAATTTATTAATTATTAAATTCTAAATTTTAGATAAATTATTAAAAATAAATAAAAATTCACTAAAAAAACTGTAAAATAGTTATTTCTAAAAAAAATGATGAATTGAGATTTATGGCTCTAATAGGACAATAAAAGAAAGTGTCGTAATATTTTTTAAATAATAATAATAAAATAATAATAAATATATATAATAAAATAAAATAATAATGATAAAAAGAAAAAGAAAAGTGAAAGTAACAGGAAATGACAAAAGGAGTAGAGAGGAAAAGAAAAAGAAAAAGGAGAGAGAAAAAAAGGAGACCAAAGAAAATTTCAGATCTATCGTTGTCCGGTGCTCTGATTTTGACATGAGCATGACCAGGAGAATCATCGCTCGAGGACTTTTTCAACGCCACCAGTCTCGCCGTTGAACGACGGCTCACGCGTAGTCTGAAGTTCCCTGAGCAGTGCGCCGCCAACTACTTTGACCAGGCTTTTTGACCATTTTGACCTCCTTTCTTAGCGATTAAAGTACCATTCGATTCTTCTCCTCATGAGCTTCATTTTGGTATATCATTTGTAATTTTTGGAGTAAGTTTAATTTGGACGAAATTCAGCCAAGGCTGAACCTTTCGATTAATTTTTCGGCCAAATTTCGGTGAGTGAGGGAGAGTGATATATATTTTTAGAATCTTCTGATCGAGAAGCATGCGTGAATATCAAATTTGCTACCGAATTCTTCCGTCAAAATTTTTTTGGTGAGATACTAGTGAGGGTCCGATCAGTGTTAATTTTCGATAAAACTTTTTGCGCGTTAATGAATTAATTTATCATACTTTAAATAAAGAGTATTGGCAAGGATGACGATTAAATTTTAATAATTAAATATAAATTATTAAATAAATTAATTATGTAAATATTGAAAATTTGGAGACCGAACCTATATTAAAATAATAATTGTCCAATTAACTTTAAATTATAAAATACTTTATTCTAGAGTCTTTAATTATATTATTGTAATAATTTTTGATAATTTATTTAGACTGTTCGATTTCATATTTTGACACCTCAGGACCGAGCAGTTGATCGAGTCTTTTCATCCGAACTGTGAGTGATACTTTCTAATATACTTTTCTGTATTTCATGCATTAACATTTAATGTATGTACATATATAAATATTATAAATATCATGCACTATTTATAATTTTAGAATTTCTGCATTTGTATGTGATTGTGCACATATGTAATAATGTTGAATTGTGATTGCCGGATAAAATTTGAATGATCTAGAACCACATAGAATATGATTGGATTATGATAATGCATAAATGATGATAGTATGATGAATTTAGAACTGGCATGATAGCATGGATATTTTTATGCTCAGCGCTGTTTGTCAGTCGGGTAGCGCTGCTTGGCTGAGGCTGTGACGGCGGATCCCATATAAATTGAAAACAAGGGACCATGTTGAAATTAGAGTGTCAGATAGGGAGATCAACTTCTCTAATTTGAGGCTTAGAGTGATTTTTCATGGACTACATTCTATCCTTCGATGTTTATATGATCGGATGTATGACTGACATTATGCATTAGTATAACATTTATTATGTTGTTATAGAACCAGAGCAAGATATCAGGTAGGTATATTGGTCGGTATCATTCACTGAGTCGAGACGCTCACCTTCGTCTCACTATTTTTTTCAGGTTCTTAGGGTGAGCATTTATGATAATGTCCAGATACACTGCTTTTCTTTCCCTGCAGTGGATTTTATGTATGAAAAAAATTTGAAAAAATATTTTTATTTTTATTTTAGTTTGTATTTCTAATTTTAGAGATTTCGTAAATCCCAAGTGTTGAATTATTATATTTGGTTATATAATTTAAAGAATGATGTGACAGTTTGAATATTTTTACTGTTATTTTTTCGTCAAGCTGACTGTGGTGTCTGGTGCCTCGGATTTTTCTTCTCTCAGTACCGGTCATGTGCCCTTGGGTTTGGATCGTGACAATATCTATGTCGAAATCAGTTCAAGTATGAAGAGAGATAGTGAATTGATTATTTCTAATCTCACATTAAATTTAATAATTTCTAAAATTCTGATGTTGTATAATTCATTTACCCATTAAATAAAATGAAAATACTCTCTATTTCGTCTCTAACATACTTAATTATCAATATTATCATTGGTAAAAATAAAAAAAGATTTGAAAATCTATAAAAGTTACATAAAGTGTGGCTAATCTTGTTACAGCTTTATAAATATGAGACGTGAAGAAGAATGAACTAATTCTGAAATTGCTTTTAAAATTAGTTGTTATTTACTAAAAAAATTTGTTTAACTTATAATTATAAAAAAAAAAAATTAATCAGTACCTTTTGTTTTCTTTAAATATATTCACTTAAAATATTAATTGTGTTGCATTTTTTTTTATGTTAGATTGTATTCATATATTATTGAGATGTGTTTTTGTATTCTTTGCACATGAAAATTATTATTGAATGATAGCGTATTAAATTTTAATATTATAACAATTAAATTGGAGTATATAGAAATTGAGAATATGGAGAGAAGAGAAGATAAAGTGAGAAATTAAGAATATAGAAAAAAATTATGAGATTACTTATTTTTTTTAAATATTATGATGTGACATCTTAAGAAGAGAGTGTATTTTTTTAGCTTTTATATAATAATATAGATTTGAAACTTTTAAAATAACTGTCTTATTTTGTTAATTAATTTCTAGCAATTTTAAAAATTGCCTTGCATTTAAAAAAATTCTAGTTTTTATTTCATTAAAAAATTATAAAATATGTCAATTAGATTATTTTGATATATTTTTAATATATTTAATATATACTGATGTATATATAAGTGCAGGATTATATTAAATATTTATGAAATATATATTTTTGAAATTAAAAATTTTTAAAATTAAAAATTAAAAAAAATATATATTTAATATAAATATTTTAAGCAATAATTTTATTTTTAAAGTATTTTTTAAAAAGTTTTAATTTATTATCATTGTATATGATACAAAAATTATTACTACTAAAAGTACATATACATATTGATAAAAAAAAAGTACATATACATATAAATTTGATATTTCTAATCCTGTTGTTAGGGCTTTTGTTGACTAATCCTCCATAGTCCAAAACAATCGGGTCGACCCGCTGACTGCCCGGATTTAGCTATCGGTATCCAATACCCATTATCATCATCGTTGCGATTCACAAAACAGCATCTTTATTTTTTTTTTTTGTCTTCTACAAGTCCTAGAGCTCAGATCCAACTCACATATCTAAGCCGATAGCCATGGAGCATACCGCCAGAAGAAGTCAAGGTGGCCCCTTTGAAGGCATTTACAGGCTGATTATGCGCCGGAACTCCGTCTATGTCACCTTCGTCATCCTCGGAGCTTTTGCCGGTGAACGGGTAAGGATTGGGAGGCCTTGAATCTCTCGTTTCACCACGTTAGATCATATATTTTGGGCTTCTCGCTGTTGCCCTCAATCATTTATGTATATGAATTGAACTGGATAGAATTTCAATTTTGATTTATAAATGGGTTGGATGATGTTGTGCTTGTTCTGCTAATCGAGGTGTTTGGATTGCAGTGGTATTAATTTGTTCTACCATGTGCTTTGTTGATTTGAAAATTGGGTTTAGAAATATTGGATGGATTTTGATTGGCTATAGCAAAATGTACAATAGTTTTTTTTTATGCGCTTTTTGCGATGGCTTCTGGACCTGGCATTGCTTGTTGCTTGTTTGATGCTATAATTGTGATAATGCTATGTGGATTGTTGTTTATTAATGGGATTTAAAAGTGGAAGAAGGAAATTTGGATGATGTCCATATTAAATGCTTTATCCTTGTTTTAAAAGGTAGAAAGGGGCCTGATTCTATGCCTGATTAGTTTCCCTTGTTTGGTGTAAATGAATTTGAATAATAGAATTTATGTACAACTGATATAACTTGGTTTAATGTTATTGGATTCCATAAATCATAAAATGAACATTTTCTTTCATGCTAAACATGAAAACTTGAAATTCCAAATCAACAAACAGGTGCGAAGTGTGTTCACATTATGTTTCATGAGTTTCTTAGGACATTCAGGTTTCTATTTTAATTTATTTGCTGGGTGCAGGCTGTGGATTACGGAGTTCACAAGCTTTGGGAATATAACAATGTTGGGGTATTTTAACTCTCCTCTATTGCTTTTTTTTTTTAAAATAAAGACTCCTATATTGCTTATATATTTTGTGATTGCTTATTCTATTTTTATCTTCATAATGTTTTCTTGCAAATCAGTGGCACAGTTCATCATTGTTCTTCTTTTTCCAATATGAATTCAAACTAGAAATTCCTGCCCCACCTGAATCTTGATATATGTCATTGTCAGCCACTTGGTATTGTGAATTTGGATACAATATTTTGAAGAGAGTCTAGACTGTGGTTTGCACATTGCATTGGTTTGTAATAGGACATGTACACATCCTTATGTTTTGGATTTGAGGGTGTGCATGTGCACTTGCATTTGTATGCGGACAATATTTCTACAATTTCTATTGTCAATGGCAAACGTAAATATTCCAACTGAGTACCTAAAGATTGATGGCTGCTACTAGACTGAAGGAAACTCAACTTATGAGCCGACTGAGATACTTGATTGCTGTTTCAGTTGATTACTGATATTTCTTAATTTGACTGTGATCCTTTTGTTCTTTTACAGAAACGTTATGAAGACATCCCAGTTTTAGGGCAAAGACCAACAGAAGAATGAGTTGAACTCCACCATTTTCTTGCCATTTTGATCTGCCATATTGAAGACTTGAAGTACTTATTACTGTAGTTGGTAGCAATTTTTGCAATAAGTGTAATTTGTTTATTTACACTAGACTTATTTCTAAACAATGGTTTCCTTGTACTGTTTTTCTGGAATTATTAAACAAGCATAGACTGTGTATGGTTACAGTGATTTGGCTGATAACATTGTTCTTCAATTTACTTGAACTTCTAATTAGATGGTTTTAATAGTTTACTATTGAGCATTGCATCAAGCCCCCTCTCCTCCCCTTTCCTCTGATATGCACTCTTAATATGTTAATAGGTGACTCAACCAGAGATGCAATGTGAGCGATTTAATGGCTGTTCTCTACCTTGAGCAGCTGTTGTATATGTAATCTAAAGTGGCTATTGCCAAGCTTGTAATTTTGTGTACACGATCAATGACCTGCACCTAAGCCATCAGTAAATTGTAGAGATAAGCATTGGTCTATAATAGTTGGATTTTAAAAGCATGCCAAATCAATCATTATTGATTGAGTTGGAAAATTTATTTTTCGAAATTGACTGTTTAAAAGGTGAAAAATTTACAAAATAAATCATTATCGGTCGATTTATCAAAATTTTAAATTAAAATCGATCAATTTAGTTATTTTAAACTGACATAATTGATTGGGTCTCATTTCTCATCCTTGGTAAATTGAGAATTGACAAATGCATAGCTGATAAACAATTCAGGCGTGGTGTATTAAGTTGTTTAGTATTTTGTATATTAATTTTGGTTTGTTCTTGACTGTATTTTGACCTTTTATTGGCTCTCATTGTATATGAAGTCCCACATGTAAAATGTATGGTATTTTCTACTTAAAAATATAGACTATTTATTTTTTTCTATTCAGATAGATATAATTTGTAATTTTTTTAATTAGAATGTACAGTTGCATATGTTTTTTATTAGACAGTTATATTTATTTAATATTCTTTATTAAATAATATTAAAACTATATGTATAAAAGAAAGCGTATTTATCTATTTGAGAGGAATAGAGTACATTGGTGTGGAATATTACTTAGGATTACTATAGGAGACAAGCTCTTCAGAAAGTGATTTACATCCAATTTGAATGATGATTAGCTATTGTTCATATAAGATATGGTTTAATTTCCTATTTATTTTGACTTTTATATATTATTATATAATTTTTTATAATAATTTTATGGTTTAAAAATCATGAAGACCAATTTGATGATTTTTCATACTTTTTCAATTTTAACTTAAAAAAAAAATAAAATTTTTAAATAATAAATATATTCTAATATCATTGAATTTTTTATTTCTATAACATATTAACATTTTATAAAATATTATTAAATTAAATAAAAATATTATTTAATCATACTCCATCATATTATTTTTCTAAATATAATAAATACTATTTATAATATTATACCATATAATATTATATTATATTATATATTAATAAATTATACTAACAGTCATTTAAACAATGAGTAAAAGAAAAAAAAAGAATGGAATATTGCCATTGGTTTGATGTCACTTGTTATATTTTTTTTTACCTTCTTTTTAAAAAATATTTTTTGGTTTTTTTTATCATTTATATTTTTACAAGAAAATAAGTAAAGTTGTGGTCTAGAGGGAAAATAAGTAAAATAGTAATACTAATATTAAAATACTAAAAGGCACGCGCAATGCAATAGAAGCACGTGGCTAGGGTAAAATCTCCTCTCTTCCTTGCAATCACTGAGCTGCGGCAATCATCACTTGCTCTGTTTCCATTAGCTTTTCAATTCTTCACATTTTCTCTCCACTGAGTACACTTGAGATTTGCAGGAGTTACAGAGCTGAAACTATGAGGTAACAATCTCTCTCTCTCTCTCTGGCATCTGTTAATATTAGCTATTTATGTAGAAGCTTAGATCTGACTCCGTTTAATTTTCTGTTTTTCTTTTGGCGGGAGAACAGTAAGCTTCAAAGCGATGCGTTGAGAGAAGCAATCTCAGTTGTTGTTGCAGAGGCAAAAGAGAAGAATCGGAAGTTTACTGAAACAATTGAGCTTCAAATCGGTCTGAAAAATTATGATCCTCAGAAGGATAAGAGATTCAGTGGTTCTGTTAAGCTTCCACACATCCTCGTCCTAAGATGAAAATCTGCATGCTTGGTGATGCTCAGCATGTGGAGGAGGTGATTTCTTTTTTTCCTTTTTTCTTTTTTAGTTGCCCGAATGTCCTGCATTGCACTATTTTCTTGCTTATTATTAATGAATTTGATTTATAAAATTTGTTTATGAATATATCGAATTTGGTATTGAATTCCATAAAAAAATTTGAATTCATGACAATGGAAATGAAGAACTTTCATTGATATCAAACGTGAAATGTGAAATTCTAAATGAAGCCACAAAATTTATTGGAATCATTTTAGGCCCAGCAGTGCCCATGTGTTTCCCATTCCTTGCTATACCTACATTGAGACTCAAATACACCCACTTTTGTATTTATACAATCTAGATGTTGTACTTGCGACTTGGTTTGGAAGAATTGTCTGACGTGGGCCAATGTGTACCATTTTAACCAGTGTTTACACTGGTTAACCAATATATAATTTTGAATATTCTCCATTACAGGCAGCAAAGCTTGGTTTGGAATACCGGGATGTTGAGTCGCCGAAGAAACTTAATAAGAACAAGAAGCTGGTGAAGAAGCTCGCCAAAGAGTTCCATGCATTTTTAGCTTCTGAATCTGTCATCAAGCAGATTCCTCGATTGTTGGATCCTGGCCTCAACAAAGCAGGCAAGTTCTTTTGTGTTGTATTTTTTTTGGAATTCTGTAGTCTGCTTTATGTCTGGGAAATTTGTAATGTGATGATCTTGCATTTTACTTGAATTTTAATATTTAACGGTTATATATCAATTATATGTGGGTAATGCTATGACGTATCTGGGGTAATGCTATGATATATCTGCCACTTTGTAATGGCTGGGAATAGTAATTTTATGGCTTCATTAAGTTCTGTTCTCATCCCAAGTGTTATTGGGGCTACCTTCAATGCCTATAGCTGTTTTAAAAATTGGTTGTTTGGTTGTCTGGGCATCAGCCTTGTTATTATCCTTGGTTCTGATCTCGTGTTTCTTATTTTTGAACTTACGTATTATGATCTTATTGTAAATTATTGATAGCAAACTAGGAACGGTGTCTTTGTTACCATGCATGACCAGTTTTATATTATAAACGAAATGGAAGTAAATATGTTTCTTCAAATGCCTTGCTTTCTGGTTTTTGACTGAATATATGCCAAGTTTAAATTGATGCCTTGCTATATAGCCTATAAGAATGATGATTTTTTAGGCATTTCAAAATATTTGATGATTGTCATGGGCTTGCTTCAATTTTTTCCTTATCTGTTTTAAATGCTACATGGATACATTTGCAAATAGATACATATCTGATTCTGCAAGGCTAATGCTTGTTGATTCCTGATCGTATCAATGTCATTTTATTTCACTCATACATTTAGTATGTCCTTTAAATTTATATCAGTCCATCATGTTTACTGAAATGAGGATGTTTAACGCAGGGAAATTTCCAACCCTGGTCACCCATCAGGAGTCCCTGGAGGTTAAGGTTAATGAGAGAAAAGCCATGGTGAAGTTTCAGCTTAAGAAGGTTCTTTGTATGGGTGTTGCTGTGGGGAATTGTAGCATGGAGGAGAAGCAGATCTTCCAGAACGTGCAACTTAGTGTCAACTTCCTCGTGTCACTATTGAAGAAGAATTGGCAAAACGTAAAGTTCATTTCTGCCTACCTACTTAACTAAATGATCCAGCTATGTTAAGTGCATGTCATTTGAACTATATTTTGGATGAGGAATAACTTGTAACTAATCATTACTAAATTCCAATCCATTGACATTTAATCTCTAAGCTGACATGTATCTTAGGTTTTATTTATCACTTGATCTGCTTGCTAGCATGTGTCATGTGAATTAATTTTGGTCACTTTTTTTGTGAATAGGTGAGGTGCTTGCGGCTAAAGACTACAATGGGAAGACCACAGCGTGTCTATTAAGAAGTTCATTCGCTTCTAAGTGAGGTAGCTTGAGCTAGGGCATTTTGTTTACTTCAACCAATACACTTCCTTTCCCTTTGGGGATAGTTCAGATCAATTTTGTTTTGAAATTTTTTTGTGTTTGTTTTAGACTTTTATCTGTTTTAAGACGTTTGAATATTGATATTCTTGGCAGTTGAAAATGGCAGATTTTTTTGAAAATAAGAAATGGTACTAGTTTACATATATATATATATATATATATATATTAAGTAGATAGCTTAGGGGAATGAATTATCAGGCATTTTTCTATTAATGTCCTCTGCTTCATGCAGCAGAAACTGAATTCAAGACCTTATAGGTAGATAATCTCAATCCTTTATTTATAATTCTCTTTGGGTCAACAATAATTGATGTTCGATGTAGCTCACTGTTGTTTTTGTGATCACAAATGATCTGTTGGAAAATGGTTTTCTTTTTTCCATTTTTTCTAACCCAACCAGTCAAAATTGTGAACTATCAAAAAGAATTTGTTCTCGTTACTTGGTACAATTATGACCAACAATTTTGTGACGATCATAATTTTCAACCACATCCATAACCGAAAGAGATGCCAGAAGTTTCTTATCAAATTTCAATGAGTACCAACAACTTGAGTAGTTTAAGCAGATTTTGCGCATACCATCTGTTTATGATACAATTGCTTATAAGCTCAATTATCTCTAAAGTCCTAAACAGTATGGCCTTAAATGCCATGCAAACAGCCAAAAGTTTGTTGAAACCTGGTTTTCTATGTTAGCCTATAGAAGACTCATAAACCATATTGTCATATGCAAATGAATATTAGTTGAAAACCCTTCTAATAAGCATCTAAAAACGTTCTAGAAAGCTTAGCCTAATGGCAATGAATTTTCAGACGAGCAATAGACTCATTATTTGGGAGGGCAAATAATGAGTCTATTATTATTTGGGAGGGCAAGAAGCATGAGTCTATTGATAATATCTTACCATGGGTAAAGGAAGAGTAAGGATTAATGTATTCCTAGAACACCAAATAAGACTTGTTTATTATCCTCTTCCAGAATCATCTGAGAACACTATCATACAGATGGGTTTAAAAAACCAGTAAAACGCAACATACAACTTCGACCTCGCAAAAGTAACTCAAGAAAGTTCATGGAATTTCCAATGATAGAATGGTTTTCAGTAATAGAATACAAAAGAAAGGCTCTCATTACATTATTGTTATACAAGGAATAGGCACAATAATTAGATTCGAATGATAATTGTTAGGGAAAAATAAAATCATGTTAAAAATAGATTCAATGAACACTCGTTAAAATCAATATTGATAACTTCTTAGTCGTGTTGGATGTGTATAAATGGCTTGCTAGTTCTACTGTTTCACCATGAAAGAAGTTTTACAACTGCACCCACCAACTGCGCTTGGATTTGTAGTCACCTACATATAGAACAAATGATCATTAATTGCATCCAAAGATATGCATAAATCATCCAAGCTACTCAAATGGAGTTTGATGCAATTCAGCTACTAACTGTGAATTTATATTAGTTAAAAACACTAATCATGGCTACGGATGTTGCACTTTGCCTAGTTGCTACAGCCATATATCACCTTATGATTGTTAGAAATACACATCTTGCGGAAGCATATTTCTGCAAATGCTCCATTTGAAAAAATTTAGAACATTTGCAATTTAAAAGAAATAAAGGCAAACTTCCCCAGACCATTGCTCTCTGAAAAGACTACACATATCTTAAATTGCAATTCAAAAGAAATAAAGCCTTGGTAGATTTTTCTTTTTCCTGCTATATCACTGAATTATCTTCCATCAGAGTGAAAATGAAAATAACATAAGAAACTATCCTGTTTAACACCTTTATCATTAAAAAAGATATACACAGCAGACAGTATCAAACAACTTACTACAAAAGCACAACGAATGAGCTCCTCAACATAGTCAACTGTGGCTCCCTTCACAAAATCATACGAAATATCATCAACTACCAATTTGATCCCTTCTTTCTCAAAAATTCTGCAACAATATGCAATTCCACATAAAACCATAAGAAAAATGACTATTTATGTCTTTTGCAGCTAAAGAAACGAAAATGTAAAGTGATAATGTGCATAAAATCAAAAGAAATACAAGACCTATCATCCGGGTTGATTTTGTTGTCCAAATCGAAAACATACTGGAAACCAGAACATCCACCAGTTTCCACACCCAACCGAAGCATTTTTTCATCTGATATTCCTTCACTTGCTTGCAGTTCCTTCATCCTCTGCAAGGGATTCCCCAACTTAATGGAAAAGCTAGAAATATAATGACATATAATAACAAGCTTCAAATGTTCACATATATAATAAAATTCAAATACAGGGAAACCTTCTTCATTATTTTATCAATAAGAATCTTAGCCAATGCTAACAACTAACATATAAACTCGAAATGAAAGCAAATATATCTAGGTCAGGTTCCATATATTGAAGCTGATATGAGCACAAATGATATAATACTATCAGAGCATCATCCCATGAAATATTCTATAATCTGTTCCAATTCCTAAACTTTGAATACCTTAGTTGAATGATTCCAATTTAATAGAAAAAAGGTCGGAGATGAACAAGGAAATCGCAGCCATAAAGTTTCATAATTTATACAAAACAACACAAAATCACATAAGAAAGAAAAAAGTGAAACATCAATAAGAGAGATCAAAACAAGAAATACCCAGAAAACCCAAATAGTAACACACTCAAAAGAATCATAAAGTTCAAAAATTATATAAATTACCCGGACGCAATTTTCAGTCAAGTGAATGGCATCATCGAGAGAAGGGGAAGGGGAAGGAGAAGAAACTTCACGAAGAGCAGAAGAAGAGCTCAGAAGCCTATGATTCTGGCGAATCCGAGAGGTGAAGAAGGGTGTTATCCGGTGAATTAACAACGATCTCGACATAGCTTTTATGGATTTATTAGCTTCTTCTTGTTCGAATTACCAAAGTCCCATTTTCGTGTAATTGTAGGATTGCAGCTACGGTTGTTTTTATAGGCTGTTCTCTCTTTCTAAAGCCTATATACGATGGCCAACGGAGAAACGGCTTGTGCTTCCCAAACGTCCGTGCACCACATCTGCGTCACGTGCTTTCCTTACATGCATATACGCGCTTTAATAAATAAATTTATTTTAAGCCCAGCACGCAGTCATGCACGGTCCCGTTTTTGTCCATCTTGAAGAAAAATACTCTTTCTCTCGACCATTTAGTCGAACAGCTGGGCTGCCACACCAGTCACATAAACAGTAAGCAACAATCCACTGCTATTTTCTTTTATTTTTCAAGGTTGATATCTTTACTTGGATTTGTAGGTATCTTTACTTCGATTTGTAGGTAGCATTAACCCACCACTCTTGTTAACCCAAAGTTTTTAGCTTTTAAGCTTTCTTTTTTTTCTTTTTCTTTTTGATTTTTTATACCTGCTTGATTTTAACCTGTGTGGACAAAGATTAGAGTTAGAGCACCTTTGAATTGAATGGTTGTTTGATGCTACATTCAGAATTTTTGTTCTATATCTAAATTGCAGTTTTATAAAGTTATAGATGATTGGATTTGGATCAGTTGATAAGAAATTGAAGTACTTTGGTTTCCTTTTTATTAGCTTGGAATAAGAGATTGAGAAATGGTTCTTATCCCTTACAATTTATAGTTTCTAATACTTAACCATTATGAGGGAATTAAGATTATGGAACTAAAGGCCTCTTTCTTTTTGTTTTTTTTTTATGTCTTCTTTTATTTAATTTCTTGTAGATTGCCAAAAACTCAGGGAATGTTGAGGAAAGGTTTGATTCTCATCCCTGGTTTTTAATTCGGCCAAAGGTGCAAATTAGCCCCCCTAAAATCAAATCAAATGATCAGTTAAGCTCTTAAAGTCATTTTGAGTCCAACTCAGCCCCTTGACTCTAAAAACTCACCCAATTAAGCCCCTTCCTAACAAATTAAGCTCCTTATTAACACTATCAATTATTTTTGCAGTCTGTCATTTGTAAGTTCTTATATTACTTTTGATCGCAATTTTATATGATGTTTAAGTCTAATTTCATTAATTAGAAATTCATTTATACACTATAAACTGCTTCCATTAGTGATATTCTTCATATTTTAATCAATATATATTCTATAATTGGCAAAGAAAACTCGATAAATGTGATCTTCATATAAAAGTTGAGTATTTTTAATTATATTAAAATATGCAATATGATCTATGTATAAAAATTGGATTGTATAAAAACTGTACATACATAAATAAAGTGAATATGCATTAAAACTTAGAAGGAATAAAATAATAGTTGTTTCATAAAATACATTCTGAAAAAGAATTTGATACTTATTTCAATTACTTCAATTAAGATATGTAATTTTAATCATATATATATTTTCCCAATAAAAAAAGGATAAAAAATAATACAAGAACTTACAAACTATAGACTGCAAAAATGACTAATAGAGTGAACAAGGAGAAGCTTAATTTGGTAGGAAGGGGCTTAATAGGGTTAGTTCTTGGAGTTGGAGGGCCGATTTGGACTCAAAATGACTTTGAGGGTTTAATTGACCTTTTGATTTAACTTCAGGGGCTTATTTGTACATTTGGCCTTTTTAATTCCTTGTTCAACTCTAAGAATAAGTGCATGTTCTGAGGTCATGATTGGAGGTTTTTTTTTTTTAATTTTTTTCTCATTTTGAATTTTGTTTTGATAAATATGCTGAGAAATGGTGGTATTTTGGGGAAGGCTTGCTATGCTGGCCTAGTGGGAAAGGTCTTTCTGGGCTCTGACCGTGCTGATTTTGAACTAATATGACCATATTAATTGCATTGATAATTTGATTTCTAATGTTTAATTAAAGAAATAACAGACACCAAGTTATAGCTATGGAGTCTATTAACAGGGTCATACTGCAAATAAAGTATTTTGATGAAACATTGGATGGTGGAAAACTATATGTATAATATAAATGTAGACTCTATGTCTAACCATAGTGCTAGACTTCACTACTATTACATTTTGAAATCAGAGATTTAGTGGTGGTGATGCAGACACTCGCACACTTCTATGGAGCTGGGTTATTAGAGCTGGGCCTAACTCATCCTGAAAACCCGAGTTGACAAGAAGAGGATTGTCCAGTCTTATAAGTGACTGGAGCTGCTCATTCCTTACCGATGTGGGATTCACATTCCCAACATCCCCCCTCAAGTGCAACCGGACCTTTCGGTTGACACTTGCTAACACAAGCCCGTTTGGGCGGACCGGCTGGCATCTCTTCATCAGCTTCGGTCATGTGAGGGTTTGGCTCAGGATCTAGCCCGTTTGGGCATTAATTGCTCTGATACCATATTAGAGCTGGGCCTAACTCATCCTGAAAACCCGAGTTGACAAGAAGAGGATTGTCCAGTCTTATAAGTGACTGGAGCTGCTCATTCCTTACTGATGTGGGATTCACATTCCCAACATGGGTTTCATCTTCTTAAAAGCGCTAGTTGTTCATTCCAAGTTGTTAACAAGTCATTTTCCAACTTTATTGCATTTGTTTGTTAGAGTAAATGTGTTGATCCATCGAATTTTTTATATAACTTGCCATTTGAAGTAAATTGTAATATATATATATATATATGTTGCTTTGTGGAGTTTCTCTAAATCTGATAGATCTTTTATCTAGGCTCATTTGCTTATAAATAATATAATTTGTTTGCTTAGGCTCTGCAATGGCTTAAACATTGTAATACGCTACGCATGGAAAAGATTTCATAAATTTCAAGTAATAAACAAACAGTAAAATTTGACAATGCTTGTCAAAATACCTTATATTTTAGTCTGGCATTCATAAATAGCCTAGGTAAGTATCAACAGAAATATTGTTGTTTCTTTGTGCAGAGAATCAAATCCTCGCCCAAAAAATGAGCAGTAACTCATTGAGTGGGGAGCAGCAGCTTCAAGTCCGGAAGTTGGAGATGTCAGACAAGAGCAAAGGGTTTATAGAGCTCTTGCAGCAACTCATTGTTTGTGATTCAGTATCTGACAAGGAATTCGAAGAGCGATTTCAAGAGATCAGCTCCTATGGTGATGGCCATCTTATATGTGTAATTGAAGATGATCTCTCTGGGAAGATTATTGCAACTGGGAGTGTGTTCATCGAAAAAAAGTTCATAAGGAATTGTGGCAAAGTTGGCCACATTGAAGATGTTGTGGTTGATTCCACTGCTCGGGGGCGACAATTGGGAAAGAAAATTATTGACTTCTTGACAGTTCATGCTTATTCAATGGGGTGTTATAAAGTGATTCTAGATTGCAGTATTGAGAACAAACCATTTTATGAAAAATGTGGATTCAAGCAGAATGAACTTCAAATGGTGAAATATTTCAGTTGAGAACTATGTCATTCCCTTTCAGAATGAGTACTGTGAAGTTGATACAAATATGTGGTGGATTGTATTTTGGAATTTGCTGTGCAGAGTGTTTTTATATAAAACTTTTTTGTTTTCTTATTCAATTCTATGAGGGACATTCTTGAATTAGCTTATGTGTCTATCTAGACTACATTCTTTGACTAGGCAATTCTAATAATGAAACTGTTGGTAATTAGTCTATTGAGTTGAAAACCTGCGGAAGGGTCTCATTTAGTAAACCAATCTTCAGTCATCAATACCATTTTATCTATCATAAGCTAATATAGTTTGTGAAACAAAATCATGAGCATTTATTATCAAAATGGAGATTCAAGTATTTATTTCTTAGTTAAACAAAGTTAATCATTTTTCTCATTTTTGAACGCTCAACTCAACTAAATCTTTATGAAAAAATTAATTAGATGAGTTATATGTATTTTATTTTAGATGAATATGAGTCACGTGTCAAGTTAATTAATTTATTTTTATTATCTTTTAATGAGGCAAAAATTTTCTGATTAAAAAGTTTATATTTTTTAACATACCATAAATTAAAAAAAAAATCCCCATATTTTGGTATTATGAATATATATTGTAGATAATTAACCTTTTTTTTTTCAAAAAATAATAATAATAAAAAAAGAAAATAAAGTAGTTATTCATGAGACGCAGCGTTTTAACTTACAGTTCTAGTTTGATCGTGCATATATTTTATTGAATTCTCTCAGTTTCTCTCTTCCCCTTATCCAGTATTCAATTCTTCCCCTTATCGCGCACCGTTTTCTGGCTATTCTTCTGCTGGGTAACTTTTTTAACACTCTTATTTTCTTATCATTATCATCATTTAATAGCTTGAACTTAGTGATTTGGGGGATTTCTATATTGGGTTTTCATTTTTCTTCTCTATATGATGATTCTTTATTCACTAGATTTCTTATCTACTCTGCCTTTGATTGCTCATTGTCATTGTACTGTTTTCTTTCCCCAGTTTAGTGGGGTTCTATTAAACTCAATATATATTTTTATTCCATGTCATTGTTGTTGTAGTTTTTGGCATTAGTGTTACTTTTGGTCTTAATGGTTCTATTTTTGCAGGTTTTGGTTGCTAGCATCAAGTTCTTGACTTTCTTGCGGATGTCGCATGACTTTTTTCGCTATAATCTTGAAACTACATTACTACTGTCCTTCAGGATTAACACTGCCATAGTTAGATTTCTATTTCCTTTCCTTTGCATTATTAGTTTATTACCGAAGGATCTACTAGGTTTTTTCTCCATTTTTTGAATATATTTGAGTTTTGAAATGGGTGCAAGGTTAGTGAGATTGGTGGGAAATAAATTCTTATTTGATACAAATCCCCCTAACTGACTTTAGGAACCAAAAATGTCGTTTGTATTCTTCACATCCTCGATTGCTCCATCCTCACTTGGTAACCTACACAATATACACACTTTGGCATACCAGAAAATTTTCTCCTCAAATTTAAGTTATGCTTTTCGTGACAAATGTTCATGGATCAGTGTTTGCAAAAACTTCAGAAATTCACACAGTAGTTTAAATTTTACTGTAAAAGATTCCTTGGATCCCAACAATCAGAAGTGTGGTACAACTTTGAACAAAAGTAATTGTAGCTGTAGCAAAGAGAAGATTAAAGAGAAAGGTTATGGCCCTCTTAAAGATTTGAGAAAACAAATGCAGCAAAAAAAGTAGCCATGTCTAGCTATATTTGGCTAATGAAATCATTTTCTTTTGCTTATTTGTAAGTGGAGAAGATCAATGAATTAGAATGTTTTGTTCTCATTCTTTTGAATGTTCATGACAATAATTTGTAATGACTGTATTTGGATTAAGTAGAACATAACAAGCATCAAATCAGGTCTTTGATTAGTAAATCTTTTTTATTTAGGCTCTAAGCTTCCAATTGCTTGTTTGCTATATTTATATGCTTTAGATTTTTGTTAGTTGGGCCAATCACTTGTGAGTCCTTCAATTTCATATATTAAGGGCCTCTTCTCTTTTAGGCAATGGCATACTAAACATGAAAAATATCTTATAATAATATGAAAGGTTATAAGGTATTTTAGAATTTTATTAAATCTTAGAATAACTATGATGTGTTCAATCATTAAAATAAGTATCAAATTGGCCAAATATTGTTGATTGAAATCTAAAATTTTTCATTTCACTAATTAATATAATTTTTTGGTCAATATATATTAAATCAAAATTATATTTGGATGGTCATTTGAATAATTTAGTATTCAGATTAAGATTTATGTAATTTTTAATTATTTTATGTTAAAATATTCATCATATGCATATACTGATTTACAATCGATTTTCCTAAAAATTAATTATATCTAATTATATAAATATAAGTGAATTTATTTGAGGATGGAGTGAGCATATGATAGAATGTTTTTTATTTTATATTTATTAATAATTATTTTTCTCAACATAATTATAGGTCAAAGAAAAATATTTTTTATTTCAAAAATGAAAGTAAAAAATGAAATTCAATTATTTAATAAAAAATTATTATTCAAAATTTAATATATGATAAAAAATAAAAATTTAATTTAGTTAAATGAACATTTTAGGTCAAATTTCAGGTTCAATTGCCAATTTTGAACTTTATAGTAATAATTAATTTTTAAAATTATAAGAGGAAATAAATAGTAGGAGTAATTCATTAAAAAAAAAAATCTCTAATTTTTAAGCCACTAGCCGTGCCAATGGATATTAGCAGCTTCCTCTATGAACTTTCATGGCAAAATCTTTGAAATTCTTCTGAAACAAAAATGGCGTCTATATCCACATGCTTCACGGTATCTCCAAAATCCCGAATCCGATACTATCCGATTTTCACTTCAAAACCCTTAATTGGCCTTAAACCTCCCGATTCTTTTGTCAGAATACTGCCTTCCAAAGTTGCTAACTCTAGGGTTTCAGTGGCTCCTGTGAGAGCAAGCATTGATTTGCCGACTGGAATTAGACCTGGAGGAGCTGTGGAGAGCGATAAATTGCCCGCAGATGTCAGGAAGCGAACTATGGAAGCTGTTGATACTTGTGGAGGAAGGGTTACTATCGGAGATGTCGCCAGTAAGGCTGGGCTTAAGTTGAATGAAGCTCAGAAAGCTCTCCAGGCACTTGCTGCTGATACTAATGGTTTTTTGGAGGTACCCATTTCATAATTCAGTTAATAATATCAAGCAAAAGCCATGATTAAGGATGCCTAATTTTGAGGTTTTGTTAGCCTTCAGTCCTGTACTGAACGTTATACATTCTTGAAAACTATGATTATCTAGGACCTATATTATTCTAGTGACTAAGGTAATGTTGGTTCATGCGCGATAACAGTACAGTAAAAACAAAAAGAAAGGTTAAAATGCTAGAACAATTATTATCTTTTTTGTTCATTAGATTATGTACAATTATTCTCTTTCTTGTTCATTAGATTATTCTCTTTTTTATGAGCTGGCAACTTGGAATTCCTCCAGTTTACAAGAAACTCATATTTATTATTATTTATTTTTATGTTTATTTATGGGGCTCTTTGAAGTTCTTGATTTCAAGAGTGCAATTGTTTTCAAGATGGTCTCAACAGGTTTCGGACGAAGGTGATGTGCTTTATGTTTTCCCGAAAGATTACCGCTCGAAGCTTGCAGCAAAGTCATTTAGGATGAAAATTGAACCTTTGGTTGATAAGGCGAAGGTATCTATAGCTGTTGCGTTTTCTCTGGATTGTATCTTAGACTAATTTTAATCACTTGCTTAACCAAAGTTGTTTTCTATGCATAACAGGCTGGTGCTGAATATCTTATTAGGGTTTCCTTTGGGACAGCCCTAATTGCTTCAATAGTTCTTGTTTACACAACAATAATCGCTCTCCTTTCAAGTAGAAGGTAATTGTGGCTACGGAATTGCAATTATTTTGTCCTATATCTCAGGCAATATAAGAGATTGATATCATCAGTAACTCTGTGTGATTGAGAAAGTATTGACTATTAATTCTTGGTAACAGTGAAGAAGACAATCGTGGAAGACGTGGAGGGAGATCATATGGTTCGGGATTCACCTTTTACTTTAGTCCTGCTGATCTATTTTGGTATATTCTCTGGACTGGCATAATTCTGATAAGTTCGTCCGGTTATGCCAATCTTAGAAATCATAAATAAATGTAGATTAGTGCTATTTGGAGTTTGTTCTTGTTATTAGCTTTAATTATGTGCTGCAGTTAGGAAGACTAACAAATTCAATAATTGGATAGTTAATCAAGGAGCAATCAACTTTTTATTCCCACATTTGCAACTTATTGATAGCCCGATATTTTTTTTCCTATCTGTGAATTCAGTTTGTCTGATTTCCACTGCCAGTCTCCACATCACTTCCCATTTCTTTTTCTCTTCTTCTTGTCATCCATTCTTTTTAATGAGTCTTTGGAGTGAACATTCCAAGATGTGAAATATAGCTATACTTGTGGGTGAATCATGATGTAGATTGAAAGTGATTTTGTCACCATTTTTTTGTGAACTTGACTGGTTTGAGGTTTTCATACATAGACTGATAGTATATGCCTGCGTGCTTTGAGTGGTTGAACTAGTGATGCACATTATTTTGGTGATTTTAAAATTTCTATAGCATAATATTAGGTTATGTATACATCTCTTTGGGTATTGTGATATCTTACTTTTGGTTGATTGAGAATTTGCGGAAGCTTGTTCTTTTTGCCAAAGTGAATGTTGAAATCATATTTGTGAACTTCATATGTTTTATGCTATCATTAAAATATACATGGGATATCATACATGTGTTCGTGTGTGTTGTCTCCCAGCTTCCTATCATTGAGAAAGCGAAATTTAGGGAAATTTTAGGTGCATTTTTTCCCCTCAGGTACTGGGATCCATATTACTATAGGAGGCGACAAGTACAGAAAGATGATGAGAAAATGAACTTCATTGAATCTGTAAGCTAAAAAGCTGACTCATCTGCAGTTCTTTCTATATTTTTGACTTCTGAAAAGAAAATCAACCATTTGAATGCATTTTAGGTCTTCTCATTTGTGTTTGGGGATGGTGATCCTAATCAAGGAATTGAAAAAGAGAGGTGGAAGTTGGTAATATTTCAGCACTGAATTCAGTGGTCCGTTGCTTTGAATATTTTATATCTGCTCATTGATTGAATCCCTGGTCTATTTCATAGACTTGATAAATAGTTAGCTCACTACTTTTGACCGTCCATCTTTGGAATTTACCCAAAATCATTTTAACCAGTTAACTTCTTGATTTTTATTACACCTGATCTTTTATGCCTGATAAATAAAGTAAGCTCATCAATTTTTATGGATATTAGATTTTGACTCATAACTACTGTCAGTCATTTTTCACCAACTGTTGCAGCCTATAAACTAATTGGCAACAGAGGTTGATGTGGATAAAATGAGTTCTATTGTAGCAATTTTAAATGTCATCATTTACAAAAGATACTTTTGAAGGGATATTTACTATTTATAATTTGTCGTTTGATGGTTTCTTGGTATGCCATCTATTTGAAAATTTGTTACTTGAATTAGTAGTACTTTTTAATCATTTTCATTGGGATGTATTTGCAGATTGGACAATACATTGCCTCCAATGGCGGTGTTGTCACAGCTGAAGAACTCACACCATATCTTGATTTACAAACTACCGAGCAAACTGTGATACTTTTTTCCCCTTCTGTTTAAATATTATTTGGCTTGCCTTACAATATTATTTGTTTGCTTAGTTTGTCATGCAAAACCAGTTTATAGTTATATGCTCTAAAATTCATATAGTAATAGGTTATTATCAGTAGGAAATAGGTGCTTATCTATTCAAAAGCCTGTAGAAGAATTAGTAATAGCCTCAGTTTAAACTTGATCAATTTTTCCTCAACATTTATAAGAGAAACATGGGCAAGTCTTTATATAGTCATCTTAAATTCTTATGTTTGGGTTTATGACTCTCACTGATTTATCTTTGGTCTTGTATTTCATATCATATGGATCCTTCCAATCAATAAGCTTTCAACTTCCTATTATGAGTTCAATAACTAGCTAGTATTGGATTTTAGAAACTCATGAAGTACTCCTAGAATGCCTTTTCTCTATTGGTGTGTACAAGTTGCATAGCTATCAACTTTTAAGGGGTTGCTCTTTTTCTTATACGTATGTGGATGTATGCTCCAATTTGAGTTTCACTACTCCGGTGCACATGCTAGCAGAATTATATTGAAATGAATTTATTATATGCTGTACAGAATGTTCTCTCTCTTTATTTAATTTCAGTTCTGATGTATGAACATATATACAGTATTTTTGCGGGAGTCTACAATCTGTACTGGATGTCGATTCACTCAATTAATTTTGATCTGCATGTTTCCTGTTTGCTTTCCCAAGCTGTGGTATATGACCTTATCCTTTCTTCCTAGTTTCAGAATGATGAGTCATACATATTACCAGTTCTTCTTCGGTTTGATGGTCAGCCAGAAATTGATGAAGAGGTATGAAAAGAAATGTAATTGGACTGAGATGCCAATTGCCAATGTTAAGTTTTTCTTTCGAAGATGGCAAATAATTTTTTTACTGTAGCTGTATCATGGCTTTGAGATCTATGCTCTTGGATTATCATGCAAGAATGAGATTTTTAACCATTGTGCATCTCAGATGAGAAAATTCCACTTGCAAACTTAGCCAAATTATTGTTGTGTAGGGCAATATTCTGTATCGATTTCCTTCACTTCAACGTACGGCTTCTACTCAGAGGAGTAGGAGAAAGGAATATGTAGGCAGGAGATGGGCAGACTGGATTGGGCTTGACAAGTATTTCAGGGAGAAAAAATGGCAATTCAGGTTCCTTATTTGCTTCGCCATGTCCCTACAAATTTGGTAAAATTGCCCTCAAGTGGAGTGCCCTGATCTAGGTAGTTTGTTTTTGTAGCAAGACTGGTGCATCAGAGAGAGCAATGATTGTTGGATTGGGTGGGGTTAACCTATTTGGTGTAATTGTTCTCGGAGCAATGCTAAAGTATGATTCTTTTCATAGCGATTCTTGCTTTGATGTTTTTACCTTTCGTCTATCTGATATCTACATCTTTATCTTTTTCTAAGGGACCTTGCTGTTGCGCCAAGTGGATTCATTCAGTTTGTTACTGGCATATTTCCTCTACTTCAGGTATAACATTTTTCACTTTCACATTGACTAAATGAAATTCTACATTGATAAAGTTGTATAAACATTTTCTTTTTTTCCAAACTACAATAATCAATCTGCCTGGCCTCCATATGGAAGTGCCAGTCAGATATACAAATCTTTTGTCCCATGTAGAGTGGCAAAAATTGCTTGAATATTAACTGAAATTCAATTTATCCTAATTCCTGTGCATATATGGATTGATTTCTTAAGAATTGCTTTAAGTCCTGATTTCTGCATGATTGATTCTTCCTTTTTATCAATGCAAACCATTATTTTCCATATGAGATGTAATATTGGACATTTACCTAAGACTCAC
This sequence comes from Garcia nutans, assembly GCA_947685225.1. Lineage (NCBI taxonomy): Eukaryota > Viridiplantae > Streptophyta > Magnoliopsida > Malpighiales > Euphorbiaceae > Garcia > Garcia nutans. Next base: position 2,930,363 of record CANTUV010000060.1, read on the forward strand.
TATCTTGATTCTGAAAACTAGTGAAATGGTTTGAGTTCTATTGGCTTGCAAAAATAATCTGAGTTCTTTTGATTTACTGCTAACCGATTGTTAAGCGCTCTGGGAACTACACTCTGTTATATCAATGATTTGCAAATTTACTTGTGTAAGCATTTATGCTGCAGCATACAAGGTTGAATTTTAGGTGCTTGATATTCTCGGCAAATATGTTTCCTTAAATTTTAGTTTATGTATTGACTGTAATGATAATTCACAGATATATGCTGGTTCTTTTTTTGCTATTCCTTTGGTCCGCTGGTTCCTTGTGAGCAAAAGGAATGCTGAAATAGAGAAGAGAAACCAAACAAGGGAACAATTTGCTCAAAAACTTGAACTGCCTGGTCCTTCACTAAGGCAGAAGGTACCTATTTTAACATATTGTGCTAATCTTTCTTTCTTTCTTTTTGTTCTCTTTTTAATTGTGAATAATGTTACAGTTCTCTCAAGGCTCATTTTTAAATATTTAGCCGTGACCAACTAGTGGGGTGAGGCTTACTAATCATCCTTGATATGTTACCCCATCGATAAGAACCCTTTTGCGTGCAAGGTGTCTGCTGGTTTGTGAAGAATAATATCTTCATCTGACTATACACCATGCACAATGAAATGCTGGTTGCTATCCCATTTCAAGCCCTAGCATCCTTTGCCCATTTTTGTTGGAAAATTAGCAGTTCCTGAAAAGAGCATTTTCAGAAAAATTTTGAGTCCTCTTTTACCCGAACTCTTCATATGCACTTCACCTCTTCTGGAATGACTATAGAGTACGCATATTCAAGTTTTTGTGTAGTATTGAAGTGGCCAAATGCTAGTTAACATAGTACATTATATGTATTCAACCTTAAGGGGGGACAAGGTGCAGGCTGAGTCTCTCTCTCTACAAAATTATGTAACTAAGAGAATTTTCTTGTGATCATCTTAGTTTGTGGTATTTGTTGTTGTCCTAAGATGTCGTTGCCATGTGCAGTTGTGTGTTTAATTTTTTCGATTTCTTGAAGGAGCTTATATGTTTATGTTGCGCTTGTAATGCCAATAATTATGGCATATAATTGTAGGGTGCAATTGCTATTATTTGAGTGCAGCACTTTTTTAAGGAAAATATTTGGGTTAGTTAATGAACTTCATTAGGATATAATCAGTTAATTGTATTTCCTGTTCAGCTTCTGAGTGCTCGGGATATGGCCCAAAAGACTGTCATAGGGCAGGATCGCATTGTCTATAGTACTGACAGGGACATAATTGAGCAAGACGTTGAAGCTGGAGAATGGGAAAGGAGGTTTCGAGAGATCGAGAAGTCAGAGTAAGAGCTATTGCTGGTAAATTTTATCATGTTTGTTCTTCAAATGATCAACTGTCTTGTTTTACTATCTGTGTTGCATTACCATGAACGGACATCAAAGCAGGGAAATTTAGATACTAGAGGCTTTGGATGTTTATCTTATATCTGTTTGACAAGTCTATTTGACATGGAAAATACAGATTTTTCTGGCAGGAACCACCAATGTCCTAGTACTCAGACAAATCAGTTGCCAACCTTGTATTCTATTATTAGGGAGATGAGATTTTGAATATGCAAGGTTTGTTGCCAGAAAAAGAAAGGGGAAATCTGTCAGAAAAATACTAGTAGGTAATGGTACTTTTTCACTTATCATAGTTGTCTAAAATACAGTTCTTGTTTGCAGAAGTTGAACTCAACACTATTCTTCTTTGACATGGCATGATAGAAGGATAGTTTTGATGTCCAGACTAGGGGAAGTTCGGTTGGAAAAGCCATTGATTCAACATTTGTGAAACTTGTTATGATTGAGATTCTGGGAATGGTCTAGTAGTCTTTTGACGTTGTTGTGGGGATAACAATGATTTGTACAGTTGCACTAATTTTGCAAATTTATGACCCCGACATCATTAACCCATTGATTCTATTCTGTCTTGTCTCAGTGGTGAGAGTAGACCTCGCCATTCTATTGTACCATATTTTACATCCATATTAGTTTTAATTGTTTGCCTTAGATACTTCTGCTTTTACTAGCAAAAGTTATGGTAGACCTGAATATGATAATATATTGATCTTAACAATGAAATTTAAATAATTTAGAGTGAATTTGACTTTACGATTTAATTACTAGAATATGATGTATGATCTGAAATATATTTTAGATTTATATAAGAATATATAATATAATACTTGAATTTACATGAAACTTAAATGTCTAAACAAGTTTTATCAAATTTAATCAGACCGAGTGCTTGAATTCCACTGATCAACCGGTAGCTTATTCAGTTCTTGAGTATCGTATGATAGCATTAAATTCAGAGTTGAAGTAAGATGAAGTCCATGAAAATAAAGTGGTTACAATAAATAATAAATTATTATTATAATAAAATTTCAAAATAAATAATTAATAATAATAATAATAATAAAACAATAATAATTTAATTTAGCACTAATTAATATTAATAATTATAAAATGATAATAGTTAAGAATTAATAATAATTATTGATTTGGATAATTTATAATAATAAAATAATAATTTATAAAAATTAATAAATTATATATTTATTTTAAAAATTATTGAGTAGAATCTATTTAAATATTCAATTGAATAAAATTTAATTACATACAAAATAATCATTCAAACATAGACTAAGATATAATTCAAATGGCAAAAGTTCATGCCACGTCAACACACAAAATGGTGTGGTATGCTGATATCATAGTTACGTCAGCATGCCGCCTCAGTCAGTCCTCGTAAGAAGAATCTTCAACTGCATTCTTCCTTTCAATTCTTCTGTCTTTGCCAAGCCTGCGAGGCATCTTTGTAAAAATATGCATTCTCCACATTTATCTTATAATTGGTCCTTCTGAGTTTTGATGGAAACTGTAAATCCAAATTAGAATTTTTATTTTTTATTTTTTTCCCTTCCTCACTGCCAGAGGCCTATCTTTGATTTCTTTCTAAAGTAGAAGTGTCTCTCCTGGTTTTCTAGCAACCACTGTACCATTTGCCAGATTGCAAAGAGTATTCAATTTAGCGTAAAACTAAAATAAGGTCGCGCGCAATTGTGTGAGCATTTTTTACTCAATGTATATATATATATACACTAATTTAAAACTTAAATAATTTTAAATAAATAAAATTAAATTAAATTATAAAGATTACAAAATTAAACCTAAATAGAATTTAAATAATAACAATTAAAAAATAAATCTAATAAAAAAATTAAATAAACCTAATATAAAAATTAAAAAATAAAACCTAATCAAATAATAAACCTAAATAAAATTTATAATAGACCGAATAAATTAACTGAAATTAAAATAAAATTTTAATAAAAAATTAAATTATAGAAATTAGAAAACTCTAATTATTTATTATCAAATAAACTATATTAAATAGTAACTAATGATAGACAAAAGACAATGAGGAGAGCAAAGAACAACTAAGAGAGAAAGAACGATAATATTATCCGTCATAATTTTAAATATGATCAAATGAAAACAAACAAAATAATAAATAATAAATCAAATAAACTATAGAAAAAAAAGATATATTATCCATAATAGTGTAGTAATTTTTTTTTTTGAATAGCAAAGCCAATATATTTATGAATAAGAAAGAATACATTTAGGTAAACAGCCCCAAACATGGGAAGTAGAAATTCTAAAAGCGTTTCTTGCTATATTGTGAGCTAAAATATTATTATTCCTACGAATCCAAGGAATAGAAATATCATATTTAGAAGTCAAAAGAGACTTGCAATTAGACATTAACATTCCAAAATCAGAATTGTCTTGATCATGAAAAAGAAAAGCAAATACAAGAACTTGAGAATCAGTGAATATGCACCCTGGTAGAGGTTGATGACTAGTTGCCTACGACAGAGAAGCACGAAAGGCTAACGCCTCTACTACCTTTGGGTCCGCTATGTCATGGAATAAACCAGTAATAGCCTTTGCAAAATTACCTTCATTATCTTCAAAAATAGTATCAAAACCTACAGTCGAGATATTCTGAAAAATAACACTATCAGTAAAAGATTGCTATTCATATATCTCTACATCACCAAACTGGGGTTGATGGTTAAGGCTGTGTCTTGATATTGAAGAAGCTTGAGAGTTCAATGTAGATACAAATCTCCACTCCTGAACATAAGCAAAAACGTTGACTTTAATCCAACAAGCTGGTCGAGAAGATCCATTCCAAATAGCATCAATTCTATTTGACCAAATATGCTAAGCCACAATAACAAATTCTTCCACCTTTTTCATAGAAGAGGAATTACAAACCTGCAAAAAAAAGTTTGAAAAAATAATGTTAGTCTCCCGCCTTTGATATCCTAGTCTATCCCACACTTCCCCTACCAAAAACACCCAACAAGAGCATGGTCCACCGTCTCCTCTACTCCATAAAAATAATAATTCACCTCCATATCAATCCCTCTATTCCTTAATTTAACTTTAGTGGGCAAGATATTTCTCAATGCTCTCCAAATAAAGATTCTTATCTTAGGAGGTACATCAAAATTCCATATACGACTCCAAATGAACCCAACATGTCGATCCCCCTCCCTCTCTTGCATATTAAGCCAAGTATAATACCCGGATTTCACAGTATAATTCCCTTTCTTATCAAAATGTCAAATTAACTTATCCTCCCTAGGATGGATACTAAGAGGAATGATTAAAATAACTCTAATGTCTCTAACCGAGAAACTATTAAGAATTTTCTCCACCTCCCACTCTCTACTTCCATTTAACAAGAGATCCTTAACTTTCATATTTTGATCAATAAAATCAATACCATCATCTATATATATATATAAAAAAGCCCTTCTTAGGAATCCAAGGATCCCGCCCAACCCAAATTGTCTCACTATTACCCACTTTCTACCTACTACCTTGTTTCAACATCTCCTTGAAAAACAAAATACTCCTCTAAGTGTAGCTAGGATTAGATCCTAAACATGCTAATAAAAAATCCCCATTTGAAAAATATTTAACTTTGAGAACTCTAAAAAGAAGAGTACTATTATTAGTTAACAACCGCCGACCATGCTTTCCTAACATAGCGATATTAAAATAATGCAAATCCCTAAAGCCCCTACCTCCATCCTTCTTACTCCAACATATCCTCTCCTAAGACAACCAATGAACACCTCTACTTCCACCATTTTGTCGGCTCCACCAAAAAGAATTCATGATTCTATGTAACTCATCACATACAAAATCTTAGGCAAAAGGAAAACCCCCATGCAATAAGAGGGAATAGCTTGTGTCACCGACTTAATTAGAATTTCTTTGTCCGCTTTGGATAAGAATCTATTACTCCAACCATTCAACCTATTCTAAAGTTTCTCCTTCAAAAAACTAAAAATTTGTCGCTTATTCCTACCAATGAGGGACGAAAGGCCTAAATAATTGTCGCCACCTAAATTTGAATAAACACCTACAGTATTTGAAATATGCATCCTCATATTACCCCCCTCACATTAGCACTAAACAATATGCCTGATTTCTAATAGTTTACCGATTGACCCAATGCTTCTTCGTATTCTTTTAGAATATCTTTAATCTTATTGCCTTCCCTCATTTCTGCTCTAAAAAAGAATAAGGAATCATTGGCGAATAACAAATGAAAAATACTAGGCCTCTTACAAATCTCCCTATACCCATGTATTGCACCACTTCTTTCAACATCATCAAATAAGATTGAGAGTCTCTCTGCACAAATAAGAAATAGATAAGGTGACAGAGGATCGTCTTGTCTCAATCCCTGCTGAGGAATAATCTGCCACACTTCTACTCCATTTAAAGACACCGAATAAGAGTCATCCTGCACACACAACATCATCCAATTTACCCAATTATCATGGAAATCCAATCTACTAAGCATGACACACTAGAAATGCCAATTAACCCTATCATATGATTTATTAATGTCAATTTTTAGAGCAAAATTCCTTTGAGATCTTCACATACTAGTTTTCATATATGAATAAGCTCAAAAGCTAACAACACATTATCTGTGAACAACCTGAGCTGACTGATATTCTGAAATAATATGGAGAAGAACCATTTTCAACCTATTAGCAAGAATTTTTGAAACAATCTTATATAGCACATTGCACAAGGAAATAAGGCGAAAATCCTTCAAGGAATCAGGGTTATTCTTCTTAGGGATCAATATAATAAGAGTATTAGTTAAAATTGGAGGGAAACTACCTTCTTGAAGCCACCTCATACACCCGTGTACAACATCTGACCCGATAATATGCCAAAATTTTTTATAAAATGTCGAATTTAACCCATCAGGTGCAGAGGCCTTATCTGGATGCATTTAAAGGATAGCTTTTTTGAACTCATCATGAGAAAAAGGGGCAATAAGATCATCATTCATCGCACTAGTAACTCTACTTGATACCAAACTCATAATTCTATCCCTAATTGACTCTCCTTCACTAAACACCTCCTTAAAATGATTTCGAACCATATTATGTAATTCAGCAAAGTCAATAATCCAGATATCATTATCATTTCTTAAACCTGTAATTTTATTATTCTTCCTCCTAGCCTTTACTTTTGAACGGAAGAATTTAGTATTTCTGTCTCCAAGCTTAAGCCAAAATTGATTTGCTTGTTGCTGCCACCTCAAATCTTCCTTTTCTAAAATCAAATTCCACTCTTTCTGCATGGTACTATATTCCTCCATACACATTATTTCTCTCCTCTACCAACATCATCATAATCAGTTTTTTCCTATTTTGCAATTCCGCATTGCATAATCTACTCCACTTTACCAGCTCACAAATACTCTTTCTACCCATAACATCATTAGAACATGCTCCCCAACCCCCGACGCACAACATTCTTGATATCATCATCCAACAACCATGAGTTATAATAGTGTAGCAGTTAAATAATAGTGCAGCAGTTGAATAATAGTGTTGTAATTTTAAAGTTAAATAATATTGTGGAAAAAGAGGATAATAGCGTAATAGTTAATATTTTTTTTTTGTATATATATATATATAACTAATTATTATAATATCAAATAGAATATCATAATCTTATTTAAACTCTCCAAATATATATAATTATTATCAACATCAAATAAGATATCATAATCTTATTTGAATTCTTCAAATATAAAACATTATTAAATATAATGTCATAATTCTATTTAAACTCTCCAAATAAATTTTTATTATACAATAAATAATAAATTTAATTTAAAATATTAAAAAATTAGAACAATAATAAAATTGAAATAATGACATGTGACAATATTGTGATAGTATTAACTCTTTTAGTATTATATATATATATATATATATATATATATATGTTGTTCATTCTTTAGATTGATTTCTTTGTTTCCCAAAGGCTTTCATAAAGATTTTCATCCTTTCTTGTCACATCTTAGTCTTACTTGAGAAGGCAAGAGAACTTAAATTGTCATTATCCTGTACACAGCCATCAATTGAAGTATTAGATGAAATTATATCAGGCACAGGGTCGATTTAGCATCATACACCATTTCTTAAAGCAGCTTCTTCATCTTAACAATCTGCAGCTGTGGGCAATAACCTGCAGGCATTCTCATTGATGACAACTGCTGAATGAATTTCTCTACCTTCTGCTTTCACTTCGAATTTCTCCCTTGCCTCATTGATTTACAAAAGTCTACAATGCAAGTGTCTGTTTCTTCCGAGTTCTTTAATTGACAATCAAATAGACCTCTAGAAGAGGACATTCTCATCACAGGTTACCAGGAAGCACCAGCTAGTTTTGCAGAACTCTTGACACCAAAATAAAAATGTCAAACCAGATCAGGTATAAATTCTCATGCATTTACCTCTGAACATAATCAAAATGCTGTTTTGGGGGACTTATAGATTTAGAAAGTCCATCCATTAACCTATTATATGTAGCAAGATCAGGTATAAATTCCTTATCCAACATCTCATCCACCACAACTTCCCCTTCTTTCCTTTTGCCTTCTCTTGTATAGCCGGATATTAAATTGTAATATGTCATCTCATCTAGTTCTAAACCCTTGATAGAAGCCAGCAATCTCAATTTGTCAGCATCTGCTGTTCTTCCCACATAGCAAAGATCTTGAAGAAGACAATTAAATGTCACAATATCAGAAACAATACTCTCTTTCAACATCCGTTCCATCAATCTAAATGCCTCTTCTATTTTCTTCACTTTCCTCAAACCTTCTATCAAAGTAGTACAAGAAATCAAACTTGGAACATTTCCATTCCTCCACAAATCATCTAACAACTCAAAAGCTACACCTGCATTCCTTTTCTCACAAAGATTCTCCACAAGTCTGCAGAAATCAAACGTACTTGGCAAAACCCTTTTTCTTGATAAATCAATCAACAATTCACAAGCCTCCAATACTCTTTCTTCCCTACAAAGCCCATCAACCAAAATCTCACAAGTCACACTTGAAAATTCACACCCTAAATCAACCATCTCATATGCCATCTTAACACCTTCCTCAAACTTTCCCTCTCTGAAGAACCCCTTAATCAAAGTATTAAAACTAACCACATTAGGACTACAACCTTTCTCCTTCATCTCCTTAAACAACTCCAAAGCCAACTTAAAATTCTTAGTCCTACAATAGCAACTAATCAAGATATTAAAAGTAAACGCATCAGGCTTAACTCTATCCTTCAACATCCAATTATAAATTTCTACAGCCTTATCATTCAGCCAAGATTTCACATGCCCATGGATCAAAACATTATAAACAGCTAAACTAGGCTTCCCATCAATCAATTTCCTCATGGTTTCAAAAGCCAGTAATGCATCATCTAATTTCCCAGCTTTACAATGAGCATTAATAGCAAACTGGAAAATGGGTTCAATTCTAGAACAAGAAAATATACCTTCAGAACAAGGACAAGGATTCGAACCCATAGAAGAGAGAACCGAATTAAGGTCCGAGAGGCGATTAGTGATGGCACGAGTGCGTACCATCCATTCAAAAGTGAAGTGATCATGGCGAAAAGAGTCAATTGTGGAGGCCCAATTGAAGACGAGAAGATCATAGTGGGAGAACATTGGGTGGTGGTGGAGCTTCGATTTGAGGAAGTGGAGAAGGTGGTGAGAGGTAAGAGGCTTGGTAGCCAAGTGTGTTTGGAGAAAGCGAAGAAAGTGGGAGTGGTGAGAGGTAGGGGTAACAGTGAGAGTAGGGAGAGGAGTGAGGGGTGTAGGTGGTGGGTTTGGCAGAGGAGGAAGCGGCGGCGGCGGCGACGAAACGGTTCGGTCAAGTTTCTTAAGGATGGGTAATGGAAGTTTCTTCTTGAATGACATTGTCTAGAGGGCGAAAGATGTTTTTCCGTTTTTAGAGACTCCATAGATAAAGAAAACCGATAGGCGATAAACAAGAAAATAAGAAGTTTACTAAGAGGTATTTTGGTAAATTCAAAACAGAGACTTTCTCTTTACCCTCTTTCTCTCTGATCCCCTCCATCTTCTGTAGAATGAAGCAATGATGTTTACGGGGCGCCTCCATGGAAATATCTATTCTTTAACAATTCCTGATTCTCGAAAGCTCTACAAATCTTTATTTATTTCGAGTATGTCTGTTTCTATTCTCTTTTCTTCTCATTCAATCCGATTCAGAATCTTGATAATTGTGGTGTTCATTTTTGCAGGATCTTCGCGTTTGTCTGTACACTGTGCTGTTCGCTTCCGCCCTTGCATTGATATACACAAGGTATTTGAGCTTTCACTTTCTCTAATGGGGTTTCATTTGTGCATTATAAATTTGAAAATTGAAAATTAGCATCTCACAGACCAGCCCAGTAGTAAAGGTTATTGATTGAGGAGATAAATTATATTATTTTCCATTCTATTGAATTATGCCACAAACTACACTGTAAAGTTTATAATACTGGGTAAGCTTTCATTGGTTTGTTAAAGATGAAATTTTGAAGGCTATTAACAAGTGAAACTGCTGTCTTTTCCTAATTTCCTGTTTTTAATCATGCTACTTCTCCCTGAGGTTGGGTTTGAGTAAATGCTTTGAGATTCATGTTTGTATTGCGATATATTTTCAGTGAAAAGTGAAGCAAATTGTTGGGTCTACTCTTTGGGATTCAAAGGAGGATGGGTCAATTCTTGTAACCAACTTTGAATAAGATAAATCGGCTGCAGAATTTGCCAATTTATACAAAGAAGATAGGCTTTTTGGTGGTCATGTAATCATGCTTGGAGCTGATTCTTTAAGCAAATCTGCAGCTTTTGAAGCACTGCATGCATACCCTGGTAGGTATATGTATGCTTGTTTCTTATTTTAGACAATGTTTTAAATCTTAGCTTTTTATAGTCGGTTGGGCGAGCTTGGAATAATTTTAGTAATCTTTAGGCACCTGCTTTTGTAATTTTCTGCTAATGATATGAAATTTAAACATGAGACTTCATGTTGTTTTTCTCACTGAGATTTCAAGGGCAGTCAGTCTCATACTGAGTATGCTCTTTGCTTGATCTCTATGTTTGATTGTATGTTTAAACTTACAGATTTTTTCCTTTGCTGAACTTACTGCGAGGACTGGAAAAATCTAGGCGGCCTGCAAATTGGAGGTGGTATCAACGCAGACAATTTTTCAAGTTACATAGAAGAAGGAGCCAGCCATGCCATTGTCACTTCAGTATGTTATAATCTTCTATATTCCTTAGTTTGATCATTTATTTTCCTAAAAATTGCTGACTTTCTTAAATTCAAATATTGCTTTCTCTTGTACTTTATATCCTTCATCATTGGCATGCATTCTGGTTCACGCAACGAAACCACATACAATCATAGAGCTCCATGTTTGGATTTGAAGAAAATTAGAGCATTCTTCCTGTTAAGCGAGTGGTAATCACAAAATCATGAGAAATATGCTGTATTTTGATGTAGTTATCTTGGAAAGAAGGAGCAATTTTTTTAAATGAGCTCCTGCCATCTTTTGCAGACTGTCAAAATTTTCTCATCTTGCTTTTAAAATTATTGCTTCTATTGCAGTTTGTGTTTAGTAATGGTCAAATGGACCTGGAAAGGCTAAAAGATCTTGTCCGTGTCATTGGGAAGCAAAGGCTTGTGCTGGATCTTAGCTGCAGAAAGAAGGTATGACATTGATAACTGCATCTGGCTCTATTGTTGAGTGAGTTGAGACTGGAATCTGGGATGGGATTAATTGGAACTTGAGGATTAGGCATAAACTGTTGTAACCATATTAATGCAATGCGATATTTTGAAATCAATGTAGAGTCGGCATATCGTAGGTGTTGGACATTAAAGAAAATTATGTTCTGTATCTTAGTGCCTCTTTTCCTCTTTCCCAAACTTGAGGTATTTTCTTTTTTCAACTGCTTCCTTTTACAGCCATTTATATTCTGATTCTGATATGCAGGAAGGAAGATATGCAATTGTAACTGATAGATGGAAAAAGTTCAGTGATGTATATCTTGATGAGGAAGTGTTGCAGTTTCTTGCGAACTATGCAGATGAGTTTTTAGTTCATGGTGTTGATGTTGAAGGGAAAAAGTAAGCCTTTTAATCTTTTATTATACAATTCAAAACCATTTCCTTTTAAATTCTTCCTCGTCTCTCAGTCTCACTGTCTCTCTCTCAACCCTGACTGAGATAAAGAAGCTCAATTCCTGATTTAACATGGAGCAGAATATCTCATTCAAGAGATGTTATGTTTCCTCAATTTTTGGACACTCTTATTTTATTGTTTTAGATCGCATGAACAAGTGGGTTGTAAAAGTGAAAAAAGAAATCATGCTTTTGCTTGCTAGCTTACATGAGATTTTAGCCTGGCTGGGGGATAAGAATGTTGGTGTTGTGAACTAGATGTTTCGTATCACTGGCCCACTATATGCAGGCCTTCTATTGACTGTTTAGGTAGGATTAGAAATGCCACTGTGTGGTGTAAAATCTGAAACTTTTTATTCTGAACTTGCCACTTCTTTATAATCCAATACCTTCAATCATAAATGTATTTTTATTTGCTATTTTTTTTTCTTTACAAAAAGAACAAACAAACATGGTGCCCTGTCCTGTTACTTGATCTTGAGCATGATATAAGATACCACCAAAGAACTTATTAATTTTTTTTATCCACAGATCTTTTTATTAATTTTTATATCCAAGGCATAATATTTGGATTACATGTAATTAACTGCTTGTTTGCAGGCTGGGAATTGATGAAGAACTAGTGGCATTGCTTGGCAGGCATTCACCGGTCAGTAACACGTCATTTTGCTACTTTCATGTTTTATTATAACTATTTCCTCAAGAAATGATGTATAGCTTTGACAGTGAAACATGATATTCTAGTCATATCATTTCTCTTTTGTATTGGCAATTTCAAACGCTATCATAGGAAAAATTGAAAACTGAGAATGCTTTAAGTGTATATAGGAGCCTAAATTGCCAATTGTTTACTATCCTAATTCCTAAATAAATGCTGGTAAAGTGTGTCACATGATTGTTGTTAACTGGAAAGTTCAGGGTACACATGATTGTTGTTGCCTATTGCTCGATACTTCTGATGGCCACAGAGCCCAATGATGCTAGATGAATTAGCAACTTCTAGTTGGAATCCATTCTGTTATACTGAAACCAAGCCCATAGATAGATACACATTAGTTTTGGAGCATGGATTATTGATGCATTGTGGTTTGGGTGCCAGATTCCTGTGACCTACGCTGGTGGTGTGACTGTAATGAATGATTTGGAGACGATAAACGGACGCGTCGATGTTACTGTAGGTAGTGCTCTTGATATTTTTGGAGGCAACTTGCCATACAAGGATGTTGTTGCTTGGCACAAGCAGCAGGAGACCTTGAAGGTTTAGTACTAGTACTCTTTAATTGATTTGCTTGCATGGATTAGTTAATTGAGCAAGAGAAAAGAGGGTTCTATTTTCATTTTTTTGGCTTTTGTAATATCTTTGATCTTTTTGCAGGATATTTAGCTGTCTTACACTGTTCCTTCTGTTCATGTATTTATTGGAACTTTTGGCTTTAGGCTATTTAATTTTTGCATTATATATCACTTCTTTTTAATTTTTTTTTTCAAAAATATCCTTCTATTTTGATATTATCTTTAATATACTAAATATATAGCTCTGAAAGTGGATACTAAAAATATGGTAGATGTGTATCTTTTCAAAGAATTATTTTTAAAATTGAAAGTTGAAGAAATTAAAAAAATATTGGTTCTTGCAGTTGAGATAAATGGGCTCTGGTGTTGTAACTTTAGACTTATTTTAAAAAAACAAAGTTTGGCAACCACCATTCTTGCTAAATCAAAAGCGTATTGGTAGTAATTTCAGACTTTAGCAGCCAACATGAATTTATTATCTTTTTTAGTTTATTTATTTTTGTAAATATTGATCTCTTAACTTGTGTGTGAGAAAGTTAATTAAATTAAATGCATATTTTCTTTTCACTTCTAAATTGAAAAAATCTTATATTTTCTTTCAAAATCTTAAGATAAAGGAAAATTAATTAATTATTGTTCACATTTTATTTCATTATCTTTTTTTTTTTCACTTTTAATTATTCATCAAATGGCGTTTAGAAGTTAGGCTCAACTATCCAACCAAATAGGCCTTAATTAGATATAACAATTAATCCTTGCGGATTACGATAAGAATAAAATAATGGTTCATATGATAATTTTTTTTACCAAAAACTTTAGAATTATTTATTTATATAATAAGTTTTTATACATTTGAAATTTAAATTAAAAGTGGTAAATTATAAAATAATTATTTTCATATTTGAAATTTAATTAAAGTAAAATCAACTTTTTCCATGTAATATGTTTTTTTTTCAACTTTTATTTTATAGAATCAAATGAAAATACATATCCGAGTTGATCATTAATGATTAATAATGAGCATGCAGATTAATCAAATTCATATATATATATATATATTTCATTATAATGAATTTATTAAAATTTAAAAAATAAATTTTCTTTTCAAATAATGAATTTATTTTAAAGGGCTTAGTTTTTCATAAAAACGCTTTAAATTAAAAAAAAAAATGCAAAAAATGATGAAGACATTTTGCGGACATAAAATCCCGAGTCCGAGGGGCAAAATTGATTATCTCATTTGCAAGTAAATACGATTAATAAATTATCTTCAACAGAAATTTAAACCACAGCGTACTTTTGGAGCGAAGAGCCAAAAACCAGATGCTTCTCGCAGCCACTGCTACTGCTTCACCGCCGAGAAAAGCCATGTCATCGGCTTTCGAACCTCGCTTATCACTCGTCTTCGCTCTCGCTTCTCAGGCCTCCAATGTCTCTCAGCGACGTAAATGTTATGAAAAATTTCTCAGTTTATCGTTGCTTGCACACAGTTTTTTTTTTCAATCAGTTTGAAGCTTTTTCTAATTGCTTTTCGTCTTGCAGTTTTGTTCGATTTGGCGAATGAGACTGCAAAATACGTGTTCCCGAAGAGGTTCGAGAGCCGGAATTTGGAGGAAGCACTGATGGCTGGTATATATATATATATATTTTATTAATTTCTTTTGATTTTTCCATTTTCCTTAATTGAGCTAGGGTTTTGAGTTTGTGTTTTTTTTTTTGCCTGTTTATTTGTTAGTTCCGGATCTTGAAACTGTGGATTTCAAGGTATTGAGTAGGAGAGACCAGTATGAGATTAGAGAAGTAGAGGTACATATATACATTCAGCTTTTTTTTTACCCTTTTGCTCTTCTTGTTGCTGTTTAGTTCAACCATAATTGTGGTTAATGTTTAAATTGGATTTACTGTTGTTTTAAAAGTCTTACTTCATAGCGGAGACAACATTGCCGGGGAATACTGGATTTGATTTCAGTGGTGCATCTCAGTCCTTCAATGTCTTAGCTGAGTACTTGTTTGGTAAGGTAGTTGGGATATAAATCCAGTTGCAGATTGCTCAAGTCTCACTTTGTTAAATTGCCTATTTAAGTTTGCTTAATTTTTATATATGTCATTTTTGTATTGTTTTCTAGAATACAACAAAGGAGAAGATGGAAATGACTACACCTGTTTTTACACGTAAGGGCCAATCTGATGGAGAGAGAATGGAAATGACAACACCGGTGATAACGAAGAAGGTGAGTTCACAAGATGGATTTCTATTCAAGAAATTATGAGGCTTAGTTTATATGTAATCATTGCTTGCTTAAGGCTTTGTTTCCTTTTTTTTTTTATTTCTATTTTTGCTGTTTGAATCATAATGTTGAAAGACTATTGAAATATGTCAAATTATCATATGATTTCAACCTTGACTTTTTTTTTTGTTATGGAATTGCAGTTTTTGGTCCCATGTCCAGCATGATTAGAATGTAGTTACCATTTATTTCTTTTTCTGAATTTCTTTGATGAAGATTTTCAAGCCACAAACATCTGTCTTATTAATTTGGTTGGTAAAATAACTGGAAGAAGATCTCCGTTCTATATGTAAATTTATGGTTTGACCTTGAGATCTGAATGAATAGCCTAATAGTTCAAGTTAGTTACCATCTCAAGTCTGAACAACTAGACTGGGAACCAAGTTTTATATGGAATGGGGAGCATCAACTTTACTATATAGCCTTACTGTTTAATGGGCATCATGATGTACTGACAATTCTGACTTCTGCAATTGGGATACATTTAGTTATGGATGCCTCTTTGCTTGGTCTATCTTAGTGTTGACAGTATTTTGGAGTCTAATTGCATAACTAACTTATCTTCTTTTAAGAAAAGTTCTAGTATATTATTTTGTTGTGATTTAATGTGGTCACGACTTCACTTAGATGGAAGATCAAGATAAGTGGAAGATGTCCTTTGTCATGCCCTCCAAGTATGGTGCCGATTTGCCATTTCCAAAAGATCCAACGGTGAAGATAAAAGAGGTGCCAAAGAAAGTTGTTGCAGTTGTGGCCTTTTCAGGTTTGCCCTTTATGATAAGAGTTCTTGAACTTCGTGGATATCTTGACTGTACTGTAATTCAATTAGAAATGTAGGCAGCAAGCTGTTTTGCAGTAAATGTATTAGTTATGTGGTAGACTATGTAGTAAAAAAATCCAGTAGCTGGATTAGATGTACAATAGATATTGCAGTATTTATAGTGATATTTGTAGATGAATTGATCAAGATTTCTTGATTTCTCAAGTGTATAACATGAATGCTATGATTTCCTTCTATCTGAATCAGGTTTTGTTACTGATGAAGATATTAAACAACGAGAATTGAAGTTGAGAAATGCTTTGAAAAATGACACGCAGTTCAGAGAAAAAGAGGGTGCTTCAGTGGAAGTCGCACAGGTGAGAATCTTTGATGAAGTGCTTAATAACATAGGAGTTTCTGGATTACTCCTTTTCTTTAAATATTACCTTATTTCATAAAACATCTGGTTGTAAGATTTTAATTGGCTGCAGTACAATCCCCCCTTTACACTTCCATTTATGCGGCGCAACGAGATTGCAATAGAAGTAGAAAGCAAGGAAGAGTAGCTGTTTGATAGTGATTCTAGAATCTTGAGTATAATGTACATCGTTTTTACTTTCGCTGGTATGTGGAGAATACACGGCGCCATGGATATCATGTAAATAAACCTGGTGTTATACACGACTCCACGGGTATCATGTAAATAAAACTGGTGTTATAGCTTGTATATATACAGTTTGTGAACTATTCCTTTTGAATTTCATTTTGCATGGCAGTGGGAACTTCAGTAATTCTTTAATGATTCAACGGTGTTGGTATTGATATGTAATATGATAATTACATATGAATTTTCTAGAGGCAAATTAATAATGTATAGCTGAATAAAAATCCGTAATTGTTTGCCGAATGTAGAGGAAAATAGAAAGGAAATGCCAAGAAACCTCAGTTGACACTAACATTTGTCACTTCCTGTTTTGAGTTCTGGATATTCTATTCAGAATTCTGCAGAGAGGGTAAGAACTGAATTGACCATTTACATTCTAAAAGGAGGGTGAGAACTGAACTTGCTATATGGGATTAGAGAGTTTCTATGGCATCTTCAAGTGTCAGCGCAATGGTTAACCTCCTAAATTGGTAATTCTGAAAACTAGATTATTTGATGTTCTAATTATAATTGGTGAATAATTTGAGGTAAACTTGGCGATGACTATGATCCATTTTTTTAAAGCTATTAGAATTTTGCCCTTGAAGGAGTCCTACAAATTCTTTTTTGGGCCAACTATGATATGATTCCTCAAGGGGACTAAATTGATAAAGAGTAAAGTTTTAAAAAAAATAGGAAAGTGCTTAGTGTCTTTCCGAGAAAATAAAAATAATGAGAAACGAGAAAGTGTGTGGTGTTTTCCGAAGAAAAAAAATTAATGAATGGAGCCCTCAGAAGTCTGACTTGTCATAATTGGATCTAGATTTATGCTTGCTAGCGATCAAGATATATTTGATTTCCTCAATTCAGAAATGCTTGGAAAGTAAGGAAAGCACTAAAGAGTCTATTAAGAAATTATTCAGAAATACTGAGTTGGATTGAATACACACAAAATTTCGAGAGAATTCTAAGGGAGGCCATGCTCTTATGCTTTACTTCCTTCCATGAAACATCTTGGCTTATGGAAACTACACCAGAAATGTATTAGTAACTCTTTAGATTGCCAGTTTAGTGAGTGATCCTTACTATGGCAATATCCCAGTCAATCCACTGGGCATCATAGTGGAGATGCTGCAGATAATGGAGTTTGAAAATGTGACCAGCTTTGAAATTTTTCTCAAATTTTCTTCCGCGGATTCATACTATAAGATGAACAAATGTAATTGCTATCAAATTTGTATGAAATAACATTACATGTTTGTTTCTAATTTCATCCATTGGTTTGAGTAGTCTAAAGTACTTGTTTCGCAGTTTTATCTGTCTGTAATGACTTATCTCCAGGGATTGAACAATCAAAACTTTTAAATATAAAACCAATTCCTAAGTTAGAAACAATCAAAACTTTATATTATAGTGTTACATCAGGTGGGGGATAATTGGCATATAAATCGCTCCTCTTTTGTTTTTGTTCTCGTTAATCTGCTAATAATGCCATAGTATAATTTTTGTTCATATCAGTTAGTCATCCATCGTTTTTAATATTGGCCATTACATGGTTAACTTGGCATGGCTAATACTGGAAATTTTCTAAAGAAATTCACGGTACCGCCAGGGATAACTGCTACACTTCGGCTGCAACATGGCAAAGTATTGACACAACCATGTCCATGACCATGACCAAGTTTGTGATTTAAAACCGTATGGTCATCATTGCATTAGTATTATAATGAGGCTTAATACATACATAATCTCTTGAATTTGTGCATTTTTGTCACATAGCCTCCTAGACTGTTCAGATAACCACTTTGCCCCCCCCCCCCCCCCCCCCCCCCCCCCCCCCCCCCGAACTCATTTTTTTCTCAATAGAACCACCCTTTGTATGCTAAAGTGGTAGATTGTGTGAATGCGCGTGTATACTTTTGTGTGAATTATTTTATTTTTCAGTTGCATATTCTGAAATAAGCTTGGAACGGTTATTTTAAATTCTCCACTCTTCTTCTTCTTTACTCTTCATTTCAAATCAACAACAACAACAACAAAGCCTTAATCTCAAGTTAATTAGGGTTGACTATATGAACTCTTCATTCTACTCTTCATTTCAAATCGCACAAACTAAATCCCTAATCCCTAATTTCTTAAATCTCCTTTTTTTTTAGACCATGGCTTCAAATGGTCACAATGAATATGTATCAATCTCATATGCTAACTATGCTCAATCTCCTTTAGTCGTACTTGATTGCTTTTGTAGACAAGCAATAGCTCTGAAGATGTCGATGACTAAATCGAATCCTGATAGAAGATTTTATGAGTGTAAGAGATATGGGGTAGGTGTGATTGGTTAAATTTATAATCAAGTAAGGTTTTTTTTGTGCATGTCATTTTAATTTCTGGAAAAGAAATTGCAGGTCGATGGTGAAGAAGTATGTCGGTATTTTGTGTGGTATGAATCTCCAGTTTCAGATAATGTGGCCAAGTGTGTGATGAGACTAATGAAGAATATTAAAAAAGTTGAAGGCCAAAGGGATTCAGCAATGGTTACTACAAAACGTCTGAAGTTTGTGGTTCTGTATTTGGTACTGTTGATTATAGCTGGGAAGTTTATTTAGGCTTGAGGAGATACGAGATGTAATATTGTTGTTGAAGTTTATAACAGTTTTTTAGTCTCGGATTGTAGGCTATTTATGGTTGGGGATGTTGTGTTTGGATTGTAGTGAATATTTTGTGGGAATTGTTGATGTTAATGTGGTCACTATAATTAGTTTGTTCTGTTTTGTTGGGCTTAAATTTTGTAGTTAAAACTGTCAAAATGATGCAAATATCTTTTGTATACACATCAGTTCTATCTTATTGAATCAATGAAATCATTGGCACTCCCCTTTTGCCTAAAGTTTTGTAACAAATTTCTATATTGTTTGTTTAATACTAAATGCATATCTGGTGTTGGAAAACAAAATGCACACAATAATAGGAGAATGAAATTGCAGTAGGAATGACTTTGTAAATGGACAAAAAAAATTATCTTATATTTACAAATAACACACACAACCTATAAATGGACAAAGAAATTCTATTATGAAAGCAAAATGAACACAACTTATTGCTGCAACTCACAACCTCTGAACACAAATATAAACACAATCTGTATAAACATAAAAGCAAAGACTGCATTAATAAATTTTATGCTGTTTTTGACAACCAAACAACAATTCAAAACATCCATCAGTTATAATTGATTACATTAACATTACAGTTCTCAAGTTTCGTAAAAACAAACCAAAATAACATTAATATTATGATTACATAAATAACAGTTCTATTACTGCAACTCATCAAAAATAACTATTATTCTATACTTTTGATTCATTTTTCCTTATCTCTTGCTTCTTCTGCAGCTTTTCTCAATTGGATCCTTGCACTAACCCTTTCTTGTTGCAGTTGTCTTGTAGTCACTGCTTTCCTTTTTTTAAACTTCAGACTATGAAGGGTGAACCCTATGTCACCAGTCACTTCAGCAGACCTCTTAATAGCTCTTGTGTTAATGAACCTACTGTTATGCATGCCAACATGATAAATCAAGGTAACTATTGTCAATCCAACATCTAAATACCCACCAAGCAACACAAACTAATATAACTTCTTACATTTTGTATTGTAACTTCTGTTTTTTGATTAATGTACACACCATAACCTCTCTATCAGGTGCATCTTGTAGTGACCTTTTCTATCCTCTTCCATTGGCTTCATTTGTTGTAGGATTTGTCACACTTAATCTAGAGCTGAAGGCAGTGTTGGCACTCGATGGAGACTCAATGTGTGGTACAACAATTGGTTAGGATCTAATTGATGCAGGAACTAATTGTGAGACTTGAGGAGAGATAGTGTATGTACCTAGGTTTGCATTTGATGACTAGGAAGCTTGAGGGTAAGCAGTAGATTGTGAGGACTGCAATGACTCGTTAAAAAAAAACACAAGTCAGTTATAATTTATCAAATTAAAGACATGAAAAAATTAGCACTAAATAAATGGCAACCTTATAAGGACATCCTATCTTGTTGTGATTTTGTTGCCCATAAAGTGAATAAGTTATTTTAGCCCCACTTCTTGAAAACTTTCCAATCTTCTTAGGTTCATCCCTTGGCTTCCTCCTATTTTTTTAGGTCTACCAGGTGAACTCTTAATCTTTGATGGAATTATCTCAAGGTAGTCCTCCTCTGTCCATAACTTCACTCCAGGCACAGGTTGAATGTACTGAGTATATGCCTTCAAATAAGTTTCCTTTCTATACCAGTGGCATATGTAGTCCTCAGGGTTCAATTGCCTAAAGTGCATCACGCATACAGTATGTGCACATGGAATCCCTCTTAGCTGTTAAGCCCTACAACTGCACACCTCTTTTCTTAAGTCAACTATATGTCCATACTCTCCTTCACTTACCTCAAATCCAGCATCTCCATTCCATAATATACTGCAATTCATTGACCTCTCTTTGGCAACTTCTAATTTATCGATTGCCATAAGGGAAATGTCAGTAATCCATGTACTACAAAAATCTCTCATTATTCTTGTTCTTGTCATCACCTTAGCCCTAATCTCTTCCAGCATGGAGATTATAGATTTATGTCTGCAACTTAAGATCTAAGTATTGAATGTCTCACACATATTATTTTCATATGAGTCATTCTTAGTATTAGTCATAAAATATACCATAACTCATGTTTCTTTATTGTAACATAGCAAATCCTCAACAATTCCCTTTCCTATCTTACTCAAGGCCTTCAAGTTCTCTTTAAACTTAACTTCGAAAGTTGACTTTGCACAAGCCCAAAATCTCTTCCTTCTCTCTGTACCTCTCTAATTTTTTACCCAATTACTCATAATATGCCTATCACACATCCTATGTTCTATGGCTGATAGTAGCATTTGTATTGCAGGTAACAATCCGTAGAAGAAAAAAAAACAAATAGTCAAACAAAATAGAAGTTAAAAGAAAAATAATTGAACAATTAGTCAAATTAAAAATAACAATTACAACTGACCTTTTGCATATCAGTTATGATGATAGTAACTTCACCCTCTCCAAGCTCCAAATCTTCCCTCAAAATTCTTAAAAACCAACTCTATATTTCTTTGCACTCAACCTTCACAATAATCCAAGCAATTGGATACATTTGGACATTCCCATCTTTTACTACTACACTCAGAAACTGGCCTTTGCAAATCCCTTTGAGAAAATATCCATCTAACCCAATTACTCTCCTACATCCTTGAAGAAAAACTTACTTCACTACATGGAAGAAAATTTAAAACTTATTAAATAAAACTCTCCCTGTTTCACTCTCTTTATTAACCTTCAAAATACAATTGCTTCCTGGATTTGATTCTAGGATCTCATCTGCATACCATTGTATTTTACTATACTCTTCTTTGTAATCTCCCATGTATTGATTCATTACTCTCAATTTTACTCTTCTACAAATTGTCTTGCCTACATTGACTTTAAACTCCCTCTTACATATATCTTGTAACTCCCACAACTTAATCTCTAGTTGAGAAATTATCCTATCCTTTAAAATCCTTGATAAAAACTTGGATGTGCATAACTTATTTTTGTTCTTCTTATAGCACTTATGCATAAGGTTGTATGTCTTCACTTTGAAATCACCACTGTTACCTTCTACACTCCCAAATACCACTCAATTGTAGTCTGGTTCTTTACACTTAGCCCTGACTCTACACCATTAATTTGGTCTTATTTTAAGCTGAATTCATTTTGCAATTGCATAGTTACATAAGGCTTCTTTGAATTGTTTAGCATTCTCAAACACCATGCCAATTTTCCATAATGAAACTTTACAATTTGGGTTATAATGACCATTCTTACTTGCAACTCTTCTTTGTGACTCCTCTTCTTCATCATCATTTTCTTCACAACTTTCTAAACTCCCATCATCAGAGCTGTCAAAAAAATCTTCATCCCTTCAACTTTTCCTTTAAATCTATCTGCCCTAGATCCACCATCACGAAAGCCAACATCATTCCTAGATTCCCTTAAATCAATTGTATCATTTTGTTCTTCAGCTTGCTGTTTCCTAGAATTTCTCTTTCTTATTCTAAAACACTTAGCATGTGCTCTTGTAGATCTCAGCTCTTCATTGTCTTCACTACTTTCATCACTCTCATTAGGTATCTCAAATTCAAGATTTGTATCACTTTCATCCCCACTTGAACATTCTGCCTTTAACTCATCCTCATCATCTTCTGCCCTACCATCATCCTCTCTATCAGACTTATCTAACTCAGCATTATCAACACACCCTTTTGGCCAAGAATCTACAGGTCGAACCTCATCAATATTTTCATCATCTATAGGCTCAGATCCTATAGCAAACTCAGCTTGTTCAGTGGGATCATTACACACATCGTCATTGACAGATGCATCTACATTTACAGCTTCACACCCACCATTTTCTGTCTCATTTACTGAGTCTAGGTTAACTATATTATCACCCTCAAATGAGCCTGGATTTACACCCCCATGCCCCTCTACAACACATGGTGAGACCACTTTTTCAGTATCAAATATTTTCTCATTAGTTTGAAGATTTCTATCTTCTAAATATAGCCCACTTGTATCCACAACCTTAGCTCTACTAACTCCATTATACATGTATAAGTCCATAACTTCACCATTTTTGACACCCAAGGCAAAGTTATATAACTCTGTATCAGTGGTTATAGGTGAAATACAGAACTACAATAGAGCTTATAATAAACCATCTCAGCTAAAGCAAAACCCAACTGCTTAATGTCATCCATCAACTCAGGAATCGATATTAGGTCAAGATCATAATCGGCAAATTTAACCTTACCCCCAACATATTTCTTCCTATCCCTTCTATCGACACTAAAATTCCCCATAGTAGTTTTACTTAGCAGTAATGACACTATCAACCATCTTAGATGAACCCTAAAATTAAAACGAAAATGAGATAAATCACTTGGTACCTTCAGACCATTACGACTACCTTCTTGAACAACCGATTATTCGATTGTCGGTTGATTTCGAAGAAGAAAACTAACTTTGGTTTCAAATGCAATATTTGCAATCTTATTGTGAACAAATCAAAGATTTTTTAGATAACACTTTAGATTTCTGACCAAATTGATTGAGAAAAATTGAATATCAGAAAAAAAAAAAGAAGGAATTTTTAGAGAACTCAAACAGAGATATATCAATTTGGGAAAGTGTCTTTGTTGTTTATAACGTATTTTACCTTTGCTGGTATGACATCCAGGTATTTCCACTGTTATCGCGTTTGACAAATATGTGCTATATCACATCTGATTTTATTAAATGAATGGGCAGTTCTATTAAGGAAAAAATGAGTTTAGAGGGCAAAGTAGTTATCTGAAGAGTTCAGGGGCTAAGTGAGAAAAACGCACAAGTACATGGGAGTTATGTATGTATTATGCCTTATAATAAATAGTCATTACTAGATTTTGAGTGCAGGATTGAACCTACATTGAAGTTTCAAGTATTTGTTTATTTTTGTTTTATGTTAATGGCATTGGAAAAGCACTGTCCAGAGTCCAGAGTGGGAGAGGAGAGGCAAATTTCTGAATTTTTATATCTTGTAAAGGGTAATGATTGAAATGTGGTGCACACTGCCCTGAAACTCTTTCCCACCATATTAATACAAATTTATAGTAGATTTAAGTTGACTTGTCTTTTCAGTCAATGTATCAACTATCAAAATGCCATTTAATTATAAACAAATAACAATGGCACTACTGCTGCCTGAGATACGAGCAGAAGCAGCACTACTACCACTAATGTAGCTATATTGAAGAAAGAAATATATATATATATATATATACATATATATACATATATAACTACATTATTAAAGAGAAGAATCTTGTATTGTACAGGTAAAATATTGAAGACTTGAAGGATGCCGACATCATTTATTTATTTCTTTCTTTATTGGCCTGGCAGTTGAGGCCTGGAATAGATATTACCATGTCATCATTTTTTTGTATGGCATGCCCGAGAAATTATACAGTAAATGATTATTTCATCTAGATATCTTAATTGAAATAATAAAATAATTAAAAATATTAATATTTTTTTAAAAATACATTTTAAAAGTTATCTGTTGAATTTTATAATTTTTTCTGATAAACAAATGCAATTATTTAATTAATTTATTATTTCAATTAGAATTCATGGTTGAAATAACTGTAATATTACATAATTTTTCCCTGAATATAACATGCAATATAACATGTTATTACATGTCTCATTACCATTTTTGTTACGATGACATGCTGACATGTAAAGCTTACATGGCAAATATATAGTTACTTTTTCTCTCATTCTATGGTGACATTTGAAGCTTATTGGCAATTTAGAGTCCAATCATAATTTTTTTCAGAAATTTCTAGTCTATGCTAAATGTATGGTTGAAAGTGGAAAATCCTAGGTCGGAGCTACAAAAAATAAAAATACAAATTGAAGACCCAATAAAGAGAAAATGGTTCAAACTCAATGTGCAAAGAAGCTTAACACTTGAATCATCAAACAAGCCAAGCTATTATTTATCCATGTTGTCCAAAATACTAGGGAAAATTACATAACTCACTAGATTTTATAAAATGTCTACATATTTTATTAGGAATATTTTAATTATTTTATAAAAATATATATAATAAATTCAGAATAAATTTACAAAAATTATCACCTATATAAGAATGTGATAAAGTTATATAAGCTAATTACAAATTTTGCTAAATTTAAAAATATTTTAAATATATGTTAAATTTGTATTTTTGTTATTGTAAAAATCACAAAATGACCCAACTCCCTTGATATGGGCTCCCCTTATATGGTGGGAACCACCCCAAGTAATTGCAAGTATAAATTCATGTAAACTAATTAAGCAAGGATTTTCTTTTTTTTTTCTTTTTTTTTTTCCACTAGAGCTTCTATTTTCATTTCCACCCTTCTTTTATCTTGTTCTAATTTGCCATTTATCTGAGTTAGACGTACTCTCAATAAGTTTATTTCAATGAAACCATATGCATGTGTGGACATGAAATGGTGCTTTGAATGCTACAGGCAGACTTGGGTGATATGTCAGCTGGCTGCAGATTCATTTCTTATATATAATTGAAAAGCAAGAATAAACTAAAATATGTCAATCAAACACTTCTGATGAGAAGGCAAGCTAAATTGTCTATTTTCCAGTATATTTTTTTTTATACACTGTCTATTGTATATATATATATATATGTTAAACTAAATAAGAAAAATTATTTAAGATGTGAGAAAGGGATTAGTTTACTTATAAGGCTATGATTTACTAGTCTATTTCAGGTATGCTCTCTAATACAGGCTTCCAACTTTTGTAGTTATCTTTATTATCTGATGTATCAATTGTATCTACTCTCTGTTGATTCTGAAGCTGAGAAACCATATGATCAACTGAAAATCCTCCTTTCTGCAGCATTTCTTTCAATTCTTGCTTACTGATCACCAACTGGATTCTTACTACTCCAGTACTTTCTTGTCTATCTTCTTCCTCTTCTGGAACTGAAAACCTGACTTTTTTCTTAACTTCTTGTGGGGATGGCAAAGGAAGAGGAACAAGATAATACAAGTTGCCACCAAGAAGTTTTGTATCTGGTACAAGATGCTGGAAAGCCTGATGAAGTGAAGCAGATACTGCATAACCAGAGAAATCTGAAAGTACTTGCTGAACTCTTATTGGTGCTTTATATTCAAGAATTTTCCCATCTGGTTTCATTACTTTGATAACCTTTTCTTGCACAACTATGCAATTCCCCATGGTTTCTATGTTACTGTAATAACTTCTTGAAAATTATGGTGAATATATTTAGAGTGTTGGGGTCACCGAATGTAATGTATTTATGAGAAGATGGTTATACGATTGCCCTTATTATTATTCAAATATTACAGAGACACCCTTCTCTTTTTCTGGGTCCCATGGTGTTGATTTTCGCTGGTGTGTAAGCAGGACTTGCAACTCTTAACCGACCTATGTGCAGATTGTGGGGGTCAAACCCAGTAAAAAGGTGTTAAAATTATGCACGATTAGCATTATACAAAGTGA
Organism: Garcia nutans; assembly: GCA_947685225.1. Lineage (NCBI taxonomy): Eukaryota > Viridiplantae > Streptophyta > Magnoliopsida > Malpighiales > Euphorbiaceae > Garcia > Garcia nutans. The sequence continues at coordinate 2,957,127 of CANTUV010000060.1, forward strand.
TTAGTATATCATAAATAAAGTAAAAAAAAGCATGATTATTGCATCTTTATTATTTGCAAGTTGTTTACAGTTCTGTACAGCACAAACTTTTTACATTGTCATAATTACCCCTTAATTGTAGTAGGCTATTGAGTTTTTACAAGACAGTGAACTATTTCAGGAACTTGATTGCTCCTTCCATTAGCATTACTGTAAGTGGATTATTACCAGACTCCAATTTTTACAGTGGAGGATTAGCTAGATCTTGTAGGACCAGTCCAAACCTTAAGTTTAGTGGTTGACCACTTGGTGCATCATGGATCAGGTTATCTGGTTGACTGCAAGCGCGCAACATTGGCTACCTCTGCTCCTCCTTCAAGAACAACTACGTTAACTTCATATTAACCTACTGAGTCTAAAAATGTCTCGGACTATAGGCTTCAGGCAATTAGAAAATCAAGAATTTCGAGAGATTAAAAATAAATTCTGCCAAAAAATTGTCATAAATGGAAAAAATAGAGTTTTCACATACCTAAATATTACAGTTTGATAAAATAAAAAAAACAATATATATCACCGAGAAACAGTGTGTTTGACTCATTAGTTTATTTCTCATTAGACTAAATTTAAGAAAGGCCCAAATTCGAAATTTAATTCTTGCATAAAATTAATAAATTACCGTTAAAACAGTTTTCGGTCAAATCACCTCATGAATGTTAGGGCTGTCTGGTCTGTTTCGTTTTATTGTTTTTTTTTTTTTGCACCACTTTGCTTTCTGTAGAATCAACAACTTGCTTTAGATTTGGCAAATAAGGTTGGTTGGCAGAAAGCACTTAATTTTCTTTTCCTATTATTCTGATTTGCAATATTATATTATTGATTGCTAATTACATTTTTATTGCAATTTACTGATATATATATATATATATATACATAATTAAATTAATAATAATTACAATAATTACAATAATCACTTAATTACTTTGGTAATGCCAGTTAGTTAAAAATTAATTATTAGTTAATCCCAATTGGCAATTTGCCTATGATGTTCTTTATCACATATATCATCAGTACCTGTCCTAATACCTTCCTGTGACTGTCGACTGACAATATACAATGCACTAGTTAGGCCTCAAATAGTCCCATTACTTGTGGTCCAGTTGGATCAACTAGTGCGGCTTTATAGACCTATGATTTGCTCAAATTGCACTTTAATGGACAACATTAAGCAAACAAAAGGTAAAATTACAATTTGGGATTCGGTCAATATTAATTGTCCAAGAAATGAAAGTAAAAAATTCTAAAGAGCCCATTAGAGTTAATAAGGGTATGAATAATGGGAATTTAGTGAGATTTTAGAAGAAAAATAAAATAAAGGTTTTGCTTAAGCTTAGTGGTGTGTGATTTTTTTCCACACGCATGCTCTAACATAATAAGTTTCTGGGTAATTCTTTAATTATGAGTGGGTAGGAAGTGAACTTCTCTTTTGTATTTCAAAGGGAAAAGGAAGAAATAAAAAATAAGGGACAAAAAAAGACAATGACTTGTGAACAAAAATCAACTGTTGCTTTGTTAGTGCTTAATTCTAATGTTTTCTACACGCATGCTGAGAACAAAAAAAAAAGAGGTGTTCTTAATTGTATACAGTCGTCTTTAAATTACATCTATTCATGGGTCGATCTAAATTTAAAAAATTATTAACTTTTTAACAATTAATTTATAAATTTATTCATTAATTGAGAATCGCAACCCACCCACCGATGAACAGGTTTGGCTATAAAATTGGAACTCCTACTTGAGAAAATCTTGATAATTGTATAAGATAATGAAAAAGGCAAAGAAAAGATAATGAAATGTTGATATTTTAGTTAAAGTTGATGAAAAGTTCATACTAGCTAGGCAAGACACATACATGCCAAGCATTCAATGGCTGGGCTTGCAGCACTTTTAACAATGGAAGATATTTTTGCCAAAAAGAGACCAGAAAAAGATATGAAAATCCTGTCTTTTACATAGTGCTTTAGCATATTCAAGAATTAATCTCATTTTTGTTATTGTCTTAGTTTTTTCTTCTCTCTCTCTCTCTCTCTCTGTTTTAATAAAGGATTGATTATACTGTTATAATGTCAGCCTGATGAATGCATTTTTTTTTTCTACTTACCATATATTATAAGTGCATAAATGTTGCATCTAATCATAAAGGTTAATTCTAATGTTTTCTTCCCCTATTGATAACTCTACAAGATATCTTTATCATAAGCAGAAATTTTAGAAATGAAGCAAAATCACTCTCTTTTTTTTGGGTATACAAAGCGCTCTCTATTTTTGAATCTTTAAGTTTTATCCTCCTTATTTAAATGAAGAAAGAACCCTTTTTCTGTGATGATAAAAAAAAAAAAAAGAATATCTATTTCACACAACATTTTGTTCTTTTTCAACAACTCAAATCAAAATCGATAAGTAACTCTCTCCATTTTCAAACGAAGACAAACCCAACATTCCTTTCTCATTCTTCCAAGATTTTCTTTGATTTTTCTCTTCTTCTTTTTTTTCTTCTGTTGCTTTGTTGCCACTATCGATTTGCCCTTGAGTGGCTGAGGACCACTTCTGCTGACATGGCACATTGGAGTATGACACTTGCTCTTCAATGGTTGGTCTGCCACCGCCTAGTAGACTTCTCCCTTACTCATGGATTGCTATTGTTGACCTCATCAAGTTTCAAATTTTCCATTAATATATCTTTTTTATCTAATTAATTGATTGCACCATCCAATTAGTGCCACGTATAAAATTAATAATTTTTTACATTTAATTAGTTAATTATCTCTCCCTCTCTCAATGATTATACATAATCGTTAATGAGGGCACGTATGAAAACTTAGTTTAATAGTAAATATATTTTTTCTGAGTAATTCATAATTAATTTTTTTCTTTTTTAATTATAATACTCAAAAAAAATTTAATTAAATAGAAGAATTTCTATTGTGAAATTAACAAGAAATGAGTATGGTTATACTATCTTTTTCCTAATAAAATTATTATTTTTTATAAAAAGAATATCTCATTTAAATTGTCAATTTATGTAACTAAAAAAATTAACTAATTTTTTTCTCAACTACACTCTTATTATTAATAAAATAATTAATAAAATCAGAATATAATAATTATTTTAATACTAATCGACTAATAAAAAATATTATAATCTATTTAAAATAATATTTTATAAAATTAGAACAATATAATGATTATCTTAATATTTATACAAGAGTTAAAAAGCGAGAATTTTACTAAAATGGGAGAGTAATTAAAATTGATAACCTTAGATTTTCAATACTTTTCGGTTTATTAAAGAAAATACTACAAAGTTGAATGTATGATTGAAGATTCTTTTTTTTTTTGTAAACAATATTAATGTTTCTATTATTTGAATTCGGTAGCATTTTTTTTTTTTATAAAAATGACTAAAAATCATACAAGTTTTCATTTTTAAAGTATCAATCCTTTATTAGTTTTCATTTTTAAAGTATCAATCCTTTATTGTATTACTCTTTTTTATTAATGGTTGAATAAAACTTCTCATTGAATTATAAAAAAAAAAAACACACACACACACACACGAGAAATAAGCAAAGTTATAAATATTTTTTTTTTTAAATAATGATGAAATTGATAATTTTTATATACCATATTATTGAAATTTTTTATTTTGTTCCGAATTATGATGCAACTTATTTGTAATTATAATTGAAACTTAGTTTTTATAATTTAAAATATATTTTATTATATATCATATTTAACTAATAATTAGAATAATTTGTTCCAATATTTAGGTAGGACTTATATCATTACATTCAGTAACCAAGAGAATCTAGGACTGTTCACACATATCTACCACGACAATCTTATTGTATCCTAAATCACATTTTAATTAATTTTATTAAACTTTTAATTTCCAAATTAATTCTAAAAATACTTTTGTTACTATTAAAATAAAATTATTGGTTTTGCTGTGATGTTCATATAAGCCTTATTTATACACTAACATATTAAAAAAAATCACTTTTTAACTTTTTTAAATACCTCACAGTTTTTGTATATTTTAAATATATTAGATGCATATTAGTGTATATCGAATATATTAAAGGTACATCCTACATTTAGTATACAAAATATAGGGTATATTTTAATATATTAAATGTATATTAGTATATATCTACCATATAAAAAATGTGTAAAAAAATATGGGTACAGTTGAAAAAAAAATGATGATCTTACACACATGTAAAATTTTGGAAAACCTTATCAATTATCAAAATTTTGGCCTTTTGGGTATTCTCCCAAATCTAGCATCTTCAAAATAATCTTACGATTTTATATTTTTATAAATATATAATCCTAAATTATACTAAATAGATAAAAAAAATTACATAGTCAATTCTAATTAACTGAGGATTAATATTGTGTTAAGTTGAGAGTAAATAATTTCAGATTTTTTTTAATTCAATGTTTCTTCTACCACAAGACATAAGCTTTGGCCAGTGGCAATAGCTAATTGTAGTTCAATTTGTGGAAAATTTAATATATATATAAATATTTATGATAAAAAAAATTACCTTATATTTATTATAAGTTTATTATAAAATGAGTTAATTATAATATTTTTTTTAATTTTTTAATTTTTGGGTCATAATGGTCTTCCTGGTATTGATCCTCATGCTAAGGTATAGAATCAAATTTATTCTTGATATGAGTCTGCTACACGTTATGGCCCATATCTGGAGCCCAACATTAACTCTGAGATTTTTCATCTCTTTGTTGATTAGGCTTTTTAAGTTTGGCGTACTTCCAAAACTCTCCAAAAATAAAAATATTTTAAAAATAAGAACATTTATTTGACAACCTTAAAAAAATTATTTTAAAAATATTATAAAAATTAAAATATTTATATTTTTATAAAAAATTAAAGTAAAATTTAAAAATATCTCATTTTTTACTAAAATAAATTTTTTTAAAAAAATACTTTTTTCCTCATTTTACTTTAATTTTTATTTTTTTCAAAATTCACTATTAAATAAAAATATTTAATAAAATAATAAAAATTAATATTTTAAATTATTTTTAGCATATAAAAATTATTATTTTTCATAAAGAAAAAAATTTTAATTTTAATTATTAAAAATAAATAACACTCAAAAAAATAAAATAAATAAAAATATATTGATAAAAATTATTAAATTTATTTTTAAATAATTTTCATATATTATACACATAAAAAATAAAAAACTATGCATAATTTCATTATGCGGATATTATATAGATTTTCTGTATATATTTTGTATATGTTATAAATTTTTATAAATATTACGTGCATGTTATATATTTATTATCTAAATTATGTGTATTTTATGTAAAAGTTATTGAATATTGTGTAAATATTATATGAATATTGTGAGAATAAAAAATTTAAAAATAAAATTAAATAAATATTAAAAATATTATGTAGATACTTATAGATGTAATTTGTATTGTTGATTGTATATTTTATATATATTATGTATATATTTTTTTATATATTTTTATGTTTATATTAAAAATATGACATTAAAAAATTTTAAATAAAAAATATAAATATAAATAAATAAAATGAACATAAAAATAAAAAAATTATAAAAATAGAAAAAAAAAGAAAAAATACTGTTTAAAACGTAATTTTGAAAGAAAAAAAAAGCATCCTGTCCCATAAAAATGAAAACTGAAAGTTTAGATCCTTGTACAGTATAAATTTTCCTTAAAAATTTTTATTTTTTAAAATATTCACTTTTATAACTTTTAATTTTAAAAAATTTTAATTTTAAAAACATCCCACAAATTCAAAAAATAATTTTAATTTCAATTTGACATAGGACTGATAAAAAAAGTTAATTCAACCAAAAACTGAAATGCAACTGAAAACAAGCTGAAGATATGATTAATCAAATAAAAGATTTAAGCTTAAAATTTTTATTTTTAATATTTTTCATTTCAATTTTTATTAATAAAATGGTTCAATTCAATTGATTAAACTAAATAGTATATATATAATTATTTTAATATATTATGTTTAAATTTAAAATGCATATTTTTAAATTTTAGTTGTCTAAGATTTATTATAATGAATAATGTTTGATTTTTTTTTTTGCTACGTGTGAATGAAATTTGTTTAATTTTAGATTTTTTTATATATATAAAGTATATAACCACTAAAAATTAAAACAAAAATATTGGTTTTTTTTTTAATAGGAACAAAAATATTGGTTAATTATGGTTTATTGATTGTCGATTAATTATTTATTTATAATTTGATTTTAATTTGAGATTTTTATAAATTGATACCAATCATTGCGTTTTTGCATACATCTCATAAAAAAAATTATGTTAAAATTAAATATTTAATAAAAATTATAAAATCGATGACATAAAATCTAATTTTGTCCAATAAGGCTTCCCAAAATTTTGCATGTATTGTTCCTGTTTCAGGGAAAGAAGGGACAAAAAGTACTGCAAAATATTATTGGCCTTAACTTAATTTCCTGTCCCATCCTTTAACAATGCAGACCACTCAACTTCCCATCAACGCCTCCTCCATTTCCCCCTCACCGGAAAAAATACCATGGCCGGAGTTCTCAATATCCATCAACCTTCTATTTTCTGCTCAATTCCCGGCAATAGGAGAATACCCAGAAGGCCAATTTCCATTATTAGAGCCACCTCAGAGACTCCTCTCTCGTCTTCTTCAACGAGCACCACCATTACCAGTGAAGACCAGAAGCTAGAGGCTTCTTTTACTGCTCCTCCCAATTTCAACCCACCGGAACCTAAGCCGTTTTCTGTTAAGCCCGGCAAGACTTGGGACATTCTTGGTGCTTCCCTAGCCTTGTTTTTCCGATTGGGAACTGGGGTTTTCGTTTCTGGGTAATTCAAAAGCAACTCGTTCTCTATCTCTTTCTTGCTTGTTTGTTTGACAAATTTATGGTTGATTGAATTTCATTCTCAAAATTTTGAGGTAAATGTGAGAGTGAATTTGAGAGTTTTAAGTAATTAACTAACTATTAATAGATATAAATAAAGCATGCAAATGAACAAAATGTTCAAGATCAATCGAAGAAGTAGGCAAGTTTAAGGATACAAATGACTTGGAAAGGAGCTGACATTACTTTTGTAATGGAGCCCCAAGCTTAGCATCTTTTTAGTGCGTTCTCTCTATTTTTTTTTTTCACTTGTTTTGTCTTTTGTGTTTCACTATCACCCCTTGGGCATATTCTTTTATAAAAGAAAAGGAAAATCAAAGATGTCATAGAGAAGATTAAAAAAAAACTTGAAAGACTCAAGAATTAGGGATTACCAATCATAGTAAACCTAATCTGAAGTATTGTTATGCATTCAAGTTCTGACACAAATAGTACTACAGAGTACCATGTCTTGGTCATTTTGGTTAAATATTGCAGCAGTCGCTTGCATGTTTACTGAATTATCTTGCATTTGCATTTTACTGTGGCAGGTATTCCGCATCTTTTGTTTCCAAGGATGAAATTCCACCTGGCCAGTATGCTCTAGAAGTATCTGGTAGCTGTCAAATTTCTTAAGTTATTCATCACACTAACTTGTGATTATAATTTTCTGTTAATGGCTGGTCAAAATTTTATCTCAATTGAAAGAGGCCAAAAGTGGAGTATCAATTTGAAGCTTTAAGTTGACATGTTTTATGCTTGCATATGGAAATATCTGTTCTAGTAAAAGTATCTGAAGAACTCATTTCATCTATAACATTAATGCTGCATTTTCATTTTTATAGGTTACAAAGTGAAAGAGACCTCAAAACTTGGCCCTCGCCCAGAGAAGCCTATCGAGATATATGAGTTTGAAAGGTATACTGGTTTCCAAATAATTAGGTATTCTTGCAGAATGAATCTAGAGAGTAACTTTCCCTTTAAAAAAGAAGAAAATTTGGAGCTTTATTTTTGTTTTGTTTTGTTTTTTCCCTTTCACCTTTCATGTTACTTTTTTATAAGCAATTTTGATGAATAAGACTGAATGGTTTTCTTTGTATTTTCACATATTGATTTTCCTTGACCACTGGCAAACTTCAGCTGTCCATTTTGTCGCAAGGTAATCTCAAGTTATTTATAACTAAGATTTGTTTTTTATGCAGTTAATTTGGCATCTCCTGTGTCCATATATACGTGAGATAAACTGTTATTTATTTCATGTTTCTTAACAAGTTGGTTGCTCTTATCAGCGCTGTGTCCCTGAAATTACATTTTGCAGCTTCCTTGTTATGTTGGCTAACAATTGTAAATGTTTGCAGGTTAGAGAAATTGTTGCAATTTTAGATATTGATGTTTTGTTTTATCCTTGCCCCAAAAATGGTCCTAATTTCCGTCTGAAGGTCGTTCAGATGGGTGGAAAACAGCAGTTTCCTTACATGGTTTGTCATAATTCCTTCTATTGTTTTTCCTTGGTTAATCTTAATCGACGATAACTTGTCAATTTTGGAAGACTTGACAATGTAAATTAGCATTCCTAGAACTGCATCCCCTAGTTGCATTAATTATCAATAAATTTAATTGCAGAATGCATATTTGCTCACTGTCTCATAAAATGGTAATTGGGGCATCATGCATTTCAGTTGTGATTTGGATGCTTGAGTGTTTTGGTTTAGAATAATGCAGAAGAGAAAAATCACTATGATTCAAGATTTGTTTGAGGGAAATTAAACTAAAAATTAAGAAAAAGAATTCCCTACTTTAGGTTATTTCTCTGTTGATGCTAGCACCTTTGAAGTAATAGTAGCATTGCAACTTCACTCAATAATTAAACAGGTTTTGAAACGACCCATGACAGTTTTAACTCTGTAATCCTAAATCTTTTGGCATATCACTCAGATATCTTAACCTTTTGGCGTATCACTCAGATAGCTAATCATTAAAAACAGTTGAGAAAGAATGATTCATGTAGGGAGGAAAATAATATTTCTTCCTATTACAAATAACTGTTCTATTGCACAGGCTGTGCACGCAACCAAATTTCTTGAAGTTATCTATACATTAAATCATGAAACTCATCCACACTGTCACACACATTAACTGTCCATTTAGTTCACTTGCTTTTTTGCCTTTTGTTTCATAGAAAGTAGTTTTTGTAAGATTGATAATGAGGCAATTAAAATATCCAGCCAGCTTGAGAGGATAAAGACAGTTGAAAAGGATTCTCGATAAAGGGAAAACAGTAGGTATTGAAGATTTGAAGATAAATCTATTAAGGTGGAGAGTTTTTTAATGAATTCTCAGTTGGACGTAATTCCTAGGAACTATAGCCATTAGAGAAAATGTTAGTTGGATACCATTACAACTGCCTTGTACATTTCACCTACACTGACGATGCAAATGGAAGTTCATTAGCATTTAGCCCTAGTGAGTTGCCATTTTCTGTGAAATATACTGAAGATGACCTGCAAAGTTACAGCTTATTGAGATCATATAGCTTAATAGCACAATTATTTTACTGAAAGAATTGAAATTATTCTAGTCTTGCAAGATAGACCCATGTAATGCAAAGAATGGAGCAATAAGCAGCTCTGCTTCCAAAACCATCCAAAAGTGGCTAACATGATTGATTATGCCGTTTTCTGTAGAGGTTTGGCCAGTTTTTGTTACATTCTAAAGAAAGCAGACTAGCAGAGGAACATGTGGGTTGACAGCTGTGCTAAAGATGTGAAAGTACCCCATCATGATTTTTTGTTAGTGTGCCTGTTCATATGGGTAGCGTAGGTTCAAATTAAGCCAATTATTTTGCTTTTTAGTTTGTTTAGCTATTTGACTCATCATGGAATTCTGGAATTCAATATCCTTTCTGTATCATGTTAAGAATGAGTGATGCTCAAATGTTTATTACTCTGTAGATATCTTTTAACTTAATTTTACTATTTCACTCTTCAGAATTGCCATCATGTTTGAAACAGCATACCTTTGGTCATAATAGCTTACATTATATTGTGTTTCTTGGGAGTACCATCAAGCAGGAGCTAAGATTCAGACTTTTGTGCTGATTGCAGGTCGATCCAAATACTGGAACTGCAATGTATGAATCGGATGACATAATTAAGTATCTGGTTAAGAAATATGGTGTGTTTCTCTGCACTGAATTTCTTATAATTGGCTTTTCACTATTTTGATTTCTTCTTGCACTTCTCATAATCATAAACAAGATATGCCTGGGAGGACAAATAGTCAAACTCTGTATTTTTCTTTTTAAAATACCTTTCCGACATTAAGTTGGATTTTTTTCCTTTATTTTTAATCCCCAAATCTTACAGTAAATAGATAAGGTCATTCTCATTTGAAAGATTTGGAAATTTTCCTAAACTAACTTCCATATTTATACTAAACTAACTTACATGGACTTCAGTATGGATGTTGAACACGTACCCATACCCACATTAGTGTGCTTTAATTTCCCTAAAATTTTCCTACCTTCTGTCAGGTGTTTGGGTCAAGTGCAATGTTAAGTACTGAGCTTACCTAAATTAGTGGACTCGTTGGATACTATGATAACTCATCTTTCTATTGTCATAGATTTTTATGATGTTCTCTTGCTGTAAATGAGAGGCTTAGCACTTTAAGATATGCTTTAGTTTCTTATGCACTATGTATCTGCTATATGCCATAATAAATTAACAATCTTTGTATTAACTGTGTTACATTTATTTTGACAGGTGATGGAAGTGTTCCTTTTATGCTATCACTTGGTCTTTTAACGGTTAGCATTTGAATGGTTTTTTTCTTTTTTCTTATCATTCTATAGAACTCAAGTTTCTATATGCTTGCTGCTTGACTTCTTGTTTGATGACATCTTCTTTGTAGACTTTGGCGGAAGGCTTTGCTATGATTGGTCGTATGGGAAAGGTAATACTGGTTTGAACTTAATTAACCAAATATTTTCCATCAGCAATAATGCCAAGCTCCTTGAATATGCATTTTCTGTTCATGCAAGTGTGAAATGATTATTTGCCGAGTGTTTCAAGGTTATAATATTCACGTGGTGCAATAATGTTTGTGTTAGAGCATCATGATTTCACTATTTTCCTGAGTTGCAAGTCATATTTCAGTGTAGTCTTGTCTTCAACCTTCTTTTGGTTTTTGTGCAGGGATCATCTTATACTCGAGCAAAATTGCCACCCAAACCACTTGAAATTTGGTCATATGAGGTGCACACAGTTCCCAAGAATTTTTTTTATTTTTGAATTTTCCAAAGCAAGTTTGGTTCTCTCTACCAATCATTTCGTTTTTGGTGTTCAATCTAAAAGATGAATCTCATGACCTCATATTTTCCTAGATGTGAATGGAAGTGTGTTGCTTAAATATTTATTTTTCCCTTTCAGGGTTCTCCATTCTGCAAAATTGTTCGTGAAGCACTTGTTGAATTAGAATTACCACATATTCAGCGCAGGTAAAGTCCATGTCTCCTTTTGGTTAGGTACCTTGCTATAAGTTGTTTACTTAGGTTTTAAATATGAATCTACTTTGTTACTTCCTTTTTTCTTTTACTGATATTTTGGTTGTGGATGAGTTCATGGTTTATATTTACACATAAAACGACTAAATATTATACCATTGATCCTCAGTTTTGTATTGAAATGATACCAACTGTCAAATAACTACTATGATATCACCATGTTTCTGATCTCTAGATGAACTTCCCATAGTTACAGCTTATACATCCAGAAATCTTTTATAAAATCAAGGTTGATTTGAATTCAATCTAAGCATCTGTTATCAATGCTATGTTATATATAGTCAACCAATTATGGCAGTTCATTAATTTTTTAGCATACAAAGTGTTTCCATCCATCATTTTTATTGATTAACGTCTCTTAAAGTTTGTCTTTAACTGCTGCGTTTGATGCATTTTTTGCTAACTTTTCCTTTCTTTTCTGCTTTTAGTTGTGCTCGTGGCAGCCCAAAACGACAGATTCTGTATCAGAAAGCTGGACACTTTCAGGTACTTCCTGTTTACTAATTAACAGCATGCTTTCTTTCCTGCACACATACACACACATTGTATTGCTACACAAATTTGTATTCAAGTAGTAAGAGGGCAATACCAATTTTATGACAATGATTTGCAGGTTCCATATTTAGAAGATCCAAATACTGGGGTGCAAATGTTTGAAAGTGCAGACATTGTGGAATATCTAAAAGCAACTTATGCTCTTTCATAAGCAAACCTTGCAACAAGGTTTTGAGGTTTCTTTTTATTTTTTCCCTTTGGTCATTGAAAATTATACATATATATTTCCTTTTTCTTTATCCTTTTGGATTGTAACCATAATAGTTCCACATACATATTCCAGGCACCCAATTCATTTTCTCTTATTGAATGGAATGTGTAGCTGCGATGCTGCCTAAGCAAAATGGCTTATATTATACACTACGTGATTATGTTAATGTTTACTTTTCAGTTTTACACATAGGATTTCCATTTCATACTTACAAATGATATCACAAAGTTCTTCTGGTTGCTTCTTGCCTTTTCTTTAACCTGTATTAGAACACAAAATTCCAGTGAAAAAGTTATATCCGGCATTTCAGATATTAAAGAAAAAACTGCTGCAAGCAAAGTGGCTGAGGTGGCCAGCAGGTCTAGAGCCATTTCTTTCATTGGCTAGTGAATTAACAAGTAAGAACTTTTCGTCCGTTAACACATTATAGGTTATGCATTGTTAAGCTCAAAACTCTAATATTTGTTTAGTTTTATGCATAGTTCTGTTAGTGATTTTGAACCAGTTAATGGATAGTGACTTCTTGCAAAAGAAGCATTAAACTGTTTTCTTTTTTTTTTAAATATTGTTATGAAGATGAGGGAATCGATTTTGAGTTTATTTTTAACAGAGTATATACTTATCACTAGAGTGTGTCTCGGTGAGTGTCTTAACTATTGAATGTATAGTGTAGAGAACTTACATTATACTTGGGTCAATCCTTTGTTGAGCATATCCTCTTGAGGAACTTTAAAGGCATAAATAATTAACCCATATCCGCCCAAACATTCCTGTATTGCCAGCAGCACTGTCACAGTAGACGGCTAGCTACTACCATCATAAACTTGTGAAGGTCGTTCCATCTTAAAAGATATTATTGTTGCAACATGTATGGACCAAATTATACAATGGACCATTTGCTTAGCTGAAATGATTGGGCATTTAAAATTATATTTTCAAGTGTAAAATTTATCCAAAATTAACACAAAATAGAAATCAGTTTAAGGTACAGGCAAACAGAACATACAAAACTTTTTGCTGGTCAATCAAAACCAAATTAAATTTAAAAAAATAAAATAAAATAAAATCGAATGAATCAGATATAAAATTTAAAAAATCAAAAATTCGTTTGGATTTGATTTTTAATTATATCAGTTTTTTAACCTTTTTTTTAAGGGCAAAAGAGTGCATACGGTTGAGTATGAAACAATGGGAAATTACACCAGAAACACTTTCTTTGGCCTCTCAACTAAAAACTCTCAATAATTACAACTCTTTTTAGGAGTTTCTTCTTAATCTATATGGTTTGAAATTAACTGTACCAATGCTGTGTAGGAATTTTATTTAGCTAAGCTGACTCATTTGAGCAACATTATTAGCCACCCAATGTTCCCATGTTTGACTTGACTTGTGTTAATACTCTGAAATAGTTTGTACCAGTCCCCACCATTTGAGCACCATTTCTACCATAAAGTAACCTGCTGATAAACTCTGTTTTGATTTGAAAAAATGCTAAATTTTTTGAGAATTTAATTCGTTAATTTATAATTTTCTTCATTAATTTAGATTCGAAATTTAACCCACGAATAAATCTATTTAAAAATTGTATCTTTGGATTAAAGATTTTATTTTTGAATCTCAATTTAAATTAAATATAAAAAAAAAAGTAGTAATGAATTAAATTATTTAAAAAACAAAACAAAACAAAAACAAGACAATCTTTCGAAAGTGAATGAAAGAGGATGGTGCTCTCATATTCAGGGACTGACTATTGACTAATCGTCTCTTTGGCTTATTCAAAGTTGACCTAATATTCTGCAGTCATTGTTTTGAAGTGCAGAAAAAAAAAAAGTCAGTGAGAAAGAGACAGGAAGCCATTTTATGTGGCAGAAGAGAGTTTGAGAGTTATATATATATATGAATATCTTCCACTTTCTAATTCAGTTCATCACAAAGTAAGAGCTTATTGTAGTGCTCTGTGCACTGTGCTTTGCATGTTATGTTAGGACAGGGTATCTGATTCTCGCACTTACAGTTTTATGGTTGCTAGGGTTTGATTGTTCAATATCGTGTCTGTATAGAATTTTTTTAAGGATTTATTGACACGTGGCTTGATTTTTTTATTTTTTTTTCAATGATCTTAGTGTTATATAGTCTATCCTTTTTAATTATTATACATATAATACACATGTGGCTTTCTGTAATTTTTTATTTTAGTTATTTTATTGTTTATATTTATATATTTATCAGTTGATTCTTTGTATTTATTTATTTTGTACTAATAGACACTTACATAAATACATATTAATTATTTTATATGTTATATTTGTATATTTTATATTAAATAAATATTTATAAACATATATAACATTATCTTTATTTAGATATCTGTTAAATATGAAATAAATAAATATAAGGGATAAAGTGATTAAAATCTATACATACAAATATCTGTTAATATAAAATAGATAAGTATATGGGTTAAATTAGTGAATATATAAATATAAAAGATAAAGTGATCAAAATGAATAAAAAAAGAGGGATGTAAATATATTAGGCCTTAATTATATATAATTTAAAAAGTATCACTCTATTAAAATAATTAATATATAATAATTTGAAATTTATTTTTCTTTTAGTTCATATTATATATCAATTTATAGTAAAAATATATACAAATAATGTGTGAAAAACATTTATTTTGAAATAAAGAAAAGCCATGAATTATATTTTTTTTTTCATTTTTTCTTTCGATTTTATTCCTTTTTATTTTCTTTCCTTGATAAAAAATATATTTAACATTATTTATTGTGTATTATTTATCTCCTTCGCTTAAATTTTTAAGTGAAATATCCATAATCATGAGATATCATTATAAGTTTTAAAGATGGTTTGGGTAAGCACATACCAATAGAGGAAAGAAAGAAATAAAGAGGTAAGCTTAAACTAATTTGAAGGATCGATAAGTGCAATATGATCTACAAGCATTACAACTAATAAAAGACAATTATTCAGAATGAAATAAAAAATTTAAACACTTGACCTCATTAATTAATTTTGAGATCAAAACTAAATTGAGTTGAGTTATAATTGCAAATATATTTTGATATATTTACAGGCCAATTATTATATAAATAATTTCTGATAAAAAAATTTTTAAAAAAAATCATGGTTGTAAAAAAAATCAACCCATATTTTGTATACCCTTTTTTTGGGCACCCTGTCCTCTTCCCATGTCCCTTTTATGTACAAGATTCATATTAGACATGAAGCTATTTACTCTTGGCACAAACATTTCATTTTTTTTCAGGGTACAATTTAGTCCTTATTAGTCTTTGCTTTGGCTAATTGTTCCACAAAGTGACCACTCATTTTATTTGTATAGAAATCCAAATTATAAGTCATTTTTTAAATTTTTGAGGACCCTCATATAATTCAATATCATCAATTTCATTTTGTAACTAGATCAACATTACCATAAGTTGAGGTCCTCATCTTCCATCTCCTTCTAATATCTATGCGCATAATATGCTTCAATAAAAATTTAAAAACATAGTAAAATTCAAAAAAAAAATAAAAAATAAAAAAGGATAAGTAAATTAATTGTTTTAAACTAAATATTTTAATGAAAATTTGACCAAACACTAGAAGATTTCTCATAATTTACAGATTTTTTTTTATTTATTTAATTACCGAGAGATGAGTCCTATCCAATCCTAAAGAATCGAATGAAGGTGGGATGTTTTGTGCTTTCATTGATTGATGCTTTCTCTTTAATTTTGGCGCACAACTTTTTTGCCCTCATTTTAGCCTTTGGGTTCTAAGAAATTGGTCGATGATTTTTTGGATAGTCTCTTTCATATAAAGACTCACTAATGGATTTTGATGTTTATCAGTAGATTCAGAATCTTCAAATCTTTTGTGTTGAAATTCGTCATAAGAAATTTTTTAAAGCTTATACTAATATTCAGAAAATCTTTTCTCTATCAGAAATTTAAGCAGATTTTAAATATATAAAAATTTTATTACTCACCACTTGTGCTAATTTCCACGCTAAGTTTTATCATTCAAAGCCTTTATGAAAGAATATAGGTTTCTTTATTTCTCTTCCTTTAAAAAAAAAAATAAGATATAAATCCTATAAAAGCTTCTCATCCTGGAATGTCTCATTCAGATCTTACTCTTGCTAGACTGATACTGAGCATCTGAAATACAAAATATTATTTTGGGTCTATCTTCTGGTTTAATACTCTATTGCCAAAATTCAGCTTTTAAATTAAATTTTAAAAATACTTTTGCTGCCTTCAAGTAAACTATGAGTGTAGATATCTTTAGTAAAGGAAACTTATCATGTGCAAGAAACAGGTTAAGAGGCTTGTAATTGATAATAAATTTTTTCTTTTTCCTGAAAATTTCTGAACGTTTCTCTACATAGAATGTTTGACAAGCCCAAATACACTTAATATGTTCAATCAATTCTTGTTGCAGTAAGAATTCATATTCTTTTTTGGCAAGAGTAATGTCTGAAAGAGACATTCAACATTATGGGAGGAGAGCGTCTACATGTTAATGGATCAATATGAATTAAAATATATATATATATATATATTAAATAGAAATACAAATGAAAAAAAAATGATATATTTTTCTTTATTTATATTTATCTTTTGGATTTTCACCAAGAAATTATCCTATTGAATCATCCTATGACAATGTAATATATAATAAATTTTAATAAATTTATATAATTGCAACAGATTTGATCATGAGTTACACTGTTCATCTTAATTAGTGAAAAAAATATGGACTAGCTGGTCAAATTTTAGTAAAAAATTACAATTTTCAAGTTCAAAATTGATTTATGACCAAATGTGAATTACAGAAATTTGTACCTTAATTAATTTAGATGATACACTTGACTGTTTTTATTATTTTTTTTTTTTACAAATTAGGATTTTTTTTGATATATTTACAGTTTAATTCAATTTTTTATCATCATATGATAGTTTCATTAAAAACCAAATGGGAATACATAAGTCTTAGATGGCTTGGGAAAACCATGAAGGGCACAAAAGAAAACAAAAGCCTAACAATCTTCACCAAGCACTATTGATGATAAGGATACCTCCCAAAAAGAGGAGAAGACCAGAATAGAGAAAATAAATAGGCATAAATAAGCAGATAAAACATGAATAAAATACATCTGCACTATAGATCAGAAAGCAATAAAAATCAAACTATAAATTATTATAGAAACATTGTAGTAGAAATATGAAAGAAGAATAGATTTAGGACCATCGATGACCAAAAGGTCGACAAAAACTCTAGATCTATGTTTTAAGTTACTCAAAGAAAGAGAAGAGGAGAGGAAAGGGGAGAGCAATTTGTGTAAACAGCAACTCAAAATCAATTCAAAATTTCAACTCTAATAGCTAAAATAAAAATAAATTCAATTGCTAATAAACACATATAAGCTTTGGTCTTAAAGATTAGAAGTTATATCAGCTGCTTCTCATGTTGTTCCTTTTCTTTTGTTAAATGTGCTTCTAAAAAAAGTTGCTGACTTTCTTGCTATTATTATTTTTAGGAACACTCTAGACTGGCTTCTAAATCACCCAGATAATCTTGATGTATTGCTAAGACTAAATGCTGCTTCTTAATAATAATGAAATCCCTTTACACGCACACGCGTGCGCGCGCGCATACACACATATATATATATATATATATATATATATATATATATAGTGGCAAATCAGCTGGAGTAGCTCAGCTGGCCACCTGTTATTACTCTCAATTGAGAGAGCAGAGGTTCGATCCCTATAAAAATGTATTTTGAGGGTCGAGCTTTTTTAAAATATATATATATATATATATATAGATATATATATAGTGGCATTGTGAAGATGTGATTTGATCACTTTATAATTATTGACAATAAATTGTTGTAAAAAATTCTCCTCCCGATCTTGAACATTGTGATTGGAGTTGTGGTGCTCATTCAAGATTTTTCCTTTTTTAATTTTTTTTCTAAGTTGAAATTTATAGTTCTAAATAATTACCTTAAATTAATTTTTTTTCAATGAAGCTAATGAATTATAATTTTATATAATCAATATAAAATGTTTGGATGGTTTTTATTTATTTTTATTTTGAGGGAAATGATTAATTCAGTTTTTTCCACTTTATAGTCCAGGAACAAATAATTTTTTTTTGTACATATAAATAATTTTACATTTTATTATAAGGAATACAATGAAACATCAATAATTTTTTTAATTTAATGATATTAAAATTATTTACAAAATTAGAATATTTGGAGTTTAAGTTATTATGGAAATTAAAATTACGGAAAAAACGACATGACAAAATGCCACTAATTTAGGGTTAAAAAGTTTGGTTTTATAAAATTAAAAAAATAAAAACCAAAAACCAAAAAAACACAGAGAATATTTAAGAACATGACGCCAAAAGGAACGAGACAGAATCCACAAGTATAAATAGAAATTAGTATAATTCAACCATGCAAACACAGCCAAACAATTTTGAGCATTTCTCTCTTCGTCTTCCTCTCAAATCTATTTTACTTTTACCTAAATTTAGCATTAATTACCTAATATATAACCATAATTTGAAGTTCGAGATAGCCATATTAAATACATACAACGTAACCAATAATTAATTAAACATAATAATCTCACCCTTATTAATAGCATAATTGCAGGGTGAGTTTTATTTAATTCAGATACTATCAATGGCCCAAATCTCCTTCCCCATTTTTGGGCTTGTTCTTGCGTTGTTGCTTGTTTCTGCTTCTGCAGGTAATGTTAATTCACCACATTATCATGAGCAAGTAGATATACATGAATTGATTGTTGGAAATTCATATAATCTTTAGTTTCAATTTCGAGTCTTAAAAAAGAATATAGTCTCCATGCTATATTAACTAAAAATCTCGATTTCGAGTTCTAGATATCCAATTCGATTTCGAGTTACGATGAAAGGGAGTATAATCTCTACATTCTTATGTTATTTGTAGTTTATGCTAGAAGATAATTTAGTTTTCTTTTATTTCCTGCTTTTTTTTTTTAAGATAAACCCTCATAAATCATTTTTGGAAAATTGAACTCCTGATTTTTCTATGGAGAGTAACATTAGGTGGCCACTGGGCTAACCCCGGTGGTTTCATTTCCTGCTTATTATAACAATAATTATTAAATAAATGAATTGATTGTTGGAATTTTGTTAATCAAAAGATGGAGCAGGGGTGAAGTTTTCATACACTGGAACAGTCGGCCCAAATAACTGGGGAAGCTTGAGTCCAACATGCTCAACAGGGAAAGCTCAGTCTCCAATAGATATTAAAAAGAATGGAACAGTTCATGACTCTAACTTGAAAGCTTTACTCAGAGATTACAAACCTTCTAATGCAACTCTTGTCAACACTGGCCACAGTATTGGGGTTTGTCTTCTTCAACTTCCACTGCTACATCTCTTCTATTTTCTTTTCTCTTTTATTTTCTTTCTTTCAATAATTTACATATCAAAATAAACTGGGTTAAATCAATTAATTGTTTTAAATCTCAATTTTATAATTTAGCATTAATTAATAAATAATACTTCATCCTTTCATAAATAATTATCACTTTAGCGTAATAAATTTTATTCATAAATAATTAACATTTTACAAAAAATTAATTTCACATTAACATTAAGTTTAATTTTGGGTATTGAGACAAAAACTTAATTTTAATTAAATGAATACTAATTATAAATTAATTAAAGATTAAGATAAAAGTAATTAATTTTGGGCATATGGCAGGTGCAATACAACGGTGATAGTGGAACACTGAGTGTATCTGATAAAAAATACAGCTTGAAGCAAATGCATTGGCATTCTCCTTCTGAGCACTGGATTGATGGAGTCCAGTACGTTCTCTCTCTCTATATATAATTAAATTAAACTATTCAATCAAATTAAATTGTTTTGATTTGAAAACAGAAGCATTTTATTTGTTTAAAATATTTCCAAATCATATTCTGAGAATAATTTGATTTGGTTTAGTCTATTAAAAGAACAAATAAAAAATCAAATTATAATAAACGATGTATATAGAATTAAAGGACTTTTATTTATCTTTTATGGTGCAAAAATTTAAATAAATTTCGTATCAAAACTAAAACTAAAAAATTATTATAAAAAAAAAGGGAAACCATATGTTACTTTTTAAACTTTTTCCAAGTATCATATTATTTTGATATATCTGTGATATATTAAATATATATAAATATATAGCTGAAAGTAGAGTATAGCATATGAGATATATATATATATATATATCTAAAAAGATTTTTTTGAAATTGAAATTTAAAAAATGAATATTTTTTAAAAAGAAAGTGCGTATTTTTAAAAATATTTTTTTAATAAATTCCAAAAAATAATGAAACATTTATATAACTACTCAAAAAATAACTTTTATTTCAAAAATACTACAAAAGATAAAAATATTTAGACTTTTATAAAAAAATTAAAGTAAAATTTCAAAAATATCTCATTATTCATAAAAATAAAAGTTTTTTTTTCAAAAATACCCGTTCTCTTACTATAATCAATATTTTACTTTAATTTTTATTTTTTTAAAAATCACTATTAAATAAAAATATTCTAATAAAATGATAAAAATTAATATTTTAAATTATTTTTCATCATATAATAATTATATTTTTTTATAAAAGTTAAAATTTTAATTTTAATTATAAAATAATAAATAACAATAAAAAAAATTAAAATATATACGAACATTAATAAAAAAAATCGTTAAATTCATTTTTTAAACAAATTTCATATATTATACATATTAAAAATAAAAAAATACACTTAATTTCATTATGCAACAGATGTATTATAAATTTGTTATATATGCTGTGTGTATTTTATATAAAATTATATAAAAATTATTGAATATTATGTAGATGTTATGAGAATAAAAAATTAAATAAATAAAATTAAATAAATTATTAAAAATATTATGTAAATGTGTTGTAAATTTATTGTAGATGTAATTTATATTGTTGAGTGTATATTTTGTATATATTATATATGTTGTATATATATATTTTTTGGTACGTATATATTAAAAAAATGACATTAAAAAAATTTAAAATAAAAAAATAAATAAAATAAATTACAAAAAGAAGAAATTACAAAAATCAAAAGAAAAAAGAGTGTCAAAAACAAAATTTTGAAAAAAAAAAAAGAAATTGCAAAGTAAGCTAGGAAATGATGTAAGGTGTGTAAATTAAACTAATTGCTAAACTTTGATGGGCCAGATAGCGGGCCTGGCTCAGGTTACTCAGTATCGACCCATAGAAGCATCTAGTTCAAAATAATTGCAACCATTAATGGGCCACAGAAACTAGCAAATTTACCGAATATGCGTCTGTATTCTACTTCTACAGGTATCCCCTAGAGCTTCATCTAGTCCACCAGGCAGAGGACGGAACCCTCGCTGTTGTTGGAATTCTTTATGACTATGGCTCTGGTGATCCATTTATTGCTAAGGTATACACACACACACACACACACACATATATAATTTCACAATTTTGCAGAAAAGAAATTTTCATAAAAATTCTAAAATTCATTTTAAATTTATTTATAAATATAAATATAAATATATAATTGCAGATTCATAAAGGTTTGGAGAGTCTAATAGATGAAACAAAGAAAGGTGTTCAACATGGTAATGTTTCTTTAGGAATGTTAGACGATGAACTCTTGAAGAAAACAACCCATGAATATTACAGATATGTTGGTTCCCTTACCACTCCTCCATGCACTGAAAATGTCAATTGGAATGTTATTGCTAAGGTATAATTTCTTTCGACTTAATCCAACTCGAATAAATCTTAATTTTAAATTAATTGGCGTCGGTTGTATGAATTTTCTTTTTATCCAGATGATCATCAGCTATATTTCAAAGAGATAAAATTATAGTATCATTTTAAAAAAAAAAAATTATGCTAATTTAGACTTGCTCCTATGTTTTTTAATAATTTCTTTCTTAATATATGATCGACTGCATATATTTTATAAGATTTTTTATATTATAAAGATTCATACTCTCACATCTATTACACAACAAAAAGTGAAAACGAGGATTTTATTTTTGATGATGGGAAGTGAAATGTTGCAGGTAAGAACAGTATCAAAGGAACAGGTACAAGCTTTGATAGTTCCACTGGACAATGATGACAAGAAGAATTGTAGGCCTCTGCAGCCCCTGAATGGGAGAAAGATTGAACTCTATAATGAATTTTCCACCCAATTATAAGTCCGTGAATGTGATATTTGCAGCAATTCTACCATTATTGATTGTATCTTCTTCAGAGTCTTATAAAATTTATGTCAATAAATTCACCCATTTTTGTTGTCTCAAATCAATTAATTAAACCTGAATTAATGATCATTTTCACACTTAACTTTAGCACATATAAAATAAAGTATGGATAATGCCAACGCCTTTTAATTCCCCTTTTAATGATATATATGTGCGTGTGTGTGTGTGTTATATTGATTTTTTGATAACGGGTTGTGAATCTTTTAATCTTTAAAAGGGAAAAAAACCAAAAAGAAATTTTCTGCACACTCATGGTGAATGGTGATGGGGGACTGCAATTTGCAAGAAATAATTTAAGAAAAAAAAATTGAAAAAGAAAACTGACTTTAAAAAAAAAAAGTCGCATGAAATTAGAGTGGAAAAAAGAGGCAATAATTGCAATTGGGCTTTTGCCGTAACATTAATGAAGCAATTAACGAATTTATTTGCAAGAATTCCACTTGGTCAATATACTCAAAACTCAATGTTCAATTACTTAAAAAAATATGAAATAGACTAAAAAAATTCTATCTTATTATTATCTTAAGCACAAGCACCCAATTTAAAAAAAAAAAAATAGGTGAATTATTTCGATAAATTTGAGGAAGAGTTTAAGGCGGATTTTTTAGGTATTGGGAGGGCGGGGTGTGATAATTTGAATGGGATAGTTGCAGAAATGGGCAGATAGGGGTCACTTCCGAAAACAATTTTCAATTTTTCACACAAAGTCTTCCCCACAGGTAGTCAATAATGCCGATCGTCCTCTACACAGAATTCTTGGTTGTCATATGGCCCCCACCCAACATTATCATCACTAATATTGTTATCATTATTGTTAGTAGTATTATTAAAATAATAATAATAATAATAATAGATTAAGATCTAACAAAATGACAAATGAGAAAAATTGAAAAGAGACAAAAATAAATTTAATTATCATTTCTACCCCCACACCCAAAACAATTTCTACATGCTTAATCATTATATAAGTGCTTAATAATTAGAATGCATAAAATTAGCATGTTGAAGAAGTTAATTTTTTTAAATTACAATATAAAAAATTAATATTTAGTAGATTATAACATAAGCAAGATTGACTATTTTTCAAAGTAAAGCACTTTCTGTACTTTTCTATTTAGAAGAAAAATTTACATTCATATATTTATATTTACGAGTCCTAATTTCTTGACTTTTGAAAACGAAAAAAAGTAAAAAAAAAAATCTAAAATTCATACACCCAAAAGTAGAAAAAAAAAAATGAAAATGAAAATGAAGACAAAATTAAAATGAGGGATGACTACAGTTACCGCGCCAAAGAGGATACCGTTATTTCAACGTGCCACGTCATTCCAACAGCAATTTGAACACTAGCTGGACCCACACTAATATACCTCAATCACCAAGGCAACCCATAGTTTTTTCTCCTCTAATTAGCTGGTCCCCACCCATTAGGCCCCCGCCACACGAAATGGTCCATCAACGACTCAGATCAAGCCACGTCAATCCACGACTCCGATTTCCTACCTGAAGCAAACCGTTTCATACCACCCAAACCGATCGGTTCAGGAACCGCCGCCGGTTCTAAGCCGTCACTCTCCACACTTTTTCTTGGCGGAGCATCTTTTTCACTCACCGGCAACCGATCCCTGATATCAAAAGTTTGCACCGTCGAGCTCTTTCTCGACACCGATCCTTCCTTTCCGGTCTTCAAGTTATGCTTATGAGTAGCCCGAAAAATGGAGCGAAAAGAGGCAAAGAATCCGGTTCTTTGTTTCCTTTCCGGTTTTTCTCTTTTACTGTCTGTTTCACTTGATCGTTGAGATCTTTGCCGATTTCTTAATCTCCGGTTCCGATCTTTCTTCGATCTCACTCTTCCCATACAAGAGACCTTCGGCGAAGACGGTTCAATCATCGACGAATTGGATTTACTAGTAGCTGACCGCTTCGGGAATAAACGTGTGTTTCCAGGTTTACAGTGGCGCCTGGCTTCAACAAAACACGTTTTTGTCGACTTTGGCAGACCGATAATCGACGGTTTCGATTTCAAATTAGAAAATCGCTGAGAATTTGACTGATGAATGGAGTTAGGATTAACATTGGGATTCAAATTAGTAGAGTGAGAATTTGAATATCCTTTGGTGGAGTCCTTTCGCTCAATAAACGCGTTCCTATCAAACCAATCGAACTCGGCGTCTTTAGAAAGCCAGAATGATTCTGGCGGAAAATCCGGTGGCAGTTCCTGCTGATCGGCCTCAGAATCTTGAGACTGGTGATTTTTATTATCGGCGGCAACGGTGGTGGTGGTGGTGGTGGTGGTAGTTGTTGCTAGAGTCTCACAAGCGATTTTGTGGTCGCAGGAAACTCCGGCATAGGATGAAACTAAGGTTTCCAGATCCACTCGTGGCATCCTCCGCACAGCAAGAGATTAGAGAACTAATTGGAGAATGAGAGATTGATTAAAAGGAAAGATGAAAGATTAATTACAGAGTTATAGAGAGAGAGAGAGAGAGAGCTGAGGAGAAAAATTGGGAAAAATAAGAATGGATTTATAGAAAGAAGAAGAAGAAGAAGAAGTTTAGGATTAGAAGGAGAGGTGTTTTTTTCTAATTTGTTGACTCATGCTTAGTCTGGCTGATGGTTTTGGCCTTCCTGTATAAGAAAACACCGTTTTGTTTTTATTTTCTTTGCCTTTTTATTATTTTTTTTAGGCCACAGAAAGTTAATGTATGAAAATTTTGTTTTTTTCAACTTCTTTTTCTTGCATTTATTTCTTTCATAATATAATATTTCATAATTTTTGTGGCCTTTTTTAAAGTAATGTTTTACTCTTATTGTATTTTTTTAAAACAGTTATTAATGGTTTGGCTTAAATTTGTGAAATTATGTAATTAGGTGATTATATGTTTTGTAAATTTTAAGTGATTAATTAATCAGTGAAAACTCAATTTTATTTAATAAATGTAACTTATTATGAACTGTTACTAAATATTTTAGTTAAAGTTTATTGAATAGATATACTAATTTGATTTAGTAAATGTAACTTATTATGACCTGTTATTATATATATATAGTTAGTTAGTTAGTTAGTTAAAGTTTATTCAATAAATATATTTTTTAAGCATTATGCTAGCATTTACTTTTAGAGTAATCTCACCTTATAATTAAGTTAAAATGCCAATTATATTTAATAGATATATTAATTGAAGGATTTAAATCAACATTAATAGTTTTAACTCAATTAAATTACAAGAAATTAGATAAATAGTAGATATATTTTAATTTTAAAATACTAAAGTCATTTCTAAATTTGTAAGACTAGCTAGTTTCTCTCTAAATTAAGTTAACAACAATAATTATACATTTATTGAATATATATCACATTAACTCTTGAATATTCGGAAGTCAAAGCTTATTATATATAACTATGATTATTTCAGATAATTTTTTAGTAGGAAGTTCAGTAATTATTATTTGTATTTTTTGTTGTCATAAGTAGATGATTTTAATTAAAAAGTCTAATTAATTTATTTATTAATTACTAGTAGCTAATGCGGCACTTTCCTAATGAAAATCCCATAATAAATTAATTAGGTATACACATAACATAAATAATTACAATTTGTGGAACTAAGTCGAAGAGAATCTGGTTGAAAATTAGTTTTGCTTCCCTTGAAGATGCCATTTGATATGATAAATATATAAATAAATAAGTAAATTCGTAGCAATTTACTTAATTATTTTAATAAGGGATTGAAGAAGGTTTTCTATATTAGTCGAAATAAGGTCCATTTCTTTATCAAACCTAACATGTTTATCCATTTTATTATGGAAATGAAGACAACGCTTGTTATAATTAACAAGAAACCCCTTTCTTAATTTTATTAATTTATTATTATTATTATTATTATTATTATTATTATTATTATATTAATATTTCATTTTCATCAAAATATGAAAAATTCAACCATTCCATTCATAGATTTTGTTTTTATATATATTTTTAAATTTGGATAATATTTTAATTTCATTATTTTTTTAAAGAGTAATTTTAATTTTAAAAGTTACTTCTTCCATTGTGAACAAAAAAAAATTATTATGAACATTTTTTTCACATTATTAATTTTTACCTTTGTAATAATATTAAAAGTTAATTCGATTGATGAATAAATTTAATTTTTATTTTATAATTAAAATTTATTTTTAAGGTTATTAAATCATAAAAAATAACTTTTTGTTTACAAATATTATGAGCCGAATGCGAATTATTTATTTTAACTGAATTTAAAATAAAATTTTAATATGATTTGTAAAAAATAATTTATAATATCATCTTATTATTACTTAGAAAATATTTTAAGTATACAATAATGATTCACAAATACTTATATCATTGCTGAACTAATTGAAAAAATCAAACCCTAATCAATACAAAGAATTTCATATCATTCCCCTTTAGTAAATTGATTTTAAATTAATAGAACTAAATCAAAGAAAATGACTGTAAAGAGAGTTGAATAATAGCACAATGAGCCATAATTAGATGTAAAATGACATCTTACTTAACCAAACCCTCAAATAGTTATTTAATACTCAAAGACCAAATCTATGATATTTCTTACATATAATATTTAATTAAATTATTATTATTATTATTATTATTATTATTATTATTATTATTATTATTATTATTATTATTATTATTATTATTATTATTATTATTATTATACAACTACTCCCATTTCACTAGGTTCAGATTTGTTGATGATTTACCTAATTTTCATGCTTTAAAGACCTAATAATAAATTAGACTTTCAGACTCACCATTTTGTATTTATGCCCTTGCCTTCAACAACTCGAATATTGACAGTTAATTATATAATTAAATTGGATTAATTATTATTTGTAATCATTTTTATGGTTGTAAATTGGTACAACTGATTTTGCCTCAGGATCCATTTCATAAATTTTAATAGCTTATAAAATTATAATTAACTTTCCATATATTTTATAATATAGGTGACACCAATTTTTTATATTTTTTTTATTAATTTAATTTAAATTAAATATTTCAAATCAAATGAATTAATGAAATAATTCAAATAAATAATTAACATTCGGATTGTGGGTAAAAAAAAAAATTGACCGCCAATTTTATGTAGAATAGCCTAATAAAAAACTTAATTAAACTAGATATTAATTTAGTTTTATTATTTAATGACTAAACACTAATCATCTAAAATTTTAAATCTTTTACGTTTAAAATTAAAAAATTAAAATACGATTAAATTATTATCCAACATTTTCAAGCAAAGCTATGCCTATTGAGTGGCATATTTATATTTAGCTTTCCTGGAATAACTTTATTTCTTACCTAACTAATTAAGCATATATTTTTTGTGTATTATAGTTAGTGTTTTTAATTATAAGTTCTTTAATGCTTTCCATGCAGTTGCCAGTATAATTTGGTAGATATTTTAGCAGTTGTTAATGGTAGGAGGAATATTGAGATGCCAATTAATAGATAAAATGAAAATTAAACAATTAATTAATACTCTATTTATATTGGAACGTATAACAATTAACAATATCATAATGATATGGTAAAATCAAAGCATCAGTTTCTGATTTCGCTCCTAATTTGAAAAAAAAAATCAAAATCGGTTACTTTAATGAGATTTAAATATTAATGTGTCCATAAAAAATATAAAATAATGGCTTTATATGAAAAATTATAGCAATTTAATACAATCTATAATTATCCAATTTTCTTTTTCTAATAGTATTTCTTTTTTTTTTTATCACAAAGAAAGATAATTAACATTAACGAAAAACAAAAATACAAGCCAATAATACAGAGAAAAACAGTGCAACACTACTGAGATTGCAAACCCAAAAACGCTGCAAAACAACAGAGAAGAAACAAAGCCACAAACACTGACACAGAACACCACAGTACAAACAGAAGGGAGACAGCCCCAAATACAAAATCCAGAAAACAACTATCAACAAATACACGTGAAGCTGCTGTAAACAACTATCAACAAAACGGTGCATTTTACATAACTTAAGATATCTTCCTACAGTAAGGATGACCTGCTCACCAATATTAGTCTAACACAAAGTATAAACACCAAGCAAGTCTCTGTCGCCTCATACATCATCGATTCTGGGATTTTTTGAGAGAAGAAAAGAACCAAAGGTTCTAAAATGGGGCCAAAGAGGAATGAACACACCACCTGGATCAAACCAAGCCATAAAGGAAGGTAAACCTGAGATCCAAAGGATCATCTTCCTCATCATTAGAAAGGAGAAATCAGAGGGGAAACTGCCAGTGAGCTCAAAATCAAAGGGATCTAAAAGAACAGAATAAAAGCGAGAGGAATTTGGGTCTATGGAAAGCCAAAGCCCAGATCTTATTGAAAAACATCCTGTGAAACCTCTCAAGAACCCAAAATGAACAGATTAGATGACGTTTCTCTCTGAGTATTTTGGTTGCAAAAAACACTCGACAAAAAAAAGAAAAAAAAATTACAAAAGTGGAAACCAAAGAACAAAAAAGAAAAGAAAGAGAGGAAGAGAACGGGAGAGGTAGGGCTACCGCAGGCAAAAGCACCGGCAAAAGCCCTAGATCGAGATCAAAACCCGATGGACGGTGCTCTATTTCAGAGAAAAAATTATTTAAGGATGTTTTGTTAATTGTTCATTATTATTATTATTATTACTATTATTATTATTATCTATAATTTAATATAAATAAAATTTAAAAATATATTACTAAAAAATTTATACAGGGACAAAGATCTCCTTGAAAATGCTGGCAAATTTGATTGGAGATGAGAAATAAACTCTATCCCTACATTGCATGATATGTATCATTCCAACTCATTTTAATTTATAACTTCTCAATAGTAATTAACAGAGGAAAGTAAACTGATAATTTTTTAATTTAATGATGCTAAAAGTATATTTTAAAATTAAAAATTTATATATATATAATCTCATTCCATTTGATAATTATTTTTTAAAATGTTAAATATAGTTAGAATAAAAAATTTATTTTTTTAGTTATAATTTTAGATATTTCTGAATTCACATATCAGGACTAATCTTATTTATACCGAATTAATTCATTAAAAAATAAAATATTTTCGGTAAGCAGTGACTTCATTTATAAGAATTAAATTTATAGTCTTTTATTTAAAAGATGAGAATATCAAACTACTAACACTAATAATTTCTTAATAATATATATATATATTTTTTGGTAAAGGTGGACGGTACCACCGCAGATTTTATTAGTTAAATCTAATGTATGGAAGACTCATACTATCAGTCAAAACAACCACTTTAATGTAATTTGGCAAAGAGTTAAAAGATAAAAACCATATAAAAACACCATTCAATCTACTATAATAGGCTAAAAAATGTGCAAGATAACCTTATTTGTCGAAGGATTCATTGTGGGCTACTTTCATGCGTCGGAAATATCATCGACAGGACAACATGAGCTACATCCAAACGGATTCATGTGCCTGGAAGTGTATTTGTCATACATATTCGGCTTATGAGGACAGCTTTGAGGTAACTGATAATTTTGTTGTTTGGAAAGAGAGTGGTAATGGACAGTTTACTTTCTCTTCGGCCTATAATCTGGTTCGTCCAAAGAGAAGCACAACTATATCACGGCAAACTTTGTGGGATTCTGTAGTTCCATTGAAGCTTTCAGTCCTATCTTGAAAAATTCTTCATAATGCACTGCCACTACCAGATATGTTACAGTGTTTGGGTATCTCCCTTGCAGCTGTCTGCCCTTTTTGTTTGGCGGCCTCAGCTTCTGTTGACCATATTTTTCATAACTGCGTTCCTATAAGGAAGATCTGAAAATATTATGCTGCTTCACTCCTTCCTCTTCGGCATGGAGGTTCAGAGACTCTAACTTTAAGGCAAGAACTCTCAATCCGGTGACTTAATGCAGGTAAGCCAGTTAAGGAAAGGCTTTGAAATCTGGTTCCCAGGTTATTCTCTATAATACATGGAATGCTTATTGTCGTTGTGTTTGGGGCTATGAGAAATTCTTTTCCCACAGTGTTGAATTACAAATTTACAAGTTCATTTTCAGTTGGAAAGTAGCTCATGCGGGAGATCGTTTCGCCGCCCCTCTTTCGTGTTTTGCAGATTATTTGCCTTCTGTTTGCAGATCATTTGAATATATATATAAATTCATCCATATTCAAATGTATCTTATCTTGCAAAACTTCACAAATTTAATTAGTTAATTAATAATTTTACAAGTATCTACCTTTCAATGATTTTTTTTATAAGAAGGGATGGATTTTATTAAATAATAGTTTAGCAATATGGCCGTGCCTTAACGTCAGCAAAATCAATATCTTGTACTATAATTATATGATATTCTTGAATATATATATATAATAACATAATATAATATAAAATAATATATAATATAATGATCTAATTGATATTCCCTATTTTAAGGAAGAGAGTCCTTGAAATTAGGAAGCATAATTAAATAATTAATCTTAAAAAAATGGCAATTGACTAATAATAATAATTAATATTAATATTAATAAACTATGTTTATATACTAATTTTTTTAATTTAAACTTAATTAAAATTATAACCATCAAAATATATATTAATAGTCAAAAGCATACGTTGTTTTCACTTAGATTCTAAATTTGAGTCTTAAATATCGCCATTTTCCAAATATAATTAATCAAAAAATACTTTAAAGGAAATTGCAATTCAATGCGGCATAATGTATTTAATTAAATTTTTAAGGGAATTATATAGTATATCACTTTTTTTTTAATTTTTTTAAAGTACTTATAATTTTTAAGAAATTTAACTAATATATTTTTATATTAATTTTAATATGACCTTTTATTAAATATACTTCATATATGTTATTATGTATCACATATATTATATAGTTATATATTACATATATATTTTTGATATATTAATTGTTATAAATTGAAATTGAGTATTTTTTTTTTAAATTTAAAAGTTTAAGTTTTGAGTAAAATTGATAGCAAATATTTTTTAAAAAACATTTTTTATTTGCATACAAATCTGTAAATCTTTTGATGTATAATATTGTCTAATTATATCTTAATATTTTATTCTAAGATCGCATAACTTAGTTTCAAGATGGTTTGGTACAATTCTATTGTATGAATCGCAAATACTTTAATTAATGATGCCATTGACAAAGTCCGGTTAATTCAATTCAAAGAGACAATATAAGGTTTGAAATTAGTGGGTTCATAACTTTCTTAAATAGGAAAAAAAGTATAGAAATTCAAATTATTCACATTATGCAATAAAATAATCAATTATTATATTTTAATTATTTATTGGACTAGCAAAGAAAATTAAGAAGTTGAAAAACCAATTTCAAACAAAAATAAATAATTGTAAAAAGAATTGATTGATTTTGGCTCTTTTATAATTTTCCACTACATAAGTGCCCACCTATTGTATTTATATTCATTTTATAAAATAATTAATGTTAATTTCATAATATGTGTTGAAAGTTTTATGAACTTAAGCATATAATATTGGTCATTTTGTTTAGCTCATTCGATTCAATATTATAGGTAAGTTATTAGTTAGACATATGATGCAATTGGAAACAGAAAAAAAAAATACATAAATTTATATATAAAAAAACATAGAAAATACATAAAACTATCGGCAAAAATACAAAAATTATCCCTAAATATATATAGAATAACACTAATCATTTTTGTTTATTTTTATACTATATTATAATTTTACATATAAAAAAATAATTAAAAATTTATTATTATATTTATGGGTAACTGTGTTTTTGATACTGTCAAACTTTGCTATTAATAAAACTATAAAAGTTTAAAAAGAGTGGCTAAGCCAAGAAAAAGCCAAGCCAAGCAACAAAATTATAGAATTAATATTTTTTTTGACAAAAAAATTATAGAATTAATATTTAAAAATAATTATATTTTATTTTATATTTTAATATTGAAAAAATTATAGTAATGTTGTCTGAACTTGCTCATTTTTTATATTTTGATATTTCTATAATTTTTTTTGGCCAATTTAGTGTATAAACTTTAATTTTTAAAATTAATTAGGTTGTTCCGCTCATTTTTATCCTATATGGTATGTTGTCTGATATTTATAGGACTCATTTTAAGTTAAAAAATTAGCCACATCGGATTATAAATATGTATCTAACCAAATTACTCGATTTAGTCTTTGTATTTTTTTCAAATCAGATTAAAATTAATTGCAAAAAATCCTAAGAAGAAGAAGAATGCAGCAATGGAAGAACTCTCAAATGCATTCGTGGAGAGAATAAGAAAGACAAAACAAAAATATCAAATTTGTAGATTATATAAGAAGAATAAGAAAAAGAACACAACAATAAATGCAGTACCAGCTTCATAGATTTAAATAAATATCTAAATTTTTGCTTGTTGACTTCGAACCTAATTCCTCATCTTACCCATCACTCCATTGCAACAATTAAAACAATCATTCACAACAGTTGCTCTTATTTTTTAATTTATGATTAGTCTATTGATCTCATGGTTTTTCATTTTGATTTATTGATTCTGACTTTTCTTATTTTTTTATTGTTCACTCTTATTTTTCTCCAAATTATTGGTCTTCATGTTGAATATAATAAATTTCAATATTCTTATTTCTCAAATTGTAAAGAGTGTAAATCGGAGAATAGGATGATTTGTGGTTTTAATTCTTCATACTCAAAAAATCGATTCTTTTGTTTCTAACTTAAATTTAGATTATCACCTCCATTGATTCGAGAAGATGATGCAAATCAAATTGCAATTTTGTATTTAATTTTTGTAATATTATATTTATTATTTGTCATTTTGGTTATTAAAGCTATTTATAGGCCTAAGCATTTGAAATTATTAACTTTAGAAGAAGATACAATGATATTATTCTTTTACCACCATCGCTTTGATAGTTTACTCCCACTAGTATTCATCTATAAGGAGCTTGAATCTTTCACAAATTACTTCGATCTAAATAACAAAATTGGTGATGGTAATTTTGAGTCTGTAAACTTGGCATATCTCTACAACGATAAAATTGTAGTTGTTAATTAAATACCTCTATAAATATCAACATATTATCATTGTCGACAGAGCATTCTTCACTAAATTATTCTATGACAAATGAGAAAATGAATGAATTGACAGGAGCAAGTTATTTTTGTAATGGACGTGGAGATAGTAACAATTAAAAAGAGTCCTTCTCGATCGCCATCTAAAAATTAAGCTCATATTTAATGGTGGATTGTAAGGGAAGAAAAAGTCAAAATAGTAATATTAAAATTTCAAACGAAAAAATATATCAAAAAAATTTGAAATCCAATTTTTTATCAAAATTTTTACCTTCTGTTTTTCAATTTCTTAGGAACAAAAAAGAAAAAGAATAATAAAAAAGGTCATTTCATCATTTTAATAAAATTATATGATGCAGTATTTTTTTTTTAAAATGGATTCACTTATTCTAGTTATTACTGAAATAATAGACAAAATGGCTTAAGACGGTTACATAAATTTTTTTAATAAAATTTAGATGGTAAACTGATAAAAAATTTATAGAGATGTTAAAATAGAAAAAATTAACAAGTTTATCACTGTTGGTATAATTTTTTTTTTATATACTTGATGATTGGAATATAAAAATATACTAAAATAATAAGAAAAGTCAAAGCATGTTGTTTGACTACGTAGCTTTCTATTGGCTACCACATAAACAAATTAAGCAGCCGCCAAAAAGACTATTACAATTACTATATTCATCGTAAAGCTTCTTTAAATTTCTCGAACATTATAACTTAATTAGTTCGGCGGATTTACATGGGTCACGTGGGGTCTATTGTACCCCTCAACTAATCATATACATGTGTATATATATATACATAAACACTCTGGCTTTCTTTTAAAATCATGTTACGTGTGTATGTTGCCCCTTTAAATATATTGCCCCCTTCAAGTGTGTGTACGTATATTTAAGTGTGTGTACGTGTAAAAATTTTACCCCCCTTCAACGTGATCCTGGTTTTGCCACTGGGCACCGCCACTATATATATATATATATTATTTTAATTTATAATATAATTTTAATATTTAATTAATAAATTAAATAATAAATTAGTTTATTAAAATTGAATATTCAATGTTAATTTTAAATAAAAAATTATAAATACTCTGCTGCTGCTTTTCTGTCTCAAGGTTATAATAATATTTATAAAGATAGTTTATAAAATTAAGCTTCTTCTAGTCTAATCTTTTTTCTTTTTCTTCTTCTTCTTCTTCTTTTCTCCTATTCTTTTTCAGATTTTTTTTTAATTTTTTGAAATAAGAAAACTTCTGGAAGGAGGACAGAATAAAGAGGTCAATCTTTTATTTAAAAGTATTTTTTGAAAATTCACTATAAATTATTATATCACTTTAAAAGATATTGTAATCTTCCTTATATAGTTCATTAAAATGTTTATTATTAATTTATTTTTTTATAATAACATGAATTCTTAAAATGATATTTTATTTATTGATTGATTAATTAATTAATTAGTATTAATATATGTAATCCAAGGTAATTAACTTTAGCCCTTAAAATATAAAACTTCTTAATTAATTCCTATTTAGTATTTATAATATGGATCTAAATTAACGAGAGAGAGCAACGTACTGCCTGTTTCCATTCCAAATCTCTTGCTTGTTTTAATTAATTAAAAAAATTAGTCACAAAATAATACTATTAATTATTCCATTTTGAATAATAAATTAAAAAAATCCTAAAAAATAACATATAAAATCTTGAATTTGAAGTGAATTTAAATCTTTTATGGAGTGGAAAAAAAATTTTTGTGGAAAGAGGAGTTAATTTTACTGTATAGTTGATTTTAATTTCAGTATAAAAAATAAATTAAAATTGTAATTTTCCAATAGTAACTTATCAATGAATTATTTCTTGCTTAATTTTATCATATTATATAATACAAATCTGAATTAAAAGCAAAGTTTCATTTAAAAAAGTAATTGATTAGAATTTAAACTTATAACTTTACAGTTTTAAAATAATTTTAAAATTTTTAATGCTATTAATTAAAATATATATATTTTTAACAATAAAGATTAATAATATTTTTAATGCTATTAATTAAAATATATATTTTTTAACAATAAAGATTAATAATATTATATGAATTGAAGTTCTCCAAATAGCATCCCTTCTAAGGCACTGAGTTTCATATTAATAGGAAATAACTTTTCTTTTTTTTTAAAAAAAAAAGAAGAAGAAAGTTATAAAAATAGTTAGGCGTGAATTAATTAATTTTGTTATAGCCTTCTTTTTGTTAGAGAATATATACAATAGTAAAGTGATCTCTTATATATTTCTAGACTAATTAATATGATAAAACCGATAGATCTCTTATGTATAGTAAATTAAAAAACAATATTAAATTAAAGTATGCAAATTTATATCATAATAATCAATATATTAATATAACTTAATTATATAAAATTTTTTAGTTACTTGCCAATATTTATTTACCTATAATTAAATTTCACCAAGTCAAAAATCTATCATTGAAAACTCAAAACTCAAATGAAATACTAATTCTCTCTTCTCTCTTTTTTTTTTTTTTGGCTTTTACTTATTTTTTTTTATTATTATTTTGTTTTGTAAATGGAGGCACAAACAAAAAGATTTGGTACTTGTTGTTTTCCATGGATCCCACCAAGCAAATCAGCCATATTATAAGCGTCTAGAAGATGTAACTTTCTCACTAAACAAGGATAAGCTTATTAAGAAGGCCAATTCCTAATACAACTCTTTTTTTTTTTTAAAATTAATTTCCAATACAATTCTTAATATTCTTTTACTTTGTTTTTGTTAAGCCTTTCCAAAACAAAACAAACAAATAAATTAAATGTGAAAAATCTTATATTTAATAAAATTATTAAGTATTAACTGAGGTAGTTGATACTTAAGAGAGTAATGTTAATTGTGAGACTACTTTAAATAAAATAAACAAATAAATCATATGTAAAAAATTTTATATTTAACAAAAACAAATAAATAAATAAATCAATATATAAATAAGCTTTTCAACTTTAACAACTAGTTTTTAAGAGTCACTATTCTTAATCTATATTAATAAAAATTTAAACTAAATCCAATCTTGAATTAAAACTTTCATAGTTTTTTTTTTTTGAAATTATTATTCATGTATTTGATTAGATTAAGATTATTATAACTCATGAGTGGATGAGTATTGAATCCAATTTTAGGTGTGTTTAAATTTATAAATTTTAATATGATAGAGTTTTTTTATGCCTAAATAGATAATAATATCATTTGGTATATAATTTTTTTTTGAGAATTATTTGTATAAAAAGGAAGGAAGAAAAATAAAGGACATGTAAGGCTAGTACCAAATTAAAGGTGGCAGCACTCATATCCACACCACTTTCAATGAAAAATAATAATATAAGAAAATTTTCCACTAAAAAAAAAAAGAAGAAATGCATGAGAGAAAATGGATTTCTAGAACATTTCACATCCAAATTGAGTTTCCAATTTGCATTTGTATTTTCAAACAAGAGGTATTAGTTTAATAATTGTGAGATTAACTTATATAAAGTATTGAAGTGAGTAGGGAGTTGGGACCTTTACTATAATCTTTTCTTTTTTCTATCTTCACTATTTTGTAATTTTTTTTGTGCTTTTTGTTTTTGGTTCATTTGCTTTATTAAATTTTGTTTTGTTTTCTTCTTTCCTAAATTATTGTTTATTAATGGTATAATCAATTAACCTACTCATCCACTTTTGAAATCTTATCAATATATAGTCTAACTCTCACCCATATCATGGGAAGATTAATTTGCATGTTTTTTTTAATAAAATCATATACATTTTCAATATTTTTTTTAATAGTAATAGATCTTTATTT
The DNA here is from genome assembly GCA_947685225.1 of Garcia nutans. Taxonomy (NCBI): domain Eukaryota; kingdom Viridiplantae; phylum Streptophyta; class Magnoliopsida; order Malpighiales; family Euphorbiaceae; genus Garcia; species Garcia nutans. The sequence continues at coordinate 2,994,787 of CANTUV010000060.1, forward strand.
ATAATGAGGTCAATATTTGTTCGATTCCTCCATGATCTCTTAAGAATAATTTTTAAATTGAGTTTGATTAATTATCTTATTTTATAGGCACTTGGGAAACTTTTTTAATTCAAATTTTTTCATTCATTATATTTGATACCCTTGAAAATATTAGTTGAGTTTTTTTTTTTTTTAAATCCTTTTTATAATTAACTTCACCCATACATAAAGGCATAACAAATAAACAAGGCAATAGTATAATTTATTTTAAATAACAATTTTAACTAACAAATAAGCCTCTGACTTCACACATTTCCTAATAAAATTAAAAGAAGTTTTAATCCCTCATATCATAGACTTACAATTATCATAAGAAGACAAATTATATTAGTTTAATAATTTAAAATTTATGTGAATTATTAATTTCAGCAGAAACTTTAAATTTTATTAATTCGTGCCTTAATTTTTTCTATTTAAATCAGTTTAAATAAAATTTAAAAATTTAATGAAATGTTAATTTTAACAATTTATTATTTTTTTAAAATTAAATAGGTGTTGGCAACCATGATATATATGATAGGGGTATGTTTCTTTATAACCACATGTATCTTTGAATCTGCGGGGGCGAAAGTTATTTTAAAATTTACAGCCTCTTATTTAAAGAATGAGAGTGTCAAATCAGTCATATTAACCATTTTTGATTGCTAGTTATTAATTTGACTATTTGTTAAGTAGATATTTGATTTATATTAAAATATTAAACATGGAAAATTCCATAAAAATTTGTGTTTTGCAAGGGAAATTTACATATCTTTTTATATTATTTATGATTTATATTATTCCTTTATGAAAAAGGGTAATAGTTATTTTTTATTGATGAATGATAACTGCTATTTTCTTGAAGAACTTGAAAAATAATTGAGAAGCAAGAAGAAACCAAATGTAGTTGGTTAAAGATGAAAGCATACCTAACAATACTATTATCCATTTTTCTAAACGCTAATGCACTGATTGTATTCCATATGGACCTTTTCCAATGCACTAATTGTATTCCATATGGATCTTTTCCATAAACCCATATTAAAGTGGAGAGTATTATTGAAGTAGCTCTTTCGAAGTTTATCTTGATAGTCGGGCTTCATCTTGAAGAGAGTCTTGATGATAGATTATTGAAGTAGCTCTTTTGAAGTTTATCTTGATGGTCGGCTTCATCTTAAAACGGTGGTCAGATTCCGCTAGAGCTTCCTCATCATAAAAAAAAAAAATACTATTATCCATTTAATATTATGTCAAAATTACAGTAATTTCTTGACCAAAAAAAAATTACAGTAATTTATTCTTTTTAATGATACTTTATTTTTTATTGTTAAATTAAGACTTCCTCTAAAGTATTTTATTTATTTATTTTTAAAAATTTTTTTATTAATAGAGCTTCAAAGGGATTACATGAACGACAGGTCGTGTGTCACAGAACCAGTGGGCTGTCTTTAACGGTAGGTAGATTTGCACATTTGTTGTGCTTCTGTATCCCTTTGGGATATGTAATAAAACTAGTCCAATGATATAACTCATAGCCAATGAGTTACTCTCAAACAAATGCTTGTTATAATTGTGAGAATCCCCCTTTTTTTCACAAAAATATCTATAATTTTTATAAAATTTTAAAAAATTATTTTTCTTTAATTTAATTAAAAATATGCTTTATATATATAGATTTATATTAGAAGTATACCTCTTGAAATGGATTTTTTGAAAATACAAATTAAAAAGTTGATTTTTTAAAAAATAAAAAATAAATGTTTTGGAAATATTTTTACAAATTAAGATAGTTTTATGCAAAACCCTATATTTTTCACACTAAAATACAAATTCATTAACAACAACTTTCTTTAGTTTGATGTAGTTTACACGGTATGCTCATTAGGCCTGTGAACTTAAGAAATCTAGGCCAATCCATGTAGTTTGGGCTGGGTAAGGCTTTCGATTTCATATGCAAAGCTGATTTATTATTTTTTATTATTTTTAAATAATAGATGATCAAAATGATTCCATTTTAGATTTATTCAAAATTGCATCGATTTGTATAAATATAACATAATTTTTTAATCTCAAAACTCAAATAGCCCGAGTTTTTCTAGTTTATTTGAGCCACATGGCCCTGCGCCAACTTCGAACTAAATGGGCGAAAAATACAAGCTGTAAACAACAATTAGGACAAATATGAAATTTAACTTTAACTAATAACTAAATTCACAAGGGCTTTCTGACAATATTTTCGAAAATTTCGACCGTTAGGGCCCGTTGCAGACAGGATAACGGTTAAAGAAAAAAAACAAAAACTTGAAAACTCCCCACTCGCCCACTTCCACTTTCTTCTCTTGAAAAACTACCAGAAACAGAGGAGGGGGAAAGAAACAGAGCAAACCCCACAAACATCAGCCAATCAATGGGCTGTGTTTCTTCCAAACATTTCAGAAAAGAACTTCGAGAAGACATCATCGTCAACAATGGCTGCAGAGAGTGTGGTAACCATGTGGTCTCTCTCACTTCCACAACCTATGGTGCTCTCAAACTTGACATCAACGAAAAAAAGCAACAGAAACAGCCGCAAGAACAAGAAAAAGATGATGATAAAGAAGAAGAACCCGTCAAGGAAATAGTGGCAGCGAGTGAGAAATTTCAGCGCGGATCGCTTTCTAAAGAAGAGCCTGAAGTTATTAATACTTGGGAACTCATGGAAGATCTTGAAGAACAGGCAGTACCCATTTCGAATTGTACCAAGAAAAGCCCCAAAACTAGGGCTCTGCTTCGTGGGTTTGCAGATTTGGATGCTAGGAGCCCATTGAAATTCTTGAATCAAATTGGGTCTCCAAGAAAAGCCAAGACCTACGGCGGCAAAGAAAATAAGGTGAAGAAAAATTCAGAGATTAGTCCAAGACCGGTTTTTAAAGCTAATAATTCTTCTGAGAAGTCGAGTAAAGTCGTGCTGAAATTGAGTTATCCAGTGAAGGAATCTAAAATAGAGAGTGGTGGTGGTGATAATTCTGAGGTTTCTTCTAAGAGGAAGAGTTTTAGTCCTTTATTTGACCCAGAACTTGTTGCATTGTATGAAAAAGAGTTATCTGAAGAAGAAGGGCAAATCAAGAGGATCATTTCAGTAACTCCAAACCCTCAAAAATTAAAGAAATTGAAAGAATTAGAGTCTATTCTTCGCTGTTTTGAAAAGAAATGCCCCCCTGTTGGAGATAATGCAGTTGTTATTTACACAACTACATTGCGAGTAATCAGAAAACACTTTGAGGATTGCAACACCGTAAGATCAATTATCGAGTCGCATCGTATTCATGTGATTGAGAGAGATATTTCAATGGATTCAGGGTTCAGGGAGGAGCTAAGAAGAATAATGGGCACAAAGGAAGTGAAAGTTCCACTTTTGTTTGTTAAAGGAAGATTAATTGGTGGCGCTGATCAAGTGGTGAAGTTGGAAGAAGAAGGTAAGTTGGGGATTTTGTTTGATGGGATTCCTCAGAGGCTATCTGGAGGATGTGCAGGGTGCGGAGGAGTAAGGTTTGTTATGTGTATGGAGTGCAATGGAAGCTGCAAAGTCATGGATGAAGAGCTGAAGAAGATGGTGAAATGTGGCGAGTGCAATGAAAATGGATTGATACAATGCCCTATATGTTGCTAATTTAACTTAAAATTTGAATTTGAGATTGTAGTTTTCCACTATGTATGATTCTTGACTGGTTTTTTATCCTTTAATAGAAAAACAGAAAAATGATTTTCTTTCTGTTTATATGATTGTCTTTTATTTTTTTGCAAGCTAGATTGACACATGCTTGTATTTTCTGAATAGTAATTAATGCTATTGTAATATATATATTTCATTCAAATCTTTTTTGTTAATTTAGCTATTGAGTTCTAGCTAATTTCTATTGAAAACCTGTTGTCAGCAATGCTGACTTTAAGTAACCAGGATTCCACTTATTGATCCAACCTTTTAGTAAACTTAAAAAAACAGCAGCAACACCTGAGATATATATGGGGACAAGCCATGGAAGTTCCAGAACTAAAGGCAGCCTTATTTTCATTGGACTATATATTTCAGGTGGTTTCATGAATGGTTGATTTGATGCTAGTGGGATATTGCAAGGCCAACCAGGTACAATTCCTGATCTGGTATTTGATGTAGATATCGCTAAACTACTACATAACAAACAATACAATAGTGGGTAATCCCAAATCCATTAAATAGACAAAATATGGTTTAATTTATAACCCTGAGATATAATGATAGGATCTCTTCCCCTAATAAAAGCTCACAAATTCGAATTATGGGTAAGAGCTTTAAAATTTTGAGAGATAGGCTTTACTCTCAAGAGTTAAATAGTTCCCAAACTTTCACAACTTTTCAATAAAAATCCTTCAAAGAATAAAATTTGTCAATTAAATTCTCTAAACTTTTAATATTGTATTAATTAAATTTTTAAATTTTAATTTATCAATTAAAAACTCCTCAGCTTTTAAAAGTACACCAATTAAATCGTTAAATTCGATTTTCAACCATCGGAGAATGATTTAACAAACAAGCCGGAAAGATATAAATACAAGAAAATAAAAAAAAATAAAAAGACATAATTCAAATCACATATGCTTGATAACTATAAAAAATTCTTATATTTACTATTTATTAATTATAACTCAAATTCATCTAACTATTTTTCTCTCTATTTTATTAATCTTTCAATATTCTCAATCTGTTCTTTCCAATTCAAATCATAACTTAAAATTTAAAAATTATATATTGATTTTTAAAAATAGATTCTAAATCAAAGCTCTCATTATATGCTATTTTTATTTTCTCGTCTCATTCTTTTTATTCTATTCTTCAGTAGTCGAAAACTAAATTTAGGAATTTAATTGGTACAATATTGAAAGTTGAAAATTTTTTAATTAATAAATTGAAATTCCATGATTTAATTAGTACGGTATTAAAAATTGAAGGATTTTTAATTGAAGAATTAAAATTTAGAGATTTTTATGAAAAAATTATGAAAGTTTATGAACTATTTATATAATTAACCCATCCCCTTAATAAGTCTACTTAGTGTAAATTTAGATTAATGTGCAACTAGGATTTTAGGATATTGGAGGGTTAGAACTAAATACAGAAATAATATGGCATGTTCGTTTTCATTATGGTCAATAAGTATCATACCAACTCCTCATGCAGTTTGACAATTTAAAAGAACAGAGAAAAAAAAGAACTAGCTTTATAATATGGCATGTTCGTTTTCATTATGGTCAATAAGAAGAATGAAATGTAACTTGCAGGAGATGATAAAAATAAAATCTGTCATTACAACCTCATAGTCTCTCTAATTTTAATAACTAGCTTTTATGATTGATACTCTTAAACCTATATTAAAAAAATTTAACCCTAACCAATAGTGAAAAAAAAAGAATTTCACAATTATAATTTTGAAAAATATTCTTTAAAATTTATTCTCATTTAATTATTTATTACTTTCATATCTCTTTTTTTGGTTCCTTAATTGTGTAGTAGAAATAAAAAAAAAAAAGCAAAGAAAAAAATTATTTTCATTTATATTGCTTGATTACTTTAATTAAAATTTGAAGAAAAATAATAAGAGAGTATATATATATATATATATATATATATATATAATTTCTCCATTTCTCTATAAATTGGATAGAAATATTTTAGAATTTTGAAAAGAAATTAAAATTTTAAATTTAAGGAATTAGCTATAAAAAAAAAAGAGAGAAACAGAAAGAGAAAGAGAGAGAAAGAGTAAGAGTTATGATTTTTTAATAGAAATGGTAAAATAGTGAAAAGGATTCTATTTAAGATGAATGGGTGTAAAATGGATTAAAAAGATTAAAGGATTTTTTTTATTCATTTTATTTCCTTTTAAATGCAAAAGAAATTCTACTTTTCATTTTTAATAGATCAAATCCAACCTTGGAAGCCCAAAGTTCATTTTATTTTTAATAGTAAAGGCTTTTACAAATAAAAAAAATAAAAAATGATACTGCAATAATTTAAAATTTGAAAAATATTTTAAAATTATATTTATTTTTTATTAAAATATTTAACATTGAATTTTACATAAATTACCGATGTAATAAGAGCCAAAATATTTTTAATAAAAAAGTGTATTTTATTAAAAAGAATTAAAATTTAACTCGTAATATGAGTAGTACTGCACTATTCGTATTTAAATTTTTGACCTATGAATTATGGACATTTCAAATAAGATGAAGTGTCCGTATTAAATATTTCTCTAATACAGACACATATCTAACACATACATGTTGAATACAACTTTATAAATATATTTTTAGATACGAAAATAATGCAAATATAACATGCACAAAAAAAGATATATTTATCATAAAATTTTATTTATATTATATATTAATAAATTATTAATTAGATAATTATAGTCAATCTTAATTATAAAATTTCTCTTTTGTTATAAAAAAATAATTTTTTTCCTTATATAATTATATTTATGTATAAATAAATTAATATACATTTATTTTTTATTGTATTTTTATATAACTTTATGCGTATATATAACTTGTATTATGTCTTTATTTTTTAAAAATTACTGTGTCGACACGTTTGTTCTGTATCGTGTTTTTGTTGTATGTATTTTCGACTAATGAAAAAAATGTAATAAAGATAAATAAAACAAAAAAAAATAAAAAACAAAAAAAACAAATGGTTGCTAACATGAACGTATTACACACGAACGAGTCAAAGTTGACAACGTTAAGACCCATGTGTTAAACAAGTTCTAAACGCGGTTTTTCACTTTACCGTATGAACAGAGTCTACGTTCCATGTTAAAATCCCAAGTCTTATTCACTAAAAATCCAATAAAAACTTGCCACGTCAACAAAAGTTAGCATGTTTACTGACGTTTCAACATCTGACTGGCTTAAAGTCAATGCAATATTATGAGAAATGATGTACCGAATCAAAATAGACATACACGTGCATCCCTCCATTTTTTAACTTCTGTATTGTTAATTTAATGGATAGTTTGCTTGCTTCTCTCTCTTAAAAAATCCATTTTGTGTTCAAGTTTGCTTAGTTTATTGATTTGGGACCCTAAATGGCTTGGAGGAAGAGAAGAAAGTTGAAATTGTGAGTGCGTTTTTGTTTTTGTTAACTTTAGAATAAGAAAGTTTATAGCTTTTTGTCTTTTTTTTTTTCTCTTGGCTTGTAATTTGGTTTGCTTGAATTTATGGTTTCATAACTTATTTTTAATGGGTTTTTCTTATTTTTTTAATGGTTTTCTTATGATGCAATCCTTTCTTTTGGATTTTAGTTGTTAATGAAGCTAAACTATTGGGAATTGGAATCAGATTTAGATATTTTGGTGGATTTTTCAAATGGGTTTTACTGTGTTGCTGCTATTTGGAAATGATTCTTTGGATTTGAGAAAGGGAATTAAAAATTCAGTTATGAATTTGAAATTCTAAACTTTGGAGTCAAATTCTCTTGATTTGATCTTCCATGGGTTCTGCTCGAATTTGTTTTTTTTTTGCCTTTTTTTCAACTGAAATTTATTTAAATTTTCCTCCTTTTCCTGTTCATAATTGGGAATTACAAGCTGTTTATTTGAGTGATTTTGGGTAACCAATGAAAACTGAGACTTTTTATGTGTAGGAGTTTATATGAATTTATGTCTCCATCTGATTCTTTTCATAGTATATTTAGCTTTCTTTGATTTTCTCAGGATAGATTTGGGTATGATCTGATTCATGGTCTAAATTAAGGGGATTTATGGTGGTGGTGGTTGTAAACGAATGGATTGCCACTTATGTCTGAGCTTACATGAAATACCAAAAGATAGCCCATAGAGATGAAAGTTTCAGTATTTCTTGGTTGTTATGGAATCCTTTTTGTTTTCTTATTTTATCAGAGGTTGATTGTTTGTTGCAAACTATACAATGAACAAATTGAATTTGCTCTAACAGTAAGATTCCTAATATGTTTTGTGCACAAAGTGCGATTTCATAAAGTGGGTAGCTCTATTTTCAGACCTTACTCTGGGTTCTTAGATGAATACACCAATAACTTATGGATTTTGATTCAAGTCCAGAGTCAATTTAAAACTACTTAATTCAGATATTAATGTGGTCGGTTGGCATTTTATGTTCATGGGATTTCTTTGACTGTAGGTTGGTTGCAGCAGAGATGGATAATAGAAAGGTGACAACCAAGAATAAGAAAGAAAAGTTGGAACTCCAAACTTGGTCTGACCTTCCAACAGAAGTTCTCGAACAGATATTTTGCCATTTATCTTTTGAGGATAACGTTCGTGTCTCTATTGTTTGCAAGAGATGGCACGTAGCTGCCATTTCTGTTAGAGTGGTAAATCAATCACCCTGGCTTATGTATTTTCCAAAATATGGTAATTTGTATGAGTTCTATGACCCAGCACAGCGCAAGACCTATTCCCTTGAGTTGCCGGAGTTGTATGGGTCAAGAGTCTGTTACACTAAAGATGGTTGGTTGTTACTCTACAGACCCAGAACTCACCGTGTTTTCTTTTTTAATCCATTTACTAAGGAAGTGATCAAATTGCCAAGATTTGAATTGACATATCAAATAGTTGCCTTCTCCTCTGCCCCAACATCTACAAGTTGTGTCATTTTTACAGTTAAGCACATAAGTCCTACAATAGTTGCTATCAGTACTTGTCATCCTGGGGCAACTGAGTGGGTTACTGTTAATTACCAAAATCGCTTGCCTTTTGTTAGTAGCATTTGGAATAAAATTGTTTTCTGTAGTGGAGTCTTTTACTGCCTAAGTCTCACAGGCTGGCTAGGTGTTTTTGACCCGGTGGAATGTACTTGGAATGTTCTTGTTGTTCCTCCACCCAAGTGCCCTGAGAATTTTTTCACTAAAAATTGGTGGAAAGGAAAATTTATGTCAGAGCATAATGGAGACATTTTAGTTATTTATACATGTTGTAGTGAAAGCCCAATCATATTTAAGTTGAGTCAATTGAATAAGGTATGGGAAGAGATGAAGACACTTGATGGTGTAACACTATTTGCCAGTTTCTTGTCATCTCACTCGAGAACTGATCTTCCTGGAATAATGAGAAACAGTATCTACTTCTCTAAAGTTCGTTTCTTTGGAAAGCGTTGCATATCGTACTCTCTTGATGATGGTAGATACTATCCTCGTAAGCAGTATCATGACTGGGGTGAGCAAGATCCTTTTGAGAATATCTGGATTGAACCGCCTGAGGACCTCTCAATCTTCATCTGAATATCACCGGATTATGTTCAAATTAAGGTATGAAACTTTCATTCTGTTTTTTCCTATTACATTTACTTTCTTGAACTAGACCAAACCTTGTGTATATTTTTCACGTAAAGAATCATTGTTTAACACTTTTAAGAACTTTACATGAAATACATTACATGCATATGCTTAAAATATCTATATGGTGTTATTGCGTTTGGTTTTTGTACACACACAAATTGTGGTATGTTGAATCAAACTGAATGGTTATTAGTCATTTTATAGCACCAAATGCTTTGGGATGCCAATCTTAGGATTATTGTCTTATATTCACTTCAAAATTTGATTTGAAAATTGGCTTGTGCTAATGAACAATATACTTAGGTGCAATTTTATCCATTAACATTTTAGTATGCTTTTGATGTAGATCATGACAAACTTTAAGCATTGATTTTTGTTTTTGCTGTTGTTTGGAGCAGGTACCAAGCACCCAATGCTAGATTCTAAGTAATTATCAGTCGAGTTTTTGTACAAGCATGCATGATGCAGTGCGGATTCAGTGATTCAGTGTAAATGAATTGTACTGGAAGATAAATTCAATATTAGGGAGAATTTATGCCTTGATGATAAATAGCAATGTAGTCCAGAGAGCTTAAATTGTAACCTTGGCGGATCTGAAATTTAAGATCCCTTTTGTATGATCCATAGTTCATCTGAAATTTAAGATCCCTTTTGTATGATCCATGTTTCAAATACATAAATAAATCCAAATTTCTCTGTTCTGATGCAAAACTGGTATCACCTAGGTGGGTGTTGATCCTGGCAATAGGATTAGCGCCTTATGTTAATGTAATAGTTGATATATTAATTAATAGATTTAAATCATTAACAAACTAGTAGTGCAGGAACCTGTAAGGGTATTACAATCAAACAGTATAGCATCTACATGACTTACTGATTGCTAACATGTTTAGAAGAAGGAATCAAAATGCAAAGAGATTTAAAAAAAATTATAAAAATATAAGGCATTGATGTTATTTTTAAATGCAAAAGAAACCCAATATTTTTGAAGTTTACAACAACATAGTTGAGGATTAAATTGAATTAAAATTTGATATGCTGCAAGTCTGTAACCAATATTACAATAACAAATTGTGATCAACTGTCTTGGCACAAATAATCAATCAGTTCAACACAAGTGCAACTTCAAACATTCACAGGCTACCATTCAGCAAACTCTTGCCTGAAAGCAATAAGCAACGGGTTGAGCTGTGTGAGAGCCATGCTTGTTAGTACCTCTCTCTTGCTCAGCCATTGCTAGTCAGTGCATCTTCTTCTCTCTGCTAACATGTAGAAAGTGCTCTTCATGTCAGACCAGAGAAAACCTTTATTCAATAGTCATAACATTTTCCTCCCTCTGCACTTGCCAAAATCTAATTAGTATGGGTTATACCGGCCACTGCGTCCATGGCTACTCTCATTGCTACGTCTTCCACCACTTGAGGTACCAGCACTGCCACCCCTGCCAGCCCGAGGCTGTGGTGGAGGGGTGTGTGGTTGCATTCCAGGCTGTTGCCTATTGCCAAAACAAATACGTGTTGCAATCAGTCATTCTCCTGAGCTAAAAAAAGAATATGCCCAGAAAATGCAGGAACCAAGTTATGCCGCAGGCAGCTCCCGTCAAAGTCTCAAAGAATATATTTCCACCACTGTAAGTTCATGAGCACAGTTGAATGCAGTCTAAGGCTTCTGTCCATGCTTTTAAATTTTAATATTAAAGAAGAAAGTGCACACAAGCAAACAGAAATTTTATACATACACAAGGAAATTGTATAGGTAATAAATGTAGGATGTCGGAAAAAAAAGTGTACTCCAATTTCTGAAAATTATAGGTTTATGTCAAAAAAATGAAAAAAATACAGGGAAAATGGCACTTACAAGACATATCCAATCCTTCCATCAGGTAAAAGCATTGGCATCATTGCCATACCAGTAGGAGTGGGTCCCCTGCCATAGATCATCGGCTGCAGGATTTGGCAAAAATTTCGATAAAATATGATCATAAATATTTAACAATCTGTTTAAACTATTTAACTACATTTTCTTTATTTAAAATGCTTCTGTTGAAAGAAGAAATTCTGAAGTATGATACTATAACAGTTCACATTCAGTTGGACAATCAACCATGATGAAAAATTTGAAAGAAAGGCAACTCGTGCTTTGTTCCAAGTAATGTGGATCTATTACTAACAGAGTAAATGCTAGAAAAATGAAATTATCACATCAATGTTATGACAATTTATAAAAGGGGGAGAAAACTATAAAATGGCATAAGCCGTAGACCGGATTCTTGGCCTAAAAAACCAGATCAAGGTCTAATTCAACCTGCCGATACTAATGTTTGAGCTATCTAATACAGATTGGCTTGAACCAAAAAATCAGTTGGGACTTGCAAAGTTGATGAGGTTATAGTAGGACCACTTCTTGATAGAAAAATAGCCCACCCCTGAAATTTCTTTATCCTTAAACGAATAAAAGCACACTATATATTCACAACTTTTTAGGATTACCCCAAAAAGTAAAACAATGGATTTATCAAACATTTGCGCTGACAAATCCCAGACTAACTCACAAACATGAATGCCGAAATAGAGATAGAGAGAGAATATCCTATTACTTGAGCAAAGCTGGTGGCACCATATCCACCTAAAGCACCATAGGTACCACCAACTAAACCATAACCAAGACGTGGCGGGAAGGTTGGATTCAGAACAGACTTTTGTGAATTTGACCCTCCAGAAGACTTCTGATCTGCTTGAGGCTTTGCAAGGGAGCAATCCAAAACTTGGCCTGCCAAGATAACTGAGTCAAATCCAGCCATACTTTGATTAATCAGTTAAAATAGAAATATGGTAAAATTGAGAGAAAATTACCATCAATTTCATATTTCTCAGTGTTCTTCAATGCCTTCATGGCACTTGACCTCTCTGCAAAGTGCACAAAACCAAATCTGCTCCTTTCATGGCCTACTTTTGCTGGAGGGAGAACCACTTTTGTAACTTTTCCATGGCGTTCAAACAGCTGCCTTAAGCGATCTTGAGTTACATCTTTTGGCAAGTTCTTAACATACACTGCCTTAACCTGTATCAGATATAGGGAATCATGACTAAATAACCTTTCAAAATAAACTATAATAAAATAAGAAACATGATACAGTATCTCCTCTGTAAAAAAACCATCTCATATGGAGGGAATCACCAGAAGAACATAGAAATATCACAACATATGTTTATTAAAAAGAAAAAATAAAGCACATCAATTCAAATTCCAAGGTATGACCCACAACCATTTATTATGTTAAGAGGGAGAAATGCTTGATTCTTTTTCATATGCGAGCCACAAGCCATGACCAATTCACAAGGACAACAGACTAGTCCGCATATTCCATAACACAACAATAAAAGCTAACTCTAAGATAACGAGGATGGAAGGAATAATGGTAGTTACAGACAGAGAAGGGAGCAATAGGCATTGATGTCGGGTAGAAGCATTTCAAGCACATCAGCTTCATAGCATCAAAGTGCAAAGATAGCCCAAGCCAAGATGATATTATAGAAGATAAATGAGAAAAAGAAATATTAAGACCTGAGAAGAAGCTGAAGATCCTGCATTTTTAGGGTCAGCCCAGCTCACTGTCGGAGCATTATCATCAAGTTTAAATTCTGGGTTTGACATCTTTTTCCTTGAATATTCTGCACAAGAATGATTGTAATATTCGATGAAAGAAAATCCACGATTCCGGGAGGAGTTCTGTGGGTCCTATTGCCATTAAGAAGTGAAATTAATAAGCGAAAACAGCTCTGAACCCCATGATGGAAATTTAATAGTATCATATTTGAAAGAGTATCCACGTAATATAACTCTAGATGTTCAAAGCATACGAACCTTCAACAATTCCACAGAAATAACCCCTGGACCAATCCTTGTTACAACCTTCTTCATATCTTCCTCTTCCCAGTTTCTAGGAACATTGCCTATAAATAACCGATGATTTGCTTGAGATGTTGAACATCTTATCTTTTTTCCCTGAATAAAGGAAGTGGAAGTGACCTTAGAGCAAAGATAAACTACCAGAACTCTGAAACTCATAATGTTCCCAGAAAATTTTGTTTCTTCAAACAGACTAAAATAAGAAAAGAAATAACGCATGCAAAAGCACATGTACTTTTCCAGCATAAAGCTGGAATAGCATCTATTGCTGATTTTGTTTGATACCTTAAGCTCAGTATTGTTCAGGTCTTCAATGGCCTTGGAAGCTAGCTCCTTAGATCGGAAAGTCACAAAAGCATACCCCTTAGCTTCACCTGAATCTTTGCCCTTCATTATCCTTACCTGTCCTCAGCATAGATTTAGTCCTTCTAAACAAGAAACATACAGGTGAGGTATCTATAATATCAATATAACTTACTTCTGTGACTTCTCCTATTGATTCACAAAAGTCCTTGAGATCCTCTTCAGTAATATCATGAGGAAGGCCACCAAGGTATACCTCCGATCCATGAGGAGGAAGTGCAAGAAGCTCAGCATGCTTTCTTTCCTCATCCTCCTCTTCGGTGTCCAAGCCTTTTTGTGCATCAGTCTCATTAGCAACCCCCTCAATTTCTTCCTCTTCTTCCACCTCCTCTTCTATCTCTTCCTCTTCCTCTACCTCCTCCACTTCCTCCTCTTCCTCCACTTCTTCATACTCGACCTCTTCCTCCATTGTCTCCTCTACTTCATTATCACCATCAAGGTCAACCCCTGCTTCGGATTCCACAGGTTTTTCAGGTTCATCTGGTTTATCAGCTGCAACAGCACTGCCTCTTGTCCTCGGCATCTTATGTGTCTAAGAAAACAAGCTTGCAAGGCAACTGTGAAGGAAGCACAGAAGCCAGAAGCATTCACAGAAGGAAGAATACAAGTATGGAAAGGTGGAAACAAAATGAGAGGCCAAATGGAGTTGCAGAGTAAGAACCTCAACTGAATTTTTGCCATAAGAATATGGATCCAAGGAGTTGCAATGTGAATGATAATCAATTAAGGGTTACGATAAACTAACAACAGTAATAGAAACAGGCAAGAAAGAAATACGAATGATAATCAAGATGATGATGATGCTCAGCAAGTGAAAAAATATAAATATAATGAAGCAGTGAATTTCTGAAATTTAGATACTGGCAGTGGTCCAAAAACAACAGCCAAGTGATTGTTTAACTATCTATCTGGAAAAATGCACCCACCAAAAAAGAAAAGCAAAAACAAAAGCAAAGAATAAGAAATGAGAAATTAAACCATGTGATTCACATTACAGAGCATAAATTTCAATACATAGTAAGACAACACGCAATTACAAATGCACCCGCTTAAGAAATTCATATCAATCAAATGCAAGACAGTTTTAAAGATGGAAACAACATTAAACAATATCTTTTGATTCAAATGCCATTTTTTTTTTTTGCGAATGCACTTTGTTCATATCACATTACGACCTTTTAAGGGGACACTCGATTGATGTCTGTGTTGCAGCCATGAATATCCCAATCATATCTGGCATATTATCAAGTATGCAATTTTCCATCCACAATGTTGAGGGAAAAAATGAAAAAGCTAAATGACAGATTAAAAGATGCAGTAAGCCAAAAGTACTAGCAATTGCATGCCATGGATCCATTATATGTGGCTCATTTCACTCACTTAAAAGATTAGGCAAAATTTATAAAAAACCTATTTAACTAGTCATAATGATCCTCGTCAGCCTCATCCTTGTCATAATCATAAACATTTTTCCTTAACTGGGTTCAGCATAAATCCATTTTCTACCATTATGCACACTTTCCACATTAACAATAAAAGTAGCCTACATTCAACTCAAGACACAAACAGAATGTGGTTCATTAAAAAAATCCTAATTTTTCCATTTCCCATAGGAAGCCAGCTACTCCCAAAATAATAATAAATTAACCAAATAACCAGAAACTTGAACCATCATTAGCGCATAAACCCACGAGCTTAATTTAAGCTACAGCCTAAACCAACATTCAAGCTACATACAATCAAAACAAATAAAGCAGACCCATCAATCAATTCTTTTTTTCCAGGTCCCGAAATGCACAGATACAATTGATGTTAGATGAGAAGACGAAGAAGAAGAACCGGACAAACAATTCCAGCAAGAAATGAAAGAATGATAAATAGAGAGAAATTAAAAACCTGGTTTGCTATATCAAATCGAGCAAAACCCTAATAAAGAAAGGTAATTTTGATTAGTTATCCTTCAACAAAACCCTAACTTTCCCGGTTTCTGTCGCAGAGTTCTTTCGGCTCTTAATGGTTTTTTCGCGGGTATTGGCTTCAGAAACAGACTACAGAGAGAGAGAGAGAGAGAGAGAGAAACACTGTATGTGCCCTATTCTGATTCTAATCTAAGGGCCCAAATCAAATTTAGGTTTTTCGTTTAGATTTCTATTATGTATTTTTATTGAATTTAAATATCTATTTTATTTAAATTAAATAAAAAAATTATAAAAATAACTTAAAAAGGAAAAAAAATTGAAATTTTATACAAATAAAAGTTTACAAAAATTATTATACAAATAAAAAATTTTACAAACATATAATTTATTTTTAATATATTTTTTATGTATATTACACATATTATCGATATATTTTTAATATTTTTAATATATATTATAAATATATACAAAAATATATTTTCTATATATATATAATACTAAAATGACTATAGCTAATATTATATTGTATCATATTATATTATATAGCATAATACTATTAATATTAAATATTTATAATTTAATATTTAAAAAATTTATATTATTAGATAATGTTTAATTATTATTAATATTAAATAAAATATATTACTCATATTTAAATTTTTTAAATAAATACTTATAATTAGTTATATAATAACTAATTATTATGTGATGAAGAGTTCAAATATAATTATGATATTCTATTTTATAATATAAATATTTATTGTTAATTAACTATTGATCATCTCTTTTTATTTATCTTTTTTTTTTGTGTATAAAATAATAAATTTTTAATTTTTAAATTATTCAAATATATCGAGTAATATTATTTTAAAAATACAAGTAAAAATTATGGTTTGGGATTAAAAAAAAATACTTGGGAATAAACCATGTCCTTTTTATCAAATACTTGAAAAAAAATAATTTTAAGATAAATTATTAATTTTAAAAATATCCTATTTAAGTATCATATTAAATTTTTTAAAATATTAAATTTATTATTTATTAAAATAATATTTTATTTGATATTCATAATAATTAGGTATTATTTTTTAATTTATTTTTATTAAGTTTTAATATTATTAGATAGAAAATTAATAAAGCTTCATTATTTTTTTTTTATATCTTTTATTTAGTCAAATGCTATAAATATTTTTTGTTTATTATTAATTGTATTGGTTCATTTTCTCTATTTTTTTTTGGAGCGAAAGAGAATTTCATTAAAATGAAAGTGGAAAAAAAAAATAATCTTCCAACCAGAGATACACACGGAGAAAATAGAAGTGATCCCATCTTCCCCTTAGTTGAAATCTAAAACACAGAAATTCTTTTTCCCCTACACGCAACGGCCATTAAGACAAACGGCCTAAAGAAGCAACAAGAAAAAGAACCAAAACTTATGAATTTAAAAATGGTTTTTTTTAATTATATTAATATCACAGAGTAACTCTGTGATAATAAAATAAATATTTTTATTTATTTTCAAACATAAAAATATATAATTTTAAATAAATTATGCTA
The DNA here is from genome assembly GCA_947685225.1 of Garcia nutans. Taxonomy (NCBI): domain Eukaryota; kingdom Viridiplantae; phylum Streptophyta; class Magnoliopsida; order Malpighiales; family Euphorbiaceae; genus Garcia; species Garcia nutans. Next base: position 3,011,890 of record CANTUV010000060.1, read on the forward strand.
AATATTGTGATATTTATTTATACTATAAATATATAATTCAACCACCAAAAAAATTCTGACCAAATATATTCAACAAAAAAATGCTGACCAATTTTTATTTTTCACCTTTAAAAAACTGAAATAATTAATAAATTTTATACTAATTTTATACCTTATTTTTTATTTTTTTTTTTATATTTATACTATCTCAACAAAAAAAAAATTCCTTTATTTTTTGGCCACAACGTAAGAAGTTTTTACTACAGACTAATGGAATTCAGAACTAATCAAGCAAGTGAATAAAATTATATTGTTTCAGTTATAAAAATTAATATAATTATTTCGATTTTAGAAAACTTTTTATTTAATAAATTGACACGAGTAGAGAGTAAAACTGATAATTGAGTTTTGTCTACCAACATGAAACAGTTGTTTTGAACACCAAAACACAGTTTTTTGCAAAAACAAAACACATACATACGATATTTTGAATGTTTGGAAATGCCAATAGAAAGTTTTTTGAACTCATATATTGGCCATTGGGCAGGGAGAGCAAGTTCTGGTAATCTTCTCTCAGTTTTTGAGTATACGTTCAGTAATTGAAGAACACAGGAGACTACAGATGTTCAAAAGGCGGCTACTTTCCGCTGCAAGCTTCACAATCTGAGCCATGGTTCCACATTCTCTGTTTTCCTGCTAGATTGCATTTCTCATCTCACAGAAGAGTATGTAATAAACTCTCTTGAAGTAAATTGAAAAGGCTGATGGGGAATAGGATTCCTGCAATCGAACATTTAAAAAGAAAGCTTCGATAAGCATAGCAATAATTTCTGATGAGCAAATTTTATTACAGGTGCAGAAGGTGACTCACGGTCGAGGCCCATAAACGTTGATCTGCCTCACATGAGTATCCCTTCCATTAAGATGATTTGATAGCACAGCTATCTGTAACATAAATGTATTGACGAAAGTTTCCCTGCAAAAAAATTAGTATAAGATATTAGACACTTTTCATACAATTTTATACTTTTCTAAACTGCTGGTGTTTATAGTGTTCAAGAGCATAAATTTTTTATGTCAATGTATTATACAATCCAAAAGTAATAACCAACGATCCACAAGAAGTTCAGTATACGAACGACATTTTTGAACCAGGTTGTCGTTAATCCATTTTTCCACAATATTCAAAGCAAGTCCATGTTCTCAAAATACAGCTGGAAATGCCATCCCGAGAGAAAGAAATAAGAACTCAATCCTAATAAGAACTAAATGTTGGTATTCCAAAATAGAGATTCAGTTACAGTTTGTATGCCAGGCTCTGGCAAATTCAGAATAGAAGAAAAGTTAAAAATCTTATCAAAGAATGGGTGAGACAAAATTGGACTAGGTGACGACAAAATTGGACTAGAAAGTACATACTTGGAATGATTATGCTATAAATGATCAGATAGCAAAGCTTCAGGTTACATGATCGGAGCAACATCTTGAGAGAGAAATGAAAAGAAACTGCATCCTTTAATTAACCTCGAAGCAACATCTTGAGAGAGAAATGAAAAGAAACTGCATCCTATAATGATAATTACTTCTATTTCCAACATACACATTAAGATGCAGTTTTCTACCCCTGGCAAAGTCAGGATAGAAAAATGTTGAAAATCTTAACAAAAAAATGGATGACAAAAAATTGGACTAGGAATTACAGATTTAGAACAATAATGTAATATATGATCATATAGTTTGAGAAACAACAATTTATGACATGACAGACATTTAAAATTAACAAAATTAATCAATTTTCAAATTTATAAAAAATAGGAATATCAAAATCCAATGGCTTGAGCCTATCATTTAAAATTGTGCTCTACCTCCATTTGGACCAACTTAGAGATGCTTCGAACTCAAATTGCTAGTATTCCTCAAACACTTGTACATAATTTATTTTTCATTATTGGGCTTTATCTTTACAGTTAATGTTCCTAACCACCAAAAATAACTTAAGCTGCCAAGGTGAGTTTGCACCTCTATTATAAACCTTTTCGCCCCTTCACATTTTTTTCCATGAGGATGTTTCTGGCTTGCAATATTTCAACTAGAAATAACTATTATTTCAAAGAGAATAGAAACAACAAATATTTCATTGATAGGTTCCAGCTTTCAATCAACCGCGAGGAAAATAAGATTTACAGTATCAATAATCCTACAAAACATAACTGGATTTAAACTTTATGATAGCATTATATTTAAGATGTTTAAGTATCAGCTCTAGTAAGTAGTAACTAGATATGCCTCTTATTGCTAGATTTGAGTGCAAAATAAAAGAAACATGTAGGACATATTACCTGCTACAACTTAAAGTAGATAGAATAAGAAACATGAGAAAAAAAAATTAGCAAAGTAGATAAAACAAAGGGGAGAATCAGCACATAGACCCAGAAATTGTTACCTAGGATCATTTCCAGACAAGGATAGATAAACCCAGCCAGTCGGCTTAACAAGCTCCATAGTCTTGATCTCCTAAAGGCATTTAACAACAGACAATACAAAACCAAATTGAAACTCTAAAGAAATTCAATACACGAGAGTAAAAACATAAACTAAAATGTGATAAAATTTAAAAACATACCTTCAAGTTGTGAAATCCATCACCAGCACGAATAGAGATTTTACTGGGGGTATAGCTCTCATCAAGCTTGAAATCCACATAGATTACAACTAACTTCAAATCAAAGACAAGAAACAATTTCCAACAATTTAGTCCTTGCCCCCAAAACCAACAAATAAATATTTTCTTTGCACATTGCACCAATTGAGAAGTATTATAAAAACCAGGTTCATACTTGTAGCTTTACTTTCTTCTGGAATTGAATATTCACCAGATGAGGTTGCGCACCATCAGATCTAACATACACACAAAAATCAATAGTAGAATGAATCATTCAAAGGTTTTATGCGTAGAAAGATAGAAATCAGATGTGGCATTTGTGTTTGGTTTTATACTGCCAAAAGGAGTCAAGATTGTCATCACGAAGAGAGGAGACACCATTGCCAGGTTTGCAAGAGCTGACACTCCAAGCAGCTTTTTTGCCCATTTCTCTAAGATCATCATCTACAATCAGGTGTTGATTTCCTCCCGTAATCTTCCCTTCTTCTTCTCCCTCAGATGACTCTGTTGCCATCTTTTATTATATTCCGTAACTGCAATAACCAAATGCTTCCAATTTGCATTAAAAGCACAATAAAGGAGAACAACCACGACAGTTATGAAAAAAATGGATTCTGGGTATAAATTATCAGCAATATGCAATCTTTTGGGCGATTAGCTTCCCCCTTTTGTCCCCAAAAAATATTTTTTAAAAAAATCAGAACTAAAATGTAAAAGCACAGAGACCATCCGCATGTAGACAAGTTAGGAACTACAGTAACAAAAGTCACTAGCAAAATTGATGTCTATACCAATTCTAATGTTATTAAATGAAGCAGTTTATCGTTCACTATAACATGGAATTACCAGTCAATAGCATGAAAAGACTAATAAATTAAACATCTTTTAAAACAAAACCAATAATTTGGTGCAAATTCTAGAACAATTATAGAAAAGAAGCAATATTTTTCTTTGGAGCGTTTGATCAAACAGGTTAGTTACAAAACAAAAACACCCAAAACTACCAACCACGAAAATGAAAAATTATAAGAAGACCCAAAGGCTAGAACTTACAAATAGAAGGTTTCTGTTGAGATAGCGAAGCTGTCACACGAAGAGTGTTTGTATGAGAGATGAGAAAAGATGGGAGAGATGAGAAAAGATGGAATAATTTACAGGGGGCATTCTTTATTTGAAATTAGTTGGAATCATCGTGCGAAATGACAAATTTACCCATCGTCTTCATCTTTTGATTCTCTTCTCCATTTGTAAGTGTTTAAAAAGTTGGGTTATATGATGTGGTTAAATAATTTCATTTACTTGTTTTGGTGGTATTTTATAAATTTTAATAAATTATGAAATGATAAATAGATTACAAAGATATATTTAATATTTAAATAATTTATTGAAAATATTTTCAACATTGATTAAAATTTAAAATTATTGCAGACACTAAATTAATAATTAAAACTTATTAAAATTCATAATTCTCAAATTTATGAAATTATCATGAAAAACTATACTATAGAAATGGAATAAAAATGGTAGTCAAAATAAATAAAATTATGACTCCCTTTACCAATGAGCCACGATTGATGTTGCAAAAATAGTTTTACGAGAGTAAGAGTAAACAACAAGCATCTACAACAAGAATACATTGAGAAGAACTTGTAAAAATGAATAATCTTATCACAATCAATGACAAGAAGTTTGATAATTATTATCATGGATTATATTTTATTTTACACTAATTGATTTCATTAACAATTGATAATTATATATTTAGATAAAAATTATTGTGTTGATATGCCATGCGACCGTACATTTATTTCAATTAGATACAATTAGAGTGTGATGGTGGTTACGAAAAATATCTGCTACCAAGTTCATGATTTTTACCATTTTTATTGTTCTTGGACGTATTTTTCTGGAGATCTTTTATTTTTGGCCATAATACAAAAAGTTTTTACTAAAGACTAATGAAATAAACAAGCAAGTGAACAAACTATGGTATGCCAAAAAAAAAGGTGAACGAATTGTATTGTTTCAGTTATAAAAATTAGTATAACTATTTCTATGTTTAGAATTTTATTTTATTTAGTAAATCGAAACAACTGAATGCTCACCCACAATCAATTGATAGTAAAACTCATAATTAGGTTTTGTCTAACCAACATGAAATAGTAGTTTTGAACACAAAAACATAATGTTCAATCCACTTGCACATAATATTTTTTGAATATTCGTAGATGCCAATTGAAATTTTGGAGTTTTATAAACTCATATATTGGCTATAACCAGGGAGAGCAGGTTCTGGTAAATGAACAAAAGAAACAGATACTGTATGATGAAGTCGTTGGGGGTCAAGCAGATTTGCAGCTTAGCCTGTTCAATCATCCAATCTATTAATAGGCTTAGTCACAAGATTCAAGTGGGAATTTGTTCTTCACATCCATGATCAGCTCAGATTATGACAGATGATTTTCTTGCTTTTGTCTAAATTTTCATCAAAAGCTATAAAACAAGCTAAAATGTAATCTAGCATTGAAAGGCGGGAGAGGCTACAAGTCCTGGCTAAATAACTGGCAAAAGTTATGTACTGGACTTGGTTATATAATTTTATTGTTGCTTACCTAAAAAAGAAGAAGAAAGCATCAAACTGACAGACTTTTCCTAAATGATCATAGCGGGCAGTTTTAATGAAAAAGAAAAACAATTATAAAAATATAAAAGGTGTAAGAAATAAAAAACAAGTGGGTTTTTCATTGTTAGAAGAGCAAAATATGATCTCCAAATATCAGCATCACTCATTTTTACAGATTGCTTATTCAAATACCAAAAAATTGGTTCAACAAGAAATGTTTGAAATGGTAAAATGAACTACAAGAAGCCTCAATTCAGCAACATCTACCATCTGGACATGTCAAGGGTCAAAAATACCTTAAAGCTTTACTACAGTCTAAAAATATGGCCAATACACTTCAAAGGAACAAGAGTTGATACTCCCCATTCGCAAGCTGACAAAGCTGGTTGTAGGAATATGTATCTGCCAAAGCAAGAAAAGGATATTAGAAGCCATAGAAAGTTTTCTGTAAACTGAAAAATGCAATCAGATAGCTGAAAAAATGAGCAGCATAGTAATAACTTCATCCCCAACACACATCACAAACATAGCCACCAAGAAGATTTCAAAACTATATCCCCTTGGTATTGCCAAACATTGCACTACTCACATTATAAATTGCTAGCTTAAATACAACATAAGCAGAGAAAGAGAAGGGTTGGGCTGCAGTAGAAGTGTTCATTTGCTGGCTAACTACTACATTTGAGTGATAAAATAAAACAAAATAATCAATTTATAGAAAGTGTCACCAGTGAAATTTGAAATAGAATATAATCGCAAGAAACATAAGATAATAGAAAATAGACCAATATTGAAAAATAAAGAAAAGGAAAGCTTTATTCATCAAACAAATGTTGTCCGATAGTTCCTAACTTTTCAACTTATGGACTGTATGTACTTATTTGCTGGCTATTTAGTTGGACTTTTGTGATATTGTTGCATAGGATGAGCATGCTACAAATTTGAACATCCCTCAATAGTAAATTAGAGACCAGAAAATCATTTGCTTTATGAAAAACAATGCAGGAGCAGGGTCCGATGGCTCAACACACTATTAGGGAGAAGTATACAGAAGTCAGTAAAAACCTTACCAAATGTGTCCCCAAAGTTTGTCCAAATTTCAGCCTGGATAGATTTTTCACTTTCAGCAATTCCAATAACCTCAACAAAATTAGTGAGAGGAGCAGGTGGTGTGGTGCCTTTCACAACAAGCTGGTGATCATCTGTGGATTTTCCAACAACAGATCCATGATCAGATCCAAGAATTTGAATGACTGTTCGAACCCTCTTCCTTAAATGCATGGGCAATAACCCACCATTGACAAAAATTGCAGGTTTTGATGTATCCATACCCTGCAAAATTCACAAATCAGATTTTACAGTCACATCCCACACAGTAAATCAAAACCCATAAATACATTAAGGAGCCTCAGAAATAAAAATTGCTATTATGGGCTCTTCTCAAATCACCTCCAGTTTTACGAGGTAAAATCATATATATAAATGAGAATTGAGCTAGGTCAAAACAAAACCTTTTTGTTTTCTTTCAAGCATATTATCAAACAGGTAGATTACGACTTTCTTTACATGCTTGAATGCCTTATCAAACAAAATAATAGCAAACCCATATTCATTTATATCAAAACCATTAACTCTTGCTACAATGAGAACCAATCAAATGATACCACTTGAAGATAAAAATAGAACAGATGAAAAATCTCAGTTAGTTATTCACTAAGCGAAGAACATGAACAGAGAAAACGAACAGACAGTGCAAGGGCTTTAATTTGCTGTCTTGAATAAGGAAATTAAGATTCCGAACAGATAACAAATGGAAATTTCGGGATTGGAGGAGTCGCACTGCTGTTTTGTCCGCAGAAGTGTCGTTTCGAGGAAGGTCGGAAGAGGAGAAGCGAATTTTGGTGGAAATTTTATTGTTTCTCATATTTCAATCTAGCCTCAGATAAAGTCTATTATTGTAGCGACAAGATAATCCATTGGATTGAACATAAAATTATCATCATCATGTACACATGAGATCATCTTCAAGCTTGAGCAGTTTGCTCAACAGGTGCATCATCAGAACTGCCATCTACTTTTGCTCGTTTTGTTTGGTAATCCTTCGCAGCTACCTTTATAGCATCCTTAGCAAGCATGCTGCAATGAAGCTTCACTAGTGGAAGAGAGAGATGTTTTGCAATCTCCCTGCAATAAATTAAAAATTGTTGCATGGCCTTAGATCTTTGTATCCAAGAAAATAACAAGTCTTTCACGACCTAAGCAGCCAAACCATATCATTGAACTTTGCACAATGCACAAATTGGGAAGTATCATACAAGATAAATGTTTAATATTATTCATTGCATTGAGAATCCCAAACAATCCAGAAACTTTTCATTCAATAAAACAAGATCCAAGAGGGATAATTTTTTCCGTCTTTCGTTACTCTTTTAACCCACCTTCGTAGTGTCATCTACAAATGTGCACAATTCAATATGCACAACATCTTCCATCTTCCAATGTTGTTAGAGGACCAGAAGGTCCCTTATTCATGTGAGATTTTAGAGTAATAATTACATTAGAAAAGTCCAGAAAGGGATCTTCTTACAACATCAAAGTTGATTAGAAGGGCTGGTAGACAAGAGTAGAGATTTTTTTTTTTGAACTGTAACTAGAGTAGAGAATTGCTCTCTAAGACATCTAATACAAGTACTGAAGAAATGAGATCTTAAGTGATGGAAGCTTGCTACAGCCATTATGAAAATCATTCACTATCTTGTTGGTTTTCAGCATTATATTTGCCCATTCCAATGATCATATCTATCTAGTGAACAAAAATTTCTTCTGTATCTCTTCTACACTTCATGAATCATTATAATTAAAAATCAGCTTCTTCATATGATGTTTAATAGAACAGAAGACTATAGATACATAAGACTCTTTCATATAACCTACCACCATCAAATAATCTTTGCTATAATAATTCAATAAACAGTAAACAGGATAACTTATTACCACAAGACTATAACCATTTATAAAAAATATTTCCCACAAAAAGACTTCAATTAAAAGTATCTAAATAAATATATTGCAAAATAATAATAAAAGTAGAAGGCAAGTAATCAACTCACGTATTTTTTATAGATAAAACTTCTTCCATTTGCTTCCCTTTCACCCATTCTGTAGCTGAAAGAAAAACACCGATAAATTATAATTAGATCTCCAATAATTCAAATATCCTGTTTCTAATTTATCTATATCCCGAAATTAACAAATAAGCTAATTCATCAATCAACATCATTTCTCCTTTCCTTTTTCCCAAACTCACTCACTAACCAAACAAACCACTTCAATTAAACCAAATCCTCAAACTTACCAACAGAAGAGGAGGCAATAGCTGAGCCACAGCCGAAGTTCTTGAAGCCTGCATCAATAATCTCTCCAGTCTTCTCATCTACCTTTATCTACAGTTTCATAACATCTCCACAAGCTGGTGCACGGACAAGTCCTGTTCCCACTGAGGGATCATTCTTGTCGAAGGATCCAATATTGCGTGGGTTATTGAAGTGGTAGATGACGTTCTCATGGTAGAAACATGACAGGATCTGAGTTGGCCGCGGCAGTACCTGCCCTAGTAGCTTCTTCGATGTGACCCTCAACATTGTCGCATTTAACAGTAAAGAGTCAATGAGGTTTCCCAGTTTTCTTACTGATTTTTTATGGGAAAGGGAATGACTACAGCTGAAAAATCTAGTATTTGTAGGGTGTGGGACTCAGTGGTGGTTAAATTAGGGAAATGTGAAGGGTGGAGATGAACATTAATAAAATATCAATCACTTCTTTGAATATTGGATGGCGATTATAGTTTAATCGAAAAGTGCAATAAAAAATTACAATAAAGAATTACCAAAAATACAATAAAAACCAAAGCAACAAATAAATTGCATATATTCACCAAGGTGCATGTGCCTAAATTATACCACAAAATAATCAAGTTAAACTCAACACCAAAACCTAGTAATTGAATCATGAAATCAAAAGGACAACTCGGTAATTAACAAACTACAATATATTGGATTTTTCATCACAGCCATCATCAAAACACCAAAATAACAAGAACAAACAAAATCTGGCCAGCCATCCATTTCTCAATCATACAGAAAAGATTAAAACTTTTTTATTACTAATAATGGAATTTTATTAGAGTAGAAAGTTTCTAACCGTGAACCAGAACGATTAATTTTTAATCAACCAGATGAATATCAACCGGTGATGGAGAGGCTGGCTGGCGATGACGATGGTTGTGCAGACGTTTCCACTGGGCTTTTGGTGATGGCGAGGCTGGCTGATGATGGCGATGCCGGCTGGGTGGCTTCTGGTGTTGGCGATTGACGCGGCTAGGTTAGAGGGAGATAAGAGAGGAGAGGAGAGTGGGCGGCACTTTGGGGGGAGGGGCGAAGTTTGTGAGGTTAGCTAATTAATGATTTACCTCTATTAAACCGGTGCCGTTTTGACATATGAAAATGATAATTTTTTTGAGAATAAAGAAAAGAATAGTTAATATTTATAAAATTAGTTAGTTAATTATTTAATACTAATTATTGGCTTGTGTAATGTGTATGTGTAATTTTTTATTTGATTATGAGTGTAATTAATATTTGACACTTATATTTTTTTTATTATAGTAGTTAATAAATTAAAAATATTATTAATAATTAATTAAAAAGATCATTTTACTATATATTTCATAATAAATTTATTATAAATTAAATATAATAAATTAAACTGTGATAAAAATAATTATTTACTATCAAATAATATATTTATAATATTTATAATATTAATAAATTGTGTTAAATTAATCCATATCTCTTATATATATATATATATATTTATTTACTTTCAATTCAAACTAATTAATAATACTGTACATATAATTTTTTGAGTTGAAAAGTTTCTATTCAGATGTCCATATTTTTAATAAAAAAATTATAACTCTTAAAATTCATAATTGTCAATTATTAATTTTTTTAATTAATAATATTTTTAAATAATAATAAATAAAATTTAATTATTTATTATCTTTTTAAATTCTTAATTTTTTAAATTATGATTTTGTCCTATCAAATTCTTAACTTTTTAAATTCTAATTTTTATAATAATAAATTATATATTTTATATTTTATATTTTTTTTATTCGTTTACATCTTCAATTTTGTAGTTTCTTATCTGCTTGTTATGTCGTAAGGAGAATAACAAAATATAAATAAACTAATTTATATATAAATTAATAATAAATACTATTATTATTATTGTTACTATTATTATTACTATTATTATTATTATTACTGTTATTATTACTGTTGTTGTTGTTAATAATAAATTATATATTTTATAATTTATAATTTTTTATCTGTTTACATCTTTGATTTTATAATTTCTTATCTACTTGTTATGTCGTAACGAGAATAACAAAATATAAATAAATATAATTAATAAAAAAATATAAAATGATTTATATAAAAATTAACAACAAATATTATTATTATTACTATTACTATTACTATTGTTGTTTTTGTTGTATTTATTCTTCTTCTTCTTCTTCTTCTTCTTCTTCTTCTTCTTCTTCTTCTTCTTCTTATATTTTAAATAAAAAATCCTAAAATAATCAAAATGATCATTCAAACCGATATTCTTCTTCTTCTTCTTATATTTTAAATAAAAAATCCTAAAATAATCAAAATGATCATTCAAACCGATATACAATTAAGAAAATTATCAAAATTACAAATCAACAATTTTATAAACAACTTAGTAACTTACATTATAAACTAAATTGCAATAAAAATTCTACAGATTAAAATTACAAATCTACAATTACAATAAAAAAAATTACAATTTTGATTGCAAACAAATCTTTAATCAAAAAGGGCATTCAAATATTACAATAAAAAATTACGTAAATACAATCAAACCAAAGCAGCAACAAAAAAAAATTGATTTTGCATTGCTCACTTAGTAATTTGATGGAAATTAAAAAAAATGAAAAATAAAAAATCTTCTTGCTCAGGTTCCTCCTTCAGAGTGTGTGACTCAAATTAGCTTATAAATATTTATAAATTAATATGAGTTTATAAATACAAATCCATGGCTTGTCAAGCATAAGTAAATGCTTCCATCGTTTTTTTACAGTTCCAAGTAAAAAAAAATTGAAAACAAAAGGAGGAAGCAAAGACTGGTGGACTCTAAGATTTGTTCTCCGTGAGCATGCTTTATATCATTAAGTTCACAACCAGGTGAGATTGGCACCACAATCTTGAAGGTCATTTCCCTCAAGTTTTTTAATTATTTTTTTTTCCCCTGCACAACAGTTGTTCATTGATCTCTTAGCAGAAAAATAAAAATGATGATCAATAACTCGAAAAGAAACTCTCATTTAGCTAGTTGGTTCATATAGGCAGACATTCATATACACACACACACACACACACACACCTCATTTAATCAATTTCTCTGCCAATCTCTTATTCTTCACCATCTCCAGTTGCCAAAAATAAGAACTATTGTTGCATGAGTATTCACTAAACACACAATGGACCTTTTAACATTCTGAATATATACAAGAAGTTGCATTGGCTGTCTCTTTTCCACTTATTTAAGAACAAACCATCCATAGCCTGCAAATTATATGAAGCCTTGTACACTAGGATAACCTATTTATTTAGGGGGGGCTCAAGTTCTACTGAACATAGCTAGTAAGAATCCATTACAGTTTTTTGAAATAAAATTATTATCAATTGGTATCACAGCCAGGTTTTGTTCTAGTTTGTTTGATTAAATTGTACGGAAAATCGGCGTATGGTTTCGAAACATAATTTTATTGCGTCGAGTTGACGATTAATGAAAATTTTTCGTCAAATTAAAGAGTTTCGAAAGTTGCCGATTTATTGAAAATTTATAAGTATCTGTGATTTCGAATGGTATTATTTTTTGTTTTGTCTTACCTGGCGACGAATCATTGAAAGTTGCCGATTGAAAATTTAATCGCATAAATGATTCTATTCGTCAGTTTATAGACAAAAGGCTTTAATTGAAATTACTTACTATTATATTGGATTGCCTTATATGTGTTGTGGTTTGAATTGAATGCCACGTGATTGATATCTACTGTTTATTCAATATTTGCATTTTATCAATTGGTATTATGGTGGGTATTACGGTGAAATTTTTGAAATAATTAAAGAGGTTTTGTTTTATTTTATATGCCTATTAAAGGTAAAGTGACAGAAGCAAAACAATGAGGTATGTTTTGTCCTTTAGCCATTTACATGTAATTAAGGTTAATTTATTCAATGATGTAAATGGCAAGCATGGTGTTTACTGCCATATTATAGTATTTGTATTTGATGGTTTTTGACAACTACACAGAAATGAATATGCAATTGATAAACATCAATTTTTTTTAATTGTCTAATTGCATTATTAAAGATTGTACAATTTAAATGTTTATTGTATGGAAAGCTTGTTAGTCACCAAAGTGGCCTTGCTTGGAATTTATTTAAACATTTAATTGTGTACTTCAATTGTTCATATTTTTTATGTCGTTAAATGACATGAAAGTTAAAATTGAACAATTGCGATCATTAATTATAATGTTGTGAGGTTACCCAAAGGTAGACCATTACTTATATTTAATGACATCAAAGAGACTTGAAATTATGCTTGGTAAGTATGAATGTGTATCCAAAGATAACATGTATATTGTCTATAGTATAATTGAAAGTCTATTACAGTAACCTTATTCTTGGCATCATTATATGTTTGTATCTTTGTATTTAAGTATTACCCAAAGGTAAACTTAAATACATAATTAAGGTTGTTATTTGTTTAAATCTATTATGTTATCTCAAAGCATTAATGTGTGAGTATGTATTGCAGCTTATTCTAAAATGTTTGCTATGGGTACTGGATTGATTAAGTTCAACGATTTAAACTATAATGACTGGTCTGAACAAATCCATTACCAGTTGGGAGTTTTGGACCTAGATCTGGCGTTAATTTCTGAAAAGCCAGCATCCATTACAGAGACCAGTACTGAAGAGGAAAAGTCTCACTATGGGGCTTGGGAGTGGTCTAACAGGCTGAGCTTGAACTTAATGAGGATGACGATGGCTGAAAATGTCAAGCCGTCAATGCCTAAAACGGATGACGCCAGAGAGTACATATTGAAAATTAAGGAGTACTCCTAGTCAGACATTGCTGACAAGTCTATAGTAGGCTCCTTAATGAGTGAGCTCACAACCAAGAAGTTTAATTGGTCACAATCAATTCATAATCATGTGACTGACATGCAGAATTTAGTAGCAAAATTGAAATCGATAGGAATGGATGTGAGTGAAACTTTCCTTGTTCAGTTTATTATTAACTCACTTCCTGTTGAGTTTGGTCAGTTCCAGGTGAATTACAATACCCTTAAAGAAAAATGGAACATTCAAGAAATCAAGGCCATGTTAATTCAAGAGGAAGGGAGATTAAAGAAGGTAAAGGAACATTCTGCCAATCTCACTTTTCATGATGGAGCTGGAAGCAGCAAGAGCAAATCAGGAAAGAAAGGCAAGAAAAAGGACAAGGCCCCAATGAAGGTCAGTGAGGGCTAAATCCATAAGGAATCAAAGTGTTATTTCTGTAAGAAGACTGATCACTTCAAGTAGGATTGTCCTAAAAGAAAGATGTGGTTCGAAAAGAAAGGTATTTTTTATGTTTCAGTATGTTTCGAATCAAATCTTATTGAGGTGCCTTATAATACCTGGTGGATAGATTCTGGTGCAACTACTCATGTGTCTCACATTGTACAGGGATTCCTTTCAATCCAAACCATAAAAGAAACTGAACAGTTTCTATATATAGGAAACAGAATGAAGGCACGAATAGAAGGAATTAGGACTTACAGATTGATCTTGGACACTGGTTGCCATTTAGATCTTGAAAGGTGTCTTTATGTTCCTGATTGTTGGACAATAAAGGTTTTAGTATTAAGTTTGGTAATGGTACATTTTCTTTGTATAAACATAAGTACTTTTATGGTTCTGGTACTTTAATTGATGGTTTATATCGTTTCAATCTTGATACTGAATTTGTGGAATCTCTGTTTAATGTTGAGCACAACGTAGGTAATAAACGTAGTGAACATGATGAATGTTCTGCTTTCTTATGGCATCAAAGATTAGGACACATTTCCAAAGAAAGAATTTTGAGGTTAGTGAAAGGTGGAATCTTACCTCAATTGGATTTTACTGATTGGGATGTGTGTATAGATTGCATTAAAGGCAAGCAAACTAAACACATATTAAAGAACCCAGCCACAAGAAGCAGTGAACTTCTGAATCTTATACACACTGATATTTGTGGTCCTTTTGACGTTCCCTCTTGGGGCGGTGTAAAGTATTTTATCACTTTTATTGATGATTTCTCACGGTATGGTTATGTATATTTATTGCACGAAAAGTCTCAATCAGTGGATATTCTAGAGATATTCATTAATGAGGTAGAAAGGCAGCTAAATAGAAAAGTTAAAATTGTGAGATCTGATAGAGGTGGTGAATATTATGGTAAATTTAATGAAAATGGACAATGTCCAGGTCCATTTGCAAAATTCCTTGAAAGGCGATGCATTTGTGCATAGTATACAATGCCTGGTACGCCTCAGTAGAATGGTGTGGCTGAGAGGCGAAACCGTACTCTAATTGAAATGGTTAGGAATATGTTAAATAATAGTTCTGTACCTTTATAATTATGGGTGTATGCATTAAAAATTGTTGCATATTTGCTTAACAGGGTTCCTAGTAAAACAGTTCCTAAAACCCCTTATGAACTGTGGACAGGAAGGAAACCTAGTTTGAGGCATCTTCACATTTGGGGTTGCCCAGCTGAAATTAGGATATATAATCCACATGAAAAGAAGCTTGAGGCTAGAACAGTTAGTGGATTTTTTATTGGATATCCTGAAAAGTCAAAAGGGTACAGATTTTATTGTCCTAACTATAGTACAAGAATTGTTGAGTCTGGAAATGCTCGGTTCATTGAGAATGGTCAATTTAGTGGGAGTAGTGAACAACGTAAAGTGGATTTGCAAGAGATTCAGGTTGAGGATCCAATTCAGACGGATTCTCCTAATGTCTCTTCTTCTATTGTTGTTCCTTTTGTTGTATCACAGGCTAATAAAGCAATTGAACAACAAAATAACATTCCAAACCCGCAAAATGACCATATAAATGATGAGCCTGAAAATAATGAACAAGTCACAAATGAGCAAGAGGTTTCACAAGAAATAGCATTACGGAGGTCAGAAAGACAGAAAAGACCATCTATTTCAAGTGATTATGTGGTATACTCTCTTGAGCATGAATGTGATTTGAGCATTGATAAGGATCCAATCTTTTTCCAGGAAGCCATGGAATGTAATAATTCTGAAAAATGGTTTAATGCCATGAAAGAAGAGTTAAAGTCAATGAGTGATAACAAAGTTTGGGACTTAGTAGTGTTGCCTAAAGGCAACATTGAAAGGTTTAAGGCCAGACTTGTTGCTAAAGGTTATACTTAGAAAGATGGCATTGAATATAAAGAGACATTTTCTCCTGTTTCTAAAAATGACTCTTTAAGAATCATTTTGGCTTTAGTGGCTCATTATGATTTAGAGCTTCACCAAATGGATGTAAAAACCGCTTTTCTTAATGGTGAATTAGAGGAGGAAGTATATATGGACCAACCGGAAGGTTTTGTGATCACAGGAAAGGAAAATTTAGTGTGTAAATTAAAGAAGTCAATATATGGACTGAAACAAGCTTCTCGTCAATGGTACCTTAAGTTTAATAGTACCATTACTTCATATGGTTTTATAGAAAATGTTGTTGATCGGTGTATCTATATGAAGATTAGTGGCAGCAAGTTCATTGTTTTAGTCTTATATGTTGATGATATTCTTCTTGCTGCAAATGATATTGGCTTGTTACATGATGTAAAGGAATTTCTCTTTAAGAACTTTGAAATGAAAGATATGGGTGAGGCATCTTATGTGATAGGAATAGAAATATTCCGTGATAGATCACAAGGATTGTTAGGATTGTCTCAAAGAGCTTACATTAACAAAGTATTAGAGAGATTTAGGATGGAAAAGTGCTCCGCAGGGATAGTTCCAATTCAGAAAGGAGACAAACTTAGTGAAATGCAATGTCCTAAAAATGATTTGGAACGAAAGGAAATGGAGTCTATTCCTTATGCCTCAGTAGTTGGGAGCTTAATGTATGTTCAGACATGTACTCGACCGGATATCAGTTTAGCGATCGGAATGTTAGGTCGATATCAAAGTAATCCCGGAATGGACCATTGGAGAGCTGCAAAGAAAGTACTTAGATATCTACAAGGAACTAAGGATCATATACTCACATACCGGAAATCCAACCATCTAGAAGTGGTAGGATATTCAGATTCAGACTATGCCGGTTGTTTAGATTCGAAAAAGTCTACATTTGGCTACTTGTTTCTCTTGGGTGGAGGAGCGGTTTCATGGAAAAGTGGAAAGCAGTATGTCATTGCTACTTCCACTATGGAAGCCAAATTTGTGGCATGCTTTGAGGCTACTGTTCAAGCATTGTGGTTGTGGAATTTTGTCTCAGGCCTAAGTATTGTCAACAGTATAGCTAGACCGTTGAGAATTTATTGTGATAATTCTGCAGCTGTCTTCTTCTCTAAGAATGATAGGTATTCTAAAGGTGCTAAACACATGGATTTAAAATACTTATCTGTGAAAGAAGAAGTGCAAAATCTCAAAGTGTCAATTGAGCACGTTGGTACTGACTTGATGATAGCGGATTCGTTAACTAAAAGCTTACCGCCCAAAACCTTTACTGGCCATGTTGAGAGGATGGACATTATAGATAAGTCCTTGTTAGCATGATGTTCATATGTACATATGGTTATTTTGCTCATTATGTTGTGACACTTAAGAATTCAATTAAAGTTGAATTTTGTTTTATTTAATTGTTGTCCACATTATAGTTGTATACATTTATTGGTTGAGTGCGATAACAATAATATTGAAAGCAACAATGTATTGTTTGTTGTATTTTCTCAATTAAAGTATTTCTTGTGAATTATGATGGTTTGTGATATATGGAAGGGATCATGTCGAATTAATGACTTATGACCGCCATAATCCAGTCATTTTAATTTCAAATAAAAGTTAATAGATATTAAGGTATGCGCATGGGCTAAGTGGGAGATTGTTAGATTAATTTTAATAATCTATAATGTGGTTCATGTGATTACTTGACGGATTTAATTAAAGACGACCGATTCTGATTAAAGTTGACCCGAGATGATGGTTATTGGGTTTAAAGGTTAAGAACC
The DNA here is from genome assembly GCA_947685225.1 of Garcia nutans. Classification (NCBI taxonomy): domain Eukaryota; kingdom Viridiplantae; phylum Streptophyta; class Magnoliopsida; order Malpighiales; family Euphorbiaceae; genus Garcia; species Garcia nutans. The sequence goes on from CANTUV010000060.1 coordinate 3,029,538, forward strand.
GGTTTGGGTTTAAATACCCTTTCCTCTAATTATTAAATAAGTTTGAGAGAAATAAATAAAAGTGGTTTTTTTTTAGTTACCCAATATGAACGGTTATATATTATTTCTCTCTTATCCCATTCTCTAACCATCGTGAGAAAACCTAAGGAAACACATTAGAGGAAAGAAACAAAATTGAACGCAGAAGATAATTTTCTACGGAAGAGCATCAAAGCTATGGATCAAGATACGCTTCCGAATTATTTTCTTTTATCAAACAATGACTAGAACTAAAGATCCATTACAATTTTCTGAAATAGAATTGTTATCATTGGGTTCTTGGGTAAATACACTGAGAAATTGTGGATCTTGATTCGTGACCAAAGTCAATTTAAAACTACTTACTTCAGATATTGATGTGGTTGGTTTGGCATTTATGTTCATGGGTTTTCTTTGACTATAGGTTGGTTGCAGCAGAGAGAGATTATAGAAAGGTGACAATCAAGAGTAAGAGAGAAATTGGAACCCCATACTTGGTCTGACCTTCCTACAGAACTTCTGGAACTGATCTTTCGCCATTTATATCTTGAGGATAACATTCATGTCTCTGTTGTTTGCGAGAGATGGCACACAGCTGCCATTTCTGTTAGAGTGGTAAATCAATCACCCTGGCTTATGCATTTTCCAAAACATGGTAATCTGTATGAGTTCTATGATCCAACGGAGTGCAAACCTATTCCATTGAGTTACCAGAGTTGTATGGGTCAAGAGTCTGCTACACTAAAGATGATTGGTTGTTGCTGTACAGACCCCGAACTCAGAATGTTTTCTTTTTTCATCCATTTACTAAGGAAGTGATCAAACTGCCAAGATTAAAATTGTCATATGAAATAATTGCCTTCTCTGCTGCCCCAACATCTACCAATTGCGTCATTTTTACAGTTAAAGGACATAATTCTTACAATTGTTGCTATAAGTACTTGTCGTCCTGGGCAATTGAGTGGGTTACTGTTAATTACCAAAATCACTTTCGTTTTGTTAGTAGTACTTGGAATAAAGTTGTTTTCTGTGGCGGAGTCTTTTACTGCCTAAGTCTCACTGACTGGCTAGGTGTTTTTGACCCAGTGGAATATACTTGGAATGTTCTTGATGTGCCTCGACCTAAGATCCCTGGGAAAGCTAGCAATTTGCATTCAGAGAAATTTATGTCAGAGCACAACGGATACATTTTTGTTGTTTATGCATGTGTTAGATACCCAATCATATTCAAGTTGAGTCCATCAAATATGGTATGGGAAGAGATGAAGACCCTTGATGGTGTAACACTATTTGTCAGTTTCTTATCATCTCATTCAAGAACTAATCTCCCTGGAATAATGACAAACAGTATCTACTTCCCTAAAGTTTGTTGCTTTGGAAAGCATTGCTTAATGTACTCTCTTGACGATGGTAAATACTATCCTTATAAGCAGTACTGGGGAGAGCAAAATCTTTTTGAGTATATCTGGATTGAACCGCCAGAGGACCTCTCGATCTTCATTTGAATAACACCAGATTATGTTCAAGTTAAGGTACGAAACTTTGATTCTGTTTTTCCTATTACATTTACTTTCTTGAACAAGACTAAACTCTGTATATATTCCCTGCCATATATAGAATCATTTAATCACAGTTAAAGAACTTTACATAAAATGCATTAAATGCCTATATATGATAATTATCTTATGTCCACTTCAATATTTGGCTTTGCTAATGAATGATATACTAAGGTGCAATGCTTTTGCTGTGGATCATGACAAACTTTAAGCACTGATTTTTTGCTTTTGTTGTGTTGTGTGGAGCAGAACAAGCATACATGATGCAGCTTGGTTTCAGTGATTCAGTATACTGAAAGATAATTTCTATGCTTAGTTCATCCCTAGCTATATAGTCACGAATCGATACATGATTCGATATATAGATTATATTGTAGGTATTACTTTTTGGCCAATAGAGTAATATTTTTTAAAATAATAATTTTAAAAATTTAATAGTAAAAATTGCAAATATATAATTTGTTCTACTGTTGATTTGAGTTCTGGATCATAAATTAAGTGCAGGGAAAGTCTAACGACTTGCTTCTTGTTGATGCGTTTGTTTTGTTCCGTTTTACCTTGAATAATAAAATTTCAGTTTAATAAAAAACAACAACAACAGCAGCAACAAAACCTTAGTTCCAAATCAATTAGGGTCGGCTATATAAATTTTTCTTTTTCACTCACTATGATTTAATGCAATTATTAAAATTAAATATTTTTAAGAAGTTATTTATATCATTGAAATTGTTTTATATAGTTATTCATTATAGAAAAAATTAGAAACTTTAGAAACTTTATAAAATAGTAACTTAAAAAATTATTATATGTTTATTCTATAGTGACTTTAAAAAAAAAAATTAATCGTAGTAAAATTAGAAAAAAACTATGCTAGTCAATTTTATAAAATCAATCTCATTTTTTGCTAATTAATTGCATTAATAAAATTTATTCATAAATGTTTTTATAATTGATGTTCTAACTATTAGACATAGAATTTATTTAGGAAATCAATTAATATTAATCAAATCAAAACAATGTTCAATTTGCTTTCTTACTAATTTAAGGTTCAATTGCAAATTTTTACCAAATCTGAAAGGATTAATTGGATCAGATATGATCAACTCATTTCATATAAATTAACGAGAGAAGATCCTAAATGAATGTTCTTTTATAGTAAACATGAAACACATGAATTTGAAAATAAATTTTATAATTTGTGCAAATCAATTACACAAACAAGCTCTTAAGGATAATAGACATTTGAATTTCTAAATTACTTACCAGATATCAATAAGTGTGTGTAAAAAATCATTATCTTAATGCACTTGGGATGAGGTAGACATTAGACAATGAATTTTCTTGGCTCAAACATTTTAACACGGCCTTCATTGTAAGTGAGATATCTGTGAGCAGGTAACATACTTGAGGTCTATGATAATCCATTGGCTTGAAATCATGGTTCCAGTGCCCACCACTTTAAGCTCCTAATTTCTTGATCCAAAACCACGGGGACTTGGCCTTGATGATGCAGAGTCTGCAAATTGCCTCCTTGATTCTGACCTCCTCTTCCTCCTTGCAGTACCAGGAGGAGCCTTATCCAGGAGAAATCCAAAATATCAAATAATTAGACTATAAAATGCTCTAAAGTAATTGAAGAGGCTATACATAAATATCCACATATTAGTTTATTCAAGATATTGGACATCACATTGTTAAACTTACAGAAGCTGGCAAAGTTCACAAGTTCCATGAAACTCGCTTGAGAACAAGATATTTCATACATCAATAATATTTAGGTGCCATATGATTGCATAAAAAAAATTGTAGAAAACCCATATAAATGATTATGAGCATAAAATGACTTGAAGAAACACAGTCGGAATTCTACTCATTTTCTTTCTGTTATGATTATCTCAGTGAATGAGGCATGTCTTTCATATTACCTATCCAGGCTCAAACACTAACTTGACCATATCAGGAAAGTTGATGCTTCCAATAACAACATCTAATATCACATGATACTCGTTATCACCGTTATTTATTACTCTGATCCAAGTAAGATAACATAAACAATGATAATGCATTTTCTCATATCACACAAAAATGTTGACCCAGAGTAGAACTTGCATAATGGCAAAAGCATCAATTGGAATTGCTAATGGTTTCAAAATTTTATCTTTGATATGCCTTTACACGTGTTGTGATCCTATATCGATCAACTTTTGGGTTGCCACTGGTGGTCCAACATCTGTTTTCATGCGAGGAGAAAATCAAACCTCGTGTTGGACCAAAAACAACTCTCAGGATATATATGTTCTAAATTTCATGTCCATAAAATGAATTTAAGCAATGATATATAATAGCAGTAACAATAAGAATTGAAAGGTATGCATATCCCACTCCATCAAGAATTCGTTAGCATATTCTAAACAATCAGCAACAACCCTTTACTACTAAACTTTGTGTCAGAATTAAACAAACAGCAAAACATGCAGCGTATTGTACATTGAATATAAGCACACACATACAGCAAATTCATATGCATTAATAGATAAGGTACCTTTTGCTCAGCTTTAAGTGCATCCTCAAGATTGCTCAGTGCAGGAATAGATCCACCCTCCATTACACCCATTAAATTCTTCATTCGGACACGCATTTGGAAAAGTTGAGCAACAAGTTGACTCACCTAATTATTGATGCATATGTTACATCCCGTAGGAAAGCACAGAACTAATATTTGCAAGTAGAAAAAGCATACTGAACTTCCCCACTTCCAAGGGAAGCAACGATAAAGTCACATAAAACTTGCACCAATTAACAACACCACATACCTGTTGCTCAGTTTTCCCAGAATCCTGAGCAACCCTCTTCCTCCTATCATGAGATTCTGCCAGCAGTTCTGGCTTCTCTCTCTCCTCTGTAAACAAACGCAAAATTAGAAAGCTTTCCAAACACCAGATTTTGAGTATCAGAAGTGCATACTATCACATAAAATTACTAAGAAAAATTGATAACGAATCTCAGTTAGTTGCATTAAAGAAAGCATTAAATCAATTTCAAATTGAGAATCAACCAATAAGTAGTATGCCTCCAAAAAGCTGGCTTTTATTAGAGAACAGGAGAAGAAGACTGGGTAAATTGACATTGGATAGGTAAATGAGAGTGCATTGGGAAGGGTGTAAAATTACTGTTGGTTTTACCACCTTCCTTATTCTGTACAATATTCTTCTTTTCCTGTATGTATGCGAAACCAGTATTTGCATGGTCTCGCAGTTACTGTCAGAATGTCCAAGAAGTCGTATTTAATGCCTCAGTGAGAAAAAACACTGAGTTGAAGTCTTCATGGACATTAATACCATATCCACTTTCCTATTATCTTGAATTATCTCTAGCATAACTGAAAATGTTTACCACCTGTCCAAATTATGTTTTATATTTCTAAACATGGTTTTCACAAATATCAGAGACAACAGACCAGGGGTCATTGCTTCAATCATTACTTCCATTATCTTTAAGCTCTTCTCAGCTTCTCGAATTTGTGCAGGAGTAACCTGTTTGCATACACACAGGAAAGTTACTTGAAGGAATAAATAGCCATTTTCCACATCTTGGTTCAGGTTGAAAATAAAAATGGATGCTAAAAAATGCGAATGCTATATTACTTCAGTAAGTGATCCACCAACTGGAGCATGATGTATCTTACACCTACCACCAAAGATATTATAATAAAAAACCAAAATGCAGGATTTTATACCTTCCCCATTCCTGGGATCATCCCTATGACACGAGTCATGGAACCCATACGTGCAACAGCACGAGTTTGCTTTAGGAAATCATTAAAGTCAAACTTGGCACTCATTATCTTCTTTTGCAATTCTTCAGCATCTTCTTGTTGCATCTATACAGACAAATGAACAAAGAATTGCATCAAGAGTTATTCTTTTCAAGAAAATATCAAATGGAATTTACCGTAACTTACAACTTCTTGTGCTTTCTCTACAAAAGAAAGAACATCTCCCATTCCTAGAATGCGACCAGCCATGCGATCTGGGTAGAAAGGCTCAAGATCCTCCATTCGCTCTCCTCGCCCTACAAGCTTAATTGGCTTTCCTGATACCTGTCACCACTAGACTGTTAAATACAGAATTAAAATAAATATAGGATTGGTATATATTTCTGTAATACAGGAAAACCAACAAATATTGAAAATGCCGCTAAGAAATGCAAAATAACTGTTCTCACAAGTATCAGCTACTCAAATAGCATTTGCTCCGAATTCATGCAAAATGTTTTTTAATTAATCTAACCAGCCTCTCCAATGGAAGCTTAAATTGAACGGCCAAATGCAATACCAATCTCTTCTCAAATTGAATGCTACATCATAGTTAATGAAGCAGTTATTGTGATGTTTCTGATCCAACCAGCCAACATATTCAACAATCATATTCTAAAACTCATTCAACATATTAACTCTTTCTGTGAGCATGTGTCTACTGCAAGTGAGTCTATTTCTAGCTATAGCACATAAATGCTCTCCCCTCTTTCTCACTTTCTCTCAACAGTTTAACGATTCTAGTCAAGCAAGTTTTCACATTTTCAGTGTGAGAAGTTGGCAATATTATTGAGCAGGTCAGAGGGCCAGGAATCCAGCTTCATAGTTTAGAACTGAGAAGCATTGGACTAAACTTTTCTATATTTAGGTTTAGTGCTTCCAATGGAACGACCAGCCGTCATGTAACCTATGAGCTCTATGTTTCTCTAAACCAAACAGTTACCACTCGGCTAATGACATTTTCAAAATTTTCCAAACAGCTTCTAGTAATAATACCTAAACATGAAACATTACCCCCAAATCATCATTATATGCAGACATTCATCAAGAATCATAGTCAGAAAAGCAGCCATTGAGCTTGTATTGTATGCTTCCAAATTTAATTACATAGATTCAGCTACTTAGCTTTGTGGGATACTAACATTCCTGCTGATAGAATTGCAAACACTCATCATAGTTCTAAGAAAAATACTTTCTTTGGGAAGAAGATCCTATGAAGTAAACTATGCATCGAAAACCCAGGGAAATTATAAGGCAAACCTCCTTAACGCTCAAAGCTGCACCACCTCTAGAATCACCATCTAGCTTTGTCAAAATGGCACCCGTAATCCCAATTTCAATGTTGAAGGTTGAAACCAACACTGCAAGTATACAAAAGGAAAAGGATAATGAGGTTAAAATTTTAAAGTCATAAATGTTATGAAAGTAAAGATAGCAAAAGACAATAGATTATTATGTAAGAAATCACATTAAAAATGTTCTCAAACTATTTGACAATCATAAAAACAATGGAACTCCCCAACTACCTGCAGCTTCTTGGCCAGTCATGGCATCCACAACAAGCAACACTTCTGTGGGATTCAATACCCGCTTCACTTCTTTTAGCTCATCCATCATGGCTTTGTCTATCTGTTTAAAATTAGGAAAACTACATAATACTTGGTAAAGATCAACTTATGCAACTATTGTATCAGTGAGAATGTTGTGAAATTATCTTATGACTGACTAAAAGTGTTTTTACCTGCAGTCTTCCAGCAGTGTCTACCATGACAACATCTATGTTTTTCTTTTTGGCCTCCTGCAAGCCTCTTTGAGCTATTTCTGAAGGTTTAACCTCAGTCCCCTCTGCATAAACAGGCACACCCACCTGTCACAAGCTATAACTATAGATGAGAATAAAAATAATTAGCCAACTAATAACACATACAAGTGTTGAACACAAATCCAATGATCTGTATGCCACAGACACTTAATCTTGCGGCAAAAATGTTTATATTATATCTTCAAAAAGGTTGCTAATCACATCAAGTTGACAAGGCATGAAAATTTATTTTATCATCCTGGAGCAAGAAACATGCATGTATATTGCATCTACCTATCAAGATTAGCATATCTAGTTGATAACAGTAACCAATACCCATCTTTGATGATATAAACAGGCTGTACATTTTATTGAGTACTTCATTTGACATCTTTCACTCAATAGAAGAGACAAGCAACCGATATACGGAGGTTCAAATAGGCGTGCAAAAGCACTTTCGTAAGAATGAGAACCCAATACCTGTTCACCCAAAATGACAAGTTGGTCAATTGCAGCAGGTCTGTAGACATCTCCAGCAACAAGCATGCAAGACTTCCCCTGCAGCAAGCATCACATTACTGGTGTATGAGGTTAAGCATGAATACAAGATCCGATAATGCAACATGCATGAGCATGCACCAACGAATTAGAGAAAATAAAAGGTATGCCCTTCGAAATGCACCTGTTTCTTAAGATAATTAGCTAACTTTGCACAAACTGTTGTCTTCCCAACTCCTTGTAAACCAGCAAGTAAAATAACAGTGGGGCCAGATTTTGCAAAAACCAGTTCAGATACCTCTCCACCCATTAATTTCACAAGCTCATCATGTACAATCTGCAAGAACATGAAATTCATAACTGCTAGTAAAAACAACTAAGAGAAAATGATATGCAGGCATGTACTTGCATCAGAAATATTGTAATTGACTATAGATTCACATTTACTAAAAGCTTCATTTGGCAGCAATAAACTTTACAAATTTTATAGAATTCATTTGCAACTCCATAAATTCATGTTTCAAATAAATGAAAATTAATTTGAAATTCTATCTCACCAAAAATATAGAATTTATTATACTTCAATCAAATCCTATCAAATATGGTAAAATTTGCGAATGAAATTTGAAGTAGCCATGCTACAGACTTAAGTTTGACTTAACTAAAATTGTTGTGTTCCTAAATGAATTCTACACTTAGAAGTTTGGATACCAAACACGAAAATTCAATTGCAAATGAAATGAATCTTTCATGGATTTTATCCAAACACCATGCAAGCCTTCTGATTTATGACTTCCAAAAAATCCCAACCAACATAATTTGTCTAGTCAAGCAGAACCCAAAAGAAGCATAAGGATTTCACAAAAGAACACCAATCTTGTCACTTTTTAAACTGCATTTAGTTAATAGAAATGTGCACCTTGACCAACTGCTGATCAGGTTTTACTCCTCGTATGAGACCAACACCAACTGCTTGGTCACTTACTGATTGGACAAACCTTCTAACAACAGGAAGACTCACCTGTCACCAAAGCAGCCTTGTTATTCCAATTTTTATAAGTAAAACTCTAATGTTACTAAGCAAAATTCACTCACATCCGCTTCTAGAAGAGCTCTCCTAATATCCCTCATAGGCTCCGCAACATTTTCCTTGGTCAAAACCTCTTAAAACATTAAAAATGAATAAATATCATCATTTAAGTGCACATATATGCTAAAATCAGTGAGAATATTTCTAAACAATATAGGAAGCTAATATTAACCAGAAAAAAAAAGATTGAAAGTAATGAAACAAGTACAGAAAACACAAATATCAAAAACCTGCTCCTTTGAGCTTGCTCCAAGCTGCTTCAAGGCCGCTTGTTAACTGCCCAAACATTTCCGCCTTTACCACGCCAAAAACATCTCTATTGAGCGTAACACTTTTACAATTCACCCAGCCCCATATCTCTCTCTGATTGCAGCAAAAGCTTCGAGTAAGTAAAGTTAAGATAGGCCAAAACAAGCAATTTTCCAGGAAACCAAACAGAATCTAACAAAATATTTAAAACTTAGTGGCTCTTGACTTACGGCGAACAAATTTCTAGACGAAAGCGAATAAACGCTGGTGGAACCAATCCATGAAGAACGAAATTCAGAGGAAGTAGTTCTCGCGCATTTCGAGAGGCTTAAGTTTCTGTGATTGTTTCTCGAGAAAATTGTAGATGAGAAATGGCTGGAGGCAACGGTCAAGAACTGTGCGGCCTCCATGCCCAAGCTCTCTGTACCAGTGTCTTTTGCTTTTTCTTTATCCGCTGGAAAATCTGTTACGCGCTCGATTTCTTTTATCTACTAGCTGCTCACTCTATCGAGTTGGAAATGATAATATATTACGCGGACATTTGGTTTAATCATGGGTTGTCATGTTGGTGTCATAGAATTGGACGTTGATAAATTATATATTTTGTATTTTGTGTTTTTATCATTTTGTACATATTATATTAGGGTTGATTATTTCTGTAAGGTTAGTTAAGGTAATTGCATTTTGTATATAAATATCATATTCACTATCTGTTATTTTATAGATCATTTAATATAGATCAGAGTATTTTTTTTCACTTTCTTTTCTTCTCTTTGGTTCTTTATACTATGATAGTGAATCTCATGTTCCTTATGGTATTAGAGCAATAAGTCTGTGACACTGAGTTCAAAGTAAGTTTTTCTTGTTGAATTGTTGTTTGATGATGTTAATTTCTTCAAAACATTACTGTTTTTCATCAAATTGTTTCCGATCTTTATAGATCTAAGCATACAGACGATATTGTGTTTGTTCTGTTTAGATCGCAAACCCTAAACAATTGATTTGTGGTTTTTACTTCATGATCTGTTGTATTTGACATCAGATCTGATTTTTTTTATGTAATCTTGTTCTCGAAGATTTTGTTGTTCGATTCTTTGTTTTGTGGTTAATCAAACCCCAGCTAAGGTTTATGGTGAAGAATCTTCTACTGTGAGGCAAACACAGACAGGAGCAGGTAGAACTTTTAGTGATCCTTTGCATTTATGGTCATACGATAATCCTGGTATGATTTTGGTAAGCTCTTCTTTAATTAAGCACAATTATCTTGCATGGAGTCGTGCTATGAAGATAACACTTGCGGCTAAGACGAAACTTGGTTTCGTTGATGGATCTGTTCTGAAGCTTGCAGAAAACTCTGTTGGGTATATTACCTGGAAAGGAATTGATTATATGGTGTTGTCTTGGTTGTTGAATGCAATTTCTAAAGAGCTTGTTGATAATTTCTTGTATATTAAGACTGCTAAGGAGCTCTGAGATGAGCTTCAGGATAGATATGGGGAGAGTAATGGTCCTTTGCTGTATAAGATCTAGAGGGAGATAAGTTTAGTAAGTCAAGGAAATTTGTCAGTCACTGGTTATTATACCAAACTGAAAATGTTGTGGGATGAAATAACATGTTTGGTGTCTCTACCAGTATGTGATTGTAATGCATCTAAGGATACTATGGATTTTACTAGTCTTATATAGTTGATGCAATTTTTAATGGGTCTTAATGATCAGTGTGATACTGTTAAGAGTCAAATTATGCTTTTAGAACCCCTACCTTTGGTTAACAAAGCTTATTCTATAATTTTAAAGGTTGAGAAACAGAAAGAGGTTAATACTGGAGCTATTAATCCTTTAAATTTCTTTGCATTTCTTGCAAAGGGTACTTTTAATAGAGGAGGTAGTCAATATGGGGGCCGAAATCTTGTTAAGGGCAATTACTTGTATGATGGGAATAAGAAGTCAGATAGGTATTGTACTCATTGCAATATCAAAGGCCATGGGAAGGAGAGTTGTTTTAAGCTCATTGGGTATCCTGACTGGTATTTTGAGGATAGGAAAGTTGTTTCCAAGGGATAAGGACAAACTCGATTTACTGCTTAAGTAGAGCAACCTGTTTTGGTATAGGGAGAGTCTCAAGAATCACACTACACTGTTCAGGATGATCTTACTGCAACCGTTACTTCAGTGGTTGAGATGATTCTTAGAGGCAAAGGCATTACTGATAATGCTTCTGTGAATTGTGTTACTTATACAGGTACTGTCCAGTTACTTAACAATGTGTTTGATTGTGTTTTTGGTAGTTTTTGGATAATAGATTGAGGAGATACTTGTCATATGAGTTTTGTTGATATAGAGATGACCAATTTGCTTACAATTAACCCACCAACTATTATGCAATTACCTGATAAAACTACAACCTCAGTTCATTTTTCTTGGACTATTACCTTACACTCAACTTTAACCCTCAAAGATGTTCTTTTAATTCCCAAAATTTAAGTATAATCTTATTTCAGTTCATAAGGTTGTATAAGATCAAAATATAAGAGTTCTTTTTTATAAGACTCATTATTTTTTACATGACCTTTTCACTGACAAGGTCTTGTTGCTGGTAAATCTTATGCTAGATTGTATATACTTGATAAAAGTAGTTTTCTTGTGAGTACTATTCATTTCTTTCAGAGTCAATTCTTTGTTCATGATAATTATGTTGGGACTGCTAGTTTTGACTCTTGTATGGCAAATATTGTACGTAAGGTCAATAATGATTTGTCTAATTCTTCTGTCTCTTTTGATTTATTTCATAAAAGGTTGGGCCATCCATCTGATGACAAGATTAAACATTTACCTATTCCAGTTTCTAATTCTACCTCTTTTACTTTTGTATGTTCAGTTTGTCTTTTTATCTAAACAACATAGGTTATCTTTTCCATATAGTGTTTCTCAAACTCACAATATTTTTTATCTTATTCATGTTTATCTTTAGGAGCCTTATAGTAATGCTTCTTTAGGTAAAGCTCAATATGTCCTAACTATTGTTGATAATTTTAGTAGAGCTACTTGGACTTTTTTACTAAAACATAAGTCTAAAGCTTTTTCTCATCTTAAGAAGTTATTTTCTTATACTGTTGATCAGTTTTCTAAAACTGTCAAAGTTATAAGGACTGATAATGGTACTGAATTTCTTAATTCTGCTTATCAACAGTTGTTTGCTAATCAAGGAATCATTCATCACAAAATGGGGTGGTTGAGAAAAAAATATAGACATTTGTTAGAAGTAGCTAGGGCCTTGATATTTGAGGCTAACTTTCCTAAGCATTTTTTGGGAGATTCTATTCTTACTGCCTCACATATTATCAATAAGTTGCCCACTTATGTGCTTCATTGGAAAACACCTTATGAGGTGTTACATAATCAGTCACCTAGTTACTCTTATTTGAAAGTTTTTGGGTATTTGTGTTATTATACTAATACTAGACCTCATAAAGACAAACTTGATCCTAGAGCTTTTAAATGTGTCTTTATTGATTATGTTCCTGGTCAAAAGCCTTATAAGATGTATGATTTACAATCTTATTATGTGATAATTTCTAGAGATATTTTTCATGAGTCACAATTTCCTTATCAGTCATCTTCTTTTTCTTCTTCTGATTCTTCTTCTGTTTTGTCTGTTGTGTCTTTTGATTCTTCTTATTATCTTGTTGATCCTTGTACTTCTTCTGGTTCTTCTTCTTCGGTTTCTTTTTACTTCTTCTTCTCCTATTGTTTTCCAATCTTCTTCTCTACCAATTATATCTAGACAAAGCAATAGACCTAAAACTAAACCTAAATGGTTAGCTGATTTTGTTTCTAGTGTTCATACTTTTCTTCTTCCTCTACTTCTCCTACCTATCTTATTATCCCTATACCTGAATTTTTCATTCCTTTTATTGAAAAAACTCATTTAGATTTTGTAGCAAATGTTTTTGTTACTTAAGAACTCAAAAATTATAATCAGTCCAAGGATTATCCTAACTGGATTGAGGCTATGCAAAAAAAAATAGTTGCTTTGGAACAGAATAATACATGGCATATCACTGATTTACCTATAGGCAAAGTTCCTATAGGCTGCAAATGGGTTTATAAGATTAAATATAAACTTGATGGTACTGTTGATAGATATAAAGCTAGATTAGTTGCTAAAAGTTATAACCAGATTGAATGGATTGACTATCATGATAGTTTTTTCCCAGTAGCCAAATTGATTACTATTAGACTTTTTCTCGCTGTGGCAACTATCAGAAATTGAGTTATTCATCAATTAGATATTAATAATGCCTTTTTGCATGATTTTTTGGATGAAGAACTTTTTATGATTTTGCCTGTTGGATATAGAGTTGCTGGTGAGAATAAAGTGTGTAAGCTTAAAAAGTCTCTTTATAGCCTTAAGCAAGCTTTCAGACAGTGGAACCTTGAATTTAAAGCTACACTACAGAAATTGAGTTTTCTCCAATCCTTAAATAATCACTGTTTGTTTATTAAATCTACTAGTTCTGTGTTTTTGGCCCTTATTCTTTATGTTGATGATACGCTCATCATTGAAAATGATGAAGTTGCTATTATGTGATGGTGCATTTACTATCAAGGACTTAAGGCATGCAAAATATTTATTGGGTTTGAAAATTCATAGAACATATAAGGGTATGTATCTTAACCAGAGAAAATACATACTGGATATTGTATCAGATGCTGGCTTGTCTGGATGTAAATCTATTAAGACTCTCTTGCCTACTGGTTTAAGGTTATCTGATGAGTCTACTGGTTTTCTTTCTGAACCAGATAAGTTTAGGCGACTGATAGGTAGATTGCTATACTTGAATCATAGTGTGAGTGGAGATATTTACCCTCACTCCCGCTTGGAATGGTTCTTGTGATTTTGAAACTGTTAGGCTCGGGACCTTAGAGAACACAGGCCTAAACTCGAAGAAAATGGAGTCGCCACCCAGACTGGCTGAAAAAATAGAAAAGAGTGGATAACTCAATTTCTAAAAAATCTCCAAACCCCTATTAGGTTCGAAAAATTGGGTACAAATGGGGAATGTGAGAATGATCCAATACCCCTATAACACTCTGTTTATTAGAACCGGCCTCCTTTTTAGGTCTTAATATTATTAAATTCTTAACTTATTAAATTATTATCCATACTACATGCAATGAAAATATAAAAATATTTATTAAAATCAAGAAAGTCTAAACCAACAAAATGGGTACCCGTATAAAATGAAAATATGCCCTTACAATAATGTCCAAAGTACAAGTAAATAAAATATGACACCCACTAATTGGTGAAAATATGTCCCTTATAATTATCATAAAGTCTTTAAATAAATTGCAATTACATAAAATAAATAAACAAGGCATCCACACTAAATGAAAACATATCTTTTATAATTTCCTTTAAAAATGCATATAAATCTAAAGAAAAGAATAAAACAAGAGAAAATAATACAACATATATGAAAATAATTGAATAATTAAAAAAAAATAAATAAACACATCTTAATATTACCCCCATTAAGAAAATATAGTGCGCGATGACGCAAGTCGTGCCTACGGCAATCCCACTAAGGGGCAGCGCTCTCGAAAGGTAAATGGTTTATAGGATATGATTTTATTGGGGAATTAGAGTTTCTATGTAAGTTAGAGTTTTTATTTATACAAATTATGATTTTTTCTAAACTAGGGTTTTATATAAAATTTAGGGTTTAGAAACTATAAATTAAGATTTAAGGAGTTTAAATATGCAAATTAGAATTTAATGTATGAGATTAATAATTAAAACATGTCATAGATATTTAATTCAAATCAATATTACAATGAGATAAATTGCTACTGCTACTTTGATGTTTTATATAAAATCAAAAGGTAAAAGAATAAACTAATGAATAAAGACAATTCGATGAATAATGATAATAAGTGAACAACTGTAAAAAAAAAAGAGTTAAGTTATAAAGACAAACCTTCGTTTGTTGATTCCTCCAAAACTGAAAGTGTATTGATCCAAGTTTTTACTTTACTAGCCTGCACCAACTTATAGCTTTGGTTAGATGAAGCAACTTGAGACAATGATCAATAGTCACTGCCTCTTAATTACTGTCTGTTAATTCTATTTTTCGTATGCTTTTCTCTCATGTTTCTTAATTGTTTTGGCTGCTAGCTCGTTAATTCATGTGTTGCCCTTTAATTGCCTCGTTGCTCTTCCTCTTAATTGCTAATCAGAATTGTTGGTCCTTTCTCCGTTTTTTAATCATTTATTTATAGGCAAAACCATCACTTAACCCTTAAACCTAATCTGAACTTAATCCGAACTTTAAACGAATTATAGCTTGATTAAAAAATTAAATTGCCGGTCAGAATTTGGATTTGGAAGGGCTCATATCGATTTAGAGGTTCCAAATCGATATAGAGCCAACCCATATCGATTTGGAAGCTCCAAATCGTTATGGAGCCAACCCATATCGATTTGGAGGTTTCAAATCGTTATGGAGCCAACCTATATTGATTTGGAAGGTCTGGCTCCATATTGATTTAGAAGGTCCAAATCGATATGAGCTTGGGTCATATCAATTTTGACCTGTCCCGATTCAAATCAAACTCTAATCTTTAATTTCTTTCGGACTGAACATATTTTACAATTTAATTTAGGCTTTTATGAATTGGATCCTCTAATATTTAAGCTTTAAAATTAAGTTTAGGTTCTTTAAAATTATAACGAAATAAGGTAAGCTTCTTAAACATAATACGCGCCAAAATTAAGGGTATACACTTAGTAGACTTGACATTTTCTTCTCTATACAACAGTTGCACCAATATATGAATGCTCCTAGGTATTTTCATCAGGATGCAGCCTTGCATATTGTTAAATACCTTAAAGGTACTCCATCTTCAAGGCTGTTCTTTCCTGTCAGTTTTGATTTGTGTTTAAAGGCCTATTGTGATGCAAATTGGGGGACATGTGCTTTAACTAGAAAGTCTATTACTAATTTCTGTATTTTTTTTTTGTTCTTGTTTGATTTCATGGAAAACCAAAAAGCAGGTGAAAGTGGCTAAATCTTTCTGCTGAAGCTGAATACAGAAGTATGGTAGCTATTGTTTGTGATTTGTTGTTTCTTAGTTATTTACTTAGGGATTTTGCTTTGCCAGTATTGCTGCATATTTCTATGCATTTGTGATAATCAGGTAGGCTTGCAAATTGCTGCCAATCTTGTGTTTCATGAGATGACTAAACACTTAAATATTAATTGTCATATAGTTCGAAATAAGCTTCAAGAATGCTTTATTTTTACTGCTTACATTTCTTGCAAGCTCCAACTTGCAGACTTATTCACCAAATCACTTTCTATTGTGCTCATCATTCCTTGATAAATTATATACTTTGTATTTTGTCTTTTTACCATTTTGTACATATTATATTAGGGTTGATTGTTTCTGTAAGGGTAGTTTAGGTAATTGTATTTTGTATATAAACATCATATTCACTATTTGTTACTTTCTAAATCATTCAATACAGATCAGAGTATTTTGTCACTTTATTTTCTTCTCTTCGGTTCTTTATACTATGATGCTGAATATCATTTTCTTTAGACGATAAAGGGCACGGTACTGTCCTATTGGCGTTTTATTGCTCTCATCACCGGAGGCCAAAAAGTAGCATTTTATTCTATAAGGCAACATTTCCAATTTGTGTGTACTAAGCCAAAAAGTAGCATTTTATTCTATAAGGCAACATTTCCAATTTGTGTGTACTAAAAATTAGTGTGTATTATTATTATTCTATTTAAGTGAATGAATTTAAGTTTATTCCCTTTTTTAATATAATTTTTAATTCTATCATTAATATTTTATATTTCAATTATTTTAATTTAGAGATGAATAACAAAATTAATTGAAATAAATTTTTATTAAATATGAGCACAATTCTATATGTCCATTTAATATTGTATTGAAAATTAAAATCAAATGTATGTATATATATGTTACAATTGGAGAAGAGGATTAGAAAATTAAAATTTTTATGTCTATTTAAAATATTTTTATGATTAAATTTAAAAAATTGTAAGCATATCTCAAATATATCTCTTGCTAAATGTATTCTAAGCAAATATTTTTGGAATTAAAAAGTTGAAAAATGAATATTTTAAAAAATATATTTAAAATTATTTTTATTTTTATGGTGTTTTAAGAGAAAATTATATGAAATACTATTTTTCATTAAATTTTATTTTTATTATTTTTTTAGTTTACAAAAGTATTTTTTAAAAAATATTTTTTGTATTTTTATAGACATATACTAAAATTTACTCAATATATATTCAATATCTAGAAAGATATATTTTTAATATACCATATTTTTAAAATTTTTTATTTATATAATATTTTATTTATTTTATTTGGTTATTTTTATAAATTTTCCTATTTTTAAAAAATCTATTTGCTGTGGGACTTTCAATAAACTTCAAATTATGGGCTTTCATTAAATTAGCTGCGGGCTCAGCTAATGAAGAAGCAATTTGATTTCTTCCTAACTTTCACCTCTTCTGTTCTGCGACAAATGAAGAAGCAATTTGATTTCTTCCGAGTTCTCTGAGGATGGGAATGTGTCTGTTTTTCTCCATCTTCAATATAAAATAATAACAATGTCTCTTCAACCTCATCTGAAAACCCCTTTCTCTCCTCACCCTCTTTTCCACCTCGAACGAAATTCAATTTCTTTTCCTTCCCTTTACACTGTAAAATTTCCTTCAAAAACCCTTCTTAAACCCCTCAATTCTGCCAAACTACCTTCTCTCCTCCCTTCCACCCCACAAAATCTCAAACAATACAAACAAAATCAACATCAACAACAATGGAATTCAATCCCCTACCCATTTCACTCTTTCTCCACAATCTCGTCTTATGTTCTCTCCCAGCATAAGCCCATTCTCCTTGGTTGGCTCTGTAGCCTTGTCTCCGTCCTCTCTCTCTCCCACCTTGTTCCTAGGATTGGCCAATTCTCAGCGACTATTGGGAAAATCGATGCTGTTACACTTAAGAATGAGGGATTGGTGCTAGCTTCTCTTTTCTTGGTAAAGCCGATTGCTACTTACTGGCAGCAGACGCTTTTGTGGGAGGCGGCGCTTAATGCGGGTTATGAGATCAGGGTTCATGTTTTTGACAGGGTTTTGCAGGAGGAATTGGGGTTTTTCGAAGGTTTTAGCGGGGTTCTACTGGGGATATTGCTTACAGGATCACTGCTGAGGCTGCAGATGTCACTGATACTCTGTATGCTCTTCTCACGTGAGTAATTTATAAAATGGATGCTGCACGTGTGTTTGTTTATATTTGGTTTTTGGGAGTGCTAGCATTGCTTTAGGAACAAGTTTATGTTCAGATATGTTGACAGCTAAAATTAATGTTTAAATGGGAAGTCTTTTCTCTGTGTTGAATAGCTTAGCATTGCAAATTTTCTTGCTTAGATGTTAGGCTCTCTTTGTTTTGCACGAGTTGTTACTAGTAATTTTTGCAGGAGAAATGATTCAATTTTACTAATACCTATCATAGACCATTGTTCCCAGTGCCCTGCAGTTATCAGTAATGGCAACGCGGATGTTGGCTATCAGCCCTGTTCTTTCCTTGATTTCAGCTATGGTAAGGAATTAATTTTGCACCTAGAATACACGTATAACGCTACCGGGTCTTCAATTTTGTCTATTTGCTGTAGATCATAACGTGCACGGCTCTTGTTATTGGATATCTTGGCGAAAGACTTCAGAAGATATCTAAGAGGGCACGTCTTAGTATTTCAGCTGTTTCAGCGTACCTCAATGAGGTACCTTTGTAACCCATTCGTCCTGTTTTTGTTCACAGCTGCTATTTTGTTATCTCTAATTGGGCAAAGTTTATTTAATTAACGTTTATATGTCGTAGGTCCTTCCAGCCATTCTTTTTGTGAAAGCAAACAATGCAGAGCTGTGTGAGAGTGCCAGGTTTCAAAGGCGTGCCTATGCTGACCTAACTGAACATCTTAAAAAGAAGAAAATGAAAGCACTCATCCCCCAGATTATACAGATTACGTATTTTGGGGCTTTATTTACCCTTTGTCATGGATCACTGGTGATTTCACGTGGTTGTTTTGATGGCTGTAGCATGATTTCTTTTGTAACATAATTGATTTTCTTGGTTAAGCCAATCCAGGTAATATCAGTTGTTCATAAGATCTCTTCAAAGGAGGGATTTATAGATCTCTTCTAGTGTTTTTTTTCCCAGTGACCAGACAAAAGATGCATTCATATTTTCTATTTACTTTTTGGTGATTATTGGTCATATCATGTTCCAGTCGTTTTTAGATCTGTCTTGAAGTAATCCAACCAAATCTGAAAACTTGTGCAGGAGTTGGAAAAGCATTCAATGAGTGGAAGCAAGAAGAACCAGCTATTGAACGGTTGTTTGATTTGACCAGGTTAAAATTCAAGGTAAATCAGGGCTTTTTTTAATGGTAATTTTCCTACGAACTGTTTTCCTCAACTCTTTTAAAATTTTCAGTAACTTTTTTTTACTGAGGTAAATTTCTTGTTATCTGCAACTTAATTTAGTGCCTTCTGTAAATCTACTTGTTTGCGATGTGTTAAGCCACCATTCTGCGTGTAATTGTCTATGATTTGAATAATTTTGAACACCTTTTCATGTGTAAGATACTAATATATTTAACCATAAGAAATAATTGAAGAAAATACTGCTCAGTATCACTTGAAGTTTGGCATTATGTGTCTGGTCCTTAGTTCCTTGCTGCCATCTTTGTTTTACAAACCAACTAAATATGGAACGTCCGTTTTTATTATGTTAAAAGGTTGTCAGCTTTGAGGAACAGGCTGAAACCTCCTACTTTTGATTTTCAGTGATGTTAAGGTTGAAATATGTTTAAAATGATGGCTTTTGACTACTGGAGAAATAAGTCTGTCATTTTATGGATGTTATATTACTTCAAGCAATTACATGTTAACGAGTATATTATATATGTTTTGCTGATATTTCTCTTTCTAGTATTGGACTGATCTTAAGACTTTCATCATCTTTTCTTATGTTGCACCTCTAACTTGATTTCATTTACAGGGTCATCATAAGACAGAATATAGATAGATTAGGTTATAGACTCGTATTATTTTGTGGACAGAAAAATTACTGATGAATTTATCTAAGCATTTCCCATTTCAACTAGAATTACCAACAATCTCCTATCAGGATTAACTTTTGTCATTTTTTTTTCATAAGGATGAACTGAAAAGCTACATTATTATTTATTTGAATCCGTAAGAATGATGTTCCTGTTTTGTGTTAAAAAAAATATTTGACCGAGCTTATATTTGAATCGGTGCTTGTCATTGCTCACCGGTTGGAAACAGTTTTGATGGCGAATCGAATATTTGTTTTAGAGGATGGCAAACTTGAAGAACTGACTAGCACAAATATTTTAGGCGGTCACAGCAATTCACTTTTATGAACTGGAATTGTCACTTGAGGGCATGGAAATATGTCAGTACATAATAGGAGAAGTTCTTGCTAACAATTTTTCAGTTGTTTAATTACATAGAAGAAGGAGATACTTTGGGGGGCTTGGAGATGGTACTGCATATGCTTTAACTGTTTTAAGGTCCCTTTTATTAGTGACAAGTTAATTTAAGGATCTTTTTCATCTTCAATTTATTTCTTTGTGATATATATGAAATCAATGAATATACACTTTAGGTTATTATCTTGTAGAGCTATTATGGTTTTATGGAGCTCATTAGCATCGATAGAAAATGAAATTTTAAGCTTATGTTTGAAATATTGAATGTCCATAGATCTACAGATGGTATTATTTTTTTTAATTGAGTTACGGTATAATTTTCTTATATGTACTTATTTGAAATATTATTTTTTACATAATTTTTTATATGTATAATGTTAAAATTATGAAGGGGAGCCTTGGCGCAACGATAAATGTTGTCGCCGTTTGACCTGAGGTCATGGGTTTGAATCGTGAAAACAGTCTCTTGCAATTAATTGCAAGGAAATGCCGCGTACAAAGATCCAATAAGTCCGATCCTTTCTCGAATCCCGCTCATTACAGGAATATTCGTGTACCGAACTGTCCTTTATAATGTTAAAATTATTAATATATATACAGTTAAAATGTACTATAGCATATAAAATAATATTCTTAATAGTCATTTTAAAATATAATTTTAATTTCGATTACTGAATAATTAAATAATAAATATTTTTAAATAATAAAATCCAAATCATGTTAACATTTATTTTAAATACATAAAATTTATTTTAAAATCATTTAAATAAATCTTGCTAATAAAATTATTGAATAATTTTTTTAATACATTTATACTCCTAAACAGCAACAAAGGCAATAATTAAAAAAAAATCATCTTTATAAATTCAAACAGATCTTAGACATACTTGCAACTAAACAAATTCACAATTACCTCAATAAAATCAAAGCATCCACTAAAATGTCTATAAAGAAATAAGAATAATGAATTTAAAATCAGAAAATGTTATAAAATATACGCCATAGTATATGAATTATTATAATGTACATTAAAGTGAAATTAAATTATGAATAGTAAATTTTCAAAATAACCATGGTTTCTCTTTTTTTATTACTATTTTATCATTCTTTCTAAAATAACCATAATTTTTTTATTACTTCTATTTTGTCATTTAATGAATCAAAATTTCAAATTTAATGACTTTTAATAATTTTAATTCAAATTCAGAAATTATAATTATAAAATAAATACTTTTATTAAAAAATTTAACAAAAAATAAAATTTGAGATAAATTTATAATTTTTTCTTTCCCTCATATTATTTTCAGATAATTTATAATTTTCTCCTTTATCTTTACAAAAATTTAATAATTTAATTAATATTTTGGGTTCTTTTTTTATTTTTTATATTTTTAGTTTCTTTTTAATTTTTTAAATTAATTATTTTTATTTGATTTTGTATAAATTATAATTTTGCTTTGATTTATATTGAGATTTAGATTTTTTAATTTTTAATTTAATTTTTTGCAGGAGTTTTATTTTAATTTTAGTTATATTAATTAATTATTTTAATTTTTATTTATTTTTATTATTTAATTAAGTTTTATTTTTAAATTTATATTATTTAATTTTATCTTAAGTTTATTTAATTTTTGTTAAATTTATTTTTTTAATTATTATTACTTAAATTTATTTAGATTTAATTTTGTAATTTTTATAATTTAATTTTTATTTTTAGATTTAATTTTTTAATTTTAATTTTTGTTTTATTTATTTAAAATTATTATAAATTTTAAAATTAATTTATATTAAGTAAAAATATCTACGACATGACGCTGACAACTTTTTTAGTTTTTACATCAAGAAAATGGTTGGATCTAAATTTATTATTTAACTAAATAAATAATACTTTTATATTATTTCTCTTATTACGATTGTCTTTTCTACTAAAAAATTTAAAATCATAAATCATATGAACCAATTCATATAAATAATTAAAAAAATATATTTTTAAGCTTCTGAATTTAATAATTTTTTGACATTAAATATTTAAATTTTATTTTACTGACAATAAATATTTAAAATTTTTTATTCACAAAAATTAAATTATTTTTTAATAAAAAAATATAATTTTATTAAAAAATAATATAATTTTCATAAATCACAAATTTTGGAAGTGCTGAAAAATGATTTATTGCTAAATAATTTCGAGGAAAGTTTGGTTGCTTGACTTGTCTCCCTCCAACATGCCATCATATGGCCATTAAAACCAAACTATACAACAACCTCCAATCGTCAGCCACCAGAACCACCGCCAATTCATCATGGAGCAAATCACTCATTGGCTACCTTCAAATGCTCCGGTCTGGCTCTTTTCCCGACGCCTTCTCTTTCCCATTTGCCCTCAAATCTTGCGCTGCTCTTTCTCTTCCAATCACTGGAAAACAACTCCATGCCCATGTAATAAAAACGGGTTGTTTATTGGAACCCTTTGTTCAGACCTCGTTGATATCCATGTACAGTAAATGTTTCCTAATTGATAATGCACGTAAAGTGTTTGATGAAAATCCCCAATCAAATAAGTTAATGGTTTGTTACAATGCTTTGATATCTGGATATTCGTTAAACCTTAGAGTGAAGGAGACTATGTCTTTGTTTAGTGAAATGAGAGAAATGGGTGTGGATATTAATGGGGTTACAATGTTGGGGTTGATTCCAATATGTGGGGTTCCAGGGAACTTGGAGCTAGGAATGTCTGTTCATGCTTGTTGCGCCAAGTTTGGATTTAATGTAGATTCATCAATTGGAAATTGCTTGCTTACCATGTATGTGAAATGTGGGGAAATTGGTTCCGCGAGAAAGTTGTTTGATGAAATGCCAGAAAAAGATTTGATCACTTGGAATGCAATGATTAATGGGTATGCACAAAATGGGCTTGCTAATAAAGTTTTGCAGCTTTATAAAGAGATGAAATTAAGTGGGGTTTCTCCTGACCCTATAACACTTGTTGGGGTTCTTTCATCTTGTGCTCATCTTGGTGCATATAGCATTGGTAGGGAGATAGAACAGCAGATCAAGGTTTGTGGATTTGAGTCCAATCCTTTACTAAACAATTCTTTGCTTAGTATGTATGCTAGGTGTGGTAATTTAGTGAAGGCTAGACATATTTTTGATGGCATGCCTTTGAAAAGTGTAGTTTCATATACAGCAATTGTAGGCGGACACGGAATACATGGAGAAGGAGAAATTGCTATTGAGCTCTTTGATGACATGATCAGGGCTGGCATTAGACCGGATGGAGCAGCTTTTTTGAGTGTTCTATGTGCATGTAGTCATGCAGGATTGACTGATAAGGGATTAGATTACTTTAGTATGATGCAGAAGAAGTATGGGTTGCAGCCTGGTCCAGAGCATTACTCTTGCGTGGTGGATCTTTTAGGTCGAGCAGGTAAGCTCAAGGAGGCGCATGAGCTTATTGAATCTATGCTGGTAAAACCTGATGGTGCAGTCTGGGGAGCACTTTTAGGTGCGTGCAAAATCCATAAAAATGTAGAGTTAGCAGAGTTGGCTTTCAAACGGATCATTGAGCTTGAACCTTCAAATATCGGTTACTATGTTTTGTTATCTAACATATATACCGAGGCAGGGAATTCGGAGGGGATATTAAGAGTTAGATTGATGATGAGGAAGAGGAAACTCAGAAAGGAACCAGGTTATAGTTATGTTGAACTTAATGGGAGAGTTCACCTCTTCTTTGCTGGAGATAGAAATCATCCTCAAACTGAAGAAGTATATGTAAAGTTGGAGGAGTTAGAAAATTTGGTGAAGGGAGTCGATGGGTTTAATAAGAATGATCAAGAAAGAAGAAATGAAGAATTTCTAAATGGTAGGATTGTGCATAGTGAAAAGTTGGCAATTGCATTTGGGATATTGAACACCAAAGAAGGGTCAGAGATTGTTGTGATAAAGAATCTTAGGATATGTGGAGATTGTCACTTATTTATCAAGTTGGTTAGCAAAATTGTAAGTCTTCAATTTGTTGTTAGAGATGCGACCCGTTTTCACTGTTTCAGAAATGGATTGTGTTCTTGCAAAGATTATTGGTAATACTCTTTTCAAGTTTTTCTTTTCCCACAGTATATTGCCAATTTGGAGAAAATGCAATTAATAGGGTTAGGGTTAATTTTCCAAGCATTTGATACTCGGCACTAAGTTCTGGACACAACAGTGTTTTCAAGAACATTTTTATTGATGAAGACTATACTGAACATTAAGTTTGGCAGAAATATTGTAGGTTTCTGATGCCCAACAAGTAATCACCAATTAAGAGATCTAGGAAGGAGAAAATCTATGAATATATAATATCAAATATGCAATAAGAAATTCGCAAGTGAATTGACTAGCTATAGAAAGATATGTATTGACAACTCCATTCATTTTGAAATGTACAATTTCATTGCCACAATGTGGAAACAGAATCCCTTGTAGTAAGAAAAAAAAAATTATGAAATGGGAAAAATTACAAATACAGAATCAGTGATTGATTAAGCCTCCAATGCACACAACCGCTTCAGTTCCAGAAACACACTCATCTTCAACAAATGGAATGGTTTTCCATGCAGTCAATCTAATGGGAACTTTGATCCCAATTTCGCTAGTTTTATTTTTTTCCATGCAAATGGCAGCATAATGAGAGCCAGCCAATTCCAAGAGAGCAAACTGCCAATTGCTCGTGAGGTCCTTAGTACCATAAAAAGATTCGACCATTATCTCAGATGCCTGATTACATAATTAAGAATAAATTTTAAACAGCAGCCTGATGGAAGAGATATATGGTCAAAGGAAGACAATAAAACAATGTTGCACAAGCTACATTATTAGAGTGGGAGTTCAACAGCCAAAAGGTAAGGATGAACCAATAGTCTGAGGTTTAGAATGCCCGATAATATTTAGTTCAAATAAATGTACATACTTTATGAGAAACAATATAATATTCGATCAATGTACGATAGCGTGTGCACACATAAGCACATACATATACTCTATTGATCTAGTTATATTCTCTTACATTAAGATCTTGATCAAAGAACTTTTGTGACATACCTCATAATCTAAATCCGCAAGAAGAATGCGTCCCTTACTGGCATTCATGTGAATGGTGAAGGTCTTGAAAGGTACAGCTGAGAAGCCTTTGCCCAAAGCTTTCACATATGCCTCCTAAAGAAGATATTCATCAATACAGGACATGGCGAAAGACACTATGAAAGCTAGTCAAGAGTGAAATTATAAGTTCTAAAAACCACACTGGAAAAAAATATACACCCGCTACATATGAGATTCATCAAAAGGGAAAATCAATTAATAATGAAATGCTACAAACGAAGATTGTATCATTCATTCAAAATGGAGAAGACAAATCAGGTGGCATCTTTCTAATACTAATACTATTATCAGGTACGATGCAGGGAATTGTAACCGTTCAAGGATGTAGTCTTGCATTTTTCCAGAAAACAGTGATCCAAAATTAAATAAAGAACAAAAAATTTCAGCCCCACGCTCACCTTGAGAGTCCATAATTTTATGAACTCCTGGCGCTGCACTTCAGCATCTGAAATGGCACTTAAATATTCCACTTCATGGAGAGAGAAGTAACGCCTTGCGAAAGCTACAACGTTGTTTTTTATTTTCCGTTGCTTCTCTTCCACATCAATACCAATCTACAATTGCAAATTAAAGCAGGTTCTGGTCACTGTCTTGTTAAGAACAGCCGAAAAAAGAAAACAATATATAACTATATTGGCTGACTACATAGTCACAATATCAATTATCACCTACAAGAACAGTGTAAATTACTCGAAGAGTATACTTGTGAATTTGTAGTCACACCACAAGCTATCAAAGAAGGACTGTGTGAGATGCTGAACTGTAATGGTGGTGGGCACTGTCCATTGTCACTCTGCCACTCCACCTATGCTATGGAAAAGCAATAAAGTTATGCCAGTTTATAAAAAAAAAAGATGAATGAAAGGTGTAAAATTCCCAAAAAGAAAATAATTTTCATACAGTAAAAAATCAAAAGTAGAGAACCAAACTAACCTCAGGCTTCCCATAGATGTTCCTCCTGAATACCAAAGATCTTGGATCAACCTGGCAATTTATCTGATCTAGTAATAAAAACTTCTATTCAAAGACCCACAAAATACGTATAAATTGAATTGGGGAAAAAAATAAAAACCTACATCTTGCAATAGTGGTGCGAACCAACGTACGAGCTAGAATTGCTCTTTTCTGAAGATGGCCATCAGAAATCGATAAAACATTTTGTTTCTCAATTGGCGATAGAAGTTCCATATAACGATTCATAAGCGAAACACTCTTAATTTGATCAGGCACAACATACCAAAAATGTGTTTCCCTGCAAAAAATTTAAATATAAAATCTTTCAAATTTCAACTTCAATTGCCGAAATAAAGTATTTGATTTTTACATACATTGGAGATGGGAATTGCAAAGGAGCCAGAGGAGATGAAGCTGCTGCATAGAAATTCCTTTGAGAACAGAAGATCATTTTCATTGGGAATTTTGCTCTGAACATAAATGAGATCATTTAACTTGTCGGAACTGATTCTGTGCTTATCATCGCCGGCGACGGAGGTAGAGCTGAAAGGATGTTTTCGACGGTGAAAACAATAACGGTGTGAATCAAAATGAACCCCTTGTATTGTTTTCTTTATTCTAATAATAATTATTAATAAATTTGGTCTGGGCTTTGTTAGCCCAGGTCGTGCTTGTCCTGAAAATAATTTTTTACTAATTAGTTTTTTTAATTATTTTTTATTTATCAAAGATAAAAAAAATTATTATAATAAAAATTTTATTTAAAATAAAAAATTAATATAATTAAATAATTAAATAAAACTTATTAAAAAATTTAAAAATAATTTTATTTTACAATAAAAATTTATATTTATAGTAAATAATTAAATAAATAAATAATAATTAAATAATTTAAAAAAAAAAAGAGATTTAGTTAACAGTTAATCGATTTAACTAAACCGATTAACCGTTAACCGAACTGAAAAATAAATTTATATAAATTTTTCAATCGAACTGACCAAATTATTTTAAATTTAATTAATCGAACTAAATTTTTTATCAGTTAAACGAAAATTCAGTCTATTAACTAAATTTCACCTATCCCTACTCTCTATCCACCAAACTATATCTTTATACTTTTAAGAAATTAATTTCTCTTCCTGAAAACTTAAAATATGTGAATTAGCATTTTTGTCACTATTTTTAGGTTCATTTATCCTTTTTTTTGAAATAAATTCAAAGTTGAATTTTGTTCGTGTATCATATATAAAGAGGAAACAAGGATTTTCAAATCATTAGATTGCTATACTATGGAGAACATGTTAGAACAGGTTAAGAGGTATTAAACATGAAGGATGAAGCACCATCACATGGTTACTGAACACCAATAAACATATATAAAAAGCACAGAAAATCATACACACTATTTCCAAAGGAAAAAACACAGTGTGCCAACTTGTTTCATCAATTGGCAAATTCCCCCAGTCCCCAGATCCCATCACTGCCTGCCTGACGCAGCCGTGACGATGACATTGTTCATCGCCAAGCTTCAAACAGCTCTGTTCTAGGATTTAAGCCACCTATAACATTGGTTCCCTTGCTTTTCTCCACAAGTCCTGCTGCTCGAACCATTGGCTGCTCAGTGGCCCTTTTCGATCCCTTCTTGAGACTTGAATTACTTGATTGACCAGTTCTGTTCTTGCAAGTTTTTGCTTGGATTCCTCCTCTCTTACTTGTAAAGCCACCCTCTAGGTTCTCATTTGTTAGTGTGTTCACATGAGATACAATTTCACAAGGACAATTATCAGCTAGAGACCGACTTACTCCAGGAATGTTCTCAATGGAATTCAGGAAATTTTGCCAACCACTGGTACTAGAATCTTCTTGACTAGGTTGAGGAGGGCTCTCCATAGCAGGTTCTTCAGCAACAAATGCTTTCTCCTCTTCACTTTCATCTGTGAACTCCTCATTAGCCTCGAGGAAAGTTGGTTGAGAAGAGTTGTGGTGCCCATTCTCGTCAGAGGGCTCAAGACGGGAAACAGGAGCTGGTTCTATCACAGATTCTTCCCTGTCCCGAAGTGTCCTAATGATCAGAGTCTTGAGAAAGTTCATCACTTGGACAGCATACATCAATGCAGTTAATGGGTCTGACATCTGCAATAGAAAAGATTAAGAGGCAGTCACTGCACCATATTTTGATCAAAAGTTCAAAACTTTATTTCAATGGAGAGAAGACCTGAAAAATGGAATTGAAGAAATTTGGTATTCTGATGTATATTCTAATAGTAACATTTAGCACCGGACATTATGGCAATGAAAAATTCTCTAAGTAGTAGCTCCACTTATCCATTATGAATAAATCATTTTCCTACTAAGAGATCAAAGGCATTGCATAACCATCTTTCAAGAAGATGGTGAATGTATATGTAGCAAATTTTCAACGCGAGTCAACTGAGATTCACCAGCATAGCAATGCATTCTTGTAGGACACTTGAATTACAAAAATTTGGACAATATACAACATTTACTCACTTGAGTCATGTTTGGTGCAAAAACCATGGCAACATTTCGTGCATTCATCTTGTTCATATGTTCTACTTGTGCAACATCAGCCATTAGGTTTATTGCCCAATCCAGCAGAGCAGCTTCTGTTGGGGGAAGAAGCCTAGCAAGTTGAACACATTCTTCCTCCGATTGAGATTGCATTACCTGCTCTTGTGAAAGCGAGTCCAAAACACCAGTTGGGAGCTCTCTAAACCAAGCCTGCAAAATTTAAACAAATTATCTTGTCAAACAACCAACGAAAGTTATCAACGTACAGTTCAAAGAACTCACAAGCACATAAAGTAGACTTTAGAGTCACATAGTATAATCTTTGATTGTTGGGGATATTTGTTGAAAGACATTATTTGGATATACAACTTTAGTTACATTGGAAATTTCAAACCAAGCAAAGCTACAGGGTTGGTAAGGGGCAAACCTATGCATACATGAATAACAGTTCCAAGAGTCCACAAGAAGCCATCCAATAAATGAAAGGTGAAAAGCAAAGATATGTATCATACCTTTATAAGCCCTGCCAAGCAATGCACATCAATACCCTCTGGGATCACTCCTCTATTTAACTGTTCTCTTACATACTCCTCCTGGCTGTTCTCAGCATTAATTCGGAAAATTCCTTCTGCCTGTTCAATTAAATTCAAAACTTCAGTGTCTGTTGAATTTTGATATATATGCAATTCAAAGATCACTA
Source organism: Garcia nutans (assembly GCA_947685225.1). NCBI lineage: Eukaryota > Viridiplantae > Streptophyta > Magnoliopsida > Malpighiales > Euphorbiaceae > Garcia > Garcia nutans. The sequence goes on from CANTUV010000060.1 coordinate 3,059,461, forward strand.
TAATCAGATCTCTTTTCACCTTTATCCAAAAGAAACTGGCCAACTAGTTTTCTTATAACCTACAAGCAACAACTGTGCACAAAAGATGAGCTTATACACCAAATGAATGATGCTACATGGTGCACCTAGGATGTAGTTGGTTCAATTTAATTCAGCTGGTATACATGAGACAGAAGTAAGAGCACATACATACCTGCAAACCTCCTTGGGCATAAAGTTGTCTTTGCATCATTAATAATATTGTGGGCACGCTGTTCCCTCTAGAGTCATATGAAAGTTGCATGGACTCAGTTGAAACCCCAAAAACAGTTGCACTGCAGAAAAAGAACAATTAGTCAACGTAAGGCATTAGCTTCGGCACTTTTAGAGGAACAGAAGAAACTCTCTGTATATATCTGGAGAACTCATGTACAGAGAAATAAATCGTGTCATCCAAAAGGAATTTTTATGACAAGACATAGAACTTGATATCACCAAATCTACAAAGCATAAATAAATATACTTTTATTGTGGCATTTGGCTTTGATAAAAATGTGGTATTATTTATCTCTTGCAGACTGTAGCGCAACCTAATTAACTGAACTATATAATAAGATTATATAAGGGCTAATGTTGGTGTACGCAAAGGGTAAGGATTAGCTGCAGCCATTTATCCTCACAAAATGCAAAAGCTACCTGATTTGCCTGTTTCCATGAATAAATAATACATGTCAAAGCCTCATAAACATCAATAGATGACAACAAAATTGAGTATGAGGAAAATTAAATGCTGAGCGGTGCTATCAATAGCGAATGGTTTATTATCATCAGAATGACTACTTATTTTGAGTGGAGTTTTCAGATCAAACAAATAAAAAATCCTGTAAGAGCCAACAAAAGATGGAGAGGAAGTGGATGACGTCATATAAATGTTCAAGAAAAAGACAATATTTCAAAATCCAGAGTGACTTAAACCAAGATTTCAGCTGTGATTTTCATCAGAATTCACCAATTTAACCATCAGCTCAATCAACTAACGCTAATCCAGCTGCAACTGAAGATTCAACACCCTACAGTAGGAGACATACTCTATGAAGGTAATACTGAAAAGTTTCCTCTAATATATTATGAAGATGAAGGAAGATCTGAAAAAACTGCAATAATTGGAGACTTAGCTATGAATTGTATTCACAAAAGTTGAACCTCCTTAGACAATTTAATGAAGAAAGTACAGTGAAAAAATAGTACTAATCTCCGGGACTGTTGACTTCTATAAAGTTTTAATTCCTAAAGGCCTTAAAAGAATTTCTTTGACTTCTATAAAGTTTTAATTCCTGAAGGCCTTAAAAGAATTTCTTTTTCTTTCTTCTTTTTTTCTATTTCTAATCACTAAGGCAAACAAATAGTCATTGCAAACATTAAAACAACTAACAAACTTTCAGAATTCTATTGTGGGAAAGGATGGTGTAACTACAATTACGAATTCAACAATTAACCGGAAGAACAGTATTGAAAATTCTTGCTGCATATCTAACAGTTTCTCTTTACCAGCAGGCAGATAATTCGGCAGGACTTGCATTTGAAAAAGAAATACTATTCGCATCCTACCATTGACGTTGGAGCAAAGGAAATGTTTGACAACAGCCAAAGCCAAGTAAACAACTTTAAGTACAATCAGGAAAAGAAAAGTGAAATTTGAAATTGAGTTTTTGACCCAAAGAATTCATAAATTGCAACAAAAACTTAAGGGTCATAGCCAGTAATTCAAGAAAGAGCCAGATCTGCAGATAAATCTAAAACCAATAGTAGGTTCTCAAGAAACATATAAAGAGCGTAATTCACCACCAAAACTGAAAACAATATTCTCAAAATGCCCGAAAAGGAGAAAAGAAAACCAAGTTTCTCTTTCCCTTCCAAAACTAACCTGGCACTCGGAGCTCTCCTGAGAACCTCAGGCTCAAACTCAACAGGCAAGCCAAGAAACCCATTGAACCTATCGAAAGTAACATGGGCAACATGCCTAACATTAGTGGGCAACCCAATCTCCATCTTGCAAAGTTTCTCACTACCAGCAGCAGTAATACTACAGCCAACAACAGACCTTCTAAAAGCAGTCACCAAAAGTTCAAGAATTGACACCTGATCCCCTTCCCTCTCCCTTTCTTTGCTGTCTATTGACCTCTCCTCTTCCTCCTCTTGTTCCTCTTCTTGTACAAGTACTTGTTCTTGGTCTATTTCTTGGGGTCTAGCGGGGCTATTATGTGGGAGTTGTTGGTGTGGAATATCATTGTTGACACATGGTGTGGAAGAAGAGCTTGAAGGAGAAGGGAAGTGAGATGGGGATGATTGAAGTACTTCAGTCATTGTTGGGTTTTGGAGAAAAATCAAAAAAGAAACAATTTTTATTTTATTTTAATACCAATGAATTGAAATCAAGAAATGGTCTTTTTTGGGTTTTATTTAATTTTCAATTTCTCCATTTTTAATTTGTGACAGAAGGTCAAGAATTCTCTGTGTGGGCATGTTGTAGAGTTGGATTGAAGGAAAGTTTTTGTGGGTATGGTAAGACGTGACTATCATCACTTTTATTTTCTTTCTTTTTTGTTTTGTATTCTTTGGATTGGCTTAAGATATTGAGGCTTCAAGAAGCAAACAGGAACAAGAAAGAGAGAGTACAGAGCCTTGGTAGTGTTTTTGAGAGAGAATGAGAGAAAATAACAGGCATGGGTAGAGGGAGAAAGTAGGCCAACTCTTGATTCTCATATTACAGTTATAATTTTATTTTATTTTATATTTTTTTTTCTCTTTGCATAAGTAATCTGAACATTGTTTTTCTTTGAATATAAATATATTAATCTTCAGTTGTTCATCCCTCTGATATATATAAATATTTGCCGCCACCTTGAACATCACCATGGATCCCACGAAATAAATTAATAAATAAATAATAGTACTTAAAAAACAATATTATTTTATATATAAAATGTAAAATAGTTTTGTGATGTGTCTGGACTTTGTCATAATTAAAACAACTTCATTAACACTATTTTATTTTTCTCAGATTCATTCAAAATTTTGAATCTTTATATTTTTTAAAAAATTCTTTGTCAAATATTAAATTATTGGGTCGATATTTTTATTTATAAATTATTCAGTGTAAATCATATAAAAAATAATAATCCTGCTTAAAACCTTTTTGTTATGCTCATATTAATTTTCATTTTTCACTATAAACAATTATAACCTATATATAGAATCATAAAAAAATTATCATATTTTTATTGGATTTACAATTTCACTGAATAATGATTATGATACTAGATCAAATTCATTAGTTTGATTATACAGTTAAACATTGCTAAAAATAATTAAGAAAAAATCTATATTAATTTAAACTTAAAAAGAATTATTTTTTTTTAACTTCTAGCTCTTATTTTTTATTACACTGGTTAATGATGACTAAATATCAAAAGTTCTAAACTCTAGCATTCTTTTTTTTTAACTTTTTTTCTTTTCTTTTGTTCAATATCAAATATATAGTTTTTAGTTAAAAAAACAAGAGATTCTATGTCATTACTTTATCCATTAAGAGCCGTTGAAACATTAATATTTTGATTTAGAACTCTTATATAATTATTTACTATCTAAATATTGTTAAAAAATATATAAATTATTTAAAATTTAGTATTTAATATGTTTTTTTAAAAATATATTCTAAATACATTACTTAAAAAAAATATATATTCTTATCATTATCATTAGATTATCTATTTCTATAATTTTTAAAAAGAAGGGAAAATTATTGTAGACGAATGTTCAATTTTCCTCTCTTTTCCATTTTGTCCACAACTAAATCTTTTTTTTTTAAATTTTTTATCATTTTTTTTAGTTTTTTAGTGAATAGTAGTTCCCTTCCTCTTTCTCATTTTACCCCTAAATATTATTTTTTATCAAATTTTTTAATTTTTTTTAGTATAATTTAATAATATCTATTCAATTCAATAAAATATATTTAATAAATAACTAATATTTTAATAACGTCATTATAAAAAAATTTATTTTGATTTTGATTTTTATTTTTAAAATTTAAATATAGTTTAGTTCTTGAATTTATATAATCTAAATAATTTCTTAACTTTAGATTAATGTGTATTATGATAAATTATATAAAAATTTTAATAACTTATTATTTTTGTAATGAATTATATACAAAATAAATAAAATTTTTATAAATTATATTTTATTATAATCATAAATATAATTTATATTTTTTATTCATTTAATTAATCTTGAAATTTATATTTTTAAAATATATTTTTAGAATACTTTATTAATAAATTAATATATTATATGTGTTTATATATTAGGTTTCTTTGCAATGTATTTATAATATTAAGTAATATGAAAATAATCAAATTAAAATTAGTTTATTTTTACTTCTATAATTTATAAAAAATATACAAATAATTAATAATTAGATTGCCTGAGATTTTTTATTTTTCATAACTTTAAAAAATGATTAAAGAGAAAAAAAAATCTACTTTAACTTTTTTTAATGCAATAATACTTTATTATCGAAGATAATATAATTGGAGACGAGATCTCAATACTAAAAACCTACACTTTGAATGATTGCTCTAATTATATTATGAGGTACCGTGTTAGTAAGCCTATTAATTCAAAATATTTTTTTTATAAATATTTGTATTTTTTATTGAATAAATTTAATAAAATCTTAGCATATCTTAAAAAATTAAAAAAAATATTTTTCATTTATTAAAGAAAAAGTTTAAACTCATAAAATAATAAAATATTTATCTTCCAATATAATAATATTTTATATAATTTAATAAAAAAAATAATTAAGAAATAAAAATGATTATGTGGATATCGAAAATAAATTTTAAATAGTGTCGTTGACAAATAAATATAAATATATACACATAATTATATATAAGGACACAAATTTATATTTTATATTGAAATTATAATTAATATTTATATTTATATATTATAATAATTATTAATTATAAATGGCATCTACAATTGATTTAGTTTGCCTAACTTATAATAAATATAAAACTCATTATGTAAATTTTATATGTATTTAAAATATATCGTCTATTATAAAATTAAAATATCTATTATTATGACTATATAAACTATCAATTAATATATTAATTTACTCTAACATTCAATTACATTTCATATAATACTATAATTATATATGATCTCAACATTAAATTCTTATATATTTTATTTACTCTTTAATTTTATTTTTAACTATTATAATATATTTTAAATATTTTTCTATACAACTAAAGAACTAAGATTATTTTATAAATTAAAATAATATATATATATATATATTCAAAATGAAACAAAGATATCATTCTAATATAAATTTATATATCGGTATAGTTTAAAATTTAATATTTAAATATTGAAAAATTCATATTCTTTTGTATCGTGGAATTATGCGTAAAATGAATATATGTGAGCTTGTGCTAAGAATAAGTTTGGTACTATTTTTTTAATATTCATATTGGATAATGCGGTTGAATCTTTGTATATCCTTGAAATTTTGCATAGAGTAAATTTGCAGGTAAACTCAATCTTGAAAGTTGAAAAAATGAATTGAATTTTTTTTTTCTTTTTTTGAACTGAATTGAAAAAATAAAAAAGGAACAAACAAGTCCTTAAAAATTGAGATAAAAAAAAAAAAACAAGGGAATGACAAGCAAAGGTCATCTCTGTAAAGAAAAGCTTGTATTACGCAAAGCCAACTAGTTATGACAGTTGTGAGATACAGGACCACTTTGCCTATTTTAGGCTTTTTTATTATTATTTATTAATAATTTTCTCTTAATTAAGTCTTAATTACTTAATTAATTAAACCTTTTTAATATTTTTCATAATTAATTATGTCAGCATTTTGGCCCCACACTAGCGACCTAACATGTAACCTCAATACTCCATACATTTGTCTAATTGTCTCTGCCAAGTCCTACCTACTCAGCCCTCTATAATCTATATCATAGTGAAATTAAATTATTTTAGGGATAAGGTTTTTGGGTCAATAACTAAAGAAATCTCATCCTCTACTTCAAGAAATTTCACTAATTTTGCTTATCAAATTGAATTTTTATCTTTTAATTTTATTCAATAAAATCTTTTAGTGGAGATTTTTCCTTTATCCAATATTTTCTTTTCATTCATTTGAGTGTAAAACCAAGTTGATATTTCCTTTCATTATAATAATAAAAAAAATAAAATAGATAATTACTTACAATTTGCTATTAAAAATTTTTATTTTTTATTTTATATATTTTAAATTGATAGATATTTTTTATTTACTTCAAATTATAAAAAATTATTTATTTATTATTTTGACAAGTTAATCAATATGTTAAATCTTTATCGTATTTATAAATAAAAATATTTCAGATTAGATAATAACATAATAGAAAAAACATATGTATATTTATATTTTTAATAAAAATAATTTTTTTTAATTTTTATAAAATAAAAAATATTTTTATTAATTTGAGTGAGAAAAATATTTGATTAAGCATAATATGTATGAAGTAATTAACTGCTATAACCAAAGGTAACAATGCAATAATAATGTCATATGTCATTTTCTTTCTTTTTAATCTTCTTTTAGGACTTTATATCTACTAATTTTGTTTCCACATGCACCATGTAATTATTGTATTCATTAATTAAATTATTTGAATCATTAGGTAGAATTAGTCTATCAGATAATTTTTTTCACAAAAAAAAAAAAAGTCTATGGGATAATTATGGTACTTGGAAAAGAGAATTATTTACCCTTGAAAGAGTAATTAGTAACTCCACATAGTTAAACCATATCCTTAATTAATCATAATTAGTAATACATAGTTCACATCATGTATAATAATAATAATCACTTACATAGCAACACACTTAATAATAATTATTAAAGAACACATAAAATATATATCATTAATGTCATAATTGAGGGAATTTTAGCAAGTGAAGAATCTAATAAAGAAAATCATGAAGACGAAGAAGAAATATAATAGGGAGACAAGTAAATAACAAAGAAGAAAAGTGAAAGTATTGTTTAAGCAAATATAAGTACAATTTTACAAATAAAATAAAATTATAATTCAAGACCTTATAATTAATCTAATAATATGCTCCCACCAAACCTATGTGACATTTTCTAACATAAAATATATTTGTTTTTTTAATGATAATTTTGTTTAGAAAACTTAAAAGTAAATTGTTGCGAGATATAGATATATATTAATTATTATTTTTTTATAAAAATTAGAAAATTATATAATAGAAATTTAAAAATAATATACTCGAACTAAAAATATACTAAAATCACAAAATGTATGATGTAAATATATTTATTATATCATATCAATAATATATTAATGTATATTGTTATTTTTATAAAGATTAATACACGATAAGATAGATATATAAAATAAATAAAGTCAATATTATTCGATGAAAATATTTTAAAATTTGATTTTTTTTTAAATGTTATGATAGAATGTGAAATGAAATTAGATTGAAAATAAAGAAGTAAATGAATTATTTTGTACAATAATTCTAAAGGAAAAGAAAAAAAAAGGAAATTATAAAGAAGAAGAAGAAGAAGAAAAGTAAAAGGAGACTTAGGGGGAGCTTATATGCTAATATATATATATATATATATATACACGGAAAAAGAAACTTTAACAGAATCATACCGTTGTGAGACTCTTCCCTTGTAAAGAGGAAAGCCACTGTTTTCAAATTCAAAACCCAAAATTCTGGCTGGCTGTTTGGTATGCGAGAATCTAACTCTGCCAAAAAGAAAATTATAAAAAAGTTTTTTCTTTCTAGTTGGCGAACCCTGCCCCAAGAAGACCTTAGAAACTCGTACTTATTGTTCCTTTTTAATCATAGAAAATCGTAATTATTTTACTGGCATTTTTTTTGGGAAATGAAAAATACAAGAAACACTTTCTCACAAGTCAAAATTGAATTTTTGGTGGAAAAATGAATCCTATAATTATTTATATATATATATAATGAAATCACAATATCACAAATTATAATTAAAATTTACCCCAGAAAGCTTTATTATTAATGTTTGATAGATAAATCAAATTAATATTGTTTGAGTTTGTTAAAGTAAACGTTAGCACAATTTTAATGTTATTAGTTCTGTTCTGACCACCAGCCAGACCAGCCGTTTTCTACACATCCAAGGCCAAGTTCTGAAATCTAATAGAGTTTTTAGCCCCCCCAAAAAAATCTTATTTTCTCATCATAACAATAATTTTTTTTTCATATAACAAAGTTCTACTAATAACCAAATTAAAAATAACGATGCAAAAATAAATAAATAACACTTTTATTATTGCTCAAAACAATGAAATTTGTGTTTTTAATAATTATTTAATTCAAGTTCGACTTGATAAATAAATTATTTTTTTGTTTTGAATCAATTATTCTTTTTTTTATTTTGAATAATCAGATTTTAGACTTGGTGTGAATATTTGTCCGATCTGAGTTCAAGATAAAAAATAAAAAGAAATTTTTATAAAAATTAAAAAAACTCACAATATTATAAATTTATTAATTCAGAAAAAACATTCTCAAATTTATCGAAAATAAAAAGAAATTTTTATAAATAAAAAAACTCACAATATTATAAATTTATTAATTCAGAAAAACATTATCAAATTTATCTAAAATTTTTAATCAGTTCACAAATATACCAGCTCCGTATATATATAATTTGTTAAAAATTTATACACAGAATATTTTTTATAAATTTATTATTAAATTATAATAAATTTATCATATGCTTGCAAAATAACTAAAAAAACTCCTATTAAAAATTAAATTTTTTTTAAAAAATCTGATAAAGACATATTTTATCCAAATAATGACTCAATCAAAGATCAAATCAGGCTTCACTTGACCCAACTTGGATACCATTTACATGGCTCGGCTCAATTATATCCCTGAATTGAGCTCCTCATCATCAAGCTAAACCGTTCAATAAAATGCAGCCATTAGAAACAACATTTTCATATCCAGCAACTAATACTTCTAAAACAACTATACAGGAAATCTTTAAGAAGAATTAGTAAATTACTAGTATTACTGATATTAATAGCAGGCTCATGTATTTCTAGCAATCTAAACAATAATTACTGACAAAATAATAAGTCCATACTTCCTTGCATATGAAAATATAAAATGAATTGCATCCCACAGCTACAAGTTAGCCAAAATACATCAGCAGTCCTTGATAAAAAACCATAATCATTGTGTTTTGTTTACAGGTTCTAGTGCTTCAACGGTGACAACACTATTTCCTCTGATCACCTGCAGCAACAAAATGATACCGTTAGCAAGGCGAGAATATGAGGATTATAGACAATTTAACTATTCAACAAATAGCAAACTAAAACTGAAACAAGTAGAAAAGACTTACCACCATGCCTATCTCAGTTTTCTCATCACCATTCACCTCCAAAGTGTTGTCAACCACCAAATTCATGAATTGATCGAATCCACGAAGTGTTCCAACCACCATCCTGTTCAACCACCATCCTGTTCGCATTCAGCTTGACTGCATAAAACAGATGAATCAGTGAAAATAAGAAGAAGAGAGGTATATCAACAATCTCGATCCAAATGCCAATTTATACAACAAAAATATGACACATGTATTGACATTGGTTATAGGCTGCAAGGTATCAGTGTGTTTGTTCGACTTATAATACTGATACTTACACAAGGCTATCCACTCTCTTAAACCACAATAATTATAAATGAAAAGAAGTTGCAGAAGCAGTAAAATCAGTGACAAGATGTTAATTATCAGAATAGCTATGCACGAGAACTAACAATCCAAAAACAAAGAATGTAGGAGGCCAAAGATTCACACCATTCCCTCATTCAAATAAATCAAGTAATTCTAACGGGTGTAACTAGAAAACCCCACAATGCAACAAGGTACAAGACATCGTTCCAATTGGCATTCACAAACTTAGTTCCGAGCATTTTGAAGGCTTCCTTTTAATCAACATCTCCCTTTCTCTTTTCTCATCCCCATATAACATCATAAAGAGAAAAAGAATGAAGCTCATAAGACGTATGAACAAGTTGGAATTGAAGAGTTCCAAGACAAAAATAGAGATTCTTACTGGTTTAAAATTTAACATTGACCATGATCTACAAAAAATCCATCTAATGAACCTTTTTTAAAGTATGTATTTCCTACTTAGGAGTCTTGAGTCAAGAAAAACAACTACCAGTACATATATGATATCTAACTACTTTCAATTCAAGAGATTTGCGCAATGAATTTCCAACACCCTTGAAGCTTGCTGGGCACATGATTGCCAAAGGAAATACATAGGGTAAAGTTTAAAATCTTTTATCTTTTCTCAACAAGCACTTCTACATACCTTTCACATCTAATTTAAAGGAAACCTAGACTTTCTCATCTTGAACTGATTTTGAATTTTACCTCCAGAAACCCTAATTCTACATATATATTTCTAAGTCTGGAATAAATCCCATTGCTTGAAATAAAATCTATGAACACCAGAACAACAATACAAGAAACTGCACTTAAAACCCTAATAAAAGAACTATGAACATAACATTTCTTGGAAATGACAATTACTATTAAGCCTTAAAAGAGAGTAAAGAGAGCTTACTTTGAAGTTTCTTGTCCATATACCTGCAAATCCCAAATACAAAAACTATAAATTAAACAATTCATAGGGGGGAAAAAGAGATGAAAAGAAAAGGAACAAAATTAATTAAGATTAATGGGTGATTAACAGCACTTACTTCTTGAGATCTGGTGGCTGGCCTGACCTGCTCATGTTGAACGGCTTCGATTGACTGAGCTACGCGACCAAGAAACCAGAAGCAGACTGTGCGCAGAAGGGAGAGCAGATTTATGAGATCGGGTTTTAAACCCTTCTTATTATATGTCGTTTTAAAGGCCAGGTTAGATAAAGATCCATGGGCAAAGTAGTAGAGGCCCATTTATCATTAATAAAAGCCTTAAAGCCCAATTTTCTGTCAGTTTTAATTAAGGGTTTTTTTATATAACTATTAAAAAATTAAAAAAATACAAAATTTACAATATTTTAAAAATATTTTCAGATTTATGAGAATTTATAATTAATTTAAAAATAAATCATGTTTTTAGTTTATTATCAGTTGATTAACACATGATAATTTTCCGTAAATTTATTATACACTTTTATAAATAACCAAAATATCTCCTACAAAATATTTAAAAATTTTACAAATTTAGGTGAATAGAGTAGTTTCCCCTTTAATTAAGCTAATTGGACCAGTGTTATGATATTAATAATTATATTTTAGTCATATATTATGAAATTTTTTTTATTTATTGTGATAATTATAAATTCTTACTTGAAAGAATAATAACAGAGATGCTTGAATGATAATTATTTTTAATCTACTTGAATGATAAATTAAACTTTCAAAAAGTATATAAAAAATTAAATTTATTCTAAAATTGAATTCATTTTTTTATATTTACTCTTTAATTCTATTCCAATTTAAAATTTTAGTTAAGTGATAATTGTAGAAAAAAATAGTTAGAAAATAAAAAAAGATAAATTTGTTTTAAATTTATCATATTATATTATTAATTTAACTTCTACATTTATATTTAAGTTGATTAATGCCTTTAACTTTACAAATTTATTTGATTAAAAAAATAATTTGAGAATTAGTAACTTTTCAAATTCATAAAATTAATAATATTATATTTTTCATGCCCTTAACAAAATTAAGAAGAACAATCAAAACTAAGAAATCATTTTGGTTCAACTTTTAATTTTTAAACATTAAACCAAATAATAATACATTATTATTTATATATATTTATATTCCAAATTTTGATGTTTGTACTTCAATTATAATGAACTTTTTAATAATTTCAAGTAATATTTATTTGCTTATATACCATTTGGATGTAATTGCTAAAAGATTTTTCTTAAAATAATATATTTTATAATTTTAAATATAATTATAATTATTTATGTAATTGTGAGATTAATAAATAAATTATAATTTTTAAATATAGTCAAGAATAAAACATCGACATCAAAACTTAAATAATGTGATAAGGAGGTGTTTGAACTTTGAAGTCTGCAAAAATTGGATCAAATAATATTTAAATAAAAAAATTTTAATTGATTGATATTAAGGATGTAAATTAGGGACGGACATAGAGAAGAAAGCGGCAACCACGTTCACTTGATGAAGAAGATCTCAAAATGGTTGACCCCATGAAAATAATTTAAAAAAAAAAATTTACCACATTTTGTAAGATATTATGTTGAATATTGAATTTAAAATATTTTCCAAATTTCTAATTATAAAACTTTCATGATATAGAATGTTTTTATAAGAAAATAATTTTTAATATGATGTTGTCTCAATACTATCTCAAGCCATAATATTAAATAAATTTATCAATTTTCATTATCCACTCACAAGTAAATAAAAATATATATTATATTTTATAGTTTACTTTAGTGAATTAGTAAATTCTAAGTATTGTTGAAAATAATTTATTTTTTACTTTAATAATTTCATGATACAAAAATAAATAGTCTCTTATTATTCGAGTTTGATTCAAATTAATTCATGATAATTTTAAAAAGAATAAAAATTTGATCAAATTACAATTTAGATGAAATTATAAATAATGATGGATTAATTATATAAATGGTCCTTAATCTTTTATCTTTGTCCAATTAAAATTTTTAAACTTTATTTTGTAAATATAAAATCTTTAAACTTTATTTTATAAATATAAAATCTCTAAACTTTTGATCATATCTCAATAAAATCTCTAAGACCATTTTATATCAATTGAAATATGACATAAAATAAGATATCACAACGTGACATAATAATATTAAAAAATTTTAATTCTACCTTATTTCACATATATGTGTGAAAAATTAAGGACAAAACATATAGTTTTAGATTTACTAAAAATGTAACTTTAGGTTTGCTAAAAAAAATATAGATAAAATCGATTCGAATCGAATTGAAATAAAATAAAATTTCTTTCCCATCATATGACAATACGTGACTGTTATATCATATTCTAATTATTAAAAAATAATTTCATTGATTTTATTATGACAAAATAAAAAATTTAAAGATTTTATTTTTATAAAATAAAGTTTAGAAATTTTACTGAGATAATAGTAAAAAAATAAAAATTACTGATGCAATTAACAATAATAACTAATATTAAGTTCTTAACTCATTTTTCAAATTCATAAACATGATTATCATATGAAAACAAATAATAATAAAAAGAAATTAGTTAGATCCGAGCTCGAATTAAATTTCAAATATTATTTAATAAAAATATATCATTAGATCAAATATGAATATAATTAAATTTAGTTATGTTTACAAAATTATATTATAAATAACTAAAAAAATATCTAAAATACTTATATATCATATTATAAACCTAATTTATATTTAAAATATAATAAAAGAAAATCATGGACAATGAGATTTTTGCCCATATTTCTATTCTAAAAATATATATAAACAATAATTTTTGCTTCACAAAGCGATTTTGAGGAGTGGATGGAATGGATAACAATTCATCTTCAAGAATAGACCTAACCATAAGTAGGATTTAGGTTTAGAAAATACTAAATTTTTTAAAAACTCGATTCATATTTCGGTAAATTTATTTTTCAATTGAGATCTAAAATCTAATCGGTTGCCATATCCATTCAAGAGTTAAAAATTGTAAAAAAAGCAGCTTTTCCGAAGATTTATTTCATTTTCCTCAAAAAAAAAAAAAGGGTCTAAGGACTATAGAAAATAATAGAATTTTGACGTAATGAGGGTTTGGTAATTAAGTCAAAATGTGATGTTCAAAATTTTCTTTTAATTTGGCCTAATATTATGCCTGCTTTTGACTTCCTGTCAGACGATGATGCATTCCTTATTTTTCTATGTTAAGCACTTGATTTTCCTCTATTACGATCACTCTTCTTCATACATATTCAATTTTTTCAACTATTAATCATTATTTTTTTTCCTTTTTTTTAATAAATATTATTATTTTTTACATCCAAACTCTAAAAATTAATAATAAACTGAAATGATTTAAATTTTTTATTTTTTAAATTTATGTTGATAAATATTTAAGCATTATTAATCAATTTAATAACAAAACTTAATTTTGCAAAGTTGTAATCCTGCCATTTAATTTTTGCACTTCCTTAATAGTCTTAGGGGCTCCATTTCCATTATGGCCTGTATTTTTTTTGAATTAGCTTCGATGCCTCGTTCTAAGATGATAAACCCCAAGAATTTACCTGGCTGAACTTCAAATACACACTTTTCTGGATTGAGTTTCATGCTTGCCCGTCGAAATATTGCAAAAATATCTGCTAGATCTCTAGTGTGCTCTGTGAAATTTCGAGATTTATTAATCATATCATCTACATATACTTTCACAACGTGGCCTATTTGATTTTGAAAGAGTTTGTTAACAAGTCTTTGATATGTAGCTCCTGTATTTTTCAAACTAAATGGCATGACTCTATAACAATAAGTGCTTTTGGCTGTAATGAAAGAAGTTTTACTTCGATCTTCCATTTTTAGAGGAATTTAATGATAGCCAGATGAAGCATCAATAAAACTATATTCTACATAGCCCACCATAGAGTCAATAAGATAGTCTATATTGGGGAGTGGATATGAGTCTTTGGGACACGCCTTATTCAAATCAATAAAATTAACACACATTCTTCACCTGCCATTAGGTTTTCTTACCAACACCACATTGGACAACCATTTTAGGAATAAAATTTTCTTGATAAAGCTCGCTTGTAAGAGTTTTTCAACCTCTTGTTCTGCAGCCAACTGTCTTTTTGGTCCCATATTTCTTTTTTTTTTCCTGCTTTACTGGGATTGCTTTGGGATCTATATGGAGCTCATGTGTTATAAGCTAGGGTGAAATTCCTGTAATATCAATCGAGGTCCAGGCAAAGACATCTTAATGTTCTTTCAGTACTTGAGTGAGGGCAATCTCTTTTTCATAATTGGACGAACTTGTAATTTTGAATATCTTGTCTGGCTTGATCTCAATTTCCTTTAGCATATCAATAGGTTCAGGACGTTTATGATTGTCAGGGATATCAAGTGAATCCACTGGAAGCACCATGTTGACAACTTTAAGAAGAGTTGCATATGAATCTCGAGCTAATTGCTGATTACCTTTTATAATAGCCACTCCATAATGAGCTGGGACTTTCATAAGAAAATTTCTTACTAAAATATATGCATCCACTCTTACCAATAATGGTCATCAGAAAATAACATTATAGGCAAGACTCATTTGTACTATCATGAAATAGGCACGGCGGTTACGTATAATTGGCCCATCTCCCAACTATACCTCAAGCATGACAGATCCTTTTAGAGGTACCGTATCTTCGGACAATCCAACCAATTGTGCATTAGCATGTCTTAATGCCTTTGTTGACAAACCCAATTTCGTGTAAGCATTTAAGCTCATCAGATTTACAGCACTGCCTGTGTCAACCAAAATTCATTGGACTAGAAAGTTTTGAATTACAACTTCTACTATAAGAGCATCAGTGTATAGTCCCATGACAGAATGTGAATGTTCCGGATGAAAGGTAATTACCAAGCTGCAGGCGTTTGATATCTTAATTATAGAAAAAACCTCTTTGACCTTCCGTTTTCACGAAATATCAATGAAATCATAGTGTTCTTCCCCTGCGATGACATGTATTACTCCAGTTGGGATCTTTCTAGAATTTGTAACGTGCTGAAAGCTCGGTTCTCCTTGTTCACCTTTACCATTAGGAGTGGCAACAAACTACTTTAACTGACCCGCTTGAATTAATCGTTCAATCTCTCTCTTTAACTTGATACAGTTATTTGTCTTGTTTAAGCCAACGCAAAATTACAACTCTGGAAGTATTTAAAGGTGTAAAATATTTAGAAATTTGGGTGATGGGATAAGCACGGTTAGAGTAATGCAGACCTAATGGTTTTTGAGAATGGGAAGTGAATTGTTGCCAAGGGATATTTTGTTTGACTGGTTTGAAAAAATCTAATTTAGAAGATTTTTGCTTTGATACCTCAAGTTTATGAGATCCTCCAGAAAGTTTATGTGCTTGGTCTTGAGTTTGATGGGGGTAAAGCTCCTCCCATATTTGAGCACTCTCATATGCCCGAATATATGTATGGGATCGAGCCATGAGCTCTACAAAATCTTAGGGTGGATTCTTACTCAAAGATTATGAAAATTGAGGACATTCAGTGTTCTGAATTAATGTCTCTAATGTTATTTTAAAGTTTACTTTTGCAATTTGGCTCACTGCTTCATTAAACCTATCAATACACTATCGTAATGTCTCTTTAGGTTTCTGCACAACTTTGAAAAAATCCACCGAAGTTCGGCTGGGATCGATGGAAGCCACAAATTTATTTATGAAAAGTTCAGTAAATTGGCCAAAACTGTAAATGGAGTTTGGTTCTAAATTCTTGTACCACGTCTGTGCATTTCCAATGAGAGTCTTCAGGAATAGTTTACATAAAGCAGCATCTGAAGTTGTGTATAGCAAGGCAGTGTTGTAAAAATTGTCAACATATGAGCGAGGATTCGTTACCTCGTTTAAAATTTGTTTAAACAAGGGTGAACGAAAGGTAATGCCGTATTGCAGGGTTGTACCCCTGCGAATACATTTTATTTTTTCATCAACCAAAGCATTAACATCTATTGTTATCATCATGGCTTCCTTTCTATTGGAATAAACTGGATCAAAGGCTAATATGGGGTTATTAGGTGTATGCGATGTTGATTGTTCAGGTGAATAAAGCTTTCTTCAAACCTCTTATTCTAATTCATGGGATGTGTCATAATGTTGCTAAGATTTATAGTCATATTGTGGTGAATTATAAGGGAGATGTGTCTAATGAGTAGGTGGATGTGGAGTTTGGCATGTTGGAAGAGGAGGTTCACATTCTAATAATGTATGTTGCTGTGGATTTCTATTGACTTGTCCAGAAACTACAATGAAATATTTGAGTGTGGATGTGAGCTCCTTGATTGCTTATTCAGATGGATTTGAGGAGTGTACCATTGTAGAGACCATTTGTGCTATTGGAACAAATGGCAGAGAAGGCTCAACATGGGCTACTTCCATTACAGCAGCTGATGACACGGGAAGAGAAGTTTCAATTGGGGATTGTTCAATTTGAAAATTATGTGTTGTGTTTTGTGTTGTTGAACATTGGGGTGTTTGAGGAGGTAGAGGTAGTCTGTTAGGAGTTTTAGTTGAATTATGTGAATTGTGGATTAAATCTTAAGTCCTCTTATCTATTTTGAAAATTAGTCAATCCACGCTCAGCGCACCACTGATGAAGGGATGGACTTCAATGACTTTAATCTAAGTTCGAATATGTTGTGCCGCACTGTTTGGACCTGCAAAATCAAGAAAAACAACTGGGCTCCAGTTGGAAGTCTCCGATGTCTAAGTCAGTAATTAGAAATAACCGAACTATATATTGTTAAAGAGCAATGATTTTTGAACTCCTTACCTGTAAAAGCCTATACATATTTATAGTTGAAAAGTGGAGATAACTTTTACAAAGGTCAGCTAATTTTCAGGGCAGATTTTTCGAATGTCGGTGTAGCGTTGTTACATCAAAGTATATTTTATCATTGTTCAGCTGTATAGTTCAGATATATCTATAATACTACAATATATACTTTAGTCCAATTGAATAGTTTGATAAAGTAGTTCGGCACATCAATATATTTACTATCTTTCGATGATTTGGTAGAAAATACTTCATATCCACCTTATGATTTTTAAACATATTTGCAATATGTGGATGGATTATTAATGGAGAAATTACGTTGTTGTTAGATTATAAATGTGATTTAAATCGAATTTGGAAACATTTATAAATATTTACAACTTATTTTAGTTTCTTGAAACTGAATTAGTTCCTCATTCATAAAGAAAGATGGCAAAAGACAGAAGTGGTTGACTCTTTTTTTTTTTTGGTTTAAAAGGGTTAATGGTTTAGTTTACTTATCACAATGAAAAATGCTAACTAAAGCACTATAATAATATTATTATTATTAATATTGATTGATTCTCTAGCAAATTTAAAGGTGGAAATTAAACTTATCTAATGATCAAAATTCTTCTTATCGGTTATTATAATTTCAAAGTTGATTTGATGGAGGTTTACAAAGCAAAGCATGAATGCTGGAAGACCTTATAATCACAAGCAACTCTATTCCATTCATCCCAAATTGATAAATATACTTTTATTTTATAATAATTAAAAAAAATTAATTATTTTCATTAGAAATGTAATTATATATATATATTTATTATTATAAAAATTAAGTATTTTTTATTATATATATATATATATTTTATTATATTCTTAATTTAAAATGAGATATATTTATTAAATATTTTTAATAAATAATTAAATATATATTTAAAATTTAACATATTAATTAACTTTTTAAAATAATAAATAAAAAATAAAACGTGTTTATTAATTTTAGAAAATAGACATAAATTAACAAGCCTTGACCAATAAAGAAAAGCATAAAAGTCTTATCATTTCCCATTATTGGTGTTCAAATTATTTTAAAAATTAAATTAAGTTTATTAATGGCTATACACACACCATTAATAAGTCAAAGTAAGTGAAGATACTATTTATAAGAAAAAAAAAACTTCCCATAATCATTAATTTCTTAATAATAATTAAGTTAAAAAAAACAAAATAAAACCCATTAATTCTTGAGATATTCCCTTCAAACCACAATAGCAAATTCTGCTACCTCTTCCCCCTCCTATCCATGGACACGAGACCACTTCTCCTATAGCTCTGCCTTTCTCACACCATCTTTACCTTTCTTCAAAACCTCTCTTTTTCTTGATCCCAAAATCAGAGAAAGAAAGAAAAAGGAAAATCTTGGGGAAAAAGATGGGTTCTTTTAAGAAATTAGCAAAGAAAGTGAAGGAAATTGGTAAGGGTGAGTGTGAAGAGTCACAACAACAAGAATGTTTACTAAGGGGATACAAAGAAGATGATTGTTTTGAACAGAACACCAACTGGGTTTTTTGTTGTGTATGTAGGGGAAGAAAGGGAAAGATTTGTGGTTCCAACAAGTTTTCTTAGCCATCCACTTTTCAAGATGCTATTAGAGAAATCACACAATGAATTTGGATTTCAACAAAGAGATAAGCTTGTGGTTTCTTGCAGTGTCTCTACTTTTCAAGAAGTTGTAAATGTTGTTGAATGCTATAATGGGTTTGATTTTGGCAATTTTGTTGAGGAATTTATATAGATCAAGAACCAAAAAATACGGGGTTTAAGTGGGTTTACAATACCATGAAGTAGAATTTTATGTACAAACAACAACAACAAAAGCCTTAATCCCAAGTCAATTGGGGTCGGCTATATGGATTCTTTTTTTTCACTCAATATGATTTAAGGTTATCTCTTCTAGTAGATGTAACATCATAAAATCATTTTGGATCACCTTTGACCAAGTCAGTTTAGGCCTACCTCTGCCTCTCTTAGCTATATCTACTCTAACTTGTTTGGTTTTTCTAACTGGCGCATTGTTAGGTCTTTGTTTCACATTGCCAAACCACCTCAATCTATGCTCTCTTATCTTATCCTCAATAGGTGCTACCCCCACTTTTTCTCTAATGCACTCATTGCGGATTCTATCCATCCTAGTATGACCACACATCCATCTTATCATTCTCATTTCCGCAACATGCATTTTACTTATGTGTTATCCTTTTACTGCCCAACACTCACTACCATACATCATAGCAGGCCGTATTACGTTGCGGTAAAATTTTCTTTTTAATTTAATTGGCATCTTTCGATCACATAGAACTCCTGTAGCACCCCTCTACTTCATCCAACCAGCTTTAATCCTATGATTTACATCTTCTTCACAACCCCCATCTTCTTGAAGAATAGAGCCAAGGTATCTAAAATTAGTACTATGAGGCACTGCTATTCCGTCTAAAATAATTTTGCCTCTTTCTATATTCTCGCTATTAAATCTACAATGCATATACTCAGTCTTAGTCCTACTTAGCTTAAAACCCTTAGATTTCAAAGTGTTTCTCCATAACTCCAACTTTTGATTTACCCCTGCTTGAGTCTCATCTATTAATACAATATCATCTGCAAACATCATACACCAAGGGATGCCATCCTGTATATGTCTCGTTAGCTCATCCATGACCAAGGCGAAAAGATAAGGGCTCAAAGCTGAACCTTGGTGTAATCCAATAGAAACGGAAAAATCCTTAGTATCCCCTCCCACGGTGCGGACACTAGTGGTAGCTCCCTTATACATATCCTTCAAGACTTGGATATATCATATAGATATTCCCCTACGCTCTAGGACCCACCATAAAATTTCTTTAGGGACTCTATCATACGCCTTTTCCAAGTCAATAAAAACCATATGTAAATCCTTTTTCATCTCTCTATACTTTTCCATCAAATCTCTTATAAGAAAAATAGCTTCCATAGTTGATCGACCAGGCATAAAGCCAAACTGATTTGAGGAGATACAAGTATCTAACCGCAAACGATATTCCACAACTCTTTCCCACAATTTCATAGTGTGGCTCATAAGCTTTATACCTCTATAATTTGAGCAATTCTGAATATCTCCTTTATTCTTAAAAATAGGTATCAAATTACTTTGCCTCCATTCATTAGGCATTTTCTTTGAACTTAAGATTTTATTGAACAAAGATGTCAACTATGTAACTCCTGTATCTCCCAAACATTTTCAAACCTCGATAGGTATCTCATCTGGTCTACAGGCTTACATATATATATATATATATACACATTTCTACTTACATGGTTAGGCTAATTTGATCATGAAATTACAAAATCTGAGTTTTTAGGTAGGGTAAATTGAGTCATAGTTTAGTAATTTAGCAAATGTGATTTGAAATTTTATGTAATTTCTTCTCTCTCTTTTTTTTCCCCAAATGTAGTAATTGCCAAAGGAGGAGATAGCAATAGAAAAATCCAGGTAATGTTAAGCTTATTTGTTCTTTGACTGCCTTTGAATTTCTTAAGAGTCCCTTTTATCTCTTTTTCTTTCTTTCTAGTTTTCACTTTAATTTCTTGAAAGACATAAGAATGGCTAATCTAGCAATTCATGTTAATGGGCTTGTTTGGTTTTAGGTCCTTTTTTTTGGCAAATTTTTTTTTTAACTTTTATATTTGTGAACACTCGAATTTTGAGGCTCGGAAAGCCAATTTTCTCAGACTACTGAAAACCGGGCCGGACCGGACGTCCCCGGTAAAATTCACCGGAAGTATATCGATATGGTACTTGAAATGTCCGGGACGACGTGAGGATCACGGATATGGTCCCGGAATATTTTTTGGAGGTCTCTAGCTCCCAAAAAATCAATTTGAGCAAAAACCGGACGAAACCGGCGGCCCAGCCGCCAAAATCGGCGGTCCAGCCGCCGTGATTCCGGCGGCCCGGCCGCCATGATCGGCGGCTCGGCCGCCGTACAGTCCGATTTTGCCTATAAATAGGCTTCAGATTTTCAGAAAAAGGGGTTGGACTTTTCCGGGTGGGCCTCATGCTGTCGAATTCTTTTCACGCTTAAAAACGATTAAGAACTTTTATTTGCATAAATCTAACCGTGTGCTGCAGGAAACAATCTGTAATCAAGAATCATAATCCCCGGTTCAAGAAAACGAGATCTGGAACTTCGAAGCGGGAAAATCCTAAGCAAGGTAATATTCTAATCCATCATTTGTCAATTTAAGCATATCATAAGCATTCTATCTTCTTCTCAATTTCTTCTCGGTCAAAGACCTAATCCTTTTAGGTCTAAGGCCTAATGGACTAATCAATCAGCCTCTTTGGCACAAAGACTTAAATTACATCTTTTTGGTACAAAGTACCTACATTTCACAATTAAAATCAATCTGTTGGCACGGAGCCTAAATTATACCATTTTGGTACGAAGTACCTAAAATTTCACAATTTAGCACTAAGTGCTGAAATTCACATTTTTGGCATGGAGCCCAACCACACTTGGCCAAAGGCCCAAAATTTGCACTCTTTTGGTACAAAGTACCTAAAATTGGAGAATTTAGCACTAAGTGCTAAATCTCACATCTTTGGCATGAAGCCCGACAACACTTGGCCAAAGGCCTAAATTGCACTCTTTTGGTACAAAGTACCTAAAATTGCACCATTTAGCACTAAGTGCTAAATTTCACAACTCTGGCATAAAGCCCGACTCAATTAAAATCAACCTTTGGCATGGAGCCTAAATTCCACTCTTTTGGTACAAAGTACCTAAATCTCACATCGTTGACATGAAGCCCGACAATGCACGAAGCATACACACACATGCATGAAGCATAATTTTCATCGCCTTTAAATAGGCTTTTCCGAACTACATGGGCTTTGATCTCCTATTCAAACGGGAGTATGTAGGCATGTTTGGGATTCACCCCAAATAGCAAGTCCACAAACTACCAACAATCTTTTTGTCTTTAAATTTATTTCATTTTTGCAAGTTAATCAAAAGCATGACATAGTCCCCGAATCCTCCTTGGGTTCGCAGACTAGAAGCCTTTACATTGGATGCATTATTGGAGTCAAACAATGGTTTTCTTAGTTTTTCCCTTCGAACAAAATAAACTGAGTGGCGACTCCCGACAACGAGTGAACTTTCGCCCGGATCCTTTTCGGACGGAAAACCGAGGTTCACAATATTAAAACTCATAATTTTATAGTTGTACTTGAGTGTAAAAAATCTCATTGGTAAAATGACTAATTTTAAAATTATATGTTATTGATTTTTTTTATTAATAAAGGATAGATAATCATTAATAAAAAGGAGAAAATACAAAGAAGCCAAGAAAATGTTTATGAAAACCTCGAAGGGAGAAAAGACCAAAAGCTGGCCAAACTACCCTTGAGAAGAGATGCCATTCATCATACCTAAACTCTCTTCTAACAATAATAGAAATTAGAAAATAAACTCTCAACATAAGAGAACCAAACTACTGCAGTTAATAAGCTTAAAGCAAGCATCTGCAGGAAGTAAAACAATGAGTTGCCCCAGAAAGGATGAAAGCCAAACAAATTAAGGTTCCAAAACAAGGACCTGCAAGTCTCTCTTTCCACCAAGGAATTCTACACTGATAATTGAAGTTGATATGTGACATAGTCAAGCGGATAACAAGCAGAATATCCATACTCAAACCAACATAAAGGGAGTACATGAGGTCACTGGTATAGATGAAACATTGGAAGATACCTTTGTAAAGAAGCATCTATTGAGGGAGCTAGAGTTTCAAACGGCAGAAAACACAGGATCCTATTAGAGTGAACAAAAAATCCAAAGTAGTATGTAAGAAGCAATAAGCGTTATTCCATCCCAATGGTTTAAATCTTCACAAAAGAACCATAAGAACCATACCACCATGGTTATGGAGGGCAAAATGGTTTTCCAAATATCAATTCTAGAGGAAAAAGAACCAAAGGCCACAAAAAAATAGGGTTGACAATAGAACAGAGAATACTCACTCCCCATGAAAATTTGTCTCAAACGGGGTGGAGATTCCCAGCCATCTCTCCTGTGGGAGGGGGGACGGAAAAAATTCCCTCTCCATTAGGTGGGGTGGGCAGGAAGGGAAATATACTCCCGAGATTCCAATTCTTGCCCCGCAGGAATTCGATAAAATATAATATATATATTAAAATAAATAATATATATTAAATATATATTTATATAATATATTATATATTATTTGTCATATTTTAATTATTTAATAAATTTAATTTGCTATATTTTATTTTATTTTATTTTATTGAATTTATTGTATATAATAATTAAATTATTATCTTATATAATTATTATAAATTATTAATTTTTTATAATTTTGAATTTTAATTTAAAAAAGGAATATAAATTTTTAGCAAAAATTCCCATAAGGGTGAAAATCTCCTCGGGAATGGGACGAGGTAATTTTGCCCTTGTTTATGGGATGGGAATTTCCACGGGAATTTTCTATCTTGGTGGGGAAGGGGATGAGAAATGTTCTCCGCCTCCGCCACACTCAGTTGTCAACTCTATAAAAAAAAAGACGAAAATATAAGACTAAACAAAGAGAATGCAAATCATAAAGGACTAACGCGGGCAGAAGGCTAAAGGCAATCCTAATTCTAGGCTAAAAATTAGAGAATAGAGCTCAATGAATAAAGGAAAAAAACTTCACAGGAAAGGTGAAAAAACTTCAAGAGGAAGTGGAAAAGTCAGCAGATTGATTATGTTATTGAATTTTATATAAGACATTAAGCATTATGACATTTTAATAATATAAAAGTTATAACTTTTTAACCATATAAAAACTATTTTCTATATGTATTATTTAATAAAATATGTATATACTGATAATCTATATCTCGATGTGCTAGTTAACAAATTTAAACTTATTATTTTTCACATAATTAAAAAGGGTAAAAAGGACCAACCAAATTACATGGAAAGTTATATTTCAGTTTAAAACATAATAATAGTGCTAAAACCCACATTAACAGCAATGTGAAATAGACCTCTACTGTCCAGCACAAAAAGCCCCTTCAAACTGTTCTAGACCAGCTTTGTAAGGTTTGAAGCCTAATGCGTATTTGACCCTTTTAACTGTCAAAGAAAGCTTAATTTCCAAAGCTTAAACTTCAATCTTCAATGAAAATGACAACAAAGTAAATTTAATTTTCTAAGGAAAACTTATTCTATTATCATGTTTTACGGTATTGTTAATATCCATTTTAACTAAAGTAATTTCCATTAGGCTACTAATTAGCAAAAGTGCCAAAACCCATTTCAGTCTCCATCCTATAATTACAATTTTACTACTAAAGGCCGGCAAAAAAGCAGTCACTACCAAAGGCTGGCCAAGAAAAGCAGTAGCTAGGCCTTCCCAGTTTGGAACTCAAAGTTGTATTTGGGCTACGTCTAACCCCCAAAGCAATGGCACAAAAGTGTTTTGCTGTCACTTTCTTTGCCTTTTCTTTTCTTTTTTTTTCTTTTTTTATCAGGAAAGAGAAATTTCATTAAAACAATAAAGTACTGCATCAAGACCACAAAAAAAAAATTTACAAAAACAATACCTAAAATAATATACTGGAAAAAAAAAAAAACAAGAAACAGAACAAACTGAACACCAAACTAAAATAACAAAAAAAACAGAATATGTAGGCAAACATCCCCTAAAAAATAGAAGATGTGGACATGCAACCGAGCATCCCTTCAAACAAAGGCCACTGAAAAACATAGAGCCTTGGAGCTGCTAAGAAGCAAGCAACGAATGATCCCAAGGAAAATGATAACTTTGACCAATCTGTCCCAAACAACCTTAGATAAAGGATAATTTGAGGGAAAGAGAGGGTAAAATCCTCTACGTAGAGACCAAAAGAAAGAGAAGCACATAAAAAATATTGGGACTAAGTCAATCCAATGGATCTTCAGGAAAAGCTGTGAAGCATTTTTCTTTGAGCATCAATTGAGAAAACAACTAAGAGAAAGGAACTTTAAACCCATATTTAAAGGATCCAAAGATTGGTAGAGGAGCTTTTACCTGAAAAGAAAAAGCTTGATGGGCCAAAACATGGGGGAGAAGCCAAACACTAAACTAAAAAGGAAAGTAGAAAAAAAGAACAAACATAGAGACAAAACAACCTGAGATTTCAAAAAATCCACTACAGAAGGAGGTAGATTTGCATATTGATTCTCAAAAGGAGGCTGTGAAGGGAAGAACAAAAGAAAAAAATATAACTTTCACGATGAAAATTATAGAAAAATGAAAAATGTAGGGTTGCCATCGGCCTAGAAATGTGCTAAACCATATAAGGAAGACGCTGTAAGAAATGAGAGAGACACCTGCTCTCATAGCAAACTTCTCACCGAAGGAGAAGAGATCTTTTAATCAACGGGAGAAAACACCTGCAATGCTCTCATTGCCTTCTCTTTTACTCCTTTTGGAAGAAATGAACTTATGGCTGTGGATATAGGCAAATGAACTAATCGACTACTTTATAAGCTTCTTTCTCAAAAAATAAACAAACAAATAGATAAATTTGCATACTGAAGCACAATCCATTGCTAAAATGCTTATTTTCCTAAGCGATAAATTGTCCAGAATTAATTCCCCCTCTTCATTCTTTCATTAAAATCCATTAAATTGCCGTTTTTAAAAAATAAAAAACAATGAAAAAATAAAATTGAAGGAAAGGAAAGAAAGAATATGATTGAAACTGAAACCATTGACCATTATAAGATATGATGCCATTGAAAGCAACTTAGTAAAATTGTTATATGATTGGGCCCACATACATTAGATAATCAAATTGGGCCTAACCACATAAGCAAAATGGTCCAACAGCCCGTACACAAACAGTTCATCTCATAATGCATATTACATAAAAATGAAATCTAGCTGTTCTCCAAATCTGCACAAGACTCCACAAGAATTCTCTTCATATCACCATTCAACTTCCGCATTTGCTCCCTAGAATGCAGTGGCGATGGATACACACAAGCAGCATCCAATTGTCCTTCGCGTATGGTGTCAAACACGGCGATGGATGGACCAACGCCATGGACCGAAGCACATCCCACATAATCTTCTATTCCAAGCTCTCCATACATTGCATTAGAATCATCAATCACAGTGTCCTCAAACACTGATATGCAGGCAGTTCTCATCGCTGCTGAAGGTGTTAAACCTGGATTATCTATTGCCTTACCCATTAGAAAGTTCAAGTCACCCATGTCTGTGAAGTGTTTGTTGTTGTTCTTTGCATTTGCAAACGACATGTAACATCTCTTTGCTACTTCCCATAGCTTGTCACCTCCATTTATGTCATGCGTATTCATGATAGCAGAGTGGTAAAAACCTGATGCAGTCAAAGACACTGTTGTCAAATATGAAGGTTTTTTTTTTATCCCAATAAGCATACGCGGTATTTGAATCAAATAAATGAGAAATTTATTCAATTTTATTGCAATTGAAACCAGGGCTTGAACCAGAACCGATGGTTTCTACACTGTTCTATATATAGAAGGTTTGTTTAGGTTCAAGAATTTTCTGAATTAGAATCGGCGATTCCTGAACTATGACCATGTTTAATCCCAATCCCAATGAGCAAGCATGAAATTTGTGCATTGTTAGATCAATGGGATCAACATATTACTCGTATATAATGCAAGAACATGAATTACCAAGATGGTGGATACTGAGAACAGGGTCAAGAAGTGAACGGCAATCGACGAGGGTTACAACAGCATACTTCTGCCTTTGATCAACAGGGAGGTTATTAGAGGAATGTACTGCAACCAAACCTGCAGCTGCTAGAGCTGCTGATAGTTTAATCCCTCTTGACTTGCAGCCCTTTAAAAGAACAATAGTGATCAATTGCATTTGCTCATTTCACAATAATTAAAACCAATAACAAATAATACAAAATTTGCCATTGGATTTTACATATTTTTCAACAGATATCCAAACTATGATATAGACATTTAGCTATTAAATTAATCAGACAATAATGGCAAAATGTTGTCTAATTTATATGATCTGGTTTTTAATCTAATCACTCAAAATATCCTTATTTATCACTTATTTTTAATAATCGGCTTCTAATCATTTTTATGGTATATCAATATCATTAATAAAATACATTAACTATTAAACAATGTTATACCAAATAAAAATAAAACATTAGTTAAATTCAAGGGCTTTGATAAAAATAAAAAAATAAAAAAAATTTTAAATTTACTATATTTATAAATTATTTATTAAAATATTAGAATTTATAAAATATTTATCAAAATATCATATTTTTATTAATTTATAATAAGTTTACAACAAGTGTATAATAAATTTATAAGTATTATTTAGTTTATAATGAGTTTTATTATAAATTTATAATAAAATAATTAAAATATTTTAATATAAAAATAAAAATTAAAAAAAAAGACATATAGGGTGCAATTTTCTCTAAATTCAACTGTTACTGAGTCTTATAAAGAGTAAACAGTTCTTTCTCAGTTTTCAGGGGCAGTGTGGACAGAAAATGAGCCCACAATTTCTTGTTTGTCTTTTTCCAAGTCCACTTGGAGTACATGATAGTGACACTAAAAAACACTTAGAGCCAAAAACTTTCCACCACAAACAAGCAACTTTGGATTTTTAGAACGGTTCATTTAATATGATTTTAGTATATTAAAAATATATAAAATTATAGAATATTTTTTAAAAAACTAAAAATACATATAATATAATTTTTAAGCATTTATTATTATTATTACTTTTTTTTAATATAAAATTTATTTTAAAAATTATAAAATATATTTTAAAAAATTATTATAATCTATTAATATTTAATTAGTTTATCATTTAATTACCGTGATGTTTAGTTCAAATTTTAAAATTAAAAATAAAATAAAATTATAATTAAAATAATTATTTACTTTTTTATTTAATTTATTTTAAAATTAAAATAATTATTTATTTTTTATTATTTAAAAAATTTAGAGATATTATAATAAAAAAATAAAAATATTTATTATATTTATTTTATAATTTTTTAAAAATAATTTTTAATTTTATTAAAGAAAAAATTTTATTTATTTAAAAATTAAGAGATATTTTAATTTAAAAAAAATAAAAAATATTAAATTAATTATATGTTATTTTAAAATTTTAATTTTATTTTATTAAAAAAATTATTTTATTTTATTAATTTTATTTTAAATATAAAAATATATTTTTTAATTTTTTATTTCAATAAAAAAAAATCTTATTAATAAAAAGTGGTAAAAAATTACCTATTTCCTTTCACAAAATAATATGATTTCAATTGCTGCCTCTTTTTTATCCAATCGACCAATATGACTGAAAATAAATGATTTTTATTTCTATTTACTACCTTCAACTAAACACCCCCTAAAATGCTTAATTTCTGTTTTTTTTTTAAAAGGCTTAATTGAATTTGAAATTACTGTTATGTCATGATTTTTCTGAGTACGCTAAGTGTTGCATTGTAAATGTATATTATTTTAGTTTGTAATTAATTATTCAATCACACAAAAATAATAGAAAAACACTATCTTCAAATAAAAATAATTAATACCAGTAATGAAAACAATTAAAAAATAAGCCCAAGAGAAATCCAACGATGGAAGAACCCAAAAGCTTAACTTACCTGAAGAAGCTTCTGAGTTTGATCTAAGTTCATCTGCAGTCTAATCACCTGAGAGCATCTAGCAGATTCGCAATCAACAAAACCCAAATTGGCCAATCTAAAAGCATTCAGAGAATACCCAACAACATCAATTCCTCTAACCCAAAATGGCTTATTAGCTTTCCCATTTGGAATACAATCCTCAATTTTTGATCCGATTTGCAGACCCACTCCATTTTTCTCATACAATTCCTTGATATAATCATTACCCATTAATTCTAGCAACTCTCTTAGTATATACACAGCCGAAGCACGGTCACAAGCCGCCGTGTGTGCCCGGAGCACCACCGCCCACTGGGTTTCACTTAAAGTGTAAATACTAGTAAAGAAGAGGTCCTGGTCATAAGTATTTGAAGATGATGGCCATGAGTTTTTGTTAATTTCGTGTTCCATAATTAGATGGAAAGGGGTAATCGAGGAATCATTGGATTGATTAACAATTTGACTGGTTGATGAAAGGTTGAAAAATTGGACTTGCAGGTGATGAGGAGGCGACGGAGGAGGAGTGAAGAAGGAGAAAGAGGAAGTGGCGGAATCGAAATGGAGTTTAGAGCGAAGAATTGGGTGGAGATTTTGGAGTTGATGGAGAGCATTTTGGAGAAGCGAAATATCTGGTTGTTTTGATAATTGAAGAATTAAAACAGTGATGCCAGTGCCACCAGGAACGGCTTTACACCAACTGAACTCGGTGCCACCCACTGGTCGAGTTTTGGACTCAGTGGGGATTAATGGGTTTTGGCCATCGTTAGACATGGTGAAGAACTGAAGATTAAGAAGAAGAAGATGATAATTTGAGAGACTGGGGATGTGACCTATGACCCAGTGACTTGTGACTTGTGAGTGAACTGAGCAGTAAATGGATTAATTAATTAATAAGTCTCGAAATTCCAAATGTGTCCAAAAGTAAATTATTTGAGAAAAAAGCTGGCATGGCTGTCCTCTAGTATCAGTGTCAGTTACGTTTCTTTCATTTCATATGGTACTATTCGTGTTAATCCGACTACATAATTTAAATTCTAAATTATTACAGCAGTCAATTTTATTTTAATTTTATAGTATAATCTTATATATTTTTTTATCAGAATAAGAAGGAGCTTTCATCAAAACAACAACGAAAGTACATAAGTTAACAGACTTTGCAATTGACTTGGGGATTACATAACCACTCTAAGACAATTCTTGAAAACAGAAATTGCTAGCAAGTCTGCTGCCCTATTTCCTTGTCGATGAACAAAAATAAATGAGCAATGAACAATTAAAGAGTTGCCACCATACAGATTTATTGGCTGGTTCTGTGAATTACAAAGAAACTTATATACTGATTTAAAAGTGAGTTAACCAAACTTATCTGGCCAGATTAGTTTGTCACAAGCATTACCAGCTACAATTGGAATTCTTTAATAGCCTCAACTTCAATATTTGTGAACAAAGTATACAACATATTATCATTCTACTTCTCTTGTTCATCAGTTAAATCCGATACCCAGTCTACATCAATACTGCTTGGCTTGTTAGAAAAAATCTTAAAATTGGGAAGGTTAGGAACTCATGGATCCTTCCAAATTCGAACTTGATTGCCACTCCTTGTAACCCATCTACATCCTCCTTGTAAAAATTCTTTAACTGCCAACATGCCTCTCCAACTCCAAGAAAGTTTCCCTCCTAATTTAGCTTCCAAAAAATGATTATTAGGGATATAGATGGATTTCATTATTTGAAACCATAGACAATCAGTTTCAGTCACCAACTTCCAACATTGCTTGGCTAATAAATTTATATACATTTTTCAAGTTTATACTCTTATTTACTATTAAATATATTTATTAAATAATTTTAATAAATAATATTAAATATAAATATATTAAAATTTAATATATATATTTATTAATAAGTGTCATATTGATATTCTTTAAATACTAAGAAATATTTTATTTTTTATCAAAATATATTTTATTTTTATTAAAATTTATTAATAATAATTTTATAATATATATAATTTAAAAAATAATATTAAATTTCAATAAAAATAAAATGCATCATAATAAAAATTAAAATATTTACTGTTGTTTAAAAAGTATAAATATAATACGTGTTAATAAGGATATTTAATATATTAATTAATTTATTAAAATAATAAATGAATTATATTTAAAATAAATGAAAAAAAATGCATACACGCTTCTACTATCATGGTTGAGCTAATTTTGGTCATAAAATTACAAGATCTGAGTTTCTGGTAGGATAAATTGAGTCATAGTTTAGAATGTTAATTGAATTTTTATGCAATTTCATCCCTTTTTTTCCCCAAATGAAGTAATGTCAAAAGAATGAGATAGCCAATAGAAAAAAATCATTAGATAAATTAAATTTAAAATTTATTTATTTTCCATATTTTAAAAATAAATAAAAAAGACCAATCAAATTACAGTGTCCAAAACTTATATTGCATTTTTTTTAAACTTATATTGCAGTTTTTAAACCTCTGCCAAAACCCACATTAATTTTTTTTGTGTAATTTAATTTTGTATATCTTAATTAAAAATTTAATACATAAATAAATACATATAGCTTTTTATTAATTTTCATCAGCCATGTATTTTATATTGTAATATCTAAAATTATCAATAAATAAATTTAAATTTTAATAATTAATATTATATATATATATATTTAAGATTTCTTTTAAAAAATAAGCTAAATAAAGAAAAGATGAAAATTTATGGGAAGTACAAGCCACCAACTAATTTCAACTTTAATTTTAAACTTTCTTAAGAGATTCCCTGTAGAAAACTCTAACTAGCTTGTTTTCTCTGAATTCTGACCTTTTTTTTTCTTTACTATTAGTTTATTTATAAATCACAGCTCATTCATATTTATTTATTTTAATTTTTGTATTTTTTTTCAGTTTTACATATTTTTATTATATAATTTATCTTTAAAATAATTTCATATTAATACACATCTAAATTTAATATTTATTCTTATTTTGTGTTACTTTAATTTTTATAATAAAATTGGATATAAATTAAAATTTATTATAAAATTTTATTCTTTTTTATTTAAAAATTTTATGCCATCTTTCAATAAAAATTTATCCTTAACAGTATTGTTTATCATTCTATAGTGAAGATGTGTTTAATAATGTTATATGTAAAAGAGATTGTATTATCAACGTAGTTTTTATATATTTTATCTTTTTGAGTTAATTACATTAATGGTCATTATCTTTTTTATTTTATTCTAATAAAATTTTTGAAATTATTTTTTAGTAACTAAAATATAATGTGGCAGTTGTATATTGTGATGTGATAAAAAAAATCAATTCCATTTTGATTTTTATATATATATATAGCAAATTTAAAATTATATTTTCAGTTGATGTAAAATTACTTATTTTATCTTTAATTCTTCATATACCGATATAAAATAAGGTAAAATTATTTTTTAAATATTTTTTTGACATATGATAATATTTTATTATTATATCATATTTTGATTAATATAAAATAGTTTCAAAGATTTTATTTGGATCAAATAAAAAGTTTAAAATTTTTATCAATACATAATAGAGTTTAGGGATTATAATGAGATAAAGACAAACTATTAATATAATTAACCCTGCCTTTTTAAATCTAAATTTGTTTTTATCATTTAGATGCAAATAAAATTTGATTAAATTATTATTTTATTATATTTACCATAAAATCCAAATAAAATAATAACATATTTGAAATTTATAAAACTCAAAAATAAATTAAACATTTGTTCTAAAAAAAGATTTTTTAAAAAAATACAAAAAATTAAAAACAAATTTAAATTTATTATATTTATAAATTATTTACCAAAATAACATATTTTAATTAATTTATAACTAATTTATTATGAGTTTATTATGATTTTTAAAATTTTATATAATTTATAATTAATTTATAATAAAATAATTAAAATATTATTGATAAAAAATATAAATATTAAAAAATATGGTGGATGATCTCATTTAAAACAAGGTGAAGAATATCCATTATAGGATATGGGCTTGTTCAAATCGAATAATATTGGGTGGGCTATCTTTACTGGGCTGTAAACATATACTAGGCTAGCTTGATTTGGCCCATTTAACAAACTCTAAGCCTCACTGTCGATTCGACATTTCAGTCTTTTCCCACAACAAAATATAAACCGTCCGATCTACACCATTAAAAATCTGACTGTTGAATATAATACAAGCGAGCGGGTCTCAAAATTCAAATCTCATCCTTAGCCCGCTCTCATTTTCACATCTCACAGACCCATAGATAACAAGAGGGAGAGAGAGAAGAGTTTTTCAGAGGATTTTTGGATCTGAACAGTAAAAAGGGTTAGTGAGATTCTCTCTATAATCTAAAGATTAGAAAAAGATGTCTGCTCGCCATGAGAAAGAGAAAGGTGTTAATGTTCAAGTTCTTCTTCGTTGCAGGTAATGGGTTTATGTTATTTTATAAATATTTCCATTTTTTGTGTTGATTTGTCTAATGAATTGGGCATTTTTCAGTTTCAATTTTGGTTCTTATGTTGTATTTGTTTTAAATTTGTGGATTAATTTTTTTTTCTTTTAAATGATGATTTCATTAGACCATTTAGCACTGAGGAGTTGAGGAACAATGCACCTCAGGTTGTTACTTGCAATGATTACCAAAGGGAAGTTTCTCTCTCGCAGAATATTGCTGGGAAGCATGTAGATAGAGTTTTCACTTTCGATAAGGTCTGAAAAAAATGCTTCAATTGGTTTTTATTTATTTATTTTTATTTTGATTGTTAAATTTGCCTGTTGGGTTTTCTGTGCTTTTTTTAGTTTTTGATGTATAAGTTCATTTAGCGCATAAGAAATATGTAACATAAACTTATAACTGGGGGATTGCTGCTTGAGTTGTTGAAGAGAAGAAACGTAAGAAACAAATATCTCTTATTCTCTGTGTAGAATATAAACTGTGTCAGCATTTTCTTATTTGTTAGTTGCATATGTTTAGGAATTCCTTGTAGAACTTTTAAGTAAATGGGTTCAAACACACTTTTTCTTATTTAAAAATTTGACCTTCACTTCTATACTAAATTAGTGTTCTAAGAGCGTTTTGGCAACTAAAACTTAGTATGAAAGTTGAGAATTTAGGTTTCTCCTATCCAAATTACTAGTGTTTTCTTTGGGGATTTTTTTAAAGCTTTTGATAGATTTGGATTGTCCTCACTGTATTGCCGCTCATCAGGTTTCAACCTCTTTGCTAGTCTTGGTCTACGATTGTTATTTGTTAATGATTTAGTAAATTCACCTGGTCATAATTCATTAGTTTAATATTTTTGGGGATTTCTATTTAATCCTTTTGAATGGCGTGGAGTAGAAACCTATAATATTCTAACTGGTGGCAGTTATGACATTTGGCTTATTATGCATTTAGGTTTTTGGTCCTTCTGCTCAGCAGAAAGATCTTTATGACCAAGCTATGGTGCCAATTGTGCATGAAGTTCTCGAAGGTTTCAACTGTACCATTTTTGCATATGGTCAAACTGGTACTGGTAAAACGTACACAATGGAAGGGGAGTGCAAAAAGTCAAAGGTACAGCATATGAGCATCTCACGGTTGTTTTGTTTGATGATTATATCTTTACCGGTGGTCATATTATTGATTTGTTCGTGTTATGCTACTATTATACAGAATGGGCCCAACGGAGAATTGCCTCCCGAAGCAGGGGTTATACCCAGAGCTGTTAAGCAAATTTTTGATACACTAGAAAGCCAGAATGCCGAATATAGTGTGAAGGTTACTTTCTTAGAACTGTACAATGAGGAGATTACTGATTTACTTGCCCCAGATGAAATTTCTAAAGCTGCTTTGGAGGAGAAGCAAAAGAAGCAGTTGCCTCTGATGGAGGATGGGAAAGGCGGAGTTCTTGTAAGAGGTCTAGAGGAGGAAATCGTAACAAGTGCCAGTGAGATATTTACCCTTCTTGAAAGGGGGTCAGCAAAGCGTCGAACTGCTGAAACTTTGTTAAACAAGCAGTCAAGGTAACAATTCTTTATGCTTTAGGCCAAAGTTAATGTTTGTTCTTGTGATAAAATCCTGTTTTCTTTTTTAGCCGATCGCATTCTCTTTTTTCTATTACAATACATATCAAGGAAGCAACTCCTGAAGGTGAAGAACTTATCAAATGTGGCAAGTTGAATTTGGTTGATCTAGCTGGTTCAGAAAATATTTCTCGTTCTGGTGCACGGGAGGTATAATTTATTGTGTTCTAATGCAAGATTTTTTTGATCTATTCGCTGGGAATGGCTAAACAGATTTTCAAGCAACAATTAATCACAATCGTTATTCAATAGGGCCGAGCAAGAGAAGCTGGTGAAATCAACAAAAGTTTACTTACTTTGGGTCGTGTTATTAATGCTCTAGTGGAGCATCTTGGACATATCCCATACAGGTTTAAATTGTTGTCCTGAGTTATTCCCACATAGCTTATAAGCACATCTCTTTCAACTTCTATTTACATCATGCTATGTTCCAGGGATAGCAAGCTCACTAGGTTACTTCGTGATTCACTTGGGGGAAGAACAAAAACATGCATTATAGCAACTGTTTCACCAGCTGTTCATTGTCTAGAGGAGACTTTGAGTACTCTGGATTATGCACACAGGGCCAAAAATATAAAAAATAAGCCTGAGGTTTGTAATATTTTGACATTTATTTAACTGACTTCATATGCTTTACTGAAATTCCCATTTTAATAATTCAGCAGTTTATTTAACATATTCCCCTTGCGTTAGATTTGATGGGAGTAAAATTTTAGTTGGCTCCTAAATAAACGCCTGTTTATCAAAGATTAACTGCAACATGTAGCAGGAGCACTGACAAATCATATTTATCAAATGAAGTATTTGAAAGAGGGAATTGTGTGGACTGCCATATCATCATCATCACTATTTATTACTCCCTCCGTCCCGTTTTTATAGTCCACTATTTATTTTCACACATATTTATAAAGTATGGTTAATTTAGTTAAAATTTATTTTTTTCCTAATATACCCATATTAAATATAACTCATTTTATAAACCATTTTTAGTGATATTTATAATTATTATGAGAAAATTTGTATTAAATGGGGGTATAATAGTAAAATAATGATTTTATTTATGGGAAGTGGACTATAATTTGGGATATCTAAAAATAGTATAATGAACTATAAAAATAGGACTGAGGGAGTATTATTATAGGTGTCCTGTTCCAGAGAAAACTTCTGGAAAACATTCTCTTATTATTATTGTTACTACTACTACTACTATCATTTATACTGGGTCCTATTTTAGAGAAGACTTTTGGGTAGTATTCTCTTAATTGTTTAGTTATTTGTTTTTGTATGTGTATGAAAGTCATGTTGTCAAGTGGATTTCTTTCTTTAGCACCCGAGTTATGCAAAATGGATATATATTTAAGGCTTGAAGTCCATAATACACTGGCAACTCTTCAATTATGAAGAGGTTTATCCTACTTGTTCTTTGCCACACAAACCTCTTTTTTGCCTGAAACTGAATTGTTACAATGTTTGGGAACTCTCCTTGTTGTTCTATATTATATATTAATGAGATCTTGCTATATTCCATTACATGTTATAGAGTTGAGCTTTTCAGCATTTATGATCGGGTAAAGTTGTTAAGTATTTGTTATGGATATTTGTAGGTCAATCAAAAAATGATGAAATCAACTCTTATCAAGGATCTTTATGGGGAGATTGAAAGGCTCAAGGCTGGTGAGATACTTCACAAAAACTAGGCAATACGTAATATATGCGTGCAAATTACTGGTTTGTATGATGTTCATTGTGTATGCTGACTTGCAAGATTGTCTCTATTGTTTTCAGAGGTGTATGCTGCACGTGAAAAAAATGGGGTCTATGTCCCGAAGGAGCGATACTATCAGGAAGAGAGTGAAAGGAAGGTAGTCTTCCATTTCTCATATTGATTTTATTATGTTTATACTTCTTTTTAGTTATCCCATTACGTGATATTCTTTGTGGTGTGCGAGGATGTATTTTTGTGTTGTTCATTCATGGCTTAATTGGTAAAAGAGTGACTTCTTTTTCTCAACTTATTATCCCAAACTATTACTGGTACAAAAACATAATTATGGTTACACTTATATATCATTCTCATTCCCTTCGATTTGCCTATTAAAGAAGTGCCATTTCTCAACCTGTTCTGCTTGTGTTTTTGTGCTTCTATGTTTAGGCCATGGCAGATCAGATAGAGCAAATGGGAGTTACGATAGAATCCCATCAAAAGGTTAGTGCATGCAAGACCTTTCTGAAAAATGGCAGTTGAGAATTTTTTTCCCTTGATATTTATGGTGTATTGGAAAATCAGCAAATGGAGGAGTTGCAAGAAAAATACAATGGCCAGGTTCAGCAATGTTCTGATTTGAGCAGAAAACTTGATGCCACTGAGGTAACTTGTCTTTATATGTTTATGTATGGTTATTATATATGAATAGATTCATAGTGACCCAGGGAATATGTGCAGAATAACTTGAATCAAACCTGCAAATTGCTCACCCATACTGAAGAAGATTTGAGGAAGTGTCGTTATGCTTTGAGAGAGAGAGATTTTATCATATCTGAACATAGAAAAGCAGGCATGCTTCATTACCATTTTGTTTTATATTCAGGGTTTTCCTTGGTTGTATGTATAAATTATTGGTGAGTTTGATTTGCTGAAACAGAGAATGCTCTGGCTCATCAGGCATGTAGTTTGCGATCTAACTTGGAGAAAGCTCTAAAAGATAATGCATCTTTGTTCCAAAAAATTGGTATACTGCTGTTGACTTAGTTATTTAATCCTTTGTTTCGTGGATAGATCATTTACCATCAGTGATTATCTAATGCAATGATATACAGGAAGAGAAGATAAGCTGAATGCTGATAATAGAGCAGTGGTGATCAACTTCCAAGAGGAACTCTCCCAACAAATTGGTTCTCTTAAAAAAATCGTCTCTTCATCCATGTTGAAGCAAGATGAACATCTTCAGTGCATTGAAAACCTTTGCCATTGTTTCTTAAACGCACATGACAAGGTATTAAAAAGAAAAAATTACTGCTATTCCAATTTATTGTGTTTTTTACTCAATCCATTTTGAATTGCATTATTGTTATGTTAGTTTTTGGCTCTTGGTTTCAATTGATGTTGATTTTGTGCTATGTCTTATAAATACTAGGCGGTGAAGGATATGAAAAATAAATTGGCAATTTCAAAGGCTTTGTATGTTTCCCACATCGAGGTAGTGCAAAATGTTGTTCGGTTGCACAAAGCGAACTCTATTGCTGGCTTATTGGAAATTTCATCTTCAGTGTCGTTTAATGCACAGTCTATTGAAGATGTATGTGGTAAAACTCTTAGTATCTTTTGAATCTATGCCAATTTCATTACTCCATTGATGTCGGTGCTTAATTTTATTTTTGAATTAGTATCTCGCATCAGAGGCTGGTCAAGCAGCATCAATATTTGATGATCTTAAGCATATTCTGTCAGCCCATGACGGAGAAATAGCTCTTTTTGCTAAAGAAATGCGCCAGGTTTGATTCCTAATGTGATCCCTACCATGTCTTCTTGTGTATTTGCTTGGTGTTGGGCTTGTTGGAAAAAGTTGACTTTTAAATTTATAGCTATTTAACCTTACAAATAATTTCATATCTTTGCCTTTTTTTCTTCTAAAATATTTTGCAACAAGAGTTCAGCTGTGACTGGCTTTCCACATTTTCTTTGGTGAACAAAATCTAAGCTTCTTTACCGGCTTGAGATGTTTTTTCTTCTTGTTGCCAAAATGTAGCATATTCTCCTTCTCTGTTTATATATATGTACTTTTACTTATTTCTAATTCTTCCTTGCTCTTTTGGATTTGCAATGACTTTGAACTCGACAGAAATTCCATGATAATGATGATGTACTTTTACTTATTTCTAATTCTTCCTTGCTCTTTTGGATTTGCAATGACTTTGAACTCGACAGAAATTCCATGATAATGATGAACATAGAAAGGAGGTTTCTGACTACGTGAGTGGATTTCTAGAAAAACTTTTGGAACAATCCCAAGGGATTCAGAATCATGCAGCACAAGCTAATGAAATGCAATTGAAAAGCCTTACTGATTTTCAGAAGGCTTACGAGGTATGGTGAACATAAAACGACTGTTGTATGATATATCCTCTCTGAAAATATTGCTGACTTCAAATGTTCTTCTCATACAGGAGCAGTCAAAATCTGATTCTGAGAAGCTCGTTGCTGATATAAGCAATCTGGTGTGCAAGCACATTCGGCGTCAAAAAGAGCTGGTTTGCTTCATTTCTGTGCTTTGTATTTTTCCTATTGTAAGGAAGGTGGACTGAACGTTTTATTGATAGGTGCATGGAAGGTTTAATGAACTCAGAGAAGCTTCTATTGGAAACAAGGCTATTTTGGATGGACACTTTTCTTCAATGGAGGGTATGACAAAAGATGCAAAGCGAAAATGGGAGGAATTTTCTAAGCAAGCAGAGAATGTTGCTAAGGATTATGTCGATTACTCTTCTGCAAAACATTGCCGTATGGCGGATCTCTTACGGCAATGGTATGTTGGGTGTTTTGTTGGTTTTGGTTTGGATCAATATCTCTACTGTTGCTTTGCCTTTTGGTATGATAGAAGTAGGCTTTGAAGCAATATTTGTGAGGGTGGTGATTGAAAATAATACTAGAATGTCTAACTGGGAATGTTTGTGTATTTACTACTGCGAATCTATCTTGTGCCAAAATGGCTTATCCTTATTTTCTTTTTATCCTTATTCTTGCTTTTTTTTTCCTTTGTTTAGTGTAAACACCACTGAATCGGCTGAAGAGCACTGGAAAATGACTCATAAGTCAGTGAATGAGATAGGCCGCAAAAATGCTTCATCTATTTTGTCACTTACGAGGTAGGGAATTTGCAATCTTTTGTTTAGATTCTTTGGCACTCGTTTTATTTTGGTACTGCACAATGATTATTTTTGATGTCCACTTTTCATAGAACTAGTCACTTCAGTTTGCTTTGTCGAAGAAGCTAATTCTGGTCAGCTTAGCATGGGTTATTGGTTTTCATAACAAAATTGTCTTTAGAGTGTTTTACCGTTGATCTGTGATCATCTAATATTTGTGTCATTTCATTGATTAATTAGTTTCTCCGAAGTCCTAAAGTTTTTCTTTTACAGAAATGCATCTGATAGCATTGAGCAGCATGATGTTGAGATATGTTCTGAAAGGGTTGCAACTGAGCAAGATGTGGCGAGGAATAGCGATGATTTCCTTCAGCACATTGATAGTGAGCTACATTCTGTTGTCTTTTCTTTGAGGCATTTTGTTTATTTCTTCCTCCTATCCCACAAAATAAAAGGGACTTGACACTTGTAAATTTTTACAGATGTGTCTGAACAAGAGCGAGGATCTATATCAGGAATCTTGGAAGCTGTCCAGGCTCATGAAGATGTACTTTCAAGTTTCAGAAAAGATCACTCCAGCCAAGCCACAACTATTGAGGAGAAAGCACAGGAAACCTTCCGGCAGCATTATATGGTAAAGCTTATTTATAAATATTCTATTTCATGACTCAGCACCTATTCAAGTAATGAACAGTAGACAAAAAGGAAAATTTGAATTGCGCTCTGCA
This sequence comes from Garcia nutans, assembly GCA_947685225.1. Classification (NCBI taxonomy): domain Eukaryota; kingdom Viridiplantae; phylum Streptophyta; class Magnoliopsida; order Malpighiales; family Euphorbiaceae; genus Garcia; species Garcia nutans. The sequence goes on from CANTUV010000060.1 coordinate 3,100,574, forward strand.
GCTTTTAGTTTCCACCATGCAAATCATTCAAGCGGATTCAATTGTTAATGATTAGTTTTGCTCATCCTACTCATTAACTTGCCTCAGCATTATCTTGTGTTCATATTTTGACATACTATAGGCTTGTTTTACACCCTTTAACTGGTCCATGCACGGGCTGTTGTTCTTTTATATAATCTGTCTTCGTAAATTTGTAGGATTATGAGCCATCAGGCGCAACACCAATAAGATGTGAGCCAGACATTCCAAGCAAGGGGACAATCGAGGCGCTTCGAGCAATGCCAATGGAATCTCTTCTTGAGGAATTTAGAGAAAACAATTCTTATGAATCATTTGAGGTGAAGGAATTGAAACCATCCTTAATACCACGATCACCCCTTGTACAACTGAACTAGTAATTTGGCTGGTCATGTTTCATCTTACTTTTGCCTTGTGAAAACCATATTTGTAATCTCTACCAATGGTGTACATTGTCATTATTTCTGTTCTGAAATCTGTAGTTGCAGTGAAGGGTGGTGGTGGTGGTGGAGGATTGCATTTGCAAATTTCATGTCAGGGATATAAATGAAATCCCATCTTGGGATTTAGTAAAATTTAGTAGCTTTCATAGAAGGATGATGTAAAGTGAAGCAGAGCTCCACACTTTGGTGATTATAATTTTTATTTCTGGGATACTGAATGTATTAATCAAAATTCTCTGCGTATTGTAATGCCATAAACATTCTTGAAGTGTGATTACTTGAGAGCAGTAAATGAAATTTTGTTGAGTAGCATTAAAATTTTATTCTGTTATTACAAAAAATTTATTTATTTTTTTTATTAAAAATAGTGATTCAATTTAAATAACTAAGAAATTACAGTAATTTGGCTAAGGTAATATTTATTGAATATTTTATAAAAAAATTTGTATAGGAGAAAATTAAGAAGAAAAATATTTACTGATTAAATTTTTCAAAAAAACCCTAAAATTGAACATGTAAGAAATTAAAATGCTTCAAATTAATATAAAATCATAAAAACCCTTATTTCCCATTAATGAATATATTATGTATCAAAGGAAAAATTGCCAAAGTTCAACTTAGGGATTAAAGCTTAAAACAAAGGTTTAAGTAGTGTACTTTGAAATTTTAAGCCTTTGTATAACTGAAAGTTTGGATCTTTTAGGTGTCATTTATCAAGCAGTACTTTTATGTTAAAACTTGGAATCCGAACAAATGGCCTTGTTCTTAATCTTAACCTTGAGAATCTTCGCTTCCTCTATGCTTCAACGGCTGCAGCCATCGAGGAACCGGAAAGAAGATTACGATTTCAGTCTTATCAACAAGCCACCATAAACCCTAATACCCAGGTACAGAACATGTCAAGCCCTAATTTTTCACCCCCTTTAGACCCTAAAATTCTCATCTCCACACTCTTAAACTGTAAAAATATATTTCAAGTTAAACAAGTTCATGCCTTAGTAATCACCAATGGATTGCTTCATAGTCGAATTGTTGCAAATAAGCTAATTTACGTATATCAATATCATAGAGATTTAGTTAATGCCCGTGTCGTGTTTGATAAAATGAGCGTCAGAGACCCAGTTTCTTGGAGTGTATTGGTGGGTTTGCTAAAGTGGGTGATTATATGCATTGTTTGGAGACTTTTAGGGAGCTTATTAGGAATGAGGTACAGCCAGATAATTTTATATTGCCTAATTTTCCACCCCCTTTTGACCCTAAAATTCTCCTCTCCACACTCTTAAACTGTAAAAATATATTTCAAGTTAAACAATTTCATGCCTTAGTAATCACCAATGGATTGCTTCATAGTCGAATTGTTGCAAATAAGCTACTTTACGTATATCAATATCATAGAGATTTAGTTAATGCCCGTGTCTTGTTTGATAAAATGAGCGTCAGAGACCCAGTTTCTTGGAGTGTATTGGTGGGTTTGCTAAAGTGGGTGATTATATGCATTGTTTGGAGACTTTTAGGGAGCTTATTAGGAATGAGGTACAGCCAGATAATTTTATATTGCCTAATTTTCCACCCCCTTTTGACCCTAAAATTCTCATCTCCACACTCTTAAACTGTAAAAATATATTTCATGTTAAACAAGTTCATGCCTTAGTAACCACCAATGGATTGCTTCATAGTCGAATTGTTGCAAATAAGCTACTTTACATATATCAATATCATAAAGATTTAGTTAATGCCCGTGTCTTGTTTGATAAAATGAGCGTGAGAGACCCAGTTTCTTGGAGTGTATTGGTGGATTTGCTAAAGTTGGGTTGACTGTGGGTAGATTGATACACTGTGTTGTTGTTAAATATGGGTTGAAATCGGATAATTCTGTTTGTGCTTCTTTAATTGATATGTATGCTAAATGTGGGGTGATTGATGATGCGAAGAAGCTGTTTGATAAAATGCCCAGTAAAGATCTTGTAACTTGGACAGTCATGATTGGTGCTTATGCTGAATCTGGAAATGCAAAGGAATTGTTGGTTTTGTTTGATCAGATGAGAGAAGAAGGTTTTGTTCCTGACAAGCATGCTGTGGTGTCTATTGTAAATGCATGTGCTAAATTGGGTGCGATAAATAAGGCCAGGCATGTTCATGATTATGTATGTAGAAATAAGTTTTCTTTGGATGTGATATTAGGCACAGCGATGATTGATATGTATGCCAAGTGTGGAAGTGCTGATTCTGCAAGGGAAATCTTTGATAGTATGCAGCAAAAGAATGTGATTTCATGGAGTGCAATGATTGCAGCTTATGGATATCATGGGCAAGGCAAGAAAGCTCTTGAATTGTTACCTATGATGCGTAGTAGTGGGATATTACCAAATAAAATCACTTTTGTTTCTCTGTTGTATGCTTGTAGTCATGCAGGCTTGGTTAAAGATGGTCTTTGGCTTTTCTCCTTAATGTGGGAAAGTTATGGTGTGAGGCCAGATGTAAAGCATTACACTTGCATGGTTGATCTGTTGGGGCGAGCTGGGAGACTGAATGAGGCATTGGGATACATGGAGAACATGACAGCTGAGACAGATGAGGGTATGTTGAGTGCATTTCTTGGAGCGTGCAGGATCCATAAGTGTTTAGACTTGGCAGAGAAGGCAGCAAAATCCCTTCTGGAATTACAGCCCCAAAATCCAGGGCACTACATATTGCTTTCAAATATTTATGCTAATGCTGGAAGATGGAAAGATGTGGCAAAGATTAGAGATTTGATGACAAAATGAAATTGAAGAAAGTTCCTGGTTATACTTGGATTAAGGTGGATCACATTGTTTTTCAGTTTAACGTTGGAGATAGTTCTCATCCTCGAGCGAAGGAGATTTATGAGATGCTGAAAGCTTTAAGTAAGAAGCTGGAGTTGGCAGGTTATGTCCCTGGTACAAACTTTGTGTTACAAGATGTTGATGAAGAAGTTAAACTTGGAAGTCTTTACATTCATAGCGAGAAGTTAGCAATTGCATTTGGCCTCATTGCAACACCTGAGAGAACCCCTATCAGGATTTCAAAGAACCTGAGGGTTTGTGGTGATTGCCACACATTTACCAAGTTTGTGTCAGCTATTACACAAAGAGAAGTCGTTGTCCGAGATTCTAACCGCTTTCACCACTTCAAGGAAGGGCTTGTTCATGTGGAGACTATTGGTAATTACTACTAATTAGTCCGAGGATACTATTTCTTTTAACATTTGTTCTGAATTTCCATAGCAATTGTGGCATGATTAGTAGAATTATTAGTCTTGATCTCAATTAAAACCATACAATTCAACTTAGCTAATGTTAGGAAATATTGATGGTGAGTCTATTGTTCAAGGAAATATATATTTAATGTTAGGCTATAACTGGATGTGAGGCACTCGTAAATTGGACATTGTGGAGGAGTATGAGGTCTTTTACAATCATCCTACGTCACATTAATTTTATTTGTTGATAAGTCCTAGATAATTATTAGTCTTTTTTGTTTAATTTCTGTTTGAAAACTCTAATTTTGTAAAAATTCAGTTTAATTAATTTTTATTTTTATCAATTTTCATATTCAGAAGAATGTGATTTATAGAATTCGTTTCTCTTTATTAAAAGATAGATTCAAAATAAACAGAAAAAAATTGTTTTACAGAATTTTAAATTAATTAAGATTTGAATCATAGCCAAATTACAATATATATATATATATATCGCACTTTCTTTAATTTTTTTTATAAGAATACTTTCTTAAATTTTAATATGATTAGTTATTAGTAAATAAATAAGGATAATTAAGGAAATAAAATGAATTGAGTTTATTAACTATATTTGAACCAATTCTTTGCAATAATTTAGGTTATTTTCGGGTTGAGCATTTTAATATCCATAAAATTTGTCGAAGTTCATGGAACAAAAAAACTAAAGTTTTTGCATTCATGGGTTAATATAATTTCACTTATTTGACACACTAAAAGTCCATCGATTTGAATAACATTTTTATAATTAGAAAATATTTTATTCGTTTAACTGAGATATTTTCTAAATTCTTTGCTCTTTTGTGAAATTTCATAAATTCTCTAAATGATAGATTGGGGTGGATGATGGATGTTGAATAATTTATGGATAATATTTTCTTTTTGTTGTGCTTAATATTTTAAAAAATATGGAACTAAATTAATGAGTGGTTGATGGTTTAATCAGTTCAAACATATTGATTCGAATTTAATAATATAATAATATTATAAATTTTTTATTTATAAATATTAATAAAAAATTTAAAATTCATAAAAATTTTAAAATAAAAAATTTTAAATAATAAAAATATACTTCATCCGTTAAAAAATGTCACATATTAAATACTCCATCCATCCCAAAATATTCGCATGTTATTATTTTTTTTTGAATGTCCCAAAATATTTACAAGATTTGGATATCCCAATACTTAAGTAGTATTATTTTTTCATAATAATTTTTATAATTGATCTATGTTTCTAAGATGGGTTAAAGTATTAAATGAAAGACTTTTGTTAATATCTTAAGTATTAAATATTTAAAAATTAAAAAACCACTTTGGTCTAACTCGAACTAGTTCTTAAATTTAATTTTTTTTTCTCCAATTGACTAGTTGACCGATTTTTATAAATTTATTTTTATAAATGTTTTAAATCAAATTAACCTTTGGTTTTCCACTAACCTGGTTTGACCGGCAAATCTAAACCGATTTTAAAAATATTGGTTGTGCCAAACATAATAAATTCATTGATCGCTCAAAATTTCTCATCTAAAATTTCTCGTTTAGTTCAATTTTATTTAATTTAACAAGTTGAAGTGATAACTTGAAAATTTTAAAATATTTCCTAAATAAGTCCGTAATTTAATTTTTGAGAAAACTACACTGCATGTCCTTTTTTTTAATTTTCAAAAAAATCTTATAAATTTTTTTATTATTTTTAATATACCTAAAATATACTAAATATATATCTTATGAAAATGAAGTATATCAATAGTATATTAAATATACACTAGATGTACAATTTTACAACTGAGGTATTTTTTAAATTGAAATTTGAAAAATGAGTATTTTTGAAAAAAAAAAGAAAAAAAATATATATTTGAAAATATTTTTATTTTCTTTATTTTTTTTAAAAATTCCTTAATTTTTAAACCGTTTACCTTAAAAATTAAAAATTCTCAAATTCTTGAAGCCACCCTCCTGATCCATCATTTACGGACATTACACACAATCTTAGCTTGAAAAATGAGACATTCCAAGAAAATAATTCTTAAAAATAATTTGAGGTATATATTTTAGGGTATAGTCATTTTAGAAAAATTTTGAATGTATATTAAAAAATAAAGAATACTAATTATAGTCATTTTAGAGAGTGACTATTCAATAATTTTTTTTATTGATTAGAAAATATTTATTATAATATATTTCTTAATAAATAAATTTATAATAAATATTTTATAATTAATGAAAGAGATATTGTTAAACAGTCACCCTCTAAAATGACTGTAATTAATAATTTTTTAAAAAATAACTTAATTTAAAAAAAATGAGTTGTCTGCCAAATTTTAGAATCAACAATAAACAACTGGCAGTGAGTAATTAGCCTAATAATTAAGAACTTCAAAATAAATAAATAACCTATGGCTGCTATAATGATATATGATTTTCCTTTTCTCTGCCACTTAAATAGCACTGTACTTGAGAAGTAAATTACATAAAATAGTTATGGAAGCTTTATTATCAAACCAATCAAGCATTTAGCCAAAAATTAAGCAACTTTCCAATTTTTTAAATGTATGAAGTCTAACTTTCCACTTGTGATTTACCCTTTTTTTTTCTTATAGAAGGAGGCTAAGTCTCAAGGATTATATGGTGACTAATTGATTTACCCTTTAACTAGAATTTGATTTACCCTTTAATAAGAATGATATAACAATATTTACTTTACCCTGACCATGTTTCATTGAATTGTTTTTTTAATTTTTTTTAATTTTTTTTATTTTCCCAGCCAACCTATTTTTTCATGGTTAACAAGTTAGGCACTCTTCAGTTTAAAAAAAAAAGTTAGTCATTCTTCACAATGGTGTTTTTAAAACTAGGCATAACTGAATTAATCGAAAATGGAAAATTAGTCCAGTTTAAAATATCTAAAAACTATATTTCCAGAAGATCTTAAAATCGTTAAAATCAGTGATGTCGGATGAACTGGATCACATCAGACGTAACTAATTTTCTAAATATTAAATTATTTTTTAGTAAAAATTATAGAAAAAATTAAATGGCACCTACTTTCCTATAAATATTTAAATAATTGAAATTTATGATAAATTTTAAAATTTTATATTCATTTGTTTTATTTATCAAATTTATATGTGATGTTTTTGAATTGATGATATACATTTTTATTATTTTTTAAACTTCTATTTTAAATTAATATGATTTTTAGATTTTTTTTAATCATTACTTCGCAGTATAATCTCCATATTTGGTCAAATTCCTTAATATAATCTCCTATCCTTTTATATATTCAACCACTTCATTCCATGGTAAATCAGTTTCTTCATTGGGGGGCAAGCAAGGATGAAGAATCATTCCTTTAATAATCTGTACCCTTTGCCTTGTAATATCATCATCATCTCAGATGAAGGAATAAACTTCAAATACTCCAATTTAAGTTTAAATTTGATGTGTCACATCTCTTGGGCCTGCAAAATAAAAAAAAAGACCGAATTTCAGTGGAGAGTATCTAATGTTTAAGTCAGTAATTAGAAATAATCGAACTATATGGTATTAAATAGCAGTAATGTTCGAACCTCTTACCTGTGAAAATCTATACCTATTTATAGTTGAAAAGTGGAGATAACTTTTGCAAGGGTCGGCAAATTTTTAGGGAGTGTCGACGCAGTGGAAAGATTTTTCGTATGTGTTGGTGTAGTGTTGTTACATCAAAGTATATTTTTATCATAGTTCGGCTGTAGAGTTTGAACTACAACACCACAAAGTATATTTTATCATAGTTCGACTGTAGAATTTAAATTTATCTACAATATAGCAATAGATACTTCAGTCCGGTTGAATAGTTCAGTTCGGAGTTCGAATTTATCTACAACACCATAAGTTTCCCCAAAAATAGACTGACATTTATGTCGGGAGGAGGTATAAACAGAGTTTGAAAAAATACGTGTCGTATGTTTAAAGAATATGATATTCCGTTTGCCAAAGTGGGGTGGGTGGAAAAAAGAACTGAGTTTCTTGCTAAGCACAGTAAATGCGGTGTGCCTGTAAATAAGAAAAGGGAATGACGATCATTTACTACTTTCAAACGTTGTGATAGTTCGGTCGCTCTGATAGTTTAGGTATTCTGAAAGACTTGAGACATCATCGAGATTCGGTGAGTACTATTTTATCTTAATTTTTTTAGAATTAGATAATTCATATAAAATGAGTTCAGAGAGTAAGTATGTATCTATACATGAACAAAAAGTAAGAGAAGAGTACGTACATTATAGCGACTCTTCTAATAATAGCGTGGAGAGCTTGGTTAATAGAAAAAGTTCGAGAAATATCGAGATGGCGGTAGCTGTGGAAGAAAGAGATACAATAGCGCAACCCGCCTTATTGGATTAGGAAACATAAGAGGAAAGAGTCTCAAATATATGTGTGGGTTCAGATTGAACATGTGTTAAGGATTTTAAATCAACCTTAACTGAAGAAGATTTAAAGGGTATATAAGAAAAGTATAAAATTCCCGTCGAGTGTAAATTAATACTTCCGAGCAGTAATGTGCGAGGTCATGATACCCCTAAGGCAAACCAAATAATATTATACGAAGAGGATTTGAGAGCAGGAATTTGGTTTCCTCTAAGTCCATTTATATTAAGTTTTTAAAAGATAAACGGCATTTCCCCAGGGCAACTTAGTCCTAATGCTTAGCGAACTGTCGTAGGGTTCAAGCTTCTCTGTAAGCTAATTGGTGTAGAAGTCTCTCCTAGGGTGTTGGTCGCATTGTGTTTTATCAAGGCTCGGTCAAAGTCCGGTGAAGACTTTTTATTTCTTCAAGCCTGACCAAGACTCTTATTGTTTACTAAAAAACCAGACTCTATGAAAGGGTAGAAAGATCAGTTTTTCATCTTGCAGAGGGCTAGGGGTTTGAATGCCTGACAAAATAGAGATGAGATGGAAATTGGCCAAACATAAGAAGGAAAAATTTGCATGCGGATGACCAAGCTATATTTGATAAGATAGCACAGGACATTCAGAGTGAGAAGCTGAATGTCCTACACTTAATTGCAAGATACTTTCTATTAAGAAAAGGCCCAATTAAACCATGCCCCGAAGATCGGGCTGGTAATATTTTTTGATATCTTAGTAAGTTTTTTTGATAATAATATTCTAATTTTTTCTGTCTGTGCAGGAATGGAGAAAAAATGAATGAAGGATCGTATAAAGCACTCCAGAAGGCAAGTGCTAAGACCCACAAAGACGTCTGAACTGAAGAACGGGAAAAGAGAAAAGGTGGGGATTCTAGCAAAGGGAGGGGAGGAGAACCTTTAAAGAAAAAGAGAAAGGAAAAAGAAAAAGGAAAAGGGATTGCAAGCAGCGAAGGTAGCATTCAACTGATACCTCCTATCCGAACTTCACCAGATCAGATAGGAGATAATCTCGCACTGCTACCAAGTCAAGGTGGAGGGACTCTAAAGGTTCAGAGGAAAGAAAGTCAGTCTGGGAGGTCTAGAAATATAGCATGAAATAGACCCTAAAGAGCTGATTGAGGCAATGGTTAAAGGGTTTATTTCCCATTATGGAAATAATTTTTCTGTTCATAAGCTAGAGATCGGATATTTCAGTAGAGAATATTTGAGAAATATTCCGTGAGAAAATAATGAATTAAACAAGCTGAACCTAAATGAACTATTCAGTCGATACCGAGCCGAAGTTACCAAGGTAAGCAATTGAAACAAACCTAACATTATTTGATGTTGTATGACATACTAATTATACTTATTGTATTGATTTTGTAGCACAACCTCTTCTGCCAACATGTTGGAGATCGGTATACCGAGATAGTGACTATCTATGAAGAAATAAAAGAAAAGGTCGAGTCTCAAAAAAAGAAATAGATTGAGATGGAGCATCGCTTGGCTAGAGCAGAAAAAAGGGCTATAGAGGCCGAGCTCGGGACTAAAAAATTGAAAAAAGAACTAAAGCAAATAAAGAACGATCTTGCCATTACGCAAGGATTGTTGGCAAGAGAGCAAGAAGCATTAATCGAACTTAAAATGAAGATGGACAATGAGATGGCCAAAAATGAAGAGGCATTAAACGAGCTCAAGACAACATGGATGATCAAATAGCACAAGGGATTGTCAAGTTCCAAGACCTCGTTGTTGCTGAACTAAAGAAATAATCTCCTAAAGGGGAGTTTGACTGGATTTTTGATGTCGACCTCGATCAAGTTCCCGATAAAATGATCAATGCTGATGATGAAAAGTTTGCAGTGCAAGACAAAGTTAGAAAAGATTAAAGGGAGATTCTTCTCTTTTTGTTATGGGTAGGAAGGATAGGAGTATCTCCATAAATTTTCGTTAATTGTAGAATATTTAATATATGTACTGGCACAAATGTAAATTTTAAAATTTAAAAGAATATATTCAGCTGATCCTTTTATGTGATTCATGTATTTAATTATTTGCATATTTAGTTCGGTTCATACCTTGGTGAATAACCCATATTAAGTATAACATGCAACTACCGAATGAATATTGTATTTAATTGAACAAGTATTGCAAGCTCGATGCATATGGTACTATAAGCTGGATCATAAATATTATGAGCTCGATATGCAAGGCATTGTGAGCTGTTCTGAGAATGATATAAGTTATATGCAAGGCACTAAAAAATGATACAAGCTCGGTCTGCAATACACTGTGAGTTATTTAAAAATGATACAAGCTCGGTGTGCAAGGCACTGTAAGCTATTTGAAAATGATATAAGCTCAGTATGCAAGACACTGTGAGCTATTTGGAAATGATACAAGCTTGGTGTGCAAGGTACTGTGAGTTAAACTTAATATTCGGTAATCACAAAAACTTATAAAGGAACTCTGATAATGAAGATTTTTATTTTTCATCATGCTCATAAGCATTAGATTACATGAAAAATATAAGGGAAACAGAAATACAAAAGCTTGCACCAAATTATTTTTCATCACCTGAATTTATTGAAAATTTTTTTCTCAAATTATGGGCATTGCAGGTTCTTGGGATATCTTTTCCATCTGTATTTTATAACTTATATGCTCCTCCCTTTAGAACTTCAGTGACCCGATAGGAACCTTCCTAGTTTGCTCCAAGTTTTCCTGGTTCAGCTGATCCTTATGTGTAAATGGTTTTTCTCAAAACCAAATCTCCATTGATTAATTGTTTGGGACTAACTCTTTTGTTATAAAAATTGGCTACTCGATTTTTATAAGCTTCGACTCTGATATCAGCTTATTCTCTTTTAAATTCCAATACGTCAAGGTTATGCTTAGAATTTGATTCTTGCTCTACTGAAAAATTAAGGACTTTGGCTGAGGGGACTCCAATTTCTATTGGGATAACTGTTTCGGTACAATAAGTCAATGCAAAGAGAGTTTCTCCAATGGTAGTTCGAGGAGAAGTACGGTATGTCCACAAGACATTATACAATTCTTCTATCCACAAACCTTTGGATTCTTCAAGTCTTTTCTTCAATCCCATCCAAATCATTCAATTTGTGACGTCAGCTTTGCCGTTAGTTTGAGGATAGTAAATTGAAGTGAACCGGATGTCAATCTTAAGCTCCATGCAATATTCTCTGAATTGCTTGCAATTAAACTATTTACCGTTGTTAGTAATCAATGTGTGAGGGATGCCAAATCTAGTAATGATTGATTTTTTAAAGAACTTAATGATATCTACTGGAGTGATTGAGGCCAGAGGCTCCGTCTCAACTCATTTGGTGAAGAGGTCAACTGCAACAACAAAAAACTTTCTTTGAGCTGTGGCTAGGGAAAAGGGACCCAAGATGTCCATCCCCCACTGAGCGAATGGCCATGGATTTCGGATAGGCCTCTCTTCAATAATAGGTTGATGCTGTAAGTTGTTGTACTTTTGGCATTTTTTGCACTTTTCAACTAAATTTTTTGCATCAACATTCATGGATGGCCAAAAATAGCCTTGCCTCAATACTTTACAAGATATTGCCCGAGCTCCTTCATGGGCACCACATATTTCTTTGTGAATTTCCCTCAACAGATAGTCACCTTCTTCTTCAGAGACATATATGCTCCATAGATGGGAGAATGATCTCCTGTACAATAACCCTTCATGAATGGCATACAAACTGGACATTCTAACAATCTTTTTAGCTTCCATCGAATCCTCTGGCAATTCACCAAGGTTAAGAAATTTATAAATTGAAAGTCTCCAGCCCTCCATTGGTTCCACTATAATGATTAATGAAATTTCATAGCTCGGGTTATGAATTATCTCAAACAACACTCCTTGTTCAAGGACTCCCTCCTTAGCAGCAGCAACTTTAGCTAGCTTGTCAACATGTTCATTCTCTGCATGCACAATCTGATGAAACTCCTATATACAATCAGCCTTTTGAAGAGTTGTCAAAAGGTCTAATATGTGCTCCTTGTATCGCACCATGTTCAGTTTCCTTACTTCATATTTGCCAGTCAACTGACTAACCACTAATTGAGAATCAGAATATATTTGTAAAATTTTTGGTCAAACTTCTAAACTAAGTCTTAACCCAAGGCAGACTACCTCATATTCGGCTACATTATTTGAAGTTGTAAAATTAAGTTTTGCAGCATATTTGATTTGTATTTTTCTCGGACTTCAAAGCATTGCTCCAATACACGCTCTATTTGTGCCTGAAGCCCCATCTACATTAAGAGCCTATGCTTCTTTAGAGGTTGAATGTGAAGGGTGTTCATAGAGCCCCGTGATAAAATTCGTCAAGATATGTGCTTTTATAGCTCGCCTAGGCTCATATCTGATATCAAATCTACCCAACCATACTGCTCATTCTCTAAGGTGCCCTGAAGTTTCTGGTCGCTGAAGAATTTTTTTTAAATAGGAGTTAGTTCGCACAATGATGGTATGTGCATCAAAGTACGAAAGAAACCTTTTGAAGTAGACCGTAAAGCTAGGGCTAATTTTTCTGACAGTGAGTAATGTAATTTGGCCCTTTTTAGGACATGACTGGCATAATAAATAGGGTATTACTGACCATATTTTTCTCTAATTAAGACTGAGTCTACATCTACAGGCAATGCCGAGAGATACAAATAAAGTTCTTCTCTTTGAATAGGTCGACTAAGCAAAGAGGGCGAGTTCAGGAATTACTTTAGCTCTATGAAGGCTTGTTGACACTCCTCATTCCATTGAAAGTTTTTCAAGTTTCGCAAGAGCTTATAGAATGGAAAGCAACTCTTAGCTGAGCATGATATGAATTGTCCTAAAGCTGTAATCCTACCATTTAATTCCTGCACTTCCTCAATGGCCTTAGGTCGCTCCATTTCTGTTATGGCATGTATCTTTTCTAGATTAGCTTCGATGCCTCACTCTGAGCACACTTTTTTGGATTGAGTTTCACGTTTGCTCGTCGGAGTATTGCAAAGACGTCTGTTGGATCTCTAGAGTGCTCTGTGGAATTTCGACACTTAATAATCACATCATCTACATATATCTCCACAGTGTGGCCTATTTGATTCTAAAATAGTTTGTTAACAAGTCTTTGATATGCGGCTCTTGCATTTTTCATACCAAATAGCATGACTCTATAGCGATAAGTGTCCTTGGCTGTGATGAAAGAGGTTTTTCTTTGGTCCTCCATTTTTAAAGGAATTTAATGATAGCCAGATGAAACATCAATGAAACTATATTCTGCATAGCCTGTCGTAGAGTCAACGAGATGATCTATATTGGTGAGTGGATATGAGTCTTTAAGGCATGCCTTATTCCAATCAGTAAAATCTACACACATTCTCCATTTGCCATTAGTTTTTTTTACCAACACTGCATTGGACAACCATTATGGGAATAAAATTTCTTTGACAAAGCCCACTTATAGGAGTTTCTCAACTCCTTGCTCTACAGCCAATTGTCTTTCTGGTCCCATATTTCTTTTCTTTTGCTTTACTGTGATTGCTTTGGGATTTACATGGAGCTCTTGCATCATAAGTTCGGGTGAAATTTCTGTAATATCAACCAAGGTTCAGGCAAAGACATCTTGATGTTCTTTTAGTACATGAGTGAGGGCGATCTATTTTTCATAATTGGACGGACTTGCAATTTTGAATATCTTATCTAGATCAACCTCAATTTCCTTTAGCATATCAACAGGCTCAAGACATTTATGATTATCAGGGATATCAAGAGAATCCACTGGAAGCACCATGTTGGCATCTTTAAGAAGAGTTACTTATGAATTCTGAGCTAACTGTTGATTACCTTTTATAAAAACTACTCTATGATGAGTTGAGACTTTCATAAGCAAATTTTTTACTGAAATATATGCATCCGGTTCTACTAATAATGGTCGTTTGAAAATAATGTTATGGGCAAGGCTTATTTGTACTATCATAAAACAGGCACGACAGTTATATACAACTGGTCTATCTCTTAACTGTACCTCAAGCATGACAGATCCTTATATAGGTACCGTATGTCCGGACAATCCAACCAATGGTGCATTAATAGGTCTTAATGCCTTTGGTGACAAACTAAGTTTCGTGTAAGCATCTAAAGTCATCAGCTTGACAGTACTGCCCATGTCAACCAAAATTTGTTGGACGAGAAAGTCCTAAATTACAGATTCTACTGCAAGAGCATCAACGTGTAGACCCATGACAGAATGTGAATGTTTCGAATGAAAAGTAACTACCGAGCTGCAAGCTTTTGATATATCAGTAACTGAAAAAATCTCTTTGGCCTTTCATTTTCGCAAAATATTGGTGACATCATAGTGCTCTCCTCCTGCGATGACATGTATTAATCCAATTGGGATTTTTTAGAATTTGTAATGTGCTAAGAGCTCAGTTCCCTTTGGTCATTAGGAGTGGCAACAAATTGCTTCAACTGACCCGTCTTAATTAAGTGTTCAGTCTCTCTCTTTAACTTGATACAATCATTTGTCTTGTGGCCATGACCCTAATGAAAACTACAATACAACTCTTAATTTTTATTTAGGTCATCTTTCATTGGCAGAGGCCAATTTACTTTGGTATTTTATTTAAGCCAACGTAAGATTGCAGCTCTGGAAGTGTTTAAGGGTATAAAATATTCAAGAACTTGGGTGATGGGATAAGCACGATTAGAGTAGCACATACCCGATGGTTTTTGAGAATGAGAAGTGAATTATTGCCAAGGGATATTTTATTTAACTTGTTTGGAAAAATCTGATTTAAAAGAGTTTTTCTTTGATACCTCAGGCTTATGAGATCCTCCAAAAAGTTTATATGCTTGGTCTTTAGTTTGATGGGGGTGAAGCTCCTCCCATATTCGAGCACTGTCATCTGCCTAAATATATTTATAGGATCGAACCATGAGCTCTACAAAATCTTAGGATGGATTCTTCCTTAAAGATTGTGAAAATTAAGGACATTCAGTGTTATGATTTAACATTTAACGCTTCCAAGGCTATTTCAAAGTTCACTTTTGGAATTTGGCCCACTGCTTCATTAAACCTATCAACATACTATCGTAATATCTCTTTGGGTTTCTACACAACTTTGAATAAGTCTACAGAAGTTTGGCTGAGGTCGATGGAAGCCACAAGTTTATTTATGAAAAGTTCAGTGAATTGGCCAAAACTGTAAATGGAGTTCGGTTTTAAATTCTTGTACCACGTTCGTGCATTACCTATGAGAGTCTTCTGGAATAGTTTACATAGAGTAGTATCTGAAGTTGTGTATAGCAGCGTTGTGTTGTAAAAACTATCAACATGTGAGTGAGAATCTGTTGTTCCGTTGAACTCCTACATTTTTGGCACAAGAAAACTCGGATAAACCTCGTTTAGAATTTGTTTGGACAAGGGTGAATGAAAGGTAATGTCATATTGCATAGATGTACACCTACGCATACATTTTATTTTATTTTTAACCAAAGCATTAACATCTGTTGTTGTCTTCATGGCTTCTTTTCTTTTGGAATAAACTAGTTCAGAGTTTGATATAAGGTTAATAGATGTATGCGATGTTAAATGTTTGGGTGAATAAAGCTTTCTCTGAACCTCCTGTTATGATTCATGGGATGTATCATATTGCTGCTGAGGTTCATAGTCATCTTGTGGTGAATTATAAAGGAGAGGTGTCTGATGAGTAGGTGGATGTGGAGTTTGGTATGTTGGAGGAGGAGGTTCATGCTCTGATAATATAGGTTGTTGTAGATTTCTAGTAACTTGTCAAAAAACTGCAGTGTAATCTTTGAGTGTGGGTGTGAGCTCTCTGATTGGTTGTTCAGATGGATTTGTGGATTGTAACATTGTAGAGGCTATTTGTGCTATTGGAACAAATGGAAGAAAAGGCTAAACAAGGGCTACTTCCATTATGGTAGCAGATAATACATGAAGAGAGGTTTCGATTGGGGATTATTCAATTTGAAAATTATGTGTTGTATTTTGAGTTGTTGGACATTGGGGTGTTTGTGGGGGTGGGGGTAGTCTGTTAAGAGTTTTAGTTGAATTTCATAAATCATGAATTAAATCTTGAATCATTTTATCCATTTTGGGAATAAGCCAGTCCATGCTCACCATACCACTGATGAAGGGATGGATTTCAAGGACTCCAATCTAAGTTCAATTTTAATGTGTCACACCTCTTGGGCATGTAAAATCAAGACAAATGACCGGGCTTCAATAGGAGTCTCCGATGCTTAAGTCAGTAATTAAAAACAACCGAACTATATGGTATTAAAAAGCAGTAATGTTCAAACCTCTTACCTGTGAAAGTTTATACCTATTTATAGTTGGAAAGTGGAGATAACTTTTGCAAAAGTCAGCAGATTTTTAGGGAGTGTAGATATAGTGGGCAGATTTTTCGGATGTATCGTTGTAATATTGTCATATTAAAGTGTATTTTATTATAGTTTGGCTGTAAAGTTTGGATTTTCTACAACACCACAAAGTGTATTTTATCATAGTTCGGCTGTAGAGTTCGAATTATCTACAGACTGCAATATATACTTCAGTCCACTTAAATAGTTTGGTCACGGAGTTCGAATTTATCTACAACACCAATCTCTTTTCCAGAAAGCCAGGTCTCCTCACTAGCTTGTAATGTATTGAGGCATCAAATTTTCCCTCAGATTCAACAAGTGATGCCAAGCTCGACTAGTGTTTGGTGTTTTAATTATGCCTCAGAAGTAGGTATGGTAATGGATAGGGTATTTTTGAATACCCGACTTATTTTGATCCGTTTTATAGGATATAGGTAGTTTATAAATGGATTTGAACAAGTACTAGTATTAATATTACTACTCGTGATAGGTTCAAGTATTTATCATAGGATACTAATTGTCCGAATCCGATTATATATTTTAATTATATTTTATAAAATTTAAATTATGTATTTATTATATTTTGTTTTAATTATAAATTTATGTAATATGAAATTATTTTAATAAAACTATTTTAGTATTAAATATTTATTTGTAATTATTTAATTGAGATAAGTATAATTTTATAATTTAAATTTTATAAATTTTTTTTATATACTTAAATAGATAATCAAACATATTTGGATAATAAATAGGTAGTACTAAAATTTATAAAAATATATCCCAACACACACACACTTAACTTACAGATGTAGAATGAGGAGGGCCGACGCCCTAGCTCCCATGTCGGTCAACACACAAGCCAGACCCACTTGGCCCAGCCAGGACTGAACCCAACTGGTCAACATAGCCGTACCTCATACGACACATGTTAGTTTTTTTTTACACATAGAAAGGGACGGAGACATGATATACATTACCACAAAAATTATATCAATTTTATAGAAACGTGTTGACTTATAAATCTCAACATAGACACTTTTTTTAATCAATTTGATTCAGCTATTGAGATGAATTGATCAAGAGTTGAAATTTTTTTAAAAAAATTTCTAAATAAATACCAAGTGATAGTAATTTCTTTAACAAATTTTCGTTTACTTTCCAAGTTGAAAATTCTCAAATTCGAAGAAAAGATGGAATGTCTTCATGAGAAATTCCAATAAAATAATTCCTACAAATAATTTGAGGTGAAGGAATTGAAACTAATTATATCCAATGGTTACCGCTTGCATTTATCGGGTGGTCATATTTCACACACAGCTCGATTTCTAATAGAGGAGAGTAGAGGAGGGAAAGAGTAACAGTCGGTCCTAATTTTTTTTTTTTTTATAAAAAAATGAATATATATTAAAATTTTATTTTTTTTTTCAAAATGAGTTACCTGTCAAATTTTAGAATTTTCAAACAATAAGCAATGAGTAATTAACCTAATAATTAAAGCAAAAAAATTAACCTAATGATTATTTAAAAAAAAACTAATAATTAAGAACTTCTTAAAAAATAAATAAATAACTTATGGCTAATATAATTGGACATTTAGTTGCATCATAATCCTAAGAAAATTGATAAAATAATTTTTTTTACTAAGAAAACCATATTTATTTTTAAATAATTCATATATAATAAAATACTGAACCCATTAAATATTACCAACTAGTACGTAAAATAATTTATTTATAAAAAGTAGAAATAATTATTTTATTGAAAAAAGATTATGGGACCCTATGTAAAAAAAATTAAGGACAAGGAGATCTGTTGACTTGGAATTAGGTTGATCTTGATTTTGTTTTCTTAATAAATTTTACTTTTATAAAAAAAATTACATAAAATAATTTTTTTAATTAATGTTTTTATTGGCGGGTTATATACATTGGCGAAGGTAAGTAGAAGAGAAGGGGGGCAGTTGCCTCCCTTCACTTTTTGAAAATATATATATATAATATTTTTTAAAAAATTTTAAATTATTTATTATTTTTTTAAAAAAATTTTAAATTGCCCCCTCTTTTTTTTTAATTTTTATAAGAAGTAAAAAAATATAATAAATTATTTATTCTATATACAAATACAAAAAAACAATAAAGAAATGGATAAATTTTTCAACTAAATTAATTTGAACACATTTAATAAATTAAAGAACTTATTTATTTTAATTATTTTTTAAGAAATTATATTCATTATTTAATTTTTTTCTCTTTATTTTATTTTTGTTATAAAAAATTTTATAAATTTAAAATTTTGTACACATTTATATTAATATTTTTTATTAATTAATTTTTTAATAATAAAACTATATTATTAATAAATTAATAAATTTATAAAATATTATTAAAATAAAATAAGAGATAAATAATTACGAAAAATTTAAAATTTATAAAAAAAAATTTTGCTCCTCTTTATTTCAAAGTCTGGCTTCGCCCCTGGTTATATATATATCTTGTATATATTAGAATTTATCATGGAACTTTTAGTATCAAACCAATCAAACGTTTAGCCAAAAAATTAAGGAACTTCTAACATGTAATTTACTCTTTAATAAGAATAATAATATAATAATCTTTACTTTAGCCTGACTATGTTTCATTAATTTTTTTTAAAAAAATAATTATTTTTATTATCTTGTATTCCTAACCTACTGGCAATCCCATTTGGTATAATTTGTTTGGATTCATATACACTTGCCTACCGCTCCACTTGTTCTATTTTATTTAGGTCCACAATTTTTTGTTTTGGGAGATTAGAAAAACATCTATTCATATTATTATCCTTTGTGGCTAAGAGGTATGTGTTTCCTTCTAAATGGGCAAGCATTTCTTTTGGATTTTGAAACATATAATGTGCCTACACATATGGAAATGCAATTTATGCATGCCTAATTAAAATGAGGTAACTTTTTTAAAATGTGAAGTTCTAGTTTCTTTCAATTGGTTGAATGACTTAATTGATAAATTAAATGATAATTAATCATTAATAACTTATAATTAATATATATAATGACTGATAATTAATACTATATCTATCTCACTCAAATTATCATTTTTATAAAAAAAAATATCTCACCGGAATTATCACTTTATGTAATTAAAAAATTAATTAATTTTTTAGCTTTACCCTTATTATTAATAAATAAATTAATAAAATAAAAATATTTTTTTTAATTAATTACATATGGGGAGAAAAAATAAATTTATGATGTAAACGAAAATAATACATATTCCATATCACCAAATCAAATTTTAGTGGTTAATGAAGCAAAAGAGTGATAAGTATGCATAATTTAAAAGCAATAATTTTACTATAACATAGTAGTACTTGATAAATTGAATAATGATTAGTTATTAATAACTGATAATTAAAAAATAGAGATAAATAAAATAATGAATATGAATAATTAATAATTGATAAATTAATTAAGGATTAATTATTAATTATTATTCTTTTTATTCACATATAATTATCACTTTAATATTTTTTCACAAGAACTACGAAAGTTGTGCAATAATCTATTTTATCCAACTATTTTACTAAACTATCATTATCCTTAATTTATTACTTATTTCATTATTAATAATTTTTTTTGATAATTGTATAGGGGTAAATTTGAAATAAATATATAAAATAATATTATTTTTTATAAAGTTATAATTATTTATAAATAAAATTTGTCATTCTAAATTGACAATTATTTGTAAATGAAGATAGTAACAATTTAGGATTAATAACTAATAATTAATAATTGAAATTAAATGGTCAGCTATTAAATGTGTATATTAATGATTATAAATTGGTACTCCCTTCATATGGCGAAATTATTATTTTTATAAAAAAAATTATCTCATTAAAATTATCATTTTATATAATTAAAAAAATTAATTAATTTTTTAATTATATTTTTATTATTAATAAATTAATTAATGGATTGAGAATATAATAACTTTAATAGTAATAAATTAATGAATAATATTTTAGTAAATTTAAAACAACTTTAGGCGTGGATGCATATTTTTTTGTTTACTAATACATTGAGATCAAACAACTATTCGCATGCAAAGTTTTTAAACATTTTAAACCAACATCTTCTATTTAAATTTTTTAGCAGGAGTTGGATTGTTGAAACTATATATATATATATATATGTGTGTGTGTGTGTGTGTGTGTGTGTGTGTGTGTATGTATGTATGTATGTATGTATATGTTTTCCACCATTTGTTTGATGTATGTATATATATATGTATGTATATTTATAAATAAATATTCCACGTGTTTGTTCATTGCCAAAAATAACTATATATATGTGTATGTGTACTACTACCTTACAATTTTCTTAGGTACAACAAATATTACCCCATTTAAGTAAAAAATAAAAAATTAGATTTTTATACTACCTCTTCATATATATATATATATATCATAAGATAATTATTTATCTAAGAAATAGCTATATTTTAAAATTGCAAGATTAATAAATTTTAATAATTTTGAAAATTATAATTTTTAATTTAAAATTTAAAATATAATTAAAAATTATAATTTTCGTATTTCAAAAATTAAAGTATAAAATTATTAACAAATTCCAAAAGTTAAAGTGTATATTAAGTAATTGAAATGATTTATATTCTTTTAATTATTATTTCTTCTATTCTTAATTAATAGATACACTTTTATTTAAATTAAAAAATTAATTATTTTTATTAAAAATAGAAATATATATTTATTATACCTGTACTTAAATATAAAATATATTTATTGAATATTTTAATAATAGAGATTTAACATATTAATTAATTTACTAAATAATAAATAAATTATAAATTAAAATAAATAATTAAAAAAATATATATCTGTAAATTTGAGACAAAAATAATTTGTGAAGCCAAATATCATTCAATAAAATTCAATAATATAAAAATCACTTTTATAATTGAAAAAACTCAAATTTAAATTTACTAGTAAAATTTTAAATTTAAAAATTATATTCTCTCGTCCCAAAATAATAGAGGCACTTTTCATCTTATATGTATTAAAAAAAATTAGTTAATGAATAAAATATTTTCTATAATCTATCTATTTTACTTTTTATTTATATTAAATAACCATTGATTGTTACAAAAATAAAAAATAAAAATAGCTATTGATCGGATTAAAGTAATTATAATTTAGAAAATATAAATAATTAAATATAATATTATTAATTATAAAATATTTAAATAGATGTATAATAATTAATTAATAATGTAAGTATAATTTAAATAAAGTAATAATATTGTATTTCGAAAGAGATAAAAAACAAACATTCCTATTATTATTTTAAAATAGAAGGAGACATGAAAATTGCTTGAAAAGCCAAATGTAAGTCATCTTATTTGCCACAAAATTAGCTTTTTTATAAATATATATCTTAGATAAACAATTTAATCGAAACCCAACAAATTATTAAACTCCAAATTAAATCCCTGGTTAGATGAATTTTATTAGATGAATTATTTTTAATAACAAAAATTTTATAATTAAGTTATTTTTTAATATAAAAAAATGTGAGCTAAGCTCAAAATAAACAAAGATTAATGAGTGTAAATTACTCTAATAAATTATGAAAGAGTGAGTCATTGGCCAATATCGTAAATGAAATGTAACTATCTATAACAAAAAAAAAATAATTTTCATCATCATATTTATTTTACCATTAAGTCAGCTGCCTTTTATTCTAGTTATATTTATTTTATCATGGAGTTAAATTTAACAGTTCCTTATAATTTTTTTTAATTAATAATGTCAAATATTTTTTTAAAGTTGAATTCATATGAAATCTATTCCTTGATTTATTTAATTTTCTTATTTATATGATATAATATTTTTGAAAGTTTAAAAAAATTAAGAAAGTTTTTATTTATTTATTTATTTAATATTTTAGACAAAGCCACGTTTTTTTTTTGAACTGAAAGGCAAAGCCACGTTTGATTAATGAAAATGTGAGTTGAATAGATATGTCAAAATGTAATAAAAACTTTCGATAATAATTATAGAGATTTTTTTTTCTTTCGTGAATTCAATGATTATGATTTGCATTAAGCGCACTAATAATATATTGTATCCAATTGATACATTTTTATAAAGTCAAATTTTATAGCAGATTTAAGATAAAATTGTATTCAATATTAATTAGTCAAATAAAGGATTTATCTCAGCTTTGTTATCACAAAGTCAAGTTTTGTCAAATGTCTATCTAGTGACAAAACCTAATTAACTTTTTCAATGAATTAATTGGTATAATCTATATCATGATCCTTTTATTTGAATCTATTATTTTATATATTTTTGAATTTTAATTTTTTTTATAGTTTTGCCTGTTTAAAAAATAATGGTAAGCGCCAATCAGAGTGTGGCCTGGTTGGTCATCCTACCTTTCAAAAAAGTTGGTAAAATGCGGAGGTATTGGGTTCGATTCCTGCCGACCATACATTCAGTACCATTATGGTGCATGCTAGTACCTCTATGGTGCTCAGGGGAGAGCTACCCCCTGCTGTGTAGCCCACAATGTTACTTGGTCCGTTAGTGGCCTCCTTAGTATCCAAAAAAAAAAATAATGGTAAGCATAATTTCATTGATTTTTTTCTTTTAATTTTTAATATAGTTTAATAATAAAATTTTCTTGATTTCAAAAAAAAATTTCTTTAAAAACATATATTTTATAATAACTTGATAGGAATTGACTAATAATTTATAGTGGTATGAAATATATTAGTAAGTAGTATTTGAACTTCAATGTTTTCCTTTTTTTCGTTTTTATTTATTTTAAAAAATATAATTTCATTGCTTTTTTTAAATTTTTAATAATGAGTTTTCCTCGAATATATATATATATTAATTACTAATATATTAAGAAAATAATTTATATGAAAGTATTTGTATATTCAATAATATATATCTATGTAAAAATAATTTATCATAGTGTGAAGAAAGTCTTTTTGACAAGTTTGGAAACAATATTTCTTTTTAGTTGTTTTCATTTTATATTTTAAAGATATTAAAAATATAAAATATCATTAGCTCATTGTTTATGAGAATTGAGGAGGAATTTAATTTTAACATCATTAACTTGTATGTACATGAACAACATATAGGAATTGATGGAATTTATACAATAATCACATTTAATAAACACTTTATACCCAACATTAAATATTTGATTAAATATTTTCAATTATATACGTTAGAAGAAAATAATATAAAAGGAAAGTTTTTTTTATTCTTCTTAATTAGACTTTAGTTAGAGTTTGAATTTAAGAGTTTATAGTTATGTAAGTAATTACTCTCTATGTTCACAAATAATTATTATTTTGGTGTTATAAATTTTGCTCACAAATAATTATCACTTTACAAAATTCAAGTTTATTTTATACATTTTTTTTAAATTTACCTCTCTCTCTCTCTCTCTCTATATATATATATATATATATATATTACTAATGAAATGAGAAATAAATCAAGGAGAAGGATTGTTTAATAAAATAGTTATATAAAGTAATAATTTTTATGCAACAATTACTATTTATCAACAAAGGAAGTCGGTAATAAGCAAAAGCTTATTGGCTACCATATTCAATTTGAACAACATAAGGTAACAAATTTAATGTGCAATTGGATACATTGAATTATCCATTTTCCAATTTCCAATATAAGATTGATTATTAATACAAATTTAACTAGAATGACTTTATCCAAATCCAATAGAGAACATTGATTATTAACGTGGAGTAATTGATTATTATCGCAAACGATTTGCTTTCTATTTGAACAACATAATTAGAATATTTTCAAAAATAACAATTTAGAATAATTGTTTTTTGGAAAGTAATTTCTTAAGGAAATTATGCCTTTCAAGGAGTAGTATATTATAATATTGAATATTTTGATTGACATTTTTAAAATAAATTTAAAAAAAATTAAAATAATTTGCAAACATATAAATTAAATATAACATATATTTTTAAATTTATTTAAAAAAAATTTAATTTTAACTGATATATAAATATATTCGATAATATTTATGAATACTTAAAAAATAAAAATGGATAAGATGAACTGAAAAAAGAAAAAGACAATCACTATCAATCTAATTTTTATTAGAAAGCCATATATATATAATTCCTCAACTTTATACATTTACTCAATTTATCTTTTAAAATTTTAATTTAATCATATAATCTTTTTTTTAGAATAATCATATAAACTTAAAAATATAAATTGATTGAATTATATTAAATTAATAACGTATCTATTTAGTATAAAATATATAAATAAAAATAATAAAATAATTAATATTTATTAATATAAGTGTCTATTGTTATAAAATAATAAATATATAAGGACACAAAGTAAATTATTAAAATGGATAACTATTGTAACTTTATTAAAAAAATGTACTTACATTGTAATTTTACATAAAGCCATGTCAACATAAAAATAACAAAAGAGGCACCTGTAAATTTAATTTGATAATAAATACATTTTTTAAATTTAAATAAGGTATCAAAACATTCTGTGTTTTTTATTATTTTTTATAAATCATGAAAATATGGGGAAAAATATTTAAAAAAATTATCATGAAATAATAATATAAATAATGTAAAAGTATTTCACTATATACATCTTTTAATTAATATTTCATTCTCAAATACATATAAAAAAATAAAAAAAATTATTTTGCTTAAAAATAGGCAATGAAGATCACAATACATAGGAAAACAAGACAATTAGGTTAAAAATCAAAACAGCAATGGGAAATAGAGCGAAGTTTTCAAAAAACTTCCCAAAACAATCGCAAAGTAATTAAAGAGACTTATCCTTAATTAATTAAAGGATTACACCAAAACACACTATCACTATTTATATATATATATATATATATATATATATATATATATATCCTTCTGGCCTCTGCCTCCACAACTATAATCAAATATATGAGATTTCTGTTTCATCCATAAACAACAGAACAAGTTCAGGAAACAAAAAACAAGAAAAGAAAAGGTTTTTTTTTTCTCTGTTATTGTTCTTTATCAGTCATCATGATTGCTTCAAAGCTTCTTGTAGTGTTTGTTTTTGTGTTGATGATTAACAGCAACAATAGAGTTGAAGGATCTCATGAGATTTACCCAGAGTTTCAGAATTTCATTCCTCTTTATATCAGTCAAAAACATAGAACTGGTTATCACTTTCAGCCTCCCAAGAACTGGATCAACGGTACTTTTATTCTCTTTCTCTTCATCACATTTTTCTATAATTTTCTTGTTTCTATATAAATCTTATTTAATTGTTGTTTTTGATCTTTCTGTTTGTAAGTTTAATTGTTTTTATTTGTTTCTTTGTATATTCTAATTATGAATAACACAAGGTAAGTGCATGCAAGATGAATTTAAAAAAAAATTGAATCTTTATAATTTGCGTGATTTGTTTGATAAATTGAAAAGATAATTTTTTTTTAATTCATTGTTCCTTTTATAAGAATCTTAATTTTTTTATATTGAAGGAATTTTCATTATTGAAAATATAATTGATTTTTAATTTTTTTCCATATTTAGTTATATGTATATTTTTTATTTTTCTTTGTTATTTTATGGTAAATTTATTGATTTTAGCGATCTCTTGCACCAATTCTTAATTTTGAGTTGAATCTCAGCACAATGACTGTTTAGATTTTATTTTAATCTTTTTTATATTAACAAATTTGAATAATCTTGTTCAAGTTTGGTAATACAATTAAATACAGATCATTTAAGTTTTATAATATAATATTTTAATATTTTTTAATTATTTCTCATAGAAATAAAAAGACTAATTTATTGCATCTACAGCCATTGCTGGACAGATCCCAATTAAAACTTGAAATTGCCCAGTGGATATTTATACGGATAAATTCTCAATTTTTATAAACTTTTTTTTAAAGTCAATATATATAAACAAAAATGCTAAATATATCAAATTAATCCGAATAAAAAGTGTTGATGCAATAATTGCATTAAAAAAATAATTATTTTAACTTTACATAAATATAATATTAGAATAATAATTTCTCAAATACAATTAATATATAAATATTTTTTATCTGAACTAATTTGGTTAATTTAATATTATTTATATATAAATATAGAATTGTTTTTATTCTCTGCAACATTAAAAATGTCTTGGAGTTCCGTCCCATAAAAGTCTAGAAAGTTAAGTTTTACTTCTTTAAGCTTTGTTCTTTTTCTTAATAACAGGGGAAAGAAAAATTGGGTAAATCATGAATTTGTTTTATATGAGCTTTATTTTATTATTTGTTGTGGTCACACTCACAAAATTTCTTCTAAGAAGTTTTTCTTTTTCTTTAAAATCATATCCATCAGTTACTATTTTTAGGGGTGGAAAAGGAAAGAACATTTAGGATTTTTTTTTTCTTCTAATATGATCATATTCGAATATATTATCATTAAATAATTATATGTTTATAAATATAAATACATTTAATGTTTTAACAAATGTTTATATATAAGATAAAAGTATATTTTTAAGTTTCTAGCTAAGCTTTTCACACACACACATATATATATATTAGAATATTTTTAGAAATAAAAATAATATTAGAAAAATTTTATAATTTGCTCTAAATAGTATAAGCTTGATAAGATGTAACATTAACCAGAAACATAATGCAAATGACTTTTTCTTGTCCCATCCTCTAAATTGGTGGAAATCAGAAATTCATAAAGATTCAACATTTGTGTGAAAGAAACAGCACTCGTATTTCCACATGTTCAACCACTTTGTGTGAAGACAAAAAAGAACTCAACCCCTTAAACTGATTTTGGCTTTTGGCCAATGGCTATTGAGGCTATAATACCCATTTATTATTTTTCAAAGTCAAATTTAGTAGTTACTAATTTAATATTTTACTTAATAACATATATACAATTAAAAAAACTATTTCCATTTTTTTTTAAATTAGCAGTGCTAACTGCTAACTTATTCTTTTTATCTTTTGCTGGATTAGTAGTAACTTGTATTTTATTATTTATTAAATATTAACCCTTCAATTTATAGTTTAACGATAAATATATATATCTTTTGTTTTATATTAGTAATATTTTATACTTTATTATTTATTAAATCATAACATTTCGATTTATAATTTATGATAAATTTATATTTTTTAATAATAGATTTAGAATCAATTTTCTATAATATATTAAACGTACAAAAAAATAAATATTCTTTAATAGCCTTTTGTGGGTATTTTGAATTTTGCTTTTAAGGGCATTGCTATCCTTGTTAGTATTATCTTGCCCTTCAAATTAAAGGCAGTGAAGCTTCAAAAGGACCACAAAATTTAGAAGGGTTAGGACATTTTGTGGTTAATCCACATTAAGGAGTGTCTATTGGTTAGGCAAATTGGTGACTTTTAACCAAGCAAATTGGCATTTGTAGTTCCACTTTTACTACATTGTGGTCCTATGGCGAATTCAATTACTCTTTCATGATATAGCTGCAGAAAAATAAAAGGCAAAAAGGCTATGTTAAGTCAATTCACAAAGCAGTTCTCATGATAACTTTTAGAACTTTTCTTGTTTGACAAACCCCCATTAATTTCTTTTACAAGAAATCAAGAAAATAGAAAAGAAAGAAAAAAAAAAGAAGGATCTTGATTGCCAGTTGCCATCCCCACCATAATTAGAAACCATCATTAATTAATCTGATTTCAAACATTAGTGTTTGTTTGCACCTTTGCAAGTTGAACTAATAAACCAGAATCAATTTCTCCCTTCGCCATATTAATATTAAGAAAATTATTATTATTATTATTATTATTATTATTATTATTATTATTGAGATTCATACGATAGCCTTCACAATATTTACTAACTTTTGGCTTCTTGATGCATGTGATGCTTTGGGTACTTGAAATTTGGGGAACAAAATTAAACTATAATAGATCCAAATGGTAAGTCAATTTTTTTCTTTTTCAATTTTACTTTTCTTATATCTCTTAAATTATTCTAATAATTTTGCAAGATTAATTCTGTATAATTTATAATAATGTGATGAGCAGGGCCAATGTACTACAATGGACTATACCATCTCTTCTACCAATACAATCCTTTAGGGGATGTGTGGGGAAATATTGTTTGGGCTCACTCAATATCAAAGGATTTGATAAGCTGGGTAGCTCTTGGTCATGCAATCTACCCTTCAAAGTGGTTCGATCAATTTGGATGTTGGTCCGGCTCAGCGACTATTCTCCCGAACAATAGACCCGTGATCCTTTACACTGGAATCGGTCCTGGCCAACGACAACTTCAGAACTATGCCATACCTAAAAACTTGTCTGACCCATTTCTCCGTGAATGGATCAAACCCGATGACAATCCTATGGTGGATCCTGATACGAGTATAAATGCCAGCTTGTTCCGAGACCCTACCACAGCTTGGTTTGCCGATGGGCATTGGAAGATATTGATTGGGGGTGGCAAGAAACATAGAGGACTTGCACATTTGTATAGAAGTAGAGATTTTAAGAAATGGATTAAAGCTAAACATCCTTTTCATTCAGTTGCAGATGCAGGGATGTGGGAATGCCCAGATTTCTTCCCAGTGTCAATTTCCGGTGAAAATGGCCTGGATACTTCAGTTAATGGGCAAAATGTGAAACACGTACTTAAAGTTAGCTTGGACAAGACAAGATATGAATACTACACAATCGGTACTTATGACAGGAAAAAAGATAGATACTTTCCTGATAAAACTTTTGTTGATGGTTGGGATGGGTTTAGATTTGATTATGGCAACTTTTATGCATCTAAGACTTTTTTTGATCCAACCAAGAATAGGAGAATTTTGTGGGGTTGGGCTAATGAGTCTGATTTTAAGTCTGAAAACCACAAAGGATGGTCAGGAATTCAGGTAAATACTAGTGGATGATTTGGTCATTATTACTAAAGTTTTGAAGCCTTTTTAACAATTTTTTTTTCCTTTTGTTGCATTCTTTTAGGCCATTCCAAGGAAGATTTGGCTAGATGCTTCTGGGAAACAATTGATACAATGGCCTGTTGAAGAATTGGAGCAATTGAGAGGGCAGACTGTTCAATATAGCAATCAAAAGCTCAATAAGGGAGACCTTCTCGAAGTCAAAGGCATCACTGCTGCACAGGTTATTCACTCACTTTTAAGTGATGAGTTCTTGATATTACAATTAAATTTCTTACAGATATATTCCAACTGTTTGTGTATTGACAGGCTGATGTTGATGTTACTTTCTCATTCACAAGCCTAGACAAAGCCGAACCATTTGACCCAAAATGGGCTAATATGAATCCACTAGATGTCTGTGCTGAAAAGGGATCAAAAGATCAAGGCGGTGTTGGTCCATTTGGGCTCTTGACATTAGCTTCAGAAAAACTTGAAGAATTTACTCCTGTCTTCTTTAGATTATTCAAAGCTGAAAACAAACATGCAGTTCTCCTCTGCTCTGATGCAAGAAGGTTTGTTCTTTCTCTGTATTTTCTATAACCCTTTGCCTCTACCAGTTTAAAGGCCAACTTTAGATTAATACATTTTATGTTATTCTTTAATTTAACAGCTCTTCCTTGCACGAGGGAGATGAAATGTACAAGCCATCATTTGGTGGGTTTGTTGATGTTGATTTATCAAACAAGAAACTTTCACTAAGGAGTTTAATCGATCACTCAGTGATAGAAAGCTTTGCAGCTGAAGGCAAAACAGTAGTCACTTCCAGAGTTTATCCTCTACTTGCCCTCAAAGAGAGAGCTCATTTACATGTGTTTAACAATGGGTCTGAAACTATCATTGTGGATAATCTCAATGCTTGGAGTATGAACAAGCCTGCATTAATGAATATGCCATTAAAGAATTTAGAGAGAATTCAAGAAATCAAGATTTAGGTTTTATTTAAGTGTTCTGCAAGCGTCCAAATTAAATGAAATGTTTGATCCATTACTGTGCATGGTTAAGTCAAGCTATGGACAAAATAAGCATTGGTATCATCCTGTTTAGTTAATTAATTCTCTTGTTTCTCCAGTAATTTGCATTTTGCTCTAATATTTCAATCCATTATGCTATGTCGTTTTGCATATAGATGGAAAGGTGAAATCTATGAAATTTATCTAAATTCATAATATGTGATTAAAAATTTGAATTTTTGCACATTAATGCAAAAAATTGAATTTATAGATTTTAAGGTAAAATGAAGGATTTGATTAAATCTCACATTATAAATGGGGAATTTAGATAGAATTAAAATTTTTTAAAATTATTAAATTTTATTTTATTTTTTTAATAAAAAGCAAACATATATGCTTTTATAAAGGAATTAAACTATGTATTGTATTAGATAATACACATTATATGATAAAACTTATAAATATCATTTCTGACGGGCTTTAAGTTTAATTATCTATATATTTTTTTTGATAAATTAATTATGTCTATTTTAATATATCACCATCTCACATTTTATTTTTTATTTAATTAGAAAAATTAAATGGTACATATTTTTCAATTTTTCTACAAAATACGCAGGCTTAGTATTTTTAAAAATATTTTATTTTTGTACAAAGCCTTTTAATTGAGGACAAGTGAATTTAAATAAATTTAAATTATTTTATCCAAATCTCCTTAATAATACAAACGCATGAATCCATTTAGCTTTAATTATTCGGATGATTTACTTTTTAATTAAATGGAAATTGCAATTTCATAAAATTTACAGATTGAATAAATAGAATCTCATCAGGAAACATAGAAAGCAGAAATTGAAACTGAAACCTTCCGTAGGTAAATTAAAGAATTTCTTTATTGAAGAAATCAAATAAAACTTTTTTGCATTAAGCAATTTTTAGATATTTAAAAAACATTCATTAATTTTTAATTTTCAGAACCTATTTTTTTTTCTTATGGAAATAATATAACTAACTATGATATTTTAAAATTTTTTCATAAAATTTTAATTAAATGATATTGGTAGTTTATAAAAATATAAAGTTGCAAGTTTAACTTATTTGACAAAAAAAATTAAACTATGATTTAACATATAATTAATTTCATAAATAAAATAATATTTTGTCTTCATTATGTATAAGTTTTCTTTTTTCAGAAAAAAATATATACAATTCATATTTGTAAGACTATCAAAGATTGTCACCAAACAAAAGAAATTCACATCAGAAAATTATAAATATCAATTATGCTAAGATATTAAATTAATTTTTTAAAATATAAATTTAGAAATATTAACCTCAAAAACTAATTAAAATATTTTTTTTGTCTTTATTTTATCCAAGTTATTTTTTAGTTCTTTGATGAAACAATTTTGTAAATAATTATAAATTATTAAAATTTTAATGTATTATTGAATCACCTAATATTTATTCTTGTTATAAGACAAAAAGTCAAAGCTTGAAATAGCTTGATACATATGGTAATAAAAAAGAAAAGAAAATTCCAATTTGCTGGAAAACCAGAAGAATGTGAAGCAGATAAATACTAAGACAACAAATGATAGAATCAAAAGAAACAAATAAAGTAGTTTTCCAAGAACAACCACACAATGTAATTAAATACCACCAATCTTTTTAAATTAATTAAGAACTTCAAAATTAGTTTATTATTTTCAATTTTCTCTCCTTAAAATTGATATACTATATGTATATATAAATCTTCTTCCCCCCTTCATATCCAAAATCAAATTATTGTTAATTAGCTCTCTTTTTTATCTTTAATTGTTTTCTGGGTCATGACTTGTTCAAAGTATTTTGTAATATTAGCTTTTGTTTTTGTGTTAATTAGCAAAAATGGATCTCACAAGATTACCCTGAATTTCAAAACTTTCTTGCAGCTAGAGTCAGCAAAACTCATAGAACTGCCTTTCACTTTCAGCCTCCTAGGAATTGCATCAATGGTAAAGTTAAGGTGATCCATTTTGAGTTTATTATTCAATATTTATCATTATGTTCTGTTTCGGTGTGCATATAATTTTTTTTTATCACATTTTATATAATTTTTATATGTATACTATATGATTTTTTAATAAAAGTTCTTCTTTTATTTTTTTATGTTTTGATATTTTAGTTTGAAGGTTTGTTTTCTTTCTAAATTTTCGTAAATTAATTTTCTATTTTGATGCATTGAAAATGACTTTTAAAAAGTTTCTTATGTTGATTCATTTTTATTCCTTGAAATATTGGTATTGTCTTTGAATTTCCAAACCAATTGGTCCCATAATTATGGAAGCCATATTAAGTTTTAGTTTAGTTCCCAAATCAATGGGTCAAATATATATTAAAGTCTAGAGAAAATTACACTCTATAACATAATTTTTTAATTTTTTTAAAAAATACTTCATATTTTTAATATATTTTTAATATACTAAATGTATACTCAATATATATTTTTAAAAATTGAATATACCTTTAATATATCAAATGTATACTAAAAATATACCTCCAAAAATGGTATTTTTGAAATTAAAAATTTAAAAAAATATATTTTTAAAATTGAAATTAAAAGGGGTATTTTTAAAAATATTTTTATTTTTAGGGTATTTAAAAAAAAAAAAACTCCTTAATTCTAAACACATTTCCATGCCAAGACATGTTCCCTCCTTTATTAAATAGTAGTAATTTTTTCTCGTAATCCATTTAAAAATTTTAATTTATTATATTTAATTTTAGTTTTTTTTGAAGAAAATATTTAATTTGAGTTAAAATATAAATTATTAATCTGATTTGGTTAGGATATTAATATAAATAACAGTGTAAAAATAAAACTTAAGATTAATCATGAATTTGTTTTATGAATTTTTATTTACATTGTCTTTATCTATTAAATATTTGCAATAATAAAATTATATTAATTTTAATTTCTAATATATGTTTGAATAATGTATGTGATGTAATAAAAATATAACTATAATATTATATCAGTGTGGGGTATATATATTAATTAGATTGAAAAAATATCACTAATTTTATTTTCATTTTCATTTTTCTTCATGTAATACTTCGGGTGCACAAATTGGAACAACCATATAGATCCAAATGGTGAGTTATTTGTCTCTAGATTTTCATTTTATTTGTTCTTAATATTTAATATATTTACATTTCTTATAGTAATTTTTCTTGTTTTAATTTTGGATTCTGTATAAAATATTCAAAAAATAATAAAAAAAACAATTTTAATTCAATTTTCTTCTTTCTTTTAAAAAATCCACTTTTTTCTTTTAATTTAAAAAATATACATTTTCAATTTGTAACAATTAGATTATACATATAATACATAACTTCATATATACTATATTTTAATTTAAAATAAAAAATATGTATTTTCTACAAACTATAAGTTTTTTTTAAAAAAATAAAAAGTAAAATGTTATATATATATTTAATTTTTTTCTCTGTTCTTATTATGTGAGTAGCGCCTTTGTACTACAATGGGCTATACCATTTGTTCTACCAATACAATCCTAAAGGGGCCGTTTGGGGCAACATTGTTTCGGCCCATTCAGAGTCAAAGGATTTGATTAATTGGGAAGTTCTTCAGCCGGCAATTTCCCTTCCAAATGGTTTGATCAAAATGGATGTTGGTCCGGGTCAGCCACTATTCTTCCAGATAACCGGCCCGTAATTCTTTACATCGGAATCGACCCAAAAAACCGACAAACTCAAAACTACGCCATGCCCAAAAACTTGTCCGACCCATATCTCAGAGAGTGGGTCAAACCCGACGACAATCCGATAGTGGATCCAGATAAAACTGTGAATGCCAGTGCATTCCGTGACCCGACTACAGGCTGGTTTGTTGATGGTGAATGGAGAATATTGATAGGAAGCAAACATAATCTAAAAGGGATTGCATATTTGTATGAGAGCAAGGATTTTAAGAAATGGGTTAAGGCTCAAGAACCTCTTCAATCTATGGAAAATACGGGTATGTGGGAATGCCCAGATTTTTTTTCCGGTTTTAATGTCGGGTCAAGACGGGTTGGATACTTCAGTTCTTAGGGAGAAAGTAAAGCATGTGTTAAAAGTTAGCTTGGATTTAACAAGATATGAATATTACACAATTGGCAGTTATGATAAGCAGAAAGATAAATACATTCCTGATAAAACTTCAGTTGATGGTTGGGGTGGTCTTAGATTCGATTATGGCAACTTTTATGCCTCCAAGACTTTCTTTGATCCAAGCAAGAATAGGAGAATTTTGTGGGGTTGGGCTAATGAGTCTGATTCTGTTCATGATGATAAGAAAAAAGGATGGGCTGGAATTCAGGTAAATATTGGATAATTAACAGTCCTTTTAATTGGATAATTTTAGTGGTTTTGTATCTTAATTTTGTTTAATTAGGCCATTCCAAGGAAGATTTGGCTTGATCCTAATGGAAAACAAGTTGTTCAATGGCCTGTTGAAGAATTGGAGAAATTGAGAGGGCAGAATGTTAAATTGAGCAATTAAAAGCTTAAGAAGGGAGAACATGTCGAAGTTAAAGGCATCACTGCTGCCCAGGTTATTATTTACTCTTTTTTAAGCAATGAGTTCTTGATTTTACAATGAAATTTCTTATGATATGACAGATACATTCCAATAATTTGAATTATTTTTTTTTTGAGTCCAAGAAAGTTACTTAAACAATTAAATTTTGTTGGTGTGTTGACAGGCTGATGTTGATGTTACTTTATCATTCACAAGCCTAGATATAGCTGAACCATATGGCCCAATATGGGCTAATATCAATGCACAATCTGTCTGTGCTGAAAAGGGATAAAAAGAGCTAGGTGGTCTTGGTCCATTTGGACTCTTGACATTAGCTTCAGAAAAACTTGAAGAATTTACTCCTTCAAAGCTGAAAACAAACATGTAGTTCTCCTCTGCTCTGATGCAATAAGGTATGTTCCTTCTTCGTATTTTTCCAAATAATCATTCCATAAAATGGGTTCTTATTAGTGAAAAACTATAGAAGAGTTTCTTTTTCGATTGAATTCATTTTGCAATTTTACTATGAACAGCTGTTCTAAAGGTAAAAAACTGTACATGCCATCATTTGCTGGGTTTGTTGATGTGGATTTGGCAGATAAGAAGCTTTCACTTAGGAGTTTGATTGATCACTCAGTGGTAGAAAGTTTTGGAGCTGGAAGCAAAACTGTTATCTTATCTAGAGTTTATCCTATAATTGCAACCTCTGATAAGGCTCACTTGTTTGTGTTCAATAATGGAACTGAGACTGTCACAGTGGCGACTCTTAATGCTTGGAGCATGAATAGGCCTGTGATGAATTCACCTGTAAAAATCTGAGGAAAAGCCTTCAAGAAAGTTATTTAAGAGAGAGATAATTTAGACCTTATGTTTTATTAAAAACTACGGATGGAATATTAGTATTTTAGGGTCCATTCAAATAGTTGACTATTTTAAAATAATTTTGATTCGAATTTCACATGTAAAGTTATATAATTCATATATATATAATAAATTTTAAATGTTCTATTATTTCAGATCCAAATGTATTTTAAATATTTTTTTTACATCAAAAAAATAATCAGGACAATACATTTGAGCAATATATATAATTGACATATATGATTCTTTCTTTATGTATTTTAAAATTATTAATAAAAAAAGTACTAATACGATGTAGAGACGGAGCTAGGTATATAGTGGGAGGGGCCTTGGGTCCCCTTCCCCCACCCCATTTACATCTTATGAGTTTTTTACTAAGAGGTAAAGAAGTAAGATCCCAAGTATTATTCTTTTTTAATGCAGCCAGCTCTTTATTTATAGCCCCATCCAATGAGAATCTATTTTAGCTTGACTATATGTAGTGGGCTCCTTAACAAGTAGATACGGAATCTAGAAAAAGCATATGAGTTGAATTTAGGTAAGGTAAAACAGTAATAGAAAATAGTTACAAAGGATAAGATATTGTTGATTGAGGCACATTAGGTGACAAAAATGGAGTTAAAATATTTGAAACAAAATCTTACATCTATTTGGGTTTAGAAAGAACCCTAGAACTATGCCTGAGGGGAACAACCACATCATTATTGAGGGGAAGAACTGAAGTAGATGGAGAAGTAGATGAAGGATTAGAAAAAACAAAATTAGATGGAGAATCAACATAATGAGGAGAAACAGAATAAAGAACATAATTAAAAGGATAAGAAATAGAAATAGGAGAAGAAATAATACCAACAGCCATAGAGTCAGACAAAAGAATCAGCAATAGGATAAACAATAGGTAAGAGAAGAGAAGAACTATAAGAGGTAGATGAAGTATGAAAAGAAAAAATATATTCAAAAAATTGAATCTCTAGAAACAAACAAAGAATGAGATCTAAATTGTATAGTTTGTAAGCTTTTTGACCAACTGCATATCCTACAAAAATAGATTTAAATGCTTTAGGATCAAATTTATCTTTAGCAGGTTTAGTATTAGTAGCATAACAAAGATTCCCAAAGACTTTAAGCAAACTGTAATCAGGCTTCTTGTTATGCAGTAATTCATAAAGAGTTTTTCAACCAATAACAGAAGTAGGTAATCTATTAATTATGTATGTGGCAGTAAGAATAGACTTACCCCAAAACTTCTTAGGAAGATCATATTGAAACATTAAAGCCTTAGCAATTTCAAGAAGATATTTATGTTTTTTCTCAATAACACCATTTTGTTGAAGAGTATAAGGAGTGATTTTTTAATGTAAGACGCTATGATGTAAAAACAGATTTTGGCAAGAAGTATTGACAAACTCAGTCCTATTATCTGTTCTTATTCATTTAATTTTTGAGAAAAATTGAGTGTGGACCATAGAAATAAAATGTTGTAAATGTTGACAAGTTTTAGTTTTATGCTTGAGAAGAAAAGTCCAAGTAGTTCGACTATAATCATCTACTATGGTAAGAATATAGCGAGCACCTGAAAGAGCAGGCAGAGGATAAGGACCCCAAAGATCTATATGAACGAGATTAAAGAGTATTGTGGGGTTCAAACTGATAATCAATCATTTTATTTGTTAAAAATGTACTTTAGTTTTATTTTGATTTTTCATAGACAATTTTGGTTATTTTATTTAACTTCGTTTATTTTTTGTGATAAAATAATTAAAATATTGGCACAACCTATTTGAATTATGTATTTATATATGTTTAATAACAATAACAATAACAATAATAATAATAATAATAACAACAACAACAACAATGAAAATTTTAACATGGTTCTAGTTTATGTTTTCACTTTTAGATAAGACCAATTACAAATTTTGATTTAAATAAAAATTAATTAAAATTATTTTTTAAATATTATAATTTAAATTAAAATTTGTGATTAGCTTGGTGCATAAGTAGTTGCATGGACTAAGTTTATAATAGAATTTTTCATAATAACAAATATTTTTAAATATATCTTTACTTATACTTTTGGCTTTCTATAATTATTTTAGTTGGGTTTTATTGATTTCCTTCTCAATCAAATTATTGCTATAATAAGAAATATACATGCATGGTGAGTATAGGTCAAAAATTCAAAACCAACAATGGATGGATCATATCAATATATCTTTCTTTTTTCTTTTCTTACCTGTCAAATTATTTGACTACCCACCAATCTTGACTTAATTTGTACATATAGAAGAAGAACGTTTTTTCATTGTTGAATGTTGATGAAGATAAAAGGAAAATTCCCATTTAATCTTTGTAAACAAAAATTCAGTCTTGATCACAAAAAAAAAAATGGCTGATGTGAATGTAAAATTCCACTACAATCGATCAGAAGAAGTGAAAAAATTCGACGAATCAAAAATGGCTGTGAAGGGTCTGTCTGATTCGGGCATAACTTCAATTTCAAAGTTTTTCATTCACTCAAAAGAAATTTTAGAAGATCTAAAGCCAAACCCATCTCAAGAATCAATTTCCATACCCATTATCGATCTATCCAACATTAATTCCATTATTCACCGGCCCCAAATAATTACTCAAGTAAAAGAAGCAGCTAGCAAATGGGGTTTCTTTCAAATAATTAATCATGGTATTTCTCAACCAATTCTTGATTCCACAATTAAAGCAATCCAATCTTTCCATGACAATCCAATCTTTCCATGAACAATCTCATGAAATAAAATCTAAGTATTATAAGGTGAAGAGGTAAGTGGTGTAATGTATGCTAGCAATAATGATTTGTATCGTACGAAGGCTGCTAGTTGGATTGACTCCCTGAATATTTGGACGGCTCCAGTGCGGCCTAACCCGGAAGAGATGCCGGAAATATGTAGAAAAGAGGTAATTGAATGGGATATTTGTGCTAAGAAGGTGGCTGAAGCTGTTATGGAGTTATTGAGTGAATGGTTAGGATTAGAGGGTGGAAATTTTAAGGAACTGAGTTTTAGTGAAACTAGAACTTTGGTAGGGCATTGCTATCCGTACTGTCTACAACCGGAGTTGACGGTGGGGATCACGACCATACCGATCCTGTGGTGATGACGGTTTTGTTACAGAATGAAATTGGTGGTTTGCGAGTGAAGCATGATGATGGATGGGTGGACGTGAAGCCTTTGCATGTTGGATTGATTATTAAAATTGGGGATCTCCTTCAAGTAATGAATTATAGGCTTTTTTTTAAATAATTTTTTTAAAATCATTTTAGAATATATTTGGATAGTGAGTGATTTGAAATTATTGATTTTTTTTAATATTAGTATATATGAGAAAGAGAAAATCAATTATGAATTTATTGCCTATGAAAATATATACTTACCAATTATATTATATGCAAAAGATTAGACATTTTAAAATTTAATATTATGCATCTTTTTAATATTTTATACTAAAAATTTAAAATCAAATCTATCTATAATAATTTTAAATGATCATCTATATATTTAAATGGATCTTTTTAAAATTATAAGAAATGACCTTAATGAAATTTAATTAAAATTTAATACTATATATAAAATTGACTTGTAATATTTTTTGACTATGATTTTTTTTGGGCAGATAGCATCAAATGGGGAGTATAAAAGTGTGCAACATAGAGTGTTGGCAAAGCAAGGAAGTAAGAATTTCAGTAGTTGAATTTTTGAATCTAACCAAGTGGAAAGGAGACGGTTACTTTGGACCTTCACCGGGGCTGTTATTAGCCGTGAAACCGCCGGTTCACCGGAATTTCACCCAGCAGGAATTCCTAGCTAATTTTTTTTAACAAGGGATTGGATAGCAATTCTTTGGTTGGCAAAACCAAATTATCAAATTAACTATATTATTGCTTGTTCAAAAAAAAAATTATATTATTATTACTTTTGTTATTATTATCACTATATATTATGGAGTTGTTAATTATTTGTCAGTACCTATTCGCATCTATTTGAAAAACCCTATATTAAAAATAATTAATAAAGTTTATTGTTAAGATTATGTATTTTTTTTTATATTAGGTAGTTTTTTTTGTAAATTTTCTAGTGGCTATAAAATGATTTTTTTAATAAATACAATTACAAACTTAATCTCAAATAAATATTAATTGATACATTAATAATTTTTTTTAAACGTCCAAGTTGAAAGTGATTCTCAGACTCTGATTGCTCTTCTTTCCAGTTCCACTTAAGCTTCGGACCCCGCCATTACTCATCTTAAGTCTCTTTTTAATAGTAGTTCATCTTTTATCCAGCACACATTCAGATAAGGGAATCAAGCGGCCCACTATTTGACTCTTTACAGTAGATTAAACTATATATCTCGAATTTTTAATACATTTGTAGTAGGTTACTATAATTTAACCTTGGTTAATAATTACTACAAATACTCTTTAATAATTACTACAATACACAATTACCAACTACCATTTGATTGAGATGAATGTGGGTCTCAATTCTTTAAGCATCATTCCGGGATCGAACTGCGGGGATGTGAATGGAGCAATTGGGTTGGGAGGGTCGCCCCTTTAATTGGGCCACTGCAGTACCCGAATCCGGATTAATTGGCCAATGGACCGGATACCGGGTGCGAATGCAAAAAAAAATAATAATAATACACAATTCCAATTGTCTTTTTGACTAATTGGTTGAAATTTTTTACATGTGTTATTAATAATTAATTTGCATACATGCACCTTCACAAATGATTAGCATGACAATAATAATAAAAATAATTAGCATCTAAATTTATTGATATATAGTATATAAATACATTATTAATAAATTATTTTTAGATATATTCATTTATTTATAAATAAAAAATTATATCTTATTTTTTAAGATGATTTACAAATAGGATGATTTGAATTTTTGAAAAGTTTAGTATTGTTAAACTTCAAATCTTCTTACGTATTAAATTAAGTTACTATCTTGATTTTGTCAATCATAGACTTGGTATCCAATCCCCTGCAATAAAAATTATCAAGGTACTCTTGGGATGTGAAATTCCGATAAACCGGTTGTTTTTCCGGCGATAACAGCTCCGGCAAAGGTCCAAAGTAACCATCTCCTTACGACTTGCTTAGATTAAAAAATTCAACAACTGAAATTCTTGGTTGCTTTCTTGAATTGGCCAATACTCGATGCTGCACACTTTTATACTCTCCATTCGACACGATCTGCAGCAACTTAATTTTTAATTTTATATTCATTTTCAAAATATAAAAAAATCAATTATAGAATTAATATATAAATCAAAATTAAAATTTTTTTGAGTCCAAAAATGCATCTCTATGCTCAATTTATTCATTTAAAAATTATAAAACATATAATTAAAATGAAATCTTTCTTTTAAATTAGAAATTAATTTAATAATTATTAGTATTATTAAAAATCAGGTATATTAAATAGTGTTATTTAATAATAAATATACTTAGCACACTGAGAATACATATTCATTTGATCAGTAAATTCAAAATTAATTTTCTCATTCTCCATATCAATACTTAAAAAAGCCATAAATATATTTATTTTCTAATAATAAAAATTTACACATACATAAGTGTGGTATGCTATTAAAATTTGATCAGACTGACTAAATCAAATGAATCCAATATAATCCAAATCAAGAACTATAATTTCAATAATAATATGGTTTTGATTGGTTCAAAAACCAAACTTTTTAGCTTATTTATGATTTGAAAACAAGAAAAACCAACTAAAATCAATCCAAACCGATGTATACTAAAACTATATAATTTACTTTTAGTTTTATAAAGACCTTTTGTATTTTTTTTATTTTATATTAATTTTTGAGACTTATTTTTATTCTTGAAATTGATTTTTATCATATAATATAAAAATTTCATATATATAATTTCATGTTATAAGAATATTTTAATTTATATGGAATATTTTTATTTTTTAAAAAAAATTCTTGCTTTATCATTCAAATAAATAAAACAAATTATCTAAATCAAGATTTAATAATACTGATTTATCTTTTTTTAGTGTTATTTAATTAGGATTATATAAATTTAAATAATTTACAAATCAATACATAAAATATATAATTTGGTTTGGTAAAAATTACCAATAAGCAAGCATAAGCTCAAAGTGTTGTGTAATCACATATTAAAATTTAAATAATATTATTACCTGAAGAAAGTCACAGGCATTAAAAAGCAAGCCACCATGCACAGGCTTCACGTCCACCCAACCATCACCATGCTTCACCTGCAACCCACCAATCTCATCCTGTAGAAACACCGTCAACGCTCCAGGATCTGTATGACCGGCGATCCCCACCGTCAGCTCCGGCTCCGGACAATATGGATAGCAGTGCCCCACCAAAACCCTACTGTCACTGAACGTCAACTCCTTAAACTTGCTTGCACCTAATCCTAACCCTTCCTTCACTCAACAACTCCATAACAGCTTCACCCACTTTCTTAGCACAAATATCCCATTCAACCGCTTCTTTTCTACAGATCTCCGGTATCTCGTCAGTGTTCACCGAAGCTGGACCCATCCATACCTGCAAAGAGTCATGCCAGCTTGCTGCCTCTGTGCGATACAAGTCATTATTACTAGCAAACATTACACCACTTTCTTCTTGACGTTTGTAGTACTTAGATTTCAGTTCATGAGATTGTGCATGGAAAGATTTGATAGCTTTAATGGTGGAATCAAGAAATGGTTGAGAAATACCATGATTGATTGCTTGAAAGAAACCCCATTTGAGGGCTGCTTCTTTTACCTGAGTGATGATTTGAGGTCGATGATTGATGGAGTTGATGTTGGATAGATCTATAATTGGTATGGAAATTGAGATTTGAGATGGGTTTGGCTTTAGATCAACTAGAATTTCTTGAGAATGGATGAAAAATTTGGGAATAGAACTGATACCTGAATCTGAGAGACCCCATCTTTGATTGGTCAAAATTTTCCACTTCTTCCATTCTATTATAGCTGTAATTTTCATTTACATTAGCCATTTTCTTGGTGTTTTTGTTTTTCTGAGAGAAGAAAGATGTTGGCTTTTGCGATTGTAGATGTCAGATGTATATGCTGACTATTTGTTGTGTTTGAAGTTTAGCAGTGTTGCGTTGGATACTTTATATCACTAAAAATATAGAAAATCTGGAGTTTCGTAAAATTAAAAGATATTGATATTTTTGCTTGGTCATGGTCTGCAATGAAAAGCAAGACAATAATAGAATTAATATTTATATTTACTCATTCATATTTTAATATATGGCCCGACAAATACCTACTAGAACTGTTAATACGCGGATTTAATAGTTTTTTCACATTTATAATTAAATATAAGACGAAAGTATATCTGCTCATGCATGTTTCCTAAATACTCTGTTCACAAAATTTTACACAAATTTTAAAAATTAATTTGATAATTTATTTTATATAAGTATTTTACTAAACTTATCATTTTCTTTAATTTATTAAAGAGTACAAATTCACTCAAAAACATATTCTCCTGCGAATGAGTAATTTTACATTTAGCAATTTAAAACTTTGGAAGAGATTTTCTTTTCATTTGTTTGTGAAAATTTTCTACACATCCAAACACAAATTTATATATTGAGAAAGACAAATGTATCACGATTCACTAGTTGAAAGACAGAGTCACCGCTCAATTCAACAACATAGGATAAAATCAACCACATAGTAGCTTAATAAATCCAACTCTTAACATTTCTAAACAATCAAACAAGGTAAAATAAGATCCAAATCTAGCATTTGAATCTTTCCAAGGTAATGCACTCAGCAATACAGTTTACTTGATCTTCTTCTTTGGCCTCAGCTGCAGCAACAACAAAAAAGTGTAAGCTACTTGGAAAAATACATCTATTTGATAAAACAAATCAGAAAAACATGTAAGTTAAGCTGCAAATGCGATGTAAAGAAAATATTTAATAAGAACAGTTGTTCAATTCAACAAGCAAATAACCTGATTGCTGTGACCACATTTCTTCTTCCTGCAGTTTACAGCCCTTGGATGCAGACGAGCATAACACCTAAATACACAAATTGAAAAATGACAAGTCGATGAGTGACTAAAAGATGCAGTAAAATTCCTCCTAACTAAAAAAAGACTCCAGAATAGTTCATCAATCCATTATATGGTATTAACGCAGCCAAAACCACAAAAAAGAGAACCGGTGATCTATATCCATCAAAATACACTACCATGATAATCACAACATATAATATAAGCAGAAAATATAGCACTCATTCACCACCACAGAACAGAAACTGTGGGTATCAAATGTTCAAACTCTTCTAGTAAAATCCAAGTATACACTAGGTGTATATCTCAACATGCATCAAGTCCAATGTGTATGTGTAGCATATGTACCATCCAAGAAAATCAACTGTAACTAAATTACCACAATTGATAAAGTTGGGAATGGAAATGAATGTTGGGACTGAAATGCCCTCTGTTGTACTGGTTGAAAAAGAGGGTTCAACTTGTAGTCCCATCAGCAGAAGAACACACAAGTACACCAAAAAAGGGGCGTACACTAAGAGAAGGCGGGTGGGGAGGGGGAATCAGGCCAAACGAGTGCACTTAAGAAAGGAATCCAGCATCTTCTTTAAACACTGATGAATCATACTTGACATAGTGGTCACACAGAAGCTTATTAAGAAGGGTTCATTTCGGTCCAGGGAAGATGGC
Organism: Garcia nutans; assembly: GCA_947685225.1. NCBI lineage: Eukaryota > Viridiplantae > Streptophyta > Magnoliopsida > Malpighiales > Euphorbiaceae > Garcia > Garcia nutans. Next base: position 3,145,285 of record CANTUV010000060.1, read on the forward strand.
GTTGTCAAATTGGTGGAGTTAATTATCCTCACAACTTGGAAAATTTTAAAATATTTTACAAAAGTTTATCAAGGTTTTTGCACTGCAAATATTAACAAAATGCATGATTGGGGTCAATTTTTTTTTATTATCATTTCAAAAAAAAAGTTGACGAGAGAGAGTGTGTATTCTGATTGAGCCCAGAAGAAAAAAATTGCACTTATAACAAATTTAGTTATAATATACCAGCCTTGAAAATCAACCGAATATGAATAAACTCAGCTGACAAAGTTGAAGCATGAAAATTAAATTGGGACCTCGTATGACCTCTTATGCATTTTTAAGAGCAAAGAAGCTAAGTAAGTCCCCTGAAGTAACCTTATGAAAAATTCCTAATACAGCTTGCTAAACAATGAACCTACAGAGCCACACATCATCATGTATAATAGGAACTAAGCAATATAATTACTAATTAGAAGAATTTGAATACAAAAAAATTGAAAAACAAGAAAGAATAAGGCATACTTTCGGCAAATCATCTTGTCCTGATTGTACTTGCGAGCCAAAGCCATAAGAGAAGGCTCAATAATTCCTCCCCTCAGCCTCAACACAAGATGGAGGGTCGATTCTGCACAAAGGCAAATGAATATATAAACGGTAGACATATTTCATAAATCGAAAAAACAATAATTAACAATTGATTTATGGAAATACCTTTCTGGATATTGTAATCAGCCAAGGTTCGACCATCTTCAAGCTGCTTACCAGCGAAGATCAAACGCTGCTGATCCGGAGGAATTCCTATTAAACCATAAAATCCATTTCCACAATTAGTGGCATTTTCTCAGGAAAGAAATTAAGGCATAACAGAAACAGAAAGATAGAGAGAGAGGAAAATGAATACCTTCCTTGTCTTGGATCTTGGTCTTGACATTATCGATGGTATCGCTACTCTCTACCTCGAGAGTTATTGTCTTCCCAGTTAGGGTTTTCACGAATATCTGCATCTTTGCTCTCTGTCTCTCTCGCTCTGCCTGCCGCTGCAAAGTGGTATCATTAGGGTTTTTATAGTGTGGGTTCTAAGAGCTAGGGTTTTCAATTTCATGGGCAATTGAACGGGTTATTTGGTTTTTTCAAAAATATCTTAAAAACTAAAAATATTTTTTTTAATTTTAATTTTAAAAATATTTTTTTAACTTTTAATTTTAAATTTATTATTTTTTAAAGATATATTTTTAATATATATTAAATATATTAAATGTATATTTAATTTTTAAAAATATATATTGATTATATATTTAATATATTAAAAATATATGATATTTAAAAAAAATAAAAAAATATATGTAATTTTTCCCATAAATTTTTTCTAAAGTCTACAATAGCCCACATCTACAAAGCCCAATTGGTACTTAAAAGAAGATGTATTATTTTTTAATTATATTTTTTCAGTTTTTTTTTTTTAAATATTTATGATTTTTAATAAATTTAAAAAATATTTTTTTAATTTATGTGAAAATATATTCTATGTGTATCTTTGATGTACTATTATGCAGTTGTATGCTTAGATATGTGTTTTTCATATATTAATTGTTACAAATTGAAAGTGGATATTTTTGAAATTATAATAAGGAGGTTTTCAAAGAAATAAGACAAGTGAGTAATTTTAAAAATATTTTGATTTTTAAGATAATTTTATGTAAAGTCTATTAATATATAATATAATTCATTATTGATGAAAAATATTATTTGGTTATATTTGGTTGATTTTGAAATTGAAAATAGAATTCGGTTAGTTATATTATTTTATATCTAAGGAATTATAATATATCATTAAAATGATATATATTTTAAAACATAATTCTTAATCTAAACAATAAATTTTATTTACGTAAAAATATATATTTAAAATATGATTCTTTCAACTTAGATATTTATTCATTCATTTTATGTTCATGTTATTTAAAAGACAAAACAAACAAGCCATAAGTATTACAACTTCATCTTCCTGATTTTTACGCCCCAACAAAAGGAGAATTGTCAAAAATTTAAGCCCCAAAATGAAATCTTGGAGAAAGTGAATTTAAACAATACAAGATGAGCTAAAGAACTAAATTTTGACTTGCAAGGAGAAAGCATAATTAACTAAACCAATTTACTGCAACATTGCCTTCCCTGCAGATATGCAAGATGCCAACATCATCCGAAAATGGCAAGGGTGAAAATCTACTGCTTAGAACAAGATTATTTATGGCATGTCGTTCGATGAAACTCATTAAAGGAAGAGATATGACAATGCCAACAATATTCAAGAGAATGTCAATTATACTTGTTTTACAATGAATCCCTTGAAAAGCTATGGCTGTGCATGTACTGAAAGGAAGGCAATCTTAGGCGCCACAATGTCAAGCAAACCCTTTGGATTGTCTACGTGAACCCAATGCCCAGATTTCGGAAGAACATGAAGTGAAACTTTACCCCCAGAATCATTTCCTTTCTGATTGTCAAGACTTTCAAGTCGCTGAATTACATCTCGGTCCCAACGGTCACTCTTCTCTGCAACCACAATACCTATCTCCATTCCTTTTGGAGGATGCTCCAATAATGACCAATACGATGTCTCCCTAGAGATTTAAAATTCATATTAACAAAATGAAAATGGACAAATGCAGAGGTTGGAAAGCAAAAAATATAAAACAAAACTTCTAAAATATCATTACCACTATTTATTTTGCAAAGGAAGCCATTTAAATCCGATAAATTAGGAACAGAGATTGACCTGTAAGAATAGAACATCTGGATAGCCCCTTCAAGGTTAAAAGCCCATGTCTCATGTTCTCCAGATTTCTTGAGATTGCTACCAATCCATTCAGACAATGACTTCGAGAACCCAAGTTCAATCATGTGGTTCACAAGCCACCTGAAAAAAGAAACAGCCAGAACAATATAAATTTACAAAGGTGACCGAGTTGAAATTCTGTTGAGGTCAGTAAGCCAAAACAAATTATTACCATTAACTGTCCTGAATCTACTTGCACTATTGACTCCATTAAATCTACTTGCACTATTGACTCTTGCTTGATTATCATCCTCAGCAATCAAAACAAATTTTTACCATTAACTGTCCTGAATCCCTCCAGTCTAAGGTGAAATATCTAGAAGTAAACTAAATTATTTAAATCATTTCCAGAGTCTTTAAGTGATGAAACCTAAACCTCCAGTCAAAAGTGAAACTTTCTATATTAAAATTTCAAGCCCAGAATTTTGCACTCGTATTGCAATTTAAATAATCTTCAAGAGGAAAGAAAAAGGCAAGCATTAATCATTTCCTCCATGGAAACTTAACAAATTTACTGATTTCAGGACTCAAATATAGGTTTATATCAGGATCTTAGGACAAATTTATACATCAAACACCAATATCTCTTTACTTCAAATTCCACCATAATTGTAACAATAAAATATTAATATGTGAGAAATCATTCTTTATCTGAGAAGTTGATTACAAATGCAATGCCCAAACAAATTAAATTTGCATCTGGACATTTATAACTAGGTGATAACAGGCAAATACATACCCATTCAAGTAAAAGCAACTACAAGTATATATACAAGTAAATATAACACATCAGTATAAGGAAAGAAGATTTACTTTCTTGAAGGGAGTGATGAAGGTAAACTCTGCAAGGTCTTCAAGACTTTCTCTACTTCTCCATCACTGTTTTCAGAGCTTACTTCACCAGGAACAGAATCCAAAACCCACAGCTGTTCTGCATCAGGAAAAAAAAAATATGAAAGCGTAGAAATATCCATAATTGCAAATAAAAAATTCGTTATCAATCTCCAGAAGAACGACATGCCCAATTATAGACTTAGCATGATCCCCTTGATTACAAACTGAGCACATAAAAAAACAAGAGCTAGACCATAATTCGAAGACATGAGTAATTGATTTAAAACTTTCATTTTTCTACCGTAATTGATGTGTAAGTAAATGAAGATACCTGTTTGGGAAATGCAACAGATTCACCATAATCACCACGAGCACAGCTCTGCGCAAACTGGAGGGCGACCTTGCCACCCAACGAGTGACCAATAACAACATCAGGCCAAGCCCAACTTTGCGATTTTACCAAATCAGCCAAATCTTTAGCCGCATTAAACATGTCATGAGGCGGATCAAGACCTTCAATATCAACAGATTTCCCATGGTTTCTCAAATCGACTAGCACCATCCTCCACTCTAAGCATTAAAAAAAAGAGATGAAATCAAGCAAAATTCGCAATATATATATACAGAGAGAGAAAGAGAATACCAGATGAAGAGGAATTGACGAGAGAGGAAGCGAGATTGCGGGAAAAGGAACGCCAGTTGCGGCCAGATCCCAAGAGGCCATGAAGAACAAAAGCCGTTGAAGTGTATGGTTTCTCTGTGGAAGATCGGACCTCTTCGTAAGCTAGAGTTTCAAGCGTCCGCGTGGTTGAGTAACTGAGACCTGGGATCCGCCGGTGGAGTAACTGAGTCAGGAGGTTCAAACCGCGTTTGCTGTTGAGAGTTGCCATCGCCAAACGAAACGATACTGTGATCGTTGAGATCCCTCTTGGACAGTTAATGAGCCTGACATGAGCTGAGATTAGACGATGTCGTATTGAAATCATCTTTTTGTACTTCTTTTTTTTTCTTTTCTTCCTACACCTCAACAAAAATTTTATTATTTTTTTCGAGTATGATGTCAAATAACTAAATTCAATATCTAAAATAAAAATTTCAACATTTTATAATTTTACGTCATTTAATAATCCGTACACCCAAACTTAGACTAATAGCAAGCGTCCAACTTAAACTAACAGTAAGTGCACTGGACAATTGACCTAGAAATGATTCTTCCTCTCAATTTTAATTTTTAAAAAATCATTTAATAATTCAAAATTACCCAAAAATAATTCAAAATGTGTATCTTAAAATTTAATTAAATTTTAATCAAAGGTAAATCAACAAGATTTATTTAAATGATAATTTTTTATTGGAGAGGAAGATTTATTAAAAATAAACAACAATACAAACAACTATTAATGCAACAAAAGAAAAGGAAAACATAAAAAAACAAACAAAAAAATAGAGAGAAGAAGGATGAACAACATACATGGAGAACAAACAGAAATAAAAAATAGAGGCACAAGCAGGGCGAAGGCACCCTACAGAGAAGGGGCAACTGCGCCCTTTAATTTTAAAATTTTCTTTTAATATATATATATATTATTAAAATTTTAAAAATATTTAATTATCCACTTTAAAATTCTAAATTACCCTCTATTATTTAACTTTTATAAAAAATTAAAAAAATAAATTTTATATAAATTATTATTCTCCAAATAAATATATATCTCTTTTAAAAAATTAATCAATATTCTTCAAAAATAAAAAAAATTACGAGAATAAATTTATTTGAAAAAAAATACAACGTTAAAATTTTTACTTTTTTAATATATTTTTATTTTTTTAATTTATTATTTAGATAAAAAGATTATTATTTATATTATTTTTAATATATATATATATATGATATTTTTTTGGCCTCTTCTCTGCAAAATTTGACTTCGCTGGCACAAGCCAAATAACAGTAACAGTCACGTAGATCTCACAAAAGAAACCTTCAGAAAGCAAAGCAACAGATAAGTCATCCCTTAGATTTGGAATATCAGCTACTGCTGCAATGAAGCTCAAAAAGCTTAAATCGTCAAAACAAAATCTTGAGAGGACGAGTTCAAAAGGGCTATCAAAGCCATTGGATCTGAACAACTCAAGGTTGTCACACGAGTTTGGCCAGAGGCTGTAGATGTTTCACTTGAGAAAAGAGTAGAAAACTATGTCGATCTTAGAAACTGAATGAAGATATCTAAAGGCTCTACTGATAGACGCCCTGTAGAGAACCGTATATAAAAATCCCAAAGAAAGTTTTCCAAAATGAGACCATTTATGAATGATAAAGGACGAAAGCTTGAAGAAAAATAGGGATAAAACCCTCTCTGGACACCTTGAAGCTAGAGATGGTTTTAGAACCTTGGACGAACCAAGCTCCCCACCGCCCATCAAAGAGAAACCACTAAAAAAGAGAAGCCAAAACGCTTTGAAAGGATATGTGGTCACTGGTTGACAAAATGAGAGAGAAAAGACAAATAAAAAATCAGATCTAAAACTATGATTAGGAATATCTGAAAGAAAAACTAAAAAAACAAGACAAAAACGAAGAAAAATTAAGAAAGATGAGATTGTCAACAACCAAAAAGGCTAATGGCAGCCCCAACAACCGCCTGAAAACAACTAAGGGTGAGGATAAGAAAACAACTACACGGGCAGAGAAAAGGAGAAAATAAGACTAATTTATTTAAAGGCTTAATGAACGATTGCTAAGCATTCATAAAACACAACATAAGATAAAGCAATCCAACAAAAATCTATATTCGATTAAATTTTATTTTATTTATAAAGATTGAATCTGAAAATTATCTGAAAATAAGTTCTTGAATGATAAATTCTTCAATAGTATAAGAACTCTATGCGTATCCACACCAAAAATAATCATCGCCATCAACTCCTTAAACAATAAAATCCACGAACAAATCGAATAGGCTAAAATTTTCAACCAAAATTTCAGCAAAATTAAAATATAATAAAAATAATTTTGTTTTCTTTAGCCAAAATCACCATTTTTAAAAAGGTAGTCATTATATCTATTCTACAGCCAAAATCTTTTATTATATAATGATGATAATAAAAATAAGAGTCTTAGTCAACATGGACTCTTAAAAATAATTTTTAATTTTAAACTTAATAATTATCATATAAAAATATTCAATATATTTATATTGATGATTATTGAAATTTGAACACTTGAAATAAACTTTTTTTATCATTTTTTTAAATTTTAATTATTTAATAATTATCATATAAATATCAAATATATTTATATTGATAATTATTTAAATTTAACCAAGAGAATTATTTAATTATTCTATCTCAAATAGAAAATATTCAATTTATCCTCAATATTAAGTATATTTTCTGGGCCAGCAAAAAAATATAATAATATTCTATTTAGATTAATTATTTTATTTATTTGATTGTATTAAATTCATTAATTTAATTTTCAAATATTAAAATAAATAATCTATAGTAAATATTAGAACACTGGTTAGTGTACGACCACATAGATTTAATACTAAATCGGTAGTAAATAACTAATTTATTAATTAAGATTGGCGTCTAACAACACTCCTTAACGACTAGATAGCATGAAATATATAATTATTTTATAGAACCCATAGAAGAATAATATAATATTTTCTTATGTTAATATAGCTCTGGGTCAACCCTAAGACATAGTTTAACTGTCAAATCCTAATAGGTTATTAACTATGTTATATGTCAATCATAACTGACTAATGAATAACTTAAGAAACTCATTTCTTTTTCATTCATCTGTCTTGGTCAATGTCTTGATTAAGTCATTATGATTTTTGACAATATAGAGCTTAAAATTTATTACCAAAAGTATACAGATATTATCTTAATCATTCATTAATTTTACAAGCATTTAATCATATCCAATGACTTTTTAACTATCATTATCAAACAATAGGTGTTTTGTATCAAAGTATGATAAATAACTTGTTAATTACTATGACGATCTCAGGTCAAAGGAAAAATTACATCATATTCTTCAAAAAATATTATATTGACAGTTTATAGTAATTTTAACTATTAGAAATTCTTCATTTAGTCGTTTTAATGATTATTATATCTCTATATACATTATCTGCATATGTAACTTAATTAATGAGATCAACTACTTTTTATCTTATAAAATTGTTATATATATATTGATCAAATTGGATCATTAATTACCTAACTTAATGATCCTAAGACAGTGGCATAGGCAGAATTTTCACTGAGTGGGATCAAAATTAATGCTATAAAAAATAACATATTTAAGGCAAAATAATAGAACTTTATCTTAATATTTAATCATAATATATAAAAAAAATACTTTCAAATTTACAATTGTCCTCTATTAGTTTTCATATTTTGAAAGTATTGAATTGTTAATACTTTCAAATACATCATTTTCATTATACATAAGCAGACGATCATTTAATAATCGATCCCCCATTCGATTGCAGAGACAACTTTTCACTATATTGGTAGTAGAAAATGTTCTTTCAACCATTGCCGTCGTGACTGGTAATATTAAAGCTAATTTCACAAGCAAATAAACTAAAGAATACACCAATTTTTTTTTTCGTCTTAACTAATTTTTTAGCAAGATTATTTATTCCTTCCACTGTTAAAAATTTATCATTGGAATGCATATCAATAATGCATGTGTCAAGCTGATTGTCAAGTAAAAGAATCTACACTGGTAAAAAATCATGAGGATAAAATTGAGCAAGATGAATCAATTTTTCCTTATTAGAAGAGAAGAATGAATCATCTAGACTTAAGTAAGACACACATAGAAGCAATTCTGCATTCATCTCTGTAAAATGATTATTAAGCTCTTGAAGTTGCAAATCAATCGCAACATAAAATAACTCCACTCGATAATGATGCAAATTTGTGAATTGTTGAATTCTGCATCGTGATCGTCCTTTCATCTGAAACATGTCATCCATATTAAGTACAGAGATATTATGTTTTTCATAAAAGAGACAAACTTCACTTAACAAAAGCCTCCCCAACCATCATCCCGCATCATTTGTAGCCTTTGTTTTAATATTGTAACTAGTTGCATAACATTAACAATATCTTGATCTTTTCTTTGCAAAGCTTGTAATAACTCATTTGTGATTTCCAAAATTTCTTTCATCAAGAGTAAATTGAATGCAAAATCAAAATATTGTATTGCTTCTAATAATGCACAAGCTTCAGCTCTTTGCTCAGAGTTGGCTCTATCTTCAACAATGTTATCTAATACCTAAATCACAGATGAAAACATAAGTAAAAAATTGAGGAGGGTACCATAATGAGAACCCTAACATGTGTCACCTGCTCGTTTAAGACCAATTTCTTGATTTAATCCTCGTCCACTTATCAATTCACCATTTTTCAATGATTGAGAAACTTTAGTAGCTTGACTTTCTCGCAAAAGATCTCGACATTTACATGATGCTCCAACAACATTCAATAATTTAGCCACCAAATTAAACAAAGATGCAATATTAATATCATATTTTGCTACTGCAATAAGTGTTAATTGCAATATTAATGTCACGTGTTTCATCACACGTGACATGCTGCTATAATTATATGTGCAAACATGAAACAAGCACGCATGCACACATAGACCAACTGGGTTAAGTAAAGATAAAAAAAAGTAATTCAAGAAAAAATAGTCCTGAAATTAACTTAGATAATCTTCCTACTGATCCTGGATTGAGAATAAAAATTTCAGAATATCTCCTTAATGATCAAGATAGAGTAAGAAGAGCATATCTACAAAAAGGCCTTGTCAATCACAAAATCACAATTTTAAACAGCACAATACTGAAAATGTCCTTCGTCATTTTAATCCAAAGTGGTATAAAGAATATACTAATTGGTTGGAGTATAGTATAGAAAAAGATGCTACATTTTACTTATGTTGTTATCTTTTTAGAGCAGATACTGGAAAGTAATGAGGTGGAGATTCATTTGTTATTGATGGTTTTTATGCTTGGAATAAAAAGGAAATGTTAGATATCCATGTGGGAGGTCCTAATAGTGCTCACAATGTAGCTTGGAGAAAATGCGACGCACTAATGAAGCAAGACCAAAATATTAAAGTTATATTTAATAGACATATAAATCAAGTAAAAAAAGATTATATAACTCGATTAGTTGCATCAATTGATTGCATTCGGTTTCTTTTGAGACAAGGGCTTCCTTTTCATGGCCATGATGAATCTTATGGTTCATAACAAGAAGGTAATTTCAGTGAACTTCTAAAATTTTTAGCTAAGCACAATGACACTATTAGTAATGTTGTTCGTGAAAATGCTCCAAGTAATCTCAAGTTAACATCTACTACTATTCAAAATGAGATTATAAATGCTTGTGCTTCTAAAATAGTGGATGTTATTATTAATGATTTGAATAATGATCTATTTGCAATTTTAGTTAATGAATCTCGTGATGTATCAGTGAAAGAGCAAATGATAGTTGTTCTATGCTATGTTGATAATAAGGGTGAAGTGGTTGAGAGATTTCTTGGTATTGTGCATGTTTATGATACAAGTTCTTCATCTCTTAAAACATCAACTGAGTTATTGTTTGCAAAGTATGAGTTAAGCATGACACAATTGTGAGGGCAAGGTTATGATGAAGCCAGTAATATGAGAGGAGAGTTTAACGGATTAAAGAGTTTGATCATGAAAGAAAATGCATTTTCATATTATGTTCATTATTTTACTCAGTAACTCCAATTAACACTTATTTGTAGTGGCAAAACATGATATTAATATTGCATCTTTGTTTAATTTGGTGGCTAATTTATTGAATGTTGTTGGAGCATCATGTAAATGTCGAGATCTTTTGCGAGAAAGTCAAGCAACTAAAGTTTCTCAAGCATTGAAAAATGGTGAATTAATAAGTGGACGAGGATTAAATCAAGAAATTGGTCTTAAATGAGCAGGTGACACACGTTGGAATTCTCATTATGGTACCCTCTTGAATTTGTTACTTATGTTTTCATTTGTAGTTGAGGTATTATATAACATTATTGAAGATGGAGCTAACTCTGAGCAAAGAGCTGAAGCTTGTGCATTATTAGAAGTAATACAATATTTTGATTTTGCATTCAATTTACACTTGATGAAAGGAATTTTGGGAATCACAAATGAGTTATCACAAGCTTTGCAAAGAAAAGATCAAGATATTGTTAATGCTATGCAGCTAGTTACAATATCAAAATAAAGGCTACAAATGATGAGGGATGATGGTTAGGAAGCTTTGTTAAATGAAGTTTGTCTCTTTTGTGAAAAACATAATATCTTCGTGCTTAACATGGATGACTTGTTTCAGATGAAAGGATGATCACAATGCAGAATTCAACAAGTCACAAATTATCGAGTGGAGTTGTTTTATGCTGCCATTGATTCGCAATGTCAAGAACTTAATAATCGTTTTACAAAGATGAATACAGAATTACTTCTATGTGTGTATTGCTTAAGTCTAGATGATTCATTCTCCTCTTTTAATAAGGAAAAATTGATTCGTCTTGCTCAATTTTATCCTCATGATTTTTCACCAGTGCAGCTTCTTTTACTTGACAATCAGCTTGATACTTACATTATTGATATGCGTTTTAGTGATGAGTTTTTAACGGTGGAAGGAATCAATAATCTTGCTCAAAAGTTAGTTAAGATAAAAAAAAAATTGGTGTATCCTTTAATTTATTTGCTTGTGAAATTAGCTTTAATATTACCAGTCGGGACGGCAACAGTTGAAAGAGCATTTTATGTTATGAATATAGTGAAAAGTTGTCTCCGCATTCGAATGGGTGATCAGCTATTATTCTTGTGTATATTATGTATTTGAAAGTATTGACAATGAAATTATTAAATACTTTTAAAATATGAAAACTCGTAGAGGACAATTGTAAATTGAGAGTATTTTTTTTATATATTATGATTAACTATAAAGATAAATTTCTATTATTTTGTCTTAAATATGTTATATTTTGTAGCATTAATTTTGAACCTACTCAGTGAAATTTCTGGCTACGCCATTATGTACTTGGGCCGGGTTTACCCTCAACTCGAAGCCCGGCTCAAGTTTTATTGGGCTTAGTTTTTAAGCCCATAACCAGACCTTAAGTCAAGTCAAACTAGGTCGGTTTGGGCTTACCGAGTTAGCAAGTCAAGTTGCGGGCTCTTTTTTTTTTTTTTTTACCTTGTAGAGCAATTAATGCCTTTCTCACGCACATGAGACGTGCTCTTTAAAACAAAAACTGACTTCATTTTTTCTTCTTTCAATATATATAAAACCTCCTATATATATAAGAAAAGAAAGAGAAAAAGTTGCAGGAGATATCAAACCTCCTATGGCTTTTTCTTATATATATAATATAATATATAATAAAATAAAATATTTTATATAATATATAATATTTGGACCGGGTCAGGCTAGCCCAAAAAATATTCTCGGACCCAAAGCCTAATCCAAAATATATTCGTACTTCAAAATAAATCTCGAAGCCCTCCTTTTTTTTTTAATTGGGTCCAATATGGTCGAATTGGGTCTTGTGTTATTTAAGTTTATGGGTCCAATGAACACCCTTAATTTTAAAATATATTTTAGGCAAGAATAATGGGTAATGAGAGGATTTAAAGAATTTGATAGAGACGAATGAGTAAATTGATTTGGAAGAGAAGAATGGATAAATTAGATGAATATTAACTATTGAAATATGTGAAAAATGGAAAATCTGAGGAATAGCTGAAAGTGGGTCTCTAAGGCGTGTACAATGCACGAGTATTAATGAGCTGAGAAATAGCTGAATTAAGGACATATTAATACCATTTTAAATATACAGAGATTGTGTCATAAGATAAATATAAAATAAATGGGCTAATAGAATTTTTTTTGAGAAATACATATATTTATTCATATATTAAGCCTTATTTAAATGATAACTTTAAAATTAGCTTTTGGTGCAAAGTGAAGACACGCCAGTGATGAATATTATATGATATTTATGATTCATTAAGTGTTTAATTATTTGTTTTTTATTATATTTATTTTTTTTTATAATATATAATATCATATATTATTTTTATTATATTGTATTGCGTTGCTTTTGTAGTTTTGATATTAGACTATTGAAGTTAGGATGCTTATGATGAATCTCTGATGGAGATGCTTAATCATATGATCTTATGAAATTCTACAATTGATGTTTTTATATACAGTTTTATATGTTTTCTGAAAGTAGGTCTTAATAATAAAATTTACATTTTTTCCTTTTTTTTCAGTTTATATTAAATCATCTTCAAGCGGATAAAATAAACAATGTATAAGAAAAACTTATTAATAGGTAAGAATCTAAATTTTCGTTATTTTTATTTATCATTAGATTTGTTTGTTTGTTTTAATTAATTAATATGTTTTTAATTTTAATCATAAAGTCTCTTTTAAGTAATTAATATGTTTTTAATTTTAATCATAAAGTCTCTTACATTAGTATTCTTATTTGAACAATTTAATGCTGTATATGGTTTTTTACTGTGAATTTTAGTTAACATCGGTAGCAAATAAATAATTGAACACTGTTGATGTTAATGTGAGCTTAGAAATTAGAATGCACAGCAGAACAAATACGCCAATATATATATATATATATATATATATATATATATATATTCATTTGCTCTTAAGTTACTCTCAGTTTTTCACTTTTTACCTTTTGCTTTTCTGAAAATGGAGATGTCAAGGAGGATTAAGGTTCCAAAGGCATTGTCTATTTCTATTATAAATTAAAGTTGCATTTGTCATTTATATGTCTTTAAAAGATCCATTGCCTGAATGTTGAGATTTCATATTATGCAATTGGAATATAGAAATTGAAACTCCAAAGTCCAAAGTTCAATTTTGAATTGGGACTAGGGAGTTTATCAACCATTTATAATAGCATCTGTCATCTGATACGTTAGAAATCGATTATTAGTTATACAAAATGCAAAAGCACCAAACACTTTCACATTTAATCCCATAATAGTGTGTCCAGATTATGACAAATGCATGAAATAAAAGCCAGCAAATCAGGGGAAAAAAAATTAGACAACAATTTCTGTCTCGATCATACCTGCATTGCATACTGTTTGTTCTGCGGCAGGGATGATTGTACAACAGGATTCTCCAATCTAATAAGTCAGCTTCTTCCATGTTGGTTTGCATACTTATAGACACTCTATTTTTGCCTTCCTGGAACGGTGCATATTTGTATGTTCCATACCTTCAGGCGTTTGGAAAGAGAGAGAAAGGAGATTGTTCATAATTTTTGCCCCTAATAAACATTAAAAACAAACTGTAAAAGTTACATTTTCAAGACGAATATTCTTTGGTCCTCCCTAGTCAAATGGATCAATTCGTGGGTCATGCTCACTTGCCATCAACATCCCAGTGCAGAGGCATGTAGGACACATCACCTAAAGTTAATGCTGTCAAGTATTAGACATCATAAATAGTTAAAAAATGAAGTAAGGTTAGTTTTCTTCTGAGGACAGGACTCAGGCGAGCTGAGGGAAGGGCTACAAGTGAAGCAATGATAGATAGAAAGCACTCAGAGCAGTCATCACACATGACATGCTGCTATAATTATATGTGCAAACATGAAACAAGCAGGCATGCGCACATAGACCAACTGGCCATGTGTACTTCTTGAGGTTGGATTACTGAGCACATGAATGTAACCGACTCAAAATCGACTCCATTTGTAAATGAACCAGGCATAACGAAAAAATTGACCTGGAATCCTATGGATCTAAACTTCGATTCTAACCTTGGAGTTATTCAGAAACTAGCAGGCCAGTTAACAGCATATTGCTAAAACACTCCAGAACAAGTTCACATTTTCAGTAAATGGAGCATTAGAACTTGAAAGTTCTACCTTAAAATTTTAGGAAGAAGCAGCTATTCTTTATCAGATTTTCTTTACCTTTCCTGCACCAGAACAGTTTAGACACCTTTGAGTTTTTGGCACACGCAAAGGTTGATCAGAAGCACTCGATAGGGAGATATGATTAATGTTCAAGCACACACCACTAGCTGAACATCGGGCACAGGCCAGGTATCCTGTTCATAGAATTATGCAAATATGTATTATAACTCCAGACATATTAAGGAAAATAAGATCAAACCTTCTTGTTTTTCCCTTTCCTGTTTGTGGTCAGAAAGTGAAAGGTAGAATTGATTCAATACATTTCAGAGGCATAGAAGACATTTAAACCACATAGAAGATGCCAAAAGATCATATTGTTATGCTGATTCCATTTTGAGATAAATCCCAGTAAGATGATAGTTTCTTATTGCAATTTCTAACAGTTAAAAAGTATCGTACAATAAATGGAAGTAAAATAAAAAATGATTACAATTTTTTTCAGCAGATATAATAGACACAGAATCACAAGCTATTGAATAGGACTATTGAAATAGATTTAACAAACCAACCACATTGGACTTGGGAAACTTTTCAGCCAAATGATACAAGCCTAAATTGGGTGGATAAAATACTAATATACTGGTATCCCTAGTACAGTTTCCCTTCCTTTAAGTTATCCTAATGCATATACTAGCAGCAATATGAATATTAGATGCAGCACAAGTAATTCAAATTCCATTCATGGGCAAGAAATATTCACAGAACAAATTGATATATACCAGTTCCATAGCAATACTTGCATCTTTTCTTCTCTTGTTGCTCAACATTATTGGCTTCAATTAACATCAATGCTGAAATGACTCCCACAGCCCCACCTGAAAAGGATGCCACAATGGGATCGACCTCACTGAATTCAGGAATTGACCAATGGTTAGTTTAATTCAAGCACTTGCACAAAGCAATTTATGTAGCAGATTCAGTTACTTGAGGATTGAAATTTGTAACTAGGGGAAAAAGGAAATGCTACCTCAGTTGCAGTGGCAAATGCATGTTGCTTATGAAATCCTCATATGAGGTGCCTCCCAGACCTAATTTTACTTCCAGCTGCCATGGGAAAAAACAAATCAACATGTCAGTAAACTGGTTGACAATTCAAAGAATTTGAAAAGTTATCCCTAGAAATCAAAATTGAGAATTCCAATGACAAAATTAAAACATGGATTACCATTGACATGTCAGAGAAATCATCCATCCAAGTTATAGGAAATAGTTGTGAGAAACGGTAGAAAAACATTTTCTAGCCCAGCTGTACAAACCTGGTATCACATGTGATTGACTAAGAATTGTTCTCATTCTCTTCACATTCTGCCCCACTTTCGCCTTACCATTTGACAATCAATGCCTTATTACTTGGCATTACTAATCAAATAGACCCAAACTATACCACAATTCTATTAATGTTAGCCTCTACTGTTTATCCTTTTCCTCTCTGACAAATGCGAAAATCTCTACCCCGAATACGCCAACAATTTTCGGGAAGCATTTTTGTATTTCAATATAAATAATTTTAGAAATAAAACCTAGAAATTAAGGTTTTTAAGCATCTCAAGAGACTTCACCGTCCTACATCAATTCCTTAACTTTTCTTTGGACTATCAACCGACCAAGGTAAGAAATTGAAGTATATACATCAGAAAGATACTAGTAACGGTGGCACTAGAAATATGTCGCAGATTGCTAGTCAATCGGAGATGAAAACAAGACCTTGTAGACTTTAAATAACCCCACATATAAGGTATAAACAGGTGCAAAATATTCAAACAAAAACTAAATAAATCAATAGAAGAACAGCTAATTAAATAACTGGAAATATTCATACTCGCTAAGCAAGATGAGATAAGCAAAGAAAAAACTTACTGTTGGAGCAATTAGTCCGCCAAACACAATAATCCCTGATATAAAAGATAGACTTGTAAGGTAAAGCTGCTTCAATGTCTTCGGAGTCTACTTCAAAAGGAAAACTGCAAGTGATTAGTCAAAAGACCAAACTTCAAAAAATACACAGAATTTCCAAACTCACCACATGAGGAAGAAAAGGAATGGAAGAAGGAATATCAGGCATTTCATCTGCCTCTTCTTCTTGGCCACTTTCATTAATAACATTCATACTCTTTATACGCTGTTGTACGCGCAATCTCCTCACCTACCAAAATCGAAATTAGACACAGAAATTTATATTGTATGTACAGAAATTTTCATGAGAAATGGAGAAATTGAAACCTCTTCCATGAGAAGAAAGATCTTATTACGCCTACTCCTTATATTGTCTTGAATTTCCTGATGTTGCATCTCAACAAAATCCTGAACAGTCTCTGGTCCTTCTATAATGCAAAAATTGCTGAAACAGAAAAAAAAAAAAGAGAATAGAAGTTCCATTTCCTCAAATTAAACACAAAAGAGAGAGTGAGAGAAATTAATAAAAAATTGAAACCTGGAAAAACTATCGCCGGAAGAGGGAACTGAATTGGAGGAGTTGAGCGGAGAAGAGCAAAATATAAAAGAACGAGAGAGACGTTTAGGAGGTACATGTGAAAGAATTGAAGGTTTATACCTAAAGGAGAAATTCAGATTTGGAGGAGGAAGAAGATAACATAGATGAAGAGAGTTGATAGAGAAAGTAGCCATTTGCTAAACTCTGGCTCTGGCTCTGCTCTTCTATGGACTATGGCATGGCCAGCAAGAACCAAACAAGAGAAAATGACAAGTGAATCGCAAAACCCGTTTTGATTTCATCTTTAAACTGAAACTTTATTAATGGCAAAATAAATTAAAGAGGTAAATCAAATCTCTTCTCACAATTAACTTATAAATAATCCAAACTCAAAACAATATTTTGCATCCAGCGACAAGCTGCTAAGCGTTACAAGAATTTAAAAATCTTCAAACTCAGTCACTTCTCTATCCTTAAAGCTTGAAATGGGTAAATATCCAAACTATTTTAAGTGTGTAATTTATTTATAAAAATTTCATCAATTCCAAATTTTTAATCTTGAATTCTAACCTAAAAATAATTAAACTTGTTTGAATTCTAGCATAAATCAAGTGTGAAAGTAAAATTATGGGTTAATTACATCAATTTATTTTGATATTTTTCCTTTATTTTATTAAAATTTAAAAACTACATTTTATAAAAATAAAATCTCTAAAATTTAATTTTATTTCAATAAAATTTTTAAAATTATTTTTTAACAATTAAAATATAAAATTATATTTTTAATAAATCTAAAATCATCATACCTGTTCTTAATTTTCAAAATATAACATTAGGTAAAATTAAATTTTTTTATATTATTTTATTATGTGACGATATTTTATTATTATATTATATTTTAGTTGATATAAAATAATTTTAAAATTTTTTTAGAATAAAAAATTAAAAAATTAAAAATTTTACCTTTATAAAATAAAATTTTAATATTTTAATTGAAGAAAAGTAAAAAAAAATTACATACTATTGATCTAATTAACCCAAAAATTAATAACCGAAATTCAGTTTGAATCCGTGAGAAGGTGATAGTTTGGTGAATACACCACTAGTAGTTGATGATAAAAATCCTTCTTGTTCTCTTTTTCAAAGTTATAGTCTTTCTGGGCGGTGGTTACATTACATATATACCCTTCCACTTCTGACACCAGATGCAGACAATCTCCCAACCTTCAAATGCTACCCATCCCTCTCCTCTATTATTATCTTATTGAATTCAGTTTAGTACTATAAACAAAATTAAATTTTTCCTTTTTTTTTTAAACACTAAACAAAATTAATGTTTGATATGTGTTTATTTATGGTTGTGTGATAAAGCGGATTTGAATGGAATTTTAAGGAGTTTAAGTTATACTTCATATAAAATAATTAAATTTAAATTTGAACTAAAAATAATCGAGTCTAAATTTATATTAATTAAGCTCATATATTATATATTTTGAACTTAAATTCAAATTAAATTAAATTAAATTTAACGAATTTAATAATTTTTTTAGTCACCTTTTCTACTCTTTTAGAGAAAAAATAATAAAAATAATAATATCTTTTATAAATGATAAATACTATTATTATATTTATATTAATAAAAATAAAATATTATATTACCATAATTTCATATTCTATTATAAATTACTCTAATTTTAATAATTCTTTTACTAATAAATATTATATTAATATAAATTTTATTTACTATTAAATAAGTATAAATATTTATAATTTAAAAATATAATATATGAAATGAAATTTAAATAAAAATAAATTAAAAATTATGTGATATCAAGATTATTTATTTAAAAATTATTTAATTTATTTATTGCATACAATATATAATAATAAATTAATTAATATATTCAAATATATAATTTAATATATAAATTAAATTATATATATTTTTAATTTATCATAATAAATGAATTAGTTTACGAGCAACATACAATGATCATAATAGACTAGGTCAATAATATTAATTAATTTTTTAATATATAAATTTTTTTACACTAAATAATTTAATTTATATTATTTATATTATAAATTTAATATATCTTTATCTTTTTTTTTTGATAAAATATACCATATCTTTACTTGTTGAATCATTATTTCAAATGACTTTAAATTTATTTTTTAATAAATGTAATTATGTCTCATGCACATTCAAAATTTTATTTTAAAAAATTACTTTTTTTAAGTGCAACAAGAGGAGTTGAGTTATTTTTCCTAATAAGTTAGCTTTAGAATCCCATCAAAAAATTCTAACAAAAAATACAACTGTCTTTAAAAACTACATTAATATTTAAATTTTATATATAAATAAAAACATTTAAAATTATATAAAAAATTTACTAATTAGTTTAAATGTTGACCCGTTCAAAAAATTAAATATTATAATTAAATTAAATAATTAATTTAAAATAATTATAATTAACATTCTTTTTGAATTAATTGTTTGAGTTTATAAAGTTTAAGTAGATTCAATAAAAATAAAATTAATTTTAAAAAAAACTTACAAATAAGATTTTAATTTCAATTTATATTTTAATTATATGCATGGTAAAGAGTTTTATATTCATTTATTTATGCATTTCCAATGCAATCGTTTATTATTATTATTTTTTTAAAAAAAGATTGCCTAAAATTGTACAATTATTACTCTTTCCATATCAGTTGAAAAAGCCTAAAACACTGTCCTTTTTTATCCCTATAATGTCTCACTCATCAACCTAAAAGCTACTTGTGCTTATCTGTATTGTACATAATTGTCAATATTACCCTTCTATTGAATCTATTTCTCAACAAAGGCAAAGCAAACGCAAAGTACAACTTCAGAAAGCAACATTTCTTTCTCTTCTCTCTCCCCCACTTGTCTCGTTTTCCTGATATAAAATTTGTCTCTGAACAGTTCGAAATTTTCGAGCTCTCTCTCTCTCTCTCTCTCTCTCTCTCACAGTATTTTAAAGTTTTTAACTTTATGTTATTATTTGGATTCCCAAAAGAATCCTTTTTTGGAGTGTTTGATTCGAAAATTTGGAGATTATTCAAGAAATTCACTTTCTTGGCCGAGAAAATCATTGGAGAATTTTCTTGGAGATTCTTGCGTCCCCAGTTTAGGATTCTGTGGTGGGTTCTGTTCTTTTTGTCACAAGATTAGAGTTTTTGTTTTTGTTTTTCTTTCCATGAGATCAAGAAGAAGATGATCAGAATCGTTTCTAGTTTCGAAATTGAGTTTGAAGATGTCAAGATTGTTCTTGTTGACTATTTGGTTTAGTTTCTCCTTCCAGCTCAATTAGGGTTTTTTATTTTGGGTAAGTGGTTTTTTGAGAATTCCTTTTGTCTCTTTTCTGTTTTTTTCTGTTGCCTTCTTCTTTGAAAAAAAATGAAAAAAAGAAAACTTCTTAGGAGTTTGTTTTGTTCTACTTCATTTATTTCTTTGACGTGACTTGGTTTGGTAATTATGTTATGTAATAATTGAAATATTGGTAACTTAAAAGGCGGAATGTTTGAACCACTAGATGTTTGTTAATGATAAAGATAGGTTTGAGCTTGGATTTTGAGCTATTTTTATAGGTAACCGTAGTTCCGCTGGTGGTTTCGAAGGATTTCTATAGTATAGTCTATTTGGATATGAGAAACTGATTAATTTTTTGAAAGAGTAATTTGGTAATATTTAGGTTTCATTTCCTCAGTATACTGATGATATATTATCCTGTAGAGCCATGGAAAATGTTTTTTGCAAAATTAGCTCAATAAGCTCAAGATTTAGAATAGAAAGGGACAAACATAAAAATATTGTCAGAATAAAATGTTAGCAATGCTGGAAGACTTAACCTGATGGTAATTACTGGAGCTTTAGAGGGGAAGTTTTTTCTTCTTCGGCTGCCTTTTTTGTGGAGGGTGGTGGAGTTGTGAAACTTGGTTTTTTATCCATCCCGATGCCAATAGTTTGTATTGACAATGAAGGCTACGTATAACTTTCTAGAGATAGATTAGCCCATTTCGGAGAACTACTTAGCATGGTTCTTAGAGCTTGTTGAACCTAGCTATTTGTGGAGTGAGATTAGTGGGGTTTAGGAAGTGAGGGTTCTAGTAGTGTCATGGCTTATTGATCGATTATCACTTTGATCATATTTCATACTTCATAAGTTTCATAACTGGCAAATATCTTTATCAAATATTCAACTTGGATAAAAATTCAGGGGGTAACTGCTAGGTAAAGTATGCAAAAGCTAGTTCTTATTGGACATGCATATTCCATGTGTTTATCACCTAGTCAATGGTTACCATTTGCATGTTGATGGTTATATTACCTTGCAACAAAAGTTTCATTTTTAACTAAAAAACTGCAGTACGTTCTGTTATCTGCATTTTGATTAATGCTTCTTATTTATAGGAATTCCTTATGAGTTTGGTGAAGACTTGATTTGATTTGTGGTTTTGTGTACTCAAATTTTATGAGCCTAAGACAATTTATATAGTAGTTTTATAGTTTCTGTCGCTAGAGGGAAAGATGATGCATTGTAGATTTCTTCTTGCCTTTCTTGTTTTTGTGGTTTGGTTGTGAAGGAGTATCTAAGAGTTATAAACTGTATATGAATTAATGAAGATGAGAATGGAATGAATATTCTAGAGGCTCTGGCGGATTTGATGATTTTCGTTAAGCATGCATACATATCTCCTATTTTGTTCCCTATGAACCCTTTTATGTGTTGCATTGGGCTCTTTAGTCTATATGTCCTTTGAATTCATTAATCAGTTTCCATTTATTGTATTTACCTTCTATCTGAGAAAAGATTTTTGATGCGTAATGAGTTTGAGTTTATCTGATGCCGACATATGTCCTATGTGGTACACATTATGAATGAATAATGTTTTATTCTCTTTCACAGGTTATATTTTGAGAATTTAAAATAAATAAAGTGGCATGGGTGCAAAAGATGGTCAAAATGTTACAGATTCTCCTTCCAAAGTGGAGGTGGGAGAGATTGACACCAGGGCACCATTTCAGTCTGTCAAAGATGCTGTCACACTCTTTGGTGAAGGTGCCTTCTCTGGGGGAAAACCAGCCATCAAGAAGATAAACCCTCATTCTGCTGAGGTATATCTTTTAATGCTATACACTCTATCAATAAGTTATTCTATTACATTAACAAGTTTTATGAAATTTAATACAGTCTGCATATTACTGCAATTATATGTGATTTGAATTCAATGTGGATTTTCAGTTAGATTGCTGTGCTACTTCACGTACTTCAGATTCCACATTCTTCAAATTTATGCTTGGATCTAGTGGTAGAATTATTATTTTTTTAAAAGTTTGTGACGGTCAAGGTTGCCTATAAAATTGTTTTCACTATTGTCTGGACATGTATTAAAGGTCGTCAACTCATAATTATTGGAAATAAGAATCTTAGAGAATCTCAACTTATTACTGTAGATGATCAAGATTTGGTTTGGTGAACTAAATTAAATGAATTGCAAACGTGTTTTTACTGATTCTAGTTATGGTATTTATTTAACATTTTTCGCCAGTACATTTTTCAGATTCTTCATATTTGTAACATTTGTATTTATTATTCCTCTTGTAAGCATAATTGACTTGTTTTGTTCCATTACTGAAGAGAGTTTTGGCCAAGGAGACACAACTTCACCTGTCCAAGAAGGAGTTGAACAGATTGAAGGATCAACTGAAGAATGCTGAAACAACTAAGACCCAAGCACTTATAGAACTTGAAAGAGCTAAACAAACAGTTGAGGATCTGACCCAAAAACTCAGAACTGTTACTGAATCAAAAGAGTCAGCAATTAAGTCAACAGAAACTGCTAAAAATCAGGCAAAACAAATTGAAGAAACAAAGAGGGGTGATACTTCTGAATCTGATGGTGCTAGGAAGCAGGACTTGGAATCTGTGAGGGAGCAGTATATGACTGTATTTACTGAACTTGATGCTGCAAAGCAAGAACTGCGGAAGATTCAACAGGAATATGATGCATCTTTGGAAGCAAAGGTTGCTGCATTAAACCAAGCTGCAGAAGCAGAACATGCAGCCAGAGCAAATGTGGAAAAAGTTAGTGAACTTTCTAAGGAAATCTCAACTCTGCAGGATTCCATTGGGCAAGTGAAGCTTGCATCTCTGCAGGCCCAGCAAGAGCAAGCACAAATATTTGCCGAAAAAGATGTTCTGAGACAATCCTATAAAGCAACCCTGGAAGCATCTGTAAATAAACTGCTGGGATTGAAGAATGAGTTTGATCCTGAACTTGCTCAGAATCTTGAAAAGCAGCTGGCTGAAACAATGAATGAGATTGACGCTTTGCAAAAGCAGATGGAAAATGCAAAGGCATTAGATTTGGATTCTGTGAGAATTGTCACGTCGGAACTAGATGGTGCTAAGGGTTCATTGCAGAAAGTAGTACAAGAGGAAAGCTCCTTGCAAAGCTTGTTGGAATCTTTGAAGTTGGAGCTCGAGAATGTGAAGGAGGAGCATTCTGAATTGAAGGAAAAAGAGGCGGAAACTGAATTGATTGCTGGAAACCTACATGTCAAGCTCCGTAAAAGCAAGGCTGAGCTTGAAGCAGCCCTTGCAGGGGAATCTAAAGCAAGAGGTGCTTCTGAAGAAATGATCTCAACCCTCCACCAGCTATCATCAGAAGCGGATAATGCAAGGCAAGAAGCTGAAGAAATGAAGTGCAAGGCTGAGGACTTGAAGAAAGAAGCTGAAGCAACAAGGATTGCACTTGAAGAAGCAGAAAAGAAGCTGAAGGTTGGTCTGGACGAAGCTGAGGAAGCAAAAATGGCAGAGACAAGCGCACTTGATCAGATCAAAATGTTGTCTGAGAGAACTAATGCTGCACGTGCTTCAACTTCTGAGTTTGGTGCCAATATCACAATCTCGAGAGAAGAGTTTGAGGCCTTGAGCAGGAAAGTTGAGGAGTCAGGCACATTGGCAGAAATGAAGGTGGCAGCTGCCGCAGCTCAAGTTGAAGCTGTAAAGGCTAGTGAAAATGAGGCTCTCAAGAGGTTTGAGACAATGCAGAAGGAGATTGAGGATATGAAGGTTGCAACTGAAGAGGCTTTGAAGAGGGCAGAGATGGCTGAAGCAGCCAAGAGGGCAGTTGAGGGTGAACTCCGAAGGTGGCGTGAACGAGAGCAAAAGAAGGCAGCTGAAACTGCATCACAGATTCTTGCAGAAACAGAGAAGTCAATAGAATCTTCGCCACGCCATTATAGGATTCAAAAGCAAAACCCGGCTCTAGAGGTACGTAAATTGGAGAAAGAGAAGAATTCTGTCTCCAAGAAAGCACTTTTACCTAATCTTAGTGGTATTTTCCAGCGAAAGAAGAGCCAAGTTGAGGGTGGGTCTCCTTCATATCTGCCGGGTGAGAAGCCTGTCTGATTCTTGTATTTGCAAGACCTTTGTGTGATTATGAATGGTTGAAAGAGGCAGTATTTATGAGTTGATTGTGTGTACATTTGAAACTTGTTCAATCAAATTCCTTTTGATCTCATCACTTCCAGGAAGGAAGGAAGAATATTGAAGGATTAGCGTGAAGTAAATTTTTAGGGTATATGCTTCCTTGTTCAAACTCATAGCTGTCCTATTTTTGTGCTTGATATTTTATTCCTTTTGCTGTCAAATCTTAATAGTTCTTTATAGAAAATATCATACAAATTCTGCATAGAGAGAGTGCAGCAATGAAGATTTTACTTGGACTAGAGGCAATCATGTTTTGACTCTTTGAAAGGTAGTAAGCTCGAAGAACATTGAAGAATTGGTGCAGGACAGATGCTGACACTGACCTGCAGTAGTCAATGCAGTGTCTAAAAGTTGGAACTACCAACAGGTAATCTTGTAGCTTGTGATTTTTCTTATTTGATATACGATTGTATGTTTCAGTATGTATTATAAGGGGGAGGATGTGGATATGGTATTGATCCTGTAGAGTTGTTGGCATTTCTTAGATTACCATTCTGGATGTACAATTCATATTAGTAAAATGTTGTTGATACCATTAAACTCTACTCTAGAGCATATTTTCCAGCCGTTTGGTATTGTTTCCGCTTCCCGTTCCCTAAAAGATAAGGTTTTGAGGATATCCTTTTCAACCTGATATTGTGGCATTTTTTCATTTCCAGTACTTTTTCCTTTTCTGATGATTTTACAATTACTGACCTTTGCTGTCATAATTTTACTTCTCTTATTTTATAGGCATGCTCTTCGAGATATGTCTGCTGAAAGAAAGGATGATGCTGACCAAAATCTAAACTCAAACAGCAGAGTAAGGAATAAACAATTTATCCTTATCTGGCCATGGCTGAAGGTCGAGAAAAAGTAAGGTAGGTATGTTCTCGAGGCCATCTTGACTGACCAAGAGCACTAAAATTGACTAGTGAGAATCCGTACAATCCAAAAGATCTTCGTTATGTCATAAATTGGTGGTCAGTTTAATCTTATTCGCTTCATTGTACAATATTCTAGGCTTGACTACCATTTTTTTTTCCTCTCATAGTTAAACTTAATTGTTTTGGGATTGTTCGCAAATATCTCAACCCTTTTCGCCATTTTGGATTTCTTCTAGCATGAATTGGGGTTGGCAACATTGTTCCTGCTTTGACTAGGGAAACATCACCTAGCATGCCGGCTTGCCCATGAATCACTGCTGCTAGAGAATCATTTTGCTCACATGCCTACAACATTATGTGTGTTGATAAGTTGCAGAATCTCTATGAAAAGAACTGGTTCAACTTCCTTTAGATAATAATTTGCACCGACTTGCCTATACTTTGTGTGTACAGAAGCAAGATTTTTGTTTATATCTCCAATTGTTGCCTTTACAATTTATGCAAAGCATACCCCAAGTGGATAAATATACATTTGCTTCTATAGCAAATGAAATCGAGAGGGCTATAACTTCCATTACCATGTGAATATGATTGAACAGCAAACGCTTCAATTGCATGGAGGTTAGAGGTTGGCGGTGATTTCTTCTCCTCATCACTTAAAAAATTACCAGTTAAGAAACTAAAGCCACTTAAGCCTGCAATGAGGACAAGATCGAGAAAATGATAGCTGAAGGAGAGAAGCAACTGCCAAATACTCCATTTACTACTTCATGAGGATCACTCCATTCTAATACCTCCGTCCTCTCAATAATCATCACACCATTTCCTTCTTGTTTAGCTGCTGTTATATGAGAAAAGGTGAAGAAAAACCTTCTCATAAGATTACGCCAATTAATGTATCTGAATGTGCAAACTCCTCAACTATCCTTTCATGTCTCAAATTGGGTTGGCGCAGCTTCATGTACTTGTTAGCAATAAATGAAGTTTTTGGTGTCACAAGAAGACTCCTTCCGCCTGAAATATATAGCATTGATACAGCCATCCTATCTGGATGGATTAAATATGAGTCGTTAGTATTACTGTCCGCAATAAATCCGAAGGCAGAATATTATCCTTGCCGAGAATAGCCATTGATATCTGCACTCCAACTGGAGTTAATTTGGGTCTTAAAAAATTATTTTTGCTTGAAAAAATCTTACAGATTCTACGTGGAGTGAGAACAGTGATGACCTTACTGCGACTAGAGGAAGCAACATCTTAGGGTAGTAAGCTGGAAGAACAGTGCAACACAGAGAAGCTATGTGGGTTGCAGAGACATGTCCTCCACCAGAGCTATATGAATTGCTAATCCTCCAACACAGTTCGCAACTAAATGTATCTTTCTGCCCAAATCATGCAATTCGAGGATCTTATTGATTACTGGAAAATGAAAATAAGGAAAATAAAATTTCAAAAAGTAATTGCTCTAAGCATTTTTATGGCCGAAGCTGATGCCTGAATTCTGATTTTCCATCCTCGCAGTTGACATCATCTTCAAACCATCTGTTGGAGAATCCTCAGGTTTCCCTCCATGGCCCTTCTCAATTAAATAACATTTTATTAATGCCATGGACATTTGACAGGCGGCAACAGAGCCACCATAGCATCATAACCATCTCCTTCGACAGGCAGCAATAAAGCAACCATATCCAGAACCTACAACAATAGGATCATAACCATATTCTATATCTCCAATTCTTCCTTCTAAATATGTTCTTGCCCCTATTTCTTCCCTTAATTCCAGAATAAATATAACATGATAAAGCTCTTCTACATCAACGTTTATATCTAGAACAAATCCCAAAGGGACTAAGTAAAAGGAACTGAGCAAGAACATACAGCTTCAGATCCAGTAAGATATGGGTACATGCACCCAAATATGCAAGTGAAATACAGTTAGTCCATAATTCTTAAGAAGTGGCCACCACTTTATCTTTCTTCCATGAAATAACAAATTTACTCAGAATAAGAAAAATATACATGCTATTTGTGGGCAATACACTGTCTCATACCCTGGTTATGGAAACAATGAGATAGATTATTCCACACCTAAGCTAAGAACTCTTGATAAATAAATCACACGCACCTGAGCTAAGAACTCTTTGTTAAGTTAAGAGCTACTTAATTTCAATTTCATTAAACTAAAAAAGAAGAGAACAAAGTGCAGATTTTTATACATTTTACGCGTCAAGTGAAAGAATAATTCAAAGTCTAGCAATTTCCACCGACTTCTGGAGGGCTTGCAGAAGACTTCTCATGATTCTGGGTTCACCAGGAGGTGATTTATCTTTTAAGGGTCCATTCCTTATAGCTCGGAAAATAGGACCTGAACCAGCAGTTGCAGGGAAAACCAAACAATCAATGTACACTAGGGCATCAGTCTTTCCATCTCCAATTGTAATGAAACCCAACCTAGCTCCACCAGGTATTTTATCTACCTGTTATATTCCAATGTAGATGGCATTAGCCAATTAAAAAAAAAGCAGTTTCTTGTCGGCAATTCAGTTGAAATCAATGCAGTGCCGGCCAAAGTCATAGAATATTCAAACAATTCAAAAGAAAACATATGATCTTGCGAAAATTTCAGTGTTTATTGTCTCGCTACCAATCCTCTGTTGAAAAAAAAACCAAATATTGACATGGAAAGCTGTTAGGTTCATCTAATGAAGGACAGAAATGTTTTGACTGACCTTTAATGGCACTGGTAGTGGCAGATTAGCTCCCTGGCACAGACTGTTTGCCCACTGTTTAAATGAAACACAGAACAAAAATTCAATGTGATTTCGCAAATATTTTTCTTGTAATTTAATCGCTAGTGAAATAAAACCTGGAAGAGTAAGCTCTCGAATCTCTGAAGATCAGTATTAGAAGGCAATTTCAAAGTTCCCAAAGAGACGCCATCTTCGTTATCGTCATCGGCAGCGACAATGCCGTCATTTTCCGGCGTGGATTTAGCCACTACCTTCAGATTGTGGTCGGCGTAAAATTTATCAAGCCTGAAAAACCGGTTCTTGTCTCCACCGATGGTTAATAAAAAAGGGCGGGAACGGGCAGAGAGGGAGAGAGTTGCACGTGGGAAACCGCACGTGTTGGCTGGAGGGATTGCCTCATCGCGCACGCCATGGCTTCTTTTGCAACTCACCAAAGCTCGGTGCAGGATGAGAGAGAATAAAAGGATTACGATTTAGCGATGTGGGAATTGGATAAGAATCGATCGCCAATTTTCTGAGGTGGAAAAATTATTAATTACTATATCAAATTTATATTTTGAGCTGAAATTAATCGAATTAATAATATCTTAAATCTATATGAAAGTTATAAAATTGCGACTGCCAAATTGGGAAAAATAAATTATAAATTCCAAATGGGAAAATCCCAAAAATCTTAAAGGCATAGGCTAGCCATTAAACTGATTAATAGACCCAAAATGGAATCGAATTCGCACCTTGTATCAAAAAAAAAAAAATGTAGCTGCCACATATGGGAAGATTGAAGATTTAACCAATCATACGATCAATTCACTCCAAAATTTACATCTGAACACTGAAGATTGAGAAAAAAAATTTGGAAAAGGGGAGTATAACAGTAAATCTGAATATTGAAAAATGGTCAGAAGCTTTGCTTGAGGCTTGAGATACATTTGATCAATTTCACATGTAATTGGAATTTCTAGAATTTGTACAAGAAAATAAACTGCAAATCTCATACAACACCAAAATAAATCTGAATATTGAAAAATGGTCAGAAGCTTTGCTTGAGGCTTGAGATACATTTGATCAATTTCACATGTAATTGGAATTTCTAGAATTTGTACAAGAAAATAAACTGCAAATCTCATACAACACCAAAATGGTTAACTATATCCTAAAAATCACAAGTCTTTACAAAGCAAAAGCTGCACCATCCATTCCCTGAAACCAAGAAAGTGAATAATTCCTCACTTTTTTGGCATCTGATCATTACAATGAACAAGCTTCCAGCTTTGGAAGGAGACTTCGCCATGCATCTGCAATGCTATTTGCTAAATGTGCTTGTCCTTTTGCAAATTCGTGGAATGCAATCCCCATATCCTGCGTTTTCTGATCTTGAAAACGTACTCTCTCTTCATT
Organism: Garcia nutans; assembly: GCA_947685225.1. NCBI lineage: Eukaryota > Viridiplantae > Streptophyta > Magnoliopsida > Malpighiales > Euphorbiaceae > Garcia > Garcia nutans. The sequence continues at coordinate 3,174,928 of CANTUV010000060.1, forward strand.
CATCACTCTCACAATGTTCTCAAATTTTCTGGTTGCTTCTTCACTGTCCGCCTTCAACTGCACCGCAAATAACTTGCAGAGTTGGGTAACCAAGATGCAAAAAAAGATAAGTGACGGATGCTCATATGAAGTAGCTTACCTCCTTATATTCAATCTCAGCCTCTCCCACTTTATCAGATCGCGTTAACATGAGTTTATCACTGCAGAAAATAGATTCAAATTAGCTTGTCACTGCAGAAAATAGATTCAAATTAGGAAGTCCAGATATTCTCCAGCCCATCCGCAAAAGCATAATGCCAGGGAAAATCAGATGTAAAGTCCCTTCTACAAAACCAACTTTAGTACTTCTCACGCTTTTTTCAAGTATTCTATAGTCAAGAAAGATTCCAGCTTCATCCCATTTTTAGAGAGTAGAAAACATTTATTAACAATAGTAGAGATGTTCTGGCTATTCTAGAATTTTCCCTCGCACAGGCAAATAAGAAGTTCCATTTTTCTGTTAACCCCTTTTAATGCAATATCTGAACCTCGTAATAAGTAAAATATGATGCTTGAGAAACCTGAAAGCAAAGAACCTAATTACAAATATGTCCACCCATGCCCTAGTCAAATTGCATAACTCAAACGCCATTGCTTTACAAACACCAGTAGAACTTTACTAGGACTCAGTACAAGGCATTAACAGAAAAGGCAGGCTTCTATTGCTTGCAACATTAATTTGTCAGGTCACAGTATAACACTAACACTTCTATTTCTTGTATATCAAATTATTACTGGCAATTTTACAAGATAAAATTCTAACAACTAATACATTGAAGCTAAATGAATAAGAAAAAAGATAATGCCATACAGATTTATCTCCTTCAACTTAATTGTTTCAGCCAGTTCGCACTGATGCCTGAAGGCATTGGCCCTCTCAGCTATGGTGGCCTGTTTTGAAACATAGAACCAAGATCGGCTTCTATAATTGAGTGAACCAAAAGGAATGGAAAAGGAAACACAAAGAAAGGGTGAACCAAATTTACCTTGATAGATTGCACAGCACGGACATAATCTTTCAAAGGTTCTTCAAAATTCATTAAAAGTTGATGTGCCTGAAAATTTTAATCGAGGAAAATACTCTAAAGATTTAGTATCAACTTCATAATTCTTCTGTCAAAATCTACAGTCACACAACAGAACAAAGTTCTGAATGTGGAACAGTGGAAGGACGAGTCTCCAATTTAAAGCCTACCTCCTTCTGCAGCCTAATAGCCAATGTCTCTGATTTAGCCCCAAGGTCAGATAGTGCCTTCCCAAGGGCATCTCCTTCACAAGCACCAAGGAGTTTGGCAGCCTTCCCAAAATCTGACAGAGACTGCCCCAATTCTGAGGACATAAACAATCACATCGTAATTTACAAGCAATCAACTGTATTATGGTATGTCTAGATGAATTGAAGCATTGCAATAAAATCTTTGTTACCTCTGTGCCTCTTTACAAGACGATATGCATGCTTCTGAGCTTCAGACAAGTGATTTTCAAGCTCAAAGATGTAATTTTTCAACTTTTCATATTCAGGATTTGACTCTTCAACTGGTTTTTCCTTCCCAAGGACAACATCACTCACTTTAGCTTGCACATCCTGTAAAAAGTTTAGCCCATCATTGCTTAGATCAAACAACATTACCAAACTATTAGTTGATATGTTAATATTGTAATTACTGTACAAGCAGAAATGAACAGTGCCTCATCTTAAACTTAACCAAAGGTTTCAGATTCCCAACTAAATGTACAGAATTTGATCAGAGGGCTTAGAAACAACATTCTATGGATCCAACATTAGTGACATATTATATTCAGCAGCCACAGGTACAGCAGCAAAGAACACTACGAACTAAGAAGTTTCATTTAGGACCATGGATCTGATATCTGATGGAAATTTTTGAATCAATGATTAAACAAGTAAATTCACTAATGGTCGTGGCAATGCTTCATTAATGTTGTCACAATGCCAATCACCACAGATCAATACAGAATCCATCATACCTTGAAGATTTGCATCAGATCAGTTGGCTTCTTCTTAAAAATACCAGTCTCATGTGCCCTTAATCTCTCCATTGTCTGGATTTCGAAAATAGGCAAATATATTAGCATCAAAATGACAAACAATCACTAGCAATATCAAATAAATAAAAAAGAAAAAAGAAGTAAAAGGTTGAAGTTGTTCTGTTAGAGAAAATCTTTTTGTTTTGAGAAAAGGAAAAAAAAAAAAGAAGCATGCTATTGTTTTCCATTAAATAAGGTCAAGTGAACCAGTATGTTAACTTCTTCCTAAACCTAACAAAATAAAGAAATTAAACAAAAGCCACATTCTGAAATCACTAGTGATGTGAAACAATGATAGTTGCTAACATCATGATCCAGCAGTTGTCTTAAATTTAGTCTTCCATTCAAACCAACATCAAAAGCTTATTGGAAACAATTAATGGCTTGATAGTCATAGGCTTCTTGTTTAGGAATATTATGTCCGCTCAGCTGATGCCATAATGAAGATAAAATATGCAGGAGTAACTGAAGCAAGTAAAGATTGAAAGAAGAAATATCCTCTTAGGACTTCCAGAATTTGTTAATGGAATTTTCAAATTAGAGAAATATGCATTTCAGTCAGATCACAGGTTTACCAATTCCAAGGAAGATTTTCAAGTCATAAGCATGCAACCAAGCAGAAAATTTTGCACGAAGTCATACCTTAACTACCTCTTCTTACTTCAGAGTTTCTTAGTCTTTTTTTCATTATTTTATTCATGAGAATAAGTACATCATATGTTTCAAAATTCAATTATTTAATACTTGTCAGAACAAGTAAGTTCAGTAAGAAGATGGTACGCATCCACAAAAAGTAACACTTCCAATTTTTCTGTGTATAATATATATATATATATATATATATAAAAGAAGATATGTGTGTGTGTTTGTGTGTGCACTGAAAATTTGAATGTGAGCACACAGTGCATGTAGGGTGTGGAAAGACACAGTTAGTCCAAATACATATAAAGTGGGACGTCTAGACAATGTATGAAATAATATCTATTAGTAAATTTTCACCACATCAAAAACAACACTGAACTGCATTAATCAATGCACAAAATGCTAAATATTTCACCTCCTCATCTGCCTGCAAAAAGGTCCTCAAATCATCACTTTGCTGAAGCTCATGATGTGACGCTATCCTATTCACAAATATATCTAGTGCTTGACGCCTCAACTCGATAAATTCAGCACTGAAACGAAACTTTTCTGCATTAAAGAATGTAAAGTCAGTCAATGATAAACTTCAAAATGCATCAAACACATTCCTCATGCATCCATTTTTCCCACGTTTTCTTTAAACTATATTTAGGTAAGCAGGCAAAATAGTAGGCTATATCAGAACGGAAAGTCTCATCATTGTCGCAAATAAAGACGAGTCAGCAAACACAATAGTTGAGTTCCTGTTGTTTACATGCAATTTATATTACAAGTTACTAATGCATTACAAATACCACATGAAAGCCTTTTCTACAATTGACTGATTCAAGTCTGGGTTCACATATAGCATAGTCCTCCAAATATGGCAGATAATTACAATTACTGAAATATAAAAAGTAAAAAGAGTGGTAATATTGGAAAACAGATGTTCTTAGAGACAAAGCAATATTTTCAAGACAGGAATTCCCCTTATTTGAAGTATCATACTCTTGATTCTTTTTGCTTGGCCATTCAAATGATTGCAAACAACTCATGATAAATTTAGGATGCTGCAATGCTTAACTCTGAGCTCCATACAACAATAATAAAACCTTAATCCCAAACTAATTGGGGTCAGCTGTATGAATTCTTCTAGGGCTACCTCTTGTGATAAATTTAAAAAAGCAAAATCTTTTTGTATCACTTTTGTCCAAGTTAATTTAGGTCTACCTCTGCCTCTCTTAGGTATTTCTACTTTAACTAGTTCAATTTTCCTAACCAGTGCATCCTTAGGTCTACGTTTCATATGACCAAATCATCTCAATCTATGCTCTCTTATTTTATCCTCGATGGGCAATATACCCTACTTTTTCTCTTATCTTATCCTCGATAGGCGCTACCCCTACTTTTTCTCCAATGCTCTCATTTCTGATTCTATTCATTCTAGTGTGTCCGCACATCCATCTCATCATTCTCATCTCTGCAACATACATCTTACTCACGTGTTGTCATTTCACAGCCCAACACTCACTACCATACATTATCGCAGGCCGTATGACAGTACGATAGAATTTCCCTTTCAATTTGACTGGCATCTTTCGGTCACATAATACTCTTGTGGCACTCTTCCACTTTATCCATCCAGCTTTAATCTTGTGACTTACATCTTCTTCACAACCAATATTTGCTTGAATAATAGAACCAAGGTATTTAAAATGAGTACTACGAGATACTGCTACTCCGCCTAAAATAACTTCACCTCCTCTATTCGCGTTATTAAATCTACAATGCATATACTCAATCTTAGTTCTACTAAGCTTAAAACTCTTTGATTCCAAAGTACTTCTCCATAACTCCAACTTTTGACTTATATCCGTTTGAGTCTTATCTATCAACACAATACCATCTGCAAACATCATACACCAAGGAATATTATCTTGTATATGCCTTGTTAGCTCATCCATGACCAATACAAATAGATAAGGGCTCAAAGTTGAACCTTGATATAACTCAATAGAAATAGGAAAATCCTCAGTATCTCCTCCAACAGTGCGGACACTAGTGATAGCTCCATCATACATATCCTTCAAAACTTGAATATATCTTATAGAAATCCCTCTACACTCTAGGATCCACTATAAAACTTCTCTGGAAACTCTATCATACGCCTTCTCCAAGTCAATGAAAACCATATGTAAATCCTTCTTCATCTCTTTATACTTTTCCATATTTAGGCAAAATTGCCTTCCCTTTCATACGATCAGATAATTGAAAAAAGAGAAAAATAAGTTCATTTACTTTTCTATCAGTTTTTGTTTTCTTTTCTTTTCAGTCCTTTTCTTTCTATGATGCTACAAAGATGTCCAATTGTCCATATAATTTTTCCATTCTGAGAAGAATCACAAAATGATAAAGTTTGATGTGAACGTAGAACATTACACTCATGATGCAATTTGTGTGAGTTCTGTCTATTGAAGACGGAAGTGGCTTTGACGATTTACTATCCATTGCTTTTAGTAATATTACTGAAGTAATATCCTTACCTAAAATGTTCTTGGGCATGCTAATATAATTGTAAATTGCGAGGAGATGCATTCTCAATATGGATAGATCAAAGGAGCAACTCAAGAAAATATTCAATCATGTGAAAGAAAGTACTATAAATTGCTGATACTTCCATTCATGATAACTACAAGATAAAATAATAGATTGAAAGAAAAGAAAAATCTCAAAATACAAATAATGGTTTCCAGTTCTTACCTACAGCACTCTTCTCCGGAAGAGGAGGAATAAAAACACCTTTGTACTTTTCAAAAAGACGATCGCGCAACCAAACAAAATCACTGTATCGCCGAATGACAATCTTTTCAGGCCCTTGGTATTCAGGGAAATTTGTCTGGCAAAACAATTCCATAAACATCAAACTTTGACATAGGGAATTTGAAAGATCTCGATCTTCTATGTCCAAAACAAAAGAAATCGATAATATGTATCAAAATTATAATTGTTTACACACTTTCTATTACAAGAAAACATGGAAATAAAGGCTTAAACTACTTGCCAAAAAAGACATCATATGATATTTACTTGCCAGTAAACTACTTGTCATGCATATATTTTTCCATAATTCATCATACAGCTTAAGTTGAACAAATTAAGATCATACTAACAATGAATAATCAAAATACTAACAATGAATAATGAAAATACTAACAATGAATGATCAAACTTTAAAATGGTATTAGCTATGGCACTCGAGCCTTCTATCAATGCATAGCATGAGACATTCGAAGGGATTGCTCAAGAGTCAAAACATGTTAACATAATGACACAAAACCCAAGGCTTTGACACACAACAAAAGCATCTAGAGGCGAAGCCTAAGCACAGAAAACCCATTTCTTTCCTGCTTTCACCACCACCAATATAAGAATACAAAGTATCAATGCTCATTCAATTGCAGGACTAAAATGATAAGTCTTATAACTTTAAAAGTTTAAACGCACTTATAGACAACTTGGCCAATCAAATCTCACACTAAATCCAAATCCTTCAGTTTTATTCAACAACAGTGCTTAGTCACGGGTGCGAATTATTGCCATCGTTTCCATAACTCACTACACAGTACGCACAAGCAAGCACTCCCAAATGCTGCAGTCGAAATAATCTGGAGTCCCATCCAGATATGGGATCAATGCTTTCCCACGGTTCAACCAATTCAAGCAGTTAAAATACTGAACAGCCGAAACTACACACACTGATAGCAGCTTAGCTATAGTCTATAGACCCTTAAAAAAATAAACCAACCCACAAACTAATCGACAGACCTAAATCCAATTCAATAGAATGGAGTTCAAAGACTGCTAAAAAAGAGAAAAAAGAAAATTAGCAAGATTACCTTGGTAATGACGCGATACGAGATGTAAGACTGGACGCCATTCCCTAATTTCACAGGATCAGTCACCGAAACTGATAAGTAAGGCGAAGATGATGGAGATCTAGGGCTAATAGAAGAACCTGACGAAGTTCTCTGCTGCTCCATTTTCACACCAACCAAACCAGATAAAAATCAACAGTGGAAACTAATTTTCCTATAACTAACCGCAATTGCAAACAGAGAAATGTAACCGGAGAGAACAAGAATTGCAGATTAGTAATATACCGTGGCAATCATAGCCTAATTTATTAAAAAAAATTAATAGAACAGGAAAGAACTGGCAGTTTCTTTGTTATCCAATGAACATAAGAGATATGACAGGTGGCGGAGTGAGCGGTTCCCAGCGAGCGACCGGTAGGTCTTCCGACGACAGGGTATAACTGTGAGTCTCGCAGCGTGAACTTGAATTAAAAGATTGAACTGCAACGCTGGTTGTTTTTTCGCCCAACGTGGCGTGTAGTTCAGTTTTTTTATTAGGTAAAAATTTGCGGCACGTGTCAAGTGTAACTCGGAATTGGGCTGTTCATGGATCCATTTGGACTTTCGATAAAAATATATATATTCTCAAACTAATCAATTAAACCACCACATTTTAAAATTTTTTACTTTTTATTAAAAATATTTTAATTATTTTATTTTAAATTCACAAAAACTCATTATAAATCATATAAAATTTATAAATTTTTTATAAACTAATAAAAAATATAGTATTTTGATAAATATTTTATAAATTTTAGTATTTTAATAAATATTTTATAAATATAATAAATTTAAAATTATTTTTAATTTTTCATATATTTTTATCAAAATTCCATTGATTAAAGCAATATATCACATAAAAATTAGTTGGCTATTAATTTAATAAATAGTTAACCATAGATTAATTTAAGATTATATAAATTAATAAATGCACTCAAGTATATCTTTTATAACATGTGTCCTAAGAATAATAATAAATAATTTAATTTTTATTAGAATATGTTTTATTACTAGTAAAATTTGTTGCAATTTGTGATCTATGTAATTTTCTTACTAATCACTTTGAAAAAAAATGATTGTAATAAATTAGATTAAAATGAAATGAATCTAAATAAAAATTAAAATATTTATTGTTGTTTAACATTGAGAACATATATTAGTTGTAATGTTGTTCCCTGTATCAGAATCCTTGTACTAGGCCATTAGAATATTTTTTTTAAAGAAAAAACTTATATAATATTAAACCAAAATTATAATTAATTAACTAATATGATATAATTAAGCTAGATATTATATTACTCTTTAAGTTGTGTTTTTGCTAAACGCACTAGTATCTCCTTTTGTAAGGCAGCACTTTATCCTTTTATAATAATAATATTGGCATAATTCTATTAAATTTTATAAAATTAAATTCACTACACTTCGAACTCAAAGAAAATCACTAGAGTTAAATTAATGTTTTTTTTTAATTTTTTTATCTTATAACCAATTTTTATTAATTTTATCTAATAATTTGACTGAAATTCTCATTAAGAAGATTTGAATTTATTTTTTCTACATATAATATTTCATGTTAATTTTTTTTTATCTTAGCAACATAAATTACATTTAAAAAAGTAAACTTGAATTAGCATAACATGTTAAGAAATTACAATTTTAATTACTCTTAGAATCATTAAATTTTAACAAAATGTTATATAAAATTATTAAAATAAATTGAAAATTGATGGTAAATTATAGAAATGCTAAAATTTAATTATTTTTTTTAATAAGTTCGCTGTTTTTGTGTAATGATGGAAACGTGGAACAATCTTTTTGGCAACAAACAAAACAAGCACAGGCTTCAAAAGCAGCGAAAAGAACCGACCACTAGAAGCGGCGATTCCGCGCCTCACCACCGCCACTATTTTGCTCCCCCCCCCCAATATAACATAAAAAGGAAAATCCAACCTTTTATACAGAGAAAGTCTTTACTTTTTTTTTTGACCATTAGAGATGGTCTTTAGTTCGTCCCTACATTAAACACATGGATCCCTACATTAAACACATGGATCCTATCCGTCGCCACCTCTTCCTCAACACCTCCGTCTCAGCTGCCGCATCATCCGTCGGAGAAAACGGAAACGCAGATGAGCTGAACGAAGACGAGGTTCTCTGGACCACTGATTTTACTGAACGAAGTTGAGTAGTAAACTCTCCTGCCAAACACAACCAAAATGACCGCCGAACATCTTTCCAGAAACACTCAGGGATTCTCGCAGCATTACCGGAGTCGAGTCACCGGGCTATACTTTATCGCAAGACTTCAATTCCTTCATCGTCCAAAGCGATTCCGTCAATACCGAGACCATCGCAAAGTGAGAGAGAGTCGCAGTCGGTGCCTGCTAGGAAGCTGAACCAATCAGCTCCAATGAATGTGCCAGTACTGTCAATTGCGATGGCAAAGCAGAGGAATAGTAAGTTTAGGGAAGAAGATAGCGACGATGATGGTAGAGATGAAGAGATGCTACCGCCGCACGAGATTGTGGCGCGAGAATCTGAAAAATCGCCAAAAACGACATTTTCGGTGCTGGAAGGTGTTGGAAGGACTCTTAAAGGAAGGGATCTGAGACAGGTGAGAAATGCCGTGTTTCGCCAAACTGGGTTTCTTGATTGATTATATTTTTGTTTCTTTTTTCCTTTTATAATAATATTGGATTTACTATTTAGACTTCCTTTTTTTTTTTGGTTTTTTGAGGACTAAATTTGATATATTTTGTTGAATTTGACACTCAAAATATTTGAGCATTATTAAAAAATTAAATTCAAATGCGTAAATTATTATTTATAATATAAAATATAAAATGCATTTAAAAATTTTTAAATTAAATTATAATATATATACTGAACTTGGTTCATTATTCAAATTTTTTAAATTTCATTACTCAAAACTAACTTAAATTAACTCAATTTGGGTTAATTCAAATCAAATCTAATGCTTTACTCAGCTACTAAAAGTTCTAAAAGTTTAGTTACATGAAGTGCGACAAATTTTGATTTTTGGAATACAATTCTTAGGTGGAAATTAACTATAAGTTCAAAATGAATTTATTTAATTGCTAGTGAAGCACCCGAAATAAATTTATTGCAATTTTCAATTTGATCTGTTTAGTGTTTTAACCAGTTCAATTAGCCAAAATAAGTTTTCATTACTTCAAAAGGCAATAAATGTGATGTACCTATGATAATAAATATATTCACTTTCACAGTTCAAAAAAAAGGCAATAAATGTTGATGAGCTGACGAGTGCATAAATAAGTTAAAGCAGATTTATTTGGCCAGAAAATAATCCAATTTGATAGCAGTTTTAGTACGTTGATAGAACAAACCGGCTTAATTAGAACATTTCTATGGCATTACTAACAGAAATTGAGTCATGATATAACTTGCAGAATTAAGAAAAATTTAATTCTCAGACCAATTATGATTTCTACATCATAGAAATTATTTGATGATAATAAAAATCTAAAATAATGCAATTTAGGCTACGAAAGTGCAAAATGCATTGCTTTCGTAACTAAAGAGCATAAATTTTTAAACACATGAGAAAATATCAGACCCATCACTAGATTGTAATTTACATCTCAAAGTTGGCGTGGATAAAACCTCTTTGATCAATCGGATACAAATTTGATTCTGAATTTGTGCTTCACGTATACAAACATACAAATCATAATTGATAATAGCAAAATAATATCTATTATTAGGAGGATTAAAGTTTCAGACATACACAAGGAAGAATTGGAGCAGCATTAGCTCGCAAGGCTGAAGCTTTAGGCTGCCATTGGGAATGTTTTTGAGAAACTAGCCTTTCGATTATCATCATTAACACATAAACAAACACCCCTTAATGATAATTTAAAGACAACTATACTACAAATAAAAAGGAAAACCCTTTTCCGCGTTCTGCTTATGCAATTGAACAAAGAAGCAACTCAACAAGGATGCAAATGGCAATCTTAGCACAATTAGAAGTTTAATTCATTGAAAATAAGTTAAACAAAATTGGATTCTCAGACATCCAAGGAAGGATTGGAGCAGCATTAGCCCTCTAGCCCGGCGAAAGGCGAAAGCTTTAGGCGGCCACTGCGAATGTTTTGAGAAACAAGCCTCCGGATTATCATCATTAACATATAAACAAACACCCCCTAAAGATAAATTTAAAGACAACTATCATATAAATAAAGGAAAGTCATTAAAATAAAGGTCATTTCCACGTTCTGTGCAATTGAACGAGGAAGCAATGAGCTTTAAAAATATCACAACTAACCAACATGCAAATGGCAATCTTAACACATTTAGAAATTTAATTCATTGAAAACAAGCTAAACAAAATTGGAGTCTCAGACATCCAAGGAAGGATTGGAGCAGCATTAGCTCTCTAGCCCGGCGAAAGGCGAAAGCTTTGGGCGGCCACTGCGAATGTTTTGAGAAACAAGCCTTCGGATTATCATCATTGACAAAAAATTTCATGAACCAATTCATTCATATATAACAAAAATATCCATAACTAAAATCATCAACAAGTAAATAATTGAAAACAAGTAAAACAATACAGGCAAGTCAGACAATTAATTTGCCTCATAAGTTAAGTTCATAATAGACTAACTCCATTCACACATCTAATTGATTCATCATGCTTGCCAAATCTAAGATTTCACATTTAAGCATAACTAAGAAAATAATTTAATGTTTCCCACCCAGAATGACCCATCCATAGACTAACAATGAACCCGATTCCCATTCATTGAAACAACCAGAGATAGCTTAGGTATCAAAGGGTTCAAGAGAACAGGAAAAACACAGGCACGGAGAAGAAGGAATTTTGTAGCGGGACAAAACAGAGACATCTCAATAGGAAAACCCTATAGAGAAACCCCAAAAAACTGTTTGATTTTGCGCAGCTATGACTCAAAACGCTTCCATTGTTCACTGGAAGGCGATCTTAAGGGCGGCGCTTACAACAAAAACAACCCTGAAATTGCTCACAGACTAGGTAGACAAGAGGGGTTAATTTTATGTTAAAGAAACCCTAAGAACCAGATAGGTATCAGACTCGCTTATTTATAGGGCTATCTAAACGAGTGAAGGCCACAGCTAAGGGCCGGTTGCTTGGTTCCTTTGGCAAACGGGGTTTTTTAAAAATACCTTAAAAAAAATAATTTTGAAAATATTTACTTTTTTATATTTTTAAAAATATATTTTTGTAATTTTAAATTTTAAAACTATCCTATTCTAACATATTAAAATTATATTCAATTTTTAAAAATATATATTATATTTGATATATCAAAAATATTAAAAATTTTATATAGTATTTTTTTAAAAAAAAGTTTAAAAGCGTGCTGTATATAATAATTTTCGCTTAACAAATTTATTTTAGATTTTTGATAAAATATAAAATAATTTTAAAAATAATTTTAAATTTATTATATTTATAAATTATTTATTAAAATATTATAAAAAATAAAATATTTATTAAAATATTATATTTTTATTAATTTATAATAAGTCTATAATAAATGTATTACGAAATTTATTATAAATTTATAAATTTTATATAATTTTTTATGAATTTATAATAAAATAACTAAAATATTATTAATATAAAAAGTAAAAATTAAAAAAAAAATGTGACTGACTGTATCATTTTCATTTTTGTTTTGTGATTGAGAACACATGTGTCGGTAGAAACCCAGCCCAAAATATTTGAAAAAAATATATAAATATAAATGTAGCTTTATTGAGAAAAAAATAATTTTAATGTATAATTTTATTTAAAGAAAATAATATTGGAACATGAAAAATTTAAGAATAAAATATATAAAAATTAAATTATTAAAATATAAGAATAAAATTATTATAAAATTATAAAATATTTTTTAAAAAAATGATATATTCTTGAATTTTCTAAAAAATAGATCAAATTTTGGGCTGTGATCTTGTCTGGCTTGCAGATGCAAAGCCCATTAGAAGTCCATATACAAGTGAAAACCAACAAACAAATTCTAATGTGATTTTTTTCAGAAAAACCTTCAAAAATAATTTTTTTTTAAATATCCACTTTTCTTTTTCTCTTTCAAAAATACTCATTTTCAACTTTTAATTTGAAAAATATATCTTTTCAAAGTTATATTTATTATATTAAAAATGTACATTATTTTCATTGTAATATTTTAAAATTTTAAATAGGAAACTTTTTAACTAATATTAATAATTGATAGTATATAGTGATAAAAGTAATATGGATAAATGCTATAAGTTGAGAACAATGAATAGTACATCTCAAAATTTATTGAAAAATTATTTTTACGATTTTACAGAATTAAAAATCGAATTAGAATCAAAGTTTAAGAGTGAGGATGCACCGTAGTTAAAATGGAATTGTCTCACCTGATTAAACTATATATATATAGATATAGATATGTGTGTGTCTGTAGAAGACTCTTCTCTCTTCTTCCTTCTCCCATCTACCACCACCATCACCATCTTCTCTATTTTCTTCTTCATTTCATAAAAGAATCAAGGAAAATCTATCAAGGAAAATCTATCTTTTCGAACAATTTTTTTAAGATAATTAGTTAGAGTATATGAGATGATCAACAAGTAATCAAAGAAAAAGAGGGAAAAGAGAGAAAAAGAGAAATTTTGAAAGAGGTACGTGCTTATATATTTTAATTTGTAAATATTTAAATTTCTATGAATTTTAATATTTGAATTGGTTAATTGAGTTATCTATAATGATTTATTATTAAAAAGTATTGGTTAAATGGATTGATGAGTGAAAAATAAGTTAAAGAAATTTATTAGTGATGAGTATGATTCTTAATTCAATCATTATAAGAATTGAGTGAATTGATATTGTTTTTAGTCATGAGTGATGGTTAAAAATTAATTAATTGATGTTTGAGTAAAGTATTTGATATAGACTCTTTATATGTCAAAGAAACTAATTTTTGATTTATTTTTATCATAGATCCTGAATATGTTGTATTTAAGTGATTGAGTGTGCGAAATACAAAATTTTTGCCCGAAACGGCCAGTGACATGCGTGTCAACGATGATGTGTTTCAACGTTGATAATACGACCAGTGATACGGCCATATCTCTAGACGTGTCATAGCTACTGTAATAAAGAATTAATGACATGGCTAGTGACATACCCATATTGTTAGAAGTGTCAAAACTTTTATAATGCCAGAATAATAACACGGGCAGTGACACGCCCATGTCGTTAGTCGTGTCAAAGCTTCTGTAAGAATGGACAAATGACATGGTCATTGACAAGCCCATGTCGTTGACATGTCACTTGAAGAATTTATCCAAAATAGTTTTTTCCCTTGTCTTTCATATGTGATTCCAGCCTAAATGATTATAAGGTCTCAAAGTATAAAATATTTTTGAAATCAACCCTAAAAAGTAGTGCAATAAATTTTGAATATATGATAAATATGTGCAATACCAAGTGTTGACCAAAACAATTATTCCATTGAAGTGATATATATAATTCAATGTTAATCAAAACTAATAAATTGCCTAAATCATACTGATTTTAGATCTAGCTTTGGATTAAATGGCTAGCCAGAGGGAGGATGATCATAGTGATAGTGGGTACCTCATGCCATTAATAGACACATTGTGTCATCAGTGACAGTGAGCATAATTGCCATTATACATTCTTGAGATTTGGCATTAAAATTGCTACAATGACCCATTATCCAAACCTATGATATGAGTTCAGTGTGTATGAGCATATTTAATGAAGTTATCTATATTGAAAATATATATGAATATGATGTTATGAATAATGGAAGAAATACAAAATAATCATATAAGTCAATTATTTAAAATTGACTTACTGTGTTACAATGTGAAAGTGATTGATAATGTATATATTAATATTTCAAGTGAAAAGTTTTAATGCACGGAATAGAAATATTATATTCAAAATATTGAATTGATCAATAACTTTCTAAGTGTTATAATGATTGAAAATGTATATATTGATATAAGATACAAAGTGCTCCAAAGAATAGTACTAAATTTAAGTGTTAAAATTATAAATTGAATGAAATTATCCTATATGTGAAACTGAAAGTATAACTTATTGAAAAATAAATAAGTGTAATATGATAAATGTTAACAAATGAGAAAGGAAGTTTTAAATAAAATGATTCAAAAAGGGAAAAGTTGCAATACCGAAAATGTAGTATATTATGGTGACTTTTATAAAGTTAAAGTTATTATTTTGAGTAATCAAAATATTATGTTTGTTTGTTATTGAAAATATTTAATATATTAAAATATTTATTAAAACTGAGTATTATTACTATATTTTTGTAAGTATTTTTCTTTAATATTAAGTGACAAAATATGTTTATATAAGCACCACTAAGCTTTGTGTGTTAGAATTATTTTTTGACACGTAGGTATCATGTTATCGGAGCAAGTTAAAAAGCGAAATTAAATATCTCAGAAATTATCTACAGTACACATAGAGATCTTTTGTATATTATACTTGTAAATTATGAAGTATATATATATATATATATATGCAATTTATCTTGGCTATTTGAGAGATTGTACAAATTTATAAACGTGAAAGAAATATATATATTTGGAGAATAAAGTTTTAGATTTCAGTGAATGAATATCAAATCAAGTCATTTATTATATTTTTATTTTGGATTGACAAACTTATGATGGTTATTTGATTTATATTTAATATTTGGTTTATTAGAGATATTAGAGATTTGTTTAAATGTTAGATTTATAAGTGTTGTATTATACATATCGTATTATTATTTGAAAATTTTTGTTAGTAACATTTTGAAAGAAAACTTTGCCGATGAATTGATTAGAGTGCTGATAGTATATTGAGTAACATTCTCTGATAATTTTATGTGAGAATTGTCAGAGGATGCTACATTTAGTGGTATCAAAGTCTGGTTTAAGCATTTTTGGCATGTGGAGTTATGGGAGAAGTGAAATGCAATTGTCTAAGTTATGTGAATTGAATAAGTTAATATGTGTTTTGATACAATTGATATTTCATATGTTTATGGTAGTAAAATATTTTCTAAGAATTGATTGAGAATTCATAGTATATTGTTTGGAGTGCACTAGACCTATTTATGAAAAAGAGAAATATAAAAAGAAAATAAAATATGAGTAGTTAAAAAGATGTATCAAAGTAACACAGTGGAAGTGTAATAAGTTATTGGAATCTGATGAATGAATTATAACATATAGATAAATTTCGAGGATGAAATTTCTTACGAGGGTAAGAATTGTAATGCCCTAAAAATTTCAAGTACTAATTTTCTGCATTAAGTGAATATATGAGTGTACATTAGATTGATTATGATATTATGTGTAGCTTGAGTATTTGAAACTGATAGTAAAAGGTTGACTAAGACCTAATAAGAGTAACATTAAATCTGAGTATGGATAATATCGGTATTTCTAAAACAAAAATTTAAAAAGATAAGAAATTATGAAAATACTCTTATAGTCCCAAAATGAACTTAAGCTGTAATTTAAAAGTAAAATATGGATAATGGAGTTTTAAAGTAGCTAAAGTAATTATTTTTATAATTTTTCGGGGCTAAAAATTGGAGTAATAGTTAATTAAAGAAAGTAAGTGTATTTAAACTATTGTACGAGTGAATATATTGGATAAAAATTCTAAAGCCTATTTAAAGATTTCTAGTGTCTTCTACTCCCTTCTAAAACGTCATACTCATTATCTTCACCTCCATCTTCATCTCTTTTTCTTCTTCTTCTATTTCTCACCATAGAAATCATAGAGAACTAATAGAAAAATTAAGTTTTGATGGATTTTAGCTAATTTAAGCTTGATCTATCAAGAAAAATATCATCAAAATAAAAAATTGAAATGAAAAGTGATGGAAGAGTATTTTTAAAGAGGTTAGTGCTTGTATAATACTTATTTTGCTATTTATTAAATTGATCTTAATTTTTATTAGATATATATTTAATATATTAAAAAATTGAGATATTAAAAAAATTATTATACAACGTAATTTTCTTAAAATTCTTCCAATTATTTGGGCCTTTCTAAAAATGAGAATATGAACTATTTAGGTTTTCCAAAGTTCAAAATGTAATTTTTCCTTTGACTAATCAACAGACTAATAAATTCATACAATTTAGAGATGTACAGTGTTTGAATTTCAGTAGTTGGCCAATCTGACCACTAATAATCAATCGAAAAAATTTATATTTAAAAAGCGACCATTGTATGACGGTTCAATCGGATTCATTGGATTTTATCAGGTTCGATTAGATTTATTAATAAATATATAATCTGAAACTGATCAACTCAATCAATTTACACAGACATAGTAAGTCGGATTAGTCGATTTTAGATTAGATCTGTCGGATTCAAAAATTTTTACGTATCAATAAGTTAATAATTTAAAATAGCTACATTTTTATTGGTTGAGAATAACAGGATTTACATTACATCACTAATTCTATGAATCCTCTTAATTAACTATAAATTCAAAAATTTTAATTATTGACTTAATAATTTAATAATTCAGTACTTACTATTAAGTATAAAAAATCATCATGATTTTTTTTTCTTAATAGACACTTTAATATATATTATTTAAAATAAATAATTTTAGTTTATATATTATAATTAGTGAAAAATATAAGACTTCAATAAAAAAAAATTAAGTTACCAAATCATTAAATTTAATAATTAGAATTGACTTTAAAAACAAGAATACTAACTAATTTAACATAGTAGAGAGTAAAATGCATTGAAAAAAAAATTATAATTTTATAAGTATTAAAGTGTGTGGAGTTGTATATTAAAACATAATTAAATAATAAATATATTCCTTTGAATAATAAATCTACCGTCGATTTCTCTTATAATTTTTTTTAAAAGGAGCGCATGGTGAATCCGTGTGAAAGGCATAAGTAATGCCAATGCAATGCTATGGAAGGTCAGTTAAGCATGCAAAAGTGCGACTTTAATTAGCTGACTTCTCATCATTTAACAATTGTTTACCCTATAAGGTAAATTAATTGATTAATTAATTATATAGCTAGTAATTAATTATGAAACAGATGTATTTCAATGTGAATTAATGTAAGATTTTCAAATTCAAATTAACATAATAGTCAACATGATATTACTTGTTGATTTTGATGGGTCTCAAATATTTTGGACAATTTAGTTGATTTCGAGGGTGTTTCTCAAAATTAAAAGCTAGTCAAAACTGATTATAAGCAGTTTTTAGATTATAAGTTGTTTATTTAAGTGTTTCTGAAAACTTAAATAGTAGATTATAATCTGATTTTAATCAGTTTTTTAAAAATTGGGTTTTGCTACTTTTTTTAAGCAGTTTTGACCAAGTAAAAGACCATACTATCCCTACCTAATCTTCAATATTTCAAATTTGTCCATCCTATACACTTTAGTTCCCATCAAAATTTTTTTACGTTTCTTCTTAAATAAATTTTATTATTATTATTATTATTATTATTATTATTATTGCAAAATAAATTTTGAATTAACATTTAAAAAATTATTTTTTATACAATAAATAAACTCAGGGACAGTTTGGTCATTTTGACAGTTTCTGCAATTAAAAACTAATTATAAACTGATTTTACAGAAACACTTAACTGATTATAAACTGATTATCAGCTGATTATTAACTAGTTTACAGAAACACTTAACTGCTTATTTTTAATCTGATTATAATCTAAAAATCACTTATTCACAATAAGTTGAAAAGCTCCAGTTTTGAGAAACACCATCTCATTGATCTCTAATAAAGCAAGACATTTTTCCTATGCATTTTGCCTCAAGACTTAGTCTATATAGACAGGGCTCCGCATATAATTTATTAATAAAAATTTATAATTTTGTTTTTGTTATTACTCTTTCTTTTCATGGATTAATTTATTTTTTACGATTTATATTACTTTTTTAAAATAATAATAAAAAATGCAAATAACGGAGGCCTCAAAACACATAACTTGTGAAACAATTTATTTTAAATAATTCTAATTTTTAAATTTAATTCCTATCGCTCCTTAAATTTGATATCTCAATCATAAAAAATAAATTCAGTACTGAATAAAAGACATATTGATTTTAAATAAACTTACTCCATTCTCAAATTTAAGTTTGAAAAATATCAAAGTTTATAAATATTTCACCTAACCCATAATTCTCTTATTAAATTGAGTCTAAATCACGAATTAGTATCAAATTAATAATCTCTTTACAGAGGCCTTGATTCTAATATATCGACATTTTTTTTTGAAATCTTTTTAAAAATAAAATTATTTTCAAAAATATCCATTTTTCTTTTTCTCATTTAAAAATACTCATTTTTAACTTTCAATTTCAAAAATTACTCTTTTTTAGATATATATATATATATATATATAGTATATTGAATATATACTAGGGCTGTGCACGAGTCGAATTTGAAACACATCTCCAACCGATTGAACCCGCTAAAACAGCATCTTATAAAACCAATCTCGACCAATATTATGATCATCTCGACTGACCCAGATTAATTTTGGTTTCAGACGGGTTATGGCGGATCAATTCAACTTGGGCCGATCATTTGGACTTTACTTTTGGCTCCATTTTTACAATATATTTTTTTTTTATCAGAATCCACTTGAATTTTAAAAGCTCAGTCATTTTATTCTTAAAGGTTCACTTTTCCTCAACTTTTTCTACACTGAAACTTTTTTTTAACATCATAACATTTACAATCAACTGAATAAATTAATATCCTATATTAAAACCTATTTACAAAATGCTAACATTTACAATCAAATAAATAAATTAATATTCTAGATTCAAATCCATTTACAAAATACAAAAATGATTCATGCAATTGATCAATAATGTTCAAACATATAAAATGCAAATACTAAATAGCTTACCCTTACAACTTTCAATAATGCAAGCAGTAGAAAATACATACATAAATGATCAACTTTTTAGTACTTTATGATTTAACAAAAAATACAAAACACTAAAACTACAGCTACCAAAAAATAAATTACATACATTTAATAGTTTTAGTACTTTCTAATTTTAACAAAAAAAACAAAATAGAAAGCACTAAAACTATAAAATCAGAATATATATATATATATATATATATCAATGAGAGCACAAAATAATTGAGGAATTAGATTATATCATAAACTTCAAACTAGTGATTGGAAGAAACATAACAATCACTTGGAAGAAACATAACAATCACTTGCTTGACTTTCAATAACAAAAAATATATTTCAAAAACAAGAGAAATAGAACAAACGAAATTAGTAAATCATTTCAGTAAACAAATCACTAAGGATACCAATAATAACACATTTTTTCACCAACTAAACACAATCATATTTCAGTAAAATCAACTAATAAAAATAAGCATCTAACATGTCAGATCATAAATTAATAAAAATACCAATAATAACACAATTTTTCACTAACTTCTTTAAATAATCCTATTTCAGTAAATCAACTAATAAAACCATCATATAACAAGTCAGATCATTTAAAAATATACCCACTTCTCATTCAAGTTTAAAATTCTGATCCAACTACTTAAAACCTTAAATTTTAATCCATAAAACCAAACTCAGTAATTAAAACAAGTCACCAGCATGTAGTAACTTAACAATGAATCAAGCAAAATGTATTACATTTGAAATATACAAAACAAACAAAACTCCACATATAACCTAAACGGCATTGCTGTAATAACAAAAAGGAAGTCCACTTCAAAATTCCACCAATCATAATAAAACTACATAACTCCATATAATATACACACTAACCATACTCAAAACAAGGGCAAAAAATAATTCAAAAAATAACATACTGCAAATAATATAGTTACTCATAAAATAAGTAATTCATCTCTCTCCCAAAGAAAAATCAACAGCTACACATTTCTATCAGTCATTAATCAGTATATCTACCAACACAAATATGCACAATTAATTTATAATACATAACAAAATAAAAACATAAAAAACACAAGAAAACTATCTAAGAGAAACAACTTACACTAGACAATAGAGAGAAACAAAATGACAGTCCAATTACTGTTCATTAAGTAAAAGAAAAATTCAGATGTTTACTTTAAAATGAATTACGTTAAAAAAACAAAAAAAGAAATAAAAGAAGAAGATGAAAATGGGCAGAAGAAATGAAGAATAAATCTAAAAATAGAACTATAAAAAAAATAATGAGTAACCTTTCATTGATGAACCTTCATTTCTGTAACTATAATCCCTGAACCTGATGCAGCATCCTTCGCAGTTTCCTTGAACCCTCCAGTGAGTTCTACAATATAAAAAAAATACATTCCATTAAAAATTATATTACATAGAACAGAACAATAAGAAATTAAAGAGAAACAAACTTCTCACATCAGCTGCTTCTATTTGTTCGCTTTCCTTAAGTGCTTCAAATAACTCCGAGTGTTCGAATTCAAAAATAATTGGCTTCAGCCAATTTTTGAGTGCAAACCAAAGCTTTTGCCATTTTAAGAGAAAGAGAACTCCTAAAAACATCCAATACCCCACTACCTGCCACAGTAGATATCGGAACAGCTAGTACATCACGTGATAAATGAGACAATATAGGGAACCTAGCAGCGTTCGCTTTCCACCAACCTAGCACATCAAAATTAGACTCGTCCCCACACTCACAATGCTCATTTAAATATTTATTCAAGTCATTTTGAGCATTTATATTTTCTTGCTGCCTTAAATGATTCCTAAAGGCAGTGCCCGAGCCTTTGAGGCTGCCATTCCTAGTACATTTCTAGAAATTGATGATTAACTAGTTAGATTTTTAGATACAAAAGTTGCAAGCTTGTATGCATTGGAATACCATGCATACAATCAATTTAGTTGGGTTTTGATCCTATCAATCATGCTCTTTGCAACTTTGGACCATAAACATCATTCAAAGACCAAATAATGTATTGTAAATTGCTCTCAGGGTCAAGTATATTACTAATAAAAATTAAAGAATTAATATTTTCAACTTTTCCCCAATATTTCTCATACTTTTCTTTAATGTTTGCAGCCATAATTCCTAACAATTAATCTAAATTAGAACTCCATTTTTTAATTTTAGATTCAATTAATGCTAAATGGTGGAATGCATTACTTGATGTCATAAACAAAGAGCCAAAAATATCCAATGTGACATCATAGAATATTTTCAAAAATTAAAAAAAGTTTCTGGCATTTTCCCAATCAGAACTCATTGGTGGTGTCCCTCTATTCTCATCATCCATAAATAAGCCAAGTAATCCCCATCATCTTCCCCTAATCTCTCAAAAGCCTTCTGAAATTTTATGGCAGTATTAAGCATTAAATACGTTGAGTTCCATCTAGTTGGAACATCAAGGCACACTAAAGATTTGTATTCAATACTTCTTACTCTATGCAACTCTTAAATTTTGCTAACCTAGATGGGGAGCCTCTAATAAACCTAATTACATGTCTAATTGCAGCAATGGAAGGGTGCATATCCCTAAACCCCTCACACACAATTAAGTTTAAAATATGTGCACAACATCTCATGTACAAAAACTCTCCATGCAATACTAAACCTTCCTTCATTTTTTTCTTCAAGTATGCATAGCTCCAACATTAGAGCTTGCATTGTCAACAGTTAATGAAAAATCCTCTTTAAACCTCATTCATTCAAACACAACTCAATATGTCTTTCTATAGTTTCCCCCTTATGATTTGGTATTAGGCAGAAATTAAGGATTCGTTTTGCAATTTCCAATCTCTATCCACAAAATGGGCAGTAAGGGTCATATAGTTCAATTTTTGTACACTGGTCCAATAATTAGTTGTTAGGCATATCCTCTTACAATCTCTCTTCAATAAATTTTTTAGCCTTATCTTTTCATCCAAATACAATTGGAAGCAATCTCTTGCAATAGTTTTCCTAGATGGTACTTTAAATTGAGTACCTACCTTACCCATCATATGCTTGTACCCATATCTCTCAACCACTCTAAAAGGCTGTTCATATACTACAACAAAAACAACAATGGCCTTTCTACATTCCTCTACACTATAAGATTGAGGAACAACCCTTACATCTATACCACCATCTGATTTAGGAGTGAAATTCAAAATTTACTGCTTAGAATTAGACTTTAGGGTGTATTGGTACTTAGGATAATTCTTTAAATGACGAACTAAATTTGAGGTTCCATGTTGCCTTGAATCACACAGATATTTCTTACCACAGTAATTATAGGATGTTGTTGGTTCATCAGCCTCATCTCTAGGCAAGATAGAGAAGTGATCCCAAGCAATGGAAGTTTTTCTAAGACCTGATGCTGGCTGTTTTCTTATTTTCCTGGCAGCAGGTGGCTTTCTTATCTCGCTAGCTAGTTGTTGGTGACTTGGTTCATTAGGTGGTTGTCGTTGTGGTTGTCCTTGTGTTGTAAGATCAATTTATTGATTATCAACCATTTTTTGAATTCCTTAAAGATAATTCAATAAAATTCTATTAATTAGATTGATTATGCACAAGTGATTTGGACTTTTTAATTGCCTCTAAGCAATTAACTAAAGAAAAATAATCGCATATTCATAATTGTCCTTTGATTGCATTTAAGCATTTCAGTATAGGCTAAGTTAATTGAATTTGGATACTATTAAGTTTCACTTACAACTAAGCAATTAATTGTTTAGTACTTTATTTAGGTGTTACATCTTATTAAATTTTATAATACACCAAGTGTTTAATATTTTAATTCTATTTGGATGTTGGATACTTTTTAAGTTTTATTTGCAAATAAGAAACTAATTGTTTAATATTTTAATTCTATATTGATGTTATTAGCTATTTTTAAGTTTTATAATTTATTTGCAAATAGAAAATTTAATTGTTTAATATTTAAATTCTAATTGGGTATGTTGGATCTTATTAAGTTTTATTTGAAACTAAGCAACTAATATTTAATAATTTTATTCTATTTGAAAGTTTATTAAATTAATTGTAAGTTGGATCTTAGTTTTATTTTATTTTTTATACATTTAATAAATATTTCTAAGTTAATTTACAATTAATGTTTAGTAGTTTATTATTTTATTGGATATTGGATTTTGTCAATTTTGGAACACTAAGATAGTTTTTATGTAAGCCTAATTATATATAGTATAAAGGATATTATACTATGCCCTAACAAACTAATAAGGTATTAACTTTTAATATCAACGCACATCAAACATAAATATTCACACATTTCTTACTTAAATTTACATAGCAAAAATACACACACACACACACACACACACACATATATATATATATATATATGCATAAACTACCACACACTAGCATATCAATAATTAAAAGAACTTTGAAATGACCTAACATATAATATGCATTGCATATAATAAGAATAAACCAAACAGTAAGCCTCATTGAAGCTGATCAAGCATCAAAACGTATCTCTACCAACACAGTAATCAGCTATTTGTATTCAATATGAATCAACAAGCATATAAATATATCAAATAGCATTACAAATTATAAAATTTGTAGAATATCAGCAAATTTACAATAGTCAAATAAAAACATTATAAAAATTATACCAAAAAGCATATAAACAAACATACTGAATAATATAGTAAACACTAAACAAAATAATTAATACATATAAACATTATTATATTAACAATATATATATAATTAAATACTAAAATAAAAAATATAATGCTGGTCGCCTCAACTTATATTAGTGATTATCTTCACTCTTTAGTAGTGAGCAATCAGCATCAACCATCAGTTCAAGGTTCGCCATTGGATGTGTATCAAATAGTGCAAAAAAAAACACTCGGTAAAAATTTAATATTTTTTTTTTGCTAAATTTTTTTTTATTTATACCTCAAATAAGGGATGCCCATACAATCAGAAATAATAAGCCCTTTAACATCTTTGGGCAAGGAGTTGAAATCATTGAAAAGAAAGGGTGAACCATAATTACGACTTAATTGTGCTAGCAAATTGGCTACTTGATTACCTTCTCGATGGATATGAGTGATAACGGAGTTAGTAGAATCAAGAAAGTGGCGAATTCTGTCAATCGTAGAACTAAAGTTTTGAGAGAGTTGATACTGAATAAGCTGTACAATTTGGAGAGAATCAACTTCAACATGAAAAGGAGTTGGAATAATGGAAGAGCACCATTCAATTCCATACTTCAAGGCCTGAAGTTCGGCATGCAGAGGGGAAGAGGCCTGGATGAGGAAGCAAGAACCAGCAACAAATTGGCCATATTTATTACGAATAATGATCCCACCCGAAGAACAAGATGAGGTGAAGGAAGCATCCACATTCACTTTGAAATTAAATGAGTTTGGCCGTCTCCAAGAGACCAGTGATAATTGCCGTTTAAGAGAGCCAAAATTTGCAGGTAAAAGATTTGCAAAACCAGTTGTGTTGCCTTTAGCAAATTTCCGGTTCGAATTAATAACTCCCCAGCAGTAGAGAAAGTGGCGCACTTGCTGGATTATCATCGACGTACAGAGTTCTCCATCTCCCCAAGTCTTGCTGCAGTATACACGCCAGGTGAACCAAACAATGGACATGGGGATTAGACGCCTAAGATATCCGGAAAGAGAAGTGGGAAAAGAGACTAGCCACCATGACTTAAATTCCTGTCTCAATGAGGAACAAACACAGTTTCTACTCAGAAAATATGATCCAAGAGTCCTCCACACCTTTTGGATTTGCGGGCAAAAGTAGAATACATGATCTACAGTTCCAGGAGCTATGTGGCAGAATGGACAGCAAAATGGGCCGTGGAAACCCATAATTAATAACCGTTGAGCAGTTGGCAATGCATTAAGAAGGAGTCTCCATGTCAGGAAAGAAATCTTCAATGGAAAAGCTGAGTTCCAGATCATAGAAAAAGATAAGGTCACACAATGTTTGTCTCGGACCGAATCATATAATTGAGAAAACTTTAATGATTTTGTATTATCAACTCTAGCTCCATCAACCTGCGAATTAATAATAGAAGAGGTAATTTCCATTGCAAAATGGTGAATAAGACAAAGTCTTTTCCATGTGCAAGAGGCGGTAGGATTAAAAGACATTGTACCCGATCGCGAGTACCTTTGCCTCATATATTCCGACCATAAGGAAGCAGTATTAGAAAACAACCACCAAAGTTTAACCGAGTAGGTCTTCTGTAACGTATGAAGGGAGCGCAAACCCAAGCCACCTTCATTAGTAGGAAAGCACAATTTATTGAATTTTACCCAATGATAACGATCAAAATTGCCAACACCACCCCACAAGAAATTAGCCATTTTAGACTCAATAGTGTGAATCACCTTAGCAGGAAGTTTCATAGCTGCCATGGTGTGAATCGGCACAGAGCTTAACACATGTTTAATTAATAAAAGCCTTCCCCCATGCGAGAGGAATTTCTTAGACCAACCCATCAGCTTAGCATCCACTTTTTTAATAAGCTCAGAACAGTAGGTAGTTCTGTTAATACCTTGATAGATTGGAGCCCCAAGATAGCTAAAAGGCAAGTTTTTCTTCTTGATAGAAAGCGCGGACTCCAGCCTAGACACCCCAATGGAAGAGATGTTCTTGGAAACATAAATGGAGCTTTTGTCAAAATTAATCAATTGTCCAGAGGCGACTTGATACTTCAATAAAAAAATCTTTAAAATTTCTTATACTAATCACATCACCCCGAATAAAGATCAGTAAATCATCTGCAAAAGCCAAATGTGTAAACACTGAACAAGATCTACCGAGTTTATAAGGCTGAATAGCACCCTCAGAAACAAGCTTGGACAGTCCACGAGAGAAGCATTCAGAAGCAAGAATAAAGAGAAGAGGAGAGAGCGGATCACCTTGTTTCACTCCTCGTTCTGGCTGAAAGAAGCCATAATAAAAACCATTAACACACACAGAGAGTCTCGTAGCAGTCATGTGTTGCATAATCAAATGCACAAAAAAATCAGAGAAACCAAACTTAAGAAGGACTGCTCTGAGATAAGACCAAGAGACTCGATCAAAAGCCTTTGCCATATCCAATTTAATTGCAACGTTTCCCCCCCTGGCTTTCCTGTCCAAGTCATGAATTAATTCATTAGATAAGAGAATGTGGGAGTGAATCGATCTACCTTTAACAAAACCTGCTTGTTCTGGCGAGATAAGCGCCTCCAAAAAGGGGCCAATTCTGTCAGCAAGAATACGGGTGCAAACTTTACTGATGAAGTTAGTAAGACAAATAGGCCTGAATTGAGAGAAGCTTGATGGATTGTCCACTTTAGGAAGTAAGATAATCTGAGAACTACTGAAAGATTGAGGAATTGGAAGTCCGAGAAAGAACTCCTTAACTGCACTACACACATCCCACTGAATGATCTCCCAACATTCTCGATAAAACTTACCATCAAAACCGTCCGGTCCTGGAGCACTGGAGGGGTCGAGTTTCCAAACCGCACTTTTGATTTCAATGACTCCAGGAACAGCTACTAAAATCGCATTCTGAGCTTGAGAAATACAAGATGGAATAAAATCAAGCATAAAATCAAGATTAGTATCATCCACATCTGCTTTGAACAGATTTGAGAAATGTTGGACAGCTTCCTCTCCAATATCTTGTTGAGAATAAATCCAATTACCATCCGCCCGCTTAATACAAGAGATCCGTTGAATCTTTCGAACCGCCTGAACATAAGTATGGAAGAATTTAGTGTTTGTATCACCTTCCTCCAGCCATTTTAAATGGGACTTTTGTTTCCAAAATTTTTCTTCTATCCGAAGCTTATTAATCAAAACTGCTTGCTTTTCATTCCATGCTAACCGGTTAACAGGAGAAGGATCATTAAGGTAAGAATTTTCTGCAGCTTCAGCAGCCACCTCAGCATCCTTAACTGCCGAGAAGATATCACCAAACATTTCCTTGTTCCATGAGCGAATGGATGCCTTAAGATCCTTAAACTTAAGATGTAACCCCTTCATGCCACCCCCATAGCAAGATTTTGTCCATGAATCACGAACCATAGACATAAAGGATGAGTGTGTGAGCCACATATGCTGGAATTTAAATGGTTTGGGAGCAGAAACCAAATTATTCGAACAAAGGAGCAATAACGGGGAGTGGTCTGAAGAAGTTTTACCCAGATGCTTAACCAAAATATTATCAAAAGCATTTAAAAATGAAAGATTGGCTAAGAAACGATCCAAACGTTCCCAAATCCGGCCAGAGCGACGAACTCCAGTCCATGTAAATTTATTCCCTACAAAAGGAGTGTCAAAAAGGCCACAAGAGCTCATACAATCAGAAAAATCTTGTATACTGAGTAAATTAGGTGAACCAGCTCCCAAATATTCAGTTGGGCATTTAACCACATTAAAATCACCACCCACAATCCAAGGGCCAGAAATAGTGCTAGCTAGATGCTCCAGATTCGCCCATAAAGCTGCTCTAGAAGAACGAGAATGAGGACCATAGATAGCAGATAATGTAAATTCAAAACCAGAAGAAAGGGACCGGACAGAACATACAACCTGCTGAATTTTATCAACAAAACTAGTAACAGCGTAGCAAGAATCCTTCCATAAGATCCATATTTTATTAGAGGATGAACAAAAAACATTGGAAAAACCAAACTTAGAAGTAAATGAAGAGGCTGCAGCATTATTGACCATGGGTTCTATGATTATCAATAAATCAATTCTAAATTCAAAACAAAGCTTGTGAAGTCTAAGAGCAGAGGAGCAAATACCTCTGAGATTCCAGCACAGCATATTCATGGAGAAATTATTAAATTAGAAGTTATTGGCTTGGAAAGAATGGCAGCAGCTGAATTAGTTTTCTTTTTCCTCGGCCGGCCAACCTTTTTCTTCGAAACAGCTATAAAGTCATCTTCATTAGCAGCAGATTGGAGCTTACGAGTAATAGTTAAGCCCGATTTAACCAAATCACTCAATGGAATATCAGCACCCGTATCCACATCTCCATCTGAATTATGGCCCATAGATATTGCATCTGGTTCAGGTTGCTCTACTTCAGAATGGCAACCGGACACCAAGAAGTTTTTATCCTGTATAGAGACCAGCTCACTTGCTAAAGCAGTATCTGATGCCAAAGGAGAGTTGCAAACAGGAGGTTCTCTAGAAGAGGGGGCAGCAGTTAAATTATGAGGAAAGTTTAGAGAGGCTTCAGGCAAAGGAACTGATGGAACAGCAGGTTCTGTAGGCGACTTACCCATAGAAGTTACATCGTGAGACAAATTATTAATCGCTTCCTCTGAGTGAAGTTTATTGATTGTATTATTACCTGTATCAACCTCAGCAATAGATGGTATCTTCGGCACCCATGTTTTCGCAACAACTGGTGCTTGAGTTATCGAATTTGGTTCCCTTGATGCTAACTGATTCCCACATGCAGGGAAAGTATGGCCAAGCTTTTCACAATGAGAGCAAAATTTAGGAAGATTTTCATAAACCACACTCTGAAAAAAGCCACGCTGAGAGCCATTATTAATCCAAAGTCTAGAGGGCAGATCTTTGGATAGGTCCAACTCAATACAAATTCTAGCAGTTGAGGGTCTCGATTTCATGGCAGTAGCAGCATCCAATTTTAGAGGATTCCCAATCAATCGACCAATTTTGTACAAGGCTTCCTTATGAAATAAATGAATTGGTAATCCCTCAAAAATTACCCAAACTGGAACAAGGGGATTATCAACATTTGATCGGAACAGAGGTGTCCACTTGGAAACAGCCATTGGAAAACCATTAAAATACCAAACATTACGTAACCAACATCTCAAATAATCGACTTCAAGATCAAAATTAATGAGTATGTGAGAAGAATCCACAAGACCAATTGTAAAAGAGCCCTTGAAACCCACAGCATCCATTGATTTTCTTAAAACAACCATAGACGGCCGACCTGACCGAAAGGATCCGATTAAGGCAAACTGGAACGGATGTGATAGCGTTAAAACATCTTCATCAGTGAAAGAAATGGATGGCACCCCCTTAAACTTGCCAAAACCATCCTCAGAGAGGACCCGATTACTCAGAGCTGAAGTAAAAGATCTTGAATCATCAAGAGCAACAAGAGAAGATGAACCAGTTACTGCAGCCGCATAAGATCGGCCGGCAGGCTCAGGCGGAGCCGCCGCCGATTGAAGAGGTTCGATCGCCGTTTTGGGGTTTTATCAGAACAAGAACTTTCGTGACCTCTTTTTTTTCAATTTAGTAAAAATTTAATATATATATATATATATAAGTAATATAAGTAAATATATATTAGCCGATTAAATAATACATTTAAATACAGTAAATATTTTTTAATATAAGATCATTTATTTTCACACTCAAAATATTTAATAATTCAAAATACAATAAGATTATACAGTGTCTAAAATTTTAATAATATATAAGTTAATTACTAATACAAATACAAAATATAAAATTATAATTTTTAATAAAAAAAATAATATATAAAAAATTTAATAATTCATAATATATATTAAAAAATAATTATATTCTACAACTTAATAATTATACTATATAATAATTTTAAATCACTTACATAATATAATTTTTAATTATATATTAATTATGTACAAAAAAATTATTATTGTGTTTTAATGATATATAAATAATTGAAAATAGTTAAATTCAAAAGATTTATATTTATATTCTGTAAAAATATTTATTTATTTACATAATATAATTTAAAATTATTTATTAATTATATATAAAAAATTAAAGTAATTTAATTATATATAAATAAATTGAAAATTTAATAATTTATATAATTCTATTCTAAATTTCTAATAAATTACCTAAATAATTTAAATATAATAAACTACTAAAATAACTTTAATAATTAATTAAATATATAAAATTATTATCTATTAATATTCTGTATAATGTATACATATAATTATATGTTATAGTTTATAATTAAAAATAATAATACACAGTTTATACTGATGACTTGATATAAATTTATATATAAAAAAATTTCTCCCGAAATTTTGTTTAAATATTACTTTTAATAAATTAAAAATAAAAACTTTAAAGAACAAGCAAAATCAACACAAACTTAAACATATATCAACAATCAAACCGAAAATCAAATCAATTAACCAAACAGAATCAAATTTATAATATACTAAAACAGATATAATACATTCATCTATAAAACCCTCAACATTAAATAAATATTAACCACCAGTAGATCTACCATAATTGGTAAATTACTGATCTAACAAAAAAAACGCAAAGCCACAAAAAAATCAATAAATGAAAACCACAAATAAACAATCATCCGTTAAAAAGTTTTATTTATTCATAAAGTCTATATATTATTACAAAAAAAAAAATTCATTTAAACACATAAACATTAACCACAAATAAATGCACAAGCAAAATCAATTACAAATAAATTTTTTATATAGAAATGACATGTACTGGCATTTATTATATAGAAAAATATCAAAAGTAAAAAAAAAAGAGCAGATGAAAAAAAATGATATGTAGTAGCAGATCGACTTATTCTACTGACTAAACACTCAAAATTATTAATAGCATTCAAAGCAAAACCGAAATACAGAACTAAACTAGAATCGAAATACATATATTTATAAACTAAATATAAAAAATAAAATAAATATCAATATACCTACCATAATCTGTAGATTTATTGATCTAACAAAGAAAACGCTGAAAACACAAATAAATCAGTCAAGAATGAGTTAAAAAATTTTGATTTTTTCAATAAATGCACATTCATTGTAAAAGAAAAGGTTTGAAATCCTCACCTAGTAGCCGAGAAGGAGACTGATTATGACTGTGTTCGCCCTAAACCCACAAAATAACTTCGATTAACTATTGCTATGTGAGAATAAACGAAAAAAAAATAGAGAAATATAGTTACAGATGATTGAAAAAGGTGAAGAAAGGCCGGCCAGAAAACATAGATGAAAAGAGAGAGGAGGCAGAGAGGCTAGGGGAGAGAAGAATTCTCTAGAAGCCCCCCTGAATCGAGAGAGAACAGAGAGGAAAATCAGAGAATTGAGAGAGTTCTAATTTTTGAGAGAGAGGGGAGAAATGAGTTAATGCGGCCGGCTTAGGTAAACTTCAGCCACTTAAGGATGCTTATATATGCATCTCGGACGGCGTTGTTTTCTCCTATGGAAAATGACGCTGATCAATATGTATATATATTAAAATATATTTATTTAAATATTTCGGTCGGATTCGATTTTCAATGAAATAAAACTCATTAATCCGACCAACCACCCGAATATAAAAGTTTTATTAAGTCTCCACTTGATTCTATCCAATTTTAGAGTCTAATTTGATCGAATTCACCCGTTTTATTTCGTTTCGGTCAGGTTCAGGTGGGTTATTAAATCTGTCAAGTCCTAACATATACACCATTTTTTAATAGGTATTCATTAAAAAAAATTTTAATATATTAAAGTATATATAAAAATAAGATTTTTTTAAAAAAATTAAAAACAGCATTATACAAATATAATTTGTGCACGCGCGCGCATGTGTTTGATTAATGCTTATTTTGGTTAGCGGTTGAAAATTAACAGTTCACGTTTTAGCTTTTAATCGCTAGTGTAAAATTTTTAGTAAACAAGTTGAATGCATGCGTGCCGATGTGATTTTTTATCGTATAATAAAATTTTTATTATATATATATATTATTTTATATTTATTTAGTTATTATTTATTAAATATATAATAATTTATTTTTATATATTAATAATTTTAGTTAATAAATTTTATTTAATATAATTATTAATTATTATTATATTTGTAATAAATAACATTGAAATATAACCTAATTTTTTATATTTATATAATAATAGTTTCATATAATAAATTATGAGATACAAATAATATATAAAGAAATAAATAACTATACCACATGATATTTTTATATTGTATATAAATATTATATGATAATCTATTTTTTATTTATTTTTAAATTTTAGTCAATAAATTTTTTATATGTAAAATATTTTTTATAATATTTTATTTTCACACATATTAATAATTTCATAAAATATTTATTAAATATATAAACTTTGATCTTTATATATTAATATTTTCAGTTATTAAATTTATATTAATAATCTAATAAATACATAAATTAATAATTTAAGTTAAAAATAGTATTAATAATTTATTAGATGCATAATCTTTTATATTCATATATTGATAAGTTATTTTACTAAATGCAACAAAAAATATTTTTTTAATATAATATATATTTGTATTTTGTGGCACCATATAATATTTTTATTTTTCTTGATTTATATATATAAATATATATGAGGAATGTCAAAAATTATATGTTTTATTATTCAATTTTTAAAAAATATATATCAATTATAATTATAAATAAATTATTTAATTTAAAACTAATTTATTATGAATGTTAAGAATTATATATTTTTTACTTTTTAAAATTTTAAAAAATATATAATTATATTATTAAATTATATTAATGTATAATTAATTTATAAAAGATTAAAAGTCACAAATATAATTTATTTATTATTAAATTTTATACAAATTATTGAAATTAAATAACAAATTAATAAAAATAAGAAAAAATATGGATTAACTATTTTTAAAATTTGGTGACGTGGCAACCTTAATTTATAAATAATTTATTATAAATATTAAAAGTCATATTTTTTTAACTTTTTAAATTTATAAAAAATATCAATCAATCAATATTATTAAATTACATTAATATAAAATTAATTAATAAAAATTTTAAAATAAAAAATATAATTTAGTTAATTAATATTATTAAATTATATTTATTTATAATTATTTATTAGAGGAAGATTAAAAGATAAATATAATTTATTAATTATTAAATTTTAAATTTTTTCTAAATTATTAAAATTAAATAAAAATTAAATAAAAAATAAAGTAGTCATTTATAAAAAATAATGAGGTGGCAACCTCAAAATAATTCTATTTTCTTTAGCTTTTATATAATAATATACATATAGATTCTATATTCAAATAGTATTTTAAAAATTTTGGCGATTAATAATTCAAAATTATAAATCTAAACGCGTTTGGTGACCGAAATATGATTTCCAGGATAAGGTGCAAAGCCTTGACCAGAAGGTCTCTTGTTTATTGACTTCATTTTGACTTAGATTCTCCTAACCTTTTTGCACGATTGCTTTTATTAGTTGCTTGTATAGTTATATTCATAATATATATTTTGGCAAATTTTAAAAAGTGAGATGGGGTGATAGAAATCACCCCTCCTTTAACTAAATATTTCACTTTTTAAATATATAATATTTTTAAAATTTAAAGAAAAATATTTTATTTCGACCTACTTATAATTTTTAAGATACGTGATACTAAAAAAATTTGACTTTTTCAACAAATTTAAATATTATTGTAAAAAATACTTATTTAATAATAAAAACTAAAAATAAAAATAAAATCATAAAAGAACTCTGAAAAAAAAAACTAAATCTTTTAAAAACTTGAAATTGAAAAATAAATATACATTAATTTTAAAAAGAAAAGGTTTAAAATCCTCATCTAGTAGACGAGAAGGAGACTAACTGTGACTGTATTCGCCCTAAACCAATAAAATAACTTCGATTAACTACTACTATGTGAGAATAAACGAAAAAAATAAAGAAATATAGTTACAGATGATTGAAGAAGGTGAAGAAAGACCAGTCGAGAAACATAGATGAAAAGAGAGAGGAGGCAGAGGCTAGAGGAGAGAAGAACTCTTTAGAAGCTCCCTGAATCAAGAGAGAAATATAGAGGAAAATCAGATAATAGAGAGAGTTCTAATTTTTGAGAGAGAGGAGAGAAATGAGTTAATGCGGTTGGCTCGAGTAAACTTCAGCCACTTAAGGATGCTTATATATGCATCTCAGACGGCGTCGTTTTCTCCTATGAAAAATGACGCCAATCAATATGTGTATATATTAAAATATATTATTTAAATATTTCAGCCGGATTCGATTTTCAATGAAATAAAAATTATTAACCCGACCGACCAC
This sequence comes from Garcia nutans, assembly GCA_947685225.1. NCBI lineage: Eukaryota > Viridiplantae > Streptophyta > Magnoliopsida > Malpighiales > Euphorbiaceae > Garcia > Garcia nutans. Next base: position 3,209,727 of record CANTUV010000060.1, read on the forward strand.
CCGAGCCCAAAAATTTTATTAAGTCCACTTGATTCTATCCAATTTCAAAGTCTAATCCAACCGAATTTGTTCGTTTTATCTCAATTCGGTCAGGTTCAGATGGTTTATTAAATCTGTCCAGTCCTAATATATACTCCATTTTTTAATAGGTATTCATTAAAATTTATTTAATATATTAAAAGTATATATAAAAATAAGATTTTTTTAAAAAAAAATTAAAAACAGCATTATACAAATATAATTTGTGCTCGCGCGTACATGTGTTTCATTAATGCTTATTTTGGTTAGTGGTTGAAAATTAGCAGTTCACGTTTTAGTTTTAAATCGCCAGTGTAAAATTTTTAGTAAACAAGTTGAATACCTGCATGCGGATGTGATTTTTTTTTATTGTGCAATAAAATTTTTATTATATATGTGATATTTTATATTTATATATTAATAATTTATTAAATATATAATATTTTATTTTTATATATTAGTAATTTTAGTCAATAAATTTTAATTAATATAATTATTAATTATTATTATATTTGTAATAAATGACATTAAAATATAATCTAATTTTTTATATTTATATAATAATAGTTTCATATAATAAATTATGGGATACAAATAATATATAAAGAGATAAATAGCTATACCACATAATATTTTTATATTGTATATAAATATTACATGATAATCTTTTTTTTTTATTTATAAATTTTGGTCAATAAATTTTTAACAAATTTTTTATATGTAAAATATTTTTTATAATATTTTATTTTCACATATATTAATAGTTTTAGATAAAATATTTATTAAATATATAAATTTTTATCTTTATATATAAATATTTTCAGTTATTAAATTTATATTAATAATATAATAAATATACAAATTAATAATTTAAGTTAAAATAGTATTAATAATTTATTAAATACATAATATTTTATATTCATATATTGATAAGTTAGTTTACTAAATGCAATAAATAGTATTTTTTAAATATAATATATATTTGCATTTTGTGGCACCATATAATATTTTTATTTTCCTTAACTTATATATATAAATATATATGAGGAATGTCAAAGATCATATGTTTTATTATTCAATTTTTAAAATTTTTAAAATATATATATTAATTATTATTATTATAAATAAATTATTCAATGTAAAATTAATTTATTATGAATGTTAAGAATTACATATTTTTTTAACTTTTTAAATTTTTAAAAAATATATAATTATATTATTAAATTATATTAATGTGTAATTAATTTATAAAAGATTAAAAGTCACAAATATAATTTATTTATTATTAAATTTTATACAAATTATTAAAATTAAATAACAAATTAATAAAAATAAGAAAAAATATGGATTAACTATTTTTAAAATTTGGTGATGTGGTAACCTCAATTTATAAATAATTTATTATGAATATTAAGAGTCATATTTTTTTAACTTTTTAAATTTATAAAAAATATCAATCAATCAATATTATTAAATTACATTAATATAAAATTAATTAATAAAAATTTTAAAATAAAAAATATAATTTAGTTAATTAATATTATTAAATTATATTTATTGTAATTATTTATTAGAGGAAGATTAAAAGATAAATATAATTTATTAATTATTAAATTTTAATTTTTTTCTAAATTATTAAAATTAAATAAAAAATTAATTAAAAAAAATAAAGTAGTCATTTATAAAAAATAATGAGGTGGCAACCTCAAAATAATTCTATTTTCTTTAGCTTTTATATAATAATATACATATAGATTCTATATTTCAAATAGTATTTTAAAAATTTTGGCGATTAATAATTCAAAATTATAAATCTAAACGCGTTTGGTGACCGAAATATGATTTCCAGGATAAGGTGCAAAGCCTTGACCAGAAGGTCTCTTGTTTACTGACTTCATTTTGACTTAGATTCTCCTAACCTTTTTGCACAATTGCTTTTATTAGTTGCTTGTATAGTTATATTCATAATATATATTTTGGCAAATTTTAAAAAGTGAGATGGGGTGATAGAAATCACCCCTCCTTTAACTAAATATTTCACTTTTTAAATATATAATATTTTTAAAATTTAAAGAAAAATATTTTATTTCGACCTACTGGATACGCTCAGATTAATTTATAATTTTTAAGATATGTGATACTAAAAAAATTTGACTTTTTCAACAAATTTAAATATTATTGTAAAAAATACTTATTTAATAATAAAAATTAAAACTAAAAATAAAATTATAAAAGAACTCTGAAAAAAAAACTAAATCTTTTAAAAACTTGAAATTGAAAAATAAATATACATTAATTTTAAAAAGAAAAGGTTTAAAATCCTCACATAGTAGACGAGAAGGAGACTAACTGTGACTGTATTCGCCCTAAACCAACAAAATAACTTCGATTAACTACTACTATGTGAGAATAAACGAAAAAAATAAAGAAATATAGTTACAGATGATTGAAGAAGGTGAAGAAAGACCAGTCGAGAAACATAGATGAAAAGAGAGAGGAGGCAGAGGCTAGAGGAGAGAAGAACTCTCTAGAAGCTCCCTAAATCAAAAGAGAAATATAGAGAAAAATCAGATAATCGAGAGAGTTCTAATTTTTGAGAGAGAGGAGAGAAATGAGTTAATGCGGTTGGCTCGAGTAAACTTCAGCCACTTAAGGATGCTTATATATGCATCTCAGACGGCGTCGTTTTCTCCTATGAAAAATGACGCCAATCAATATGTGTATATATTAAAATATATTATTTAAATATTTCAGCCGGATTCGATTTTCAATGAAATAAAAATTATTAACCCGACCGACCACCCGAGCCCAAAAATTTTATTAAGTCCACTTGATTCTATCCAATTTCAAAGTCTAATCCAACCGAATTTGTTCGTTTTATCTCAATTCGGTCAGGTTCAGATGGTTTATTAAATCTGTCCAGTCCTAATATATACTCCATTTTTTAATAGGTATTCATTAAAATTTATTTAATATATTAAAAGTATATATAAAAATAAGATTTTTTTAAAAAAAAATTAAAAACAGCATTATACAAATATAATTTGTGCTCGCGCGTACATGTGTTTCATTAATGCTTATTTTGGTTAGTGGTTGAAAATTAGCAGTTCACGTTTTAGTTTTAAATCGCCAGTGTAAAATTTTTAGTAAACAAGTTGAATACCTGCATGCGGATGTGATTTTTTTTTATTGTGCAATAAAATTTTTATTATATATGTGATATTTTATATTTATATATTAATAATTTATTAAATATATAATATTTTATTTTTATATATTAGTAATTTTAGTCAATAAATTTTAATTAATATAATTATTAATTATTATTATATTTGTAATAAATGACATTAAAATATAATCTAATTTTTTATATTTATATAATAATAGTTTCATATAATAAATTATGGGATACAAATAATATATAAAGAGATAAATAGCTATACCACATAATATTTTTATATTGTATATAAATATTACATGATAATCTATTTTTTATTTATTTATAAATTTTGGTCAATAAATTTTTAACAAATTTTTTATATGTAAAATATTTTTTATAATATTTTATTTTCACATATATTAATAGTTTTAGATAAAATATTTATTAAATATATAAATTTTTATCTTTATATATAAATATTTTCAGTTATTAAATTTATATTAATAATATAATAAATATACAAATTAATAATTTAAGTTAAAATAGTATTAATAATTTATTAAATACATAATATTTTATATTCATATATTGATAAGTTATTTTACTAAATGCAATAAATAATATTTTTTAAATATAATATATATTTGTATTTTGTGGCACCATATAATATTTTTATTTTCCTTAACTTATATATATAAATATATATGAGGAATGTCAAAAATCATATGTTTTATTATTCAATTTTTAAAATTTTTAAAATATATATATTAATTATTATTATTATAAATAAATTATTCAATGTAAAATTAATTTATTATGAATGTTAAGAATTATATATATTTTTAACTTTTTAAATTTTTAAAAAATATATAATTATATTATTAAATTATATTAATGTGTAATTAATTTATAAAAGATTAAAAGTCACAAATATAATTTATTTATTATTAAATTTTATACAAATTATTAAATTAAATAACAAATTAATAAAAATAAGAAAAAATATGAATTAACTATTTTTAAAATTTGGTGATGTGGTAACCTCAATTTATAAATAATTTATTATGAATATTAAGAGTCATATTTTTTTTTAACTTTTTAAATTTATAAAAAATATCAATCAATCAATATTATTAAATTATATTAATATAAAATTAATTAATAAAAATTTTAAAATAAAAAATATAATTTAGTTAATTAATATTATTAAATTATATTTATTTGTAATTATTTATTAGAGGAAGATTAAAAGATAAATATAATTTATTAATTATTAAATTTTAAATTTTTTCTAAATTATTAAAATTAAATAAAAAAATTAATTTAAAAAAAATAAAATAGTCATTTATAAAAAATAATGAGGTGGCAACCTCAGAATAATTCTATTTTCTTTAGCTTTTATATAATAATAAACATATAGATTCTATATTTCAAATAGTATTTTAAAAATTTTGGCGATTAATAATTCAAAATTATAAATCTAAACGCGTTTGGTGACCGAAATATGATTTCTAGGATAAGGTGCAAAGCCTTGACCAGAAAGTCTCTTGTTTATTGACTTCATTTTGACTTAGATTCTCCTAACCTTTTTGCACGATTGCTTTTATTAATTGCTTGTATAGTTATATTCATAATATATATTTTGGTAATTTTTAAAAAGTGAGATGGGGTGATAGAAATCACCCCTCCTTTAACTAAATATTTCACATTTTAGATATATAATATTTTTAAAATTTAAAGAAAAATATTTTATCTCGACCTGCTGATATGTTCAGATTAATCTATAATTTTTAAGTTATGTAATACTAAATGATTAAATTTTTTTTGATAATATTTATTTTTATCATTATTTTTTTCATCAACAAAACTGAAGTAATAATAAGTCAGTTATTTGACTTTTAAAATTATTTTTTTAAACTATGTTGTGTTTATTTTATTTATAATATTTGATTTAATTTTTAGTTTAGTTGGTGACATTATTGTATTTAAAAAATAAATATAACAAAAACATTTTTTTATTGTTTTTATAAATGAATCTTTTTAGACATAATATTGCATGGATAATCAGATGTAATTTGATTAGGCTTTTTTATTTTTAAAATAAAAAAAATAAAAAGTTTCATATCTGAATCTCTCAAAGCACAAAAAGTTTATTATTAATTTGACAAGAAATGCTTCTTTTCCCACTTGAAAATCACTCCCTTTTCCTTCTCATTTTGTAGTCATGCATGATAGAGATTAAAGATGATAAAAGAGAAATTAATTGTTTATAAAAAGCAAAGAAAATAAATTCTTTAAAGAAGAATCAAAGTAACTTTTTTTAAAAAATTTATATTATTCTTTAGAGCACTCCATGCATTTATAATAATTTCCAACAAATGGTTGTTAAGAATTAATAATACATTCTTTTAACAACAACAACAACAACAACCATAATAATAATAATAATAATAATAATAATAATAATAATAATAATAATTCAAAAAAAATAAATTCGAAGCTTATTATTATTAAAAATAAATTCGAAGCTTATTATTATTAAAAATAAATTTGAAGCTTATTATTATTATTATTATTATTATTATTATTATTATTATTATTATTATTATTATTATTATAATAATAATAATAATAATAATAATAATAAATAATAATAATAATAATAAACAACAGAGAGAAACCCTAATACCAAGACTTCCTCTGTAAATGGTGACGGCTCCGCCTGGGCCGGCCACCAAGTCCTTCCTAGATGCCCTTCGTCAATCACCTGATGTGCAGTCCATTGATCGTTCGTTTTCATCCGTGAATAAGGGTGGCTTGATGCCGAGGAAAACTCACAAAGGAATTCCTGCTGTGCAATTTTCAGCAGAAGAAATCACGAAGTTTGCTCAGCCATTTCGTTTTGCTCTCGTTGGTCACTTCTCATCTGGTCGACCAGGTATGAAACTTCTGCATAAATGCTTCGTCTCAATTGGTTTTAAGGGTGAATTTACATTGGGTCTCTTGAATGAATGGGATGTATTGATTAATTTCAAGACTGAAGATGATTACTTGAGGTGTTGGCTTCGCCAACACTGGTTCTTTCATGGCTACGGAATGCGAGTTTTTAAATGGACAACAGATTATAATGCTCACTCGGATAGTCCTATTTTTCCTGTGTGGGTTTCATTTGAAGCATTACCTATTCATTTTTTTGGTAAAGAGGCTTTGAAGGATATAGTTTCGCCAATTGGTGTCCCTCTTATGGTGGATTCTGCTACGGCGAACTTAACTCGCCCTTCGGTAGCTCGGGTTTGTATTGAAGTTAATCTAATGGAGGATCTTCCAGAAAAAATATGGATCGGTGATGACAGTAAAGGTTTCGCTCAACATGTGCATTATGAAAACAGACCTACTTACTGTTCATGTTGTTCTAAATTGGGACATATGGCTACCAATTGTGGAAAACATGTTAATACTGAAACTGTTGTGCCAAAAATCACTGAAAAGGTTTGGATTCAAAAATCGGATCAGCCTGCTGCTAATAAATCCATCCCTACTGCTGCTAATAAATCTGCTCAAGTTGAGAAACCTACCCAAACCAAAGAATCTGCTCAAACTGATCAACCCAAACATGTTGCTGTGCAAGTTGCTGGAAACTCAAAAACTTCTTTAGACGCTTCTGTTCCTGCCCAAGCTGACAAACCCGATACTCAAGCTGCCTTGCAAGCCACTGTTCACGCAGCTGAAAATAGTGAGGCAGCTCCTCCAACCTCAGTTTTTGCTACTGTCTTTACTGGTGAATTGCTGGGAAAGCCTTTGGTTAAATTGGTGGATCCATCTGATTTTACTTTGGCTCCTAATGTATCAACTGGTGATATTGTTGAAATACCAACTGAAAACATTGCTCTTGTTCGAGACTCCACATTTACAGTTGCTAACACAGAAAAGGAGCAGGCTGCTACGGTGATGGAAAAATTGGATTTTTCCAAAAATGTGGTCCAAGATGATGATTGCATACAATTGGTTGTGAGTGAAGAAGAGGAAAGCTCTGCCTCGGATTATGAAACCCTTCATTCCGATGATAATGCTGTCCAAAACACAACTCAGAAATTAAATGTTTCTCAAGATCAACCTATAGATGATGAGGGATTCCAGGAAATCAAGAAAAGAGGTCGGCCTAGAGGTTCAAAGAATAAAACAAAGAAGACCAAGAATATCTTTAAATCTCTTGCCAAACATCACACCCCCCAATGAATTTACTCATTTGGAATGCTAGAGGTATTCGTTCTTCTCTAACTCGTTTACGTCGTCTTTGTAAAGTGCATAAGCTTGGTTTGGTTGTTTGCATTGAACCCTTGGTTAGTAGCCAACATTGTCTTATTTGGGCAACTAGGCTTGGATTTAAAGAAATTACTTGCTCTAGAGATAACAAAATTTGGATTATGTGGCATGCACATTTGTTTTCTGTTACTAATTTTACTCATGGCTCTCAAGTTCTATCTTGTGATGTTATTTGCCATGGGTCTGGTTTCAAGTTTCTACTTTCGTCTGTTTATGGCTATCACTCTAGAGCTAATAGGCAGCATCTTTGGGATTCCTTCCGAGCTTTATATGATTCTAGCATCTTTGGGACTCCTTGGATTATCGGGGGAGATTTTAATATTATTAAATCTATTGCTGAATACAAGGGTAATGGATCTCCAGATATGCTTGGGATTCAGGATTTTGTTGACTGTATTAATGACTGTGGATTGATTGAAGCTCCCAATTCTGGTGCTGAATTTTCTTGGTCTGGTACTCGTTCTAATGGCAAAGTTTGGGAGAAACTTGATCGTATCTTGGTTAACCTTGATTTTTGTGATGCTTTTGACACTTTTGAAACTAGGTACTTGAGCAGTATCTCTTCTGATCATGCTCCTATGCTCTTTTCTTGCAAGAATAGAACTACTCCTGTGCCTAAGCTTTTCAAATTCCAGCATATGTGGGTTTCCCATAATTCTTTTATACCTTTTGTTAAGCAGCATTGGCCTTCTTCTTTTAATGGGGGTGGCATGCATGGTTTATTTGCCAAACTTTGGGAGCTCAAAAAGCGTCTTCAAACATGGAACAAAGAAACTTTTGGTAACATATTCTATGGGATTACAAAAGCTGAATCCGATCTGGAGAAGGCTGAGGCAATCTACAACAGAGACTCTACTGACCAACATTTTCAGGCTTGGCAAGACAATCAGGCTAACTTAATGCGATTGCTTAAGCTTGAAGAAATCTATTGGCAGCAAAAATCCCACATTGATTGGATTAGGGATGGTGACAGAAATACAAAATTCTACCACAATTTTGTCAAAATGCGAAGGCATCTCCACCGGATCAATTCCATTACTGACATTTATGGTGCTAGAATCACCAATCAAGATTTGATTGGCCAGGAGGCTGTTAGATTTTACTCTGATCTATTTGGTTCATCTGCTCCTGATAATTCTGTTGCTACTGATTATGTTTTATCCTTTATTCCTACTTTGGTCACTTCTCAGGATAATGCAGCTATCTCTTTTGTCCCTGAGAATGAAGAAATTAAAGCTGCAGTTTGGCAACTTAATCCCAACAGCGCTCCTGGCCCTGATGGTTTCGATGGTTTCTTTTTCAGAAGCTGCTGGAATATCATATGGTGGGATGTTTGTAGTGCAGTCAAGGAGTTTTTCCTTGGTATTCATGCTCCCTGTGCTTTTGGAAGTGCCCAAATTATCTTACTTCCGAAGAATGACAATCCAACCTCTTTCCAGCATTATAGGCCAATCTGTTTGGCTACTTTCATCAGTAAGGTGTGTACTAGAATCCTTACTAACAGACTTTCTCCTGTCCTTGACAAACTCATCTCTGAAGAACAAGCTGGTTTCATGAAGGGAAGATCTATTCAGGCTCAAATTATGCTGACTAATGAGCTCATTCATGATCTGGATAGGAACACTAAAGGATACAATCTAGCTTTGAAGCTTGATATGGCTAAGGCATTCGACAGAGTCTCCTGGTCTTTTCTCCAGTCTATTTTACAGAGGTTCGGTTTTTCTTCCTTGGTGATCAATTTAATTATGAACCATCTCTCTGCCTCCAGATTTTCTATATGTGTTAATGGGAGAAACTATGGCTTCTTTCAACCCAAGAGAGGAGTCAAGCAGGGCGATCCTTTATCACCTTTTCTCTTTATTCTTGCTTCTGAGGCTTTTTCCAGGGGTTTCAAGGCTCTGATTGCTAACGGGAATATCAAACCTTACAGGTTATTTAGGAAATGTCCTACTATTTCTCACTTGGCTTTTGCAGATGATCTCATTGCCTTTGTCACTGGAGATGACCAGTCTATTAGGGGTTTTCGGAGTTTCCTCACCACTTATCAGGAAGCTTCTGGCCAACTAATTAATTTTGAGAAAAGTGCTCTTTATTGCTCCTCTTCAGCTGACTCATCCACTATTCAGAATTTCGAGCAGGCTCTCAACATCAAAAAAGGTAATTTCCCCTTCACCTACCTGGGTACTCCTATCCACCAAGGTATGCACAAAACTATACACTGTCGGGATCTTCTTGCTAAAATTGACATCAAGCTTGTGGGTTGGTTGAAGAGTTTTCTATCCCCAGGTGGCCGTGTTATTTTAATTAATCATGTCATTGCTTCTTTTCCACTTCATATGATGAGTTCAGTGACTATACCGAATCCTGCAATCAGTCTCATTTATAGCAAATTTGCCAACTTTTTTTGGGGCTCTGATCATGAATCACATAAACATCATTGGGTTAGATTCTCTAAACTCCTTTATCCTAAGGAGGAAGGTGGTCTCGGCATTCGATCTTTACATGTGGTTCAAGAAGTCTTCTCTATCAAGATCTTATGGATGTATTTTCAAAAACACAATCTATGGGCTAAATACATGCATGGAAAATATTATAGAAAAGGAGAGTTTCACTATCTTCCTGTCGATTCTCATGGGTGGAAACGGATTTGCAGGACTTATGATAAATTCAAAAGTTTCCACCATGATGGCCAGCCACTTATTGATCATTTGCAAGAGCCTGGACATGTTTTTAAATTTGGTAGCATTTATGAGAGCATTCGGCCAAAGAAAAATAAACACCTCTCATTTGCTTCACTTTGGGACTCTACCATTCCTACACGTTTATCTATCCTTGGATGGAGGCTTCTCCATTCGGCTCTTCCTCTTCCTGCAAATCTGCAACGTCTTGGTATCCAAATTGTTTCTATTTGTCAATTCTGCAGGAAAGCCGAAGCTTCTACGGATCATATGTTCTTTGATTGTTGTGCAATTCACAAAATATGGAGATACTTCAAGTTGCAAATCCTACCTAATGACAGAAGCATTTCTTCTAATCTTAAGAATGAAATGGTGAGCTGGTGGCTTCATGCTCGGTCGGATAATACTCGAAGTAAACTTTGCAGGCTAATCCCTCTTCTAATTGTTCACAATGTTTGGTTGGCATATTGTAAGCTGAATTGGGGAGGTGAGTCTATTGATCTCCACTCTCTTCATTTAAATATCTCTAAAGTTTTGATGCAATGGGGGATTGCTTTTTCATCTGCTAAATTCGCTACTGCTACCAACTACTTCAAGGAGCTTCTTCCTGCCTCATTTGGAAAGAAAGTAAGCAAGCCTCGCTTGGTTTATTGGTTAAGACCGAGGACTGGTTATTTCAAACTAAATGTAGATGCCTCTTACTCTGAGTCTTTGGTTACTGGAGGAGCTGTGTTGCGTGATGACCAGGGCAATTTTGTTATCGGTAATTGCTTTACCTTGCAGGCTTCTGATGTTTTGGATGCTGAAGCTCAAGCTTTGTTCCATAGCCTCCAATGGATTTTTTCTCTGGGATATACTCAAATTATTGCTGAAGTGGACTCCATACAATTATTCAATATGGCCTTGAACCGCTATAATACCCCTTCTGTGATGCGCTGGATGCTTCAACTTCCTGACTCAGTTTCCTTTTCCCATATTTTCAAAGAAGGAAATCAGGTTGCACATTTTTTAGCTCATTATAGTCGTATAAAAAGAGTTTCTAGAATTTTTGAATCTTTTACATCTTTGCCCAAATATATTAGGGGCCTTGTTCTGACTGATAATAATTTTCCTCATTTGAGATATTAATAAATATTGCTGGTAGTTCCGCCAAAAAAAAAATAATAATAATAATAATAATTCCCAAAAAATAAATTTGAAGCTTATTCGTTCTTTTTTCCAGTTTTGACAAAATTTCATTTTGTTTAACAGTTAATTAACACTATTAATAGTGCAGTAGTTGATAAATTTTCTTTCCCCTTTTGATAAAATTCCATTTCATTTAACAGTTACCATCAAGTGAAGTTCCAAGAAATTTTTGAAAATTGATTATATGTTCATAATTAAGCTTAGTGAAATCTTGAGGAAAGTCATGATTTAATTGATTTATCCTAATTATAAAACCTCACTTAACTAATTATTAAAATTGGACTAATTATTTGAATTTTTCACAGCTTAATATATGCGTTTCAGTTGTATATCATCAACACATACAAATATACGTACTATGTTGAGAAAAACATTTTAATAAATTCATTAATTAGGATCGATGTTTAAAATTTATTTATAAGATGAATGAATTTCACATGTTATAATTATTAGAATTTAGAATAATTAAATAAAATTTTAATAATTTAATAATAAATTTAAAATTATATTTTTCTAAAAAAGAAAAATTAATTTACTTCTCAAATAAACCATTTCACTTTTAGTAAAAAATAATACATCTCTGCTAAGTTTTTATTTAAAATAATCTATGAATACATCAGATTTAATAGAAAATTATATGTGAATATAAAAAAAAAGACATTAGTTGTGTATTTTTTTTATTTTGAAAAAAAAAGAGAACTGGAGAAGATATAAATAATTACACATTATAAGTTAATAAAATATTTTCATGTTTATAATCCAATTCTTCCATAGGAAAATAGAGGTTTCCTGGTCTTTGCCTGTACTTTTAAAGTCATTAATTTGGCTTTAAATAAAAACATAGCACAAACGTGTATATGGGCAATAGCTGCTTCCACGTTGCCTCCTCAGCCCCTTAGAGAAGACAATTGTTATTACATTTTGCTTAGTGGAAAGTCGCAACGACTTAAAAAATGGAATGACTGGACTAGGCATGACATTTGTTTTTCTAATTTTGTTTTTTGTACTGCTAGACTAAGAAAAATTTCAAAACAGAAATTCATGATGAAAATTCTATCCTCGATTGAATATATATACATCCAATACTAACAAAATAATAATTAATTTTATTTAATTTTTTATTATTTATTTATATGTACTTATACTCCGTTTAGAATAAAATTTTCTCTTAATTAGAACATCATAAATATTTTTTTATATTGATAGAAGAAGAAAAATTAATTATGAGTTTATTGTATAAAAAATATACAATTAAAATTTTTAATTTTGTCTCATATGAGTATATGATGAAATTTTTTAATCTTTCATAATTTTACTATAGTTTTAGAAAATAATCTTCTTATATTCTCAACTTTTGAAATTATTCACAATCAAATCGTTTGATCAAAATTACTCTTTGAATTTTTTTATTTCTCATATAACATTCATATAGAGTAAAAAAACATTCATATAGAGTAAAAAAATATATAATGAATGTATAATTTGACAATTGACTTAAATTTTTCCTGGAAAACAGGTGTTTTCCAGGCAGATATATATATATATATATATACAGAATAAAATAAAAACAAAATGGACTAATTCCACTAACAAATGTCTTTAATACAAGTCTTAATCACTGTACGGAGATGAGAGAAATTAAGAAACAGAGATTTTCTTCAACACAACCGCGTTAGTAAGTTTCCAAGCAAACCCTATTTCTCATTTTTTTTTTCTATTTAATTTCTTTATCAATCCATTTTCAACAACTCTCTTAATTTATATAAATATGCGTGTGTCCATACAAGCGATTAAATGCTGAAAATATATGAAAGAAATTAAAGTTTTTTCAAATACATTTTTATTAAATTATGGAGGATTTGCCACCTGGTTTTCGATTCTTCCCAACAGAAGAAGAGTTGGTCTCATTCTATCTGCATAACAAGCTTGAAGGAACTAGACAGGACCTGAACCGGATCATGGACCGGATTATTCCAGTTCTTGATATATATAACTATAATCCATGGGAACTCCCAGGTTTCACTTTTTTCTTCCTTTTTTTCTTTTTAGTTCTCACCATAGATCTAATATCCTACAACTTAAAGATTGCAAATTAATCTGAATTCTTGTAAAGAAAGCCTATTAAAGAAAAAAAACATTTTCTCTTAAATTTTAAGTGTACTTCGTACTCAGGATTAGAACTCAATCGGAATCTCTGGTTGAAAAAGAAAAGACTCCATACTATCTGATTTCATTCTTCTTCTTCTTTAATAGCTAATGTTTTATTATTATTTGCATAGTAAATATTTGAATGGGTTTTCATGTATTAATGTAATATTATAATTGATTATAGAATTTGCTGGAGATCCGTCAAGTAGAGACCCAGAACAGTGGTTTTATTTTATACCGAGGCAAGAGAGTGAAGCACGAGGAAGACCAAAGAGGCTAACAGAAAGTGGATATTGGAAGGCAACGGGATCTCCTGGTAATGTTTATTCTATTAATCGGATCATTGGCATGAAAAGAACTATGGTTTTCTACACAGGAAGAGCTCCCAATGGACGCAAAACTGACTGGAAAATGAATGAATATCGAGCCATTGCTCAACCTCAATCATCTTCATCATCTATTACTGCAACACCTCCATTGGTATGTGCATACATATATATAACATATATACATTTTTTTTCCTTTTTATACATCAAAAATTTTCAAGAAGATATACTCTCAGCCTGTTAAGATTAGAATTCTTTATAATTTTAATTTAAGTTATAATTAGAAGAGAAATACTTAATTAGTATAAAAAATTAAAAATAAGTATAGCTTCCATGATTTTTTCCTAAACACATAGCTAGAGACTTGATGATAAATTATATACAATTTAATAATTTTTTTTGTGAAACCCAAATATTATTTAGCAAAATATAAAACAAAAAAAATGAAAAATAAGATCAAACAAAGTCCGAGCCAGCAGGCCTGCCAATACATCCTATCCTAGTGACATTAATTTCATGGACTAACAAATAGATTAATATATATTAGATAATAAACAAGAAAAAAATAATTTGGAGGATTTCTCCAAACATCACAATATGATAATTAACTTATATTTATAGTTTATTTGGTAGATTATTGAAAAAATTTATTATTAAAAATATATTTTACAGAGATATGTTATTAGAACTATATTTTACAGAAAAATATGATAATATTATATTTAAAAGATACAACAAAATATGGAGAAAGTGAATTGAAAAAAAAATGTTAACTTATTTATCTATAATCCAATTTTACTGCAAATGTATGTGTAATACTTAAACTCATTTTATAATATCTTTTTTTTTATTTTACTATATCCTAAAGTATAAGTATGATTATCTTTTGATATTGGACCCTTTAATCCTTTTTTCAATTGAAATATTTTTTTCTATTATCATTTTTATAAAATATATTTATCAATTATTTGGTAAAATTTAGTGGGCTCAATATTTTATTTTATATAAATTATGTAATCAAACATGATTTTAGTGGTCAAAGAAAATTATACAATCAATTTTTTCAGAATGTACTATAAAAGTCTATTTTATTAATAAAAAATACATAATAATAAATAAAAAGACAGATGAATTAATTATATATCAATCTTAATTAATTATTCTAATTTCAAAAACCCTAGCTAGCTATGTCATAAAATATTATTACAAAAATGCAACATCATTTCTTCTATTCTTCGTTATCTTTTGTTGCACCATAATACATGTTGACTAGGCGGCTTAATATTGCAACAACAATTAGAAAACAAAAAAATTTAGTTAACTCTGAAAATTAAAATATAATCTAATTTTTAGATAAAAATATATATAATTATTCACAAAAGAAAAAAAAATCCAAATGTTTAATTGTCTGAATTAACTTCTTATAATGAGAGAACATTATTATAGGTAGTTAATTATAACCATAAAATAACTGAAAATCGATTATAGGTAGTTAATTATAACCATAAAATGAGAGAACATTATTATAGGTAGTTAACAAATAACTGAAATTTTTATATTTCTTTCTTTTACACATAAAACGGAAAAACGATTGTTAATATTTGAAATTTCTAAAATTTTATATTACAAAATAAATACTTGATGAGTGACAAATAATTATATGTAGGAATTGAAGAAGCAATACCTATATCAATAATAAATATTTGGGTTAATATTTTTTAATAATTATATATGAAAAAAAGAGGGAAATTGGTCGTGAGTTTATATATATATATATATATATTGTTCGTCTCTGTCATTCAGTCTCAGGTCTCTCGGTTTGTTTATTGTTGGGGCATTATTAATTCACACCGGAAATTTACCCGGAGAAATTGTGCTTCAGTTGCTAACCTGTTGCCATCTGGTTTTGGCTCTCCTCTTTACAAACCTACTTTGGTGAGATGGACTCGTCCCTCTCTTCCTTTTAAGATAAACGTCGATGCCTCCTTCACATCTCTCTTGGCATCTAGAGGGGCAATTATTCGGGATTCTCATGGCCAGTTTGTAGTTGCTTGCTGCTTCCCGATTAAAGCTACCAACTCCTTTCAGGCTGAGCTTTATGCTACGCATTATGCCATTACTTGGAGTTCTACTATTATTAGCCCTCCCTTGCATATTGAAGTTGATTCCCAAGAGGTAATATCTGTCGTTCAAACGCCTCCTTCAACAAATTCTGTTGCTCTCAGCATATCGACCTTCCTTAAATCCTCAGGTTCTTGCATCACTCATATATTCAGAGAGGGCAATCAAATTGCTCATGGTCTGGCTCAAATGGCGAAGATGTCACAAGCTTTTACTGTTTTTAATAATTTTCAATCTTTACCGAATTTGTTTAAAGGGTTGGTGAATACTGATTGTATGGGTATTCCTTTTTTTGAGATATAAATAAAAACTCTTTATCCTTGCCGAAAAAAAAAAAATATATATATATATATATATATATTGTCCAGAAGAAAATAAACTTGTATTGTTAGGCTGAGTATGGGTATGCAATATTTGGGTTAAGTCTCTTGACGATTTGTTGTTGTATATTTGCAGTTAAGGCAAGATTTCACTTTGTGCAGAGTTTACAAGAAATCAAAAAGCATGCGAGCATTTGATAGACGGCCAGTAGGGGTGGAGATAGGTGATCAAAATCAGATGATGAGAGCTCAACCAGCAGCTGCAACCCATGGCAATGAGGCAACAACAGGCCCTTTCACGGCGGAGAGTTCCTCCTCGGAAGAAGACAATGGCACAAATGTTGTTCCTACTCAACCTGGGGAAAGTAGTGACATGCCAATGTCTATTGATAATGAAACTTCGTGGGATATTTGGGATCAACTGGACTGGAATTGAAGTAATTAAATTGCTGCTCAAAAATCAATATATATAATTTAAAAAAAATGATTAGACTTTTTTTTTTGTGGAAGAAAAAGCTTCAACAAAAGCTACGAAAAAATATTAAGAAACAAAACCACCCAGCCATTTCCATTTTAGATCTCTTTATAACTCCACCTGCACCAGTCATTTTAGAAATTGACGAAAAGGCTGAAAAGGCTCCATCAGTTTTAATTTTACCAAGCCTGTTGGAGGTTCCCAAGTAACTAATAAATTTTTTACTATTATCTCCCTTACATTTTTAGTATTATGTGAGATTTTTTTTAGGGAACTGCTATTTGTACAAATTTTATGCGTACAAAATGTGCAAACTATAGATAAAATTACATGGGTGTCCTTTTGTTAAAAAATGTACAAAATGTACAAATTTTCTTGACTTTTCTTTTCTTTTTGTATCTCTGTAGTATATATACAATAATTTTGTGGTTTTTCTTTATATAATCCTAAGATGTGGTCTTAAAATGACCTCTTTTTGTATCTTTGTAGTATATATACAATACTTTTATGGTTTTGTATCTTCTGTTTTCT
The DNA here is from genome assembly GCA_947685225.1 of Garcia nutans. Taxonomy (NCBI): domain Eukaryota; kingdom Viridiplantae; phylum Streptophyta; class Magnoliopsida; order Malpighiales; family Euphorbiaceae; genus Garcia; species Garcia nutans. Next base: position 3,227,015 of record CANTUV010000060.1, read on the forward strand.
CTTCGGTCTTGAGTCTGGTGGTTGTTAATCCTTTTCAAGATGGGTATGCTAATCCTATCCTCTTATGGCTTCAAAAAAAGATTTGGTTCAGAGATTATCAAATTTTTTCCGTCCACAATTTGGCCTCTTTCTTTGCCTGATTTACTTTGCTGCTATGCCACTTCTCGATGATTAGTTAGCACCTCATTTTCTCCTGTGTTGTGATGGTATTTTGGTTGTTGGTTTTGCTTTTCTCATATGTATTAGATCTTGTTAGAGAGACTATTGCATTTAGTTAGTAGTTTCTAAGTACTTTGTCTCTCTTTTAGGTTGTAATTATCCATTTTTAATGAATCTCTGTTGCGACTGATCAAAAAAATGTATTCTTTTCCTTTTTATTTATTGTCAATGTTTATCCTTCATATCTCAATAGAGACATTATTAGTAGAAGCTGAATCGTTTGAAGAAAATAAAGATAATGAGTCATCCGAAATATTAATCACATTGTTAGGCATGGATAGAGGGGTGGGCTCTTAGTGGAATCTCTAGAATTAAATCATAGATCTTCATGAGAGGATAGTCATTTAGCAAGACGTGCCCAACATAATCATGAGAAATGTCTTTCATAATCCTATTCATAAACTCAGTCACTTCATTTTTTAGTCCATTAAAATTGTCTCTGCTTGAATTGTATAATGTTTCTAATGTTGCTGGTGAGGCTGGAAGGAGAGCATTAATCCTATTCCTATTATTTCTATTTTCTGGAGTTCTGTCCATGCTGCAAGAATTTGATTGTACTGAAGAAAAAATGAGGTTATTAGTTTCTCCAGTAATATGTGCTCAATATATATAGTGAGAAAACTTAATGTAATTGAAATAGAAGTCTCAACCTCCTATTGCTGTGAATATAGTTTCTACAATCCTCTGTTAAACATTCCATTTTCTCTGGCCCTCCTAGTTGGACTTCAAGAAGTTTAATGCTTTTTCAAATTCTAAGTCCGGCCCTATCATTTGCCTCAAGGCTCCTCTTTAGATTATTTCCCATATTCCTATGACCAGCCATAAGTCTGGACATAATTGGATCCAACGGGTTGGAATGATCTTGTATTACTTTAGTTACATGCCACATCCCATTATCATCGATGGCAGCATTAACTGTAGCTGGACAACTCATCCTCTTGCTATACTTAAAGCAATTAGACTTTCCTCCTTTATCACAAGTGAAAATAACATATCTAGTTGATTCACCACCCTTTTTGCATGATCTCTTAACAACACTGAATCCTTTGAATTTGGCATGTTTCATATAAAATCTGAATAATGCTTTGATGCTTACAAATTGCATACCTGTGAATGAAATTAAAACCCATCAGTTTCACATAATACTATAACTTATATTTTAATTGCAATTATAATTAATTAAATCTCAATTCAAAATTAATTTTGCAGTTATTGCTATCAATTATTGCAATTATAAATTAAATCTTTTTAGTTAGCTCTTTACAACAATTGTAAATTAATTTTGTAATTACTGCAACAAATTACTACAATTAAAAATTAAATCTCTTTAATTAGCACTTTACATAAATTGTAAATTATATTATATATATAAATTGAAATAGAGAGAGAGGACCACTATGACTATAAATTGGGTAGTGTGATGCGTGTTTGATAGAATAACATGTCTACCTCGATGGCTAAAACCCACATAAAATAATAAGAGTTATAAAGAAGAAGGATGGGTGGTGATGTTGTGCACTGTGTTAGAATCAATTTTATATTGATTAAAATTAATTCTAAATGTAAGCTAAATATATTTAATATATTTAAATATGTATTGCAGTCAAATTAAGATAGTCAAATTAAAGTTGTGATTAAATTAGGATTGTTGACTATTGAGGTGTCCTACTTGTAATAAAATTATAAGTGTAGAGACCGATAAGAATTTCTATTTTGTTGAAGGACCAAAACAGAAATCATCATCATCAGTTATAAATAAGGGGTTGTGGTCTCCAGGGGAACATAACAATTTTGAGAGAACATTACGTTCCTTCAGTAGTGCTTCCGCTAAACTTAAAGTGTGTATCCCCTGGAAGGCGACAAACTCCAAAATCGTCTTCAGCTTCAACATACGATGATGTCAGGTATGCAATTCTGTCCTTTGCAATTTAATTTGAATAATCTAGTGATCTATGCATATTTTAGGTTTTAGGGGAATCAGGTTTTCTTTTCATTTCAATTGGTATCAGAGCCCTATGCTAGGTTGCTAGATTTTCCGATTAAATTGAGGTATTGATTATTGTTTTAATTCTAGAAAATTAATTCGGTGATTGTAATTTTTGAGAATTAATTTGAAATCGAAATTATTAATCTGAAATCAATTTTGGTTTGATTTGTTTTTGGATTAAATTACTTTTATTATTTAATTGATTCTGGAAAAATCAATTTCTGAACTTGAATTTGTGCTTGTGTTTTTTCTGGAATTAATTAATTTTTGGGTTAATTAATTATGTAATTAATTAATTAAAAAAATCTGTTTTGAAACTGTATAAAACAGTTGTTTCGTGAACAGTGTTTCGTGAACAGTATTTAGTGAACAATGTTTCGTGAACAGTTTTGTTGTTCTTCGTTTTGGTTTAGAAGAATACAGTTAAGAATTTTAATTAATTGATTAAATCTTTATGAAATTTTGATTTGATCTTCGATTAAATCGTAAATAATAAAAAAAATTCATTTAATTTTAAAATTTCAATTTAAAATTGAGTTTAAATTTTGGTATTTTAGTCCTGATTGTGTTTAATATTTTTAATAAATTAATTGAAGCAAAAAGTTACTAAAGTGACCTCTACTGTGTAAATTAATTTATTTAGGATATTAGACAGATGTATTAAAATTTATTGCCGGTAGTAAACCGGCCCAAAGGAAGGTTGCTATCTGGCTGAATTGAGAATACATTGCGGTAATAAATATGTGATAATTATTATGTATTCATCCATGTGGATAATAAATCAGCCCAAAGGAAGGTTTATTATTTGACAGGACTGAATTTTCAAAATTTGATTACTGCGTTGAGATACCAATTACAGTTAATATTTTATGTCCAAAGATGAGAATATTAATGTTGTGTCCGGTATCTTGTTTCCAATATTTAAACTCTACTTCTGTGATTTGTTTCAATTTTTTGTGGATTGTGAGCTTATGTCATTTATTTATTATTTATTTTCTCTAAATTCAGCCAGCATGCCGTATAATCCTAACACTGTCCCTATGCTTGAGGGGTCAAATTTTGGTTCATGGAAATCAAGCATCATGATTTATCTGGGTTGTATGGACTTAGACCTTGCATTCAGGATGGACAAACCTGCTCCTCTTACTGAAGAAAGCACAGATGCTCAGAGGGTTCAGTATGAGAAGTGAGAGCGTTCTAACCGCTTAGGTCTTATGATCATGCAGCAGGGAATCCCAGAACATGTTCGAGGAGCCATTTCTGCTGAAGAAAGTAATGCTAAAAACTATCTTGCTGAGCTGGAGAAGGTCTATGTCAAAAATGACAAGGCTGAAGTGGAGACGCATATACTGAGCATGTCCCAAATAGCCAAGAGACTAAAGGTCCTGGATTTGGTTTTACCAGATGACCTATTAGTCCATCTAGCTTTGAATTCTCTTCCATCACAGTATGGGCAGATCAGGACTTCATATAACTGCCAGCCGAGCAAATGGACTCTTAACGAGCTCATTGCTCATTGTGTGGATGAGGAGAAAAAGTTGTTAGCTACTAAGAGGGAGAGTGCTCATCTGGTCTCTTCAGTAGATAAGGGCAAGAACAAGAAGAGAAACAAGACTGCTGAGAATAAGACTGCTAATAAAGGTCCTGTGCAAAAGAAGCCTAAGGAATTAAAATGCTTCTTCTGCAGCAAGTCTGGACACTTAAAGAAGGACTGTCCTAAATACGCCACATGGCGTGTCAAGAAGGGTAAGTACCTTGTTTTAGTCTGTTCTGAGGTTAATTTAACTTCAGCTCCTAGAAACACTTATTGGATGGATTCTGGTGCTACCGCTCACATAAGTGTTTCATTGCAGGGTTACCTGAGCTACCGAAAGCCAACTGACGGTGAAAGATACGTCTATGTGGGAAATGGCGATCCGGTGGAAGTAGAGGCAATTGAGCATATTAGATTGTGTTTAAGAACTGGTTGTTTTTTGGATCTTGTAGATACTTTTGTTATTCCGATGTTTAGACGGAATTTAATTTCTGTTTCTTATTTGGACAAATCTGGTTTTACTTGTTCATTTGGAGACAGTTTATTTACTTTATCTATGGATTCAAAAATTTTTGTTACTGGCTTCTTGAATGCATGTGATAATCTATATATGTTGGATATTAATGATTCTTATAATGAAACCCTGCAGGTAAGTACTATAGGTACCAAAAGGAAGCGAAATATAGATAATTCAGCTGAACTTTGGCACAGATGTTTGGGTCACATATCCAAATCTAGAATAGAACGTTTTGTGTCAGATGGTATCCTAAACACACTTGATTACACAGATTTAGACTCCTGTGTTGAGTGTATTAAAGGCAAACAGACTAAACAAAAGAGACTAGGTGCTAACAGATCATCAAACGTCTTAGAATTGATACATACGGACATCTGTGGTCCATTTCCTACAGCAACAAGGAATGGCCAAAGATACTTCATATCATTCATAGACGATTACTCACGTTACGGGTACCTATATCTCATTCATGAGAAATCAGAGTCTCTGGACGTTTTCAAATCTTATAAGGCCGAAGTTGAAAACCAACTCGGAAAGAAGATTAAATGCGTTAGATCTGACCGTGGTGGTGAGTACTACGGTAGATATGACGGTTTAGGTGAACAACATCCAGGACCATTTGCTATTTTCCTACAGGACTGTGGTATAGTCCCTCAATACACCATGCCTGGTACACCCAGCATGAATGGTGTATTTGAGAGACGTAATAGGACTCTTATGGATATGGTTAGAAGTATGATTAGTCATTCTTCTTTACCTGAGTCTCTGTGGGGAGAAACATTAAAGACAACAGTCTATCTTCTTAACAGAGTACCAACTAAAGCAGCTGTAAAGACACTTTATGAGCTTTGGACTGGACGCAAGCCCAGTCTAAAGCACCTTCATGTTTGGGGATGTCCTACTGAGGCTAGGCCTTATAGGCCTAATGAGACAAAATTGGACTCCAAAACTGTTAGTAGCTACTTTGTTGGTTATTCTGAGCGATCTCGGGGTTTTAAGTTTTATAATCCTACTTTCAGATCTATTTTTGAGATGGGAATTGCAACATTCTTTGAGGATGTTGAGTTTGGGGGGAGAAATAAGGTTAGAAACATTATCTTTGAGGAGGGATCGAGTCAGGAACACTCAATGTCGATTCCTATCTTTGCTCCTGGGACTGTTCAGGTTCCTAGAATTGTTAATATCCCAGAACCAATTCCGGATCCAATACAAGACAATGTTGATCAACTTCCCCATCAGGATGAAGAAGTTGTTCTTCCTCAAGTACAAGCTCAACAACCTCAAGAATTTGAGCCAGAACCTGTGCCTTTAAGGAGGTCCACTAGAGAGAGAAGAAATGCTATTCCAGATGATTATGTAGTATATCTTCAGGAACATGAGGACATTGTAGACATGGTGGAAGATGATCCTATCAGCTTTCATCATGCCATGCATGATTCCAACTCTCAGAAGTGGATTGAGGCAATGGGTGAAGAATTTAAGTCAATGCAAGACAACCAAGTTTGGGATCTTGTTCCATTACCTGAAGGAAAGAAACCCATTGGTTGCAAATGGATATTTAAAACCAAGAGGGATTCTAAAGGTAATGTGGAAAGATATAAGGCACGTCTTGTAGCTAAGGACTTCACTCAGAAAGAGGGGATTGACTATAAAGAGACCTTCTCTCCGGTTTCATCGAATGACTCTTTTAGGACAATCATGGCTCTAGTTGCACATTTTGATCTTGAGTTACATCAAATGGATGTGAAGACTGCGTTTCTCAATGGAGACATTGATGAAACCATCTATATGGTGCAGCCAGAAAACTTTGTGTCTGGAGACCCAAAGCGACTGGTATGCAGATTAAAGAAATCCATTTATGAACTCAAGCAGGCTTCTCGTCAGTGGTACTTCAAGTTCCATGAAGTAGTTGTCTCTTTCGATTTTGAGACAAATGTTGTGGAAGATTGTGTGTATCACAAGTTCAGTGGGAGTAGGTTTATCTTTTTGGTCTTATATGTGGATGACATATTGCTTGCTACTAACTGTAAGGACTTGCTGCACGAGACCAAAGTCTTTCTCTCAAAACACTTTGAGATGAAAGATTTAGGTGAAGCTTCTTTTGTATTAGGGATTCAAATACATTGAGACCGTACTCGAGGTATTCTTGGATTATCACAAAAGGGCTATATTGAGAAAGTGCTCAAGAGATTTAGTATGCACAACAGTAGACCAATTGATACCCCAGTTGCTAAAGGAGATAAATTCAGTCTTGATCAGTGTCCAAAGGGTGAACTTGAGATTCAGGAGATGCAGAAGATTCCTTATGCGTCTGCAGTTGGGAGTTTGATGTATGCTCAAGTTTGCACTCGTCCAGATATTTCATTCATAGTTGGCATGTTAGGACGATATCTCAGCAATCCAGGAATGGATCATTGGAAAGCAGCCAAAAGAGTCTTGAGGTATCTTCAGAGAACTAAGGGACATATGCTCACATACAGGCGATCAGATCAGCTTGAGATCATTGGGTATACTGATTCTGATTTCGCGGGATGCCAAGACAGTCGAAAATCCACTTCAGGCTACATATATCTCTTGGCTAGCGGTGCTATTTCTTGGAAGAGTGTGAAACAAACTCTAGTAGCTACCTCCACCATGGAAGCAGAATTTGTAGCAAGCTACGAGGCATCCAATCAGGCAATCTGGCTGAGGAACTTTGTCACAGGGCTGCGCATTGTGAATGGCATTGAAAGGCCATTAAAGTTATACTGTGATAATAACTCAGCGGTTTTATTCTCCAACAACAACAGAAGCTCTTCTCGATCGAGACACATTGGGATAAAGTTTCTGGCTGTGAGGGAGAGAGTACAGAGTGGACAGATATCCATAGAGCATATTGGAACGAACTCCATGATTGCGGATCCGCTCACTAAGGCTGTGATACCGAAAGTTTTTCATGAGCACACTGCTCATATGGGTGTCACATTATTTGAGACTATTTAGTTTCAGTGGGAGTTTGTTCATTAAGTTTGCATTAAGTTTTATGTATGTTCTCTTTGACATTGGATATATTTTATAAAGTACATTCAGTTTCTGCAGAAAAATGAGCTTTTCTTTCATTTTATTATGTGTTTTATACTCTGTATTATATTTATGTTTGATCTCACTTAAGATTGACCAGTTGGAAACAGGCATGATTAGATCACATTACATGTAGTTTCCATGCTACACTCCTATTATTGATCTATGTCATTTGAGAGTATTGGTAATGTGATTGATGGTGGTTTGAGTCACGATGAATGTGGCGACTGGCCCTTAGTCCTTTATCGATATAATCAATGGACGAGATTGTTTGAGGCACCTTCAGTATGACTGCTTTTATGAGCTCATTAAGGTATATACATTTACATTTAATATATGTTAGCCCAAGTGGGAGATTGTTAGAATTAATTTTATATTGATTAAAATTAATCCTAAATGTGGGCTAAATATATTTAATATATTTAAATGTGTATTGCAATCAAATTAAGATAGTCAAATTAAAGTTGTGATCAAATTAGGATTGTTAACTATTGAGGTGTCCTACTTGTAATAAGATTATAAGTGTAGAGACCGATAAGAATTTCTGTTTTGTTGAAGGACCAAAACAGAAATCATCATCATCAGTTATAAATAAGGGGTCGTGGTCTCCAGGGGAACATAATAATTTTGAAAGAACATTACGTTCCTTCAGTAGTGCTTCCGCTAAACTTAAAGTGTGTATTCCCTGGAAGGCGACAAACTCCAAAATCGTCTTCAGCTTCAACATACGATGATGTCAGTTATGCAATTCTGTCCTTTGCAATTTAATTTGAATAATCTAGTGATTTATGCATATTTTAGGTTTTAGAGAAATCAGATTTTCTCCCCTTTCACACTGCACCTATTTATCAAACTCTTCACTCAAAAACTAATATAGGGTTGCTTATTTCGTCCTCTTATAGAGCATCCCATCACACATTCTGACATTCATACTTTGTCATTAGTAAGGGGCTATTGAGTCTACAATTGATTTTCGACCAAAAAAAGTCTATAATTGATTAATTAACAACTATGGAAGGTTGATACATATATCAACAATGGTAGTTTACCAATATTAAAAAAAGCTAATTTTAAAAAAGAACGCCAGAAATTTCAAGTACATTAAAAATAAATTAATACATTTTAATAATCACAAAGATTGTCAGTTGAACTATGCTTATAATCATCACATGGCCCTCTTGACAATTTGCTTAATTTAATCTAGATAACTTTTTTTTTTATTATTATTTTTAAAAACTAATCTAGATAGCATAAAGGAAAAAAAAGATGAAAATTAACATTAAATAAAGATTACAATACAGGGTAATTATCTGACAAACATACCATTTCTTTCATTATTAGCCTAATTTTCTATAATCCTAATTTTCTAAAACACAGCAATGACCATACTAATTTTTACTGGTGGTTTATCAGGTGACTCATAAATAGTAAAAATAATATGAGTATGTATAATTTATTTATATATTTCAGAGTATTTTATTATATAAAGATGATATAATTGATGAATGCAAGAACTACGTAAAAACACATACCTGTAATTGGACTTATTTCCACATCCAAATTTTCATCAATCTCCATCTCATCATCTTCTTCGATTAAACCTTCTTGAAGTCCATCATCATCTTGGAATTGCGAAACATCTTCATGACATGTTTCTTCATAGTCCTCAAAAATATCTTCACCATATTGATCCTCATTGTTGTATCCATTTGAGATATTATCGGAATAATCATTTTCAAATGGACTATCAATGGATACATTCTTGTTTTCTCCATTTTCATCCAACAGACTATCATTATCGGATAAAACAAAAATCTCATACAATATTTTTCTTAGATCATCATTGTGATTTACTAGATGATTATCACTAGATTGCTGTCCTTGTTCTCTTCCATGCTCCATGTCAAACAATTGAAGGAAATGTATCTTAAGCAAACAATTAACATAATACATGGCCATCTCACTAATTTGTTTTTCCATTTTTAATGCATGAATAAGAGGGAAAGATCACAATTCAATTTTTAAAGCATTCGAATAGATTAAAGAATTGGAAAACATGCAGTAAGAATGCAATAATTATCCACTCATTTACCAAAAAATTGAAAATATGCAATAATTAACTTTACATATAGTAATTAGCCGATCTGAGAAATAGGCAGTAGTTAAAAACTAATTAGAGGAAAAACTGGTTAAATACAAAAAAAAATCATTTAGGGCAATTTTGAGATTTCACGTGGTTTGGACAAAGTTTGTACATAGAAGTTTGTACAAAAACCTTTATCTTTTTTTTTTATTTCAATTCAATTATCATTTATATAAATTCAAGATGATATTAACTATAAAATTTTAAATTTATCTTTGAGTATTAAATATTTCTAATATTAGTTATTAATAATGAAAGAATAATTGAAAGAGATAATTAAATAAAATATTATAAAATTTTTATAAAATTTATAATTACTAACATTTATTTTGATTTGTGTAATTATTCTTCAAATGACACTTGAAGTGGAATGAAAGGAGTATCCATTAAGTTAAATTTAAAAGTTTGATTCATAATTTATAGAATTTTATATCTTATATATTGTTTTTTATAACATCTTATTTATTTTTAACAATATAATTTATTTTTCTGGAATTGGAGTTACACTATATATATAATTTTTTTTAAATTATTGTCCCATTTCTTCTTAATATGAGCCCAACCCACGAATTTCTTTCTTATAAGCTCTTTTATATGTCCAAAAATCCCAATTAAGAAAAAAATAGAATTTCTTTTAAATAAAATGAGTTTATATTTGAAAAATAAACATTTATCTTGCTTGCTATAAATATTAATATGAATTTAATTTTCTTAAATTTTTTAAGAGACTAATTCATATGGTGTATGAGCTGTATCATTTCCTCCACCCAAAGATTAGATTTAATTTGCATGTTATATTTTTAATGGAACAACCATAACAAATATATAATAAATTTATTCAAAAGGTCAAAATTAAAATTTTATAACTTCATAAAAATTCTCTAACTCCATAAATAAATCAGAAAAATGACCGAAATATATATGGAGGCACCTATATATATATGTATAGTATAAGAAAATTTGTCATAATAATCATAGTAACAAGTAATTGATATACATATATATATATATATATAGAAAAACATTTTTCATGTATATGAGAAAATAAGACTAGTCCACATTTTTAAATTTTTAATTTTTCATGCGATTCCTAATTATTTTAATTGGTTTTTTACTACTTTCATTAGTAATAATAAGATATATAGATTTCGAGTTGACACAATATGCAAGATAAATTATTAGATTAATCATATTTGTAATATAAATGGCTTATGAAATAATTCTATTATGTTTTAATGAAGTAAATTTAACAACACTTAAATAATTTAAAAGTATTTTATGATGAATTTCTTAATATGGATTTGAGAAAGTCTAACATTAAAATTTTTTAATAGAGATTTAAGAGAGGTAATTTTAAAAGTTAGTGGTTGAAATTGAAGAACCAATTTCTATATTAATTACTAAGATGCTTTGTATTTATTTAATATAGGACTCTGTTCTTTATATATATTTTTATTAGCACCTTCAAGTGGTAATTAAACTAAGATAATTTTTGATAAATCAAGTTTACACTTATAATTTTGCAATAAGGAGTGAATCAAGAAAATTTTTAAAGTATGAGAGATATTCTATACAAGACGAAATGATTTAAAGTCCGAGATAATCCATACTGGATGAAGAATAATTATTTAAAAGTTTGTCACGGAGCAAAAGAAACACCTATGATAGTACAAGAACAAATTTTGAAATTTCATCATTTTGTAACTTGAAAATAATTAAAAGTTTAATCCAAATTTATAAGAAATAGAGTGTTATAAGAATCAATTTTTTGCTTTGATATCGTAATAAATTTCTTAACTTGCTTTGATGCCTTAATATTCCATTAACTTGCTGCTATTAATCCCATAAAAACCACAAGGGCTATTTTCAACCTTTTTTTTTTGGAGCAACGGAGGGCTCTTTTCAACTAATGGTCCCATATTTTAAAGGGAATCTACAATAATAATAACAATATTCTAAGTAAGTCTAGTCAAAAACCACCATAGCGAAATTGAGGTTGTAATTGAATTAATTAATTAATTATACACACAAACACTCATTATATTAGTATTTTTCATCTTCCAAAATTGATGGAGAGTATACGTAATACGCATGAAAAATTCTCTAAAGAGTTAATTTAGTTGAAAAGTATTAGTACCTCATGCGAGATTATTTTTTAAAAATTAAAAAATTCAACTAAAAAATTATCTAAAATACTATAATTGACTAAGATAATATTAAAATCCATAAATAAACTTGTAAATAAACAAAATATTAGAATTTATTTAAATAAAAATTAATTAATTTGTATTAGTTTAAACACTTAATTTTTATAATACATCTCTCAATATATGCAACACATCCTCAACCACTCATTTTTAACTTAATGGCGAAGACTCCTATTTATTTATAAGGAAAGATTTGCATACTTTGATGAGAACACAAAATTAAGAAATATTTATTTGGATATGAAAAAGGACTTTGACGTTTATATTAAAAAAAAATACTGTAATTTATTATATATTATGGTTTGTGTGGTGATGAAATGATAAGACTAACAACAATGATATTAAGAAGGTAATAAGATGTTAGCTTAACTAGCAAGTAGCACTGCTCAATTTTAAATTAAAATATTATAATACATTAACCGTATTATTAGACAAATGATAAAGTTAAATATTAATTTGATCTTAATTTTATTTTTCTCAAAACAAGTGATCTTCTCTCTTTATATATTTTTTAAAATTTTTCTTATTAAAAAAATAAATTTAAACCTAATTCAATTCTAAAAATTAATTCATAAAGTAAAAATTTTTAAACATATTATAAAAAATATATTATTATTATATTTAAATAATATGGATAAATTAATGACTCTAATACTATATTAATAATAAATTTAGTTCTAAGATAATTTTAAATAATATACTCTTTATAATAACTCGAATAATTTTTATTTTATAAATTAATTTTTAAAATTGAGTTAGATCTAAATTTATTCTTTCAGCATGGTTTATTATAGAGCAATAATTAAATTCATACTTATTTCCTCGTATCTTTTTCATCCTAAAAATACTTCTTTCCTCTTATATATCTTTTTCATCTTAAAAGTGCTGAAAGACTAAATTCGCCATTACCATCATGTCAAAATTAATTATGCATTAATCAATAAAATTTTCATTTAATGATATTTAAAAATTGAAAAAAAATCTTAAACTCAATTTCTTCAAAAGTCAAATTTATAAAAAATATCGACTATCATATCTATGTTATAATTAAACATATTTCTCTTTCATTCCCATGACGATTATATTTAAATTTATAATTTAAAATTGAAAGGTAACAAATAAATCAAATCCAAACTTACGAAAATTCAAAACTCATTTACATATTTCTTACCTTTAATTTATATAAAATAAGGATTTATAAATATTTTTTTTCTTTAATGGGACAAAAGAGGATAAGTAAATATTAGTTAAATTCAAACACAAAAGGTATTAATTATAATTTTGTATGATCCAATTTCTCTTCACAAATATTCTTTTAGAAAATTATTAAATTTTTCAATACATTTTCTTCATGAGGAATTTACGTCCTTTGATATTATCCATTTTCGCTAAGTCAAATATGTCGGTGAAAATGTTATCAATTAAGAATTTATAAATTCTTAATTTCCTTGTCCCGGAAGAACTCACTCCTGTCTCCTGATTTGATATATATATATTATTTATTAAAAATATTTATTTTTTTTACTTTTTTATCATAAATATTTTTAAAAATTATAATTAAATTTATTATGCATATATGATAATTTTATAAATTTATTATTTATGATAAATTTTATGTACTGATAGGGTCAGATTTTAAAAAAAAAAGAGAAAAAATAAAAATATTATATATTTTTTAAAAATTTAAAGGGGACAATTAAATATTTTAAAAATTTTAATAATAGTAATATATATATATATATAATTTTTAAAATAGAAGAGAACAATTATCTCTTTTTTAACGTGAGTATTTTCGTCTATGTATATTGGATAAATTTATAAATTGATAAAAAAATTATGATAAATCTACTAATATTTTTCTGAAGCGGATTTTTCTGATAATTTTGTTAAAAAATCTGAAATTTATTTAGTCAGAAGGTTATATTAAAGAAGCCATGGCTCTACTTTTCCCAAATCATATTTCGGCTTCAACAAGCAACAGATGAAGTCGAGTTTGTCGGTTATGCGAAGCACAAAGTGTTATTTTTTACTGTTGGTGGCTTTATAATTTTGGCAATGGAATTTCATCTAATTCCCATAAAATATTATATCATTATCTGCTGGACTCCAATCTGTTCCATTCTACAGGTAAATCACATTTTCTTTTTCTTATAATTTGGATTATTTAATTCCCTATATAAGATAAATATTATAAAAATTCAGATTAATAGAAAAATAATTGACTCCTTGGCATGCAAAGTAAGTGGAGAAGGAAAAAGAGTTGAGACTTTCCTAAAATAGTTTTTTGAATAATGTTTTCTACAAAATTTATTACAAATATACATTATTAAGACTGATATAAATAAGAGTTTTTGATAAAAATACAAAAAATAAATAAATAAAAATAATTTTAAATTTATTATATTTATAAATTATTTATTAAAATAATAAAATTTCTAAAATATTTTTTTAAAATACCATATTTTTATTAATTTATAATGAGTTTATAATAAATTTATCATAAATTTATTATGAGTTTATAAATTTTATTATAAATTCATAATAAAATAACTAAAATGTTCTTAATAAAAAAATAAAAATTAAAAAAAAAAGCCATGAAGATTACCATTTTCCCTATAAATAATAATAGCTTCATTGTAAAATTTTATAGCTATTAAAGCTACAAAATTTAAAGCGAATTTCATTATTTCACATACCATGCTCAATATAAAAGTTAATTTGCAAGTGAAATTCTCTTTTATGATATTCATTTCCAAATCAAATGAATTCTTTACTTTATTTATTTCAAGAAAATGTTAGCAAATGAACTCTATATATGATTTATTTCAAGCAAAAAAAAAATGCTAGGCTTACTACTAAATTAATTTAAATTTATTTTGATAACACAATCTCAAATATGCACATATAGTATATATTAAAATAAGAATAAGTGTTCAAAACAATAATAATAATGAGAAGAAGAAGAATTTTCCAACTTATAGGCAGTATCCACTCAACGACAATAACAGTTACAATAAACATCAGAAGCAATTGAAAATAACATGAAAAGAACAGAAGTAAGGTTAAATGAGGATAATTTATCCAGTCAAGCAAAGCAAATACTATAATCATGCTTTCCTTCGAAAGATATACATCAAAATAAATTTTATACAAAGATGAAAAATCTTTTTCTTTTTCCCTTGTATATATCATCAGTTGGTCATAATTTATCCACTCAACGAAAGCAAGCCAGCTGCGACAGTATTGAAGCTCCTGCTGCCCTATCAATCACCAATCATCTTCTAGATTCGCACGATGAAAACACAAAACTGTACAGACAAATATGAAGAATGATGTGAACTCAATCAGCATGGCACCTGTTTCGATCATATGAGCGTGCCTGAGGATAATAGGAATGGCTATGCTACCAACAGCCGATGCTCCTGTAAGGAATTTAGCAGCATCTATCCAACTGGAGTATAAAATTTTTTCAGACAACTAATATTGCATTTCCATGGCATGACGTGAAATCAAGAGGTTAAGAATTCAACTAGAGTAGGAATTCCAGGCAAACTTGAGTAGAAATATATCATCGCGAATATAAGACCGCCAAGGCATGATCTATACTTTGGACTAAGCCCCAACCCACTCATTCTATTTCCATGATATCAATTGTTTGGAATTCAAGGGGCCTCAGCAATGGCCCCACAGTTTCATTTCTAAGCTTGAATAGAAATAACATATTTGATGCAACAAAGGGAATTACTACAATACTATTTATCAAGTAGATTGAAATTGTACAAAAGAATTTCATCAAACTTCCAGAAAAGGAGATTTCCAAGCATAATGAAGTCAATAAAATTTTGGAACAAAAGCCTAATATGTTGTCCTTGGGTGGAAAAAGCCTATGATTGTCAAATCTTTAATCAATCTATTTCAGACCCCTTATCCTCATAAAACATCAACCGTTTACACAAGAAATATTAGAAATCTTGGTCAATTAGATCAGTTGACATAGTATGATAAGTTAAATTATCATGGAAAAGAAATATTGCATGAGATGTGTTTCAGTTAAACAAGGAAAAGCTGCAAGTTACTAGTAAAGCTCAAATTTACCATGAAAAACATGAATATAACCCTAGTAACTTTCATGTGTGTATGTGTAAAAATGAATGTACATATATAAACTAACAAAGAACCTTACAGGAAATAGATTTAACATTACTAGGAGCATAGACTTGTACTCACCCTCCACCATCCCGGCTAATCAGAAACTGAGTGGACCCACCTCCAAAGAATAAACAAGGCATAGGCACCAGTACATACATGAGAGCTGTTAGATGACAAATTCACATCATCATTCTGAAACGTGAAGTTAAAGCACACGAGTAGGAATATACCAAATAGTCCAAACCTGATAACATGGGCCACCAGTTGTTGTATATTGCACAAGCCTACCATCCAAACCCAAAATAAAATTAAAATGAAGGCTTGATAATAAAAAAAACAAAGCAAGTAACAAACATTAACTTATCCATTTATAGAAGAGTTATACATTCTCTTAAGCAAGTAGGGGATGTTCAAGCAAATGACCTTAGCCAGCGATTGGTTTAGATAGGGAATAGACTTAAAAAATAAATAATTACTATGAACTTGGATACATATATAGATTATTACTATTCAAAAGTATAAATAATCATTTATTATTGGACTACTAATCAACTCTTTAAGAGTATTATATAAAGAAAAAAGAGGAATTCAACATTTTTTTATAGGATTATTAAGCTTACCAAAAAATAATTAATAATGAAGAATATATTTAAATAAACTACCAATTAAATATACATAAATATTTAAAGTGTTTGGCAGGTCTCAATAATATGCCAGTAGAGTGTACCATATTGGGATAAAAACAGGTAACTAGGGTTTAATATAATTGGATTTTGCGACAGGTTCAACCATTCAAGAAGTTAATTTAATTGAAATTGCAACGGTTCAAGTATAGCTAGAGCAATAATCACAGATATGTAAGCAATTCCAGAATTACATGCACAACCTAGCACTCATCACACAGCCAACCCTGCCTCCAACACACATCCGCATACATCCCTTTTCACTTCATAAAAGAACGGTTGATCAACAACATTTTGTTTGGGTAAAAGCAAAGTGAGAGGAAAGGAAAAAGAAAAGGAAGGAAATTCACATGTATTGAATCCAAATATGGATTTGATACATTATCTACTTCTCTTTTCCTTTCTTTTCATCCCATTTCTTTCTGAACAAATTAATGCGCAAGGTAAGGAGAGAATAAAAATCAAAAGAAGGCACCCTCCTCTAATTGAGGATAGAATAGGGAAAAACCAAAAATAAACAGAGTAAATCTTTATGATCTGTAAGATATTTTACATATATACATGCAGAATTTTAAAAAGGCCCTGAAATAGAATGCTACATTTAAGAAAAGGAAATTCGTCACACGATAATTTAAAAAGTCAATACTTTGCTCTTCAAAATTCTAGTATTTCTCTGCGACCAGATGATCCAAATCAGGGCTAACATAGGATCGCTATTAACTTTATGCCTTTTATTCTCCCCCCAAAATAACTAATTGATTCTTGAAAATGTCTCCAACGACACCAGCAAATCTAGTTTTCCTCAAAAGATAAAACAACTACCATTCTATTTCCTCCAACTCCAGAAATCCCTTCTTATCCATAATCTTGTAATGAAATTCAAGTTAGCACAATTATTAGCCATTTTCAAATTCAATTTAAAAGTAACAAAGATCCTATGTTTCTTCCTAACATTAACAATTACTTTATCAATCACCAAATCGTTGGTTTTTCCATCAGTAAAAACAATGTAGTCAGAAGGATGGTATGACCCAAGATGACTTTGAATCTCTTGGACAAGAATATAAACATTTTACTACACACTAATCTCCAAACTAATAGGTAGAAAAATTCTTCACTTGACGCAGGACAGTTTAGAGGGTTGAATATAAAGAGTGATTTTTAGGTCCATACAAAGACTAGGATGGGTAGAATCCATAGGTGGGAGGTAAAAAGGATGGATTGGGAAACAATAATAGAAAATTGTGGAGCTGAAATGGAGAAATTAAAGAACTATGAACAGTAACCAAAATAATAAAATTAGAGAAAATATTTTAAGCTTCACACCTAAACTTCCTTGGACATCACATCCAAGACCCATGGCATCATCCTAAGGGTTGAATTGCATCAGACAACTTGAAATAGCATCATTGCTGGTATTTTTATCAATAAAAAAATCCAAATTGAAATAATTACAACCTTAAGTATTTATAGGCTCAAAAAGCTCCTACTCCTTTAAGAAAAGGACTTCAAAACTAGTTTACATCCTACAAGGATTTAAACTGCTAAAATAAAAAAATAAATAAATTAACTGATAAAGACTCGAAATAAGACTTAAAACTAGAAATAAAGACCCAAGAAGAAAAATTGGGAAAGAGTTCCTAGAAAAGCTGAAAATTACAGAATTCCCCTTGGTTTAAAAATAATATATCAGTGGATTATTTATTTAAGTAGACGCATAAATTAAACTCTAAAGGACTATAAAATACTCTATAATTCCCCCAATAAATCCCATATCAAATCTGGATTGTAATTCTAAGCTTGGGCCCTTAAATTTAAATTTCCTTGTGTAAGTATTTTCTGTAATCACCATAACAGATTTATCCTTCTAAGAAGCAAGGGTGACAAAATTAGAATTCAAATTTTATCCAAAATCAAGTTCTAAGTTTCTGGCCACATCAGTAGTAGAGTCTAGCAGATGATTCTTAAGAATACACTCAGCAAGCTATCCTTGATAACATCCCAAAACTCTTGAAAAGCTTTTCTTGTATACATAAATAAAACCATCTTCCTCATTTCTTCCTCTTCTAAATCCTTGTCAACAATCTAGAGTTCTTTTTGAAAATAGCGGATTATCCATCAAAACCATCTACGTCTAAGACTTCAATAATCAACCCATCTATGTCTAAGACTTCAATAATCAACATAAATAAGTAAAAAGTTGGATGGAAATAGTAATACCAATCAGTTTCCTACTTTTCCATCATATTCTTCCTCCTACCATTAGCCAACCAATAGAAAAACCAAGTTATATAATCCTCTTCTTAATCCATTAATTTTCTGCATACCAGTTTGATCCTACAAAATAACCTCAAATCCATTTTTGGGCTCTCTTACGGACAAACTACCATGAAGACCGCCCCTAACCTCCAACTATTCAGAACACCATTATCCTTGAGATATATCAACTTCATCCAACTTAAGCCCCCCTGCCATCAAATACAACACTCCCACCAAGGGTATAAAGAGCATGATAAAGAAGACATATATTCTCCTGTCTAAGAGTATTAGGGTCCCATCTCACTTGATTGAACTCCAACATGATAGGAAAATTATTACGAGGAGGCCCAAAAGAATCTCGTAAGAAATACGAGGCAAAACATCCTCAGTCACTAGTAAATAGAAGCCTATCATGCCAATGCAGCAACATGCTAACCCAACTCAGTCAAGTGAATTGCATTTAACTCATAAAATTAACCTCCAACTGCGGAAGCAATGTTTAAGATTCAACCTATTAAACTAGGTAATTATTTCCGATCAAATGTATCACAAGGACACAGGTAATAAAAGCTAAGTTTCCAGCAAATGTGGATAAAGTAATTTGATCAGATTTCAAGGCTCGTTGAGTGGAGGAGCATGCTATCTCTTCATTATAAATCTTGTAAAATTAAAAGACTAGCAACAAGAAAATGCCAGGCACAACGTGGCATAAAAACGCATACGCAGAAAAATGAAAATTCCATCAGAAGTAGATGTGATTAGATACTAAATGCCTGCAATATATTGAATAATTTTTTTAAATGATAAAAATAATGCAGGAACATCACACACATAACCAGTCTGATTAAGCACATACCAATATCTGTAACAGAATGCTAGCTGAAAACATAAAAGCAAGCCCGGCCAGCCTGCATTTCAATTAAGACGTGTTATATATAAATTATCCAAATCAGAATACAGAACAAGCTGAAAATTACAGATTAAAGCACCCAACTTACACTGCAGAGAAAAAGCCAATATCCATTCAGCAAACCCAGAACAGCAGCGCACCAAAAACATAAATCATTAGCACTTAAAATCATTGTTAGACAAAATATCACGCACTGATGCTAAATTGAAGTAGTTTAGTCAACAAATAAGTGAGTACGAACATACCATTAAAAGTTTCTATTTTAAAAGTAATTAGACTGTAAAAATGTTTAGGCCACATAATTTAAATAAAAACAGATCTAATCAACCAACTGATTGTAAAAAGATTCCATTTTTACTCTTCTTTTCCCGAGAAACAAACATAAACCATACTCTTAGATGAATGAAACTCAAAATTCATACTTTGCTAGTCCACAAAAAAAAAAAAAGTAAAACGCCTAAAACGAAAAGTATAATTTGAAAAATAAAACAATTTCATAAAAAAGTTCAATCTTTTTTTCCCCAAATTGAAGGAAATAAACCAAAAAGAAAAAATTTAAACTTTAGTTATAAGAGAAAGCATAAATCGTTGTAAAACGAGAGAATTTAGATAGCGAACCTTCGATTGTCATTGCCATTTTTTTGCTTTCTTGTAAGAAAATCCAATTTCGTGTACTGGAAAGTGGAAAGGAGTTCGTTTCCAAGCAGCGAAGGGATGGTTCATTTTTTTTAATGAATTAATATATGTATTAATAATATAATATTAATACATATATTAATTTTTATATATAATATTAATATATTACTCTTTAATATATATATATATATATATATTAATATATAAATTAAATAATTATAAATTTTCTGACATTAATAAATTTTTATATTTTTAATATCTAATTTTTATATTTCTCTATTTTTAAAAATTAAACCGTTTAGTCCTTCTATAAAAGTATTAGTCAACTACTTTAATATTATAAAATAATTTTTTGCCCATCTTTTATATATATTTTCTTTGTTATTTGTTAAATCATGCTTATTTTTAATTTTATTTATATTTTTTACACATAATTTATTTTAATTTTATAAATATTATTAAAAAATAATTTTAAATAATACAAATAATATCTTTTATTATTTTAAAAAAAAATTATATATATTATTTATTTTAATTTTATAGATATTATTAAAAAATAATTTTAAATAATATAAATAATATCTTTTATTATTTTGCAGACGATCTATATATAAAATAAAATTAAACATAAAATAAACTTAATAAATAATAAAGATAAATATATATAAAGGAAGTGTAAAAAAATTATTTTATAATATTAAAGTAGTTGGCTAATAATTTTAGGATGAAAATATTGAAAAAAAAAACTAAACAGTTTAATTTTTAAAAATACAATATGTAAAAATTAAATGTTAAAAATACAAGTACTGTCTATTATAATATATAAAATTTTATAAATTTTATAATTATTTAGCCATATATATATATTAGAATATATATTAATTTTTATTTTTTTAATTTCTTTTTTTAACGATGGCGATGACACGTTAGAAAATAAACAGCATTGTATTTAGAGAAAATAACAAAAAGAACTTTAACAAAATTATTTTCAAAATTACTATCCTAACGATTTCAAAAAAAAAATAATGACCTTTTTTATTTTTTTTAAAATTTAATGTCATTATTTTATTTAAATTATAATTATATTATAAATTGTATCTCTATTTAATTATTTTATAATTAAAATATTATATTTAAGTATGTATATTTTTTAAATTATAATTATTTTGACTAAATTAATAGCTTTTTTAATTTTTATAATAATTAATAGCTATTTAATATAAATAAAAAATAAAATGAGTATATTATAGAAAAAATTTTATCCATTAACTAAATAATCTGATTTTTTATTAATATGTATGAAATAAGAAATGTTCTTATCATTTTTAGGAAGAAGGGGTATTAAAAATTATTATAAAAATATTTTTAGATAAATTTTTTTAAATATATAATAAATTTAGACATTTAAAATATATGGAGCGTATAATTTATAAAATATCATTTTATATATAATATATATTAATATTTTCTAATTAAAATATATGTAATATATACCTATATGTATAATATATAACATATTTTTTTTTAATTTAGCATATATATGCTATTATATGTAATATATATAAATATATAACTAAACATATATCAATTATATGCTGTTATTTTTTTTCAAATTTATTATATATATATATTTAAACAGATTCATTATATATATGTTGTTATATTTAGCATATACAAATATATAATTAAACATAAATCAGTTATATATTGTTATTTTTTTAAAATTCAACACATATTTTTAATTATATGTAATATATACCTACATATATTGTTAAAATTGTAAATATATAGTTTTGTTTAATTCTTTTGGTACATTTCTATTAGTTTTTTTTATTTAAGTTTTTAATATTATATGTTTAATTTTATGGTATTATATTACATATAAGTTCATAATCTGTAAATTTAATGAAAAGCTGAAAATTTGAAAAAATTATTTTATTGAAGTATTTTATTGAATATGTGAAATACATTACATTAAAAGAACAAAAAAAGTCTTAATCAATATATCTGAAATCCAAAAAATAATCACGTTATGTACGCTATCAACTCTCAATCCCTGCACTGGAGTAGTTTTCCACATATTGCCTAACAAGCCTTGCAAGAATCAAGAATAGAGTTTCTCAAATATAATTAGTCTAAAAATCAAACTTTTTTTAATTAGTGCAGATAAAAAATGAAATGTAATTAGGGACTTTTGGTTGTTGATTGATTGTTTTAGGGCTGCTACCCTATTTATATTGGCCTTTTCCTTGTTCTAGGCCTTTTCATTGTAAGAAGTATTCTTTTCATGGTTTGATGCTTGTAAAATTTGGGGGTAGATTGTTGTTTCTTATGGACGTCAAGCCTTGGAGTTTTAAGGCTTTTTGTATTCTGGTATAGGTGTTTGTACTGTTCTTTTATACTATGTTTGGATGGGGTGAGACAAATGTTCATTTAATATATTTAAGTGTAAATTAACAAGGGGAAAGGGAAGGAAAATGTAAAAAAAATTAGTATGCTCCATTTGGGAAAAAAGCGAGGGAAACTTAAGGTAATTTTAATAACTTTGATTGAAAAGAGGGAGAAGGTAAAGAATATTATGTATAAAAATTACAAAAAATATCCATATATTAAAAGGATGCATATCTTTTTTTTTAATCAAAAGATCAATTTTATTTAATATACTTAAAGACAATAACATTAAAAATATTAAAGAATTTCAAATACAGCTTTAGTAGATGAATATAATAAAAAGTCATATAAAATCAACCCAAGCTTATTGTTAACAATAATATTAACAAATAACAGTCATAACAATTTGAAAAGCCATATAAAAAAATTAACGTAAGTTTAATGCCAATAATAATATTAACAATTAATAATAGTGACAAAAATTCTTTCACATATTAACAATAATAAAAAATAGTGAGAATAAAAAAAATTAAAAACAAAATAATTTAGCACTAATATGAAAATATTTCCAAACAAACTTACCAATAAAAAAAGAAAAAGAAAAGAAAGGGAGACTTGTCCCATAACACTTTTAGTGACGCCATAAGTGTACTCCAAGTCATAAGTATAGGAAAAAAAAAACGGAGAATAATAAGAAAGAAAAACGTACAAAATGGAGTGAAGAGGAAAAGAAAGATAATATAGTATTTTTAAAAAATAAAACATAAAAACGTAAAAATAATAAAATAACAATAATAAAATTTAAAATGAAAGTTAAAATGTAGTATATAGTGCAATTTCCTATTTAAATTATTAAATATATGAATTTTTATGCATGTTGAAAAATAATTTAGCCATAAGTGAATCTCTTTAAGAATATCTAGATTCAGATTTTTCTCTCAAAATATACCTTACCCAAGGGCAAATCCATGTATAATAGGCCCCCTACAATTTTTTCTTATTTTTTTAAATTTTTTTATTAATTTTTAAAAAATATATATAATATATAAAGGTTAGCCCCTCTAAAATTTATATGACCTTTTTTCAACAAGATTTAAATTGTTTAACCAAATTATTAATTTAAATATTTGGTCTAAAGACCTAAAATTTTCAATCAAATTTCAAACTTAAATATTTAGTTCAATAAGGTTTTTGAAAAGAAACATCGTTTAATAATTATTGCCTAATTATGTGAGGTATTTTTTTTTATTAATTTAGAAAGTTAGAGCTATGAAGAAATACTTTGGAATAAATAATTTTAAACTAAGTAGAACTAAGACTGAGTATATGCATTGTATATTTAATAATGCGAATAAAGAAGTAGGCGAAGTTATTTTAGATGGAGTAGCAGTATCTCATAGTACTCATTTTAAATACATTGGTTTCATTATTCAAGCGAATGGTGGTTGTGAAGAAGATGTAAGTCACAAAATTAAAGTTGATTGGATAAAGTTGAGGAGTATCGCATGAGTGTTATGTGATCGAAAGATGCCAGTTAAATTGAAAAAAATTATACTGCACTGTCATAGGCCTGTGATGATGTATGGTAGTGAGTATTGGACTGTAAAAGAACAACACGTGAGTAAGATACATATTGCAGATATGAGAATGATACGATGGATGTGTGGACACGGCTATCGATGATAAGATAAGAGAGCATGGATTGAGATAGTTTGATCATGTAAAACGTAGACCTAGAGATGTATCGGTCAGAAAAACTGAACTAGTTAAAGAAGAAATGCTTAAGTGAGGCAAGGGTAAACCTAAATTAACTTGGATAAAAGTGGTATAAAATGATCTTGTTGTTTTAAATTTATCAGAAGAGGTAGCCCTAAATTAAATTGAGTGAAAAAAAAGAGTTTATATATCCGATCCCAGTTAGCTTGGAATTAATGCTTAGTTGTTATTGTTGTTGTTGTTGTAATTTAGAAAGTTGAATTCTTTTTCTTTTAATGATGAGACCTATTTATATAAATATGATTAAGTTGTTTTATTTTATTGCTTTAAGTGTAATTTAGTATTTAATATATTTACTAAATATTACTTATTTTAATCGGTTGCATTTACATGTGTAATTTAATATGAATATACAGTGGCGAGATCAGGATTTAAATGAAAGCGGGCAAAATTTTCGAGAAAAAAATTGTAGATGAATTTATATTCAATTTTATTTTCATATTAAAAAACTAATACAGATAATTTATATTAATTAATATTTATATTTTATTTTATTTTCTCGTTAAATATTTAAATATTAAAATTTTTATCATTGTTATTTTAATATTTTAATATTACTTTAAAAAATTACACAATATATACTATTTTTTTAAATAATATTTATATATCATTGAAATATTTTTAAAAAAGTGTTTAAATTAATTTTTTATTTGTCAAATAAAATTATTTATTTTTTAATAAATTTATGTGATAAAATATTTTTTATAAAATTAAAATGTCAAATCTCAATTTATAATTAAATTCTAAAATAATTAACCTAATCATCAAAACTCCAAGTCCCAATTCATAATCAAAATTTAAAATTATTAATCTAATTATCAAAACTTCAAATCTCAATTTATAATCAAATTACAAAATATAATTAATTTGATGATCAAATAATAAATTACAACTTATAAATTAAACTTTCAATTAAACAATAATTATAAAATTTTATTATCGAACATAGAACGACGGAAGAACCGGCGGGTATATAAGATTTAATTTTCTTGTCAGCTTATGTTTAGTTGTTATTATTATTTGTATGTGTTAGGAGTCGCCACCAATTAATTATAAGGTTTGATTGCACACTTATTAGTAGTTTATATTTTCAAAAAAAAAGTTCGGGGGAATTAATTACATATAGAAAATAAAAAAACAGCCTACAACGTCCAAATTTAATACTATAATTATTGTGATATTTTGTTATTTATTTTTTATTTGTGAGAGAAATTGTATTCACTACCTGAATATAAATCATAATTATATTTTTTATTTAATTATTCTTATATTTTAATTTTTTTATCCACTATTTGGACATAAAATATTTCTTAATTAAATTTTATTATTTTATTTTATTATTTTTGATGATTTTATTATCTTTGTGAGCACATATTTTTTCTATTAATTAATGATTTTAATTCTTACATTCACTATCTGAGTGTAAAAATTTTATATTATTAAATGGTTTAATATTTATTAAATTTATGATTATTAAATGGCTTATTATTTTTTAAATTATATATACTCCTTAGACATGATTGTTTCAGTTTTACATTTTTATTAAATTTTTTTATTTTTTTTGTAATTTGTTAATATATTTTTGGAAAAAATGTATTTTTTTTTATTAAAGTGAGTTTTAATTCGAAAATTGATTTCGAATGCCTACTTATCCGCTTGACGGAATCAAAGTCTCTATAGTTTGAACATTTTTTTTGTTTGTTCTCATGTGATTCATCTGGTTATTATTTTTATCATTATTGTTTTCGTTCTTAAATATAATCTATCTATTTATTAATTTCATTTTATAATTATTATTTTTTTATTTAGATTGGTAAATTTATTGGCACAAATACCTATCCGTTAAAAAAATATATAGGATAGAAATAAATAGACGGCTAGGATTTTAAAAAAAATTGCTTGATACTGGCTCTTTTTTTTTTGAGTTATTTTATAAGAGTTTATTTATTAATTATTACTGAGACTCCCTATTTAATTCTAAAAAAACTAACAGTAAAAAATAATAATAACAACAACCCTACCTTTTCCATAAATATCATCATATTCTCTACCACTTTCCATTTTTCCCTTTTTTTTCCCTTCAACACCTCAACTCATTTTACCTTTCTCTTTTAACACTCCCATCTCCTCTTCATTTTTTCTTATTTTTTATACTATAAATTTACCGAGCTATCCCAAAAGAGAGGAGCGAGAATGCACAAAAAAGCTGGGACGATGTGGCAAAGGAGATGGTGACAATGTCTCACATGGTAAGAAAAAATCCAAACATTTGTACTTGGATTATAGTTTAGTATGGAAACCAACTGAATGAAATCTACAAGTCGTCTAGCTCGCGCATACCATCAAGGATTGGGTAGCGGCGATGGCGGCCAATTTTGCTCAAGCAACAAGGAATTGCTATGAAGAGATCGGCAAGAGATAAGAAATGGAGAGCTCCTTGAAAGCGAAGGATGAATAGATAAAACAAGTGCAAGAAGCTCTAAGAAAGAATAATGAGAAGCTCAGCTTGGCCAAAGAAGCTCTAAGAGCCAAAAACGAAGAGCTGCGCTCGGCAAAGGAAGCTCTAAAATTCAAAGATGAAGAGCTACGCCTGGTAAAGAAAATTTTGGAAGCCACTCATCAAGGATTGGTGGCTGAGTCCTCGAGGAGCGACAGGTGCTTCTCCCGGGGTGTCTATGTCTATCAGAAGGTTGTGTCCGACTAGTTGAAGAGAGAGAACCCGGAGATGGAATTATCCTGGATGATGGAGATAGACATCGATGAGTTAGCTGCCAAGCGAGAGATAGAAGATGAAGATGAGGAGAATGAGGATTAGGACCAAGAAGACGAGGTCCAGGATGGCGAGGTTTAAGAGTCGTTAAAATTTGTTTTAACTGTAGGATGCTTGTCTATGCTAGTTCTATTAGCAAATTATAAAGATCAGGCTCTAAATGTAATGAACTATTTTTGATTAGTGAAAAGACTTTCTTTTGAGCTCGCATTCAATGCTTGTGTTTGATTGACTTGTTGTGTGATATGCTATGTGAATTGCTCGATCGTTAATCGAGCTTGTGATATGGCATGTAATGTTAACATGTTTATGACATCTATTCCATCTGATTACGCATGAGATGCACCTGAGCATCCTGCAAAAGTGTGCCATAGGCATAATTTTACTTAACCTGCTCGATGCATGGGTACATGAGCACTCTCGTGCCGAGCAACCAAGCAAATTATAAAATTAAAGAATAAAATGAGTGAGCACCTGGTTAAAGACGTGCTACGTGCGGTGTCAAACCGAACAAGAGTGCTATGATAACTATTGGCTTGAGAGCTCAACCAAGATGCTTAGGTTATGTACTCAAACAGATTCTTGGTTTCTTAACGGTGCAAGATATTTATCCGTGCTGTTAGTGTGATCACAGTCGTGGAAATAGGAAGTTCCTCTCTGATGAACTTAAATGCCAGTTTGACTCTATGCTCGGTTTTTAGGGATGTCATTGCTCGGTAATTAGGGATGTTAGTGCCCCTCTTTATTGCCTTGACATTTATGTCAAGTAGTTTCTTGGACGTGCTATTGGAGCATTATCAAAGTGCCTATCTATGTACATTGATATATACATCTCTTATACGATAATAAAGAATCATAAAAGTCGGGCTCGAGAACATATACAAAGAGTGATGTTACATAAGTCCCTGAACTTACAGAATTATAAAAATGAACACAAATTGTAACATACAATGAGAGCATTAATGCTCAGTTTAGAGCATGGAAGCTCAACCCTCCACAAGCGGCTATAATAAAATGTGCACGCAAGCACTATAAGCAAACATGATAAAATATTAAACAGTATGGTATTATAAATAAAATAAGACAAATGTGCGAAAATGCACTAAATAGTCCGACATTATAAATAAAAGGAGTCTTCTTTGATTACTCGATTTAAAGTTTAATTCATAATTATAATTAGCTTGTTTACTCATGATGAGTTTGGTATACGCTAGGACACTTACAATAATCAAATCAATAATGCAAGTTCGATGTGCACGCGGGCACTATGAGATATAAATGAATAATACATATTTGGTGTGTTCACGGGCACTAATAGTTTAGTATTATAAATAAAATAGAATAGGCATACTTGTGATATTTGTTAAGAATTTAGGGCGTGACTAAGGCGCTGTTATGCACAGCTAGTTTTTATATGCATTAATGCATTTCGAAAACTCAGAATGAGAGTATATTATAACTTTTGATGCATGACTGCACTGAAGCATACTCTTTATAATAGTTCGGTGTAAGTGAAACATTATTTAAATCATTAATAAGAAATTCATTATGTGAGCAAGCATCAAATAGCTCGGTAAAATGAATTTGATGCAAGAAAAAATAACGGATAACATTAGGAGTTCAGTGCTTGATCTGGTGGATAAAATTTATTATTCGTGATCGCTATATACATTCATTGTGAAAGCGAAGTATAGAAAATATACACATAAAATATTCAAAGTGAGGTATAGAAAATATGCATGTAAAATATTCATGGTACAAAATGATAGAATAGAGCACAGTTAGAGTGCTTCTTGCAAGAGCTGTGGGACGTACCTGAGGCATATTGCCTCTATTAGGGAATAGTCTTTCTATGCTCACTGCACCAATGATGACAGGATGATTCTCAGGGGTAGTCCTAGTTCCTGTAGCTCGGGCTCGAGTGCTATCTGTGCTCGGGTTACAGTCTGCAAGACAAGAGAGAGAGAGGGGGATTGGGAATCCCCCGAGGGAGGCTCTGATACCTAAGTTAGTTCAGTCGCTCTGAATCAAGAGAGAAGAGAAAGAGAGTGAGCGAAACCTTTTACCTGTAGGGGTTAATCCCCTATTTATAATTAATACGCGTGCGCAGGTGTGCAGGGGGGGGGGAGAGGGTAACAGAGTCTGGCCTATATCAGCAAAATTTTGCGGATATATTATCTACTGGATATCTGAAGCTCGGTAGGACTGGTAGTGCTAAAAAATGAGATATTCATACTGTTGGAAGCCCAACCATAAGGATGATCGTATAAGGAGCTCGGATGTCGAGCTTAAAAAAAGGAGTATCATTAGATATTATTTAATAATTATATTTATGTTGAGTGTTTAAATAGATTGTGAAATCATATTTAATCTATTATCTATTTTTTTCATTTTTTTCATTTATTTTACATGAAAATATTATTATTTAATGTTATTTAATATTCTATAATGTTATTATAAAAATAAAACATAATATTATAATATTAAAATTTAAATTTTTATTTAATATTATTTAATAATTATATTTATTTGAAGAGTTCAAATAGAATTATGATATCCTTATTTTATAAAATTTTAAATTAATTTATTATTTATTATAATATTAAATTAATTAGAATTGAAAAATATTTATTTGAATCAATATCAAATAACATGCTATTTTGACCAATACTGTAACATTAAAATTTAATATACGTGTCTTAATTTTATATGGAAATTTTATTATATAATGTTATAATGTTATTTAATATTATATAATATTATTAGAAAAATAAACCCTACTAAAAAATAAAGCCTAATATTATAATATTAAAATTTAAGTTTTTTATTTGATATTATTTAATAATTATATTTATTTAGAGAGTTTAAATAGAATTATGATATCATATTTAATCTAATATCAATTTTTTTGTTTATTTTTATATTTTTTTACTTAAAATTATTATAGAATTTTAAGATTATTATATGTATATGTATATTAATTTAAAACACCTGCAGATACTATTCTAGTTCTTATTTAAGTTTATCTAAATAAATTAATTAATTTCTTTCACTTGAAAATTAATTTTACTATATAAAAACCTCATCATATTAATATGGGAATGAGAAATATATAGTAGTTGAATTTAAAATAAATTCAACCCTCTTATATCATGGGTTAAAACTATAAATCTATTAGGAAAAAAAAACCAATTGTATGTGACGAACATTATATACTTTGGCCGACAGTTAATTTTTTGTTACACCCATTACATAAAACGATATAATAAAGTCTGGTCGGACAATATATTAATAAATAGTACATGAAATTAACTTGTAAAAATATAATTTACCATTCAAATAAAATTATATTATATGCTATGAAATTTAAATTTCTAAACCTGTAAAAGTTGCAATTTATTCAAAGAAGCTATAGCAATTGAGTCCAATTGAGCAGGAGACCAACCCGTATTGTTAATTTCAGCCATTGCCCCATACCACATTTCTGGTTCAATATCGCCACCGCCGCTAGCGCTGCAGCCACTACCACCTGCTACAACATTTTCCGACCGGTAAGCAGCTGAATCCACCACTTCCCATATCAAAGCTCTAGAATCATCCCCAACTGAACAAATTTGCCGTCCGGTGACCGGAGCCCAAGAAATAGCATTAACACTTGCCTTATGCTTACACAATTCCATTAAAGGAATTGTGGGAAAACGAATATCTAAAATTACTACTTTATTACTCTCCATACCAACTGTGGCTACAAATTTTGGATCAAATTTATTCCATTCCAGCCTTAACAATGGACATTCTTGAATTGGGTTTTCATAAATTATTGTTGATCTTTCTTTATCTCTTAAATCAAAAACTCTAACAGAACCATCCCCTGAAACTGAGGCAAAAACATTGTAACCTCCCCAAGAAATGTCATAAACTTCTTTATCATGAGCAACTAATTGAGAATCTACAACTTCCTTCTCAATATCCCAGATTGTGCAAGTAGTGTCTACACTAGAAGTGGCCACTCGACGAACATCAAAATCTGCCCAATCGAAAGAAGTTATAGCTGAATTAAATTCACTACTTTTATTGCCATTAAAAAGAGATTTTAACTCGATTCTGTCATCATAAATTTGCCATAATCGCAAGTAATCTCCAGAAGTAGCAACAGTGTCAAGATTTGAAGTATCCTCACTAGGCAAGAACATAACTTTAGTGGGTGCATAAGGGTGATCAAAGATTAATCGACTGTCAGTGGTGAAATCGTTATTTTCATTATTGAATTCGACAAGCTCGACTTTGTTGCTATAATCTTCAAGAAAGCTTCCAATGGCAAGACGGTTTCTTTTATCATGGCGAACAGACCATGCTAATGCATAAATAGGCCATTGTGCCATGTAAGTATAAACTCCTACTCTTTTCTTATTCTCTGAAGGACTTTGCATGGTTGATTTTTGGATGATTTTACATACTAAATTAATCAAATATCTGCAAAATCTACATGTGATTTTAATAATATATGTATAAAAAAACAAGTTAAAGATTTTTCAAGAACATATATAATTAAGAAGAAATTAGTGTAGAATTTTTCAAGAAAAGAGAGACTTACTTACATGTGGCCTACAGATTCTCAGACAGAGAGAAAGATTGCTGGATGGAAATTGCTATAAGGAGAGAAGAGAAATAAAAAGGAAAGGAGAAATAAAAAGAGAGAAAGGAAGGTGAAGCTAATGGTCAAAGTTTCACGAGCAAAGCTAATATGGTTGGTCAACTTTACAGAGATCACGTTTTCACATTTTTCATGAACACTTTACTTTCCTCAACTTGATTTCTCTTCTGTTTGTTTTTTTTTTTAATTTTTATCACGTATTATTTTGTTTATCAGGAGAAATTTTATAATATATTATTGATTTCACTTATATATTTATATATTTTAGTTGAAACGATAAACTAATTACATAATAAGATATAATAATATTTTTTCAAAAATATATATTAAATTTTTTTAAACAAAATCTTTAAAATATAAAAGTTATATTATTATCTGATTTATTATTTTAAATAGAATATTTAATTAAAATTATCATTATATTATATAAATTTTTATTTGTCGGATAATATTTAGAATTTTTAATTCTCTAAATTCTTATTAAATAGCACTACCTTGCCTCAATTGCAAATAGATTCCCTCGTGCATTCCATGAGCTGCCAGAGACCCCAGGCGAAGCCTTTTACTGGATTCAACACGAGATATATGGTGTATCTCACCCAAGAACAGTGAGAGGCTGAGTTTAGAGGCACTCTTACTCTTTGTTACCAAAAAAAAAAAAAATAACACTGCAGCTCCAATATCTTTGTTGTGATGCTAAGTTTCCACGATTTTTTTTGGACAAGGATATACTTCTTTATTTTCCTTTAAGCCAAGTCTGCTAAATGCCAGCTTCATAAATTGTTTTCACCGTCCCTCCTTAATTATAAACTCATTGCAACGCTTTTTTCTCTTTTTCTCATTCCATATAATTTAATGGAGAAATTTGTTTAAAATTGATGACGAGACTATAAAGATTCTTGTTCGGATTTAAATTTTAAATCAGTTAGCTCTCCTATTTGCAAAATAAAAAAATAGACCGGGTTCAAATTGAGATATTCTAATTGTTGGGTTTTGGGTTCCCTCCTATGTGGTAAAACCCATATATTTTGTAGTCCACTTAAATTAGCCCATTGGGGCTATTTGTGTCTTTTTTCAAAAACACTTCAGCAGCTAAAAGAAAGGCTGGCCGTGTATGAGAATTAGTATTCTTCATTTTTCATTTTGAAAGAAAAGAAAAGAGAGAGAGAGGAGAGAAGAGCTTAGTTTTTAGGTCTTCCGTCAGTCTGCTTGATTTACAAATATGACTGTGATTTTGTGTCCGATCAGGCTGATTTTTGGAGGACAGTTAGAAGACATCTTGTTCTTGCTTCTGGACGGTAGAGATCTGGTTTGAAGGTCTGGAAGTGGAGGTTCTTCCTCAAACTCTTTGCTGCCCTGTTTTGATTCCAACAGAGTCGTGTTTCACCATTCTGAACTGATGGACAGCCATCCTTTGTCCAATTGATCTGATTTTTGGTGAGCAAGTTCCTGACTCATGGTTCTTCATTCTGAACGGTGGAGATGTATTTTGGAGGTCTGAAAGGTTAGGTTCTACTGCCCAACTTTGAGTTATTTTGAGCTGTTCTGTTTTACTTTCCAGCAGTGTTGTGTTTTACCATTTTCAACGGATGGACAGTCATCCTTTGTCCAATTGTTCTGAAATTTGGTGGACATGTTTATGACTCATTGTTCTTGATTCTAAATGGTGGAGATTGTATTTGGAAGGTGGAAACATTTTCGTTTTGGCTCATTTCAGTAGCACTAGAACCAGATTACTCCATTTGTGTATTTTCTACTTGTTTATGGTTGTATGTGGTTGAGCCCCTTATTTTTTCAGTGATTGAGGGCTACTGAATTTGTAAGACAATAAATTGTGATAGTGGATTTGTTAGCTTGGACCAGCGGAGAGGTCCCGTGGTTTTTTATCCTTCACACCGAAGGAGTTTTTGCCACGTTAAAGAAATTCGGCGTTATTGTGTTGAATGATTTGATTTGTGCATTGTGGCAGCATATTGATTTATATTGTTGTTGGAAATTTTTTTCATTTATCCCCTAATAGATTCATGCAAGTGGGGAAGAATTATGATTAGTGTGTTGTGATCATTGCCTTCCCATCACAGTGGTATCAGAGCTTCCGGTTTATTTGTTGATTGGGTTGCTTTACTTGCTTGAATAATGGAGGTAAATTTGAATAAAATGATTTGTTTAGATGGCACAAATTATCATAGTTGGAAAGGAAAGATGAAGGATATCCTTAATCTTAAAAAGTTACACCTGCCCGTATTTGCTACTAGTAACCCTGAGTCTAAAACAGATGAAGAATGGGAATTTGAGCATTTACAAGTTTGTGGTTTTATTCGACAGTGGGTTGAAGACAATGTGTTGAATCATATTACAAATGAGACTCATGCCAAAACTTTATGGGAGAAGCTTGAATCTTTATATGCTTCTAAGAGTGGTAACAACAAGTTATTCTTGCTTAAACAAGCTACACGTCTACAGTACAAAGAAGGCACTCCAATACTTGATCATGTAAATGAATTTCAGGGAATCTTTGATCGATTATTCAGTATGGGTGTCAAATTTGATGAAGAAATTATGGGACTTTGGTTGTTGAATACACTTCCTGACTCTTGGGAGAACTTTAGGGTATCTCTAACTAATTCTGCTCCTGATGGTGTTGTAAACATGCAGTATGTGAAGAGTGGTATCTTGAATGAAAAAGTGAGAAGAAAAACTCAAGTGGCTTCCACATCACAGTCAGATGCATTTTTTTGTACAAAGCAGGGGGAGAAGTAAAAACAAAAATGAAAAACACAGTAAGAGAGGCAAGAGCAAGAGTAAATCAAAGTCAAAGTACAAGAACCTCGAATGCCACCATTGTGGTAAACCGGGGCATATTAAGAAGTACTGTTACAAGTGGAAAAGGGAGAATATAGCTAACAAAGGCGACAAAGGCAAGCAGGAAAAGAAGGGCAATGATGATGATAATGATCGGGTTGCTGTTGTTACTTCAATTGATTTGGCAATTGTTACTGATGAAGATATGATTAATGTTGTTGGTAATGAGATACTTTGGGTACTGGATAGTGGTGCTGCACACCATGTTGTTTCAAGAAGGGAATACTTCTCATCCTACACTCCAGGTAATTTTGGAATTGTGCGGATGGGTAATGAAACTGTATCCAAAGTCATAGGCATTGGCAATGTGATAGTCGAGACCAACCTTGGAATGAAGATAATGCTTAAAAATGTCAAACATGCACCAGATATAAGATTGAATTTGATGTCTTGTGAAAATTGTATGAAGCTGGATATGGTACCAATTTGTTTGAGTACTGCACTGTTTACAAAGGATCATTAGTAGTGGCTAGAGGGTTCAGAGCTTCAGGCTTATATTGGCTACAAACTGCACTTCCTTCAGATCTTGTGAATGCAGTTGAGAATGAGAACTCTTCAGAATTATGGCACAAGAGGTTGAGTCATATTAGTGAGAAGGGTCTTAATATTCTAGCTAAAAAGAATTTTCTTTCTGGGTTGAAAGGTGGAGAGCTGGATACTTGTTCTCATTGCATGGCTGGAAAACAGAAAAGAGTCTCCTTCAAGCACCATCCTCCTTCTAGAAAGAAAGAATTGCTTGAGTTGGTACACTCAGATGTGTGTGGTCCTTTAAAAGATAAGTCACTCGGTGGTGCACAGTATTTTGTGACTTTCATTGATGATCACTCAAGAAAGCTTTGGGTTCGTGTCTTGAAGTCAAAGGATCAAGTCCTTGGTGCATTCAAAGAATTTCATGCTTATGCTGAGAGAGAAACAGGTAAGAAGCTGAAATGTGTTCGCTCTGATAATGGAGGTGAATATTGTGGCCCATTTGATGCATATTGTAGAGAGCAGGGTATTGTACACCAGAAGACACCTCCTAAGACTCCTCAGTTGAATGGCTTGGCAGAAAGGATGAACAGAACTTTAATGGAGAGAGTTAGATGTGTGCTTTCTGATGCTAAACTACCTAATTCCTTTTGGGGTGAGGCATTATATACTGTTACACATGTTATCAATCTTACTCCTACTATTCCTTTGCTGAATGATGTTCCTAATAGTTTTTGGTGTGGGAGAAAGCCTTCCTATAACCATCTACGGGTGTTTGGCTGTAAGTGTTTTGTTCATGTTCCTAAAGATGAGAGGTCCAAGCTGGATGCCAAGACAAGACAATGTATTTTTATTGGCTATGGTCAAGATGAGTTTGGCTATCGGTGTTATGATCCCATTGAAAAGAAAGTTGTCAGAAGTCGTGATGTGGTCTTTATAGAAGATCAAACTATTGAAGATATTGGCAAGGTGGAGAAGTAGAAGCCTCAGATTGACAGCTTGATTGATCTAGATCCAGTTCCTTCAACTCCTACACCTGATACAGTTGATGTTGAAAATCAGGTTAAACTTCAAGAAAATACTCAAGATACAGATGAGGTGGATATTCCTGAAGATGAGGTAGTTGATGATCAGTATGGGGATCTTGGGGAGCAACAAGAAGTTTCACTTAGAAGGTCTACCAGAGATCGTGTTCCATCTACTAGGTATTCACCTAATGATTATGTGCTATTGACAGATGCAAAGGAGCCAGAATGCTATGAAGAAGCTATTGAGAGTGAAGAGAAGGAAAAATGGGTTGCAGCTATGAAAGATGAAATGCAATCCTTGTATGACAATGAGACTTTTAAACTGGTTAAGCTTCCTAAAGACAGAAAAGCCTTGAAGAACAGGTGGATTTACAAGGTGAAGCAAGAAGAGAATTCATCATCTCCCAGGTATAAAGCTCGATTAGTTGTCAAAGGATTCAGTCAGAAGAAGGGAATTGATTTTGAGGAGATATTCTCACCAGTGGTCAAGATGTCTTCGATTCGAGTAATTTTGGGTTTGGCTGCTACTCTTGATTTAGAGATTGAGCAGATGGATGTAAAAACTGCTTTTCTCCATGGTGATTTAGAGGAAGAGATCTATATGGAGCAACCTGAAGGCTTTGCGGTGAAGGGAAAAGAAAACTATGTTTGCAAGTTGAAGAAAAGCTTGTATGGTTTGAAACAGGCACCGAGACAATGGTATAAGAAGTTTGAGTCTGTCATGGTTCAGCAAGGCTACAAGAAGACTACTTCTGATCATTGTGTTTTTGTCCAAAAATTTTCTGACAATGACTTCATCATCTTGTTACTGTATGTTGATGACATGCTCATTGTAGGTCCCAACTCTTCCAAGATTGTGGATTTGAAGAAAGAGTTGAGCAAGTCCTTTGCCATGAAGGATTTGGGACCAGCGAAGCAAATTCTTGGCATAAGAATCACTCGTGACAGAAAATGCAAGAAGTTATGGCTTTCACAGGAGAAGTACATTGAGAAGGTGCTACTCCGGTTTAATATGGCTAACGCAAAACCTGTAAGAACACCTCTTCCCACATCTCTTAGATTGAGTATTAAACAGTCTCCTTCTAATGAGCAAGATAAAGAATACATGCAAAAAGTTCCTTATGCTTCTGCAGTAGGAAGTTTGATGTATGCTATGGTTTGCACTAGACCAAATATAGTTCATGCAGTTGGTACAGTAAGTAGATTTCTCTCAAATCCAGGAAAAGAGCATTAGAATGCAGTAAAGTGGATTTTGAGATATCTCCGTGGCACTTCAAGTATGAAGTTGTGTTTTGGGTCTGAAAAATCTATGTTGTGTGGTTATACAGATTCTGATATGGCTGGAGATATTGATTCAAGAAAGTCTACTTTGGGTTACTTGATAACTTATTCAGGGGAGCTGTTGCATGGCAATCCAGATTGCAAAAGTGCATTGCTTTGTCTACTACAGAGGCTGAATTCATTGCAGCCACTGAAGCATGCAAAGAATTGCTATGGATGAAAAAGTTTGTCAGTGAGCTTGGGTTTACTCAGAAGAGGTATGTTCTATTTTGTGACAATCAAAGTGCGATTCATCTTGGTAAGAATCCTACATTTCATGGTAGATCCAAACATATTGATGTAAGGTACCATTGGATTCGTGATGTTTTGGATTCTAAGTTAGTTGAGCTTGAAAAGGTACACACAGATGATAACGGTGCTGATATGTGTACAAAAGCTCTACCAAGAATGAAACTTGAAGCATGTTGCTTGAATGTCGGTTTGGCATCCTCCTCCACATAGTCGGGAAGGGGGAGAATTGTTGGGTTTTGGGTTCCCTCCTATGTGGTAAAACCCACATATTTTGTAGTCCACTTAAATTAGCCCATTGGGGCTATTTGTGTCTTTTTTCAAAAACACTTCAGCAGCTAAAAGAAGGGCTGGCCGTGTATGAGAATTAGTATTCTTCATTTTTCATTTTGAAAGAAAAGAAAAGAGAGAGAGAGAGGAGAGAAGAGCTCAGTTTTTAGGTCTTCCGTCAGTCTGCTTGATTTACAAATATGACTGTGATTTTGTGTCCGATCAGGCTGATTTTTGGAGGACAGTTAGAAGACATCTTGTTCTTGCTTCTGGACGGTAGAGATCTGGTTTGAAGGTCTGGAAGTGGAGGTTCTTCCTCAAACTCTTTGCTGCCCTGTTTTGATTCCAGCAGAGTCGTGTTTCACCATTCTGAACTGATGGACAGCCATCCTTTGTCCAATTGATCTGATTTTTGGTGAGCAAGTTCCTGACTCATAGTTCTTCATTCTGAACGGTGGAGATGTATTTTGGAGGTCTGAAAGGTTAGGTTCTACTGCCCAACTTTGAGTTATTTTGAGCTGTTCTGTTTTACTTTCCAGCAGTGTTGTGTTTTACCATTTTCAACGGATGGACAGTCATCCTTTGTCCAATTGTTCTAAAATTTGGTGGACATGTTTATGACTCATTGTTCTTGATTCTAAACGGTGGAGATTGTATTTGGAAGGTGGAAACATTTTCGTTTTGGCTCATTTCAGTAGCACTAGAACCAGATTACTCCATTTGTGTATTTTCTACTTGTTTATGGTTGTATATGGTTCAGCCCCTTATTTTTTCAGTGATTGAGGGCTACTGAATTTGTAAGACAATAAATTGTGATAGTGGATTTGTTAGCTTGGACCAGCGGAGAGGTCCCGTGGTTTTTTATCCTTTACACCGAAAGAGTTTTTGCCACGTTAAAGAAATTCGGTGTTATTGTGTTGAATGATTTGATTTGTGCATTGTGGCAGCATATTGATTTATAACATTGTTGAAAATTTTTTTCATTTATCCTCTAATAGATTCATACAAGTGGGGAAGAATTATGATTAGTGTGTTATGATCATTGCCTTCCCATCACTAATGTCTAAGTCAGTGATCGATTTATTTACAAATAGAAGAATTTAAGAAGTTGAAAAAAAATATTTTACCTATGGGATTTATCTCTATTTATAATTGAGGAATATACAACAATATTTGCATGTGTCAATGGATCTGCAGGATATGTCAGGGTCATATATTTGCTATATCAGATATTTGTCTGCTGAGTACTCAGGAACTCGAAGACATAGGAGAGTTTGGAGTCGAGGTCCTATCGTCAACGAAACCTCGGTCATGATCCCGGGCTTGGTTCACTAGTTCGGCAACTAGGGACTGAACTCGGGTAAAATAAGGGGTAGTATCAAAAATGATTTTTATGTTCATGCATTTATTAAAAACTATAAGGCATAAAATAAATTTATAATGGATCCTAATTTATTTAAAATTAAAATTAAATTAAGTTAATATAAATTTATAAACTGTGTATCGATGCTAAGCTCTTCTACTGTTTTTTAGACAGTACTAACTATCAATTGACGGATTTTTCCTTGTATGCGACTCATTTATAAGTTTAAACAATTATATATATATATAGACTAAATTTTAA
Source organism: Garcia nutans (assembly GCA_947685225.1). NCBI lineage: Eukaryota > Viridiplantae > Streptophyta > Magnoliopsida > Malpighiales > Euphorbiaceae > Garcia > Garcia nutans. Next base: position 3,266,731 of record CANTUV010000060.1, read on the forward strand.
AGGGAATTAAATAAATTATTGTTTTTTTAATCTTTCCATGTTGAGTTTGAATAATATTTATAATTTTTTAAGAATAATTATATTTGTAATTTAATAATTGAATTAATTTATATGCTTTAGTTATTATGAGCCAGCCTTGTAGTTATGTGATATATCATCTTATATTATTGTTGGTCAAAATAAATAAATTTTATTAAACAAAAATTATATATATCTCTGTTTAAAAATAAATAAATTTGTATTATGCTCATTGATAGAAATTGAATTTTAAAAGCATAAAAATTTATTTACAAATATTAAATGTATTGAATTCTATGAAATTGGATTTGTAATTATAAAATTAGTAAGGTAAACTTTTTTTTCTTGAGATAAATTAGTAAGGTTGTAAAGGTTGTGGGGTAATCCCACGTTGATTAAAAATAAAAGAATTGAAAGGCTTATAATAAGGAGGGGGATCCCTACAAATTGGCTTAAGTCAATTTGATTATAAGGTGAGCCCAATTTATTATAAGCCCAGTTAATAATAAATGAATTTGACTAATTGATGAATTGACTAATGGCTCCTAGGACCCAAATTCTCAACAAAGGTAAACTTATTTTTAAATCAAACGTATAAAATACAACATTTTATAAAATAGCGTCTTGATTAAAATCTAATTAACACTGGATATTAGCCTTAATGACATTATTTCAAAACGGTGTATATACACTTTGGACTAAAAAGAAAAAAAAAAGGAAAACTCTATGTATTCACTTACATATGTTAATTATACTGTTTTTATTTATAACTTTTCTAAGAAAATAACATAAATGCTGACTCCATAACTCAATTACATAGAGAAAAGGGGCACCAAATGAATTATTATCTCACTTTGTGTCCACCTAACTTCTTAACTTAAAATTCAAATTAAGGATTGCGTGTATGTAGAAATTTTCTCAATATTTTTCTAACAGTATATGTCATTAAGACTCAATATCACTTAATCTTTGTTTAGATGACTTATAGCGTAATTTAGTAATGTATGGTATTGTATAATATAACATAGTATGTTACTAAAAATAGTGTTAAGGTTTGGGTTAGTAATGAAAACATATTCATGTATTTAGAGGTGAATTTACCATGGGACAATGAGGACAATGAATAGATTTATTACATAATGGAATTTAAATTTAAATATTATTTTTCATTATTTACATATTATGAGAAAGAAAACATCTAGAATTCAAATAAAAAATTTTAACGAGTAATTATGCTCTTGGTCATTAAACCAAGATTTAGTGGTTACATATATATATATATATATATATATAATCATATGTCAATAGAAGGATAATTAGATGAATTCCTAAAATTTTTAAATTTCATTTTCTCCTCTTCATAAAGTTTATTATTTCTTATATATGCATTGACCCCTCACATATTTAACTATTTTTATTTTTATTTTGACCACTTAATTATTAAACTTTAGTTTTTTCAATATGCGGTAATTAATTACTCTTTAAAATATAAATTTATTTAAAATTATTTTAATATTAAAATTTAAATTTATATGACACCGTGTTTTTAAAATCTGTACATATAGTTATTTTTTAAAAATATTAAAAATATACAAATCGCTATATCTATAATATTTTTTTAATTTTAATTTTTTAAATGACTCATCGTGGATACACTTCTTGATAATGGAATCAACGGACAACTAATGAGGGAGGTCATAATAAGATTTACAAGTCATTTTCACATGTAATTGAAGTCAAAGAAGAAAGATTTCGTGAGACTATACTTGGCAAGCGGGTTGATTATTCGGGGCATTCTGTCATTGTCGTAGGCAGGGGGCAAACGCTTACGAAAAGATCGCTTGAACTTAAGAAAAAATCGTTTTGATTTATCCATGAGAGGAGTTAAAAAACAAAAATACTATGATGATCCCGTTGCTTTATTTCATCAGTGATTTAGCAATCCCAAAGTTTCTTTTTTTATTTAAAAAAAAGAAAATAATCTTTTTTTTCGTACTCTTTCATAACATAGATAGTGTTAAGAGCCCCCGGTGTGAAAACAAAAAAGTTTGTGACTCTGAAATAGGCTCTTGATAGAATAAAATAAAAAATACCCTTAATATCTCATACTACTCTTTTGATACATAATCTAATATTAAAAAAAATAAAATAAATTCTTATATCTATGTTAAATTCGAAATGCCATGAAATAAATTCTATTTTGAGAGAGTTGAAAAAGCACTATCTCGTTGAAAGGTTCTATATATCTGTCATTTTTCAATACATTTTTTTAGACAAAGACTCTGTTTTTTCTCTTTTCGGATGATAAATATTTCTCAAAATATAGAGTGTGAATCAAACCCTCGAAAATAAAAAGAAAGAACCTCAAACTCAAATAGCTTTTCTTCTTGGCTTCAAACTCAGATGCGAGATTACCTGTTAATTGTTGTGTGCATGGCAACAGATTTTGAGCATGCTAAGATGGGGAAGGACACATCTAACAGCTACTCATGAGATGGCAAAGCAAAGATAATCAAGGCAATTGGCCTACCTCTGTTGTATTGGACTTTGGCAGTATTTATCCTGCACTTCTGGATCCTGAGACTCTTAAAGAGTCTTTTTCATTTTTTGGTCATGTATGGAAAGATAAAAATAAAATGACAATAATTTTAGATATTTACTTAATCTTGCTAGGTCTATGTACTTTTCTTCTAGTATTCAAGGCTCTTTATTTTGGAGGTGTATTTGATACCTGGGCTCTGAGGGGAGGAGATGTAAGAAAAATTACAAACTTGACCCTTAGCCCAAGTGTTATTTTTTGTTATTTACTAAAATTCCAATTTGGTAGAGAAGGATGGATTGTTAGTATGAACGATTTGAAAGATATAATTGGAGGATATATATGATTAGGTTCCATTTGTATATACATGGTAGAATCCGCCATATCTTAATCAAACCATTTGCATGGGCTCACTGTGCACTTGTATGGTCTGAAGAGGTTTACTTGTCTTATAGTTTATGTGCTTTATCCGTTTTTAGTTTCATTGCTTATTGCTTTATGTGAAAGAGCCACGCATAACAGACTTGCTCCCCCTGTATCAAAGAATTCAGTCCTTTTTTCTAGGGTAACCCTCTAAAAGATTGCAAGCACGGCTTGGAGAGGGATTATGTACCTATTTTTTAACTTTTTTTAATAAGGTAACAAGAAAAATTTCTACTCTATCCGACTAGTTTCGATTTTAAGTCCCCCTTAACTACCAGAGCGTTGTAAATATTAGGCATCTGCCCCGGGAAAAAAGCTACATCTAGTATTGAACCAATGATTTGAGCAATACGCCCTAGGTTCTTTTTTTCAAGCGCGCAAACATTTTTTGTTCTTCTTTACCCCTATAAAGATATTAAATAAAATGAATTGTTTTTGCAATTTTGAAAATAAAGATTTAAATGTCCTTTTATTTATATTAATATTTAAAATCATAAAAAATATTATTTAAATTTAATGAAACAATAGCAATAATTTACATATATTTTAAGAAAACACAATTTATATGTCTCTAAAATACTTGTTCCCAATTAAGTTTAACTTTAATCCATCCCATTATCATTTGATTTCAATATTATTTTTTTAAAGCGTAAAAGAGAGGAAGACTCAAATCTAAACATATAGATAAGAGGGTGTTTAGCCTAGCTTAACAAAAATTAATTTATAAATATTATGTATTTATAAGTTAATATGGACATGAAAGTATTTAAAAATTTAACCAATTATTTGTTTATAAATAACTGACAGTTGCCAGTATATTTATTCTTAAAATGATTATGGGTGTTTGACTTAGTTTGAATAATCAACTTCTAAGCACCAAATACTTATATGTTAATTTGAGTTTATAAGTATTTAAAATATTAAATAATTAAGCATTTATAAGACTATTAAATAGTTGATATGTTCAATAAAAAATATCTTATAAATACATTTATTGTGAAAATAACTGAAATGGTATTCAATATATTACAATAAGTATATTTAATGGATTTTATAAAAATAAATAAAAATCTATATCGATATATAATACTAAAACGATTGTCACTGATACAATATCATACCTTGTGTCGCTACTACAAACCTACAATATAGATATTATTTACAATGATTTATTTTATTGAGTTCAAATAGAAATTATGATATTATGTTTAATATTGATAATAATTATATTTATTTTGAGAGTTCAAATAATATTATAATATTCTATTTGATATTTATAATAATTAGTGTTGGTGGTGTTGGAGTCAGGAAGTCCATTTATTTGGAAGATATATTTGATGGGTCTTAATGAGAGAATATACTCATAGACTCGACATCACATTTAAACCCAAAATCTTAAGGCATTGAGTCTAGTAGTCTTTTCCACTTATAAACTCCTCATTAATCTTATCTCTTTTCGATGTGAGATTTCTCTCACACTTGATAATTTTAATAATTTTTTCTTCAAGTGTGAGCTCTCATAGTGGACTTAGGCTCTTCTTTGAGCATAAGTCTTTATGGATCTAGACATGAGTATACGGCATCATCTAAAGCCCTTTTATACTTTCACCAGTTTAGGATCTATCGGAATTAACTTTTGCTCTTCCATGTGGATGGATATGAAAAATACCAACTCCATACTCGTCCTATCGAATCGTCTGCTCTGATGTCATATGTTGTTGCTGAAAAGCCCACTCACCTGAAAAATATACTTGATGGACCTTAATAAGAGAACATACTCATGGACTTGACATCATACTTTAATTTAAAATCTTAAATCATTGAGTCTATGAGTTCTTTCCACTTATATACCCCTCATTAAGCTCGTCTCTTTTCGATTTAGGATTCGTTTTACACTTGATAAATTCAACAATTAGTTTTCTCTTTATATATAAACACACACAAAATGCATAACACTATTGTTAACTATTTAAAATCACAACACTATTGTTAACTACTTTATTATTGTTTACTTAACATGTAAGTAATAGATTATATTTTTCTATTTTTGCTTTTATTTTTAATTTTTTATACATTTCGTTTGATCTATTATTTATTTTTTTTATTTATTTTCGTTTAATTATCATGTCTGCAATTATGATAGAAAATATTAATGTTATTCCTCTCATAGTTATTTCTCACTCTCTTTCTTGCCATTCCTCCACCGCTGATTACTATTCCATATAGTTTATTTTAATATTTTATCTTTATATGATTATTTCTTAAATAATTTGTTATATTATTCGATTTTAATTTTTTGGTTATTAGATTTTTTGTTGTTATTCATTTATTACACAATTGTTGGGTTGATTTGTATTGTTTGGTTGTTATATGATTTTTTTATTTGTATTATTTTGGGTTATTTTTTTATTTTTATGATATTTTTAGCTTCTTTTTTATATAAATTTTTAGCTTCTTTTTGAGTTTTTTAAATTAATAATTTTTTATTTGATTTTAGGTAAACTGTAATTTCATTTTAATTTATGTTATGGTTTTTTAATTTCTATAATTTATTTTTTTGATAGTTTTTTAACTTTAATTATATTAATTGTTTTATTTTAATTTTTATTTAGATTTATTATTTGACTAGGTTTTATTTTTTAATTTATGTTATTTAGTTTTTTTGTTAGATTTCTTTTTAAATTTATGTTATTTAAATTTTATTTAAATAAATTTTTTGTAATTTAATTTATTTTATTTGCTTTAAAATTATTGAAGTTTTGAAGTTAGTATATATATATTGAGTAAAAATATTTACAGTATCACACGAGACTTTATTCTAGTAATATAATAAATTATGTAGTCAATTAATTTATAAGCAAAGTGCTTGTAAGATAAATAATAAGTTAGTCTCCTTAACTTTTTTTTCTTTTAACTTATAACCATGTTTATAAACTTATAAGATGTTCTAAGTAAATATGTTAACTTAAATTTAAAACCTACAAGCTAATTTAATTATTTTATAAATTAGGCCAAACACCTTTTAAAAAGAATATAAAGTTATACATAATAAATTGTTTGCTTAAATTAATTTATAAGTAAAGTGTTTATAATAATTAAAATAATAAATTGATCTCTTAGTTCTTTTTGAGGAAATTACACTATATATGTGATATTAAATTTCTTTTTTATTTTCATCGCTGCTTTTTTCGTTTGAATTTTTCTTTAATTTTTTTATTTCAAAAATATTAATTGCTCTTTTTTTTTTTCTTTGCACCTCTAATAATCAGTAAACAAAAGCGTTACGAGCTTAGATAAAACTAAAAACGATAAGAGAGGTTGGATATAGAAAATTGATTGCATACTTGTGTTTGTAGATGTTCATATATTTTATTTTTATTTTTTTGTTATTCAATTGTAAAACAGAGTTATTACTTATTATTCAATTATATTATATTTTACATGTTTGATAAAATATTTTAAAAGATATATTTTTTTCTTTTGAAGATTTTTCTATTACTCTTTTTAATTGTATTTCCTAAATAAGTATATTTTATTTATTCTGAATAGTATGTTTTTCATTTTGAACTTTTGATTGACTTATATTTGAATTGATATATTTGTTTAATAATATGTACATAATATGCATACGACATATAAAATATATATATAAATATACCAGACATATATATTAGAATTAAACAACATATAAAAAAAATCATATTTTAAGACTTGAAATTCAATATATATACAACAAATATATAATATATATGCAACACATATAATATACAAATAAATATATTTTATTAATTGGAATTCAACATATATACATAATATATATTATAACATATATATAATATTACAAGTGCGAGGAAGGAGAAAGGAGAATCCTTATTTTTTTTAAATCAAGTGCATTTTTCTATATTTTTTGTAAAATTTTTTGAGGTGATATATTTTTAAAATTTATTTTTTCCTTTTAAGTTATTTATATAATTGTTTTTAATTTATAAGCCCAGTTTATTATAAGCTTATAAAATTTCTTAAACGAATATATTAACTTAGAACTTATAAAATGAATTATAACTTATAAGTTAGGCCAAATATTTTATAAGTCAAATATGCACTTAACATTGATAGAGTGAGTTAGTTTAAATATATAAATAAAATAAAATAATTAATTCAACTTTTAAGATAATCATTTGCCATTGTCTATTTTTAAAATTATATATTTTTTTATAAATTCAAAATAAATTAAAATTTGAAAAATTTACAAAACTATCCAAAAAATCAATTTTTTTTCAAAAATATTAGATAAAAATAATATTTATACTTATAAAAAAAGTTAGAGCAAAAAAAATTTTTTTTATAAGAAAAGTAAGGTTACACCTCAACTAACACACATAAACAAATCTTGAGTGGTTTACTCCATAGACAAATTTTAAAAATATCTTATTATTTACTAAAAGATGATTTTTTTAAATATCTTATTTCTCACTGCAATTAATATTTTATTTTTATTTTTTTAAATTTACAATTAAATAAAAAATTTCAATAAAACAATAAAAATTAGTATTTTAAATTATATTTTAACATATAAAATGTATTAATTTTTATAAAGAAAAACTTTAAATTTAATTACAAATAACGCTCACAAAAAGTAATAAAAAAGTAAAATATATAAAAATATATTAATAAAAATTATTAAATTTATTTATTTTTATCAAATTTTACATATTATAGACATAAAAATGAAGTTAAAAAAAATATTAATTTCATTATGTAGATAATGTGTAGACACTTGATAGATATTTTTTGTATATTTGATATATGTTATATAGTTGTTGTAGATATTTGTTAAATATTATGTCTATATTATATATTTATTATGTTTGTTATGCAGATGTGTGAATGTTGTATGTATCTTGTGTGAATATAAAATTTTTAAAAAGTTAAAAAATATTAAATAAATTCTATAAATATTATGTGTATATTTAATAAATGTTTAGTAAATATTTGATAGATATTATGTATATACTTAGTAAATATTACATGTATGTTATGTATTTGTGAGAATATAATGTCAAACAATTATTTTTGAATAAAAAATAAAATGAAATTAAATAAAATAAAGTAAAATAAAGAAAAAAATTAAAAATCACCATCGAAAACATTTAAAAATAAAAAAAATGTGCTCATTTATATAAATGAAATACAAGTTTAGAAAAATTTTCTTCAAAATAACAAAATTACGATTAACCAACGGAGAAAATAATATTTTCATATTCTCTCCATATATCTCCATCTTTTTTATCTTCTTATTCAACAAAAATCCATTACTATCTTTTTTTCTTTAACAAAAGTTCATTTTTTAACATCAAAACAATGATAAAAAAAGTAAAAAAAAACAAAAAACAAAAATCTGCATACAAATTGAAAAATATAAATATGTGTTCTATATCATCATCATCTTCTCCTTTCTTCATCATCATTAAATTTAAAAACACAAATAGATATGTATCATCATCATTACTTGAAAAAAACCAATAAATATTCATCATCTTCTTTTTCATCAACACCGATATATATAAGAAAAAAATTTAACAACAAATTAAATAAAAATTTTGCATACAACCAGATTCATCATCATCATCAAAGCTTAACAATTTTGCTTGTATATATGAAAGTTTGCTTCAAAAAAAAAAAAAACAAAACAAAACAAAAGAGGAAAACCATAAAAGAAAAAGATCAAAAAGGTAAAATATTCATCTCCATATTGAGTTTAATATTCATCTTTTACATAATTTTCATCTTTATTTTTGTCTTCAACAAATCATCACATTCTAAAAAAAAAATTAAATCATCAAAATAAATAAAATACAAAATAAAAATATAGATTTGTTGTTGATATATTATAGATGTTTTGCGAATATAAGAAGAAAATAGAATAAAAATGTAGATGTATTGTATATATATTGTAAATATAAAAAAATATAAAATGAAAATATAGATATATTATTGATGTATTGTAGATGTTTTACAAATATAAAGGAAAAAATGAATAAAAATGAAGCTGTGTTGTTGATGTATTATATATGTTTTGAAAATGTAAGAAGAAAACAAAATGAAAATGAAAATGTATTGTTGATATATTATAGATATTTTATGTATGTGATAAAAAAATATAATAAAATTGTTGATGCATTGTAGATATATTATAAATGTTTTACGTATGTAATAATAATATATAATAACATTATTAATATATTGTAGATATATTATATATGTTGCGTATAAGCAAAATTATTGATGTATTATAGATTATATGTGTTAGAATAATACAAAATAAAAATGTCAATATACAGTATATATGTGATAGATGTTTTGATGTATTATAAATACATTGTACATATATTATATATTTATAAAAATATGACATTAAAAAAATATTTTCAAATAAAATAAGATAAAAAAATTAAGCGTAAAAAATTGAAAAAAAGAAAAAAGAAAAAAGGAAAAAGGAGCGAAAATTAATGTAAAAAAAAAGGAGAAATTGGAAGGATTTGTAACACTGTTTAAAAGTTAAAGATAAAAAAAAAAGTTAACAAAATATAAAATTGAAAAAAGTAATAGAATTGGAAAAAGGAAGTTTGTGTATTATATTTGAAAATGAAAAAAATAAATTTACATAATTACAAAAAAAAAATAACTTGTATTTTAAAAATATTATAAAAACTAAAAATATTTACACATTTATAAAAAAAATGGAGTCAAATTTCAAAAATACTTTGGTCTTCACTAAGATAATTCTTTTTCAAAAATATCTCTTCCCTTACTACAATCAATGTTTTAGTTGAATTTTTTATTTTTTTAAGCTTCACTATTAAATTAAAATATTTTAATAAAATAATAAAAATTTATATTTTAAATTATTTTCATCATATAAAAATCATAATTTTTTATAAAAAATAAATAACACTCATAAAAAATAAAAAAGCAAAAAATATAAAAATATATTAATAAAAATTATTAATTTTATTTTTAAACAAATTTGACATATTATACATATAAAAAATAAAAAAATACACATAATTTCGTTATGAAGATGTCTTCTAATTATTGTGTATATGTTATATTTTTGTTATATAATTTATGTATATTTTATATAAAAGTAGTTAAATATTATATGAATGTTATATAGATATTGTGAGAATAAAAATTTTTAAAAAATAAATTAAATAAATATTATGCAAATGTATTATATATATAGTTTGTATTATTGAGTGTGTATTTTATATATATTATTTATCTGTTGTGTATATATTTATCTTTTTATTTATGTATTGAAAGTATATCATTTAAATTTTTTAAATAAAAAATACAAATAAAATAAAAACAAAAATACATGAAAATTAAAAAATTAAAAAAGTCAAAAGGTTAAATTTAAAATGGTAAAAATAGTAATTTTTTTAAAAAAAATACTGCATCTCATATAAATGTAAAGTGGATTTGGAAATTATGTACGCAACATAATTTTCCCAGGAAAAAATATAAAATGAATAAATGATGTAAATTCCTCTAAATTTTGTTGCAAGAATTTGAAGAAGGTCCGGCCCAACTTATTAATAATGGATCGAGGTCCAATAAAAATACAGAAATGAAAATAAACGCAACTGGTACAGGGAGTCGCCGACAAGCGCACCACAAAAAGGGGTGCCGATTTATAACGGAGGTGGTGGAACTACGAGCGACAACAGTGGTCTAAATGTAAATATCATAGAAAAAAGAGGGTAAAATGACAAGGGTTGTCTCTGTTATGCCACAGTGTAGTAATTAACGAACGGACCTCAGGTGCTCTGTCTCTCTTTTTTTGTGGGTTTTGGGACTTATTCGGAGACGAGAGAGAGGCTTGTCTTTGGCGCTTACCACATTGGACTCACTCTCTCTCTCTGTCTCTCTCTACAAACTCACTTTCCGTCTGGACGCTGTTGTTGTTGCTGCTGATTTTTACTTGTACTACCTTTTTTTTTCCCTTAACCTGCATCCACTTTCTGCTTATCATGCGCCACTCTGAACTGAGTTGATAGCACACGCCTAACGCCGGCCAAGTTAATTTTCTGTTTTGGGTAATCGTCTGATTTTCTGCATTGAATGTGAGTATCAAAATCCCTATTTTTTTTTGTTCTTGTTGTTCTTTATTTGTATCTGATTGTGTAATTGGGATCCCATTTTTGTGTAAATCCTTAATTTGTTTTTACTCGAGGTGGGTTTTACTCGGTTTTTGGAGAAATGGTTGCTTACTTTTTTTTTTTACTCCTTGTTGCTTGATAGAAAGTGATCACTTTGGGTTCAAGGACGTGCCTTTGCTTGGTGGGCTTGGTTCCTTCATTTTTTTTTAATCATATTGGGGGTTTTCCAATTGCTTGCACTCGTACTGTTTTATATGGTTCCTGTTCTTCTATGCTTTTTATTCCATTTGGCATTGTTGAGTGTTTATGTTTGTGATACTTTGTTGGGTTTAGTCAGAGGAAAATATATGCAAATTTCGAAATTGACTTGTATAATTGTTCAATTTGGAGTCTTTTTTTCATGAAAGTACTAAACTTTATATTCCTTGCAGTGTGAAAGCCTCTCGTAGGTTGATTACATTTGTGTGCTGATATTGATATAGGAAAAGTGCTATTATTGATATATCCAGATGGCATGGATGGAGAAAGATAATGGAAATGGGAGAGAGCAGGAACCAATTGGAGATAATGGTTTCTTAAAAGGTTCACAGCCTTCTCCCAATGCAGGTGGTTCTCCTGTTGGTATAGCTGCAGTACTGAAGGGGTTTGAAGGAAAGGATGCTCTCTCTTATGCTAACATCCTTCGCTCCAGGAATAAATTTGTTGATGCTCTAGCTATTTATGAGAGTGTTTTGCAGAAAGATAGTGGAAATGTTGAAGCACACATTGGAAAAGGCATATGCTTGCAGATGCAGAACATGGGGAGGGCTGCTTTTGATAGCTTTTCTGAAGCCATCAGGCTGGATCCACAGAATGCATGTGCCCTCACGCATTGTGGTATATTGTACAAAGATGAGGGTCGACTTGTAGAATCTGCTGAGGTATGCTTGTGAGAGTTAATTCATCTCTATTATGGCAAAGTATAGGACTAACATGATGTTGTTTAGTATGATTAGTATTTATTTATTGGGTCATTCTCCTGTATATACTTGGTGTTAATGTCTGCAATTTAGTTCTATATGCAATTTGCCTTTGTGGTTTGTGATAATGAAAATTGATGCTCATAGCAGGTGCAGCATGAAGATTCCTTTGCCATTATTTACAGTTTTTTTCCCTATTCATACTCATCTCTATTATGCATATAGGCCCTTTTCAATGGTTTTGTTAGTTTGTGGCGATGATGAGGTTGCTTCTTGCATGAAATGGAGTTCATAACTATGGTTGCATAGCAGTTGGGCTTTCCTCTCTGGCTTACTGATCTGATGTTGGATATCCATTGACTTTAAGCTTTGGTTACTTGCCACAAATGCTTCCTTGTTTGACTATAGAATAAAATTCCTATACCATCTAAATAATATGATTATTCCTTTCTCCAGTCATGGAAGCTTTGTTCGTCTCTGTTTTCATATGTTTCCTTTGGCTCCATTGGTTTTCTTGCCTTCCATCACCATTTTTAGTTGACTGTTGGGCCATCTCCATAGTGGTATCATCCCAATGCTTACCCTAACAACACCATGAAACCGCTCGTTATTTCATTCCAGTTACACTTGAAGATTGCTGGTCATTTGATTTGACTAGTACAGGATCTGAATTTCTCTAACATGCTTATGTGACACTTAGATGTAAAAGTGAAGGTAAGGAATGAAGGGAACTCTGCTATTATTAGATATAAAAGCAGGATTAGTGGGGTTTTTGAAATTCTATTAAGTTAATGGGTGGTTTTCAATTACTTTCTGTTGGATTTTTGCTCTGCAATTTTAGAAGTAGACTTTCTGGAGAAATGGATTGCATTTTGTAGTGAATAGTATTAACATTAGGCACCTCTATGCTGTAATATTTTCTTTTATGTATCGTGATGGATATCTTGTTTCTAATTTCATTCATGCTCTTGCTCTGTTCCCTTTTCCCTCTATTTTTTATATTATTTCATTTTTTGGCCTTCAAGGGTTCTTTCTTCTTTCTTATTGCATATATATCCTCTTCCATATTAAGTATTTTATATGGAACATTATTGAAAAATTTCTCGGCCTCTACTCAAGTACAACATTCTGGCCACCTGCAATATTATTGTAATTGTTGACATGCCCAACTATGTATGTATTTTTGGGTCTTTGAACAATATCTTGTGTGTGTGTGTGTGTGTGTGTGTGTGTGGAAAGTTAAGCCCAAAAGTCAATTTCAGGCTTGTATTTTGATGCCATACTTATTCACTGCTAAGTTCTACTTATTATTATTATTTTAAATTGGACTGAGTGTTACTTATTAAAGTGCATGCATTTAGGCAATAGAAATGGTAAATGAGCAAAGTAGCTGATTTTTCTTCTTCTTTTCTTATTAAATTGCATGATAGTAGAACGTAGCTATTCTTCAAGCGTCTATATTTAATGGTGATAGAATGACCTTTTTAATTCTAGTCTATCCAAAGTCATCTTGGGAGCTTTTGTGGAAAGGCATAGTCATATTTGATGGACAAATTTTGGTTTTGCAGTTATATTTGTCTAAAATTGATTTTAAGAGAAAAATTTTACTTTGTGCAGTCATATCAGAAAGCTCTGAGAGCAGATCCTTCATACAAACCAGCTGCGGAATGCCTAGCCATTGTCTTAACAGATCTTGGTACAAGCTTAAAGCTTTCTGGAAATACGCAAGAAGGAATTCAGAAGTATTATGAAGCTCTTAAGATTGACCCCCACTACGCGGTAAATTCATGCCTTCTTATTCCCAGCCAAGAGCTTTTTGCTTTTATCTATATTTGTCTTGATTACATCATCTGGATTTATATCTTCACACTTTTCTTACATGCAGCCTGCATATTATAACCTTGGCGTCGTGTATTCTGAAATGATGCAATATGACACTGCTCTTAATTGCTATGAGAAGGCTGCATTAGAGAGACCCATGTATGCTGAAGCTTATTGCAACATGGGTGTCATCTATAAAAACCGAGGTGATTTGGAGGCAGCCATTGCCTGTTATGAGAGGTAGTCTTCCAGTTAGCAGTCTATACTTTTTTCCATTCATTAAGATGTATCTTTTCGGGTCCTCTACGTTTGTTCTTCTTTTCAACTTTTATGTTGTTTCAGGTGTCTAGCTGTGTCACCAAACTTTGAGATTGCAAAGAATAATATGGCGATAGCTTTGACTGATTTAGGAACAAAGGTGACTTTTCCATCCCAATTTTGTTTCTGCAAAGCAATATTAAATTTCATTTTAGTTGCTTTGAGTTTTCACAATCTTTGTTTAGAAATGATTTCTTTAACTTGCTGTTGATCATATTAATGACATAATCAAGTTTATGATCTTTTCTTGTTTGTTAAAATTGAATACCTTTTTTCCCCTCAATCTTCTTCATAGAAATATAGGGATTTGTGCACTATGAGATTTTTGTCAGTTTCTTTGCCTGATTTTTGATCCAGTGATATAAATTTAGGTTAAATTGGAGGGAGACATCAATCAAGGCATTGCATATTACAAGAAAGCCTTTTATTACAATTGGCACTATGCTGATGCTATGTATAATCTTGGTGTTGCTTATGGTGAAATGCTGAAGTTTGACATGGTAAGTGACCCACAGAGAGTTCTACACTATATAATAAGGGTTCTTATTTTATAGCTTCCTGCAAATGAATTTGAACTTGCAACTCTTTGTCAGTGGTGCAAAAAGCCGCATGTTTGCAAAATTTAGCTAGCTTATCATTTCTTGACTAAGTAATTGACTTTTATTTGCAGGCAATTGTGTTTTATGAACTTGCTTTCCATTTCAATCCCCATTGTGCAGAGGCATGCAACAATTTAGGAGTAATATATAAAGACCGAGACAACCTTGATAAAGCTGTGGAGTGTTATCAAGTAATTCATAATAGCTGTGCAGATTTGAAGTTTTCATTCCGAGTTTCCATCTCAGTTATCATATTCATCATTAACATTATCATTATTCTTTTCAGATGGCTTTATCAATCAAACCAAACTTCTCCCAGTCTTTAAACAACCTCGGTGTTGTTTACACTGTCCAGGTTCAAGATGGAGTACACTCAAGTTATCTAAAATGATTAAATAGCTATTGCTGCTGACAGTATTTCTCATTTTGGCAGGGTAAAATGGATGCTGCAGCAAGCATGATTGAGAAGGCTATCATGGCTAATGCCACATATGCTGAAGCATATAATAACTTAGGTTTCTCTCTCTCTTTCACACCCTCATACAAACATACACAACAGTTACATTCTTCATGCTTGGCTGTTCCTTTTTATGTTTTTGATGTTCAAGGTCTATTTTGGTCACAGTTGTTTTTGATTGCTTTTGTTTACCTTTTATTCTGAGTTTATAATTGGTCGACATGAATAATTCTCCCCTTGCTCCTTTTCTCATCCTTTATCCTTGAACATGATTCTGTCTATCCTCTGTTTTCAGGGGTCCTTTACAGAGACGCTGGGAATATAAGTATGGCCATTACTGCATATGAGCAATGCCTAAAGATAGATCCTGATTCCCGCAATGCAGGCCAGGTGCTGTTATTCTTTTTATAATTTGTTCTAGTGGAACATCAAGGGTTTCCTGTGTTATGTCCAATTATCTTAATTGGTTCCTTAGTTGCCTACAGATATAATAGCCATTCAACATCTGCACTGGTAGTATTTTAGATTTCAGGAACAATTGTATTTTTCACAAGTTGGCCTAGCAAGTTAAATAGTAATTGAATTTGAATTGGAATGATATAACCATAAACATTGAGTGGAAGGTAATGAATTGGACTTATTCTTATATCTTTGGTTTCATTTGACCAAGAAGCTTTCCATTTCCAGAATTTCTGATAAAAAGCAAAGGAAGTTTTTGTGAGGAATTATGATTTGATCGATTGGTTTTTAACATTTAAATGCTCCACATTTGCAAATGGCTTAACAGTAGAAGATATGCCAAACTTGCCTATTTTTCCTTTTCAGCATTTTCTTTTAGGAAATGAAGCATCAATTAATCAATGAATGATGTCTCTTTAACATGAATTGGACTTATTTTTATTCTTATATCTTTGGTTTGATTTGACCTAGAAGCTTTCCATTTCCAGGATTTCTGATAAAAAGGAAAGGAAGTTTTTGTAAAGAATTATGATTTGATCAATTAGTTTTTAACATTTAAATGCTCCACATTTGCAAATTTTCTTTTAGGACATGAAGCATCAGTCAGCTTAATCAATGGATGATGTATATTTAACATGTTCAATTTTTATAGTATATGGACATATAGGGTTGTAATTTGAGCTGAGCCAAATCCATGCATAGTATGTTACTTGAGCTTGACTCTATTAGAAAACCGGTGGCTTGGAAGTTAACTCAGTTTAGCTTGATTAAACTAAAACTTCAAATCATAGTTACCTTATTTGCTCAACCCCCCTAGTACCATGAACTGGGATACACGTTCCAATTCGCGGTACTTCGACGACCTCAAGATGCACTGGTACATGTTCCAGTATGTTAAAAGTGGAGTTTCACTTTAATTACTCTCCCCTGGCAGAAGAAGAAGAAGAAGAAGAAGAAGAGGACGAGAAAAAGAAGACATGAGTTTTCTCTATGATATTTGAGTTACAGCTGTAAAGATAAAATATAAATATTATTAAAGTAAATAAATACTATAGCTGTAAACCTTATCCAACATTAAACAGTAAATCTCATCATATTCCCACCAAATAATTATTAGTTAGGCTTTTGTTAATTGAATAACTGCTGTAATATAATTGAAAATAATTAAATTAAATAATATAATTGAAAATAATTAAATTAAAGTCTTCTTGTTCTATTTAACTATTAGATATGCTATATTATTTAACTTATATATGCTGTTATTGATTAACAAATAAACTTTAACATAGGAATAAATTTTTATATAACTAAAAGCTTAGTGACCCGAATATAAATAGTTCACGTACCGCGATCTAAATTCGCATACCACCTAAGTCTACCCCGAACGTATCTTATTTTGAAATAAGTAGTGTGTAATGTACCTGTACCACGACTCGAATCGAACCATGTTCCAGGTAACTATGCTTCAAATAAACTTTTTTTTTTAATACTAAGATAATACTTGAATAAACTCAAATGAGTATGAGTTCAAGATTTAGTGAATTTTTATTCATAATATAAATATAGTTATATTATGTATATGTACTTGACTAAGCTAGCAAGCCACTTGAATTGAGCATTATAACTTGGCTTCTGTTGCTACTTGAACTACTTGAGTTTGAGCTCGGGTTTGAGCTCAATTAAGACCGAGTCGAATTCAAATATTTTGCTAGCTAAAGCTGTGTAGCTAACTAGTTCAACTCGTTGAACTCCTATTACATTTAATCCCCATAGTTGAAACAGCTCATGTGCTTTTGTAGTATGTTAATAAGGTTCTCTGTTCTGTTGTTGTCAGATCCTCTCCATTGTACTAGTGCAGCATCTTATGTGATTTATGAACTTTCTCTTGCAGAATCGGTTGCTGGCAATGAACTACATAAATGAGGGACATGATGATAAGTTGTTTGAGGCTCACAGGTTTCATTTAACTTTGATAAATTGAGCATGCCTGTTTTTTCCTTATTTTTATATTTCTTTTTTCCTTTTTGACATAAAATTAAACTTATTATGAGCTCATCCTCTTGTACAAATATTAGTTTTTGCTAGTTTTTATTATCTTGGATTTTATAAGTAGGCCATTATTGAAGTTTTTGAGAATTTAAACATTTCAAACAGGCTACTTATTGGAAGTTGTGAACAATCAAATGCCATTTGACTTGGCAAGATTTGATGTAGGATAGGAAGCTGAAACATTTGAGAGAACATCTGTTAAAATCCTTTTTGAGTGTGATGATTTTTGGATACATATATTTTTTTGTACCTTTTATATTGCATGGTTAAGCTGAAAATGTGGTGTATTCTATCTCACATTCAAAAAATGGACTTTCTTCTTGTTGGGCTGTTGTAAGGGTTGGAAATGGCAACTTCTAATTGTTCTAGAAGATTTTTGTCTCTTTATTTCTCCAAGTTTCATTCAATTACTTATTTTGCTCTTTGATGCTCATATGCAATGAAGAGGGAAAAAATCTCATGTCACATGTCAGTCGCGCTTGACTATTTATGTTTGCACATCTATACCAGCATTGTTTGCAGCTCTTAAGTACATATTAATTTGGACTTGAGGAGGCTTCATCTGAACTAAAGCACCTATTTGCAGGGATTGGGGTAGGCGCTTTACGAGGTTGTATCCACAGTGCACTTCATGGGACAACCCAAAAGCCCCAGGGAGGCCACTTGTGATAGGATATGTATCTCCGGATTATTTTACCCACTCTGTATCTTATTTCATTGAGGCCCCTCTTGTATATCATGACTACGCAAATTACAAGGTGGTGGTTTATTCAGCAGTTGTGAAGGTAACACTTATAATGATATATTTGTGTTGCATGTTTAAGGAATTTTTGAGCATTTGCTATTTGTGGTCCTATTCATGGTTTCATGTGAGAGTTGGTTTAATCTGTATTTCACTTTCGATGGCTAGAAAAGTAAGTGTTATTTGTTCCCAATATTGGGTTAGGGTCATTACACATGATAACTAAGTTTTTTAATTTTGAAGATTGGGTCTGTTGCACTCTCTCTTTGCCTTTACTCCTGTTACTTTTATACTATGCTGTTTCTTGTTTTCATAACAATTAAATGAAACTGTTTTATCTTACTCTGGCAACATTACCTAGCTTATCCAGAACTGTGTTTCTACTATCACTGCTCTCCTGTTTTCTTCATTCATCTGATTCATTGGGTTTTGGCAATTAGTGATCACTTACCAAACTTGTAATTTTGGGGTTTTCCAATGCTGGAAAGGTTACAAGTTGCTGTGCATTCTTGGCTTCGATTCTGATTTTGCAAATTATCAAATATATGGCTTATGGTATGCTGTTGCTGTGTTTCACCATTGATATTGTGCCACCACTTTTTGGCAATTCTGTTTATCATTGGTAATTTTCAGTCTCCAGATTGAAATTTAAGATCATTACTAAATTACATCTAGACTATAGGTCTTTAGATATTGTTCCTTCTTCTAAACCATTTTTCATTTTCTAGCATTATGATCACCATCACCACTGTGATTTTCCTAATATCATATTATTAAGTAGAGTATTCAACAGTGTTTTTGTAAGCATGGTAATGATGTATCAAGTGCTCTTTTATGCAACTTATTCTGAGATCTGTGTTTACATTTCTGATGATTTGCCAGGCTGATGCAAAGACTAATAGGTTTAGGGAGAAAGTCTTAAAAAAGGGTGGAATATGGAGGGATATATATGGCATTGATGAAAAGAAGGTGGCAAGCATGGTTAGGGAAGATAAAATCGACATCTTGGTAGAACTTACTGGACATACAGCTAACAATAAGTTGGGAATGATGGCATGCAGACCGGCACCTGTCCAGGTATGGCTTAGGTTGTTATATTGTGGGTTTTCTTCTTGAAGTTAAAAGTTTCTTTTCATGTAAGGTAACTTTATCGACGTTCTTCTCTCAAAATCTTGCAGTATCATTTGACTTAGTGCACGCGGATTGTTCTGTCAATATCAGGACTTTCTAGTTCCCATGTCAAATCATTTGAGATTTATGTGAGCGATTATGCTTGAAGCCTCTTCTTTTGGTTGGAACCATTTTTGCTTTTCATAACTCAGTACAAAACGAAATACCACATTGCTACTAAGTTGACTTCTTTTATAAGTAATCCTGCGTGGGAAATTTAAAACACTTGAAATGGCCAATTTCCATATATTCCAGATCTCTTTATCTGTCAGTACAGACTATGCTATTTATTTTCTTGAACCTCTATTGACTATGTTCACTTTATAGAAATGAGATTTCACATCTTTTGCATGAAGAATTTGTTAGATCTGGGCCATGAGCCTAAAGGCGTCTCAAGAATGTGTAGATGCTAAAATATGCTAGAAAACTGTAGCCTAAAAATTGTACAAGCATTAAAGGAAATGATTATTAATCAATCCTAGCACATGATAACAACATAACATGATTCTGTTCACTTGCTGTCTAATATATTATTTGCCCTTATTGGAGTTTTTCATATGAACTGTTATCTTATATTTTATGCATGATGCTGCCGTAGTGTGCATTTATTTACATTATTTTAGTTTGGTGGTAGGAAGGGGAAGGAAGGGTTAGTGAGGGAGGGTTGCATCCTTACCTCTTGACTGGGAGAGAGTTCTAATTTCAGGATGGAAGGGTAAGTTACCCCTCTGACCTCTGAATGTTTTTACATCCCAAATTGGGTTGTAAGGAAGGATAAATGGCTAGTTAAAAGTCTAAAATAGTTTTTTGTCAATTATGTACCTATACATTGTTTTGCCATTTCCTAAGAATAAGAATACTTTTGTAATTTTAAACATTTTATGGTAATGAACCGTTCCCGCCTGCTCCAAAATAAGAGGTTAACTTTTTAACTTCCCTTTCTTTGCTTTATTAAACCTCTCTTCTCCTTCACCTAACTCCATCCAAACGGAGTTAATGCGATGGATTTTTATGTTTGAACATAACCTATTGCTGTATGTTTCTGACCTTATTTTGGTCTTTAATTTAGGTGACTTGGATTGGGTATCCAAATACAACAGGCTTGCCTACCATTGATTATAGAATCACTGATTCACTCGCAGACCCTCCCGATACAAAGCAAAAGTAGGTGTTATTACTTTTTGATGAGCTTGTTAGGGGGAAATTCTATGCTTTTCATGTGTGTTATTCTTATTTGTTGCAGACATGTTGAGGAGTTAGTTCGCCTACCAGATTGCTTCCTTTGTTATACTCCATCTCCGGAAGCTGGGCCTATTTGTCCAAGTCCTGCACTTGCTAATGGCTTTATTACATTTGGCAGCTTTAATAATCTAGCAAAGGTGTTGATTAGTTCTTTAATTAGAAGCTCATGATTGTCTATTTCAATGACAAATCGTGTTTTTTCAAATTATTAATATGTGGTATCTGATCTTCATTTGCCTTTTTACTATTTTTTACCATAGATAACTCCTAAGGTACTACGAGTTTGGGCTAGGATACTCTGTGCAGTGCCGAACTCACGCCTTGTGGTAAAGTGCAAGCCATTTTGTTGTGATAGTGTTAGACAGCGATTCCTTGCAACATTGGAGGATCTTGGGCTAGAATCATTGCGTGTTGATCTTTTGCCTCTAATTCTTCTCAACCATGATCATATGCAAGCCTATTCTCTCATGGATATCAGGTAAGATACAGTTGGTACTACTACTACTACTAATTTCTTTCTAACAAATATTCAGAGATGTCTTATATGCTTATTTGTTGTTGATTCAATTCTGTGATCACTTGATTTCTTTCTGTTCATTCTTATCTATAGCTGGCTATCCCTTATTCTTTTGGTCAGACATGTGCATGCAGTTGGTATTTTTTTTACTTGACTGCAAAATCATTAGCAGTCGAGTAAGATTGAAGCAGAAAAAATTCTGCACCAAGTGGAAGGTCATTAGCATCGAACGAGGAAACAATGCATTGAATCTTTATCATGTTTGTTTCTTGGTTTATGAAATCCAAGTCAGGCTGAAAAAGATGAAAAAGGTCATGATATCATATTCGTTACCAAGGCTGATAAACAATATAATGGAGCACTTGTATCCTATTGAGTGTTAATGACATAATTAAATTCTAGCAGTGTTACTTTTGAGCACTTTGTTGATTTTAGAGTTTGAAAGAAATAAAACTCATTGATTCAATATTTCCATATACAACTCTATTTATGCAAATTACAGCCTATCTATCTACTAACCATCACCAATATTCTTAATTTTTGCATTGGATTCTACTAACTACTAACCACTAACTACTATCTGCCAACACTCCCCCTCAAATTGATGTAAAAATATCACACATGTCCAACTTGCAAATTAACATGTGAAAGTTTCTATTTCTGATTCTTTTGGTAAATACATCGGCCAGTTGTTTGTCTGATGACACACGAAATAGATGTAGAGAACCATTAACTATTTTTTCTTTAATGAAGTGTCAATCTATTTCAACGTGTTTTGTGTGGTTATATTAAACAGGGTTATAAGCTATGCTAATGGCAGCTTTATTGTCATAAAACAAGGACAAATTGTCTTCATCAAACAATTTTAATTCCTTTAGTAACTTTTGCACTCATAGTAGTTCATAAACACTTTGTGCCATAGCTTTGTACTCTACTTCTGCAATTGATTGAGAAACCAAACTTTGTTTTTTATTCCTCAAAGTAACTAAGTTTTCATCCACAAGTGTGAAGTAGCCAGAAGTCGATTTTCTATCATCAAGAGATTCATCCAATCTGCATCTGTGAAAGCTTCAATTTGAAGGTGACCATGTTTAGAGAAAAGAAGTCATTTTTTAGGAGCAGATTTAAGATATTGTAGAATCCGGAAGAGTGCTTGTAAATGAGGCTCATGAGGATTATGCATATATTGGCTGACCATACTAACTGTATATGCTGTCTGGTATAGTGTGTGAGAGATAAATTAATCTCCCTACCAATCTCTGGTATTTTCCCATATTAATTGTAGTTCTTGTTCTTGCTTGCAGCTTATGATTACTTTCTATGGTAGAATTTACTAGCTTGCAACCTAACATACCTGTTTCTTGAAGAACATTTAGGATATATTTCCTTTGTGAGATAAAAATTTCTTTTTTTTTTTATCTAGCTATCTCAATTCCTGGGAAATATTGTAGTTTTTTTATTTCTTACATCGCAAATTCCTGGGCTAAGAGTTGTCTTAATCAAGCTAATTCTTCTCTATTATCTCCAGTTATCACAATATCATCAATATAGATAATGAGTAGAGTGATCTTACCCTTAGAGTGTTTAATGAACAAAATATGATCTTCATTACTCTGTTGATATACGAAGGAGATCATGACCTTACTAAATCTGTCAAACCAAGTTCTAGGAGAATGTTTTAACCCATACAAAGCCTTCTTCAGTATGCATATCTTTTCTTGTGCCTCTGCTCTTAAAACCCGGAGGAATCTCCATGTGCACTTCTTCTTCTAGATCCCCATGAAGAAAAACATTTTTTACATCAAGCTGTCGTAAGTCCTAATCAATATTAGCTGCATAATTTAACAATAGTTTGATGGTATTCATTTTAACAACTAGAGCAAATGTTTTCTGATAATCTACTCCATAGGTTCGAGTGTTCAATCAAACTATCAGTTTTGTGTTTTACAGTAAAGATCCACTTGCAGCCAATCAATTTCTTTCCCTTGGGAGAGGTGTCAAGTTCCCAAGTTTCATTTCTTCACTCATTGCTTTTTTTCATTTTGAATTACAAATAGCCTCTCTCCAATCTTGTGGAATAGATACAGAAGAAACAGATAAGACAAAGACTCTATAAGAGGGAGAAAATGAGTTATATGAAACAAAATTAGATATGGGATGTTTAGTATACAACCTAACTCCTTTTTTATCTAAATTATTAACTGAATCAGAAAGTTGAGAAGACTCACCAAAAGAATCTAAAGAGTTTTTAGGATGTGGAAGTGATTCTTGATGTAGTATAGACTGCATGATAACATTCTCTATTTTATTTTTCCTTGAATATCTCCTCAAATTAGATCTATCCAAACACCCAATATTCTCTTTTTGAATCAAACTCTCCTCATCTTCAGTAGGACTCTCCTTCCGAATGAGATTATCTACCAAAATAGAATTATCAAGAGCTGTTAAATTAGGATTCTCCCATTCTTTTTCATTCTCCCCCTAAAGAAGAGATTAGGGTAAATGGAAGTGTGGCTCAGATTTTTTAAAAGTAACATCCATACTAATAAAGTATTTGTGGGAGGATGATAATACTTATATCTCTTTTGAGCAGGAGAGTAACCAACAAATATACATTTAAAAGTCCTAAGTTCCAATTTTCCAACATTCCTAGTATGAACAAAACAAACACACTCAAATACCCTTTGAGGGACAATGTAAGAATTTTTTTCTTGCAGAGTCTAAAGGATTTAAAATTAAGTGTTCTAAGAGGCATCCTATTGATAAGGTAAGCAGCTTGAAAATTTTGATAGTAATCAAGTTTCTGCCTCAAGTCTCTCAATCGTTTTTTCCTGTCGTTAACTTTCGAAACTCTTGCAAGGCTCTCAAACGGTCTAACTGTCGGACAGGCCACTTAATTCTGAAAAATATTCTGAAGTAGTCTTCTCTCATTATTTCGTACCACGAATTTTATTTCGAAGTTCATATTTTTGTGCAAGATTACCCATGTGAGAGTAGGTTTGAGAAGCAACTTTCCAAATTTTTTCTGCTGTATCAAGTAACAAATATGTTTTTGCAATAGCATGTTGCATGGAGTTGATAAATCATGACATAACAAGAGAATTTTCTAAGTTCCATTGCTCAAAAGAGAGAAGTTAATTTAGGTTTCTTTTTCTCTCCTGTAATAAATCATTGCAATCCTCTTGCTTTGATAAATAAGAGGCAAGACCTCGACCAAGCAAGATAATTAATCCCATCAAGCTTTACAGGGCTGATTTGTAAAGATGCATTATCAAAAATTGGAAGTGTTGCCTTTTTAATATTAGTTGAAAATAGGAGTTCAACTGGGAAAACCAAGAAATGGCAGGTGCTAGGAACCGAGAGCCACTGCAAGTGCTGGAACTTGGGTGAGCAGCAGCAACCGAGAGCTACCACATCGCTTCTTCATGCGCAGGTGCTGGGAACCGAGAGCCAAAAAATATAACCCACAAGCTACATACTTGAAGAACCACTTGGCTAGAGTCGAAAATGGCCGAAAAAATGACCGGAAGAAAAATCGGCGAGAAAGATCACCGGAACAGAGGTCCATGTGCTTCACTCGCTAGTGTAGGGGTATTCAGTCGGCGCGTGTACTAACGTGCTGACGTTTCCGGCGACGGGCTGATTTTGGCATGACCGTTCTTCCTATGGGGGCGGTGAGCACAGGTGAACAACAGGTGAGTGCCAAAACCATTCCACCAACAAAAAATGCCTTGATTGCCTATTTGAAGAATATGGCGCGGGAAAAAAATTTCAGACAAACAAACCATGCTCTGCTACCATGTTGATTTTAGAGTCTAAAAGAAAGAAAACTCATTGATTCAGTTTTTATATATACAACTCTATTTATACAAATTACAGCCTATCTGTCTGCTAACTACCACCGGTATTCTTAATTTTTGTATTGAATTCTACTTACTATTAGCCACTAACTACTATCTATCATCACACAAAGTCCCAAATTCTGAGAAGGGAAAGAAACTAAGGGGAAGGGGAGCTGCCAGTAGTCCAGTAAATGGACGACCATCGATGATGCTAGATAACTATCCTCCAAGGTATAGGAATTGTTGTTATTTGCAAGTAATTGCATGCTGTGTGAATGCTTATTTGCACTTTGGTTTGACTTCAAGTGCCGCAATGCTTGAGGAATCTAGAATGCAGAACTATATGGGCCTTAACTACTATATAAAATTTTTCAGAGGTACCCTAGCATCTCAAAGTTATTACATAGGCTACTGAAAAAAACAACGATACGTGCTGGATACAGCTAGGATTGATGTTTTCTTCTTTGTCTTTTATGAGGTTGATTAGTTTATGCTGGTAGGGAAATCTAGATCTCAATTTTATGTCATCTCATGGATGATGGTCAATTTTCTGAATTCGCTCTGTTTTTATGCTTGTTAATTCGTTGTCCATTCCATGTGACACTGTTTTATCAATATTCTTAAGTTTATTGTTTCCACCTTGGTTTTTGAAGTAGATCACTGAAAGAAAGAAACTAATCTTATTTGTCTCTTATCTACCATTTATGTTAGGGTCAAAAACAAAGATCGAATATGATGGATTTGAATATGCTATTTGTTCTCTGAGAATCATATCATGTGGCTGTTCTTGATAATTTCAACTTATAAATTTAGGACTGAAATATTCTGGCTAAAGGCAGTCTTCAGCATTTACAATAGTTTTATGTGAAATGGATCAATATTTCACTTTTTTTAAAAAATTAATTCACATTTCTAAGAGAAGCATATTGTTTTTGCTTTGTTGTTCTTGTGTGCCATGTGAATCTTCACTTAGGATTGCTAACTTAATATCTTTCATATAGTTTGGACACTTTTCCGTATGCTGGAACAACAACAACATGTGAATCTCTTTACATGGGAGTTCCATGTGTTACTATGGCCGGTGCAGTACATGCGCACAATGTTGGCGTGAGTCTTCTCAGCAAAGTTGGTGAGCAACCTTCCTTCTAAACTTTCTTATCTCCAAATTATTGTTAGTTTTATACATGACTCTGTTTACTGGCACTTCATTTCTGTTTTTGTCAATTATGACGGTCAATTCTAGAGAAGCCCACCCCAGCCACTTTTTTTTTTCATTTTTTAGGCTGGCCGTGTTGTAATACTCCTGTCCACACTTTGTTATTCTTCATCATTTTTTAATATTGATTTTGAATGTCTAGCCAATGAAATATAGGAGTTAATCTATCCAATATGGTTATACTAACTTTTTTTCTTTTAAAAAATTAATTTAGCTTTGGCATTTCTTTTTCATAATTTTAGGTTATTGTACTATTTAATTATTAACCTTACTCAATATTCACATAATTTTTTTTTTCAAAATTTAGTTTTGAGGCAATTTTTTTTTCTCTAAATTTAGTTTTGAGGCTTATCCAACAACAATGCAGTTGTGAAACTAATCCTCAAGGAAAAAATAGCATGCACAAATGCTTTCAACACGTCTTATCAAATAATTTTTATGACCTATCCTACCTATTTTTATTAGCATAAACTTATAGCAGAAGAAAAAAAAGTCACTTGTACCATTATGCAGGAAATCTTGCTCATGTAAAACCTAAATTGGAAAATTGCTATTTTTGGCTGATTCAGAGTTTCAAAGGGGGCCATAATATGTACTCCCACTGATGGTATATATATCTGGTTGTACAGATTATTGAGGGCCTACATCGTTTTCAGTTGTTTTTCCTTTTAGTCCACTCTGGTTTTTAGATATACTTTCCTTCGTTTTAAATTAATGTAAACTTTTGATTTTTGTGCAGGGTTGGAACATCTGATTGCCAAAAATGAAGATGAATATGTCCAATTGGCATTGCAGCTTGCCTCAGACATACCAGCCCTCTCAAATTTGAGGATGGGCCTCAGGGATCTTATGTCAAAGTCTCCAGTTTGCGATGGATCAAAGTTTACACTTGGTTTGGAGTCTGCATACCGCAATATGTGGCATAGATATTGCAAGGGTGATGTGCCGTCTTTAAAGCGAATGGAACTGCTACAAGAGCAGGTTGTTTCTGAGCCAGCGCCCATAAAAAACTCTGAGCCAACAAGGTTTACAGTCTCAGAGGGACCTCCTGAATGTGTAAAGGCTAATGGATTTACAGAAGTCTCATCCTCACTGGTGAATCACTCTTCTGAAGAAAATGGGAGTCAGAGTTTGAATCATACTACAAACTTGGACAAACTGAGCTGAAGCAAGTTGGATCTTGTTGGTTCATGCAAGCTGTGTGCAGAGACTTGCATGGAGTGTAAACGAAAGTGGTAGGCGGAGCCTCTTGTGTGTATAATATTTGTGGCTGTATCCTGCAGAGTTAAAGCTAGTTTTCACTATGGTGGCATACCCCAGTTCCTATTATAGGATCAAATTTTTCGGGGAGATGGAGTGATGGCGATATTTGATGTTTGGATTTTTTCCTTCATGCCAGAGAATATTATAGCAAATTGGGAAGAGATTGTTATGAGCGGTTACAATTTAGGTACATGTATCACATTTTTTCCCCTATCTTAGAAATTAGAGGTGGCTTGTAAATTGTAAGGTTTTAGTTTTTTTTTTTTTTTGTGATTTTTTAAAAATGGCTTGGGTAGATCACCAAAGAAAGGAAGTCTTATGATTTAGTTCATGTATGAATGGGAGTCTGATCTTGCTAACAGTTGATATGATGAATAGAGCAAATATTAATCACATGATTTACTGATTTAGGTGCATTTCTCTCTACTATTCTGTCTGTTCTCTGTTTTTTTTAGTGTTGCACCATGGAATTTAATTCAATGACTCTTGAAGAAACATCTAAAGAAAGGAAATTTATTATTTTGTCACTGATGCAAAAAAAAAAAAAAATCGCAAGTTTTTATATTTATTTATGGATTAATTTCACTTGTGGGGCCACCGTTGGTTGCCTCCAACCATGAATGCCTCCAACCATGAAACTCCTAAGCTATAATGGTCGAGGCTTAGGGAGTATTTTGATAGTTATGAACTTAAAAAAAATTTATACAGCTTGAAACTCTCTCAATGGTGTTCCTAATGAAAACTAAAGTGTCAGAAGATTAATGTTCGTTGAAAATAAGTTGGGTTTTCAAAATAGCTTTGTTGTTAGAGGGACTAACTCAAGAGGAGGTTTAGCTTATTTTTGGAATGATGACTTCGAAATTAAACTCATGTCTTACTCCACGAACCACATTGACCTTCAGGTTCTAAATTATGGGGAATCAATATATTGGCGATGCTTCTGCCGGTGGCCTGAATGGAGAATGGAGTAATAAATATGGATGGAGTAATAAATATATATCTTGGGAACTTCTTCGAAATTTAAAGGATAAATCATACTTGTCTTGGCTAGTAATTTGAGATTTCAATGAAATTCTTTTTCAGTTCGAGAAAATGGGTGAAAAGGATCGACCAAACTCTTATATTGATATATTTAAGATTACTCTGTCAGATTGTGGATTATAGAATCTAGCTTGTGAAGGGTATCGATTCACATGGGATAACGATAGAGTCCCACCATACTTCATAGAAGAGAGAATTGATAGAGGGGGTAGAGGATCTAGATTGGATAATGCGTTTCAATAATTACCATCTAAAGACTCTAGTATTCTCTAGTTCTGATCATCTACTGATATTGCTAGATTTATTTGTAAAAAATGACAGTTTCAATAAAACACAAATACCGATTATGCTTCGAAAATATGTGGTTAAGAAGTCCAGAACTAGGGGAGGTGGTTCGTGCATCATGGCTAGGGGCTGATGGGGATTCATGGCTATCAAAATTGGAAAAATGTAGCTTTGCTCTGAAGGAATGGGGACTATCCAGCTTTGGTAACTTCAAGCTAAAATGATAAGGCATAATAGCAAGACTCAAGACAATAGAGTCATCCCCTTATAGTATTGCAATGGAAGAGAGAAATTCACTAAAAAGGAAACTAAATAACTGGCATATTATAGAAGAGACAATGTGGAAACAAAGGGCAAAGACTCAATGGCTAGTCGAAGGGAATCGTAACACAAAATATTTTCATGTTGTGGCTATAAAAAGGAAAAGAAATAATATCATACGTGGCTTAATGGATTTGGATGGGCAATAAATAGCGGGACAAGCTTTGAACAATCACATTATCAGCTTCTATGATAAACTCTTCCAAACAAATGAAAATTAGGTGTTGGGCTAGAATCTTGACTTCATATCTCCTAAAGTCACTGCTAAAATGAATGCAGCTCTGGAAAAAGAATTCGTTGGTGAAGAAATTTATCAAGCACTCAAGATGATGCACCCTACCAAGGCACCTGGTCCAGACGGTTTCTCATCGGCATTTTGTTAGTTATTCTAGACTACTGTGGGCAGTGATATGGTCCAAATGGTCAAAGGAATCCTTGCAGGTAATGAGTTCCCTTCAGGCTTTAATCACACAAATATATGTCTTATCCTCAAAGTGAAAAACCCAAAAACTATTGTAGAATTCAAACGATTGATTACAGATAACATCCTGATAGCATATGAAGTTTTTCATAGTATGAGAACAAAAGGAAGTTGCCGAAGGAAGCATATGAGCTTGAAACTAGATATGGCCAAAGCCTACGACCGAGTTGAGTGGACTCTCTTAAAAGCAATCATGACTAGATTGGGATTCTTAAATAGATGGATAGTTATTGTTATGAGGTGTGTTACGTTACCTTCTTATTCAATTCTAATTAATGGGGAACAATGTAGCAATATCTTTCCTTCAAGAGGATTAAGACAAGGGGACCCTCTTTCCCCATATTTGTTTCTTTTATGTATTGAAGGACTAACGAGCTTGCTGAATGAAGCTATGAGGGGAAAACAAATTCATGGAATTAAAATATGTAATAGAACTCCGATGATCTCACATCTAATATTTGCTAATGATTGCATATTTTTCTTGTAGGCAGACTTATTAGAAGTGCACATTATTAGAAATATATTGATGAAATATGAATGGCTCTCGGGATAAAAAGTAAACTTGCACAAATCAGAAGTTTTCTTTGGATGAAATGTAAAGGAAGAGATGAGGACTGATATTATAAGCTATTTGGGAGTTCACCAAACGGATAGTCATGTGCTCTACCTTGGATTGCCAACTGCAATCGGTCGTTCGACGAAGCAGGTTTTTCAGCAACTCAAGGATAGATTATGGTCAAAACTAAGTGGATGGAGAGAGAGATTACTTTCATGGGCCGGTAGAGATGTCCTTATAAAAATTGTAGCTCAAGCCATACCAACCTATGTTATACAATGTTTTAAGATTCCTGTGGGTGTTTGTAATGATCTTAGAAGCATAGTGAGTTGCCTTTGTTGGAGTTAGAAAGTTCAGGAGAGGTGTCTACATATGTGTTCTTAGGATGAACTATGCAAGCCAAAGGAAGGAGGAGGCCTGAGGTTTAGGGACTTTAAGAGCTTTAATAAGGCACTCTTAGCTAAACAAGGATGACAATTAATAACAAATCCTAACTCGCTTGTCGCTAAGGTATTGAAAGCTAAATATTATCTAAAATCTGATTTCATGTTCGCCTCTTTGGGTCAAATACCAAGTTTCACATGGAGAAGCATCTTACATGGTAGATAAGTGTTGTGGCAAGGATCAAAAATCAAAATTGGAAATAGTTGAACATCTATATGGCAGGATAGATGGATTCCTGAGCCTAGCAGTTTTAAGATGATAACTAGTCCCAATACTCTACCTATGGAAGCTACTGTCTTTGACTTGATTGATGGAGAAACAAGATCCTGGAATTGGAGTGCCATTAACTCGATCTTTCTTCCGGTTGATGTTGAACGAATTTTGAAAATTCCACCGGGAGACCTGAAAAGTGAAGATCAACTTCTATGACACTATCATTCATCTAGAAATTATCTTGTAAAAAGTGGATATAGATCAAGTTTTAATGCAAAACTAGTTCAGAGCCATGTAACTTCATCTAAAAAATGTGTGGGTTGGTTTTGGAAAGCTATATGGAAGTTACAGGTTCCACATAGAATCATCAACTTCATATGGTAAGCAGCACTAGATATCCTCCCAACTAGAAGAAATTTGCATGCAAGAATGAAAGAAGCATATGCAAGGTGCCCTTTCTGCCTTAACTGTGAGTCTCTGGTCCATTTGTACAGGGACTACAACGTGTATCAAAGTGTATGGCACCAGTTGGCTTTTCTATATGTCCAAGCATTGGAGGGTTCCTCATTTAGAGCTTGGTTTGCAAATATTCTGCATGCATACTCTGAAGAAATAACAACATTGGTAGCTATAATCTGCTATTTTATATGGTAGCAACGAAATAATTTTTTATTCCAAAATGTAGCTGTTCAGGTGCAGAGAATTATGTCAAAATCCAAAGCAATGGTTGCAGAAATAACCAACTTTCCTGACGTCCATAGGAAAAACGAGGTTTCCTTGGCACCTAAAGCACGCCTTACGTGCTGGCAGCCATCTCCATAAGATATGATTAAGATGAATATGGATGCTGGCAGTATGACAAGGTAATTTATCGGCTACGACGTTGTTTACCATGGCATCCAGAGACAAGTACTCGCCGCTTCTCACCGATCCTTGCGAGTAGATGTTGACCTAGCAATTGTTGAAGCTCAAGCAATGAAGTATGGCCTCCAACTAGCACAAGATCTGTCTTTCTCTGATATTATTACAGAATCAGATAGCAAGATTGTTATAGATCTTTTGAAAGGAAATGTTGCACTACGAAATGAATTGGGTATGCTTATTCAAGAATGTATTCATTTGGCAAAAATATTTACTACCTGCAAGTGGTCTTTTACTACTAGAGTTTATAGTGTTGTTGCTCGTGAACTAACTAAGTTTGAACTTGAATCAAATGAGGATCTGGTCTGGATTGAAAAGGTTCCTTAGGAGATTCAAGGATTTTTGATGTCTCATCTATTTGATTAATGAAATGAATCTCTTTAATATTAAAAAAAAATTTCACTTGTTATCCTTTACCTTTGTTCATTAACATTATATATATATATATATATATTTAAAATTTTGCAACACTAGTAAGTAATTTTTTTTTTTGTATCCATTAGCATTAGAATCCTTTCTTTTAAATTTGTAATGCTAATATCATATCACTAACTTTATTTTAGCATTATGATTATAATTACTTATATAATCTTTGGAATATTTTTTAATTGAAAAATTAATATGAATTTTACATCAAATCAATTTAAAAAGAAAACTCTATATTGGATTAAAATTAATACTATTAATTATGTAAACTAAAAAAAAAGCAAAGCAATGTGAAAGATAATGAGTGAAATTTACCTTTAATTATTCTGAACACATAAATGCACCTGGAACAAGAATTTTTCTTTTTCTTTTTACCCCCCTTTAATGCAAAATCAAACATATATATATATAATTTTTCGCTATGATATTATTTTTGGACAAAAAAAAATCGGATGTATTTATTGCTAGACTATATCTCAACATAAGCATAATCAAATGGTTAATAGAGCACCAACCTGCACAAATAAGAATCCTAAACCACAAAGAACTCTTTTATCATAGTTAAAAGGGAGAGCAGGAAGGATTTGTAGAGGATAATACATTACATGACTTTAAACAACAAAAGCAGATAAATGCTTTCATCGTTTCTCTTCCTACAATTACAAAATGTGCATTAATGGTTTTTCTCAAAAACTCTCCCGTCATCGTTTCTCTTTTCTCTTCCTTACAACCTTGCAACATTAATCTTTGACTGATGTCCTTAATATCTTCACGTCATGGATAGGCCTGTATTACAACAATAAAAAATGGTTTGATTCGACATGGTAGAATTCTAAAGCAATGTGAGAAGAAAAAAAAAAAGAAAAATCCAACTTATCCCCAAATTATCCAAAAAAAATTCATTTGGATAGCTAGTTATATGTAATGATGAGCATTTGGAATTTGTCGTCATATGCCTATTTTTTATGGTTTTACAAACACCAAAATAACTCTCTTCAAAGGACTGTTCTTGAAGAGAACAGATTCCCAATTTATTCACTTCTAATAATTATAATGATATAAATTAGTTTGCAATTTATTCTGGCTTCATAACTCTAATCAAAGCCATCAAATGTAAAGGATGTTTGAAAGGAAATCTTACCTATCATTATTGTCGGTTTGGACACTACCAAGTCTTTTGATTACTTCCATTCCTCTGCATACTCTACCAAAAATGGTATGTTTTCCTAAATCAACCACAATTCGGAAGACGTGTTAACAGCATGCACAGAAACAGTGTAGTAAATCTATGCAGATATAAATTGATAAACATCATGGCAACATTCATACAAAGAGAAATTTTCATGCGACTTATTCAACAGGTAAGCTGAAGAAAAGGTTTAAGAGGAAGATTAAATACAATCACCTAGTAACTGTTTGAATCACAAAATCCTATCTTAAAAAGAACTTCAATCATAGTTGTTTATTTCAGAGTTGATAATTCGTGCTGAAGAACACCTTCCTTGAAAGTAGAAAAGTATCTATCATTTAACTTCTAAGATTCTTGCTTAGAGTGACAGTTTTGAACTTTTAGTTTCCAACATGTTGACTTTAAAATTAGTAAGGATTAAAATTTGATCCAAATTAGGTCCAAATGATTTGCCTCAAGCTTTCAGCTTGCAATTAAAACCGACATCCTAGAAGTTTGACCACATACGTCACCAAGGACAGGCTGGGCTAACTTTAACAATAACCTATTTTTCTAAATGTGGTAACAGCTATCTAATTTTCTGGTTTCCTGCAACTTCAAAATTTTTCATATGTCAAGTTATCCTGAAAATTACAGGCAAACCCAAAGCAATCCACTTGTTTCAACACCGGTTGATAACAGAAAAGGAAGTTTAAGAAAAATGCTTGATAAAGCAATCTTAATGATAAGTAGACGAAAAAATGCAATTACCATCTAGAGAAGGAGCTGGAGCCAAAGTGATGAAGAACTGGCTTCCATTGGTATTCGGACCAGCATTTGCCATGGATATGATCCCAGCTCCAGTATGCTTCAACTCAGGCCTTATCTCATCCTCAAACTTTGCACTGAAACATATGACAAAAATAATCCATTAATAACCTTTCAAAATAAGAAAATTGATTTCTCCAATAACAAACTCAAACATAGAAGCAAATGTACCCTTCCAAAAGCAGTTCAATGGTAAACCAGTTATAAATGGAATCCTATAACATATTACAAATTCTACAGGCGAATCAACTAAATAAAATTCTAATGTAATAATTCTTAATTTAAATGAGTACTAACCCATAAATGGATTCTCCTCCTCTTCCAGTTCCAGTTGGATCCCCACCTTGAACTATAAAATCCTGTTATAAAATCAACCCATAGTTTCATTAACAATAAAACCAAAATCAACCCACCACAGTTTCATTAACAATAAACCAAAATCAACTAACAAAAGAACTCATGAAAACAATAAGAAAATTAACTCAGTAGCAATAGCACAATGATAATAAGATTAAATTGTAACTAAATACCTTAATAATTCGATGAAATTTCACATTATCGTAATAATTCCTGCGAGATAGCTCAAGAAAGTTTCTACATGTTTTTGGCGCATGCTTGTAATATAGCTGCACAATTTAAAATAAGAAAAGGTTATTGCTTTCAGTGTTTTTTTTTCCTTTGTTTTCTCGCAACCAAACAGAAAAATAATTCAAACAGGAAAAGAAATTGTAGAACACAGAGACCTCGACAGTGAAAGATCCCATGGAAGTTTCCAGAGTAACCTCAGGAGCGCCCCCTTCTAAACTTGCCCACATCTTCTTTAACCACAGAACTAAGACAATCGTAGTTTTGTTGCACTTACGGCGATTTTAGCTCTTTAAATTGGCAAGGCGAAACGGGTCGGGTTTTCATATTTGGGGTATGGAGCTAAAAAGTTAGCCCAACATCGCCTGAGCCCATAAAAATCTCTTCTTTCCCAGGTGCCATAGCCTTTTCCTGGGAACTCCAAATAGGGAAAAGTTTTGTTTTTCTCAATAAAACTCGGTAACGGATCCACAGAACAATTTGTTTGATGAGACCAATCAAGCTACCCAGCCCGCCAAACGGTGGGTTACCTGGCAGACCTGAGATATTTGATAGTAGTTTCCATAATATAATCCGACGGGCGGTTATAATCGGCAATGGGTTCGCCGGCGCAGAGAATCAATGCCTTGGCTTGGTTCGCTCTCTTGGTCTTTCCTCCTGCCATGTCCTATATGTAAATTTTTAATCTTTTCCATTGTTTCACTTGTTTACCTTTCCTTATCCAATATTGTAATGATCAATTTTTTTTCCCAGCCCAGCGGTTAGTAGGCCAAGAGGAGGCATCAACAGGTGGCTTTATTTGTTGGGAAAATCGCTATTTTTCCGCCCCTCGAACCGTCTTTAAGCAGGAATAAATGAGAAAATAAAATAACAATTGAGAAATTAAAGGGAATAAAGACACAAAGATTTAACGTGGAAAACTCCCAAATGGAGAAAAACCACGGCCGTTGCCTAACGACAACCAAGAAAAATATTTACTATGTGGAAAATTGTTACAACCACAAATACAAAATATTTTTCTAACCGACACCCACAAAACAATCCCCAAATATTTATACTCCAAGAGACTCCAAGAGCTCAACTCTAATCTCTAATATAAAACACTTGTTGTGTTTTGGTGTATTTCAAAACCTAAATATTGATTTCCTTATATAGGAAATTCTTAAGCATTATTTCCC
The DNA here is from genome assembly GCA_947685225.1 of Garcia nutans. Lineage (NCBI taxonomy): Eukaryota > Viridiplantae > Streptophyta > Magnoliopsida > Malpighiales > Euphorbiaceae > Garcia > Garcia nutans. The sequence goes on from CANTUV010000060.1 coordinate 3,302,977, forward strand.
ATACTTTCCCGATGTGGGAAAAATATAACTAAAGTTTATATTATTATTTTTTTTATTGTTTTTGTCAAAGATGATGGCTAACAATCTCCACCTTGACAAAATAAAAAAAATACAACATTGTCTGCTACCGACAATCATAATTCTTATCGTCAAGAATTATCATACCCCACCATAAAAGAGTATCACCACTTGGAATTACTTCACAAACTCCAAGAATTTTTCCATCGGCCATATCGATCCCGCTAATAATTTATGGTGCAACCCTCCTGTTGACTTTTTCGAGAGTTCATTAGCCATCGACATAATTTTTTCACCACACACTTTGCATTAACTGTCAACCAATGCCGTGCGTATTTCCGTGTACCAGCTACCAATAATCCATCCTCTTCCATGGCATCTCAACGGGTAGCAATCATGACATGAGGACACACTTCTCTCAACTACAGAGAAAACTCATCATCTCCTTCACCACAGGAGATCACATTGGCAACAACAACGTTAGAGCTTCTAGCCGAATCAGCTCCACCGTTCGGGCAATCCTTCCTCACGTGTCCAGTTTGACCACACCCCCAGCAGACAACCTTCCTCTTTCCAGAGCCTTTATTCTTTTTCCTGATACTGACAGATAAAGCTGAATTCTCATAAGATTTATTTTCCATTTCATTCAGTCTTCTCTCCTCAGTAATGAGCTTACTAACCACATCCGCATACACCACTTCCTTACTACCATATTTCAGAACAGGCTTCATGTGCTCATATGTTGAAGGAAGTGACAGGATGAGCCGGAGAGCTTTATCTTCATCTTCGGTTTTCACTCCAAGAGTTTCCAATTCAGAGATGATACCGTTGAGGACACTCAGGTGATCGGACAGCTTTGTACATTTCGCCATTTTCAACGTATGAAATTGCTCCTTCAAATATAACCTGTTGGATATATTTTTCCCCTGATACAATTCTTCCAGTTTCTCCCACAGCTCCTTTGTCGTGGACAATCCAAGCACATTAGCAAGAACATTTTTTGCTAGACACATGCGAATTTGACTTGCCGCCTTGATATCCAGCTCCTCCCATTCTTCGTCACTAATCTTGGATTTTTCTGAGTCTCCACTACCACCACCTTTCCCTGAATTTCTTCCGCTGACTGGTTTACCCTGCAAAACCTTATGTAGTCCAGACTGTATCAACACGTCTTTAACTTGCACTTGCCACAGTGCAAAATTCATTCTCCCATCAAATTTCTCAATCTCGCATCTCATTGCCGACATGCTTACTACCTGCTAATAAAGGACTAGAAATAAACAATTACACCAGGTAAATTCCCAGGTAAGAGGAGGAGTCACAATGGTCTCACTTAAAATCCACTTGCCTTAGACTAAATTCGTGTCGTTTGACAGAATTTACCTCGACATGTAATTATTTATCTCACCACCAATACTCAAGCACACCAAAGCAAAACGGCTCCACCTTTTCCAAAGCTCCACCAGCTTAAAAACAAAAATAATTTTTAACAAAAACTTTTCTGATGTGGAAGATCAGACCAAGCTGCAACCACAGAGCATACTAAGATTTTTGACAAAAATTATAACACCTAAGCTCTGATACCACTTGTTGGGAAAATCACTATTTTTCCGCCCCTCGGACCGTCTTTAAGCAGGAATAAATGAGAAAATAAAATAACAATTGAGAAATTAAAGGGAATAAAGACACAAAGATTTAACGTGGAAAACTCCCAAATGGAGAAAAACCACGGCCGTTGCCTAACGACAACCAAGAAAAATATTTACTATGTGGAAAATTGTTACAACCACAAATACAAAATATTTTTCTAACCGACACTCACAAAACAATCCCCAAATATTTATACTCCAAGAGACTCCAAGAGCTCAACTCTAATCTCTAATATAAAACACTTGTTGTGTTTTGGTGTATTTCAAAACCTAAATATTGATTTCCTTATATAGGAAATTCTTAAGCATTATTTCCCATACTTTCCTGATGTGGGAAAAATATAACTAAAGTTTATATTTTTTTTTTTTATTGTTTTTGTCAAAGATGATGGCTAACATTATTGGCTTCCAGTTTCAATCGCTAAAGGAGTAGATTCTTTAGTTAGGAGTATCTATGGTTATTTTTTGAGATATGAAGGAAATGGTAATGGACAAAATTTGGTGACTTCTTCAATTGAAAGAACTGGTATTTTATGGGGAAAATCATTAATTTTTCTATTTGTTTGAGTTTTGTGGAGTGTTAAGAGATTCAGTCATTTAAAAATGATAATGTGGGTTGGCCTTCTGTTTGTGTCAGGATTGTTAGATATATTAGAAGCTGATGCCAAGCAGATTGCAAACATGGCTCGTAATACATTTGATAAGTACTATTCTTTTTTTTTTTTTTCTCTTTTGATTTCATTGCTTGTTAGGTACACCTTGAATTTGGAATGGGAATTGAAGAGGAAAGGAATGAATTATATATATACATACATATATAGCTTGTGAGCCAAACCAAAAATGGGTTGCTATTTCCGGGAATTGCATTACATCCCCAGTTCTTGCGCAAACCAAGTATGAACAGCACGTTTTTTTTTTATTAGTTACTCTAATACCTGTAGTCATCAGTTAATGAACTGAACAGCTTTGAGTTATTGGTGACAGTTTGTTGTCTGATAAGAGTTGTGATTTTTACTCCAGGGATGGTCCATTGTTGGTTGTAGCATCTGGTCGAGATACCATTTCAGTAGCAAGTTCCATAAGACAATTAGCTTTGAAGAATGTTTTTGTTGTTCAGGTTGGACTTTCTTCTTTTTTCTTGTCAGTTTTGTCATTTTTTGCATATATATGGTTGGCAGTTGGTGAATGATTGATTAGCAGTTTTGCGTAAGGTTAATGTAAAGAATTACAATTGTCTTAGAGGATATTTTGATGATATTGTTTAATAATGCAGGTGATATATTGGCGACTTTCTCTGCATTATATTTCCCATTTGTTTTATGTGGATCTTGGATTTTGTAAATTTATTTGGGATATTGTGATTTCTTAAATTGTTTTTCTTTGGAACTGTTCTATAGATACAACATCCAAGATCGCATCTGAATAGGTTTGATTTGGTGATCACTCTGTGTCATGATTATTATCCATTGACTCCTGATGGTCACAAGCAAATCCCCTGGTTTCTCTGAAGGTGGATAACCCCACGCGAACCTCCTGATAAGAATGTGGTATGCTTTTTGGTTGCTAATACTTGTTTAAATGGGTTCAGTGTTCTTAGGGCAGCCTGGTGCATGAATGCTCCCGCAATGAGCGGGGTTCGGAAGAGGGTCGGACCCATTGGGTCTTTGTACGCGGCCTTTTCTTGCAATTAATTGCAAGAGGCCGTTTCCATGACTCGAACCCGTGACCTCATGTCATAATTTTACTATTTCAAATTGTACTTTTAAAAGCTCATAATTTTGATATTTTAAAACTCTGGTTCTCACTGTGGGAGCTCTTCATCAGGCTGATTCCACTGCACTGAGAAGTGCAGCTTCTGTTTGGCACGATGAGTTGGCACACCTTCCCAAGCCCTTGCTTGTTGTCAAAATTGGAGGGCCTACAGGTAATGTTATGTGTATCTATAGGTATTCAGTTGCTGTACTCTCTTGTATTTCTCCGGGAACTTACTGATATTTCATTGCATTGTTGCTTTTCAATTTTTTTTCTGGTGTATATTCAAATTTCTTGGTGGCAAAGAAATCTTTTTAGGCAACTGTAAGTATGGTGTAGATCGTGCAAAGTTGTTAATTGATCTGCTTCAGAATGTGCTTTGGAGTTGTGGAAGTGTTAGAATATCTTTTTCTAGAAGAACTCCTGAGAAGGTATGCTTCCTCCAAAGTAATTTGTGTTGTCTATTAGGTACTTATTATTTGTGCACTGTTTTTGGCAGGTGTCCAAGATTATAGTGAAACAATTTAGTAATAACCCTAAGATTTACATTTGGGATGGTGAAGGTATGCGCTCACCTATAAGACAATTTTTTTTTAGTTTATTTTGAACGGAATGGTAAATACTTTAATGCTTACTTATTAGGTCAAAATCCACATATGGGGCATCTAGCTTGGGTTGATGCTTTTGTCATCACAGCCGATTCTGTGAGTATGTTGAGTGAGGCTTGTAGTACTGGGTATGTTCGTTGTATGGTAATGATGGCAACTCTCTTGACAGTGTAAAAAGTATTTCTTAAGTTAAAATTCATGTGTTTTCCGGACTTCGGTTCTGAGCACAGGAAGCCTGTCTATGTCATAGAAGCTGAACGATGCACATGGAAATTTGCTGACTTCCATGAGAGATTGCAGGAACATGGAGTGGTTAGACCATTCACTGGCAAAGAGGATGTAAGTTTCCATCTGTTTCGAAATTTAGTTTGCTGCTACTTTTGTTGGTAGAAATTTGCAAAAAAATTGTATCAATTAATTTTTTATTTGTACTTGTCAATATTTATTTTCCCTTTACTAAGCTAAATTGCACCTTTTGCACCAGAACCCAAAATCAACATTCAGTGATATATCATTTTTGTTGGTATCTGGCTTATGGTTGCGCACAATCACAACTTACTGTCATTTAACAAAGTATCACATTCGAGTTCTCACTGATTTATGATTTGATTTTACAGATATCCCAGACCTGGAGCTATCCTCCACTAAACGACAATGCAGAGGCTGCTCGTCGGGTGATTGAGGCACTTGCTGAGCGGGGATGGACAATACAAGCATGTAGCTAACTTTAGACAATGCATGGAATTGCCCTCTGGTGCAATGTTTTGCTCGATTTTAACAATTGCTGAAAGTAGTAAACTGCCAATCTGACATGTTCAACTGACACATTCTATGATAATTTCCCAATTTATTTTGCTATACCAGTTTTGCAGTTTATACCACCTAGCTGCAGAGAACAAGTATTTCTTTCAATTAATGGAATGTCCCTGTTCTTCAATTAAATGGAATCTGTTGCTCTGTGCTCCATATTCTTTGCTTTTCTCTGTTGTGGATGAGAGCTTTGCTGGAAATGAAGGAATAAAATTATCCCATATTATGGTCTTAACTCTTTGCTCATCCTGTGGTTAACAGTGTGCTGACGGCTGAAGCCACTGCAGCTCTGATACAAAAAGCCACGCTTAGCTTCTTGGTTCAACGTCATGTCGTTGGATAATATGTTCATTAATCATTTGTTCAATTTAACTATTAACAATGTAAAAGTTTCACTTCTTGAATATGTCCACACGTAAACAAAGTTAGCAAAATTAAAAATTATTACTTTGTAATATTTTCTTTCACTTCTCATTCTAATATTTATTTCAAATATAAATTATTCGAGTATGAAAGCTAATTTAATAATAAAATAAGATAATTTTAAAAGTAGACCATAAAACTCAGTCTTGTCTTATCAATATTACGTCTTCTGCAGTAATTTAAAACAAGAAAACAAGATAAATTATTCACTATATCAAATGAAAATGATAGTGTTTTTTTATAATACGAATCAAAAAGATACTTGGTAAGCAGAAATAACTCAAGGATTTCATAACCATTCCTTTTTGACAATTTTAATCAAGAAGGTCTAAAGAGTTTTTTTTTTTCTTTTTTGAAGGGTTTTGTTTGAAGCAAGACAACTAATCTTATTATAAACCAAAATGGAGATGGTTAGCAACTAGCAACAACTCCTCCACTTTTATTTATCAATCTATCAATATTTTTTTGTATTTAAAGTTCACTCCTTCAACCCATTTCATCATCACAAGCTTTGCTTTCTCTCTTTTACCATAAAAAAAAGTATTAACAATAATTAAAATGATGAAAAGTGAATTGACTGCAATTGATGTGCCTGCAGAACCAAGCTCTGCTGCCAAAAGAAAAGCTCCTTTCGTGGCAGCTTCTAGAGATGAAAGGGGAAGACACAAGAAAGGAATTGCAATATTTGACTTCATTTTAAGACTAGGTGCTATAGTTTGTGCTTTAGCTGCTGCTGCCACCATGGGAACTAGTGATGAGTCCCTTCCTTTCTTCACTCAGTTCTTCCAATTCCAAGCTAGCTATGATGATATTCCCACCTTTCAGTATGTTTCTTTTTTCTTTTTCTTCTTCTTCTAAATTACATACAATCATTTTTCAGAAATTTTGAGACTCTGAATGCATGCAGGTTTTTCGTAATAGCAATGGCAATGATTGCTGGCTATCTGGTCCTTTCCCTTCCATGCTCTATAATAAGCATCGTTCGCTCCCATGCAGTTGGATCAAGGATCCTGCTCTTCATTATGGACACAGTAAGAGAGAAAATAGAGTAATTTACACCGTCGTCTTGAAAAATGTACTAGTGCACGTTATCACACTTAAAATTTTCACATTATCCATTGGTGATGTGACGACAATATAGTATCTTATACGCACGTTACATCAACTCCTTAATTAGTTACATGAATACGTGCGTTATATGTCAGCTTTTTTGTGAATGTGATCGAAATCAATTTCAAAATATCTAAATTTCTTGCATATAACAATTCTATGAATTTCAAAATCAACCCAATAGGTTATACTAATTAATAATCATATTTGAACATGAAATTTATCTTCTTATTTTCTCATTCAGTTGGCGCTTACCCTCAACACTGCGGCAGCTGCAGCAGCTACTGACATAGTCTATTTGGCTCACAACGGCAACTCAACCACAAACTGGTTGGCAATCTGCTTACAATTCGGAGATTTCTGCCAGAAAGTGAGCGGGGCTGTAGTAGCTTCGTTTGTTTCAGCCGTGGTGCTCATGTTGTTGGTGGTGATGTCTGGTCTGATGCTCATAAGAAGGCATTAAGATTATATATACATATATATACATATATATATTTGGAAACTAGTGAAGTTTGGTTCTGATTTCTGGTTCTATATAATTAGTTAATTGTATCAATGTGTTTCTTTTGTGTGTTGGAGAGAAAGAAAATGACAAATTGTGGATTTCAAATTGTCGTATGTAAGTGAATTTGCAATTGAAATTAATTAATGTCTTCTATTTACACAATTGATTTGTTTCCTTTTTACTCTTCTCAAATAGATGTAGAAATGCAGAGGCAAAGCTAGTAGTTGAGAATGAGGGGGACAAAAATAAAAATATTATATATATTAAAAATAATATAAATAATAATTTTTTTATAAATTTATAAATTAATACATAAAAATATCTTTCACGTGTATATATAAAAATTATAGTTACTTTTCACATAATAAAATATTAAAAGTATAAATAATAAAATTAAAATAAAAATAAAAAAATATTAAAAAAATAAAAATTTTAACTTTATATTATTTTTTTAATGAGCTCGATGAGGGGCAAAGAAAAATTTTTAAAAAAATAATATATAATATATTTTTTTTGCCAAAAATAAAGGAGACAGTTGCCCCCATTTCTTAACAAGTGGTTTTGTTACTGTAGAAATGGAAGTATAATTGGTTTCGAATCCAGTTAATTATACGAGATAAATTTAGTTCCAAACTCATTTTTTTTTTAGTTCTAATGTTTGCGCCAGTAGATTCATTAAATGGATAAAATATTTTCACTCAAATTTTAAAGTTACTTTATGTAAAGCTCGAACTCAAAAGTTCTTTGTTAAAAGAGAAGAATCTATGTCATTTCATCTTAGCTCTTAAAAATTTCAACTCATAAATTTTAGTTTTTTTTTTTTTTGAAAAAATAAATTTTAGTTTTGAATAACGTCTGAGGATCATTAATAAAATTAGTAATTTTAAATTAAGAATTAATTGAATATGTATTCGTAAGCAGTAATGAGTATTTTATTTTTATTTTTATTAGGATATGCTTTATTTTTATTGAAACTTTATGTTTATTGTTGCTTAATATTTACTCTGATTAAATTGTTAAATTAATTATATAGTCGGATCAAATTTATAAGGTTTAATTTAAACAATAGGCATTTACTGCAATTAATAGTTGAAAATTAAATTTTAATTAATATTGAATTCCAATGAAAATAGGTTGGGAATGGTCAATCAATCACGTAATCCAGAAGAATTAAGTTGAGAATTACATCACTATTTTAAAATTTTTGATATGAGATATAAATATTTTTAGTAGTTTTTCGACCATCCAATTACTGATGATTTGCAATTCTAAAATTTTGTATATGAGATTCTTTAAGAAATAAGAACTATAAATCAACACTCCTATGATCAAAATATGGTTAAAAGCATTTATAAAAGATTATTTTTAGAAGTTAAGAAATTTGTTAGATAAAAAAATTATTTAAACACTAAAATAATATAATATTTTAAGAATTAGAGACTATGAATATAATTTTCCAAAATCACATCCATTATTTCTAATTTTTGTTACCTGATGTTTTCTAAGCTTTCGGACACTATTTTTCACGAATAATCGAGTAACTTTTTTTTACTGAGAAACATTGTATATAATTAAATTAAATATTAATCGTAAGTATATATAAATTTCAAATTAGTAATCAAGTACTCAAATACGATTTCTTAATTACTATAAAGCATGGATACGGATATGAAATACAGACACGATATGATACGGATATATTAACACAATAATTTTTAAAAAAAATATGAACGCGACATGAATGAGACATGTTTATACGCATATATATATATTATAAAATTATAATGAGAGATAAATATATATCCAAAATAATTATACATATTCAAAATAATTATACATATATATATATATTTTAAATTATAAAAATATAATAAGAGATAAGCATATAATCAAAATAAATATATATTAGTTTATTTATATATAAATATAATTATAATAAAAAAAATTATGATAAAAAATAAATTTTATAATTAAAAATAATTATAATTATCTAATTAGTAACTTATCAATATCATGTACATAAAATTTTATGTCAAAATAAATCGTAAAATATCATAAAGTGTCCTAAAATATCTTTCTGCAGTTGTAATATTCTTACCATGTTCTTGTCGTGTCTAAAAAAATAAAAATAATAAAATAATAAGACTCGTATAAACTCGTATTCAACACATATCGGGCACGCGGCAGTGTCCTTGCCGTATCCAATATATTGCCGTAGCTTAATTATTTCATAATGCAAGAAATAAAAATTCAATAATTTATGGCAACCATGCATTTTATGGATGAACCGAGTCTAAGGCATTAGCTGTTTCATGATTTGTCGCGATTTTATATAGTATAGAATAGTTTAATTTTTATTTGTTTTGACTTTCAGTATTCACATAATAATTTTTAATGGCAATTTCATAATTTAAAATTTATGTATTTTCAAACCATCAATTTAGTGATTTTTCATAGTTTTATAATTTTATCTTTTAAAAATATTTAAAATAAACTTTTTAAATACTAATCTCCATAATATGTTACAATCTTAAAAATGCCATCAAATTAAGTTAAAATATTTTTCCTTAATCTTATTATATCACATCATTTTTTAAATATAGTAAATATTATTTTTAGTTAGGGCTGTAATCGAGCCGAGCTTTGCAAAGCTCAAGCTCTGTTTATTAGAAAATAGTCGAGTTCGAACTCGAACTCGAATTGAGCCCGAGCCGAGCCCGAACTTGTATCGAGCCAGCTCATATATTATGTATCCCGAGCTTAAACTCGAGCTTTATTTAAATAAGTTTAACGAGCTCAATAAACTTATTTTAATTTTTATTTTTCATTCATTTTTTCTAAATTTTCATAAAAGATATATTAAAATTTATATTTTTATGAAAGATGAATAATATAATTATATATTAACAAAAATAAAATATTATATTACTATAATTTTATATTTTACTATAAATTACTAAGCTATTTTATATTGTCTATTATTTAATTTATTTATCACATATACCATATATTAATAAATTATATAAATTATGTTAGTTAAAAAATTAATATATTCACATACATAGTTTAATATATATAAATTAAATTATATATATTTTTAATCAAATACACTAAATGAGCTAGCTCACGAGCTTAACTCACGAGCTTTTTAAATGAGCTAGCTCGCGAGCTAACGAGCCGAGTATTTCATAGCTTGAGCTTGGCTCATTTAACAAATGAGCAGTTCGAGCTCGAGCCTGAACGAGCTTTTACCGAGCCGAGACCCAAGCCGAACTTGAGTAACTTGGCTCATTTACAGCCCTATTTTTAGTATATAACATATCAAACAATATCATGTATTATTAAAATATGTTATCAATCATTCAAACAAAGATGTGGCCATAGTTAAAATGTAAATAAAGGCAAAATTCAATTTATATAATGATATATAGATTATAAAATTAAAATATAATAAAAGTTGAAAGAACATTAATTATTAATTTCTCTGTAAAATTATCTTAAACTTAAAGATAAATTATAATTTCTAAGACTGTTTCTATTTTGAGGAACTTTTAAGATTCTGAAAGAAAGAATGTAATGAAAGCCACTTGAATAAAATGATTAAAACTAAAATGACAATAAACTTAAACTTAAACATAAACTAATTATTATTATTATTATTACCAAAAATGAAAATTATATAACTATTAAAAATTATGGGCAGTCCCCTGTTCCCCATTCTAATTATATCTTATGATTCATCCGCTGCATTCATGTGATAGGACTAATGTATACATAAATTATAATATATATGGACATGCAATTATTTTATTCTTAGATCTTCTTTTAAAAGTCAAGTAAATTGTGTTGTATATAGTGCTAGTGAAATTAGGAAGAAAATCATAGAGATTCTAATCCATCCAATCCTTGACAATTTTAATCAAGAAAATTACTAATTGATTAGTTATTAGTTAGTATTATTTTGGTCAACTTAATTCTTTGAGCACTTTTTTTCTACTTGCTTTATAATTTATAATCAAAAGTTGCAAAAAGCAAATTAATTAAACATTTTAATTATTCAAAATAGTCAACAACAACTCCTTTAATTCCTTATTAGCCAAAAAAAAATCTTAACTGAGTAGATAATTAATTAAAATATAGTTTAATAGTAGACAATTATAATTAATATAATTATATAAATTAATTAATTTCTTTCCACCAAGTAATTAATTAACCAACTCCTCTAATTCTCTCTTATAAATAATGCTCAATTAGTAAGTTCATATCATCCCAAACTTTTATTTGAGTTTGAATTCTCTCTAGTTCAACCACATTTCTAATCATCAAAGCTTGCTTTAATTAAATTAATTAATTTCATCATTCTTTATTAGAACTAAAAACAATGGCTTCAACTACAATTGATATTCCTGCTGAATCAAGTGCTGCTGCTAAGGGCAAAGCACCTCTAGCAGGGATGGCTTTCTTCTACTCATGAAAAGGGAGGATACAAGAAAGGGCTCGCCATATTTTGACTTACTTTTAAGGGTAGGTGCCATAGTTTCTGCCCTTTCAGCAGCTGGCACCATGGGAGTTAGTGATGAAACTCTTCCATTCTTCACTCAATTCTTCCAATTCGAAGCTAGTTATGATGATCTTCCCACTTTTCAGTATGTTATTTTAACCCTTCTTTCTGAAACATAGTTTAGCGATAAGTGAATATTCTTCTCAATAATAGATTTAGAATTAATTCGTTCTCTTTGCGTTAATATTCAAAAAGAAAGTTTTTTTGTGATTACTATGGCAATTTGCATTAATAATAATTGAGAAATTCTATGCCTTTGACAGGTTTTTGTGATTGCAATGGCAATTGTTGGAGGATATTTAGTCCTTTCAGTTCCTCTCTATTGTATCAATTATTCGCCCACATGCTGTTGGATTAAGGCTCCTTCTCCTCATTTTGGACACTGTAATTTTTTTTATTAAAACTATTAAATTTAGTACTAAATTTATTTATTAAATTTCTTCTTCTTTTAATTATATTTTTTTTTTGCAGGTGGCTCTAACTCTAAATACAGCTGCTGCCGGGGCGGCAGCTGCTATAGTGTACTTAGCTCACAATGGGAACGCAAGTGAAAATTGGCTGGCTATCTGCCAAAAATTTGGTGATTTTTGCCAACAAGTCAGCGGAGCTGTGGTGGCGTCTTTTGTTTCTGTTGTTGTGTTCATGTTGTTGGTTGTGGTCTCTGCTTTGGCTCTTAGAAAGCGTAATTAATTAATTAATTATGGTTTTTTTAAAAAAAATGTTTGCTCACTTTGGTATTTGTTTGTGATTAAGGTGGTTGAGTTATGATGTTGTAATTTACTTTTCATTATTGGAGAAATTGAAATGGAAAATCACTTTGTTTTGTGTATATCATTTGCCATTTCATTTTCTTTTGGTTTCTTTTTTCTAAAAGCTACCAATTTCCACTAATGAGATTTGCGAAATGACCCACATAAGTGAAACTTATTATATATTGGTTATTATTTAAGCAATCTTGTCAACTGAAATAATTAATTATTTGAATCAAAATGCATATTAAGATAAATTATGTAAAGTCTTTTTTAGTAGATCTAATAAATTATTAAAATCTAGTTAACTAAAAAACTTGTGTTAGTTATTATCTTAATGTACACTTTATTTAGTCAATTCAAGTAGCCTCTGATTGATTATAAAGAAAATAAATTCCCTAAAATCATGTAAGAAAATATTTGTATTGCTCACAGAGCACAAAGCTTCTTATAGATAAGAGATTAAATACTCCTTATCACACTAATAAAACAAGTTTGTTTTTTATTTTTTCCAATGAATTAGATCACAAACTTCAATTTTTATAAAAAAAAAATTATTAGTTAATTAAATACAACAAATTATAAATATGAATCAGATTCCAGGAAGACATCAAAAGAAACAAATGAAATGAAAATAAGACAAATGAAGATAGTCTCATTCTTAAAGGGTACCTATCTAAAAAAACAAGTAGCAAGAGTAGGCAGAAGGAATAAACAAAACAAAATGATTAGAGGCATCTCACCATATTCTAAGTTTCATTTTCTTCATTTACCGTCCATCAACTGATGTAAAAGAGTCAGCAAAGCCAAATGGCCTACTGGGTATACTACTGGTAATGAATGAAGACGATGCATCCAAATTGCTTCCTTCAAATGTCCGCAACTTTTGAGGCAGAGTCATTTCAAGGTCAAGCCCATATATGTCCTCATTATCTGGTTTGACAGGTTTCCATAGCTGAACCAGAGAGGAAAGAACATTGACCACATGTCCCATGTCTGGCCTTTGGTTAGGTTCCCTTGCAGTACAATGACAAGCAAGCTGAGCAACTGTGCTAATGCTGGCAAGGGTTTCCTCATCAAGATAAATAGTTGGATCAATTGTCTCATGGAATGCATCCTTGTTGATGTGCATCCTACGAAACCATGCAACAAAGTTCAAACTATTCTCAGGCTGTGTTTCTGAAACAAGTGCTTTTCTTCCTGAGAGCATCTCCATTAGTATAACACCAAAACTAAACACATCAACCTTGGTAGTTAATTGCCCAGTCACTGCCAAGACATTAAAACAAATTCTAGTTAGGCATCTTAAAAGCTCATCTTGAAATTGAATAAAAAACCCTTATTTAGGGCGTCGATCATGTTTGATATTTGCAATCACTTGTAGACCATCAACTAAACATGACAGGGGATACTACTGAAATACGTACATGGAGAGTTCCTTCTTATATCGTTATGTTGAATGCCTAGCCATTATCTTTCTCAATCATCAGGTACTTATATTTTCCTAACTTGATAAAAATTCATTTTCAGGCATTAAAACAGTACGTATTATTCTTTCAAGAAAGAGCCAACTTGTTTGTCCACATTGAAAAAGAATCAGCAATGCCATACTTCAACAATTAAAAGCCAGCATAAAAAAAGAGTTTTAACAATATAACGAAAAGAAAGGAGAAAACTTATGTTGAATTTCAATATGTAGTTTCCTCCTCCCCTAAAATTTCCATTTTCTGTTGTGCCTTGTGCCCTCCTGAAAGTATAATGTTTGTCTTACCCAGCACAATCTCTGATACTCAAATTCTTCTTCTTCTTTTTCTTTTCGTCATAATAAATGCAATGAAGAATATGCTACTCAAGTACATAAACCAATCATGAAATTTAAAATACAAATTACCTGCATATTCCGGTGCAAGATACCCAAAAGTTCCAGCTAGTCTTGTTTCAATTGAGGCTTTCCCTTCTGGAGCATGGTGAACTAGTCCAAAATCTGCAACTTTGGCACGCATATCATCTCCAAGAAGAATGTTGGAAGGCTTCAGATCCCTATGAATAAAACTTTGATGGGCAAGCCCGTGTAAATATTCAACCCCTCTGGCAACATCCAAGGCAATAGTCAATCTTCTAGTTCATTCAGATGGTTCCAATCCCTCTCTTCTCCAATCAAAAAGATATCTACCAAGAGTACCCTGAGGCATATATTCATAAACAAGAAGTCTCTCATTTCCATCCAAGCAATGTCCAAGAAGGGTGACCAAGTGTTGACGTTGGACCTTAGTGAGGAAAACAATCTCTGACTTAAAACTCTGCCATATTCTTTTACTCATCACTTCTAATTCTATTCTCTTCACTGCAATTTTTGTCCCATCATGCAGTTCTCCTTTGTAAACAGTCCCAAACCACCTTTTCCTAATATGTTCTCCTCACTGAAATTATTAGTCACATTTCTGAAAACTTGAATTGAAATCACCTTACTTTCCAGCTTCAACTACATGAATGTCTCTAGGTCCACCATCAAACTAGCTCTCAGCAACACCATTGGCACTTGATTGGGCAAAATATTCAAAAACTTGATGGTCAGGATAATTGGCAAGCAGCACTTAAACTTGAATCATCAAATTCTTAAACGATACACAACATAAATTACTAATAAAACACAACTTACAATATCAAAGATATGGTTTGGATCCAAATCAAAATGCCTAATTATCGACTGCACAGGTTAAATTAATCAAATGAGATAATGAAAATAGTAAAATCCAAGACATGCAGGTCAAAAAATGATGTTCAAGTCAAAACCTTAATGATGCCTATTGTTGCAGTTGATGCATTTCAGTTGTATCACCATAGCCTCGACATAGAAGAGTAACCTGTAGAAAATTAATTTCAATTGGCCGCATATATGCACACAAATTTTAGAACCATAAATGCCTCCTACACAATGAAGAGTTTTAGGAAGAAAGGATTAACAAAGGTCATAATTTCAGCATCATTAAAAATGAAAATGGTGAAATTTGGACATGTAGCAACATGTTGCTTTTTTGTACAGAAGCAAGAAAATGAAGAAATTTTTTTCCTAAAAAAAAAAACCTTCAGTCCTAGTTGTTTTAGGGTAGGCAATACAGCAATCAAGTTTATGAGAAGAAACAAAAGAGATGCGCAGAGAGCGAGTGGAAGAATTTGTAAATATAAGCAGGAATTAGACTATAATTTAGGATTATTATAGATAATGTCTTAAATCAAATAGAATGGAAGAAAATGATCCATATATAGCTAACCTCAAACAGAATAAGATTACAGTTTAGTCAAGTTTGCTGCATAATCTTGGAAACTAGAGGAGTTAAAATCACCTGAAGAATGCCAGATTAAATTATAAACCTTAGTCAAATGTATAATTCTCTTTCAACAAAACTCTCTGTATTATTATTTTCTAGATATTTAATGATATATATGCTGCTACAAATCAGAAGCAAAGCCTTAAAACCTGCTCATAAATCCTGCTAAGTAAAGCAACTCATAAATCCTGCTCTTCATGCATATCATAGTTCCTAATTTTTCTTGGGTACAGGCAGGGAAACTTGGGTCTGGTGCAATTGCCATTGCTCTCCCATTTTCCTGTATAATGGGACTTCTTGCATCTATGACATCGACGAGAATGGATAGGACTTGCATGTGTGTTTGGACGGATTGTCTGTTTTAGTGAATTTGGTCTTCTCATTGTTATCTGATATTTTACTTTCTTTGCAATTTGTGCTCAGTAAGGAGAAGGTACGTCCAAGTTTACGCAATTGTTCAATTCGGATTGGTGGTCCTATCAGCTCATCTTCACTATTCATTGGTAAGTGATTATCTCTTTAAGCTGATTTTTTCAGAAACTGTAGCTTTTTACTATGGAAATAGATTTTTCCTGAATTGTACTCTGAAGGGGAAGATCAGAAAATGCAACAAGTATAAAAAAAGTTACTGTATACATATGATGAGATGACCATTTTCAGATAGAAGAATAAAAAAAAAAAAAGAAAGTCATTGTACCAATTTAGCATAGCCCTCACTTTCTTCTAGTTTCCTTTGCTGATAAAGAAGACTGTTGTTTACAGTAACCTGAAACCAGCATCTATACATGTCAATTGCAAGCATATCACTGTATATATCATCAATAAGGGAAAAAAAATCAATGGTCTTGGTAAATATGGGTATTGACTGAATAAAGGCAACAATGAATACAGATTAGAATGACATTCAAAAATTAACCATAGCAAATATATCTGAAATCAAAGTCCCTGTTTGGCCTTCAAATCCTGAGCCTTTAACTTTATCATTTTAGCCTCCCGTAGAAATTCCTCCTGCAAGAAGAAAGGGTCATTGTAAAGTTATTTCTTTCCCTTTTCATTAACCATCTAAAAAGCAAAGAGAGCAAAGAGAAACAAACCCATTGCAAAATTAACCGAGAACAGAATAAGAACAAAAAGACAAACAATATTGCAAATTGGCCGATTATAAGGATCATCATCAGAGCTAGATATGTTATTCAATGAGATGTTTCAAGAAGGAGTTTTTGGTAGAAGCAAGAAGAGAATGGAAGAAGAGGAAGAATGGAGACTTTGCATATAAGCAGTTAAGAAAGAAAAACAAAAAAGAAGAGGTTTAAACGGAGGCGGGTTTCCAAGTAAGCCGACTAAAAAGTAAAAACTATTTTTTTTTTCACTTTTTAAGTAATTAATTTTTTTCTATTAAAAAATTAATTTTAAAACCATCCAGCAATTGAATGAGATGATATAGATTTTTCTCTCTTAATAAGAAATTTCCAATTCAAATTATGCCTATTTTTAAAATTTAAAAAGAAATTTTTTATCCCTTAATAATTTTAAGTATAAAAATAAAATTTTATTAATAAATAAAAATACATCTATAAGTTATAAATAAAATTATATTATTTTAAAATTTATAAGATATGTATAATTAATAAAATTATTAGATCTATTTAAACTATATTAATTTTTTTTATTTAAATAATGAATAATAGTAATATATTTTGAGATACCTATTTCATCTGTTATCTGTAATTAACTTAATGATACATCTATTAGAATAGAATAGACAATTTTTATTTGAGAATAATAAATTCTTATTAAGAGAGAATATAATATTTTTAAATAAATAAAGATAAAATTACATAATAAAACTTAATTTATATTTAATTTTATTATAAAAAATTAAATTATACATTAATATATTAAATGTTAAATCTATATTGATTTAAAAATTATTTTAAAAATAAATTACACAATAAAAAAATATAAAATTGAAAAATAAAATATAGAAATCAAGATAAATAAAGATAGACTGGCTCAAATTAAGAAAGAAAAAAAAAACCTATAAAAATTAAAAAAAAAAAGGCAGTTAGATTTTCAAATTATCCCTTAATAAATTTAAATAAACCTAAGGAACCACATGGATCTATCGGCGCCAAATTCAAACTACTATGCAATCTTTAAATCGTAAGACACCGTGTAACATAAAAAAATTAATTAACATTTTTTTTTAAAAAAAATTAACATTATTATATACATGTGCTAAAACTTTCACAATGTTTTTTTATGTAAAATAAATTTTTATAAATAAATAAAAAATATATTTACAAGGTATAAATAAAATTATATAATTTTGAAGTATATAAAATATATATAACTATTAAAGTTATTTTATTTCTTTAAATTCTTCTATCTAAACAGTAGATAATAATAATATGTCACCAGGCAATTTAACTTTTAATAGAACACTCAGTACATCTGTTAACTGTAAAAAAATATTGAATCATCTTTCATGCGAGAAAGATATTTCTATTAGATAAAGATAAATATCCATTAGATAATAACATATAACCTTCAAATAAAGAAAAATAAAACTGCATAATAAAAATTTAAATTGTATTTAACTTCATTGTAAAAGACAATGAAAACAAAAAATAAAAACAAGAATTTCATATTTATATTGACCTAAAAATTTATTTTAAGGATAAACTACAAGTAAAAATACACAAAATTAAGAAAATAATAAATACTAAATTTTATATCTATATTAATCTAAAAATTATTTTAAGGACAATTTAAAAACAAAAAACACAAAACTATAAAAAAACAAATAAAAGTCTAATAGTATATGAAAAATAAAAGAAAATAAAAGCCAAAAGGGACTGTCATCTACCAATGGACTTATGACAATCCCACTGTCAAATTAAAGAGAAAAAATATGAAAACTAAAAGAAAAAACTTCTATCTTTATTATTATTATCACTACTATCACAATGTTATTGTTACGCGGATTTATAAGTGATTAACGGGTTGTTTATAAATTTTGATTTATTTATTTTTCTCCATTAGTTTCCTAACTTATTAGAGAAATATCTAGATTTTGTTTTTCTTAACTTTTTTTTTACTTATGTGTGTTTCTCTTTTAGTTTTCTGTCTCTTTTTTTATTTTTTTTTTTTTTGCATAAACCATCTTAAAATCGAGTCGAGTAGGATTATAAAAATGGCAAATTTTTTCCTACATAATTTTAAAGCAGTTGCATACTCAGAGACTCAAACTCGATATCTCTGGTTGATCTAGAATAATCTCTTACTAACTGATCTACATATTTGGTGATTCATTTTTTTTTTTTGCCTATAATTTGCACCTCTTTAGTTTTTCCTTTCTCAAATTAGGAATTTTTTTGGCAATTTTTTATTAGTATTGAGGGAGTTGTAACTTTTATTAAAAATATCTTTATTATTTTAAATTGTAGTTATAATATTAAATATTTATGTAAATACTTTTAAATTTTGAGAATTTTTTTTTCAAATTTTTGAATTTGAGATTTTATTATCATTAAATTTTTAATATGCAAATAATTAAGATTATAGATTATAAAAAACACGCAAAAATAAAAGATAACAAATACTTAATTATGAGATTAGAGAATAAGATTAGTGATTTCATTTTTTTCTTCTTATAAGTTTATGCATCTTCATAAGTGTCAAGTTATAAAGACACATTTATAATAGGGTATAAAAATTCTCTCCTTCCTTATAAAGTTTCTTTTCTCTCTATGTATAGATTTCTCTTTCTCCTTTCTTGCTCTAAATCTAGGATTGTCGCTAGCCTTCTAGCTACTGACAACTCTAGATCTTTTAATTTTCTTCATTTTTTCTTTTCGCTTTTGCTTCTTCCTTTGTTTCTTTGGTGATCTTATTGTTTTCTTCACCAAATTGACTATTAGAAGCCTATTTGCTCAGTTTTTTCAAAAATATGAAATCTCTTGACTTAGATGATAGATGTATATTTCTGATGTTGAAGAATCTTTTAAGATCAATATTTTATTATAGCAATGGAACAATATCTCAAAATTTTCGTAAGTGTTACAATCTCTTCCCTGTGGCTCAGGTATCTTTTAGAGCCCAATGTTGTTTTGTCTTGGGAGACTTCCTTAATCAGCTTGTGAGGAAGATATTTCAATAACCTTTATGGTAATCATATCTATCCAGCTCTTTTTCAATGTCATATCAAAAAGCTTTGTATTCACTGGTATTTGAAAGAATGTTTAAGTCTTCCTATTCCCTTATACATGTTTGTGTTAAAATTTGAGAATGCGTGAAATCTTTGGATTGAGAAATGCTCTTATCTCAATTTTATTCTTATGTCGTTGTCTGTAAACTTTTCTAATGCTCTTTTTCTTGTTTTCTTTGCAAATTTTAATGTTATTTATCTATGGTCGGTAGTCTATCTGTGGGTAGAATCTCTATATTTTAAGTTACAATTATTTAAAGAGGAGTTTGATTTATTTTTATTTTTCTTTGTGGCTTGCTTGTTTGAGATTGAATTTACTTTAATAAAGAAAAAAGAGTAAGATAAAAGAAATTTACTCTAAATTATTTTCTATTATTTAATATTTTAAATAAAATAAAAAAAATTAAATTTCTCTCTTAATTTTGATGAAGAAAAAAAAATTGAATTCAGCTCTTTACTCTTATTTATTCTCATCCTTCATCATTTTAAAAAGAAATATTTAAAATATTAAAGAGTAGATTGAAAATTTTAATTTTTATTACTTTATTTTTATTTACTCTAACATTACTTACACCAATAAAGTAGAATAAATTTAATTTATTTACTCTTGCGTCACTTTGATTACCCTACACCGAACAAAGGTTTAGCTTAGAAGTAGCTTAGTCGCATCATCTGATGTTTGGAAGAGAAGAATTTCAGGCTGAATATATATATGTCTTTCCTCTTTTGTCCTTTCCTTCCTTCTTCTTTTCCTTCAAAACTAACGGTCCAACTAATGTAAATAAACAAGACTCGAAGGGTATTTCCGTCTTTCTAGTAACCGAACAACAGCTATGAGCAAGGTGTGGTTCACTAGGCCCTTACTCGTTATAGAACTTTATTCCTTGACGGTTACTTTCACGGTTTTCGTCGAACAATTTTTCCGGGAAAATAAATAGAAGGAAAATTCTCAGTCAAGTAGGGTTTTAGAGTTTGTATAACTGATCGGAAAAATGTCTCAGACCGGAAAATTGATGCCGAATCTGGATCAGCAGAGCACTAAGATGCTCAATCTCACAGTTCTCCAGAGAATAGATCCTTTTATCGAAGAGATTCTTATCACGGCTGCTCATGTCACTTTCTACGAGTTTAATATCGAGAGTAACCAGTGGGTACGCTATCTGATTCTTAGACTGCTTTATCTGTTTGGCTCGTGAGAAAATGTAGGAAATTTGGAGGACTCCTCGTTTCTTAGATTTCTCTTTGTGTTTTTTTTCTTCATTTCATTAATCATTAGTTATTTTCTCCTTGTATAATCCTGGTGCGGTTGCAGAGTCGAAAAGACGTTGAAGGATCTCTCTTTGTCGTTAAGAGGTACTCTCTGTTCTATTCTTAAGCTGTATGATGTATTTATTGGATTTTATTCACGATTTTGTTGAACTCTAGTGGCCTAATGTTGATACTGTTGTTAAAGGAATGCTCAGCCCCGATTCCAGTTCATCGTCATGAATCGGCGAAATACAGGTTCGTGTACGTATGCATATCTGTATATTCATACACATAAACGTGATTTTCTGAATGTTGATATTCCAGCTCTTCAATGCGGGCTGCAAACCATCATGCTTTATGGCCAGTTCGAAGATTATTTTGTAGCGATGGCATAAGCTTTCTTCTACTTGTTCGGTGGGGCTTGAATGCTACTTTATTTTTCACCTCATAAATTATTTGATCAACAGAATGCAAACCTCCGTCAATCAATTTTTACTATGTATGCTATCATATGTAGTTGCTTGCATCATCAAGGTATTGAAATATGTTATCCTTTTGTGTAAACAGAAAACCTAGTAGAGAATCTATTGGGAGATTTCGAGTATGAAGTACAAGTGCCTTATTTATTATATCGAAATGCAGCTCAAGAAGTTAATGGTATTTGGTTTTACAATTCACGTGAGTGTGAGGAAGTTGCCAATCTCTTTACTAGGTATGACAATTTCTTGTTTAACCTATTTAGATTTATTTTAGATGTTAGCTTTGAATTTAGATATCCTAAATGTCCAATGAGTATTAGGTGGATAGAAGGAACTATGAATGTGAGCCTACATATTTAGATAACTAAGGTTAATAAATTGGCCTTGTTAGAAGTTGAGAGAATTCAATAGGGAAGATAGAAGCATATTTAGGTATATTGGCTTGATTCATAAAATATGCAATTAACAATGACAACTAAGCCAAAAGAGGAAATTTGGGACCTCAAATCTTAAGAAATTTGAGAGTTTTTTTTTCCTCTTTGAAGTGAAAACTTTAGAGTGCTTTCATGAAATTGTTGAGTATTTGCATTAATGTTAGGTGGTTGGATTTAATCGTTATTATTTGATGCTTTTCTTGTTATAGGATTCTTAATGCATACTCAAAGGTTCCTCCAAAGCTAAAGGTATCTTCAAGCAAAAGGTAATAACTTTTTCAGATTATATTCGTTCCAAAATTAAATACCTCATGAAGCCTCAATTTTGCTGATATGTGAACCATGCATTCAGATGCATCCGTCACCTTCTCATTCACACACACACTGTTGATTGGAAATTGTGACCTTCTTTTGCCAGCTCCATATTTTAAGCATAAATAAGAAGATTATAACATAAAAAAAAATACTATTCCAGTTTATTTCTTCTTTAAAGAGTAAGTGGATGTGTATCTTTAAGACTATTCCTCTGGAGTGATTTCTCCTTTATCTGAAGAATGATTTGGTTTTCAGAATGTACTTACCAGTTAGGGCCCACAGATGATTATGGATTTTCACAGAGCTTAACATGGAAGGAATTCTATTACTGAAATTTTGTCCTACGGCCTTTTATTTTTTTCTAGTAAACTTGTTCAATCTTTTCATTTGTTTATTTTATTTATGTTAAACTGTATTACATCGCAGTGAATTTGAGGAGCTTGAAGGAGTTCCAAGCATGTCAGTAATTGAAGGCCCCTTGGAGCCCTCATCAACTGTCCCGGCTGCCACTGATGGTTCTGAAGATTCTTCATTTGAGAATTTCTTTAGCGTATGTGCCTCTGGACTACTATATTTCTAGACATTTTTGTTTTGACAATCTGCTATTCTGATAATGCTTCTGAGTTAATTTCCCTGTGAAATATGCATGCAAATGTTGCTTTCTCTCTCAATATGGACTATTTTGGTCTTAGGATCATTGCAAAATTGTATGCTTTTCTAATGCAAACTATAAATCTCATGTTTGGAAGATCTCAAATGCTTAAATATGTTATTGTTTTAACTATTATTTTTATAATTCTATATATTGACACTATAGATTATTATTCAGCACCAAGAATTAAGTCCTTACCTAGTATTTACATGTGGATGTAATATTAAAGCTGTTCTGGTGATTCTGGGGACATTTAATTGAACTGGGAATTGTTCTATGCATCATATTGTAGACATGTAAGACCACTCTATCCAGCATGTGGGTTCCCATGGATAAATGTAGTTTAACACAGGAGGAAATGTGTTCCCTTTGTAGAAGGGATACAATTGTTAGAATCAAATGTGAATCTTGAGATTGCTACATAACTTCCCTTATTTCTTAAAGAAATATAATTACAAAAGCAGTAGCATGAAATTCTTATAAATGGCTTTCATATTTCAAAAGTGTAGCAAAAATGAAATAGCTAAATCATTGAAAACCAGTTTGTGATTTGCAGCATGTTGTGTTGCATTAAATTGTTATATGTGCTGTATGTTTTTGGCATGCAAGACAATTTCCTAACTTCTTCTTCGGCTGAAGAAGATCCACATTAGCTCATTTTTTTACGCGGTCAAGATTGCACTAGGATCATCTTCAGTTTATAGGAAATATTGTCTAGAAGAGACTTTACATTGTGAACATAAAGTGAGATGTTTGTTTGTACTTAATTTTATGAATGATTGAGCTTGATGCCCCAAATCCTACCCTAAAGTAACTCATGCGAGAATTGGTAGTTGGATGCATGCTTATGATGCTGTGCTAGTCTTATTCGAATATCTTTTTCTCAGGCCTTTATCATGCCCGTGATATCCCTGCCTTGAGAAGTTTCTTAATAGCTCACTATTGTTGCAGGCGGCTATGAATATTGGAAGTAGTACTGCTAGTTTATCAAATTCAAGACAACCCTATCATTCTTCTGCTGCTGTCCCATTATCCTCCCACACACCTAATGTTGTTTCCCTTCCTTCACAAACTCCTCAAATACCGTCCCTTCCCCTTTCATCTTTGCCTACTTCAGTAGCCGTCCATGACACTCCTGATCCAATCAGCAGTAGCAATCGGGTTACAAATCTTGTGAAGCCCTCTTCGTTTTTCACACCACCTTCTTCATCTGCCTTAATGGCTCCACCTATCTCTTCACCTCTGCCTACAGCTCCTGCTCTTCATCCTCCCCTAACTCTGCAACGCCCATATGGCACCCCAATGCTTCAGCCCTTTCCACCCCCATCTTTGACTCCTAGTTCTCATACCACTGCACCTGTTATTAACAAAGACAAAGTCCGTGATGCACTTTTAACACTTGTTCAGGTATCTTATCTCTCCTCTTCTTTTTCTCATTTTCCAATTGTTATTTTCTCTTGTATTTGATAGGTGATTGCTCTGGTCTTTATTTTATGCCAATAAGGCAACTACTTTTTTTTCCGTTCATCTTTTCTTCGTGGTTAAAAGCATAAAATGTCAGTACATCAGGGGCTTTCTTATTTTTTATTCGTTGGATAAAGCTAATTGATGCTTGTCGACAGAAAATGTTTTTAATCAGGCTGCAGATAAGCATATTACGGTTTTGTAGGTGTTAGGTTGAGGACGAGTGGTGGGCGGTTATAGAATTTGGAGTTGTATTTTCTTTTTCTGAAATACAAGCTTCATGCTGGCTGAATAAAAGCATTGTACCATCTGATCTAATTGTTAAATATTTGCTGTTATTAGAAACTAATGCTGATGAATTTGCCACTGGTCTAGTGGTTTAGCACTTGAAGTGTTGCATGAGTTGGATCTTGTAATACTTTGGCATCCATGAAGAAGTTTGCATGACTTATGAAGAAGTTTGCATGACTTATTAATGGAACTGTGTAATGATGAATTGATATTTCCTCCTTTTGCATTCATGAAAAGTTGCTGAAACTTTATTCTTGTAGACGGTGAACTTTATTGTGATATGCTTTGACATCTACAGACTTGATTCAGACAATCTGTCTGGGGTCATAGTGGTCACATTCTTCTTCTTCTTCCTCTTCTTCTTCTCCCCCTGTCTCATGTGCAGGCCATGTTTGTGATTTCCTTATTGTGGTATTTTTGTGCTTGTAGAACAGTGAAGGAATGACTGCTACTACAGGTGGTATTTTTATGTGTGTGATTTTTTTTGGTATAACACTTGAATCTAGATTTGTAATGGTAGGACAGGTAAAATGCTAAATGAAGCATAGGGGTGGAAGGGGTGGGAGACAGAGAAGTGACAGTGAATTGACAGGAATAAGATAACTGAGGATTTGAAAATTTTGTTTGAATGCATGACCACTGAAAAATGTTCTGATCCTTCAGATGTGGATTTTTAAAAAATTCCATTTTTTGTTTCTATTTTTTTTTCAAAGAGTATGAGAACAGACCTCCATTAACAACTTTAATTGCTTTCTTTACCAGGATGATCAGTTCATCGACATGTTTTATCAAGCACTGCTGAAGGTGCATCATTCTTGAGTTGCTGGAGAGACATAGCTGCCTGACCATGTACAGTGCTTGTAACACGAGTTCAGTGTACAGCTCGAGCCATAGAAATAATGCCGCTGGCGTAATTCCCTAAGTATGCTTGTTAATATTCATTGCAGAGTTGTCAAGTTGGAAGGGATTTATTCTCTATCGGTTCAGTATCGTGGTGTCTCGAATACAATGAAATGTTGTAATAGTAGAAAAATAGAAATTTGGGAGATCGGAAGATCTCAGGACTCAGGTTTCTGTAGAAGCGTACTAGTTGGGTCTAAATCTGTTTTAGCAAAGGGTTAATAACAATGTATAAGAAATGAAGTTTGCCTTTATTTTCAGTCTCTCATCTGTTATTTCATTTTTTGTATTTTTATTTTATTTTGCCTTTATTTCAATCTCTCATCTGTTATTTTATTTTGTAATTTTTATTTTATTTTTTTTGTAATTTTCTTTTATTTATTTATTTTATTTGGAATATTTAACCTATAGGGTGCTTTGGATTTGGAAATATGTTAAAAAAATGGAATATCACGAGGGCATACCTGGGTCTGGTGTTAGTATTGAATTGTATATTAGGTTTTGAAACTAAATAGAATTCGTACTTTCATCGTTCGATTGTCAATGATAGTAATTCATGTGTTTTTTTAATTTCTTTTGATTCTGTAATTCTTTCTCAAGAGAAAGGTTTTCAAATATTTTCTCTCATTTTTATGTAAATTGCTTTCTTGTGGTTGATTTATGTTAAACTATTTTAAAAATTCAAGGCTATGGAGAGGGTGTTAAAAGATTAAACTCATCTCTATTAGGGGTTTAGTCTTTCGAGCCTTTGTATTTTGCTATATTTTTCTATGTACTTTCTTTTTTAATGAAAATTGTTTCTTTTAATTCCAAAAAAAAAAAACTTCTCTTATGATTTAGTTTCAAAACAACTCAGATGATTGGGTTGAAAATTTATATTGAAGAAATGGATGAAATGAATAAGGTTAGATATACTAGAGGATGTTAAAAAAAAATATCAGCATTAATATTTTTTTTAATTTCACCTTTGTAAGCCCCAAATGTTTAATTTATTTTAATTTATATTAACTTACAAAGTTCATCAGCTGAATTTACAATGACATTTTTTTTTGAACTGGAATTTTGTAATGATATTTATATTGTATACAATTTTTTTTTTCTGTAAAAATTCATATATTATATAATAAAATATATAATCAATGGAATAATTATTGTGTAAATTTGCGTTTTCAAATTCTAACTAGGAGTGGACCGGACCGGCGAAGTGGTGAAATTCACTTTCTCCGTTTTTTCCCCGCACAACCGGGAAATGGCGGCGCTAAGGAGAATCGCGGCAAAAAGCAATATCATAACTAGCTCTTCTTTTCTTCCTCCGCCTTCTTTCATTTGCTGCCGCGGCGTAGCTACTAAGCTCTTCGTTGGAGGTATTCTTTTATATATATATATATATATATATATATGTATATACTGAAAATCTATGCTCGTTTTACTATTTCGATTAGAGTGTTTATAGAAACGTCTGAACCAAATCTGCCTGCTATATTTCAAGGTCTTTTATGGGTTTTAGCTGCTTCCAGTTCAGAATTTACGCTTCAATCAATTCTATTTCAATGGCAATGGCAACACAGTGTCTGTTCCTTTAATTGATTTATTTTATTCTCTCTCAAATTTTGGAAGAATTCAATTCAAATAAAATTCAATTTTTTTTAATATGAAAAGGAAATTATTCCAAAATAAATAGAAATCATGTCATTTCGTAAATTAAGGTTTCATTTATTGTTAAATTACATAAATATATATGAGAATCTCCTAAAGTTTCAATATTGCTAAATAAATAGATACATAAGAAAATAAAGCAAATTGAATTCATTATCTATATACATAATGTTTTGGAATAAGTCTTGCATGAGAATTCAATTCAATTCTACTGCTAGAAATGAATTAAATTGAATTCTACCGAAGGGGTTTTCCAGATGTAGCATTATGCTTCTAATTATTAATATGGTTGAACTAATTCATTTGCTAATAACATTTTACTATATTCATGTTTTATATATGGTGGATTTTCAAATCTATGGTGGTAGCATTTGCATTTTAATTACTCAATGTAACTTATTCCCATCCATCAATTCTTGAAATTACATCTGCTTCTGCTTAATACTTGCGATAAGCTAGCGTGTTGGTAATTCTTGATCTTATGCACTTATGGATGTTCATATCACTTCTGTTTCTTGAAAGATTGTTCGAAATGCCTTTTTTTTTTCATAGTAACTGTTCTGTTGGTTATTTTAGAAGTTTGATGCGTAAAAAAATCTCAGATTCCTACTGGTGAATTGCCTTATTCTTATTCAGTTAGTCTAACACTTTTGCATATAGGTATAATTGATACTACCTCTTGAACTTTTTTGTCATAAACTCACATTGTCGCAGGACTATCATTTCACACCACAGATAATGGATTATCGGAAGCTTTTTCTCAATACGGCCAAGTTGTTGAAGGTACCTTGAGGTTGCTTTACTGCACTACTATTGTGTTAACTTGTCTAACTTAGCAGTTCTTTATCAACCGGAGCGTGATTTTCTTTTCTTTTGTTTTCTTTTTTCCCAGCTAAAATTGTAACTGACAAAGTGTCTGAAAAATCAAAAGGGTTTGGTTTTGTAACCTTTGCATCAGAAGATGAAGCATATAATGCTCTAACTGAGATGAATAGAAAGGTAAATCCTAATTCCTTTATCCTTGTAATTTGATTATGTTTAACTAAATATGTCAGAAATAACAAGTTGTGGGTGGCAGATGCTGAATGGAAGAGTTATCTACGTGGATTTTGCAAAGCCCAGAATGCATGGTGGTGGAATGCTAATTGCTAGAGGACCTCCTGAACCAACTGAGAGTTGAACTGCGACTCACAGACACTTGCAAGAAGAATTGAAAACGTACGCTGAGTCTCAGTTAAAACTTGGTAATTTATCCTCGCTGTTCTGCTAATGGTTAAACATCAAAAAATGTTAAAACCAGAGAGTGAGTTACCAATTAAGACAGGAAAGTTATAAGTTAGGTAAAGATGCTGGTTTTAGTGGGTTCCAGGTATCTGTTGTTCACTTATAGAAGTATGCTATAGACTAATTGTCCACCTTATTCAAGTCAAATATTGATTAATCACAAATGAATAACTGCTGGAGAATTTTTGTCAGGGATTATTTTGAGCAGAGTGAGGCATAGTTTGAGAGTAGAGTTATTATGAATGCGTGTTCTAGATTTCTGCCCAGCTGCTGAAACATTTGATTCTGAACTATTGAGCTAGTAGCATATTTGTCTGTTTGTGGTTGAAGTTGCTTGTTTTACATTGCAAAATAAGTTTAGTAGTTTACTGCCTTTTTAAAGTTAGTTTAAAATGTTTATGATCAAAGCATATCAAATCTATTTTAAAACACTTTTTTTTCTTGAGTATTACACTGATAGGAGAAGGAAATCGATTTTGGATCAATTGCTTAATAAATATGTATGTACTTCTAGGTTATATTTCATTACTTTTATAACCCATTTTTTATTTCTCCTTGACAAGCATATTATTTGAGAAATTGTTTCTTTATAGCAGCTCTTACACAGCTTCCCTCGCGAATCAACAACTTCCCTTTCTTTTTACAGCAACCACATTCGTGACTTGCGCGTAAATTCCTCATGATTCCCACAGTCGCGTACAATATATTTAGATTAAACCTCTTGATATTAAAAAAGACTTTAACACTGTTGAGCCAAATGCTCATTCATCAAATAATAAGCAACAAAAACTTCTTTTGAAATTTGCATCATCAATTTACGTTTGTTGCTTCAACGACAAATCTACTTCATTCAAATTTGAACATTACAGAACTATGAATGTTTTTATGTATAAACTTCTTTCTTTTTTCTTTTTTTGTACAATTTCTTTTTTACTCTTATATTTATTTTTTTAAAATTATCTCAACAAAACATATAACCCCAAAGAGGCAAAAATTAGGATCCCAAAAGCTACTCACAGAACATCTAATGTACTTTCAATCTTCAATTTTCTTTCTTTTCTCACTTTTTTCATTGCCAAAAATCCTTCGTACCTTCTCTTTCCTTCCCCTATCTTTCTTCCGCTAATTCCCTTTTTGCCCTCGAATGAATTATTCAAAATTTCCAAACTCTCCTTCCCATTTAACACCGTTCCATCCATGTCCTCCACCTGCAAGCTCACTTCCCTCACGTGCATTCCTTCCCCCTCTTTCCCACCTCGGCACGTGACCAGAATTCCACAGTGCAGAAGCTGGGTGGATGCTTCTTTCTCGCCGGCTAAAATCCAACAAAATCGCTCATGTACTTCACCGGTCAGCCAGTGTTTCTGCACCAACACCGGCTTCTGGCTGGAAAGATTCATAGCTCGCCGTCCGCAGGCGTCGATCAAAATCCAGCTTAGCGTCAAATCCTCAGCCAGTTTCCGGCGATGGTCCTCCGATTCCGGACACGGTATTTTCCTTGGACACGTGTCCTTTTGATCAAGCATGTCGATTCTAAAAGGAGAGCACCGAAACCATCCAGACTCAGTTTCTGTCTCCATAACTCTACTAAAAACGAGCTCATTTCGGTAAAAAATATCGACGGCGGAGATCAGTTCAGATGGACGGTTAGGATTGAGATGCGAAACAATGGGACCGTTGTCGACGACGGAGAGGAGAGGGAAAGAGGCGGAGAAGAAGGAGCGGGGGCCGTTAGGGAAAGAAGAAATTACTTGGCGTAAACGTGGCATGTCAGTAGAAGGCCACGTTCACCGACAAATATCGTTCCACAAATCTTCTCCAGAAACGTCGAGTTCAGCGGAGGCACAAGCGACGGAGGCGAGCGTTGGGCCATCAAGACATGTAAGGACATGTGTTTGGAGAATGTCTGGATGGATGGAGGAGATTGAGGTTGAGAAGGAGGAGCTGCCACCGTCGTCCACGGTGGCAGTGGTGGAAGAAAATGGTGATGTCGGTAATGGTTTGGACGTGAAACCCATTTTTAATAGCTGTTTTTCCAGCTTCTTGTCGGAACAAAAAATAAATAAGTAAATTGTTTGAGTAGGAAAGGTTGAAGAAACAAAGCTTGTGTTATGGAGATTATATAGGAAATATTTTAGGAGGGGATGTGTTGCTAAATGACCAAAATGACCATTATTTTTTGTGCTATAAATTAAATGTAGTAACTTTGGCTTCTACCAGTTAAGTATTTATATTATAATTTTACGTACTCAAAATTTTAAATTTTTATTATTTTATTTATTGTGAGATCCTAAACAATATATATATTATATAAATATTATAAATTATTATGCCTTTATATATATTAAGGTAATTTATCTCAACAATTTAAGGGGTGTGGTTAAATGATTGAAATTTATTTATCTTTAATTAAGTTGAATATAAAGTAGTTTTAAATTTTTAGATAAGTTATTCATTCATTAAGGTATTTATAAGTCGGTGAAATGATTAGTCATTATTTTTTACGGTGAGATAAAATATTTAGCCTTATTTATCATAAATGGTTTTGAAATATTACATAATTTAATTTAATTTGATTATATATGAATTGCAATAAAAATAAATAAAATAAATAATTTTTTTCATATCTAATATTAAAAAACTATCTAATAAATTTCATAATATTTTATGAAATTGCATCTGTATATATTAAATATCGAGAGTCTTAATTAAAATTTAATTAATATTTAAATAGCTATAGTTTACTGATGTACATATGGCCCGTGGGGATATACTGTTGTAAAGAAAAACTTTTAGAGCTCCAAGGTCCAACGATTATGGGACGAATTACCCACCTAAAGGGGTTTCATTATTAAAAAAAATCCAATTTGATTTTATCTTTAATTATTGACTGATAATTAATTAAATTATTCTATCGTTTACCAATGGTATTTCCTTTTCTTTTTTTTTTTTTGTTATGGTTTATATAGAAAACTACAGTAGTAATATATATGTAGACATGTATAAGATTTGCTTGTCTTTTTACGATGTTATATTTTTATTTTTAAATTTTTTTATACTAATTAATGTAAAATTCTGATTGACTCAATGTATTATTTTTTAATAATGTCTTTATACATCATATACTAAATTAAAATTTAAATATATGTTACACCTTTTCATTATTCTTTCTATATTTAATTTGTAATGAATTAAATAATTTTTCTATTTATTATGAATATAAATTTGGACTTCTGATAATTTGAAGACCATGTCAGAAAATATAGGACTTTCAACTAATTTAACTACCGATCGAGTATCCCCTTATTCAAATTTATTTTTGAGCGTAAATTATATCTAATTATATTAGTTGTTAATTTTTTATAATTGGTGATGTACGTATTAAAATAATTATTTAATAAAATAATATTTCTTAAATAAAAGTGGGCAGTTTGAAAATCAAACTTTGAATATGATATACATGATGAAGAGATACATACGATATTGTAAAGTAGGTGTTAATAACATATAAATTATTTACTATTGTATAAATAAATAGTATATAAAATATTATATTAAAAATAAATATCATAAAATTTTTTATAAAATACTGAAAAATTACAGATAGTTTCATTTAAAATTCAGTCTCTTTAGATAGAATTTTACTAGAATAATTAATAGTATAATATAACAAAATAACTACACTTGATAATAACTATAAAATGAGACAACAATAACATACCGAATTTAATATGGTTCACCTTTTTTAATTTAGGCTATGTCTATGGGACAAACTCTGAATAATTTCTTCCACGAATAAATAATAGGATTACAAAAGAGATTTTTCTAGAAAAATTATTCTAGAAGTACAACACTCACAAATGAGATAAATCTAAAATAGTGGTAAGTATTTCTCAAACACCTAAAATAAAATCTTACTATTTTGTTACTCACAAAAATTATTTTCCCACATAAATAATTTTCTCTCTTTAAATTTACTCTCTGTCTCTATTTTTCTTTCAAATGGTTATATATCAAATGAATGAGGGAAGGCCTATTTATAGGCCTTCCCACTGCGTCAAAGACGCGTTGTAATTGCAAATTTGCAATTACAAATTGCAATTACGGTGAAAGTTGAAGCAAGTTGTCCAATAGGACAACTTACTTTTCTTTCCCTTTTTATCAAAATTTTTAACTTGCGGGTTCCACTTTAGTGGGACACCACCACAAAATCTCTCCCTTACACTCAAGTGGATGGGACTTCTATACCGGCAATCTCTCTACAAGCAATTAGCTTATCCGTTGGTAAAGTTTTAGTCATCATATCAGAACAATTATCATTTGTGTGAATCTTTTCAAGTCAAAATTACTTCATTTTCAGTGCGTTCCGAATCTAATGATATCTCACATCAATATGGTTTAATCGTTAGTGAAAAGTAGAGTTCTTACTGAGATGAATAACACTTTGACTATCACAGTACAACATATATTTCTCTTGCTTAAAATTCAACTCTTGCAAAAAAAATTTCATCCATAACAGCTCCTTGCTTGCTTCAGTAATTATAATATATTCAGCATCAGTGGTGGATAAGACAATATATTTTTATAACTTTGATTGCCAAAAAACTGTTCCTCCTGCAAAAGTAATCAAGTACCCAGAAGTAGATTTTCTGGAGTCAACGTCGCCAGCCATGTCTGTATCTATATATCCATCCAACACAGGTTTCTCATCACCAAAACATAAATAAATTTTGAAGGTGCCTCTAAGATATCTAAGTATCTATTTCACTGCTAGTCAATGTTCCTTTTCAGTATTAGAAAGGAATCTACTTACAATTTCAACAACATAAACAATATCTGGCCTTGTGCAAACCATGCACTTTCTTCATTTCTTCTTTATCATTCTTACTTGAAGGACATTGTTTGAAACTCAACTTGAAATGACCTGCAAGTGGAGAGCAAACTGATTTTGCCTTCCCCATGTTGAATCTGTTAAGAACTTTCTCAATGTATCTTTCTTGAGATAGCCACAATTTTCTTCTCTTCCTATCTCAAGTAATCTTCATCCCAAAATTTTGCTTGGCAGATTCCAAATCCTTCATTGCAAAGGACTTGCTAAGATGTTTCTTATAAAGACTTTTTTTTTCAGCATCATGGACAACTATTAACATGTCATCCACATAAAGCAATAGAATGATAAAAGTCACCATCATAAAACTTCTTTACAAATAAGCAATGATCAGCAGTTATCTTTTCATACCCATGATCTATCATGAATGACTCAAATTTCCTATACCACTGTCTTGGTGCTTGCTTAAGTCCATACAAGCTTTTCTTTAGTCTGCAAATAAAATTCTCCTTACCTTTAACTTTAAAATTATCTAGTTGCACCATATAAATTTTCTCCTCCAAGTCACCATGGAGTAAAGCTGTCTTTACATCAAGTTGTTCTATCTCCATACTTAAATTGGCAGTTAAATCAAGAATAACTCTGATGGAAGATATTTTGACTATTAGTGAGAAAATTTTTTCCAAGTCAATTC
Organism: Garcia nutans; assembly: GCA_947685225.1. Classification (NCBI taxonomy): domain Eukaryota; kingdom Viridiplantae; phylum Streptophyta; class Magnoliopsida; order Malpighiales; family Euphorbiaceae; genus Garcia; species Garcia nutans. The sequence continues at coordinate 3,336,946 of CANTUV010000060.1, forward strand.
TTTTTTTCTGCCCAAAATCCTTCACAACCAACCTAGCCTTATACCTTGGCTGTGAAGTGTTGTTTTCAGTCTTCACGTGAAGTGTTATTTTTAGTCTTCACTCTAAAAATTTATTTATTCTTTCATGCTTTCTTTCCATTAGGCAGCTTCACCAACTCGTAAGTGTGGTTCTCATAAAAGAAATTTATCTTATCTTGCATAGCATTCAACCACTCATTTTTCTGATTGCATGTCATCGCCTCTTCATAGCTTTCAGGTTCTCCCCCGTCAGTGAGCATCACATACTCCTGAGGAGAGTATTTTTGGCAGGTCGCTCTATTTTTAGTGGATCTTCTTAATTGAGCTTTCAACTGGTGGTGCAGGAGGAGACTGATCATCATGCTCATTAACAACCTCATTAGTTTCATCAGCATCAGGAATAGGCTCACCATCATTATTAACATTTTGTTCATTTGCATCATTCTGCTTAGAACTAGATAACTCTGTTGTAAGATCTAGAATCTTTTCTTTGACTGGTTTAGACTTCTCAAGATCTTCAATGGTTTGATCTTCAAAGAGCACCACATCCCTACTTCTGATGGCTTTCCTATTAATAGGATCCCAAAACCTATAGCCAAACTCTTCATGGGCATAACTCAAGAAGATGCATTCTTTAGCCTTGGAGTCAAGTTTGAATCTCTCATCTTTTGAAATGTGAACAAATGCTCTGCATCCAAAAACTCGTAGATGATCATGTGAAATATCTTTTCCCCTTCAGACTTTTTTCGGAATATCTTCATCAAGAGGAATTGAAGGAGAAAGATTAATCAGATTGACTGCAGTTCTCATTGTTTCACCCCAAAAGAACTTAGGGAGTTTAACATGAGAAAGCATATACTAAATCCTTTCTACAATGGTTCTATTCATTCTTTCAGAAATTCCATTTTGCTGAGGTATTTTTGGAATTGTCTTCTCGAGGCAAACTCCATGATCCTTGCAATACATCTCAAATGGACCCCTGTATTCTCCACCATTATCTGCACGAACATATTTTAACCGCCTCTCCATTTCTCTTTCAACACAGGCATGGAAATTTTTTAATACATCCAGCACTTGATCTTTAAATTTCAATACAAAAGCCTACATCTTTCTTGAGTGATCATCAATAAAGGTCACAAAATATGACGCACCACCAAGAGATTTATCACTCATGAAACAAACATCAGTGTGAACCGAATTCAGAATATTTGATCTTCTAGAAGAGTAAGATCTCTGAAATGTAACTTTATGTTATTTTTCAACTAAACAATCAGTGCATGATTCTAAATGTATACATGTTAAGGGCAGAAATTTCTTTCTAGTGAGACCACCAATTCCTTTCTCACTTAGGTGATCAAGCCTTTTATGCCATAAATCTGATGAAGTATTTACTACTGCATTCACCTCTCCTTTGCATATTTTGGCTTGCACGAAGTATAAAGTGTCTTGTCTACTTTCTTTAGCCAACACAAGATTTTCTTTAGTAATTTTGCAATTCTTTGTACCAAAGGAACTTATACAACCCTCATCAACAAGAGTATCAAAGAAAATAAGATTGAGCCGAATCTCAGGAACATGTCTGACATTATTGAGCCACAACTTACATCCAGTATTGGTATTTAAGCATATTTTACCCATGCCAATAACCTTGGTTGAAGCTTCGTTTCCCATTCTAACATAACCAAAATCACCATTAGTATATGATGTGAAAAATTCGCATTTAGTAGCTACGTGATATGAAGCTCCAGAATCAATAACCCAAGATATTTCATGGCAATCAAGATATAAACAATCGTCACTAGTAGAAATGACAACGTCACCATCAAGTACAATTGAAGTTGTATGTTCTTTTTCTTCATTTTTATCTCTTGCCTACTCCTTTTTTAATTGTTTGCAAAAAAATTTCACATATCCTGGCTTGCCACAGTGATAGCAAGTAATATCTTTCTTCAACTTGGATCTACCCTTTGACTTGTCATAGTTGTCAGACCGCTTGTCTATATTTTGGGACTGTCTAGTTCTGCTTCTACCACACCTTTCAGTAACTAATGCTTTAGAGTGAGTAGAAGAGTCGTGATCTCTTCTCATTATTTTTTCATTTGATAAACTTTCACAAACTGCATCCATGGACAGTTTGCCTTCAGGAGCTGAATTACTCAAGGTAACTACCAAAGTCTCCCAACTATCAGACAAAGTACGAAGAAGCAAACAAGCCTGCAGTTCATCAGATAACACAACTTCTAGATTGGTTAAGCGATTTACAATTTCTTTAAAATCGCTTAAGTGCTCAGCCATACTGCTCACGTCTTTAAATCTTATATGAACAAGTTTTCTAATAAGAAAAAATCTTATTTTACAGAAATTTTCTTTCGTACAAATTGGCAAGTTTATTCCATAAAGTCTTGCCATTTTTCTTCCGAGCCACATAATGATAGACACTATTATCTATTTATTACTTAATTGTACCCACAATTTTTATTTTCATTTTCTTCCAATTATGGTCGATTTTATTTACTGCCCTTGTCACCTTCAATAAGAACATAAAAATTCTTGCAGATCAGCAGATCTTCTATTCTAGGCTTCCAAATTGAATAATTTGAAGAAGTCAATTTAAACATACTGCTAGACTCCTCCATTGCACAGACAGTAATGAACCAGTCTCCGACGCCAGTTATTACTCAGCGGGTGTTAATAACACACAAATTGTTTGCTATTATATAAGTAAATAGTATATAAAATATTATACTAAAAATAAATACCACGAAAATTCTCAAAAAAGATTGGAGGAGTCATAGACGGTCCTATTTAAAACTCAGTCTTCTTAGACAGAATTTTACTAGAATAATTAATAGCACAATATAACAAAATAACTACACTTGATAATAGATATAAAAATGAGACAACAATAGTACACTAAATTTAACGTGATTTACCTTTTTTTAAATTTGAGCAACGTCTACGGAATAAATTTCGAATAATTTCTTTTACTAATAAATAGTAAGATTGGAAGAGAGACTTTTCTAGAAAAATTATTCTAGAAGTATAAAACTCACAAATGAAATAAACCCAAAATAATGATAAGTATTTTCTAAACACTTAAAATAAAATATCACTATTTTATCGCTCATAAAAATTATTTTTTTATATAAATAATTTTCTCTCTTAAAATTTATCACTCTCTATTTTTTTTTCAAATGGTTATATATCAAAATGAACGGTAGAAGTCCTATAAATAAACCTTCGTACAACGTCAAAGACATGTTGCAATTTCAAATTTGCAATTGCAATTACAATTACAAATTACAATTGCGGTGGAAGTTGAAGCAAGCTATTCAATAGGATAATTTGCTTTTCTCTTTTTTTTTTTTTTAAATTTCAACTTATAAATTCAACTAGAGTAGAATACCACCACATAAATATAGGGTCATGTCATTTTCACAAGCCAAAGCCAGTGTTCAATTGTTATGTTTTCTATCTTTTTCATTTAATTAGTCGTTGAGTGAAACACATGTGATTCCAATATTTTTTTATATATTTTAATTAATTAATTACAAAAAAAAATATGTAAAATTTAAAAAAGTAAAAATATCTAAAATTTAAATTTAAAATTTGAATAAGAATAACATAAGTGCTCCTGGGTGATTATTCTATTTTTCTACTTGAGATAACAATATTTATTATTATTATTATTATTATTATTATTATTGCGGGGCTTCCATTAGTAGACTTGTAATTTTCTATCCATTTTTTGTTGCACGTCACACTCACAAGTGGAATTGAGCCTTGCACATTATTGCTCAAATTGGAATCAAACCAATGAAGCAAAAATTAAAAAAAAAAAAAAAAGAAGTGAAAGTGACTTGTTTGAATCATTCATGAATACTGATAGATAATATTAATTAATTAATAATAGGTTTGAAATTAATTTCATTAAGAATAATACTGCTATTTGTATCATCATTTTTATATTAATTTATAAATAGTATATTGGAAAACGATCCTTCAAGAATTATTAATTGGGGGAATTTGATTTATTTTATTAATTGATTTTGTTATTGAAATAGTAAATTATTAATATTTATAAATTCAATAAAATTAATTTTTTATATGATTTTTTTCATTATATATACGTATATAACCAGAGGATATTCAAGAAACTAGCAGCCGTGGCACACCTTCACCTCCTTTTAAAGACACTAAAATTTGGAGGCTATTACTTATGTACCTGCCTCTATATAAATTTAAAGCATCAATTTTTCAAAAAATAAATTTTATCCATAAATTATTTTCCCTCAATCTTTTTTTTCCCGAGTATTAATTATTTTTTTAAACTTTTCTACTCATATTAAAAAGTTTTTTAAACTTTCCCATCCTTTTCACAAGTTTTACCTGCAAATTAATGGCTTCAAAAATATATATAAGTTAATTTTCGTTTTTCAATTAAATATTAGACTTAATAAATTTATAAGAAAAATATTGATTTAATTTTGATATTATCCTATTTAGATTTTTAAAGGATTATTGGTTATAATATCTTATTATTATTTGTTGTATTATTATTTTTATTTTATTTTGATCCAAACATATTGACGTTTATTAACATGCAAAAATAAAAAATTAATGCAATTAAGACTAGTACTTGTTTTGCTTAATAAAAAATTGTTAAAATAGGGGCATTAAAAATAAAAAATATAGAACATGTTTGTTATATTTTTAAAATAATCGATAATTTTTAAAATTTTTTTAAGACACACCATATATTTAATGGTCTAATTAATTCATATTTTATAATTAGTTGATGTAGCTATCTTTGATAATTGAATAATAATTCATAACCAATGAAAATTAATTTTTTAGTCAATAACTTGTAAAATAATTTAATTAATCCTATTTTTTAATAAAATCATTATAAAGTACATATTCTAATTTCATAATTCAATTTAATAATAACATTTAGCCAACGTATATAATTAAAAATAAATCACATTCTTTATATTTAATTAAAATTTACTTTAATTTTAAAAAAAATATTTAATGGTGAAAAAATATTTAATAGTGAAAATTTTAAATATACTTTAATTTCAAAGAAAAAAATATTTAGAATATGTACTAAATAAAAAAATATTAAACCTTAAAAAAAATTGTGAAAAAATACAGGGTGGCAAAAAGTCAAAGTCAAGTATTCATGAAAGTAAAACGTACAATCTGAAACTCTCAATTTTCAATATAGAGCAAAATTCAACTGTCAGCAGCAGTGATGAATCCAGAGATTTAATAGGAAAAGTAAAAATAACAAATATTATATATATTAAAAATAATATAAATAATAATTTTTTTATAAATTTTTTAGATTAATATATAAAAAAAATTTATAGATAAAGAAGAAAAAAAATTATAATTATTTTTTTATGATAAAATATTAAAAATATAAATAATAAAATTAAAATAAAAAATAAAAATAAAAATATATTAAAAAAATAAAAATTTTAATCTTACATTAATTTTCAATAAGTTTGAAGAAGATAAATAAAAATTTTAAAAAGGGATAAATAAAAATTTTAATAAAAAAATATATATATATAATTTAAAAAAAAATAGTTGCTCTCTTATTATATGATATTGGAGTAATTTCTAAATTATTATGACTTTAAATTTGAGTATATGTTAAAATTAAATTTATTAGCAAATGATGATCTAGCTGGAATATCTAGGCCTGGGGTTATATATATATATATATATATATATATATTTTTTATTTCAAAACTCTCATAAAATGATTATTGTTTTAAATTTATTTCCTGCTCAATATAATCATAAGTTTATAATTGATTATAATTCAGCTCATAGTATGTATTTTAATAATAATAATTAATATATAAGTTTATATAATATATTTTAAAAAAATCTATTAACAAATCTAAAATGAAATCGTTTTAATATTTACTTATAAGTATTCTATTTTATATTTATATATTTATTTAAAAAAATTATTTTTGGATAAAGAGGATATTCTCCCAATAAGAATCATGGTGCCCATTCTATAACAATTCTCAACAATTTACTTTTGAAGAAAAATATATTTAATTAAAATTTAATTTTCAATATATTTTATAGTAATTTTTTGTCTTATAACACTTTTATCTGCTAATTTTATTAAATTTAAATACCTCAATTCCCAGAATAATTATATGATACAACCGTTGTAGCAATAAATGCCTACAACGGACCAACGAGATTCTTACACGTAGATTAAATGATTCATTTCATTGGTCCGTTGTAGATATTTAATCTACGTGTAAGAATCTCGTTGGTCCGTTGTAGGCATTTATTGCTACAACAGTTGTAGCATATAATTATTCCAATTCCCAAGCCATAGGAGTGAATGCATTAAAAAGGATAAGTTCTTATATTAATTTTTTTAAATGAAAATTATGTCTGTTGATTTTGACTTTCGAATTTGAAATATATTTGCTTTCATACGAAGAGTTATAATTTTAATTAAATGAAAGTGAAAACAAATAAAACTCCTTTCAAAAGTATAAGTATTAATATGGTTACATGAATCATAAATGCCATCTCTACTTCTCACGTCAGTCCTTATTTATTTCCATTCAGTGATAATGGCAATCTAAATAGAAAAATTCAGCATTTAAAATTGTAATTATATATTTAAAACTTAATTTATTAACCTTTTGAATCAACTTAATTTATACATTTGCTCTATCATTAAATTAATTAAATATAAATCACAAATAATTTTTATAGGTTTTCATCTGATGGTTCATAATTATAATTATTTATGTATTTTAGCCACAATTTAGAAGATTTAGCCTTTGTTTGTTTTTAGATAAATGAATGGGAAAATAGAATAAAAATTTATTCATCTCAATTCATTTTGTTGGGATAATGATAAGAGAAAAAAAATGGAAATAAAATTATAGAAGTAACTTCCTCTAATGAGGAAAGTAAAAAAGCCATAGTATACCAAATTATTAATTTATTTTTTATTAATTTAAAAGACTTAATACATCAATTATCTTCTGAACTTGACAGTCATTTTATCTCATGTACTTATACATTTATCATATTATTCTATATACTTGTTATTTTATTCCGATAGATACTTATATAATCACATATTGGTCACTTTACTTATTATACTTATATATTTTATATTAAATTGACATTTACATATAATTATAACACTATTATTGAGTATGAAATAGATAAGTATATGGGGCAAAGTGATTAATATGTGATTATATAATATCTATTGGAATAAAATAGATAAGTACATGAGCCAATATGATAAATGCATAAATATAAGAGATAAAATGACTAAAGCTGCTAAATTTAGAGGGCAATTAATGTATTAGACCCAATTTAGAATAATGAGGGTGTAATAGTAAAAATAAACATTATAAAATATATCTTCTTTTTTAATTGGATAACTAAATAATGGAAAGAAAATATAAATTCCACTCTCTTCATTTCTTGTCTTTTTTCTCTTTTATTTATTTTTTATTTTCCATTGTACTATATGTTGGCTTATCCTATTAAAAAAAATAAGAATAACAATAATAATTAAACACATTTTTGTTATTGTAGTTATCATTAGAATATTAATTGTAGTTATCATTAGAATATTAATTGTAGCCACCATTAAAATAATAAAAATTAGGCATCATTTGGATGCTCACATATATTGAAAAAAGACCTTTATATTCCTCATTTCACTTCTAAACACACACAAGTAACACAACAAGAGAGAAGTAAAGAAATAAAAGAGAAAAAAATTCAAGTAGTTTGTAATATCCCTAATTTTTTAATATAAAAAAATAAATTAAATTTGGATAAATTAAATAAATGATTTGAATGAAAAATGAAAGGATTTTAAGTGAAATGTATATTTGAAATATATTTGAAGTAAATATGACATATACATATATCTAACATATACAACACATATAAAAGAATAATTAATATATATATATATATAGATAAGGATGGAAAGGAAGATAAATTGAAATTTGCTTTTTTTTTCTTCTTCTTTTGTTTCTTCTTTGAACTTGAGCTAGAGAAAGAGAGAGTGAGCAAGAAGCTTTCTTCTTCCACACACCAAGAATTAAAGTAATTTCAAGAATTCAAGTGAAGATTTTGAGGATTCTTCATCAATTGGTAAGTTACTTTATCAATTTTGTAAGTTCTTTGAAATTCTATGGAAGAATATGATATTTAAATTTTGAAATTTATATATTAGCATGTCTTAATGACTTATTTGGGTATGTATGAAGTTGTTGTGAGTAGTTAATAATGATTTTAAGATTGGATTGAAGAAATGATTGAATTTAAGTTGAGTTTGGAAGTGGTTGGGTTGAAATGGTTAAGTGAAAGAAATATAGATTTTGCCTGACACAGCCAGTGACACGGCCATGTGGTTGGATGTGTCAACGGTGCTGAGTTCAACATTGATGATACGACCATTAACACGACCATGTCTCTAAGCATATCGTAGCTTCTGTAAGGCAGAATAATTGACACGACCATTAACACGCCCGTATTGTTAGGCGTGTCAAACTTTCTATGAGGCAGAATGAATGACACGAGTAGTGACACGCCCATGTCATTGGACTTGTCAAAGCTTCTATGTTATGAGTTTAGGACACGATCATTGACATGCCTGTGTTGTTGAGCGTGTCATTTGTAAATTTTACCCTAGATAGTTCTTTTCCTTATTTTCCTTTATGTTTCTTATCCTTGTTTTGAGAGGTTATGTATATGCCTTTAAGTGTGTTACTAAGTGATTATTTATAATCACATTTGGTTTAGCCTTTGAGGAGATTTGAGTTGCCCAATCTAAGTGTTGAAGGATATCTTGGAAGAGAAGGTTGAAAGTAGTGTTTGAACTTGTTTTGTTGCTTTTAGAGGTAAGTACAAACTTTGAATAAATTAATTATATTTGCATGACATTTGGACTTAACACATTTTGGTTGAAAAATATGTTAAGTTACTTAGTACATTGATTATACATGAGTAATATGCTATGACTTGTGTAATGTCATAAATGCATTATATGTAATGTGAAAAAACTATTGATAATGGCTAAATTGAGTAAAAGTGAAAATTATGCAAGATGTGAAAATGTCTCAAAGTGTTTGGGCAATGTGGTTTATTGTGTATACATTAAAGATATTATGTAAAGCCATTGGTAATGGCTAGATTGTATAAAATGTGATATATTATGATTATATGATGACGTTGATATAAATGAGATAAATAAGGCAATGTGCCTAACTTGATCAAGAGAAAATGAGAAAGTGATTAATAATGAAAATATAAAATAATTATGTGCCTAGTATGTTATTTAATTTTCAGAGTTCTATATTTGGCGGCATACCTATGATGTAGCAGTCTCTTGAAGCTGGGTTGAGCTTAGCCCTTGAAGCCTGGTTAGGTTGTTATATAGGAGATTATCCCTACTGTGATATGATTTACCTTCGGGGCTAGACGCTTAATGTCACTATGATATGATTTGCCTTTGGGGCTAAACACATGGTGTCAACTTGGATCAAAACAGTAACTCTAAAATTTGAATAGCATATTAGATTATTTGTGCCTATGCTTGTGTTTATTTTTATGTGAATTATGAATTGTGGAATAATTGACAAATATACTAAGATAAAGTGATATGAGATATGATATCTATATGCCTTGTGCATTGATATTATATTTGAAATTTATTATTATCAAAGTTTGTACCACTAGACCTATGGCTTAGCGCGATTGTGACTCACAGGTGATAGGGGTGATCCGGTAGAGCCGGAGAGTTCTGCTATACCAGATCGGGTCTATACTTTTATTGGTTGAGCTTAAAGCGTGTTGCTATATCAAGAATAAAACTACTTTGCCAGCATGTATAAATTTTATATTTTAGTACATTTTAATATTATATTTTGAGGGTATGTATATATACTATAAATTATAAAAAGTGTTTTAAATAATGAAATAATGCGAGGTATTATATATTCTGATATATATATATATATATCTGTTTAAATATAAATATTTTTGAGGAATGGGGAATAAGTGTGAAAATTTTTATTAAATCAGATTATGATATTTTTATACCGTATATGCATATTGTACACAGACTGAGTGTGAGTGTATTATATGTATATAGGGTGTAAGGGTGTTACATAATTTTTTAGTTAAGTTTGAAGAGTTATTCTCTAGTTTCTTGGTGTGATCATTCAAGAATAAGTAAAAATTTTTTAGAGAGATATTTATGTATTTTCTCCATTATTGGTGATATCAAGGTATCAAGTGTGAAAAATTTTATATCTGTTTAAATATAAATATTTTTGAGGAATGGGAAATAAGTGTGAAAAATTTTATTAAATCGGATTATGAAATTTTTTATACCGTATATGCATATTGTACACAGACTGAGTATGAGTGTATTATATGTATATAGGGTGTAAGGGTATTATATAGTTTTTTAGTCAAGTTTGAAGAGTTATTCTCTAGTTTCTTGGTGAGTAAAAATTTGTTAGAGAGATATTTATATATTTTCTCCATTATTGGTGATATCAAGGTATCAAGTGTAGATTACTTAAGAATTTATTGTACTTGATTATTTTGATTAGTAAATTTTATCTCAGAACTTGTCTCGTAGTTTTTCAATAACCCACTCCATATCAGAATTAACAACTTTGTTATGTTCCTCAATAAGGGAGAGTATAACAATCTCTTTATTATCATCAGCTACAGTTGCAGTGGTATTTTGGTCATCCTACTTCTTTTGATTTTTCTCATAATTGTGTTTCTTTTTCCAAACTTTGCATATTCTTTTTATACGCCCCTTCTTACCGTAGTGATAACAACTGAATTTTCCTTTCGATTGTAACTTGCCTCTAGATTTATAACACCCCTTAGGACCTCTGCTTTTACTTCTACCCATGCTTTCTGTGGTTGTAATTAATAAGAGTATATGAAGTATCAATGCCCATATCATTTATTCTAGTCTCCTGATTGTAAATATTATTATTTACCAATGATAAAGGCAAGACGCTGTTTGGAGCCGAATTACTAAGAGACATCACCAAGGTCTCCCAACTGTCTGACAAAGAACTTAAGAGTAATAATGCTTGTAATTCATCATCTAAGGTTATTTTTATGATTCTCAACTGATTTACCAATTTTTGAAACTCATTCAAGTGTTCTACAATTGACCATCTATCCCTTAGCTTCAAATTCATAAGTTTTCTAATAATAAAATCTTTATTTGGGCACTTTTTCTTTTATACATAGTTTTCAACTTTTTTTCATAATTCCTGCATATTAAATTCTTTACTTATATGATGGTAGACATTATTATCTACCTATTATCAAATAGTACCGATAGTTTTCATGTGCATCTTCTCCTAATCATCATTTAATTTTTCTACTTGGCTTAGTAGATCCTAATTTTATAAGATCCTAATTTTATAAGATCATATAGGTCCTTATAATAAAGAAGGTTTTTCATCTTCAACTTTCGAATTGAATAATTTGTAGCCTATAATTTAATCATGGTGCCTTTAAATTTTTCTGTTCTAATTTACACAATTAATTCACACCCAAAGAACTAAGCTTTGATATCACTTGTTGGATTCTTAATCAATAATAGTTAATTTACTCTGATGTCATTTAAAAGTCAAAGATGGAGGACCTTCTCTACTGTAAGGACCTATATGATCCTATAAAATTAGGATCTACTGAGCCAAGTGAAAAATCAGGTGATGATTGGGAAAAGATACACAGAAAAACTATCAGTACTATTCGACAATAGGTAGATAATAATATCTACCATCATATAAACAAAAAAGTTAATGCGCAGGAATGATAAAAAAAGATGGAAACCATATATGAAAAAGAGAAGTGCCCAAAATAAAGCTTTTATTATTAGTGAATTTGAAGCTAAGGGATGAACGATCAATTACATAATATTTGAGTGAGTTTTAGAAATTGGTAAATTAGTTGAGCATCATGAAAATAACCTTAGATGATGAATTGCAGGCATTATTGCTCTTAGTTCTTTGCCAGATAGTTGGGAAACCTTGATGGTATCTTTTAGAATTCTGCTCTAAACAGTATCTTGTCTTTATTATTGTTAAAGTATAGTCTTTACAATGATGAGACAAGAAGAAAAAATATGGGCATTGATACTTCATAGACTCTTATTACAACTACAGAAAGCAGGGGTAGAAGTAAAAATAGATATCTTAATAGGCATTATAAATCTATAAACAAGTCATAATCAAAAGGGAAATTCAGTTTTTATCACTGTGGCAAGGAGGGGCATATGAAAAGAAACTGCAAAGTTTAAAAAAAGAAAATAAAATGATGAGAAAAATTAAAAGAAGGCAAATGATCAAAATACCACTGCAACTGTAGTTGATGATAATGAAGAGATGCTTGTACTCTCCCTTGTAGAGGAATATAACAAGATTATTGATTCTGATATGGAGTGGGTTAGTGATTCAATAATATCATACCATACTACACCAATGAGAGATGTCTTTACTGTGTATAAAGCAGAGAATTTTAGAAAAATAAAGATGGCTAATACAAGCTATGTAGATATAGTGAATATTGGTGGTATTTGTGTTCAAATAAATGTTGGTTACATGTTAACTCTGAAGAATATGCGGCATATACCAGATTTACACATGAATTTGATTTCTACTCATATCTTAGGTCTGGATGGTTATTACAACATCTTTAGTGATAAAAAATAAAAACTCACCAAAGGTTCAATTGTGATTGCTAGAGATAGATTGTGTTATACACTCTGCAAGACTCAAGTGAAGACGATCAAAGGTATGCTGACTGCAGTTGAAGATGATGCTTCGCTAGACTTATAGCATAAGAGGCTAGCTCACATGAGAGAGAAAGAGTTACAAATTTTGGCAAAGAAGTCTTTCATTCCCTTTGCCAAAGGTATGAGCCTAAACCCTTGTGATGATTATTTGTATTAAAAACAACATAGAGTATCCTTTAGTAATACCTCTAAAAGAAAAAATAATGTACTTGAGTTAGTTAACTCTAATGTATGTAGTCCCATTTATATGGAAATATTAGGAGGTAGTAAATATTTTATTACTTTTATTGATGATACTTCACAGAAGGTTTGGGTATTTGTTCTAAAAATAAAAGACCAAGTTCTTCCGCGCTTTAAGCACTTCCATGCAATGGTGAAAAGAGAGAAGGGAACATCTTTAAAGTGTCTTTACAGTGACAATAGAGGTGAATACGCTTCAAAGGAGTTAGAAAATTACTGCTTAAAGCTCAAAATCAGACATAAGAAGATTGTTCATGGTACTCCACAGCATAATGGTGTAGCTAAAAGAACAAATAAAACTATCTTGAAGAAAGTCAGATCCATACTGAAAATGACTAAACTCCTTAAGTTATTTTGGGGTGAAGCACTCTACATTGGCTACTACTTAATGAATTGCTCTCCATCAGTTTCTTTAGATTTTGAGATACCTAAGAGCATATAGTCTGAAAAAGATTTTACTTACTCTCATTTAAAAGTATTTGGAGGCAAGGCTTTTGTGCATGTGCTTAAGGAACAAAGATAGCAATTGATGATAGAGTTATCCTATGCATTTTTATGGGTTATAGAGATGCAGAATTTGGATACAAGTTATGAAATCCAGTAAAGAAGAAAGTCATCAGGTCCAGAGATATAATCTTCCATGAATATAAGACCTTGTTAGACTTTAAGACATCAGAGACGTCTACAATTAGTGATAAAATTTCTCTTCATGTATTAATTTCTCCTTTAATAAAAAAATGCAACATATGAGAGAGAGTTGCTTGAAGAACATGAGATTGATGATATGCCAGCAGTAGTTGATGTTGATGATGATGTTGAACATAGGGAGCAGCCCCTTCCTCTTTAGATTGTAGAAGAATCTCATATCAAAAGGTCAACAAGAGCATATCATCCATCAATCAGGTATCCCAATTATGCATATGTAATAGTTACTAAAGAAAGGAAGCTAGAAAGCTTCCAGAAAGCTAAATATCATAAAGAGAAGGCTCAGTGGATGAAAACAATGCAGGAGGAGATGGGTTCTTTGAAGAAGAATAATACTTATGAGCTTATTGAACTTTCAGAAAGTAGAATATCCTTGAAGAATAAATGGTATACAAGCTTAAGATGGATGGAGATAAGTTAGTAAAGTAAAAAGCTTGTTTGGTAATAAAAGGCTTCAATTAGAAGAAAGCGGCTGATTTTGATGAGATCTTTTTCCTGTTGTAAAAATGAACTCCATTCGAATGGTTATTGGTTTGACTGCTTGCTTGGATCTTGGCTTGAATGGTTAAATGTGAAAATTGCATTCCATCGTGGTGATTTAGAGAAAGAAATTTGCATTGAGCAACTAAAGGAATTTAAAGAAAAAGAAAAAGAAAAACATATGGTTTGCAAATTAAAAAAGAGTTCGTATAGGTTGAAATAGGCTCCGTGACAGTGGTATAAGAAATTTGAATCTTTCATGGCGAGTCATGGCCATACCATAACAGATGCAGATCATTGTGTGTACTTTAAGACATTTTCATATGGTAAAATTATCATTCTTTTGATATATATAGATGATATATTGATAGTAGGACAAGATGTTATAATAATTAGTTGTTCGGAAAAAAAAAATTATTTGGCTCCATTGACATAAAGGATTTAAGACAAGTACGACAAATTTTGGGTATGCAAATTACTTGTAACAGGAAAGCTGAAAAGTTATGGTTGTCACAAGAAAAGTATAATGAGCAAGTTCTAAGTAGATTTAATATGAAGAATGTTAAGCCGGTCAGTATAGCTCTTGTTAATCAATTTACACTTAGTAAGAAATATTGTCCTTTTACTCAAAAGGAAAAGAAAGAAATCACAGTTACTCCTTACTTTTCTATAGTTGGAAGTTTAATATATGATATGGTTTACACCCAACTAGATATTGTTTATGCTATTGGTTTGGTCAATAGGTGTCTTTTGAATTCTAGTCAAATGGATTCTTAGATATTTGAGAGGTACTTTAAAGATGTGTTTATGCTTTAGAGGCTTAAAACCAATTCTATAAGAATATATAAATATGGATACGATAAGTTACCTTGATGGCAGAAAGTCGATTTAAAGGTATGTGTTTACTTTTATTGGAGGAGTTGTATCATGAAAGTCTAAATTGCAAAAGTGTGTTACTCTATCCATAACCGAGGCAGAGTATATAGCTATGACTGAAGCAAGTAAAGAAATGTTTTGGTTGAAAAAGTATCTGAAAAGTTAGATTTGAATAAAGATAAGTATGTAATAAATTGTGATAGTCAAAGTGCTCTAGATTTGAGCACTTTAAAGATGGATTCTTAGATATTTGAGAGGTACTTTAAAGATGTGTTTATGTTTTGGATGCTCAAAACCAATTCTAAAAAGATATACAAATGTGGATATGACATGTGATTTTGATGGCAATAAGTCGACTTCGGGATATGTATTTACTTTTGCTGGAGGAGCTGTATCATTGTAATATTTAAAATTTTAAGCAGAAATTTTTTTAACTAATATTGATAATTGATAGTGTATAATGATAAAAGTAACATGGATAAATGCTATAAGTACAAAATAGTGAATAGTATATCTCAAAATTTACTGAACAATTTATTTTTATGGTTTTACATAATTAAAAATTGAATTATAATCAAAGGTTAAAAGTGAAGGTGCACCGTAGTTAAAATGAGATTGTCTCATCTAATTAAGCTATATACATACATACATATATATATATATATGGACATGTGTGTGTGAGTGTAAAATTTTCTTCTCTCTTCTCCTATCTTCCACACCTATCATCACCATCACCACCAAAATTTCTCATTTCTTCTTCTTTTCAAAAATTTAGCCAAAATTTAAAGGAAAATCACATCTAGTTATAGATTTTTAAAAGAATAAGCTAGAAAATGTGAGATTATCAACAAGTAATTAAAGAAAAAAAGGAAAAAGAGAGAAGAAGAGGGATTTTGAAAGAGGCATATGCTTATGTATTTTAATTTAAAAATATTTAAATTTTTATGAATTTTAATATTTGAATTGGTTAATTGAGTCATTTATAATGAATTATTACTGAAAAATATAAGTTAAATGGACTGATGAGTAAAAAATGAGTTAAAGAAACTTATGAGTGATGGGTATGATTCTTAATTAAATCATTATAAGAATTGAGTGGTTTGATGTTGTTTTTAGCCATGAGTGATGGTTAAAGATTGATTAATTGATGTTTGAGTAAAGTATTTAATATGGACTCTTTTATGTCAAAAAAGTTATTTTTGATTCATTTTTATCATAGATCTTGAATATATTATGTTTAAATTATTAGTGTGCGAAATATAAAATTTTTGTCTGACACGGCTAGTGACACGACCATATCACTGGGCGTGTTAACGATGTTATTTTTTAATATTGATGACATGGCCAGTGACACTGTCATATCTCTAGGTGTGTCATAGCTGCTATAATGCATGATTAATGACACAAGCAGTGACACACCTATGTCGTTGAGCATGTCAAAACTTCTGTAAGATGGGCAAATGATACGGTTATTGATACGTTCATATCGTTGGGCGTGCCATTTGAAGAATTTATCCAAAATAGCTCTTTTTCTTGTCTTTTATCTGTGATTTCAGCCTAAATAACTATAAGGCCTCAAAGAATAAAAGATTTTTGAAATCAACCTTAACAAGTAGTGTAATAAATTTTGAATATATGATAAATATGTGTAATACCAAGTATTGATCAAAGAATTATTCCATTGAAGTGATATACATAATTCAGTGTTAATTAAAACTAATGAATTGCTCAAAACATACTGATTTTAGATCTAGCTATGGATTGAATAGCTAGCCAGGGAGAGGATATCCATAGTGATAGTGGACACATCGTGCCATTAATGAACATATTGTGTCATCAGTGACAGTGAACATATTTACCATTATACATTCTTAAGATTTGACATTAAAATTACTACAGTGACCCTTTATCTAAATTTATAATATGAGTTCAGTATGTATGGGCATATTTAATGAAGTTATCTATATTGAAAATATATGTGAATATGATGTTATGAATAATGAAAGAAATACAAAATAATAATATAAGTCAATTATTTAAAATTGACATACTGTGTTATAATGTGAAAGTGATTTATAATGTATATAATAATATTTCAAGTGAAAGTTCTGATGCACTGAATAAAAATATTATGTTCAAAATATTGAATTGATCAATAACGTTCTAAGTGTTATAATGATTAAAAATGTATATAATGATATAAGATACAAAGTGCTCCAAAGTATGGTACTAAATCAAAGTGTCAAAATTATAAATTGAATGAAATTATCTTATATGTGAAACTGAAAAATAAGACTTACTATAAACAAAATAAGTGTAATATGAGCAATGTTAACAAATGAGAAAGTAAGTCTTAAATGAAATAAATCAAAAAGAGAAAAGTTGCAATACCGAAAGTGTAGTATAACATGATGATTTTTATAAAGTTAAAATTATTATTTTGTGTAATCAAAATATTATGTTGGTTTATTATATATTTAATATATTAAAATATTTATTAAAACTGAGTATTATTACTGTATTTTCGTAAGTATTTTTTTAATATTAAGTGATAAAATATATTTATACAAGCACCATTAAGCTATAAACTTAGTGTATTAGAATTTTTATGATACGCAGGTATTAGGTCATCGGAGTAAGCTAAGAAGTAAAAATAAAGATCTCAGAAATTATATGCAATACATATAGAGATCTTTTATATATTGTACTTGTAAGTTATGAAATGTATATATGTAATTTATTTTGGATATTTAAGAGATTGTACAAATTTGTAAACGTAAAAGGGATATATGTATTTAAAGAACAAATTTTTAGATTTTAACAAATGATTATCAAATTTAGTAATGTATTATATATTTATTTTGGATTGACAATCTTATGATGATTATTTTATTTATAATTAGTATTTGGTTTATTGGAGATATTGGAGATTGGTTTAAATGTTTAATTTATAAGTGTTGTATTATACAGATTGTATTATTATTTGAAAATTTTTGTTAGTAACAATTTGAAAGGAAACTTTGTCAATGAATTGATTAGATTACTGATAGTATATCGAGTAACATTTTCTGATAGTTTTATATGAGAATTGTCAAGGGATGTTACAATCATGACAGTCTCAATTATAAAAATATGTTGCTCTATCTATAACTGAGACAGAGTATATAGCTATGACTGAAGCAAGTAAAGATATGCTTTGATGAAAATGTCTCTTGAAAAGTTAGGATTGAATATAGATAAGTATGTAATAAATTGTGATGGTCAAGGTACTTTAGATTTGAGTAAGAATATCATATATCATTGTCAGACTAAACATATCGATGTGATATACTATTAAACTTATGAAGTGGTCAATAATCAAGAGATGCTATTAAAGAAAATTCATACTGACAAAAATTCAGTTAATATGTTGACCAAAGTAGTGACTCGTGATGAACATAAGTTCAGTACCAAAATGATGAGACTAAGTGATAATTTAACATTGGATGTGTGAACATCTTATCATGGGTTGGAGGGGGAAGATTGTTGGCTTATCTAATCCATTAAAATAATAATAATAATAATAATAATAATAATTAAACATATTTTTATTATTGTAGCCACTATTAAAATAGTAAAAATTAGACACAATTTGGGTGTTTACACATATTAGAAAGATCTATAAATAGCCTTCCCTCTTTCATTTCTAAACACACACAAGTAACACAACAAGAGAGAAATAAAAAAATAAGAGAGAAAAAAAAATTCAAGTAGTTTTTGAGTCAAGTTTGGAAAGTTATTTTCTAGTTTTTTTATGTGATCATTCAAGAAGAAGTGGAAATTTATTAGAGAAATATTTATGTAATTTTTTCATTATTGGTGATCTCAAGTAATCAAGTGTGGATTACTTGAGAATTTATTATACTTAGATTTCTTTTATTAGTGAATTTTATCTTAGAACTTATCTCGTGATTTTTTCTTATACACTGAAAGGTTTTTCATATTAAATCTTGTGTCTCTTCCTGATGTGGTTATTTTTTACTTGCTATTTTTGTGTATTAATTTACACAATTAATTATTATTAATTAAGAACCCAATACTACTAAAGATCTAAATAAAGTCTTAAGCTATTATGTTGATGGCTTTCTGTTTGTTTCATACAAAATAAATAAATAAATAAAATATCCTTATAAAATGAATATAGTTCACGTATTATTTACAACACATTAATTTACCGCAATTCTAAAGAGATATGAGAAAACATTACGTCTCTAAAATTTCTAGAAGCAAACAAAATACCTAAATGATTTTAATATTTTTGTCCTTAAAAACATATAG
This sequence comes from Garcia nutans, assembly GCA_947685225.1. NCBI lineage: Eukaryota > Viridiplantae > Streptophyta > Magnoliopsida > Malpighiales > Euphorbiaceae > Garcia > Garcia nutans. The sequence continues at coordinate 3,356,444 of CANTUV010000060.1, forward strand.
CCAGGAAAACAGTTGTGATGCCTTTAATTTAACGTTTCGAGACAAAATTAATATTTTTATGTTGTATTTAAAGAATTAACAAACAATAAATATACATGTATGGGATGAGAATTTTTCATTGCAAGTAGACTTGGCTGTGGAGTTAATAGGAGCAAATTTTTTTTTAATGTATTGATAATATTCAATATTCATTATAATATATTTTTTTTATAATTTTATACATCAATATTCATCAATTAGCTTCTACTTCTATATATTATTATGAAAGTTTTTTTTATCCCTTTTTTTAATTTATCCTAGATATGATGGTTTATATGTAAAAATATTTGCTCTTAAATCAAGCAACAACATGAGACGCTCTTTTAGTGCTAGATCTAGGATTGTTGTAGGTCTTTCCTAGATATTCACTCTCTTTCACTCTTTTGTATGTTTGCCAAACAAATTTTATGGTTTGTTAATTTTCTCCAAAGTTAGCCCATTCATGGTATCTATTACCTACAGGTTGATGATTCTTTTTGTGGTTTTGATTTGCAATTCTGCAAATTTGTCATAGTTGGAGGTGAGCCATTGGCGAAAATACTCATATTAGAAGGGGCAACTTTCTGTTTTAAATTATATATATATATTATTAAAATTTTTAAAATATTTAATTGTCTTTTTTTAAATTTTTAAAAAAATATATAATATTTTGCTTCACTAAAAAGTCTTATTTCCACTATGAGGTAAGCCATGATTTATGAAGCGCTTAACAGGTTTTATCTAATCACTTTGGTTTTGATTTTGTGCTCCTCGGAGCTTGCGGTTGGTGCATCGTCAGAGCTCTTTTCAAACTTCAGAACCATTCTTGGTTCTAGCACCATATCTGCACCTCAGGCTATTTAGTTCACTTTTTGAGATTCATAATACATGAGTAGAAGCGGTATAATCTCCAGTTCATTTTATAAGATAGTCCAAGTAATGAGACAATATTTGCGTTCTTTTTATTTGCAGCTGCTGGGTTTCTTCTGGCATTGGATCTCTCAGGACCCTCTTTGTTCAAGTTGATGATGATTAGTCCCTTTTGAGCCTTTCACTGATAGTTATCTATGGCTCCTTTCCAGTTATTCGTTGGCACATATATCAGTCACACTCCGTTTCAAGTTTAGGCTCCTTGGCTGGGCCACATTCTATTTGATCCCTATAGGTTATTATACTCATCAATTAGGCCTGAGATCCTCTTCAATCAAGATCCCGCTAGACTTTATTTGTTTTATGATTGTGTTTGTTCTTTTGTTATGTTGGTTTGTGAATCTTATACTTTAATGGTTCCCTTCCCCATGAATAAGCCCTTAATGTTTTATGAGGGTTCTTTTTAATATATTTCTCTTTATCCTGATAAAAAAAATCAAGCAACAGCATCACAAAATTTTAAATAATAATAATGAGATACGAATATTAATACATGAGTAAATTATATAAAATATTATTTTTTCCTTTAAAATATTAATTTTTTTTTGAAACTAATACTTCATTAAAGCAAACAAGAAACATAGTACAAGAATAATCACTCCCACGATTAAATCAACACTAAATAGGAGTAGATATTGAAGCACGATTTTTTAACAAAACATCGAAAAAAGAATTTAGTAAAAAAATACCAAATAAAAAGCATTAGCCGCAAACGTAACCCTTCTTGCAAGATTATGAGCAACCTCATTAGCATAACGGGACATCCAACAAACTGATGAATTGTTTAGTTTAGATAAAAAAAATTTATATTCCCCAACAAACACTTAAAACTCAGATAAACTAATACAACCTTTCTCTAAAGCCTTCAAAACTGATGTATAATCAATTTCAAATATCACATCTTCAATCAAATTTAAAAATATCTCATTTCTTAATAAAATAAAATTTTAAAAATATTTCTACTCTTTCTATAATCAATATTTTACTTAAAATTTTTTTTTCAAACTTCAATATTAAAATAAAAATATTATAATAAAATAATAAAAATTAATATTTTAAATTATTTTTCATCATATAAAAATTATAAATTTTTATAAAAAAAATTTTAATTTTAATTATAAAAAAATAAATAATACTAAAAAAATAAAAATAAAATAAGACTTATAAAAATATATTAATAAAAATATTATATTTATTTTAAAATAAAATTTATATATTATACATATAAAAAAATAAAAAATACATATAATTTCATTATATAGATGTGTAGTAGACGGGTTGTAAATGTATTATAGATGCTGTAAATATGTTATAAATATTATGTGTATGTTATATTTTTATTATTTAAATTGTGTGTATATTATGTAAAAATTATTAAATATGTGAATATTGTATGAATGTTGTATCTATATTTTAAGAATAAAAAATTAAAAAAATAAAATTAAAAAATTATTAAAAATATTATATAGATGTGTTGTAAATTTATAATAGATTTATTATAGATGCGTAGATATAATTTATATTATTTAGTATATATTATATATATATATATTATATATTATGTTTATATTTATATTTATGTTTTATGCATATATTTAAAATATAATATTTTAAAAAATTTAAATAAAAATATATAAATATAATAAAACAGAAAAAAATTAAAAATTAAAAAAAAGTATAAAAAAACAAATTTGCCGTAAATTTATAAATAAAAACGCGCCACATATATTCGTAAAAAGTGAACTTTTAAAACTGTATACAGTGTAAATTTCACATTTTCAAAACTAGACGAGACCACGCTGGTCTACATCGTTTTGACACGACTTCTCTGGTGTTACCAGCAGCTTCTACTGTACGCTTCAACGAAATGGAGCCATCCGTTTTGTGATATTCGCATGTCCACGTAAATGGATAAAGTGTCATTCCACGTCATCACCTTTTTCTCTACCCTACAACAAGCGAATAGAACCGATTTTCCTTTTCTATTTCTCTTTCTCAGTTTCTCTGAATTTTCCCGCGAACCAAACACATAATCTTCCTGTTGAATTTTCTTATTAATTCTCTACTGGATTTTTTTACATCTTTATGGCTGTTAAATTGCAGCACCATAGCTTCTTACCTTCGAGGTTCTTTTTGTTTTCACTTATTTATTCTCTATTCAAGTATATATTTCTTTTTCAATTTTAGTTTTGAAAATATATTTAATGTAATGCCTTTCTTATAGTTGCAAGTCAGTTAGGGTTTTTCTTTTTTGAATTTAATTTATCGCTTTTTTGTGTTCGTTTACTTTAATTTGCTGACTGGACGCTGAGAAACTGGTGGGAAATGAAAAGTGAAAATGAATGATATAAGAAATTTATGATACTGATGTTTTGTATTAGTTAATGGTGCGTAGTGAATCCAATTTCTAAAGTAACTGAATTTCATGAATACGCACATTGTTTGGAATCACCTCATATTGGAATATCTTAACGTACGAGAATGAGAATTTAATTGCTGAATACATTTAGTTTAGTTCAGTTCGTCTGCAGTTATTACGTGATTATTTTTCAATTGTTTTATTTTTTGTAGTTCAGTTGAATATTTACACTTTTTTTATGTCCATTTTATCTGTGTTGTTTGGAAGATCATTTGTTAATTTGTGCGAAATATGTCTAAATTGGAGTATTTGGATAGGCAAGGGTTATTTTTTATGATTAGTTATTAAATCCATACGATACAATGTCTGTCTTGTTTTCCCTTGCATTGAAGTTATTGTGTGTTCGCTGCAGGGTATTGTTTGGATATGAAGATTTACTCATTATCGGCTTTATTTCATCATTGGATATGATGCAATATTCTTAAATAAACTTAGAAATTAATTTTAAACTTTTTTTTTTCAGTTCTTCAAATCCATGTCTTTCACAAAATTCAATTGGGCCGCATGTTTCTTTCAAAAGAGCGGCTTGCTTGGATTACTTTTTGAGAAGTTGGGGTAACTCAAAGAAAAAATGCCTTATGAGGAATGATGTTTTGGGGAATGGGAACCACCGTCTTAGTTGTAGATTGGCTGCATGTAGGAAATTAAAATTGACCTCTTATAAGCCAAGAAGATTGGGACACCTCTCTCCCTTTGCATCTGCTGATGATGGCGTAACTGTTAATGGAAGCCCCCATGCAAGTACTAGTACAAATGTAGATGAAATGAGAGTCAAAGTCAATCAGTCATTGCAAGGTGAAGATTTTGGTGATAGACTTGTTCAATCTCTACATGATGCCGCCAGAGTTTTTGAGTTGGCGATTAAAGAACAGGGCTCCCATTCAAAATTATCCTGGTTTTCTGCAGCCTGGCTTGGTGTAGACAGGAATGCATGGGTGAAAACACTGGCTTACCAGGTTTGTCCTCATTCTTCAAAGAAATAAAATATTGTTGGGTATCTTGCATCACACGTATTGCTGATATACTTTTCCTAATTTTTTCCTTGTAAGATATGTGTGTATAATCTCAATACAATGTGTCGTAGTTTATAGTATTTTTAATGTACAGGTGTTGGGCAACCATTGTCAATCACCACTAAACATATAAACTTCTCATTTCTCTGATGCACTATTATGCTCCACCTTGGGAGCTTCCCGGTCAAAAAGCATATTGGTCACTGTTTCCCCCTCCCCTTCCCTTTGCTGGCTTTAGTTCTTTGTTTTAATAATCAGAACAGTAATGATGCTTTTTTGTCATTGTTGCTGCTGTCACTTTAACTGCCTTTATGAAACCTGCAGCAACTGTCATAAGATAATCTGATTATCTTAACTGTCCTAAGACTGTTACTGGCATTGCCTGTACTGTTGCCATTCCTACATGTGCTGCTTCATGTTTGCACAGTGTCAACATTTCTTTGAAGAAAATTTAGATATCTGTATAAGATTAGGTGAATTGTTAGAGCATATTCATGTTATTTTTGTGCTTCTTAGTTTAGTGGAAAATGCCATTTAAGCCATCTCATGTTTCATGAATTTTTCAGGCTTCTGTGTATTCTCTATTGCAAGCAGTATCTGAAATTTCATCCCGAGGTGAAGGAAAAGATAGGAATGTGAATATTTTTGTCCAAAAGAGGTAATGAATAACATGTATATAGTTAGTAAATCTTGAGAGCTAAATTCAAATTCAAGCCTTCAAAATCTTTTTAGATATTATTTTGTATAAAATGGTATTTTTTTCATTTATAAACGAGTCTTTGTTATCCATTTAAATATGCACCTTTACTAGCTTGCACAAAAAAAATCACTAGTTTTGTTAGCTTATACCCCTTGTCCAGTTTAGAATTCATTTACAAATTCTAGCAATTTTAGTAAAATTTGGTTTAATCATAGCCAATTCCATAGAATAAAAAAAAGTATAATCTTAAATGAATTTTCATTTATACTAAACATATGTAGATTTCCATAAAATTTAATGGAATACATTAATACCAAACAAGCTCTTGAATTCATCTATGCTGTTTCCTGTTCAAAATATTCATATTCCACATTGTCAATGTCATTAATGTGTGTGAACATATATAAATTTTTGAAATGAAACATCTTAAATGATGTGCTCTATTTGGATTTTTCCCCTTTTTATGCTGTGAATCATATATGGCTTGACATTTGGTTAGTTTTACTTAATTTAATGATGAAGCAGTAGAATTTTTAAGATCATCTCTATGTCTCTCTATGAAATTGGCTTGCAAAACTATTGTATTCTTAATATTAATTTTAAATTTAGGTTTTCTAGTGAAGTGATTATTGAAACTTATGCTTTGTTTTCTTAGTGTCTGCAGACTATCTGATTGAACTTTCAGTTTTTAATCATGTAGTTTTTCCACTTGAAATATGGGTTCTACCTGTCTTTACATATTTATGTTTAATATCCTTGGTTCCATAACTGTGATTGTGTTCTGATGCAAATTTTATGTAACTGTGATTTCGTTCTGATGCAAATTTTATACTGACATATCTGCATTATTCCTCACTTAATCTATTCTCTTCTACCTATTTTAACGATTTATTTCATGCAGTTTTCTACGGCAATCTGCTTCCTTGGAGAGTTTAATCAGGGAAAAACTATCTGCCAAACATCCTGATGCTAATGAATGGTTTTGGTCTGAGCAAGTCCCAACGGTTGTGGCATCATTTGTTAATTATTGTGAAGAGGACCTACACTCTAATGCTGCCACTTTTGTGTATGTTACGGTGGATTGAGGTTTTTCTTATAAATTTCGTAGCAATTTCAATGGCAATGTGGAGGTGAAGTTACTTTTTTTTTTCCAGGTTGGGTAGGGGCATGTCATTGGACTCGGGTGATGGAAGTGATATTTCACTCCTCTTGCTTGCACTGAGTTGCATTGCTGCAATCATAAAACTTGGCTCCGCAAAGGTTTCTTGTCCACAATTCTTTTCCATGATCTCAGATATAACTGGCAAAATGATGGACATGCTGATTGATTTCATTCCTATACGCCAAGCTTATCGTTATATAAAGGATATTGGTCTGCGCAGAGAATTTCTTGTTCACTTTGGTCCGCGAGCTGCTGCGAGCAGATTGAAAAATGATCGTAGTTCAGAAGAGGTTGTTTTCTGGGTTAATCTTATTCAGAAGCAACTGCAGCGAGCTGTAGATAGGGAGAAAATATGGTCAAGACTAACAACATCTGAAAGCATTGAGGTTGGTGCTAAAGAATCTATTGCCCATTAGCTGAATATGGTTCTGCTGAAGTGTAGTCCTCGGGAGGAGTATTTGGAGATACTTTGGCAGTTTTGCATGAAATGGCTACTTTCGCTAGTCAGACTTGATTGTTATGGCCACAAGAAACTTATTCACCGTGCCACTAAGCCATGGTCCCTTCTATTTGAGGGCTTTGGATATGCTCATTTAAAGATTAAATTTGGGCATTTCAGCTCTGCTGGCAGCAGTTTATAAGTTTACTAGCAGATGCTTGAAATAAATTAGACACTCTTATAGTTGTAGGCGTCCATTATTTTGAGGTAGTGCAAGGCACAAGTGTCTAGCATCAGTCTCACATGTTTATGTTGGAAACAATATATTATATTATGATAGGAAGGGCTGCATAAGAGTCAACATAGTTGCATGTGTTATTGTTTTTGACATAAATTGCATAGGGTTATAACAGAAATAGGACAATGTAAGATGGATAAAACTGAAACAAGGGTTGTGTAGATGCTAGATATCAGATATATTCATCAAACTGCAATCATCCCACCTTTCTGATGTGATTGTACCCCATAAGGATCTTTTTGGGGCTTTCTCAGGAATAAAAAAAAATTCACTTATTGATTTATAAATGCAAAGGAAAGGACTTGAGATGTTATTACTTGCTAAAGGTTATGGAAAGGCAGTAAAAATTATTAGTCAAGGCCTATACATTTTAGCTCTTGTAAACACACAAAGTCACACATTGATATATAAGATTGGGTCATTGTGCTACATAATACGAGTCATCTTCCCTCTTCCATGCATTGAACTCAAAACTTTAGATTTCTCCATGCACTTGAGAAAGGAGGTGGTTTCGTCAGATGAAATTGATCATCAATTACACTTGGATAAACATGCACATCAATGGTCGATGCCTATAAAATGTTCGCATAAAAATTTTCAAAAGTCGATTGATAAATAAAATTCTAATCAGTCAGAGGTTGGTTAAAAGTAAATGCTTGCTGACTGCAGGTTTTGGAGAAGGATTTGGCTATATTTGGATTCTTTATTGCATTAGGAAGAAGTTTGCAATCCTTTTTATCTGCAAATGGATTTGATGTCATAGATGATCCTCTTGAAGGCTTCATTAGGTAGTTTTTGGCTTATTCTTTAAATTTATTTTTCTCCACACCAACTTAATCAAATGAACTTCTTTGCAGGTACCTTATGGGGGGTAGTGTGTTGTACTATCCTCAGCTTTCATCAATAAGTTCATATCAAATGTTTGTAGAGGTCAGCATGTATAGTTATTACCATTAAACAAATCTTCTTATAATTAGAGATAATCCCAGAATTTTTTTTTCTAGGTGGTTTGCGAAGAGCTGGACTGGCTTCCTTTCTTTCCGGGAAATGCTAGCACTCCGAAACAGTCTCATAGTCATCAGAATAAATGGGAAGGCCCTCCAAATGCTGAAGCTATCCCTCTGATACTAGATGTCTGCTCTTATTGGATGCAGAGCTTTATTAAATACAGTAAATGGGTAGAGAACCCTTCTAATGTCAAAGCAGCGAGGTTCTTGTCCAAGGGGTAATTGAACTACACTGCTTTGATTATTGGACAAAGATATGAGATAAAGCACTAATTTTAAAAATTGTTGTGTCATAATTGTTTAGGCACACTAAATTAATGGAATGCATGGAAGAACTGGGAATATCATGGTAAGAAACTTAATTCTTTCTGCTCTGTAGTCACATAAATTTAGCACATACAGATTAAACTTGGTCTTATGTGCATATACATAGTTGGCAAAAGTTCTGAATGTATATCAATATGACATCAGAAACATAAAAAGTACCAAGCTTTGCACTGATCTCATGGATTCCTGAACTGACCCACCATTGAGATTTTCCCAAATTTCATTTCAAGCTACATTTCTACCAATGCTCTCAAGCAGTTCACATTTTCTATGTCAGAAGTATTTTTTGGAACATTTATTTCATTTAGTCGAGAAGATAAATGTGGATGGCAGTGGGGCACATGAAGTTCCCGCTTTATATCCCTGTGGGGCAGGGATGGGGAGTGCACCCCCCCTACAGGGATCCCTGCCCAATTCCCATAGAAATCAAACCGTATTTTTTTTGAATTTATATGTTGATTTTGCAGTGCTTATATATATATATATATATATATATATAAGAAAAATTTATTTTTACATGTGTATTTCAATAAAATTTTATTTATTATTTAATATAATAAAATTAAACAATATATTTAAGTGAAAAAGGACAGGAAAAATTGACAATTGTGGAGCTGTATGGATGGGGAATGCCCCCCTGCCCCTTCTTATTGCCATTACCAGAATCAAGAAGATGGTTTCAGGGAAACTGAATTAACATTTGCATGCCATTATTTGTTCTGGTAGTGTGTTTTCATTATCTATAGTACTTCCTTGAAATTATTGGCCCTAGCATATTACATTAAATATGTTGCAGGAAAATGACAAGAGGTAATAACAAAAATTCTCCTGAGAGAACATTCTCTGGAATTTATTCTCCACTAGACAAAGAGATGGATTCTTTTGACAAGGTTTGCTCATCCCCTTTAATCTGAAGTTCATTCCAAAGTATAAAATGTTTCATATTTGATGTTAGACATAGCTTCATCTTATGACTTCATGGGTAAACAGTGAATGTGCTTTTCACAATGGCTCTACTTTTCCTGTTTGATTCCATTAGATGGTTCTCAATGTTACCGTAGCATTGTTGATTCTCATTAATCACAAACTGATAATAAATATTTGAGATAACTTAAGGAGTGAAATCCATCTTGCATGAGCTGTCAGAAACCTACTGTATCAAAAATGGAAATTCTCTCATTTTAAACATCAATGATACATTGAAGATATTTCTTTTTGGGTAGGAGGGTAGGGTTAACTTGCCTAGTTGATGAAGTTCTCATCTTAATGTGGGAAACTTTTGGTCTAAGTGGTGTAACCTGATATAGTGAATGTGGACAATGAATTTGGAGGGATGAAAATCAGATCTGGTTCTTTTCAGTTATTTTTACAAGATGATTTTCATTGTTGGGGGAGATTAGAGTCTAAGAGAAAGTTAACCAGAAGGTTAGAGAAAATGAGAGAGATAAGTAAATAACCTAGAGGAAATACCATGGTGGAAAGGAGGTATAACTGAATTTGAATGAGGGAATAAGCCTTATCATTGTAACAACATTTATTATTCTATGACACATTTGTTTAGTTGTGGAAATAGTCTTATTTGCCTAATGCTTAAGGGAACACTTGGTTACCTTTTTTGGCATCTTCTTTTATTCTTGATATTTGGCTCAACACATGGTGATCTCAATGGATGTGCTGCCACATTGATGTGCAATGTGTTGCTTTGGAATTTCTCGAATTCTGATTGCTGCTCACTATGCCATGCTTTTGGTGTCAGGCATTGGAGAGTGTTGAAAAAGCTTTGATAAGACTAGAAAATCTGCTTCAAGAACTACATGTATCAAGCTGTAATTCTGGAAAAGAGCAATTAAAAGCTGCTTGCTCTGATCTTGAGAAAATAAGGAAACTTAAAAAAGAGGCAGAATTTCTGGAAGCATCTGTCAGAGCAAAAGCTGCTACCTTTCAGCAGGTATTCTTTTCATTTTTGTTCTGCCATTTAATTCGTCTTGCACTCTACAGAAAATTGACTACTGCTGACAACAGTCCCTTTGACTTACGGGCGGCATATATTTACGGTTGTGTGTGTGTGTGTGTGTGAGTGTGTGTGTGTTTGCTTGCATGCATATATATATGATATATCTACTTAGGTATGCAGGTACTCTGCAACTTGGCATATTTTGCATTTTTAAGTTAATAGTTTTATCCTTTTGTAAACATGGTTGTGATGTGAGAGTTCTTAATTATTGCATTTGGTTATTATTGACAGATTGGTTAAAATATCATTGCATATATCAGTAATGTGGATGCAAAAAACCCCATTAATTATTTCATGGTCACATCATTTGTAGAAAATTCAATGAGGCAAATTGACCCCATTGCATATACATGTTTTTCTCCCTCCTTAGCATGCTTTGGATTGGCTTTTATTGATAAGCTGATGTAAATTATCTTCTTATGTTTCTTTTAATTTGAGAAAGATACATGATAATTCCTCTCCTATCTTTTTTACCTGGAAATATCTGCTTTCTACTCGGTTGCTTACTATACATTGGTTCTCGTACTTGTTGAAATTTGTTTATATCATTGTTTATCTTACTGATACTTTAACACAATCTTCAAGGGAGATGATGAAAGTAATTCGCAGTCTTCTGTTAGTGAGCAGCAACAGTACATAGAAGGGAAAAGGACAAAGAATGCCAAGTTAAGACTAGATAGGAGAAACAGGTATGGAAATCTTGTTCTAGGTTTGAGCAGTATGTGCCAAGAGTTTGATTTATTTTGAGATCAATAATATTTCCTTTCTTTTCCAACTGTTTCTTCTTCTTTCTTTTTTTTTTTCTTTTTGTTGGAGCTTTCAGGAAATCTGAAGGATTGTGGAACTTCTTTGTACCCTTTCCAACCAAGAGGCCTGATCCTGAGTTAGCAATGACATATGGAGCTGTATGAGCTGCTTTCATATGGACCTATGATATTAATTTTTTTGTATATCAAGCTTTTGATGTGTTTAATGTCAAATCTATTAGGCGTAGATAGATAGTCATTTGAAATGATTGAGTAGTTGGATTTGAGATCATGTTAATTTTTTTATGATTTTACACTCAAAATACAAATCCAAATACTCAACCATTTCAAATATACAACTACTGAAATGGACCCCTAGTTTATTTTGTATGAATTCTCTTGCATCAGAAAACCAATATTGATGATAGACTAAGCATAGGTGTTGGCTGTCGAATAAAGAACTAACATTGATGGACGTAATTAAAACCATGCCTTTGCATGAGTGCACACATCTATGTCACTCTTACAGTTGTTTCTTTTGTGTATTCCTTGTCCAATCTAAAAATTCATTAGGAATACAACTAAAATATGGACTAGGCTAGGGACTCCAATCAATGCTGGTGGCTAGTACTAGATAAAGTGCTCTTACTGCAAAAGTTATTGTTTTATATTTCCTCATTGAAGGATATGATATATCTGCTGATTTTTTGCAGTCCCTTGTTTGATAATACTGTTTAATCTTAGAGGTTAAGATTTACTGTATGGAATTAATAGAACATCTGTAGATAATATCATGCTTATGATATTGATGCCATTTGTTTCTCAAGTTGAAATGTGGGCTTGATATCAAAATGATTGTCTTTTGCAAATGTTGCAACTAGAATTATTCTTTATACAAATTGAGCTGACCTGAAAATCCTAATAGTTTATGCAGATGATCTGATTCCAAAATTGTTATGTAATAAGTTTTGTTCATTGACAAATAATAGGCTAGTGACCAATAAAATCCAACACTATATTAATATTCTCAATTGTGGCAACTGGCAACTTTATAAGTTATCGATTGAGGCCATCTAATTTAAATGGCAATTGTCAGTTTCTCTCTTTTGGAATTAAAGCTTCTAACCTTTTCCCCCCTCTGGTACATGATGATGGGCGAAGAGATAAACTGTTTTAGAGGGAGAAACGAACTGGAAAGTTTAATTTCCTGAAGACAGAAACGGACCAGTGGCTGCAATTGGTTAAATCATTAAAATTTATTGCCACTTTTATAACTTTTAAAGAAACGATTGCAGTTGAAAATATTAATTAGTATTGTATTGTTATTGGTCATTACTAGTAATCATAGTCCATTGGATAGTACATGCAAATTTTAGCATAAAAATTATTGGTAATCTTTTCCTTTAATAAATGGATTCAATTGGAAACTTCTGATATTTGTGGTTACCTGTCATTGTTGCAACATGCCTCATTAAGAACAGTTTCTCCATGAACTTAATAAGTTTCTATAAGCAGATGCTATTTGACGCCACACTTCTAGGAAGACACAAGTCATGAAGAAAAAACCATTTCAAGACTTTTGACAGTTGCTTTTACTCTTAACATAATGTGTTTTTGTTTGTTATTCCACGTGGTAACATGCTGCAGTCTTGACTTCTTTGCTAGTTGAGCTGAAAATTTTATTGTTGGTCTAGCAGAAATTGGATAACAAAAATGCCCCTTTCACATTTAATGTTTGCAGTCTAGTGATGAAATGCATTAAATTGAGGTTATGATGACATCAATTAGTACTTAATTGTGTTCTGTTGGCCCTGGATTTTAGTTTGATGCCTAAGGAATAGATTTTCCTGATGATATATTATGATTGTTTGCCTGATTTTGTTTGAATGGAATGAGTTCCAGGAGTTGCAGTATAAATTTTGCTTTTGAAAGTTGCTCTACTTTGTTGCAATGAAAGTTTATATGTTATTTGATTTGATGGATGCAGGGAGATGAAATTGGACAAAGCTCTTTAGGTGCAGGTGTTGTAGAGACAGAATCAAATGACATTCTTCGCTTTGAAGTTCTAAGGAATGAGCTAATGGAACTAGAAAAACGGGTCCAAAGAAGTACTGATCCATCTGAAAATGAAGAGGTGTGTCTTTAGTGGTTTTCTCTTGCATATGGGAAATTTCACTACTATCGGCTGAATAATTTTGAGAATCAAGAGTTAACTGATGCATAGTATTGGTAACAAGTTTGAAATTGCCAGCATTGTGTTTTTTATGCTAGACTATTTGAAAACAGTTACTTTTTCATGTACTTTTTTTATTCTCTTATTTGTAATATTTCTTCTTTTTCTTCCTTCATTAAATTCTTAATAGCTAACATTTTTACTTTTTGTAGTTCTATACAAGCCATAAGTAGGTTAATTTCTGCCGTAATTTATCATGATTATTGTCAACTACTTGTTGGCAGACCTAATCATAGTCTGAGCCCTGAATGTAATTTCTTGAGAATGCATGTTTCAGATAGACCTCAACTTAAGCATAGCACATGATCGTGTCTATTTATGCTTGGAGGTTTCTCCTGGCTACATTTCTAATTAGTTAAAGTGCATCTTTTTTTAGGATAAGGAAAACGATGACACTGTTAATTTCCATGATGATGCTCAAAGTTCTCCATTGCTCCGAGTTCAAAAGAAAGAGAATATAATTGGAAAATCGTTTGACAAGTTAAAAGAAACCAGCACGGTATGATGAATACATTCCGTAAGTAAATAATTATTATGGTATTGTAACTCTGGCTTCTAGCTTAGTGCGGAGGTGAAATATTGGGGTTTGGGTTTCTAATTTGTTAAATTTCTGTTCTTTATACATGTAATTGCTTTCTGAGATTGCTAGAATCTGATTGACTCAAAGTTGATGGACAATGGTTATTTGGCTGGTTTATTAAGGCTGGATAAATAATAAATTCATATTCTCAAGGGTCAATATGACACCTCTTTCTGAGAGTAACACTTGAAAAAACTTTGACACTTATCCCTTTAAATCGGAGGTTTCCTTTACTTTTAGTTCCAATTCTATATTATTCTTAGGTCTGCTTTACTCTACATGCTTCTGTGGCATAATGTTTTTAATATCACATAGTTGCGATAATAAAAATCAATTAACTTGAATCAGGTTTGATTTCATGAAATTAAATTTTCTTTAAAAATATCTTCGTGTTAGAAAAAGCTCATGTTTGGAATTGAAGGAACTAAATTGGTCTGTTCTCAATTGTGTGATCCAAGGCATATGTACCGTAGTGAGGTTGTGGCTAGGTAGAATTCTGGTTGATTTCTCCTCTGGAAAGGTTTCAACTCATAAAATGGAGTGTCAATGACCCAAATTGTGCAAATTACCTTGCATGGATGGTTCTTGTTGATTCCTTTTGCTCCTTGTAATGGAGATCTTGTGTGCCTGTTATCTCTCTTCCTTATAAAGATAAAATGGGAAAAAGAGTTTTCCATTTTATATGCAGGAAAAATAGATACCAAATCACATCCTTCTTGAATTGTTTATCAAATGAAATTTTCTCAAGTCGAATCTTCTTTCCAATAGTTGGTATTTAGGTTTCCATATGTTGAAAGTTGTTAACTTCTCGGTGATGATATGTTGTTAAAAATATGAGCAGGATGTCTTGCAAGGAACTCAGCTTTTAGCTATTGATGTTGCTGCTGCGTTGGGATTGCTTAGGAGGGTCTTGATTGGAGATGAGTTAACCAAAAAGGAGAAAAAGGTTCTCCAAAGAACATTGACTGACTTGGCATCAGTTGTTCCTATTGGTGTTCTAATGCTTCTTCCTGTAAGTCTATACATAACACAATTTTTCATTAATGATCACTGTAGTTGTCTTGATTATCATATTCATGTTTACATAAATTTTGCACAATTGTTCAGCCATGCTTCATGATGTCTCATCTTAAGGCTGACATGGTTTATTACTTCTTTATTATTATTATCCTTCAATATATTTATGTTGAAAGGACCATGATTCTTTCCCTAGCTTCTGGATGATCTATGGTAAATCAGTTGGCTTTTGGACGAATTTGTTATCAAGAAATTCATGAAATTATGCCCATTGCTTTATGCTATTCAATTTCCACAATAATGGATCTCTTAACCTTCTTTAAAGAATAGAAAACAATAGCAGAAGAGAGTGAAAATGGGAAATTTTTTTCTTTCATATCCTTCTTTCTCATCTACGCCTCTGCCATTGTCCTCTAAATTAGATGTGCAACTGTGCCTATGATTCACCAACAAACCTCCAGTTAAGAACAGGTATGTGATGTTGAACACCTGCTAATTTGCTAAACCTGTGGTCAGGCCCACGCATCACCAATTCATTAAAACACCAAAACATTAATGAAAAGTTAAAAAGAAAAAGTTTGGCATGCCAAACTTTTTCTTTTTGTGTCAAGTTTCAGACACAATACACTTCATAGGGTGAACTTTTGAATATATTTTGGTGTACATCAGTGAAATACAAATTTAAAAAAAACAAAATAAGAAAAAAAGTAAGGCATTTATAATGAATTAGCAAGTAATATGTATGTTGATGCAAGATTTAATTTTTGGTATTAATATTAAACAAATTATGATTGGAACTTTCTTTTTGCTATGGACCTATGGTTATACATTTTCCCTTTATGCTGTGGATGGTTTTTCTTTTTCTTTTTTTTTTCCTTTTCTTTTTCCTCTGAAAAATGATGCGCTTCTCTTACATTTTTATGCATCTTTACTCGCACCATTCATGCTAGCTCTTATGAAATAAAATTTTTCTTATTAATATATTATATTATTGGGTTTCTGAGAGGATAAGCTAATTGCATTAAATATATCTATATTTATTCATTTATTAATTTGTCATGCTTTGATATTTTAAGAACTGTTATGTTCATATCATTATGTCCATGTCCCTGAGTTTTCATCTCATGGATAGGGCAAGGAGGTAGAAGTGTATAAAGTATCTAGTCTTGTCTAGGGGTAAAGTCAGACCTTTTAGCAAAGGGGATAAAAAAATGTCATATATATATATATTAAAAATAATATAAATAATAATCTTTTTATATAAATAATAAATTAAAAAAATAAAAATTTTAGTCTTGTTCTTTCTCAAATAAATTTGTCCCCGTAATTTTTTTTTTATTTTTGAAGAATATTAATTATTTTTTGATTAATTTTTTAGAAAAGATATATATTTATTTGGAGAATAATAATTTATATAAAATTTATTTTTTTAATTTTTTGTAAAAATTAAATAATAGGAGGGTAATTTAAAATTTTGAAGGAGGTAATTAAATATTTTTAAATTTTTAATAATATATATGCATATATTAAAAAAAAATTCTAAAATTGAAGGGGGCAGCTGCCCCCCTTCTCTGTAGGGTGTCTTCGCCCCTGGCCTTGTCTCGCCACCCATGGAATCCCAGTGGTGGACAAAAGCAATAGGAAAACAATTATCCAAGGAGTGGATCAGATATTTTAATATTTTTTAATTCTTCCCCCTTCATATCCAAGAAAAACATTTGAGAGTGAAGTCATATATTGACCTTTTATTCGGAATATTTGTCGACAAATAAATCTTGCACTTTTCCTTGATCACCATGTTTATGTACACCGTCACATTATTTTCTCTAGTACTGCTAACGAAGCACCCTTCTTACAGCCATATTACTGATGGAGATTTCAGCAGTTAACTTCCACTGTTTCACATACTTTCATATATTTCCCAAGTCTAATACCAGCCCTAGCCAAATAATTTGGCTTTCTGCCAAGGGCCCTTGGCATGGTGGGCTCCTTTTGGGTCTATGATATAGCACTGCATTTATGTTATTATGTTGGCTACTATTACTGAAAAATAAATGTAATAGCTAGTTCCCAAGTGTACTGTTACTGAAAGTTTGAAGCATTACCATTCTGAAGGGGAATTAAATTGATTAGATAAACTTGATCCAAGTGGTTTCACACATGCAATTACAAAAGCTTTAATCTCTCTCTGCACCACATTGTATAATTTTGGTTAACTATCTTGTACTAAATTGAGAGGATAATTTATATCCAACAGGTTACTGCAGTTGGGCATGCAGCAATGTTGGCTGCTATTCAGCGATATGTGCCAGCTTTGGTATATGGTTTCTGACCATGATAGCTTCCATTTTACATTCTTGTGTGGATGTTAAGTCTGTAACTGTTGTTGCAAATAATTTGCTCTTTGGCAGATACCTTCCACTTATGGACCAGAAAGGCTGGAACTCCTGAGGCAACTTGAGAAAATGAAAGACAGAGAAAGCAGTGAAGTTGATGCCGATGATGATGAAAAGTAGCTAGCCTAGTTAGAAGCAGCCAAGATCATACTCAGCCATGAAAATATTATGCAACTTTCCAAGGCAACCAGGAAATTGGGTTTTCTTTCATTTTCGGTCGGGTAATATCACTTGGTTCTGAATCCCATTGATAGTAGATGAGCATAGAGGATTTCATTCCATGCGTCGGGTATGCCAGGCAGACACCAGTGACTGCAGTCTTGTGGAGCAAGAACTGGAGTGCTGGGCTCACGATGAGCTGAAGGGTGCCCATCAAACCTGAACTGTGTCAGATGTGTAATGTTCAAGTACTGTACCTTGTTCTTTCTGTATTCCAATTCCATTTGTTTGATTATATTATAAATCAATTGATTATTAACCGGCTCAGGTTCCAGATTCCTGTAGTTTGTCTCCGGTTGCATATCCACATCACATCGACCTCCAGTATTCCAAGTGCCATTCCTGCAATTTCACTTGTTAAAATTTCGATTTACACATTACCTTGACCCGATACCCCTTTTCCCCATTCTCTGTGCAGAGAAAAATACTTGCCTGTAATGCACTGGAGAGAAACTACGAAAGAAAATGTGACTTCTTTCAGGATCTAAATTCTCTACTGCCCATGACTTCAGTGTCTCTAGAGATCTTTGAAGTGCTTCCATCACAGTCATCGACATTTTTACTTTTCCTCCATCTTCAAAATAGCAGCCTCTGAATATACCAAACACAGTTAATTAGGCAGTAAGAAAAGAAACTATATATAGTTGACCAGAGAAAGAGAAACAGAAGCTCATACATCTTGACAGTTTTAAATTCATTCCACCAATGGCCTCCACTGAAAACCAGAATATCTGCCCCCACCCAGTTTCTAGAGAACCAGTGTAACTGATCTACCTTAACAGTCGATTTGACGTCAGCTGATGAGTTTTGCGGTGGCCGGCCAATGAGCACCAAGAAAGGTACCCTGTAGTATTGAACAGTGAGGTTGTAATGACTGAAACGCATGGAGAGAAAGCCTTTGTGATGTTTAGAAATGGCGTGCCCATGCTCTTCATATATTGTTGATTTGTTGGGAACTCCTTGAGCTAACATGCATAGAAAGGACTCCCACTGGTTTCTCACAATAGAATCTCCTGCAAATACAATCTTTCCGTTCCTGCTCCTATCTAGAAGGCCACTTGCATTAAATCTGAGCATGGAAATATAATAAAAAATTTTAGGTTTTCAATTTATATAATTAAAAAATTGTTTGCTAAATTATATGACTTAAAGCTAACAGGTTCAAATTATTTTCAATTTATTTCTTATCCAATTTAAATTTATTTGAATCCAATCAAATCAATGATATAATTATGGGCTATATTACTTTTCTTGAACCTCTTTCATTTCCAATAATCGTCTATATAACGTTTTCATTAGGCTATGGTTAAGATTTGAATTTACAATAATAAAATTTCTTTTTTTGTCTAATCTTAAAATTTTGAAGAGAATTTTAATATTATAATTGAATCTATACTAAAATGAAATTCTAATATATAAAATTCAACACGGGTTTTGCACAAACAAAGAAAAGGAAAATTTACGTAAATCAACATGACAAAAGCATGCAAAAACATGCAAGAATAGAAATAAACTAATAAATTAATTTCCTACCTAGGTATATCACACCCTTCTGGCTGCCATCGCCAATTAAGATATTCCACATCTTTCCTTCCAGACCGCCGGCACCGGAATCCGGGATCAAGAAAAGGGCAGGTCTCATCGTAGGATTGAATTTTGTAAGTTTCATCCCTAACCCATTTTCCATGAGAATAATCACAAAGTGCAGAACTTTTGTTGTTTGGTTGTATAATTTGTGACCAGAAATCAAAACTAAAAAATTGGTGCTTAGGATCAAAAGGAACAATAATATCAAAAACAATGACTGAAGAGACTATAATAACAAAAATTGAAATTGCAAGAATAACTAATTCTCTTTTTATTTTAATGGGGAAAGATAAAAAATAATGATTATGATCCATAAGAAGAGCAAGAAACAATGGCTTGAAGAGGCCTTTGGGAGAGAGAAATAATTGTATTTGTGGCTGTTATTTGTCCTAAAATTACAGTATTTGAGTTTTAATCAATTTAGGATTGTGGATTGGATTTGCTAAATATAGGCATTTTAATTAATTAATAATTAATTATTTTTGTCCTGTTTTTACTTAGATTTGATGGTTTCATGTTGTCATTATCAAACGTTTTAAAGAAATTTCTGCTCTGGTTTTTTTTTTCTTTTTATATATATAATTTTGAAAATTATAAACTAAAAAGAAAAAAACAATTATGCACATTAAATATGAACGTTAAAATATGAATAAACCTTATAATAAAACACGCTTCAAAAAAAGACATTTAATTTTTTTTAAATTGAATTAAATGTCTACCTGAAATAAAAATCGTCACTAAATCATCCTTTGTAGAATTTTTATTATTTAAATAATAATAATAATTATTATTATTATTATTATTATATTTTACGCTGTGTTTGAATTATTCCTAATTGGTTGAAGCAAATAATTCCTGTTTGGAACACGACAGCGTTTTAAGTGTTGTATTTCTCGCCGGGACTTCAATATTGGAGTAATGACTGTTAATCAGAAGTTTCATCGGATAGTTGGAGAGGCATGAAATCTCCGACCAAGTGTTCATAGTAAACAAAGAGAGCGCAAAATGAAGCTGCGGGTGGTAAGCAGAAAGGTGTACGATTACATTCGATACGATCTGAAAGAAATAGCGTTTCCTTCGTCATTGCCAGATCCTCCTCATCTCAAAAAGCGCCGCAAATTGACTTGGCATGAGCGTTTTCTAGTATGTTTAAGCTATAATTTGATTTCCTTTTAGTGTTTTACATTTGGGTTTTAGTGGGTATTTGGGATTTTTCCTTCTTTTCATGGGAAGTAGTTAATTGTACTTCAGGTATTGAAGGAGGCCTCGAGGCTTTATGCGGCGAGCTGGGTACGGGATAGTGGTCCTGATCTTCGGCCAAATGATTATAAGAAGAATGATGAAGCAAGTGAAGATAAACCCAGTGGGGCAAAGAGCAGTTCAGCTGAAGACAAAGAGCCCTCGGTGTTGGAAGATCTTGGTAAGAAACCTAAATCCTGTCGCTTGACTAAAGTGTTGGACGAATTTTATTGGCAGTCCTTGAAGTAGCTTAATTTTGAATGCTTTAACTTTTTTTTTTCTGGTGGAATTGTGAAAGAAAGAAAGCTGTTAGCATGATTTTCATTTTCATGGAACTTTTGCAAATGCGTTGTCCTGTACCGTAATTTACATTGATAAGAGTTTCTTTCTTCAGCACCATTAACATAATCGTGCTTTGAGGTGGCTAAGGTGGCTGAGGTGGTAATTATGTTCCTTCTTATTTGAGGGTGGTTTTGGAGCTCTGATTTTAAAATGCATTGACATTAATAGATGCTATGCTTTGCCCTGGTTCATACTAGTGCTGAAGGACGTGGAGCTGGAATTCGTAAAATTATTAGATGGATTAGACAAGACAATATGCTTTCTTTCCTAAAGTGATGGAAACTTTCTTCGCATCACTAATTGTTTGTCTTTTTTAATTTTGGTAAAATAATTTTGATTATATATTAACTATGATGCTATCTTGTGATTATGGAGGTGGAGTTAGGTTTTGAAAGGTCATATGATGAATGTATCTTGATGAATGTGTCTTGAACGAGTATTTATATTGAGCTTAAGTTGGTGATCATGTTTGATTTGTTTAGTTAGTGGCTGAGCTCAAACAAGTATTTTAATAAGTTGAACTCAATGTGAGCTCAAGTAGCTTGAATCATTTTACAACCCTGAATGAACTGTTCTGAAAAGTCATTCACATATAACCTTTCTCTTTTTCATTCATAATATATGTCTATTTAGCTGTTTAAACATATGGTCTAGCTTGTAGCTAATGTGATAGTCTAATATTAAATTTTCTTCATTTCTCTTGGCCTTTGAGATTGTTCATTTTGAAATAAGGTGCTTTGGCTGCAAGGGGAGCCACTTTTCTGGATACTCTCTAGTTGATATACTTTTTAAGTTGAGCAACTATTTGGGCAGTTGAGTTAGTGAGGTTTGCTTCTGCCTTCTCAGTTCAGCCTCACTGTGATTGTAATTATACTAATTATAAATCATGCCTCACGCTTGTCTTTTGAATAAAAGCTACTGATTCTTAAAAGAACCTAAAATGGCAGATTATTTGCTACATACCACAGAAAAATTGTGTTTTTAGGAAACTCACTGTGCAAAAAATTTTAGAATTCTGATGAATAATATTAATAATTATGAGTAAGGGTCAATTTGGCCCTGAATTTTTAACAATGTCCAATGGAACCAAAGTGACACAACTTTTTATCTTATGGTCAAATTAACCTCATTTTTTGATAATAAATTTGAAAAGATAAAAATTTAATTCTTAACATTAACTACCTTCTCATCATTGTCCTCTTACTTAAACATCCTTTCAAAAGAAAACAGCAAATCATGCACTCTCAAGGACCTGGGCCTGCAGAAAATGCTCTTTCTTATCTGCCTCAGTACCCAACCATTTACTTCAGTAGCTACTTCTTGGGGACTGGGGAATTCATTTTCCAATGATTTGGAAATGAGTGAATAGTAACCTAAGATGCTTAATTGCAGTTATAAATAATGATGAAGACTTGTTTTATAGAGTTAGATTTAAGACAAGAAATATTGAGTTGAGATTAAGAGTCTAGGATGGAGGTTGTGGTTGGTGTGCATTTGTTTTCATGTGCGATAAGTAAAATTGCTAATTTGCTTTGGTAGGGATGGCAATGGGTGGGAATCCCTGTTTTCCATAGAGATATGCCCCCGAACATGGCCAGGAATGTTTGCTTTTTTATCCCAAGGGACAAACCCCCTATCCTGTCCCAATGAGAACCCAATTTGTTTAATATATGCATTTCTCATTTATATTTAGTAAGTTCAATAGAGTGTGTGTCTGTGCGTGTTGACATATATGTATAATTTTATATAATTAAAATTGAAAATATACAACATTGAGAGGAGGAACAGGCAGTTAAAATTGGAGTCTGGAATTGGGTTGGGTTAATTTTTTTTTTCCCAACTACTAGAGAAGTGACTCTTGGATTTGTCAGTCCCTCATGATTGGATGTGCTTCTTGATTTTCTATTTTGAGTTTTTCAACTTATGGATTTTGATTTCGGTGATTTTTATTCATGGGTTTATTCTAATTTTTTACATTAAAAGATAAAAATAATAATGTTTTTGTTTAAATTTTTACCAAAAACTTGTCTTAATTAGGACTAAAAGTTACAATGGCCAAAATTTTAAGGTTTAATTAACCTATATTCCCATATTTTTACTTTAAACTCCTCTTCCTCCTTATACTACAATGAAAGATGAATTCTCTTTTCTGTTATAATCTATCTTTATTTCTTTCTGTGAACTTGTGGTTTCCTGCATTAAATTCTGACATTCAATATTCTTTCCTATTGCAAATTAAATAAATAGCGGTGGCTGCAAGGGGAGGAATGGAAACATTGAGGCCTGCTTTGCAGCGGGTGTACATGACAAGAGCTTCAGCATATAGAGATGCTCTCAAAAGTTTTATAGAAGGATATCAAGAAGGTATCCAGCAAGTAATGGAGAAGGAGGAATCTAAATCTCAACACGAGGATGATAAAGCCAAGAAGTCGACTTGACTGCTTGTTACCCTAGTGAGGCATTGGAGAGTTCTCTTTCACACACAAGAATTGGTCTTTCTCAATTGTGACAAGTTACTTCCGTCGCAAAAAGAATGTAAAAAGCTAGTAATATGCTTTATAGTCATACAATATGTACATTAAGCCAAGTCTTGAAACTATGATACACTGGAAAACATTTTGTACGTATAATTTCTTTATGGAGAAGAACCAACAGATAGCAGTGAAGTTTTTCAATACATTGATATGGACTCATCTCATCCTATCGTTTAGGCCTTATTGATATTTGTTGTTCTAGTTTTAAGTTTTCTAACACTAATTTTGTTTTCTTTTGTCTAAATGTAATGAATGCTTTAATTATTGTTTATTTGTGTATAAACTAAATCAATTAATGTGGTTGGGATGTGTATGGGAATGGGAGTCTCTTTCATTGAATTGAGTTTCTGTATACACGAAGTCAATGTGCAATATCAGTGTTGCGTGATAATTTCTGGCAGGTGTTCCATGGCAATAGGTTTTATGCAAAATTATCTTGGCTTTCACGTCTAGTGAACACAAACAGCAGGATTTTTGTTTCAAAACTAAAGCTTGTGAAAACGTCTTAACTTTGTTAAAGGGAACTAAATGTAAGTCTTACTGTTAGTTCTTTTTGCTCTTTCTACTTCAGTTCCTCTTTTTTTATATCCTTTCTGGTGATGCTTTCTCTGCTGAGCTGTCTAAAACTTCTCATCAGACTGCTTAACAAATTGTTACTTGTCATTATTTGAAAGTATACTGAATCAGTATGCATCCATATAGAACTATTGTCATTATGTTTTGCAGGGTGGCTTTTTTCATCAGTTTGATTCAGGTGATCTTGCTGCTGCGAGGGTGATCCCTGAGCACTTTTTGCTGCTGTGAAGAAGAGTTAATTGCTGTTACAAACTTTGAAGTGAAAGGCAATTATATTTCAGATACAACTAGATCTGGCAGCTGATCATTTCATAGAAAACTTGTATGTGGCAGACACATTGGCTCATGAGACTCAAGGGTGATAATATATTAATTGCAACGTATGATTGGAGAAAGAGGATCGATTATGACTAGCATAATGTGGAAAACTGAATGGACCATACAGTTTAGAAATTGGCTCTTATCACACTTTTGGTAAATTGCACAGTGATACCTTTTAATGAAGGTTGCTTTTTTTATCATAAGGGAAACTAATTGAGGTATAATTTTCTTTTACTGTTTTAGAGCAGAGTTTAGTGTCACTGGGAAACTGTTTGTGGGCTTATTTATTAAGTGATATAGTTAGTGGGGTTTCCAAATCCCACTTGCTGCTTGGCGACTGGTTTTGCTGGAGTCTTTTCAAGCACTTGGCCCTTTGCTTTAAGTCTTCTCAGGGATATGATATATTGTGATTGGTAATCCTATTCCATGACCAACAACTGATATATTTGTGCCTGTCAGTGAGTGAGCCTTGGGAACAAGAAATTGATATGTTCCTTATCTTGCAGATTATACACATCTTTCCTAGTACGAGATGAAATATTCTTTTCACAAACCAAGCAATTGTTTGAATGGTATTTTCTAGTGATTGCGGATTATCAGTTGATAAAGACATGCACAACTATAGAGGTCTTTTAAAATTTACAAGTATATTTTTCAATGTTCTATCTATACGGTTTTATGCTTTTCAGTATGTTTTTAGATTATACCATATCAACATCATTGCTTGTTTAATTCCTTGGTATATAATATAGTCCTTCAGGTTTTTTCTTTTTTCCTTGGCAGGTGCCGAAGTGAGTCTCAGATAAATTTGAGGTTGACCCAATACTCCTAAAGCAAAAGGCTTGATAAGAAAGGCCAAGTGGGATGAAGAAATACTCACATGGCGTTTCAATATTTTTACTAGACTTGGTCATGCATGATTGAAATTATTCTAATGGGACAAATGCATTATACAGGAACAAGTCCCTTCATTCTTTTGATTGGTCATTGCCTTTTTGCGAGAGTGATAACAACACAAATTTAGGGACCCTCCCACTTGCAAAGCACTAAACATTGGAGAGCTGCACTAGCAGAGGTCAATTGTATCTCTTGTGTCTGAATCTTTTTGGGCCCTGATAATCACTTGGGCACTGTTTCTGATCATTCATTCAGGTAATGCACATATATCGCTAGTCTTTTGTTATTGAATTTAATGCTCAATTATATCAATCTGTTTAGTTGATTTGCAAGTTGATGTGAAAATATGTGGTCAAAAGTTAGAAGGCTCTGCTCTGTGGTCCTGTTTAGAGTGATCTGTTGTCTAAGCTTGCTTTTAACTCGTTAAAGCTAATTTCTAATTGGTGGACTGCAATATTTGATGCTCCTTTGCTCAAGTCTTTTATAAGCCACAGACCCACATTTGCATTAGGATGAGCAGTACATGTTGTTCTGAATTGACAATTGGCATTTGCTGTTTACTTTTATGACACCATTTTCAGCCTTTGATAGCATGTTCTTAATTTTGTTACACTGTAATTGAATGTGTTGCTGATTAGGATGTTTGGAAATGGATCCTAAATCATTTGCCAGATAGTGCTCAGTTTGTCTTTAGATAGGCTTGCTCAACTTGTCTCTAGATGGGGTATCTTTTCTTGGAGAAAAGCTTAAAATGTTGAATTTCTAGGGATTAGATAAAATATATATTTGATAGACTAATCACCAGATCGTAAAGATGAATCTGGAAGTGGTTTTGAACCTGATGATAGTTGATTTCTAAGACTTTTGGAGGCAGTTTTTTTTATATATATTCTATAAGCCTTAAGATTTGAGGAGATGATGAACTAATAAAGTATTTTTTTCTGTTTGAAAGATAATTTCGTCTAAGTTTTAGTGTTTTTCTAAATAAAGGAATTTTGATTCTTGATTGTCTGATATTCAATTATGAATGAACAAAGATTTCAAGAAGGCTTCCACTGAGTACACAACTACATGAAGTCAACTATATGCAGTATGTTTGCTGGGGTAATACTGTTGTGATGTTTCTGATCCAATGATTTCTTTAATGAGATCAAGTCCTCAGTTACTAGAAACTATTCTGAAATGAATAGGAGCAACTTATTATAGTCTTGAACACTCTTGCAAAGTTCCAAATTATATCGGGATAATCATATTTCAAACTTGACATTGCTCTTAAAAATCAGTTTATGCTTTCCATTTCTGCTTTATTCAAGGACCTTTTTCTGTACCAGCAAATTGTCTTAGTGTTTGGCCAAAGAGAAAACTGTGGGCTTTGTGTTGTATGTTTTGGAATTTGGAATTGAGTTTACCTGGTGCTAATCTTTTTTGTTAGATTGTAAATTTCCTTCTTTTTTTTTAAAGATTAATGGGTTACAACTGGAAAAATGTGATGAAAAAGAAACTTAAAGAAAAACTATGAAGCATTCTTACATTTGTAAGATTTGCAAATAATATTTGAATAGGATAGGCATAATCACAAGAAAATTCTTTAAAATATTGCATTTTATTAGTTTAATTTAAATTATTTTTTTGACGTCAATTTTATCTACTACATAGTATGTCAGTGGCAGAACTATAAATTTACCGAGGGGGTCGTCGTGGATGGCGGTGGTCGGCGGTGCTGCGGCTGGGCCTGGGTGGGTGGGTGCTGCTGGCAGTGGCTGTGTCTTTTTGGTTGGGGAGAAAACAGACTGAGACTGGGAGAGGAAAGAACTGAAGAAGGAGAACTTTTTATTTTTTGAACCGGCCCAAGCGACGATTTATTTTTTTTTAAGTAAACTCCTGGCGAAACGGCGCCGTTTCGCCAGGAGTTTATTTATAAAAAAAAAATTTATTTGCAGCGAGGGGTTCGTCTACCCCTCTCTTCGTTAAAACTCTGAAACTCAGCGGAGGCTGAATTTCAGAGCACGCCTAACTCTTCCACGCCTCCCTTCTTCTGGCCGCCGGTGAGGGGGATCATGTGACCCTATACGACTCTATAATAGTTCCGCCCCTGTAGTATGTTAAAGAGGATAGAACTGACATTAAAAAAAAAACTGTGACTTTTGTTCTAATCCTAAGAAGAATATATAAAATAGCTGCAGGGAGGAAGAGAGAAAGTAACTAATATTTAACCCTTAGCATTGAAAAATTATCTTTGATTTTACTTTGGACTAACAATAAAATTACAATTACATGAAAGAGTAATATATCTAGAAAGAAACAAAATAAAATAAAACAACACGTAAGAGTAAAGATAAAAGAAATAATAGAGATAGAAGGTGAGGTATGGGAGTCGTTAATGCTACTGGGCTGTCACTTATCAATTCAAGACCCACCATCACCACTACACCATACCATACGCCATACCCTTACCCTTGCCTTTCCCATTACTATGAAATAAGAGAGTGAAATGTTTTAGGGCAGAATCTCAACAGTGACCCAAATAGATTCCAAATTTTACTTAATACATTTTCCTATTTGGTATTTTCTTACGTCATAATCATTATTAGTCCCTTTCTTTGAGACCCATTTCCCATTCCCCACTCCCCACTATTTCTCCATTTTGCTTCCCTGCCTACTTGAACTTTGCACCTGATATTCTGGGATTTTCCTCCTCTTTTTTTTTAAGCTTTTAATACATAAATATATAAATTTACAGTTTAAAAAAAACTACTAAAATCTGGTTATAAATACATATTGGATAATAATTTCATAATTAATTTTCTCGACCATATGCTAATACATTAAATCCCAAAATTTAAACTAATAAGATAGGAAGTAAGCTTAATAAATAAATAAATAAATATTATTGTTATTATTATTATTGAAGAAATAGTAGGGAAAAATCATATTTGACTTTGATTGGAGGAGATGGTATAAAGTGAGGATGAGTAATGTGCTCAATTAAGTCACATCCCACAGATCTTATCCTCGGCTATTTCTCATCTGCTTCCCATCTCGCGAGAAACTCGTATCCTGTTACCATCATATAAAATTCTCATTAGATAATCAGATTAATTACTTAATTTTTCATTTCTGAATTTTTTTTTTTAAAAAAAATTGTATATAAATACATAGACATGTGCGGTGCCTAACTATCATGTGTGTCAATGAATCTTGTTGACCATCAATTTTTCTTTTTTATTTTATTATTAAATTATTAATTATTATTATTATTATTGTTGTTGTTGGTTTGCTAAATAATTGGCAATGTCTAGTTCACATTACTTTTCATTCATTCATCTAAAATGGGCAAATAATTTAGCACCAAAAACAAATTCTATAATTTTTTTAAATAATTTATTATTTTTTATTACAAAAACTAATAATATTTATTATCAACAAATATTATTATGAACTTAGCATCAAAGAGATCGGAATTATTTAGATTAAAAAAAACTTTTTAAAATAATAATAATAATAATAATAATAATAAAGAAGAGAGACAAAAATACTATCTTTTCAAGGAGCAGAGACAGGAGGGTTGAATCTAAAGACTACAAAGATAATGTTTTTTTTTTTAACTGTTAAAAAGATGATGTTTTCAACTTTAGAAACAGAGACAATTCAACATTTAATTAATTTATTAATAACTTTTGTTTAATTTGGCTTGCTAGGTTTACGTTGCCTGCCTTGACTAAACTCTACCTTCAAAATACCCTAATAATATGATTACAATTGAGTTAATTGTAATATATATATATATATAGTAAAGAAATAAAATAAAAGGCTGGAAGGAGACTATTTAGGTCATTAACTTCACCTAATTTTACTTTTTTATATTAAAAACTTTTTGAAAAGACAAATATAAAAATTTATGTCTGGTTTTTAACAAATCAAAAGATAAGACGCCTCGTTATTATTATAAGTTTATTATAAGTGTAATTATCCAACTACATTTATTATATTTATATATGATACATTTAGAAAAATAATCGGACTAATAGAATTTGAACATGTGCTTAGGGTTGGCCTACTTTTATGCTTTTACTAATCGATATTTTCTTCATTATTAATATATATTTCTCTTTATAAGAAACAATAGAATCAAAAGCAAACTATGCATGTAAAGAAACAGCTTAAAACTCACTTCCCTTTTAAGCTAATATTATATATATATATATATATGTATTATATTAGGAAAAAGTATATAGCGTACCATGTGGCTGTGAGTATTATTTGAAGATGATGAATAACTAGTAGAGTGATGAAAGCTGTAGAAGTGTTGTTGGGTTGGACCCTGCTGGCTCGATAAAGATGAACCATCTGGTGTTGATGGCTCCAACTCTTGGTCAAGCTGGCATTCCATATTCACACCAAATAGCCTTAACCTCTTTGAGTTTCCTAATTGTGTTATTTGGTTCTGCCCACCTCCTGACCCTAAAATCAGCATTGCAAAAACATATATAGTTAATTTTTAATAGACTAATTTTTAGTAATCGAATATGCTTGTTTCATAATACAAATAATGTTATTCAAAACCCTTTTTTAAATTCGAGATTGCAGCTTAAAATCAAATGAAAACAAACAATACCATTCATTGAAAAGGGAATTAACAAAG
Source organism: Garcia nutans (assembly GCA_947685225.1). Classification (NCBI taxonomy): domain Eukaryota; kingdom Viridiplantae; phylum Streptophyta; class Magnoliopsida; order Malpighiales; family Euphorbiaceae; genus Garcia; species Garcia nutans. The sequence continues at coordinate 3,386,100 of CANTUV010000060.1, forward strand.
AAAAATGCAAATAAAGTTCTTTTTTAATCTTAATTTCTGGTAAGAAATTGAATAATCAATATATTTTTTTCATTTATCATGTACAAAAAACTAAAGGGGAGAGAGAGAGAGTTTTCACGCGCTAAAAAATAATAAGATATTAAAAATTGTTGTTGGCCCTAAAATACTGAAGACAGCCTCTGTAAAAAACCAGAATCCAACCACATCCCTCCAAACTAATTGGAAAGTGTTTCTCACGCACTTTAATGCTCGTATCCCATGATCAAAACCTCAAATTATGTTAAAAAATAAATAATTATTAATTATTAATAAATAAATAAATAAATGTTGTTATTATTCAAATAATAATTAACAATAATAATAATATAGTAATAATATACCTGCAAGAAGACACTCGGGTTGATATGCGACAGTGGAAGTAACATTGGCCCCATGGCCATGCTGATAAGCTTGGTGTCCAGGTGAAGAAGAAGAAGAAGAATACAATCCTCTACTCCACACCCCACCACTACTACCCTGCACCATCATCATCCCACCACTGTTACTATCATCTCCTCTTCTTCTCCACCCTATAAACAACCTTTCACCGTCGTCGGCACCGGCACGATGCCGTTCAAACAAAACGACGTCGCCTGCATCAAGTTGCTTCTCTTTCACATATCTACTCCACCCTTTCGTCAACACATAACTTTGACTGCTATTCCAATACGAATACCGAAATCGCCAACACTTCCCTAACTCGTCCTCGAAACTCAATAACAGACCTTTATCAACTGAGTCAGCTCCGAATGGAAAGTACTTCTCCGCATGTTGTTTTGGTATTACTAACCGGTTTAACTTTCCCACATCACTGGGTGTTAGAGGTTTTTTGAACATGAATTCCTTAACCACTGCTGCTTCACAATTTTCTTCTTCTTGTTGTTGCTGCTGATGCAAAGATTGTTGTGAATCAGTGTCTTGTAATAATTCATCCGCGTCGTCCTCAAGATTGTTGAGATTGAAATTTAGAGTTGGGTTTTGGGTGGTCGTAGAAAACATTGGGTGGTGTTGGTGATAAAGATTGGGAGGCCAAGAAAATTTGGGATTTGAAATGAAGGGGTTGTTTGGATTTTTAGAAGAAGAGGGGTTTGGGTTAGGTTCCATGATAAGGTGGTGGTGGTGGTGGTAAGGGTGGTGGCGTTGAGAAGGTGATGGCGGTGGTGGTGGTGGCCACCAGAGTGTTTCTGGAAGGTCTGAAGAGAAGTGATTTATGGGCATTTTAGAGGGGAGATTGCGGGCTGGTAGAGGCGTGATGATTATGGGTTTTGATGTGGAAACTGTGGGAACTATTGATGTTAGCCACGGCAGGATATGACAATCAGAGAGAGCGAGACAGAGAGAGAGAGAGAAGAGTGAGATTGTACGTCAGTACAAAAGTACTTTAAGGTTTTGCGTGATGAAAATATTTTTCAATCATTGTTTTCAGTGTAATTTGGTAGTGTTTATATATTTGTAATCCCCCTCTCCTTTTTATTTTCCTTTCTTGCTTTTATTTTTCTTCTTACAAAACAATTTTTTTTTAAAAAAAAATGTGTATTATTTTAAAATTTTAATTTGAGATTATTTAAATATTTTTTACATATTTTAAATATAAAAATGTCAACACAATTCAATAATCTTTTAAGTTACTTAATTACTTAAAATTTATATCATGTAAACATTGAGAATGAAAGAAAGTTTAGTTATAAAAAAGTGTAAGAGAGAATAGGGACTCTAACCAACCAGCATTCTAAGGATTTTTTTGGGTAATAATTTACCATGGTTTTACATATTTGGATAATAGTTTATCATGGTTTCATCATATATAGTATTGGTTAGTTTTTATTTATTTTGATTTTGATTTTTATAGTATATATAGTTTCTTATGTGGTAATCTATAGTTTGAAAACCATAAAGTTTAATGAGTTTTTATTAAAACAAACAATTTGGTGATTTTTTATTTTAAAATTTTATTTTTTAAAAATATGCTAAATAGATTTTTTAAATACTAAATATGTCCTTGTAATTTATTTTTCATTTTTATAATCTATTAAAATTTTATAAAATACCATCAAATCAAATAAAAAAAATTATTTAATCCTATATGATACCATTCATTATCAAAATACACTAGTACAATCCAAACAATTCTTAAAGTAGTTTCTTTTTAGTTTGGTTACCTGAGTACCGTATGCCATATGCTATTGAGTCTAGCTATCACACAATGAGTTGGTCCATTAACCCCGCTGAATTTATTAAAAAAAAAAATTTTATATTTTTTATATATATATTTTTTAAAATAGACTCTATTAAAATATTTAAATTAATCCCACTAAAAAAAGATTAATTACATAAACTGGTCTCTGGTATTTTATTTGTCTTATTAAAATTTTAAATTTCATTTTATAAAGATAAAATTCTTAAATTTTTAATTTTATTCCAATAAAATTTTTAGACTATTTTCAAGCAATAAGAATATGATGTAACAATCATATATTGCTATATGATAAAAAGAATTCAATTTCAACTCCGTTATCATTTATATATTTTTTAATCAATCTAAAATTATATTTTTAATAGATTTAAAATTATTTATTTTATCTTTAATTTCTCGTATATAGATATAAAATAAGATGAAACTAAATTTTTTTAATTTTTTTTACCACATGACGATATCTTATTATCATATTATATTTTGGTTGACATTAATTGTTGGTCTCAGAGATTTTATTGGAATAAAACCAAAAATTAAAAGATTGAAGTTTATGAATTTTAATGAGATAAATATAAAAAGTAGGGACTATTAATATAATTAACTCCTAAAAAAATAGCTTAACTTTTGATCAATAATTTAAAATTCAAAGCTCAAATTTACCCAATAAAAATAAGCTCAAAATTAACCAATAATTTACAACTAAAATAATAATAATAATTTACAGCTTGAAAAAAAATAAAAAGCTCTACTGAAAGTGAAATGGAAAAAGGAAAATAATTGGCTCTTACTAATAATTGGCATATTAAAATATGAAATGTGATATTTATTATAAATTTTTTACTTTGATTGGATAAAAGGTATATAATTTTTTTTTATTTTGAATATTTTTCTATATATTATGATCAAATATTAAAATAAATTTTTATTATTTTATCTTAAATAAGTATTTTTTTATAGAACTAATTTTGATTCCAATCAGTGTAATTTTTGGCTACGCCACTTAGTCTACTAATTATGTTTATCTTATGAAAAAAAATAAGAAGAAGAAGAAGAAACAAGAGATATAGATTATATATAAAGGTAAAATTTAAGTATACTATAAGTTTTTTAAAAAAATAGAAAGAATACTGTGTAATTGGAAACAAGAAACAGCCTATGTTATGGCTAACAATTCAAATGGTGGGGATCCAAACACCTGGTCCTCAAATGTCATTGTAAGCTGTGTATTCCCGTCCATCCAACGGCTGCCCTTGCACTTTGTTTCTGCACATCTTCAGTCATTCAGCACATGTTATACTTCCCTTTCACTGACTACTACAAGTATATTTTCTCTTCCTTTTTTTTTTTTTAAGTTTTTTTAACACTTCATTTGTCTCTTCTGGGTAAATTATCCTGTTAATATTAATCTCACAAAAATAAGGTAATTTAATTATTTAAATAATAACAGTAATAGTTATTTGAATCTACTATATTATTTGAGTTGCTGTTAATATATAAAACAAAATTGCAGTGAAAATATTGATTAAATATCATTGGAAATCACTTTTTAAAAAATTGATGTTATTATAATATTCTAAAATAATTAAATAACAAATTGAAATTGCTTTTTTTTTCAACTCTATTTGAATTGAAAATTTTTAAAATATATATTTTCGATTTTAATTCAAATGTTCACAAATAAATTAATAATATGAACAAAAGTGATATTTTTTAAAAAATTATTTCCCCTAAAATTATCACTTTTACCAAAAAAAATCAATCTAAAATTATTACTTTATACAATTAAAAAAAATTAATTAGTTACTATAAAAAATATAAAAATATGATCTAACTAGTTTTTAATATTGACTCACCCAAAAAATTCAATATAAAAGATTTAATAATTTTTTTAATTATACTTATATTATTAATAAATTAATTAATAAAATAATAGCTTAATAATTTTAATATTAATTCATAAATAAAATTTATTTTAATTTATTCAAAATAATTTTATATAATATTTAAAAATTTTAATAATTTTTTTAATATGTATACATAAACTATGATTTTAAAACAGTCTGGGGTATTTTACCTGAATGGGGATTTTATTAATAGGTCATACCAATAAAAAACAAAATGAATTTGAGTAACATTTTAAAGAAATTAATTAATTAGATATTAAGGAGTGGTCCTTATACGGGACGTTCCACTTCAAATTTGGGTGAGACAGAGTAGAAAAGAGACTAGTAATTGGTCACGTGCAGGACAGCATTATTGAAGTGTGGCCATTCCTTTTTTTTTAAAAGAAAAAAAAAATAAAAATTGAAAGATGAAACCCTTATTTCACCTTTCCAATGAGCAGAGATAAGATTTGCCCAATTGAGGGAATAGACCTTTTATTATTATTATTATTATTATTATTATTATTATTATTATTATTATTATTATTATTATTATTATTATTAGGATCGTTCGTGTTTAAATCCTCTCCTTACATGCACAACTATATATACTAAAAATAGCTTCTGGTTTTCTTCATCGCATTTTAATTCTTTAGGTTTAAATTTTGTTTCACATATCATTAAATCTATTAGAAGTTGTTAATCAATTTATTAATTTCATATTATTCGATGACGAGACTAATGTTCAAATTTGAATTATGCAATGATCGGTTCTTCTACTTGCAAGATAAAAAAAGTGATTAGACTCTAATTGAAAAATTCTGATATTTAAGTCAGTATTCGATTTATCTATCAAATATAAGAGTTTAGAGAGAGAAAAAAATTTTACCTGTAAGAATCCACCTTTATTTATTATTGAAGGGTAGGGGACAAATTCTGCATGTATGAGTAAATTTTTTGAACGTATCAGTGTCGTATCCTACTGTATTAGAGATTGATCTGCTGAATATTAAGAGTTTGATATTCAAGAAAAAGGTCAGAACCGAGGCTCAATCTTTGAAAAGTGCTCGGTCACTGTGTGGCAAAAGTGCCTAGTTTAGCCTACTAGTTCAAGAAAATGAGGCCGAGCTCGGGAAAAAAATAGAGGGTAGTATCATTATATATGTGAAATTTATTATTAAATTATTATGAATTTATTATAAATTTATTATACATCAAATCTAGATATAATAATTTTTATAGATTTATTATGAGATTATTGTAAATTTATTATACATTTTTATAAATGACAAAAAAAATAATAATAAAAATTTTGAAAAAATCTAAAAAGAAATGTAATTTTCTCAAAAAAAAATTGTAAGGGTAATATAAAAAAATTTAAAAATTTTAGTATTGTTATTATATATATAGTAAAATATTTATTTATTTATTTATAAATGGATATAATAATATAGGAACAACAAATAAAATTTTAGAAAATTTACAAGAAAAAAATTATGAAATATATATGTAATAACAAAATTCCAAAAATTTGGAGGGGCTAAATGTATAATTTTTTAATTTTTAAAAAGTGCATAACATAAATATAAATTTTAAAAATTTAAAGTAATAAAATTAATATATTTTTAAAAATATATAGATACAAATATTAATGTGTCAATTTTGATATTAACTTTTTATCGCTTTTTTAAATTTATACAATTTAATTATATTATTATTATTATTATGAAACTAGCAATTATATTATTTTATTCGTAGCACTAAAATCATTACTTTCAGTAATTATATTAATTTTTTTTTTAGTATATAAAATGAAAAATCATAAAAAATTTAAATTTTTTCTGTAAAAGTGATAATTTTAGGAAGTATAATTTATCAAATCATGGTAAATTATAAAATAAAGATCTTAGTTTCTCATTGCACCTGGATTTTTCCATTCCAAGTTCAACTTCCCTTGCCCTATACATAACATTATTGAGAGGTGACTCCGCTAAAAGGTTATTGTAGAATTAGGGATTCAAATTTGGGAATTTTGGTTGATTTAGGGATTTTGATTTAATTTAATTTTACTGGAGCTTATTGTTGGAGATTTGCCAAAACGCAACGCTTTAAGCGAAATGCTGTGTATTTATTTTTTTTTTTAACTTCTTACATGTAAACACCGCATAGGGAAAAAATAATTTTTAATTTCCACATCAGCAATTTTAACAATATTACTAAAGTATCATAAAAGTGTGAAACCATATGATATATATATATATATATATGTGGTTTAGTAAAAAACTAATGGAGAAACACAAATTACTTCTCATAGGCATAATTCTTAGTTTGTCTATTAATGTTAATATTTACATTCCACCATATATATTCTTTTAAAACTATATATTTCGATATACTTTTATATTCTAAATTATTTAATTATATATTCAATTTTATGTAATGAGAATTATTTTTTTATATATTAGGTTTCAAAAGGACTAAAAGTAGGTCTGGTTACGAGCCAGGTTGCATATTTCAATTAGTATAAAAAATGACGGATTAGTTTATTAAATTTTTTTAAAAAAATTTAGTATTTTTAAAATGCAAGCCCAACCATGATCAACGATAATATTGTATTATTATTATTTTAAAAGGAAGAAACAATAATATTTTTTCAAGTTAGATTTATGTCTTATATATATATATATATATATATATATCTAATGCATATATACAAACAAAGATGCTTCTGTCATTGGATGTTAAAATTTTTTTTTCTGTTGTTTTATTTGTACTTATCATCAATTGCATTCTTGCTTATCTTTAATTTTTTTTTCTGATTTAAAAATAAAAAACCTTATTTTTTAGAATAAAAAAATAAAAATTTAATGTGAATGAAATTCAAATTTTAATATGATGAAAAGGAAATATTGCATTAGTTATTTTTACTTCACTTCTGTGTGCATTTCTCTTAATTATTTGTTTTCTGGCGTTGATAAAACTTTTGTCTAAAGCACTAAAGTTGTATTTGGGATGTTTTTATAGTTTTAATTTTTTATTTTGGAAAAAAAATTGAAATCCATTCAGTGAAGGGCGGAACTTATATATTTCTATAATAGATTATTTATATGTATACATTAGATTAATCATCTTAAATTACATATATTTCTTTAAGATTAGTTTTTAAATATTAATTATTTTATAAATTTAAAATTAATTTTTAATTTATTATTTTGATAATATTATCAAGTATTATAAAAAATTATAATTATTGTTTAATTTAAAGTTTAATTTAATATTTGATGATTTGATTAATTATATTTTGAAATTCTATTATGAATTAGGATTTAGAGTTTTGATGATTAGATTAATAATTTTTAAATTTGATTATAAATTGAAATTTAAAATTTTGATAATTAGATTAATTGTTTTAGAATTTGATTATAAATTACAATTTGATATTGTAAAAAATATTCTATCACATAAATTTATAAAAATAATTAATTTTTTGAATAAATAAAAAATAATTAGTTTAAACACTTTTTTTAAAAATATTTTAAAAAATATCTCGACATTATTAAAAAATAATATATATTATATAATTTTTAAAGTAATATTAAAATATTAAAATAAAAATTATAAAAATTTAAATATCTAAATATTTAATAAGAAAATAAAATTGAATATGAATATTAATACCAACTATTATAGAAATAAAATTAAATATAAATTCGTCTTTAGATTTTTTTTTTTTAAATTGCTTTCCTCTGAATCATGGTTTCACCAATGCATTAAGTAATATTATTAAATTTCATTATTTTTCATAAAATAAAAATTATTTTTAAGCTAAATATAGAGAACTCATAAAATATGATTCCTAGTATTTTGATTATGAGAAAATATTTTATATCAATAAAATTATTGTTTTGATATAAGATATTTTATATTAATAAAATATTTTTCTTTATTGCAAAACTTAATTTTTGACATTTGTCTTGTTTAAAATTTTTGTTTTTATAATTAAAATTTTAATAATTATGATATAATTTTAAAAAATATAAATAGGTTTTAAAAAATTAAAAATAAATTTTTATTTAAAAAAATAAAAAAAAACTAAAAATCTACAACCTAAATAAACCCACTTTAAAATTTTTCATATTTAAATTATATAAATTTAATAATTTTATATTTATTTTGCAATATAGAGATTTGAAAGTTTAAACTATAAAATTAATATGCTCTTTTAATTTTTTTTTTAAATTTTATATACTTTATTTAATTAATATTCTTTTTGAAATCTATTTAATTAATATTCTATGAGTTTATTAAAAATTGAAAATAATATAATAAAAATGATGAAAATAATATATGTGTATAATTTTGAAAATATTAGTAATGGCATTGAAATATATTTTATTTTTTTAAATAAAATTAGATTTGCCCCAAACACAAAATTCTTGCTTAAATTTGACAAAGTTGTTTAAGAGAATCATTGACCGAAAAAAAAAAACACAAGTTGGGCAAGGAATCTGACATGTAATCTGGGGACAGTTTATGTGCACTAATTATGCTTAATTAATTAATTAGAAAATTTTCCACTTCAATACATCACTCTATCTATTCTCTAGATTTCTTCATTTTTTAATTAATTAAACTAAGAAATATCCCAAAAATAGTTCAAAAAAAAAGAAATATCCCAAAATAATTTATATGAATAATTTTTTTTTATTTAATTGATACCCTTTCTTTTCAAACAAAATTATTCTCTTCAATTCTTATATAACTATTAAAAAAAATAAATCCTTTAAATATTATTTAAAATTAGTTTAAATTAGCTAAAATATTTTTCATTAACTTATTAATATTAAAATTATTATAATGTTTTTTATTTATTAATTCATTAATAATAAATATATAATTAAAAATAATAATTAATTTTTCTTGATTATATATAAATAATAATTTTTGTGGATTTATTTTTTGCAAAACTGATAATAATTTTTGTGAGACAAAGATAATATTTTAATGAATATTTCAATTTTTTTTTATACTGTAATATTTCTTTGGAGACAAAATATGGTTGATATATTATTGAATTAATTCTAATTGACTATATTTAAATAAAAAATAAATAAATAAATAAATAAATAAAATGGATATTTACAATAGATTTGAAATGCTGACTAATATTAAAAGAGATACTGATTCATTTATATTATATTAAGTTCAATGTAGCAACAATTGAAATTTGGTTAGGTCCAAGAACAATGTACCATATAATCTCTGACTCTCTCTCTCTCTCTCTCTCTCTCTCTCTCTCTCTATATATATATATATATGTATATGGTTGGATATATATGCATCTTCATGTAACTTATAATATTTATTATTATTTATACGTACATAGCAACCAAATAATTATCAAATTGACTTCTATATATCACTATTTCTTTTAAGATTCTATATTAATTAATTGTTGCCATCTCTATAATATTCTATCCCACTATTATTATTATTATTATTATTAATCCTTTTCAGAAATATTTTATAAATTTTATAGATATTTAGTAATTAAATATTTATTAGATATATATATTTCTGGATATAGGGTATTAACTTTGATATGCTAAATATATATTAGATTTATACTTCTAAAAATCAGATATTTTTAAAATTAAAAATTAAAAAAAATATTAGATTTGTAACTGCAATCATACATATTACTAAGTATAATGCTATAATTAATTAATTAATGAAAAATATGATTCAAGTATATATATTTTTGTGGGAAACTTATGTTCTTACAGGATTTGTAAATTGGCAATAATTTGTAGTGAAATCTTTTTTTTTATTGATAAAGTGACAATTGTATTTGTAATTTTTTTTTGACAATTATATGTAGTGAAATCTTTATTTGTTGAAATTATATGTTTATAGTTTAATAAATATTCATATAGTCAGTAGAATTAATTAATTATGAGGTGTCATACACAAAAAAAAATGACAAATTTTAATCATACATAGGTTAGAAAACTGAGCTAAGCATTATTTATATATCACTTTGGGATTTGATTCCAATCGAGCAATGAAATTTCTAGGTGCCTCTCTGCCTTGTGAATTTGATTCTATTTTAGTATTTTGTGTTTCTTCTTGGAAATGGGATAAATTAAGGAACGCCTCTGATCAATGATTTTGTCTCAATTATATTTTCTAGTATCTACTTTCTTTTCTTTTTCTTAATTTTTCACAGTAATATTAACAACAATATATTAAATAAATAATTAAATATAATTCGGTATATGATGATTGAATTTTATCTCTGGACTTATTTATTTTTATTCCATAAATTTATTTATTTTTCGCTATTCAAGAGATGAATTAATTTCGTAGATTCACTGAAATACAGAAATCTTTTTTTATTAAAAAATATTGTAAAAATAAAAAAATAGACTACAAATCTAAAAGAAAATTTTTTAGATAAAATGATAACTATATTATAATAAACTAAATAACTATATTATAGAAATTCATTTTCTACTATAATAATAATAATAATAATAATAATAATAATAATAATAATAATAATAATAATAATAATAAAGATAAGGAGATTTTCTCATTGTGATAAAACAAAAAGACACAGCTACGTATCCACATTGTTTTTTGCTTCTTTTTTTTAATAATGGTGAAATTCAAGTTTAAAATTCTTTTACGAAAAATCCAAAATTTTACTATTATTGTTGGATTATTTCTTTAAATACAATTATTCTATCTCTTATGGTAAAGACTCTCATTCCAGCCTCCTTCACTACTTATAGTTTTTCCTTTTTATTGTATTTTGATGTATGTAAAAGGATATCATAAGCATTTTATCAATATGTTAATAATTAACTATTTATTTATAACAAAATAATTGATTAATTAAAATTTTAAATGTCGGCCCTTTTCATTCTTAAAAATAATAAATACAAAAATAGTATAAATAAAATTTTAATTCAATAATTAGTTAGTTATATGTAAATATATTAAAATGGATAGAATAATGGGGCAATTAAAAAAAATATGAATGAAGGTAACTTCTATTAAAAATAAAATAAAAGAATATAGTTTAAAGTGATTTGAATATGTGAAATGAAAATCTAATGATGTGTCTATCTGAAAAAATTAAACATATTAAGATATATATTGCTAAGATGGATAGAAATAGGCATAAATTAATATATATAAATAGTTTAAAATAAATATTAATGGTCTATATTTTTTTAAAAAATATAATTCATAATTATTTAGAGTAAAAAAAAGAAAATTTATATAATTGATTTTAATTAATTTTAAAATTAAAATTTAATTAAATTGAATTGAGGTGATTGATTAATTACAGTCACACATTAAATTAATTTATTAATTATAATCATAGTCTTTAAAATATAACATTTTCATGTTATCATCCTAAAATTTTAATTTATAATACAAAAACCCTCTAAATTTCTATTAAATTACTTAAATTAAATCATGCCAGTAAAATTTAGAATTATGCTATATAAATATTGGGAATCAGTGGTTGGAAATCTTAAATGTTAGCATTAATTAATTTTATTTACTAAAATAATTCCAATGGGACTTTCTTTAAAAATATCAGGACTCAAAGCATTGAAGTAGGGACACAATCTAGACGTTATGTTATATAATAATTTAAGTATTTGCATGTCTGGAATATATAATAAAGTAAATAAATAAATAAATTTGGATAAAAAAAAGTAAATAAATAAATAGAGACCAAGCTTTGGTGGGTCTAAATTTTCAGCAACTTTTGTTTTTTTATATGATGTCTATTCTACCAAATTAAATAATTAATGTTTTACTCTTTTATATTTTATATTATAATATAACATAAAATACAATATAATTTCATTTAATATGATCCACATGATTAATTAGATTCAGGAGATCTTGTGGATTTTTTTTATTAAAAATCTGATAGTGATATGAGTAATAACAAAGTGCACATGTAACATATTTTATTTTATTTTTTAGTTAAGACGTGGTGACATGCAGTCCAAGATTTTTCTTTGGAATATATCTATTTTTTAATTACATATTAAAATTTAAATATTCAATTTATTTTATTGTTATATAATAAAATTTATATTCAATATTCAATAACCGAATTATTTAACAAAATTAGTGTTTTACTGTTCAAAAAAAACAAAATTAGTATTTTTTTTTCCCTTAAATTTATACACATTCTCTGTAAAATTGAAAATTGAAAAGTGGGTGACATCATTGGTGGTGTAGTAGCATGTGTTTTGAGGAAGCATTTCTTGGAGGGATTATATTTGATAAGGAAAATTATGAATTTTTTTATAAGTTTTTTTCTGTCAATTTATTTATTGATTGATTAAAATTCTTGGAAATGTGAAATTTGTCAATTAATTTGATTGGCCTTTTCAACTTTATATGCAAATTCATTTGAGGAGTTATCCATTCTCCATGAATTATGGGACATTCTGTGTTTTTCCTCATATCGTAATTATTATTAATTAATATAGAAAAGACTTGTCTTTTTATTTTCTTAAATAAATTATCTATTTCATTTACAATGTCAAATCTAGCAGAAAAATTAAATTATATTAGAGAAATTACAGATATTTTCTTGATCCATCGAATATATATTTATTTTATGTATCTCGCCTCTTTTATTAGATGAAGCAGGATAAATTTTAAATATAAAAATAATTTTAATTTTTTATACTATCATGAATAAAAAATATAAAAATTTGAACTATGACAATTGAAAATAGATTAATTCAAAATATTATAATTTAAAGTTCGTTCATAAAATTTATAGCTTTAAAATTAAGGATGAATAAATATAAACTTTAACAAAATTTAGAAATAAAAGTATTTTTTTTTCTATTTGAATGTATAAAAGAATTCTTTAAAATGAATAGAAAATGAAATTGTCAAAATTCCAACCCTCGAACTTTTTGCATTCTAAAACAAAGATCACTTTTAAAAAATTAAAATCAAAGCAAGTAATTTTGAATTAACTAGTTTACCATAAGTTTTTAAACTAGGAATTAATTTATCTTGAACAAAATGCAAAAGAGACGAAATAATATAACAAATTTTATTGTATAGAAAGAACATGACATGAGACAGGATGAAGTAACCATAGTGTAGAAAAACCATTTTTTTACATAATCAAATAAAAGTCAAATAAACTAACAAAAATAACAATAAATAAAATTTAATTAACTAAAACATAATATTCCATTAGCGATACAATCTAAATAAAAAAAAAAGATAAAATTCAATTAATAAGAAAATGACAGGAGAATTTACAGTAATCATAACCTATATAGTACGAAAATGAAAGGATTAGTTACTAAAAAAATATAAAAAAAAGAAAGAATTAATAAAAATAGAAAATAAGAATATTTTTTATCTAAAATTTCACACAGAAAGGGAGATAAAAAGGTTTAAAAAATAGAGAAAATAAAGAAAAAAATGAAAAATTTTCAAAACAAATTTTTGGTAGAGGAAAATTACAGAAAAATTGAGTTTTATTAAATACAAAAAGTGTACTTAATAAGAGCCACTCACAGTTTAGATAAGAAACGAGAGGAAATTTGCTTCTATTCTTCAACAAATAAACTCCCGAATCAGGTATATATTTTATATAGTTTGACTATTATAATTTTAATTTTTTTATTGTAATTTCAATACATGTATGTGCTATCTCAAATGTATGAATATCCAAAGATGATGAAACTAATAAACAAAATAATTGCATGCACAAACCATAAATATACGCACATATCCTAAAATAACTATAGCCATCACAAATCTATATATTGATAAAAATGAAAAAAACAAATAAAAACAGTGTATATATATATATATATAGATTATACTAATACAAAAAAACTAAGTAAATATACTTAATAAAGAAATTAAAATCTAAAGCAAAAAAAGAATGTACATCAAAGGATTGGAAATTTAGCAAAGAAAATAAAAAATAAGAAAATGTATATATCTCATTTAATCACATTTAATGTAATATAGCCAATACCAATGGTGTTTTTAATAATGTACTTAATGCATACACAACAAATGACATTATCCAAATACTTTGGGTTATTTTCACATAATACACATATTTTATATTTTATACAATTTAGCAATTATTAATGGCTTTTCACAATGCATTTAACACATATAATATTACAAATGTCATAGAATATTATTCATACATAACCAATGTATCAAGTAACTTAATACATTTTTTAACCAAAATGTGTTAAGCCCAAATGTCATGCAAACATAACCAATGTTTTCCAAGTTTGTACTTACCTCAAATAGCAACTAAAACAAGCTTAAAACAACATCCAATCCTATCTTTCCAACTTGTCCTTCACAACTTGGATGAAGCAAATCAACATTTCTTAATGCCTAAACTAAATGTGATAGCAAATAATCATTTAGTATCATATTTAATGACATTTTTAATATTAAACCATAATTAAACCCCATCCAAGTAAAAATTCAAAAATTAAGGCTAATCTCACTTTAACTTTGGATTATCATACTAAGCCATTCATTTTAATATATTAATTTTATTTATATTATTAGAAACATATTTTAATACATTTAAACCATTTACATTATAAAAACACACTCTTATGCACAAAACCCTAAAATGACATAACCTTCTCCATTAAAGGTTTTTCATTCCAACACAATTCATTAATCATTTTAAACTTATATTCATTACTTATATCACCAAACAACAAGATTAAACCAATAAAATTATACAATTCAACAACTTTGAAAAAAATATTTTCCAAAATCCTAAATCACACTTCCATTCTCAAACTCCAATCAAACATAATCAAATCCAATATTTGACTTTAAAATACTTATTTAAGTACCAAAATAACTCATTTAGAACTAATTTGCACAATTAAAAACCATGATTTCTCAAACTCTAAAAGTCTATAACCCTAAATTCTCTCTCTTCACCATTCTTTATCCAAATTCAACCATTTCTTCAATCCAACCTTAAAATCATTAATAACTACCCAAAATAACTTCATACACACCAATTCCAACAATTATAACATACTACTTCAAAAATTTAAAACTCATATATTCAAAATTTCTATAGAAATCCAAAGAAAAAGCTAAAGAACTTACTTTTTCAAGTGAAAATATCTAAAAATCATCTTTGAACCTTTGAAATCCTTAATTCTTGAAGCTAAGAAGAACAAAAATCCTTGAGCTATCTCCCATGGTAGTTCGGCCAAGAAGAAGAAGAAGACTATTCTTTAAATTTTTCTTTACTTTCATCATTTAATTATAACCATATATATTTTTTAATATTTTAATAATTAATTATTTATTTATTTAATAAATTAAAAGTTTAAAAATTCCTCTTCCATTAAAAAATTATTTATTTTTAAATTAATTTAATAATTTTAAATTTTTAAGATTTAATTACCAAAATACCATTTTTTACTTTGACTTTTGATTTTTCTTTTAAAAAGTGTTAACTTTTATATGTTATGAATATTTTACATATATATAACATATATATTCCACTTTTTCATTTAAAATTTCTTCATTTTTCATTCAAAATAATTAATTTAATTTATCCAATTTAATTATAATGTATTTTATCAAATTTTTAAAAATTAAAATTTTTTAAAAATTTTGGAATATTACGGCGCAGACGTTTTCTGACGGCTTTTTTTACCAGATTCAGATCTTCTTTCCTGAAGAGACAGGTACAGTTGAGTTTCTCTCATTCCGAGCTTTGTTTTGATATATTATTTATAAATTTTATAGCATGTTTTAGTTTGACCGAAATTCTACAATTTTCAGGCATCGGTGACTATTCCGGCGAGATTTTCGGCGAATATATATGTATAATTAAAATAATTAATTAATTAATGTGTAATAATAAATTGGTATAATGAATAATAGTTTATTAGATTAAAATTTGTATATTGATAATTTGTTAAATTTGAAACTAATAAATTATTTAAGTAATAATCTATAGAATTAATATATATATTTTTATAAAATAAATTATGATTTAAATTATGATAAATACTTTATGATAAAATTATATTTGGTAATAATTAATTAATTAATTATTTCTAAATATGAGTAAAATAAAATTTGAAATATAATTTTTATTAGTTAATTAAATTAACTGTATTTAATTAAATTGATTAATTAATATGTTGATTAATTTAGATATATTAGTTACTATTTTTAAAATTATTAGTAATATAAAAAATTAATATTTAAGAATTAATTAATTGATTATTGAATGATGTAAATAAAATAGTTAATGGAATATAATTAAAATTCATAAAACTAATTATTAAAAAAATTAGTGTTATTATAAGTATAATAATAAAGTTAATCATTTAATAAGTTAACTGGTTATTGGATTATTAAATGATTAAATTATTATTAATCTAGAAAATTATTATTTATTAACTAATTGAGTAGATTATAAATTATTGCAAAAGTTAAACGATTATTATTATTATTATTATTAGATGATTTAAGTTAAATGGATAATGTACTATATTAAAAGTTTATAAAATAAATTATTTATTAATCAATTATAGTTGAAGGACGATTATAAAATTATTCTCTTGAAATTGATTTACTATATATATATATATATTTTTAAAAAAAAACTTATAGGGATTGATGCTTAGTTTGGTTGGAGGCTCAGTTGGAGAGATTTGATTGATTTTGATAATTATGAGCTATTAGAAGCGTTGTTTGCTTGTTTGTTTCAAGGAAAAATATCCTAGTTATAGAAAGATTTTGTCAAAATTTTGACAGAATTTCGACAGAATATTTAGAGTCTTCTATCTGTCCACATTCTTATGATTTTTGTATATTATTTAAAAATAATTTTCAGGTATTATTCCATATTCGCTCACCTAATTTATATTTATAATTGTATTTGCATAATGCATTGACTGTTTTTATAATATATGTACAGTTATTATTGCTATAAGCATAACGTGTGTTAAGTATGAGTTGGTTATGCTTAATGCATATAATATGTGATGTCGAATAGAGTTAGAGTAATGTGAGACCACACATGATCGGGGATACGGGTTATGTATGAGAATATTATATGATGATATTAGAACTGGCGTGACGGCGGAGATATTTTCATGCTCGGTGCTGCTTGACTACAGCTGTGACGGCGGATCCTATGTATTGGATTCTAAGATAAATGTATGGATTAAAAGAGCCAGATAAGAGATAGGCTCTCCGGTTTAAGGTTTAGTGTGGCTTCCATTGACTTACTCATATCCTTGTTTGAATATGTGATTTGATTTGTCTGGTTGTTGTTCGCATGAGCATTAATTGCAAGGGATCGCTGTGTTATATTAAATACTATATAACTCATTGAGTCGAACACTCATTCATGTTTACCATTTTTTTTCAGGTTGCATGTTGAGCATAGGAGTACTACTTGTTCAGGTCATCATGCCTTCTTATTTCTCGGCATGAGTGTTAAATTGTATATGTTTTATTATATAATTATTTTCTAGAATTTTGCATGATATTTTTTTTTCTTGTCTATCTTCTTATTTATTTAGTTTTACTGTTTTGCTAAATATATTTATTAACAAATGTCCGATGATGATGATGTAATATTATATTAAATTATAATATTGGTAGGCTTGTGGATTCAGTTAGAGATAGTGACGGTTGTCATCATTTAAACTATTGGGAAGCGAGTGGTTAGGATTACTATGGATTTTAAAAGCCACGTGCTGTTTCTATTTCTTAGTGCCGGTCACGTATCTTCGGATTGGGTCGTGATGCTGGTAGAGAAAAATTACAGAAAAATTGAGTTTTATTAAATACAGAAAATATATTTAACAAGAGCCACTCACAGTTTAGATAAGAAACGAGAAGAAATTCACTCTTTTTCTTTAACAAATAAACTCCCAAATCATGTACATATTCTATACAGTTTGACTTTTATAATTTTAAATATTTTTTTACTATAATTTCAATACATGTATGCACTGTCTCAAATGTATGAATATCCAAAGATGATAAAACTAATAAACAAAAGAATTGCATGCGTAAACCATAAATATACACATGAATCCTAAAATAACTATAGCCGTCACAAATCTATATATTGATAAAAATGAAAAAAAAAACTAAAAAAAACAGTGTATATATACATTTAGATTAAAGTAGTATTAGAAAAAGAATGCAAAAAACTTAACTAAATATACTTAATAAAGAAATTAAAATCTAAAGCAAAAAAAGAATGCACATCAAAGGATTTGAAATTTAGCAAAGAAACCAAAAAAATAAAAATATTAATTAAATGAAATCTAGGGGTTCTTACCTTAGTATTGTGGCAAATAAATAAAAATAAAATTATGCTTGAAAAAATTATTAGAATAAAAATTTGAGTTAAAAGAAAGGAAGTATCCCTTCATGTACGTGGGATTCTTGCTAGAGCGAAAATAAAAGAAAGAAAAAGTGAAAAAGTATGTTGAAGTGGGCGGCAACAGAATAATAAGGGAGAAAAGAGAGTAAAAATGAATATATATGTGGAAGATTAGGTTAAGAGATCAGTTTAATATTATTTTTATTATTGTTAATATATTTATACAAAAAGAAGAGGAAAGTATAAAGTTACAGTAGGTTTTAATTTTTTTTATTTTTTATATCATTTATTATTATATTATATTTATTATTATAATAATATCAATGGCTTATTAGAAATTGTTTTTCATCTTTAAAGTTAAAATTTGCACGCAAACATTTATTATTATTATTATTATTATTATTATTATTATTATTATTATTATACAATGCTAACATTATATTGATATTGCAGTGAATTGTTCCATAAAAAAATATTGCAGTGTATTGTCATTTCATGACAATATGCTTCGACTCATTTTTATTTATTTATTATTATTTATTTATTTAATTGTTATTTAAATTTTTTATCTCTTTCAGCCTGAAAATTAAAAGTAGATAATTTATTTGTTGCTAATCTTTTGAATCAATAGTTCACTTTATCATTTTGTAAGATTCAAAATTTTTACTTACAAATCCAGTAATATCAGTATTCTTAATTTCTATTCTTTTAATTATTCATGATAAAGATATTTTATTTATCGATAAAATTAACATGAAAGCATTGAAATTATTATATTCAGAAAGTGAATATAATAATCAATAAATTTAAAATTTATATATAAAAAATGAAGTATATATGTAATAAAATTAAATAATTATACTCAGAAAATGGATGTAATTATAAAAATGTAATAACACCAATAAAATGAATAATAAATTAAAAAATTGAATCAAATAAAAATAATAATAAAATAAAAATAAATATAAGGCATATTTAACAGTTAGCTTTTTAGGATTGCTAATTCTAAAATATTTATAATTAAAGAATTTAACTAAAATTAATATTGAAAATAGAATAAAATTTAATATAATATCAAAATTGATATTTTTATCTATTAATTCAGACTTTATTCCTAGATAATTTGGATAATAATCATTAACCCACTCAAAAGCGCATCAACCCATTAATAATTGCCCATTGAGTTAATGCTCGCTAAACATCATCCCCTTTGAGTATCGGATATGCAAAAATTTTGACTAATTAATTTTGCCCATTTTCAATAATTAAATTCCATTTGCCAGATAATAACCATTCAAGTATTGTGTGTCACTGATGATAAATTGCACCTCAAGAGCGTAATAACAATAAGCAGAGTGTGCAAAAATGGATAAAACTGGCCTCTATTTATAGAATAAATTACATACAAAATGATAAATAAAATATATTACATTTACATATATATATTTCTAGCCATTATTCAAGTAAAAACATATTATTAAATTTTTTAATATAAATTTAAGAATATTAATTTAAAAATTAATTATTAAGAATTGAAGAGTGTATTTATATTTAATAAATGTGAATATATATTTAATATCTATTTATATTTTAATAGTATAATAATGAGACGACGATAATAAGACTCGTTACACACTCTCAATAATGTCGTAAGAAAATTAAAAAAACTTCATTCTCAGCCACAGCCTTGTTATAATATAATATAATGTAATATAGTATTATTAATTAACTGGATATTAAAATAATGAAAATAAAAAAAAAAGTAGAAATGGCCACTTCTATTTTTTTTTTTTTTTTTGGTTTGCCTCAAAATGGCTCTTCAAGTTGAAATCAATATCAGAATCAGCATGGCATGCGTGGGGCGAAGTCAGTGCTCAGGTGGGGCCTCTTTTCTGTGGTTATAATTACAAGTGGCCCACATTTGGAGGGGGAGTAAAAATTTTAATTTTGTTAAAAAAACAATTTTGGGCCCACAAGATCAAAAGACCCCACAAACTAGTCCTTTACCAGTTACTTACTGTACTGTTGAATCTGTTTGATGGCATGCAAAGAAGAATGGGACTCATTCTGCCTCTTCTCTATCCTTTCTCACCCTCTCATCCACTTCTCCTCAATTATATAAAATAATATTATTTTATGCAACAAGTAATATATATATATATATATATTATTTTTATTGCTTAAATAGTTAATATTTTTTTTAAGTTTTTATAAAATTATAAAATAAACTTTGAGATTATTGTTAGATGTACACATAATTTAACTAAATCTTAATTCTAAATTAGTTAAATTTGATTATATAATTTTTTTTATTTAAAGCCATCATAGAATATATCTTCATAAAAAAAAATTATAACTTCATAAAAGTATATAGTCATAAAATTATTTTAAACTATTTTTATGTGATTTAGTTTACATATATATATATATATATCTTTTAATTTTATCTATCTTAATGTGTTTTATTTTTTTAATAATTAAATAATTTAACTTTTATTTACATTATCAAACTATTTTAATATATATTCACATCATTTATCTTCACTAGAAGTTATTCTTAATTTTTTAAATATATTTATTGTGGATTATAGTTATATATATTAATAAAAATTTAATTTTTTATTTTAAAAATTAAATAATTGGAATTAAAAAAGTTAAAAATGATTTAGGAAATAAAATATTAAAATGATATTTAAAGAAACAACAAAAAACAGTTTATTTATAAATTAACGGTAAATATTTTTAAAGAGGGGTAAGAGTGTGAAAAAGAACTTGGGCCAGCGAGTGATTACGGTGGTGCCGGCCAAAAAAACTGGGAAAGGTGAAGCCTGAGATGAGCTATGATGATAAGCAACTGGGTTGTTGAAAGGTGTCAGATATAGTGGAGGGTATGTGATTGCAATGTTGGGTATGGTTGTGGGACGAACATAGACGTGTCCTTACAACAGAAGGTCTAGTAGCAAGTATGGTCCCTTTTAGGGCATGACCCCAAATGAGTAAGAAATTGACAGGTAGTTCTCAGGCGCAAAAGAAACAATTGACTTGCCCTTCTACTATCAAATATTCAAATATTGAGAATTTGACAAATATATATATATATATATTTATCATTATATTAAAAAATTATAGATTTTAGTAATTTTAATTAAATTTTATTTAATAAAAATATTTTTTAAATTTTTTAAAAAAAAATTGAAGAAAATATTTTTTCTCTTTTAGGCTCTCTTTTTCTCTCCGTCTATTGTATTTTTTTTTTATTTTTCAATCTACTCTTTATCTTCCTCTTATTTGATCACTTCTCTCTATTTCTCTTTGCGAATCTCATCTCTATCTTTTGCAGTGTCGATATTTTTTATTTTTTACAAATTTATTTGTTGGCGACCGATTTGTATTGTCCCACCCAAGTAAAAAGGTAAATTGAGTTGATTCTTGTTTTCCTTTAAAAAATATAAGTCGAGTTAACATTCAGAAGTTGGGTGTCGAAAAAGACGTTGGCTTATACTTGAACAGTAATATAATAATTTTTTTATTTTTTTAAAACAATGGTATGACAGATCTTTGTCTTCATCCTTCCTTCATTCCTCCTATGTTTTAGTTATTTATATATGTGAGTTATTTTGGTGAGAATATAAATTTGATATGAGTTGGTATCAGTTTGATATTAGTATAATTAAAATGAGTATATTTTTAGTATAATATGAGTATATTTTCATCGATACGAGTTTGACATGAGGTATTGTTATTGATATGAGTAGATATGAGCTAATACTAGTTTTATAAGAGTTTGAAAAAGAGTAAGTATTATAAATAACATTATGATATGAGTTAGTGTTATTGATAGCGTTATTGATATGAGATTGAAATGAATATATTTTTATTGATATTAGTCGATTTGAGTTAGTATGAGTTTTGATATGAGTTGTTAAGACTTAGTATAATTGGTATGATGTAGAAATGAGATTGGTATGAGTTAGTATGAGTTTGATATATGTTATGATGGGTTGATATGAGTTTGAAATTAGTTGGTATGAGATGATATGAGTTAATATGAGTTGGTACGAGTTTGTAATATTGATATGAGTTTGATATGAGTTGGTATGAGGTTGATATGAGTTTGATATGAGCTGGTATGAGTTTGTCTTGAGTTGTTATGAGTTGATATGAGTTGGTATGAGTTAATATGAGTTTGATATGAGTTGGTATGAGTGTTAAAGAATGAGCCTATAAATCTGGACATGACAATAATGATTATATCAGTGAAAAAAACTGTCGAAGTAGAGGCTCCGGGTTTTTGCTCAGAACTAGAAGATGTAGATGCAAGGGTTGCACTAATTAGTGAATCTATCCATGTAGCACTGAAATATTTGAAACTGAATCTGGGCCAGAGTTTCAACATACTGGGGTAGCTCACAGTGATGAGTTGCATTTTAATTACAATAATGAGGCAGAAAATACGATTACTGACACTGAAGAAATGGTGACAAACTTGTTAGCATGCAAGAGCAATCCAGAATTGTTAGGAGAAAGTTATATATCTGAAATGATTGAGGAGGAAAAAATATTTAAGTCAAGGGATAACATTAAGACAACTGTGTCCCTCATTGCAATTAGGGAGAAATTTCAGTTTAAGGTATTCAAGTCCAATACTTCTTTTTTGTCGTGCAGTGTATTGATAAAAGTTGTATGTGGAGATTGAGAGCGAGAAGTCTTGAAGACTCGAAGGGTTCTTGAATGGTGACAAAATATGTCACTCAACATACATGTCCGACCGATTTTGGTCAGAGTAGACACAAATAAGCAACTAGTTGGGTTGTTGCAGAGTGTGTTAAGAAGCGATTCATAAATTCTGGGAGAATTTTCAAACCCGAGGATATTATTGAAGGCATGCGTAATAAATTTGGGGTTAAGATTAGTTATTTTGTTGCATGGAGGGGACAAGAGTATGCGTATGAGAATATCAGACTTGAGATGCCAGAATAATCTGTCTCAATTCTACCAACCTATTTGCATATGCTAGGAGAAACTAATCCGGATACGGTTATGCATCTACAATGCACAGATAATGACCTAGTGACCTGGTGGTACCTCCAATCACTTAGAGGAATGATATAATCAACATCCTGGTATATATTCTATTGATTAGCTATTCAATCATTAACTTGTCTATACTCAAATAAAGTTGAATGAAGTAGACAATTTTGTAATTATTTACTCTGATGCGTTCTTCATTTGAATGTTCACCTCCCACTTCCTTCTCAGAAATTGGCATGTCATCACTATAAAACACACTGAATCTTACCTTCTTTACCTTACCTGCCACACCTGGTTCAGAAGGAATTTTTTTTTATCCTCCAGCCTTTAGGAGAAGTTGACGACATTACTCCTGGACTTCCATGGAGGGTTGCAAGCTTGTCCCTGTATAATGGAGATTGCTCACTTTGAGAAGATGGGCTAGTATGAGAACCTGTTGCCATTTTTCTGTTTGATTTTTCATCACAAAGTCAACATCAAAACACCTTATCAAAAAATCATACTCATAACAACTCAAGCAAAACTCATACCAACTCATATAAACTCAAGACAAACTCATACTAACTCATATCAAAATCATACCAATTAAATTAGCTTATATCAAACTCATATCAACTTGCACCAAAATCATACCAATTAAACTAACTCATAACAACTCATATCAAAAATTCATATCAATAATATAAACTCATATTAGACTCATACCTACTCATATTAACTCATAACAACTCATACCAACTCATATCAACTCAAGACAAACTCATATGAACTCATATCAAACTCATACCAACTCATACCAACTCATATCAAACTCATATCAACTAATATCAACTCATAACAACTCATACCAACTCATATCAACTCATATCAACTCAAGACAAACTCATACAACTCATACCAAACTCATACTAATTCATATTAAACTCATATCAAACTCGTACCAACTCATATCAATAATATATCAACTCACACCAACTCATATCAGACTCATATCAACTCATACCAACTCATATCAATAATATAAACTCATATCATACTCATACCAACTCATATCAACTCATACCAACTCAAGATAAACTCATACCAGCTCATATCAACTCAAGTTAAACTCATATCAACTCATATCAAACTCATATCAACTCATATCAAACTTATATCAATTAAACTAGCTCATATCAAACTCATACCAACTCATACCAAAATTATACCAATTAAACTAGCTCATAACAACTTATCATATCAATAATATAAACTCATATTAGACTCATACCAGCTCATATCAACTCAAGACAAACTCATACCAACTCATACCAACTCATATCAACTCATACCAACTCATATCAAACTCATACCAACTCATACCAACTCATATCAAACTCATACCAACTCATATCAAACTCATACCAACTCATATCAACTCATACCAACTCAAGACAAACTCGTACTAGCTCATATCAACTCATATTAACTCATACCAACTCATATTAACTCATACAAACTCATATCAAACTCATATCAAACTCATACCAACTCATATCAATTCATACCAAACCCATACCAATTAAACTAGTTCATATCAAACTCATACCAATTAAACTAACTCATATCAATAATACAAACTCATATTAGACTCATACCAACTCATAACAGCTAATAGTAACCCATATCAAATTGATTTCAACTCTTACCATGCTCATACCAACTAATTTCTAGCTCAAATCAACACTTACTAATTCATACCAACTCATACCAAGCCAGGCCCGGCTCAAGGGGGGAGCAATATGAGCAACCGCTCAGGGCCCCTGATTTTGATAGGGCCCCTGATTTTATAAATATATATACATATATGTAAGAAGTAATAAAATTTTGATTTGCTGTGGTGGTCTAGCATATTGTATATGATCAAAGGGTGTGGGGATCGATTCCCACTATCATCAACATTACATTTTTTTCAATCATTCATTATACAATAAAATTTGGGTCCAACGTTCATCATACAATAAAATTTGAGCCCCTCAAGTTTTACATTGTTATTTTTAGGCCCTTAAGTCCTAAATATTTATTTTTGGGCGGCCCCTCAAATTCAAAATTTTCTCTCCGACACTGTTTTTTAGGGGCCCATATCTTAATTTCTGCTTGGGACCCCTAAAATGTCCAAGACGGCCCTGTACCAAGCTCATATCAAACTCATACCAATTAAACTAACTCATATCAATAATAAAAACTCATATTAGACTCATACCAACTCATGCTAACTGATAGCAACTCATACCAACTCATATCAACTCATACCAACTCATATAAACTCATACCAACTCTTAAAAAACTCATACCGACTAATTTCAAACTCATATCAATTCATACCAATACATACCAACTCATATCAACTCAAGACAAACTCATACCAACTCATATCATGCACAGTTTGTTCTTTCATCTGCAGCAATTAAAATCAAATATTTCACCGAACACCAAACATTCCACAAATAAATTTTTATTCTTGAAATCAAAATAAGCACAACGAGTTAGAAGAGAGAGATCGAGAGAGAAACAATATAAATACCTTTATATCGCAGTGAGGAACAGTAAAGAAATAGCGAAGAAATAACGGCTACTGAGATCGAGAAGGCTACTGTAAAGAAATAGCAGCTGCTAAGACCTTAAAACGATAAAAATGGAGAGATATCGAAAATACGACTACTATGGATCGAGGGATTCTTGCTATGATAGAGAGTTTGGGAAGAAGAAAATGAAATTCAAAAATGAAAGAGAGAAAAAAAAACTGCTTCTAAAAATATAAGATACTTTTAAATTTTTAATAATATTTTATTGAAAGGTATTTTTCTGACAAATACCCTCAAATATTACATACAGATGCAGTGTAGGTAAGGCCAACCCCATCACTGTGCTTCTAATTTTACTACTAATTTATTTTTCACCCCTTTTCATGTAAGCTGAAATTTACTTTATACAATTTATCATTAAATTAAATGTTAATTCTTTTAAATGTGTTTATAATTAATTTGCACTATATATATATATATAAAGAGATCAATATGATGCATAAACGTTTTCCATAAAAATAGGAAAAAAGTTGAACCTATGATATTTTTTATATGTAATTTTTTTCTTATATATAATTTTAGATTATATGGTAACCACCCTTAATCTTTATATATAAATATTTAAAATATACATGTATATAGATTGATATTTATTCAGTTTACCTGTCCCAATTTTAATTGAGAATTTTTAATTTAATTTTAATTATGTTGAATTAATCTGGTGTATTACTTTATCTTAATTCTATCAAAATTATAAATAAATAAAAAGTTACAATTGTCAAACTTTTGATTGAATTTGTTTACACGTGATATTAGTTTGCACAAGTCGGCTTCACTTGAAAAACAATTATTAATTTTTAAGCCTAACCAAAAGTAATTTGATTCCTTTCTACATGTCAAAAAAAAAAAAAAGTAATTTGATTCGCTTTATGAGCCTAACATGATTGGAGCTTTCTACAACTTCGAGGAAGTTACTAAACAGTTGGGGTTATTAATTAGTCTCTTTCATGACTTAAAACTAATGTTATTTTAACTTATTTAATATTCATATAAAAAGTAAAAGTAAATATATTTAAATTCAATATATTTTGGTCTAAATTGTGGTATATTATTTTTTATTTATTTTAAATTATAATATATTTATTATTTTAATAACTTAATTAATGTATTAAATTTTTATTACATTCACATTAAATATTATTTATTAAAAATAATTAATAAATATATTTTGCATTAAAATAAAAATACGATAAAAAAATATAAATTTATATTTATAATTAAAATAAAATTTTTAATTATTATGATATAAAAAAATTGCCTTATTAAATGATCAGAATGGAGATAGTGGCAATCTAATAATTATCTTTTCTCCTTATAAAGTAAGAATATTTTTAGATTAATGTATAAAATTACATTAAATTGTATTCATATAAAATTTAATGAAAGGGAAGTAGGAAGTCTTCAAACTCACAAATAAGTCTAATAATAGAAAATTAAACAAAGCATGATTTTTTTTTAGTAAAATTTTGCAAATTTATTATTAATATTATTATTTATCACACAAATTAAATCATTGAATATTGATAATTTAGGCAAAAATTGAGGACCAATATGAAAAAAATAGCAAAGGCACAGGTTGGATGATGACTCAAGTGGACGGAAGTCCCCAAAGTGAAGCAAAGCCCCTCACAGTCACAGGCTGCACGCGTTACAGTAAAACAATATCTAATCAGCATGCCAACCTCACCATTTCCATTACAATATTAACTCTTTCTTTGCCTCAACTAACCAAACCAATTATATTCTTTATTTATTTTTTTTTTATTTTACCACATATCAATATCATCCTCGTAATAAACTTTATGCATATTTTCCATCTTATATTTTTCATTTAATATTAGCATTTCTTGTAGTAACATCAACAATAACTTTATGCTTGGAATTCATTCTTTATACTCAAACGTGAATCCTTTTCCTTCTCATTTTATTAAATATGATAAAAAATGCTTTAAAAAGTATTAAAAATTTTAAATTTAAATTCTTAATATATAAATGTATTAAAATTTGGTATAAAAAATTTTATTACTCTTATTATCGTACCCGTTAAACTCTGAAAATAATGATTTACAATTTATGATTCAACCTTTGAATTTTTTTTTTATCATGATATAGATGTTCGGTGATTAATCTATTAGTTATATAAACATGCTTAATAATATTTAATTCTTAGATCCAACTATCTTTGCAAGTTGCAGCCACAATTTTTTTTTTTTATTTCTATAAGAATTTTTCAACAATCTAATTGATTAATTATTATTTTTTTTAAAAGCATGCATAGACCACTTTCTCCACCTGCCTTTTCTCTCAACTTCAACTCATGAATTGTGCTGTTAAAAAGGGAAATTGATATAATTTCTTGATTATTAATTATGTGGAAGAAGACTTAAATTTTCTTCTGGTTATTGAGAAGTTATTATCATAAAAAACCCTTTTGTAAATTGTATCATATTTGATTAAGACATATCTATATAAAGTAATATTATGAAGATTATGCGTAATGGATGGGAGAGTTTTTGTGGTGTTTTCTTTTCAAAGTCAATTGGGATTTGTCCACTTTCTAATGTGACTTATTATTATTATTATTATTATTATTATTATTATTATTATTATTATTATTATTATTAAAAGTTGAGAAAGACCCAATTGCCAAGTTTGAATAGTCGAATATATGTCCCATTCTTTGCCTAACTTTGAACTTCATCAAAATCAATTATTATTCCATCACAAAATCACATTTGATTGCCTCCTCATGCATATCCTTGTTTTTTCAATTTATTTTCTTTCTTTTTGCCGTCAATTTTATATACATCTCAAAAATTATATTGGATAATCAGTTTTTTTTTTTTGGTAAATTTCATTATTATAACTCAACTTGATTTTTTTTAACTCTGAAAATGATTTTAATAGCATTGAATTATAAGTTTATTGATTTAAAGTTCAAATTTA
This sequence comes from Garcia nutans, assembly GCA_947685225.1. Classification (NCBI taxonomy): domain Eukaryota; kingdom Viridiplantae; phylum Streptophyta; class Magnoliopsida; order Malpighiales; family Euphorbiaceae; genus Garcia; species Garcia nutans. Next base: position 3,415,254 of record CANTUV010000060.1, read on the forward strand.
ATCAATATTCAAAAGCAAAAGAGACTGGGTTTAACTTTAAAATCATTTTAAAGTTTTAAATATTTTAAAAAATAAAAACATTTAAAAATATTCATTTTATTTTTTCTCACGAACTTACTAAAAATCTAAATTTTCAACTCAAAATAAACACTTCGAAATTGCAATGATTGGTATATTAAGTATGTCTAGTATATATGTAACCACATACCATATAATATATCAGAAGCATACATAAAAAAAATATATTTTTTTTGTTAAATTTTTAAAAAAAAAATCCTTAAAAATATAAAAGATTTTAAAAAGTGGTATACCATATAATTTTCTTATTTGTTATCGCTAAAATAGTACCTAAATTTAGGGCTAATGCATATTTTTGGATTAATTGGTGAATCAAAAATTGATACACATATACAGGAGCGAAGTCAGACTTTAAAATAAAGGAGGCAAATTTTTTTTTATAAATTTTAATTTTTTCCCTAATTATTTATCTTTTTTTGTTTTAATAATATTTTATAAATTTATTAATTTATTAATAATATATTTTTATTATTAAAAAATTAATTAATAAAAAATATTAATATATATGTGTAAAGAATTTTAAATTTATAAAATTATTCACAATAAAAATAAAATAAAGAGAAAAAAATTAAATAATAAATATAATTTTTTAAAAAATAATTAAAATAAATGAATTATTTAATTTATTAAATGAGTTCAATTTAATTTAGTTGAAAATTTTATCTATTTTTTTTATTATTTTTATATTTATATATTATTAATATTTTGTCAATTTTTTAAAAGAGAACTATTGGTTATAGAATAAATAATTTATTATAATTTTTTTAACTTTTTGTAAAAATTAAATAAAAAAGAGGCAATTTAAAATTTTAAATGAAATTAATAAATAATTTAAAATTTTTTTAAAAGTATAATTAATAAATAATTTAATTTTTTTTAAAAAATATTATATATATATATATTTAAAAAGAGAAGAGGACAACTGCCCTTCTTACTAAGATGGCTTGGCCAATGCATATATAGCTGTAATATGCATTGTAAAGTCCAAATGAGGCTTATAGATGGGCCCTCATTTGTTAGGCGGCTGACTTGAAGTTTTTTTTTTCCCGGCCAATGCTGAATTGAAGTATTCGAAGTTAGAGAATGATGACTAATTCAGAGAAGCCATATTTGAAACGCTCCATATGTTCAATTTTTAGAAAATTTTGACTTGATTTTGATATAAAAGATTTTGATCTTAATTCAAACAAATTATTAAGTGAGTTGTAGTAAATTAATGTTGATAAATTAAATTGAAATTGTTAATATAAGTTATAATTAATGAGTTCAATAACTATTGCTAAAACTAATTTTCTTTCAATTTATTTTAACTTTGTTCCTAAAGAAAAGGCAAAAATGGTTGTCCACCATTTTGCAAAGAACTCATTTAATTTTTATTTGATTATTTTGAATTTGTCTCTACTAAACTTAATAAAAAGTGATATTCTTTTTTATTTAATAAATAAAAATTATTAATATTACAAATAATGCAACTCAATTTGATTAATTTGAAGTTGAAAGTGATCCATTCCGAAGTCATTCAATTAGACCAATTTGCCAATTTTTATCCAAAATAAACTGAAAAATGAAAGTGTAATATTCGAATATTTTTAATGTTAATAAAAAAAAAATCTATAATTGTCATTATTAATAATGGACATGACTAATCAAATTCAAATGTGAATGATGTTGTTTTGGATAAGCCAAGGTTTTATTTTCAACCTTTCAATTTATTGCATGCAGCTTTCATTTTATTAATTTGAATTCAAATTCATGAAAAAGTTTCAGGGGAAAAATAAATATATAATTAGAATGCTAAAGCCTAAAAAGGGGACATTTATTTCATTCAATATATATATATATATATATATATTTCAATTCAATAATATCAGAATTATCTGTTTGAATTCTGATATAGTCATTTACGTAAAATGAGATTGATGTAGTGATAATGACAAAATGGCCATGTAATTGTATTTACAATTTTAATTTGATTTAAGTCTATATATATAATTTATATAAGAATAAAAATTATTTTTTTAGACTATATTTAAAAGAAATTGAGAAATTATTAAATAGGCAGATACAATTTTTTCTCTCAAATAAATTCTTCAAAAAATTTGGAAATATTTATTATTTGTTATTATTTGATTGCAGCCATGTCTTTGAAAATTTGTAATTTGAACACATGACATTGGATTAAAAGTTTTATCACTCATCGTTCTTTAACATCATTTTCAAGTTCCCATTACATATTCTTTTCCTATCTATTAATTTGACATATGAAAGAGCCTTACTCATATATATCATTTTCACTTTTAAGATTTGTTGAACTCTTGTTTACCTTTATTTCCAAAAAAAAAAAAAAACAATTAACTCTTAATTACCTTTCTTGTCAATACATTTAATCTTTACATATCCACTTTTGCTCTATACTTATATCACCTTTTTCTTTATATAAAAAGAAATAATGCTCAAAATTGTATAAAAAATGAATTTTTTTTTATCATATCAAATGATCAAAATAAAAAATATCCCAAAAAAATATGAAAAGAAAAGTTAACGTGAATACTTTTTGCAACATGAATTTTTAAATTTCCTCAATTATTTTATTTAATTTCCTAAAAAAGCAAATTTTTAAAGAAAATAAATAAAAAAGTTTAGGAACTATTTTGTATGGGCCAAGTCATGGTAGTATTGTGAAAGCCACTTAGCAATGATCTTGATCTCTCTTTTTCTCACATGTTGAAGCCATTTTGGATCTTCATCAGTTGCAGATCTCAGGTCTACATGATGAGCTCCTGTTTCAGAAATTAATTACAAAAAACCTTATTAATTTGTGAGTAATATAACCATTCTAGCTATTGATAATTTTTAAAAAAATTAGGAAAATTTACAAAAATAATTTAAAAAGAGAAAAATACAAATATATTGTGCAAATAAAAAAATTATAAATATATTATACAAATAAAAAAATTTATAAGGATACGTTTGTTTTTTTATCTATTTTTGGCATATATTGAGTATATTGTTCAATATTTTTTTATGTATTTGGTATACCTCATAAAAATATTAAAAAAAAAGTACTTTTGTTAACACAATTAAAAACATAAGGTCTTAAAAAAAAATAAAATACAATAAAAAATAAAATTTTAAAAAATATATGTAATTTCTTAAAAAAATAATAATTAATTACAGGATTTGAACTACTCACCTCTCTTTGCTACTATACCAATTATACTTTTTGATATACTTCGCAGCACCCTGTAATTAATATTCCATGAAATGTGAAATTATAACTTCAAGCTCTAATGAGAAATGAATAAATAAATAACTTCTCTAATTTTGTCCTCAAAACATATATTAAGTAGCTATAAATATTTCAATTTTTACTAGGACATATTTCATTTTCATTGAAATTTGTTACAATTATTTTATAATATGAGTAGTTTTTAATTAATCGTTTTGAAAAATATAATTGTAATAAATGTTAATAAAAATGAAATGCATTCCAAAAAAACTTGATTATTTATTATTGTTTAACATATTAGAAAAATAAATAAAAAGGAATATAGAGAGCATACCCTCCACCACTCCAAGGGTCTCTTAAGCCATTAAAGAAGATAATATTACTTCCAAATCTTTTCAAGACTCTATGAATATCCTGTTCAGAAGTCATAATCAATGTTTAAATCTTTTAGCAAACAATACAAAGTCCTTGATTAATTGTTACTATTAATTACAATTAAAGACTAATAATAAAGTAATAATCTTACTAATAATCCAATAATCAAATCTTTATTTTTTAATAATATCCAGAAAAAAAATTATTAAAAGGAAATTGAAAATTTTTGTAGGAGTTGCTCACATGGCCACCAAACTCAGTAGGAACCCAATTGGGTCGAGGCTCAATGCCAAAGGCATTTTTGCAGTAAGCGGCTCTATCATTATATTCCCACTTAGAAGCTGGAAAAATGCTCTCTTCATTGCTGCCTCCTGTTGGTAGAATCATCTCTGTGCATGCCTACAAATCAAAATTAAATTAACTAAATACTAATTGCATTGGAACTAGAGCACTCAATATTCATGAAAATAAAAACCTAATGAAAGCATTAATTTATTGGAAGATTTTTATTTTTGAAATTCAAATTTGAAAAAAGAAAAAAGAAAAAGAAAAAGAGTTGCTTTGCTTGAAAATGATAAATTAAATTAAGATAATGCTTGCTTCACCAAGGAGCATGGCATCAATAACAAATAAATGGGACCAATAAGCCATATGAAAAGATGATTAAAAAATTAAAAAAAAACCAAATTTCATGTTTTTGTGATAATCTTTTAATTATTATCAAGTAATAATGATTATAAGGACAAGCTTTAGCATGTGAAAGAACATGCATTTCTTGGATACTCTCACATGCCCACTCTTTGTTGTCAAATACTTTTTTTTCTTCATTCAAACTCCTAATTGAAAGTGGCTTCCCTTTTCCTTTAAATGCATGTGATTTATCTAGTAATTAACCTCTTTTAATAATTTTACAAATAAATATTAAATGAGAAACAATTTATTTGGCGTTAACTAATAATCAATTTAATTTTTTAAGTATAAAAATAAAAATTCAACTTAAATTTATTAAATTATGTTATTAATTTGTTAATTGTTAATCTCTAAAGATAAAAATAATTATATTTCTGAAATGAGAAAATAAAAATAATTATGATAATACCTGCCAAGACCAGCCAGAGAGACCGTGAGGATCGGAATTATCAGCGAGATCGAAACACGTGGCAGTTCCAGAATAGTTATAGTAAACACTAGCCGCACCATATAATTTTGAGAACGTATCATTTCCAGTGGCAGGATCGTCAATTGCCTCGCACATCTACACAAAGCCAAAAAAAGGTAGTTTCGTCATACTTTGCTTTAATGACCATTCTACCCTCCTAATGCCAGAAGACGAAAATACCCCCACAGAAACTTAAAATCAAAAAGCTGAAAAAGCAATGATTATAATTTCATTAACACGCTGTTATTGGTGGTGAACCTTCCTATGATTTTATATTTTTAAGGCTGAATTTTTATTTATTATTATTTTTATTTTTTGAAATTAAATTCCTACTATAATTTTCCAATTGTGAAGATGACTCTAATTAAAAAATTAACTAAATTAAACTACTCGTGATACAAATTTTATTAATAAAATACTTAAATTTATTTTAATTTTAATATTATTAAACTATAATCGATATATTATAATACTCTATTCGAATAACTATATTAAATATAATGATATAACATTATTTTAATATTAATAAATAAGCTTACTAACCTAATTTAAGTTTTAATGGTAATGAAATCCAACTCAAGTATTTTGAAATTTCATTCAAAAGTGATTTAAGTTTTAAAATAAAAATTCAATTTAATCCAATCTAAGTTATGTTTCGAGTTTTAAATTTTATAATTGAATTGAGCTCGAATTCAACAACATATTATATTTATGCCTTTATTATAAATTATAATATTAAAATTCATAGGTAATTTTATGTATTTTTTTAATTTATCAAGATATTATAAATAAAATAAATTATATAAAAAACTTTAATTAAATTTTTAACTTTCTAACTTCCTGCATAGCAAAAATAAACACTTGACATTTGAAAAATTAGTCTAATAACAAATTGAAACTGTATTATATATTGATATTTTATTTAATAATAAATACGCGTTAACTATGTAATAAAGTTTCGTCTATCTCACAATAATTTATATATATCACGTGTCAAAGCTTATTAGTATGTAGAGTCATTTTCCTTATTAAAAATTAAAAGTAAAAAATTATATAAATAGGAAAAATTTTTAACATCTCAAAAAGAAAAAGTGCACCAGATAACAACTTTATTTTTTTTTGGAAGAAGATTGTATTTTGTGAGGGGTCAAGAGCGTAAATATGTTAATTACTACCTCAATTTTTATCATTTTCTTTTTAAAATATCCTTATTAATTCAATTCCTTTTTTTTAAACACTTATTAATTAAATTCCATTTCAAAATTCTACAAGCAAAAATTTAATTTGGGTGATAATACTCATTTCACTTAATAAAAGCATTTTTGATAATTATTATATTATATTATATACTAAAAGATACACACTAAATGAACAGTTAAATTCCAACAAAAAACTATGCTCATTTTTCAATTTTTATTTTCTTTACTTTTAATTTTTTGTTAGTTAAAAATGTAATTTTAAATGTTAAGATTGTTAGTTAAAAATGCAATTTTCAATGTTAAGATTTCAATTGTTAGTTAAAAATCCAATTTTCAATGTTAAGATTTCAATTATTTAAAAAAAATATATGTTTAAAATTTTGTTTTAATTATTTGAAAATATGAGATAGATTTCAAGTGCAATATAAGAAAAATTTGTTTAACAACTTATATTAATTTTTATTTATTTTTTAGTTGTATTAATTGAAATAAATAAACTAATAATTTAAATATAGTCTTTTTTTAAAAAAAAAATCTTCAAGTAGATATACTATTTTAAATTTATTAATTATTATTTTTCTTTTTAATTTATTAGTTATTATGTTTGTCCTTGATTAATTTTATTTTCCTTTTTAATTATTATTATTATTATTACTATCACTACACTCTAAAAGATATGAGAGTACTTTTCAAACTTTTTTATTATTTTATTTTAACTTTTAATTCATTTTATGAGCCATAGAATAATAACTTCTTAATTTTTTTATTATTTTATTTTAATTTTTAAGTTGTTAATATAAATTTAATTATCTTAATGAATATGTTATTAATTATAATTTTTTGATAGAATGTTATTAGTTATAATTAAATTTAAAATTTTATACCATTTGACTTTATCTTTAATAAACTTTTTAACTGCTTAAAAATATTTTTGTTGAACTAACTTAATATAAATTTCAATATATTTATTTGTTATTCTATTACCTTTATATTTCTTTTTACACATATTATTTCTAGGTAAATTTATTATTATTTTCTTTGCCTCTAAGAAAAATTAGTAATTTGAATTCACTTACTCTTTTGTATCAAAATTACTAATCTTAATTATTTTTCTAGTTTTTAAGTAATAGAATTAAAAATTAATATTTGAATTTTTATCAATGAATTCACATACTAATTCAAAAAAAATATTTTAATACATTAGCTATATATTATCATAAATATCTTTGTAATATATGAATATGAATTTTTTAAAACTGTACATATTTATATATGTATAATATTATTTTTTATGTATTAATTATATTCATATAATATAATTTTTTAATTAAAATAATATAAAATATTATAAATTGCAGCATATCACTGGATATATTGTTTGCTAGTTTACTACTAAATTAACAATTAAAAAAAGTCTAAATTTTGAGACATAAAAAAGTAAAAATATTATGAAAATGGGAAGTAATATTTTACTAATAGATGCACTTTCAGCAAATAATATATGTGAGTATTAGCTTAAATAATGCACTTAATATAATCAATAATTTATCTGAAATCTCAATACAGATAAAACATTTTTTAAAAATTTTATTATGCTTGGACTTAATATTTTTTTTCTCTCTCTATGATATTAATATTTTTTCTTTTATATTTTTTTATATATTCTTTGTGTGCAAAAGGGATAATATTAATTGCATAAATCTAATTACTGTTCACAGATGTTCCTATTAATTATTATGTAATTAATTAAGTAATTTGGTAGAAATTAATGAATTTTTATTCCTTATAAAAAATTATTATATAAATCAAATACAAAAAATTAATTACACATCGAGATATAACATAGCAATAAGTGGATTACTTCTTATAATAGATTCCCAATTGATTTTTCTATCCAATTATAATACTTCAAAAAAAAAGTAAAAAATTAATTCATTAAATATTACCTGTTTGACAGGATTTGCTGGCATGGGATTTAAAAAATTGGAAGGTGTTGGATAATCCGTCATGGCTGTGTATGCCAATGCAGTATAAAGCCAACTTTCCAAAGATCCTGCACTTATATAATTCCTGTAATTACAAGAAAACTCCAAATTATTAATTAATTAATTAAACTAATAAATTAAGGAGATTTTTTTTAAAAAAATTATATAAATATACAATTATACAGATGTTATCTTACTTGCATATTTTAAAAGAATTTCTGAGTTTTTCAAGTCCTCCAGGTTGGTTTGCAGTGTCTTCAATATGTTGCCATGATCCTTTTATCACTTTGTAGCAGTTCTCACTTTCGCTCTGATCATTCCCATTTTCACATGCAATTTAACATTAATATAATATCATTTTGACTTCATTTAATACCACTTTGACATTTGATCCCAAAAAATTATAAACTTAATCATAAACAATCAAATGTAATGTACATCCTATTATAAATCAATTTAATAATCTTTTATGTACTTAATGAATATGATAAATTATTTTTCTGGGCATATGAATTTTTTTACAAAATGAATAGATTTTCAAAATTAAAATTTGTAATTTTTCAAATTACGAGATAAAGATAGGATTGATGGATATGTATATCTAATGATGTCAACTTTAAATATTAGATTATGTGGTTGAACATTGCCCTTATCTTTTAGCACGAAGAAAATTGGATATACATTTTTTTTTAGTCAAGATAGGTAGGATTATAAAAATTAGTTGTATGTCCAAAATTTAAATTCGAAATTTCTGATTTAATTATAACAACTTCTTATAGACTAATCTTCGATATAAACTAAAATTTAGAGGAAAAAACTTATCTATTTATAATATTGTCGTCTTAGATACGTTACTAATAACAGTGAAATCAAACCATATATGAAAATAATTTGGTGAAGTTTTCAACTTGAAATGTGTAAAAAGGAAAGAGAAAAAGATAAAAGACAAAATACCCTAAAGTCTTGAGTGATGATATTAGTAAAGCTATATGGGGAAGTCATGTTTACAAAGCCAAGAATTGGTGCAGAAGATGCCAAAGCTCCAATGGTGACATGAGGATATTTTAGCCTAAACCAAGCTGCCAACACTGCAATATTACCGAGATTTTGTATCAATCAATTAATTCCTCAAAATCATCAAATCAAATAGTAATAAAGAAACCAATGAGCTCTGGCTTCTTAGCACTGAACTCGTAGTTAAAACTTGCAAAAAGGAAGAAAATTAAATGATAAAGAAATGAAATATTATTACTTCCTCCATAGGAGCCTCCAAAAACCACCACAGGAGAATCAGTTGCAGATAAGTTCTTCTTCAAATCAATGATGAGAGTTGCATAATCAGCCAGTGCTTGAGTTGAAGTCAAGTAACCAAGAGTACTTGAATTCTTATAAGCAACTTCTTTATCCCCTCCAAAAGGCATTGATTTTCCATAAAACCTATGCTGCAAAATTAAATATTTCGTATTTATATGAACAAATCGATGAAATAACTAATCATAATCGGAGACTAATTAATAGAAAAATAAAAAGATTTGAAATACCTCGACAAAGACAAGAAGGGCATTGAAATGAGGAGCAATATCAAACATGAATCCAGTGTTTTGAGCAAACCATTCAATGTCTCCTTCATTTCCTGTATACAAGAAAATTGGAGCAGTCTTTCTTGGGCGTCCCCAGAATGTGTCATTGATCAAATATCTTTCTTGAAATGTTTGGTAGCTTTTGGGATTGAAATTGAAATGATCAAGAATTTGTGTAAAGAACTTCTCTTTGTAAAGCCCACTTGATGATGATGTAGAAGAAGAAACAGAGACCTTCTCTGGATGAACAATTGAAGATGGGAATCTTGGTATCAACTGTGCTGATGATGAGATAATAATTGAAAACAGCAAAAAGGAGAAAGAAAATATAGACCCAGTTCCCATCATCACTAATCTTTGTAAAATTTAGTCTTTGTGGCAGATGAGAAAGTTTGGAAATAAAATAAGAAACTTCTGCTGGTACTATTTTTTTTTTATCTGAAACAGAGAGAGAGAGAGAGAGAGACAGAGAGAGAGAAACAGGGGATGCTTGAAAAAAAAATCAATTTGATGGTATAAAATAAAAATGCAGGTTGGGCTGTTGGCTAAAATATAGATAAAGTGGTTGAATTATTTACTACTCTTACCTAGACTTGAAAAAAATAACTTATTAAAATTGGTGTAATTATCAATATGAACAGACATAGGTGAGAAAAATAAACCCATTTTTGGCATCAAAAAAATTAATTAAGGAAAATTCTGAAAAATAAAAAACCAAACAGATATGATCTGATTGATATTCTTATTTTTCTTTTTAAGGATGCGAGAAGTAATGTGTACCATGTTAAAATATTTCAAATTATAAAATTATAACTAATTTAATGATAAATATCAAAAAGAGAGAATAATCTCTTTTAGTCTATAATTATTTACAAAGACGAAAACATAAAAAAATGGAAAATCAAACTTTTAAAATTTAAATTAAATGGAAAGATAATATAAATTAAAATTTTAAATTGGCTAAACTTCTAAAAATAATACCAAAGCTAAATAACCCAATTCATAAAACATGTAAACGAAAAGATCTATATATCCATATAAGGATTTTGTTTATAAGAATTATATCAAAACTTGTTAATACATCCTTAGCTATGTGGTTAATCGAGTTTAATGAGCTATGTACTTAATTAAAAACTATAGGGGATAAAGTGAATCTAATTAATAAAATAACCATTAAATTTTGGTTTGCTAATTAGAAGCGTTGTTGATCTTATTTATATTTCAGTTTGAATTTTAGTTGTTCTTTCTTTATTAAGTGTAATTAATAATATATATATATATATACTAAGAAATGGTAGATTCTTACATATAAATGTATTATTTACAAAAAAAAATTATGAAAGATTTTTTTAAAAGTATTATAATAAGGGAAAGAAAGAATAGAATCTGAATCAATTTAGGAGATATGAAAAAAAAGTTTGTGAAAGATTGGTGCAAATTGTGATGTGGGGGATGTTTGGTTTTCTGGTCTGTTTATTGATGCCTACTGAAAGTGGCCCCAATGTTGAATCAATTGTCCATAAATAACAAGTGATTGCATCATCTTATCCTAAAATATTCTGATTATATAGAAATTTCATACCGTCCAATATTCCAATTTTGGAGGCATATATTTAGATTTATGGACTCAAAAATTGTTGAGTAGGACACACCATAAGGTTAATATTTACTATAGTCTAAGTAGATTTGTTTTGTGGATTCTTTCACTAAATAACCATAAAAAGCCTGAGCAAGAACCTGCCATTCACTACTACGGTTGAAACCACTAACAAATGATCATAAGAGTTTCCCTTGCAAAACAAATCCGAATTCACTTAATAAGTATATAAATTTGTTTTTATATGATTATAATTTAATTTTTTATATAATATAAAGTTATAAAAATAAAATAAATATTTTCAGTCATTTTAATACAATTTATTTTTTTATTCAAAAATGAATTTTTTTCAATATTTATATATAAAAAAGAGAAAATTAATTTTAAATCTATTGTCCATAAGAATATATATTTAGTATAAGGTCATGTTTTACTGCGCTGGATGGTGTTGAGAAATGAATTTAACTACTACGAAATTTAAATTTTAGCTCATTGTTATATAATTTTAAGTCACAATTTTAATAATGATTTTAGTAATATTAGGTATGTAGTAATATACACTTTTTTAAAAGTATAATTATATAATAAAGATAATTAGTCTTTTTTAATAATAATTTAATTAGAGCTATCAGTGCAATAATAGATGAAGACACATATGTAATAATAAACATTTTTTTAAAAGTATAATAATATAAAAAAGATAATTAGCCTTTTTTTAATGCTCCCTCCATTTTATAAAAATAGACTTATTTTTTATTTCACAAAAATTAAAAAATGTTAATTATTTTTATTAAAAAAGTAAATATATATATATTCTATTATATTTTTATTTTAGTGTGTATTTTGTATTATATTTTTATTTTAATATGTAATATATTTAATAAGTAATATTAAATAGGATTATTATAAAAAATTTATATGATAATTAATTTATTAAAATAATATGTGAACTATAATTTAAAATAATTAAAAAATAAAAATAAATATATTTTTATAAGACGAAAAGAATAATAATTTAATTAGAGCTATTAGTGCAATGATAGATGAAGGCACAGATATAAAATCTTTAAAATCATCAATTCAGAATTATGGGAAAGCTCAACAGTTGTTTTCAGTCCAAATAGACATAAATTATATTTTATCAACTTTCTAAACTAATTATTCAATTATTTTCTCAAGAAAATGATGTCTGTTGTTTAAATTGTGCTAATAAAAAATATTTTAAATTTTTTTGAGAGGATAAAAAATACTATATTTAAATATTGGTTAATGATTGTAAAAGTTTGAAAACAATTAATCATTGTCCCTTAAATTGCTTGCTTTTTTTTCCCCTTAGCAATACCTAAAATAATTTTATTTATAATTTATCAATTTCAATGCTTATCTTCTTATAAAATGGCAAATAAAAAGAAAAAGAATGGCGACCTAATTGAGATAGTCATATCAATAATATATATATATACATATACTTAAAAATATATATATTCTTAGAAAATATATATTAAAAAACTATAAATGGATCCTCTAATGTATAACATTATTGACAAAAATAAATAAAAAATATCTATAATTTTTTTTAAATCACAGTAAATTATGTAGTAATTTCAGTAAAGATGGATAAAAATACGACACATTGAACTTATAACAAGTTAAGTTTTACTGTACAAAATAGCTTAGATTATTTTGATTGAGCTATCCTTCCTATTTTAAGTCCATTATATTTCTTATATATATTAAATATGGAATAAGAGTCCAAGGGTTAACTTGTTAGTTTTATATAATTTCTATTAGTTTTTAGTTTTTCCTAACTCACATCAAAATACTTTTTTCTATTATAAAAATTTTTTTATTACACTTTCTCAGATAGTCTATATACTTGAGTCTAAAAATAAAATTTATATAATTTATTTTGATTTTTAAAGTATTCTAAAGTAAACAGAATTGTCCTAACTCTCTATATCTTGCCCTAACTCATATAAATATATGTTTTTCAAATGTTGTAATGAATGAGATCTAATATGATTTTTTTTCTTATTTGTGATTGCGGGTATTAATTAAAATTTCAAATTGAAATATTGAAGAGCAATACAATTATCTATATTTGCTACAGTGAAAATTTTAATATGAAACCTCAAAATATATTGGAGAGTGTACTGAATTCAAGATTATGATTTGAGTATATATATATATATATATATATATAATCAGGGCAAGTTAGGAGAAGTTATGGTAGATTGAGTTTTCAATGTATGGATACTATTTATTTATTTATTTATTGTATTGACTAAAATTTAAAAATGAAAGTCATTTTAATAATTTAGGCCTTCAAAATATAAAATTATTAACTTCCTTGAAAAAATAAAATTTGTTTGCTTCTGCTTTTATCATGTGTAACATCTCAATTAAAGCTGCTATATTGTGCAAGTTATGGTTCAGAGCTATTTGAGTTCATACAAGTGCAGTTAAAAAAAGTTAGGAAGAGTTATGACAAATAAATATTTTCTATGTTTTCCACTTTTATATTATATAACATCCTAATTGATGTTGATATGTTGCGTATGTTATGGTTTAGAGTTGTCTAAGTGTATAGATGTGCAATTAGGGCAAGTTAGAGAGAGTTAAAAGCAAATTAAATTTTTAATATTTGGTCATATTCAATATTTGTGTCGATTAAAATTAAATATTTACTAAAATGTATTAAATACTAAACTATTTATAACTGAATAGACAATAAAAATTAATTTAAATAATTAAATATACATAATTACATCCCATCATCATTATAATGTAAACTAATATATTACTGTGTTGCATGGTACCATAAATTGCACTTGATAATTTATCTCATCTACTTCATATTTCCTGATTGTATTACCAATTATCACAATTTAGAGACAAAAAAATTTAATAAATTTAGCAATAAACATCTCACAATATGACATGTTAATAAAATATAAATTATATATCAATGTTCATTCAAATTAAATTAAACAAAATTTATTTTTAGGCTTAAGTATGTAGACTATCTTAGAAAACATAACGAGAAATTTTAGATAATAGTTATAAGTAATTTGACGTGAGTTCGAATAAGTTAGAGGAAGTTAAGCAGCTCTGTTCATTTTAGATTTTTAAAAATTAAAATAAATTAGATAAATTTTATTTTCAGACTCAAGTATATAAACTGTCTTAGAAAGTATAATAAAAAATTTTCAATGTCAGTTATAAGTAATTTGATGTGGGTTAGGACAAGTTAGAAAAGTTATGACAGTTCTGTTCACTTTTTTTCTTTTAAAACTAAAATAAATCAAACAGATTTTATTTTTAAACTCAAGTATATAGAATATCTTAGGAAGTATAATGAAAAATTTTTTATGACAGTTAGAAGTAATTTGATGTGAGTTAGAAAATATTAAGAAGACTTAGGGTAGTTCTGTTCAATTTTTTTAAATCAAAATAAATCAAACAGATTTTATTTTCAAACTCAAGTATACAAACTCTCATAAGAAGTATAATGAGAAATTTTCTATGACAATTATAAAGAATTTAATATTAGTTAGAGTAAGTTATGGAGAGTTACGACAATTCTATTCACTTTAGATCATTTTAAAAATTAACATAAATCAAACAAATTTTATTTTCAGATTCAAGTATGCAAACTGTCTGAAAAAGTGCAATGACAAATTTTCTATAGTAGATATAAATATTTTGATGTGATTTATGACAGGTTAAGAAAAATTAGGACAGTTATATAAATTTTTTTTTCTCTTTAAAAATCAACATAAATAAAACAGATTTTATTTTTAAACTTAAATTTGCAGACTGTCTTAAGAAGTGCAATGCATAATTTTATATAGTAAAAGAAAATATTTTAATATGTATTATGACAAGTTAGGGGAGCTATAATAGTTTTGTAAATTTTTTCTATTTAAAAATTAATATAAATCAGATAGATTTTATTTTTAGATTTAAATATGTAAATTATTTTATGAAGTGCAATGGAGAATTTTCTATAGAAAAAAAATATTTTAATATAAGTTAGGAAAAATTATGAAAGTTTTATAAATTTTTTAAAAAATATATAAATTAGATATATTTTATTTTTAGACTTAAATATATAAATTATTTTAAAAAATATAATAAAAAATTTTATATAGCAAATAAAAATATTTTATTATTTGTTAAGATAACTTAGGATAATTTTTTCAATTTAATTTTAAAGGAAAAAAATAAAATTAACTTAACAGATATACTAAATATTAAGATTTTTTTACTATGAAATGACAGTGTACCCCGCTATGGGTGGGCCCCATGATCATTATTTATTTAAGCTATTTGAATTGAAATCTATGTATATATTTATATACATAGATAGAGAGAGAGAGAGAGTCAATCAATGGCGGATGAGATTTTACCACGTTTTGTTTTGATGGAAAATAAGAAAAAAAATGATAGAGGAAGATTTATATTATATCGATAGACACATTATTATTTTGTAAAAATAAAAAATTAGTTATCTTTTATTAAAAATATAAATATTTTTATTTTTATTATATATTTATTTTAATATAAGACATATTCATTAAATATTTTTATAAATATTTAATAAATATAATAAAATTTAATATATTAATTAATTTATTAAAATATTAAATAAATTACAATTTGAAGTATATAAAATATTCTAATAATCCATAAGTTTTTATAAAAATTATAAATAACAGTGGCTTTAAGATTTAAAATATAAAATTATTTTTTGAATTAATTTAATTAACTCCAAGTTTAAACTCCAAATCTCACATTTATAAAATAAATATAATACATATATATAGTTATTTAGTTAGTTAGTTAGGAGTATTTTATGCATCAATTGAATAATTCTTTGTGCTTTTTTTAAAATTTATGAATTAGACTTTAATAAATGCAATTATACTTGGGTATGGTTTTATTTATGGTTTGAATTTAATATAAAGTTTTTTTATATGGAACAGAGTATATATATTTTAAAAAATTTAAATTAAAGACATTTCATTTAATTTTTTGATGTAATCAAAGTATTACAAAGCTCATATAATTTTTTTTTCTTTTTTTAAAAATTACAAATATTAAAAAATTATGTACATCAAATGTTGAAAATATTTTCTCCTTCTATGTATAATCAAATTAAAAAAAAAAGATAACATTATAAAAATATATATTATAATTGAATTATATAGTATATATTAAATTTTGATTTTTTGAATTGAATTTTATATTCTTCAATAATATGTCAAGATTGAACATGAATTTTAGAAAGAAAAAGATTCTTATTTATCCTTCAAAATCTTCCTCTTTTTTTTTTATATTCTATTTTTTTATTTGACTAAATTTTCTAAATTTTGTTCTCTGGAGTTTCTTTTTTGACCAAAGTCGTACTTCGAGTCAACGAGACCCATCCTCCAAATCACAAAAATTTCTATCCCCTACATCAAGATGTACAATACTGATATACACACTCACACATTCAGAGCTAAACTATTAGGGGATTGTTTTTATTTTTTAAATTTTAGTTTTTTTAAAAGAAAAAAATTAAATTTGTTTAGTAATATAAATTTTAGATTTTTTGATTATATAAAAATTATTTTAGTGACATTTTATAAATAAAACTAAAAAAAATATATCTACAATCTAAAATAAACACACACTTAATTTTCGAAGAAACTTAACAAATTTAAATAATGAAAAATAGGTTTAAATTTTGCAATCTTCTATTGCATACCATTCAATTTTTGTTAATGGCTGGAATTAGGAATACAATGGCTCAACCATTAACTTGAATTTTAAATGCCCTAAATTTTTAATAAATATATTTATATTAATGATTTAAAATATTATAATTATATATTCAGAAAATGTAATGGATCTCAAGTAATTTGAATAAAGTTTTAGTTGAATTAAATTAAATTGATTTGTATATTTATTCAGTTAAAAAATAGATAATTAAAAATAAAACTCTAAATGGATTAAAATACTTTAAACTATTCCAACTCAATTAGTAAAATATTTAAATTAATTGTGTTCAAATTCAAATATTATAATATTCAATTTAAATATATAACTATATAAAGTTAATATATGTTATATTTTTTATTTATTCAAATTTAATTTGATATTTAATTAATTTATTTTTTAATATAACTCAAGTATTTCAAACAATGTTCAAATTAAGAAAATAAATTTTTTTAACTCAAGAAAATAAAAATTTGATCCAACTAAAAATTAAATTTCAATTTTTTTTTGCAAAATTAAGCACTGTAAAAATTTGTCAGGAACAAAAGTGACAATCGTATTAAAGCTCATGATGACATGCTCACACAAGATAATTACTTTCTTCTACTTCACTTTACACCTCCCTCCAGAGTAGTACTGTACAGTTTGTATCGATCAAAAACAGAACCAGAAAGTGTAGCAGCAGAGAAGCAGTGAAACCCATAAAACAAACCTCAAAATCTAAAGAAAAAAAGCTATCAAATCTCTACAAAATCTCTCTCTCTCTCTCTCTGCCTTTCACATTTCCCAATTCAACTCTCTCAATACCCAACTTCTATCCCATCTTTGATCTTCTTTAATTTTTTTTCTCATGATTATCAAATCCATGGAGCCATGAAGCTGAACCGTAAGCTATTGATTGTTTAAACTACTTTTTTTTTTAATTTTTTGTGGGTTTTGTTTTAAATTGAAGAACCTGGTTTCAAAATTTGAACTTTGGTTAAACAAATGGAAGTTTGGAGATTTGGTTGATTGAGTTTTGTGTGTTTTTGTGGATAAATTGGTGAGATCTAAACTGGGGAGCTGGAAAGCGTAAGCGGGTTCAAGAATTTTGATAATGCCAAGGCAAAGCCGGGTTGGTATGGAAGAATTGTTACCTGGAAAAATCAGGAAACGTGGGTGTTCTTCTTCGGCTTCGTCGTCGTCTTCTATTATTCAGAACTATAGATTTAAGAGAGCGATTTTAGTGGGGAAGAGGGGTGGATCCAGTACGCCTGTGCCCACTTGGAAGCTGATGGGGACGATGAGGACCCCATCGTCTGCATTGCGAGCTGTAGATTCTCCCAAGTATGCTGCCTCACAAAATGGTGGTGTTATCAAGGGGATGTTGCAGCAGCAGCAGCAGGCGGCGCCAGTTTCTGCGAGAAAGCTGGCGGCGACGCTGTGGGAGATGAATGGGATGCCGTCGCCGAAAATGAAGGAGGTGGTAGGGTCGGAAGAGAGGAGATTAAGGAAGGAGGGGAGAGCTAGAGAGAAGGCAACCAGGTCTGTGCACTCGGGTTCTTTGCCTCCCCATTTGTCTGATCCATCTCATAGTCCTGTCTCCGAGGTGGGTTTTGAATATTTTCTGGATTTGATTTTCATTGTTTCATTACTGTTTAGTTTCTCTTGTTTTGTTCTTAGGATATTCGTAGAAGTTCAGGTATTGCTTTAGCTAAAGAACAAAAAAAGAAAAACAACCGATTAAGTGTGTAATTTATTTATTAGGTAAGGGAAGAATTGATAGGGATGAAAAAGAAATATGGGTTTTGTAATATCAGGCCTCGTGTTAGTTTGGTATCTTGATGGGTTAGTTGGGTTTGAGAAGCTATTATGCTTTAGCTGAAGATTAGAAATGAAGAAAGAGAAATAGAATTTTGAACATCATATCTTACTGTATTTCTTTGCTGATCATTGATATCTAAGCCAACAGAACAGTAATCAAAGCTCCTTAATTAGTTTAAAGACATAATAAGGTCTAATGTTGATTGGGATTGAATGTTTTAAAAACGCCAAATCTGTCTGTTTAACATAAGATTTGCTGTGAATGCCAACTCCATTAAATTTGAAAACCCTGCTCTGCTGTGGAATTTGGTTTGTGGGTTGGGGCTTCTATAAGTTTCATTGTGATAACATAATGTCATAGCATGGGGCAACCGCAAGGGAAATTGATTTTGGTAGGAAGGCAACAGAATTGTTGCATTATTGTCCCAGGTGTACTTGCTCGTTGGTAATTCATGAAGCTTAATTGTTGATTGTCTTGTTTGATAATTGATAATATGATTTATTTTTTATAGAGGATGGATCGGTCTGGATCTGGCAGTCGTCACAGAAGAGCATCATCAATTTCTCAAAAGCTTAGGCTTGCAGACCACAGTGTTGGAGCATTTGATTCTATTAGCAATGCCAGTTTAATGGAGGTACTTAAGGCTAAAAAATGCGAGTTTCACAGACATGTTGTGATGGCTTTTGGATAGCAAATGCTCCACATTTTGTTGATGGCTCTTTTCTCATTCACCAATGTTGTAAATTTCTTTGTTTTATTATTTTTTTATCTTATATTTATTAACCACTAAAAACACACATTTCGTAATATTTTCCATCTCTCAGGTTGATAATTTAATGTTAGTCTATTTAATCAATAAAATTAATATTTCTTCACACATTCGTATTTGTCAATTTTGTTTCTACACGCACTGGTTGCTCAAACTATGTGTTCTGAAACACAATATACGTTAAGTTCGCTTATGTTTTCTCTTATGATGCAGATTGAGACTAGATCTCGAGCCCAAACTGCTAAGGGATCTACTGTTGGATCTAAAACTCGTTTGAAGGATGTATGTAATGCATTGACGACATCTAAAGAGCTACTTAAAATTATCAACCGTGTGTGGGGTAATGAAGATCGGCCTTCATCTAGCATGTCTCTCATCTCTGCCTTACATGCAGAGCTTGAGAGGGCTCGCTTGCAAGTGAATCATCTTATCCAAGATCAGCGCTCAGACCAGAATGAGATAAATTATTTAATGAAGTGCTTTGCTGAAGAAAAGGCAGCATGGAAGAACAAGGAGCAGAAAGTGGTTGGAGCTGCTATTGAGTCCATTGCTGGAGAACTTGACGTAGAGAAGAAGCTGAGAAGACAGCTTGAAAGCTTGAACAAGAAGCTCGGGATGGAACTAGCAGAGACAAAGTCTTCTCTGTTGAAGGCAGTGAAAGAACTTGAGAGTGAGAAAAGAGCAAGAGTTGTGATGGAGCAAGTGTGTGATGAATTAGCTAGGGATATAGGTGAAGATAAAGCTGAAGTTGAAGAACTAAAGAGAGAATCTGTAAAACTCTGTGCTGAGGTTGAGAAGGAAAGGGAGATGATGCAGTTGGCTGATGTTTTGCGAGAGGAGAGTGTCCAAATGAAACTTTCAGAAGCTAAATATCAACTTGAGGAGAAGAATGCAGCTGTGGATAAACTAAGGAGTCAACTTGAAGCCTTTTTAGGAACCAAGAGAACCAAAGAAAAAGGACGTGTTCCTTATCATATGAATGATGAAGATGTTGCAGCTTATTTAAATAAAACTCGTTCAGTTCCCTATCAGAATGAAGTAAATGAGGATGATGGAGGAGAAGTGGAAGATGGGGCAGATTGTGAAGATGACTCCTCTGAAAGTGATCTTCATTCCATAGAATTGAATATGGACAATAACAATAAGAGTTACAAGTGGACTTATCCTTCTGGAACTCCTCGTGATTTGAGAAAGGCTGCAGTTGATGAAGAAGAAATCAAAGGGAGGAAGTCTACCTCCAGCAAAGTACCTAGGAGAAGTACTTCTCTGCAAAGAAGTGTTTCGGATGGAGTTGAATGGAGCACACAAAATGAGAGGTTATCAGTTACAGGAGATGGGATAGACTGGGGGGGATTCTCTGAACTTGAGAGGCATTTGGAAGGAAAAGGCTATACAGATGAAACACATGGGTATCAATCAGCGAAAGGTCTAAGGGACTATTTGTTCTCTGGTTCTAGAATAGATTCTGCCACAGGTTTTGCTAGTCCTACGCGGCAAGTAGGTCAGCGGCCTTCTCGAGATTCTAGCAATGCAACTCAAGAGAGACCTCCTACGGCACCTGGGAACGCTTCAAAATCAAGGCTAGGTGAGGGCCTTAACGGAAGAAAATCAAAATGGTGAGCAGCACAGTGGAGCGGTTTATGAGGCATCAAGTTAGAGGCCTAGTGCAAAAGGAATTAGGCATTGGGAATTAATGTTTTTGATAATTAATGCTCGTTTCTGAGTTGTTAGAGCTCTTCAAGCTGCAGCAATCGCTGCTCATAGTGCTTTTGACTTTTTGGCAATTAGCAAGAACAGTCGTGCTTATAGAGTTCTTTATAAAAAAGAGTTGTGATCATCCAACCAAGCTTCTCCTGTACAAAGAACTTCTGGCACAATCGAGTTTAACATGATAGAAGCATATTTAAATGTATACGCTGTGAACCTGTGGTATGCGTTCTTCTTCTCTTTTTACTGTTTTCCCTGTACCTGTGATTTGCTTAGCAATCCATATTTAAGTTAGCATGATCCAAATATAATATGAAAAGTAAACTTTTTGTAGTTTGCTTGCCTGTAATGAAGAATTCTGCTACCATTTCTAGAATCCAGATTTCCGTCACTTTGTGGAGTGCTTGTGCATTGGTCTTTAGATTACAATGAACATAAACTTTTCTCTTTTAGCTGACTGGATGATTTTCCTTGCCTAGTATTGTCTGGAAAATAAGTTTGGTTTGCACATGTAGTTATGTTTGCTTTTGTTGACGAGAAATAATAAACAATAATATTGCCAGAGACTATTGAATTTTGGTGCCAATAATAAGACCAATATTTTACCTGTACAGAATCCCTCCATTAGAACTTACTGGGCCTATGAGAATCTGAAGAGGGAGCGATTACTTATTTCCTTTTCACTTTCCTCCACTCTTTTTAAGTTCACTGGGAGAATTCAACAAAATTGAGTGAAAATTGAGCTATACAGCTAATTCATTGACTTTGCATTTTGGATTACGGCCCACCAATGTATTGACTGAGCCATACAACTATACAAGCCATTCTAACTTGCAAAACATGCTGTGTATCTTAATAGCCTAGAAAAACAGCTAAACATTGAATCCAGTGATCAGTAAAGCTGTACAAAACAAAACCAGTGATCAGCAAAATCGAAACTTGACATTGCAGCAATTGCCCTATGTATGATCAAAACAAGTTAATTCTGGACCTAATATTTTCTACCCGAGTCACCATTAAAGTTCGTTGGGAACTTCCGCTTTTGTGTCTGTTGCATGCAAAATTGGAATTACTCCACTTTCTGTCCAACCAACATGGTTTGGCTTGAGATTGCTCCTCACTGTTCCAAATTCTGTCTTTGCTCGAGAGGTCTCTACAAGGTCTGGAATTGTAGTTCAGCAATGATCAGAACATTATCAAAAAGAGTATTAACATTTATTGGAGGAAAATGCATTAATAGTACGAGGAATGCATTTATATCCAGATCAGCTGAGAGAAGACACTCCCCATTGTAATTAGGTCCTGCCAAGACAGTTCCTGAGGGTGAGACAATAACACTACCTCTAGAGCATATTACTTCATCTAGTGATGCATTGTTATCTGAACCTCCAGGTGGTAACGGGCAGTCTCTCCTTCCGGCAAAATTGGTTCGCATAAAGAACAAGCAACCACCTTCTAGGGCAATATGGATCATGGATGACTTCCATATTTCTCTAGCATCAGCCGAAGGTGCACAATATATTTCAATGCCTACATTTTTTGATGCAAAATATTGAAGAACTATAATTTATTTAGATAACTATTGGACTGACAAAAATTACCTTGCATCACAGAATCTAGTATAAAGAAATGAGAACTTAAAAATATAAACTAGCAAGATGGCATTTAAAAGCAATAATGAGTAGAGGTATACCCTTAGCGTATAATTCAGTTCTTGGAAGTGGTGACTTGTTCTCCCAACAGATGAGGCCACCAACCTTCCCAATGGAAGTCTCATATACTGGCAGCGATGCTTTCTCCCCAGAATACCACACTGCAGCTTCTGATGCCATTGGCAATAGCTTGCGATGCTGTCCAAGGTGTTGTCCCAGAGAATTGAAAAACAGAACTGTACTGAAGAGATAAAATCCAGCTCCCTCCACCACTCCCATTACTAAGTGGACTTTATTTACCTGCAACTTTTGCAAGCCTATCAACTTCAGGACCCGCATAGACTTGACGACGTCAGCAAGTGAATTGCAAAGTTCAAATTACTTGACCACAAGGAAAAGAAACCCAATTCTAATGGAAAGGGGCTCTAACCAGGCACATCAATAGCTGAAGCATAGTACTTCTGCAGATCATCTGTTGCAGTAGCAAATGTGAGGCATCGCGGATAGCCACCGAGAAATGCTTCTGGAAACACCACCAACTGTGAACCAAAGGCAGCTGCTCCAGCAATCAGTCTCTCCGCTTTATCTGTTTAGACAAACAGATAGAGGGGAAAAAAAATTGTAGGGGAAAAAAATTGTACATAGATTGTAATTGGAACCTGATTTCTGCTATATACAAACCATACTTTTAATGATATCTGACTCAAATGTAATTAAAACAAACAGAAAATGAACACACTAAACTGCATTTTGGGATTATGCAAATGAAATTTACTACCCACAAAGTGATGTGTGTTTTTCACTTTTTGGGTCAGCGAAGATAGCTATTAGGAGAGAAGGTAGAAAATGTTTTCTCATAAAACAAAATAGTGTGCTAACGTGTTCAAATTGAAAAAAACCTTTTAGAAAAGATCAGAGAGAAAGCTTTGTGTAATACACAAATCGATACTCAGGCTATACTAAACTCCACAATAAACCTCTTAAAAACAGAGAATTCAAATTGAAACAAAGAAAAAGGATAACAATTTAGCACCCAGTGTTGCAGGAGTATCGAAAAAAACAGACGAAGCTTGAACTACAGTCGCCGTAATCGACTGCCTCGTAGCCGGAGCAGCAGCAGATGGCGCCGGAAGATAAGATGTGAACTGATGGTCGTTGATGTAGTCCATGCAGACGGTTTTTGGAACAGGAAGTTTGACTGGTTGGTGAGTCGAAGGCGAGTTGGGTGGCTTAGTATTAGTAGAAGGGACAAGTTCAGGTCGGAGCTGATGGAGGAGCCATTGAACAACTTCGCTATCGGCGCGGAGACCCAGTTCCTGTTTAAGGTGGAAAATGGCGGGGATGCAGATAGGGGGTATTCGGTGACGCTTGTTAATGGGTGAGACACCGTCCTCTTTGCCTAAACGACGGCGTTTTGGTTTAACCTGGATGTGGTCTGGGTGAGCATTTTGTGAAGATGAGTGTACTTGCATGATCTCCGTCTGTTAAGTTCAAGTTTTATTTTGTCAATTTTACTTGTGAAATGAGAGACAAGAGAGGGTTTTTATTGTTTAGTTGCATAGTGTAATGGGCTAATATAGAATAAGTTTTGAATGGGCCTCAAACAGCTTGAAGTTTGCCCATATAGAATTGTTCAATCTCCGACAAATTCACTGGACTAGCCATGCAAGCGTATCCTAATGCCTTTGAAGTTTTCCTCTGAAGCTACAATTCGGACTCTCTTCAATACCTGCAAAAGTATTCGTCACCTCTATCAGCTCCATGCCCGTATTATCCACAAAGGACTCGAGCAAGATCACCTTATTATCTCTCGCCTCCTGAACCTGTCCACTTCTGTTGCTTACTCCACGTTTGTCTTCGATCGTCTCCATACTCCCTCCACTATTCTCTTCAATATCATCCTCAAAATATATTCCCGCAAATCACACTTTGACGATACAATTTCTTTGTTTATCCGCATGAAACGGAGTGAACACGCATGGCCGGATAGATACACGTATCCTTCGATCATTAGGTCCTGTTCAAATGAATGCAGACAAAAGGAGGGTGAAATTGTTCATGGGTCGGCGATAAGAAGTGGGGTTATTGAAGATGTCTATGTTGGGTCCAGCTTGATTGATTTTTATGGAAAATGCAAAGAGATATGGTCTGCACGCAAGAAGTTTGATGAAATGACTGAGAGGAACGTGGTTTCTTGGACCGCAATGGTCGTTGGGTA
Organism: Garcia nutans; assembly: GCA_947685225.1. Taxonomy (NCBI): domain Eukaryota; kingdom Viridiplantae; phylum Streptophyta; class Magnoliopsida; order Malpighiales; family Euphorbiaceae; genus Garcia; species Garcia nutans. The sequence goes on from CANTUV010000060.1 coordinate 3,440,372, forward strand.
TTTGAATGTTAAGGATATGGATGAAGCTAAGAATCTGTTTGGTCAAATGCCGGAGAAAAATTTAACTTCGTGGAATGCAATGGTTGGCGGGTTGGTAAAAGGAGGGGATTTGCTTAGTGCAAGGAAGTTGTTTGATGAAATGCCAGAGAGAAATGTTGTCTCGTTGACTGTTATGATTGACGGTTACGCGAAGGCGGGGGATATGGCATCCGCGAGGACTTTGTTCGAGAATGCTCCAGAAAGAGATATTTTTGCGTGGTCAGCAATGATTTCGGGTTATGCTCAACATGGGCAGCCCAATGAGGCTGTAAATATATTTCAGGAGATGGAGTTATTGAATGTTAAACCTGATGAGTATATAATGGTGAGCTTGATGTCGGCTTGTTCTCAACTGGGTAGTTTGGATTTAGCAAAATGTGTTGAAAGTTATTTGAGCCAGAGCTCGATTGACATTAGTCAAACTCATGTTATTGCTGCCCTTGTTGACATGAATGCTAAGTGCGGGAACATAGATCGAGCTGAAAAATTGTTTGAAGAGATGCCTAAACGGGACCTAATTTCGTATTGTTCTATGATACAAGGATTGACTATTCACGGTTGTGCAGAGCAGGCTGTGGCATTATTCAATAGAATGCTAAATGAGGGAGTAATTCCAGATGAGGCAGCATTAACTGTCATTTTGACAACCTGTAGCCAGGGAGGGCTTGTTGAGGAGGGTAAGCACTATTTTGATACCATGAAAAGCAAGTATTCTATAGTTCCCACTCCTGAACACTATACTTGTATGGTTGATCTTCTTAGTCGATCAGGACACCTAAAAGCAGCTTATGAGCTTCTGAAGTTGATGCCTGTGGAGCCTCATGCAAGTGCTTGGGGAGCACTTCTTGGAGCTTGTAAGCTGTATGGTGACGTTGAGTTAGGGGAGGTTGCTGCTAAGCGATTGTTTGAGCTTGAACCTGCAAATTCTGGTCCTTATGTGCTCTTGTCCAGGATCTATGCTGCAGCTGATCAATGGCTGGATGTTTCACTTGTTAGGGACAAAATGAAAGAGAGAGGTGTTAGGAAAATACCTGGCTGCAGTTGGGTCTCGGCAAATAGCACAAGAAGTTGGATCTCTTGGCATCCCCTCTGCGACTACATTTCGAAGGGGCGGGCTTGAGTAACTTAAATGTGGGTTCCAGATCGATGGAGAGTGCTTTAAAGATTTTGGACCTTCTATTCCAAATCCATTATTCCAGCTTGATGTCACTGAGCATGAGAAGTGCAGTTTGAATGCAGTGGCAAAATTTGTCACCTCAGTTAGTGATGGACAGATTAATTGCTCAGTTGAAAGTGTCAGTGTGCTTATGCCTGGATATTAATAACCGTATAAGAGCAGTTCTTCGATCAAATTTTTAGTTGATAAAGGCAGATAATTTTGACTGCACTTTGGGGTAACTTAAATGTGGACATCAATGCCTAACATGTAGTGACCAACACACCTGGTAGCCTCTTTTCTATTGATAAAAAAAGGATAACTTTTTACTGCTATACTTTCTTCAAGAAGTGCTACTGTAATTTTTATTATTTGTCAGTTGTGCACAGAATTTAATTGTATTTTCAAGGTGACTGTTGTTTTAGGAATTCTCTGTGCCAGTTGCTTTTAATCATAATTTTGAATGAAGTTATTTTGCTATCTTACACTGCTATCATGTTAAAGGTAGCCACCTTGTACTGCAACATTATGTTTCTTTCACTAATTGCTATATTTTGTGATGACATCGATGAGATAGAATTCAGCAAACGAATTATCTCAAGTGATGGTCGACATTTTACTTACTATTTTATCAGTGTTTTCCATGCACTTGAGGAAGCTAGATACTTCTCTGATACTTTCAATGCATATGCAACATGCTTAGATAGTTCTTCTATAAGCTGGAGGAGTCAAGTTTGAACTAAAACAACACTTAAATTCGTGTTCTAATATTGTTGTAGAAGTCTAACCAATGGAACAATTCTACTATTTTTTTTGTAATGTTCTCGACCGCACGATGTATGGTGGTGGGATGAGGAGGTTCAAAAGGCTATTAAGACTAAGAGGGAATGGTATAAAAAGTTACCGAATGCGGTTAATAGCGAGGCCTTTGAGGAATATAAGAGGGCTAAGAAAAAGGCAAAGAAGGCTGTTAGTGTAGCTCGTGGCAGAGCCTTAGAAGGGATTTATCAAAAGTTAGGTACTAAAGAGAGAGAAATGGACATTTATAAGATTGCAAGGATGAGAGAAAGGAAAAGCAGAGAATTAAGCCAAGTCAAATGTATAAAGGACGAAGATCAACAGGTGTTGACAGGAGATGTTGAAATTAAGGAGAGGTGGAAGGCTTATTTTGAGCAGTTATTCAACCCTGAACATGAACAAGATTTTCAAGGTTTTCATGCAACAAATGGTTATATCAGCTGGTCTATGAGGATCTTGCATAGTGAAGTAAGAGAAGCCTTGAAGTATATGAAAGTTGGTAAAGCTTGTGGCCCGGATGGTATTCCTATAGAGGTTTGGAAGAACCTTGGAGAGGTAGGAGTTGCCTGGTTAACTAAACTCTTTAATGCTATTGTGAAAGGACGTAAGATGCCGAATGCCTGGAGGAAGAGTATCCTGGTACCCATATATAAAAATAAAGGAGACATTCAATGCTGTACAAATTATCGGGGTATCAAACTTATGAGCCATACTATGAAATTATGGGAAATGATTATTGAACACAGATTGAGGAAGCTTACAAGAGTTTCGGAGAATCAGTTTGGGTTTATGCCAGGGAGATCTACCATGGAGGCTATTTCTCTTCTAAGAAGACTAATGGAATTATATCAAGAGAAGAAGAAAGATCTCCACATGGTATTTATTGACTTGGAGAAAGCCTGTGATAGAGTACCAAGAGAAGTGTTATGGTGGGTTTTGAAGAGGAAAGGAGTCAGCGGCAAATATGTCAACATCATCAAGGACATGTATGAGAATGCAGCCACTAGTGTGAAAACACTTGGTGGAGACACTGAGGCTTTCCTCATTACTACCGGATTGCATCAAGGTTCGACCATGAGTCCATATTATTTACCCTGGTTATGGACGAGCTAACCAGAAGAATACAAGACGATATTCCTTGGTGTATGTTGTTTACTGATGACATTATTTTAATTGATGAAACTAGTGCTGGTGTAAACCGTAAGTTGGAAGTGTGGAGAAAAACCCTCGAGGACAAGGGTTTTAAGTTAAGTAAGAGTAAAACGGAATATATGCACTGTGAGTTCAGTCTAAGGAAGAAACAGGAACATGAGGTTAAGTTGGATGGAGTTTTGGTTCCTAAAACCAAGCAGTTCAAATATTTGGGTTCGGTGTTCCAGAATGATGGCCGTATAGATGAAGATGTGGCTCACAGAATACAGGTAGGGTGGTTGAAGTGGAAGGGTGCGATTGGGGTTCTATGTGATAAGAAAATACCTCTGAAAGTGAAAGGTAAATTCTATAGGACGGTTGTTAGACCTGCGATGCTCTATGGTAGTGAGTGTTGGGCACTAACGGGACAACATTTGCATAAGATGAGTGTGGCAGAAATGAGGATGCTAAGATGGATGTGTGGACATACTAGACTGGACAAAATTAAGAATGTTTATATTCGACAAAAAGTCCAAGTAGAGGATGTCGGAGATAAGGTGAGGGAATGAAGACTTAGATGGTATGAGCATGTTTTAAGAAGACCTCCTAATGTTGCGGTTCGTAAGTGTGAGAATTTGTTGATTGAGGGGACTAGAGGTCGTGGAAGACCTAGAACTGTGTGGAATGAGGTGATAGCAAGAGACTTACGTGCCTTAGATCTTGATGCGGATTTGATTAATGACATACTTGAATGGAGACGTAAAATCCGTGTCTTGGAAGGGGCCTAAGGCTGGAGTATCTTTTTTGGTGTCTTTTGAGCTTATTTTATTAAGGATCCATACAGCCGACTCCAACTTATTTGGAACTAAGGCTTAGTTGTTGTTGTTGTTATTTGTTTGGCCATTTTAATTGCTTGCTGTTTCCATATTCAAATGGGTAACTGTTTTCTCTGTAAATTTGTCATTCCATTGTCATTTGTGGGTAAACATGAAGCAGTTTTTAAGTTGAATCATGCGCAAATGATGCATCCATCTTTCCAAAATGTTTTTCCATAAACTCTTCCTACGTAGTCTCTATCTTTCTCTATTTCTCTTTTAGTAAACAATAACAACAACAATAACAAAATTTTAATCCTAAGTTAATTAAAATTAGCTATAAAAATTTTTTTTTTTCACTTTATTTGATTTAGGCCTCTTTTGATAAATTTAAAACAATAAAATTAGTTTATATTACTTTTATCCAAATTAATTTAAATCTACTTTTATTATATTTTTTTTCTTTTTGTAAAAAAAAAATGAAAAGACTTCTTCTCTATGCTACAATACAATATTTCTCTGTAAGTGTAAATTCTATTGGTCTTCTATTGCTCTGTAAATTACTGTTTTCTCCTATTGTTCTCTGCAACGCAATCATCATCTACTTCCTCTGCTTTCTGCTTTAGCCAAAGTTTCTTGATTTTTGATCTTTTGATTTTGTTTGTTTGATTTGAAATGGTGAAGATGATGAAAGTAATGAAATGGGTGCTGATCAATTTCACATGATCAAAATCACACCGTTTCACTGTTTTTTTTAAATTCAAATTTAAGGGAAAAAAAATTCATCTCTGTTTCTCTCTTATTGGTTTTTAGTTTTGAGTTTCTTTTTTAATTAAGGAAATCTTGAATTTGTTTATTTACATCAAGATGAATAAATCAAGAAATCTTTAGTTTTTGAGTTTTAATTTTTTAATTAAAAAAAATCTTGAATTTGTATACTTAACACTCCATCAAGATGATTAAATCAAGAAATCTTAAGTTTGAGTTTCTTTTTTAATAAAAAAAAAATCTTAAATTTGTTTACTTAGCACTCTATCAAGAGGATTAATATTAAATAAAAAAAATCAAGAAATCTTGAGTTTTGAGTTTCTTTTTTTAATAAAAAATTTCGTGAATTTTTTATTTACTTCGTCAAGATAATGGAATCAAGAAATCAATAAATCTTGGGCTTGGGTTTGAATTTATTTTTTAATAAAAAATCTTGAATTTGTACCACAGAGAGAGAGAGAGTTCACTGTGTAATGGCAGAGAGCTGAGGTCACTTGGAGATATCTCTTTAGAGTGAGACATTAGTGTAAATAGGCTTGAAATTTACTTAATTTACCTATTAATGCCATTCTTTATTTTATTTGCTATTAATTTTATTTAAATGGCCCTCCATTTTTGTCATTTTTATTTATAAGTATCTGCTTCATCCCTTCTAAAATATTTATATAGTTTGATAAAAATATACATATTAAAAATCAGTCAATAAAAATTATTTTATCCTTTTTTACCCTTAATATATTAAAATATTAATAAAAAAATTTATTTAATATTTTAACCTTGAAAATATAACTCAATTATAAAAATTATTATAAAAAAATAATACTACTTAAGTAGTGAAATATTTAAACCTTTTACATATTTTGAAATATATAAAAAAGAGAATAATATATAAATATTTTTGGATGAAGGAAATATATATTTATATGTTTATTAAAAAAGTATATATTTACATTTTTATTAAAAAAAACTAAATATTTGGATTTTATAGAAAATTATTTTAAAGCAGTTCAATAAGAAAGTATTATAATTTAATTTTAGTTATAAATTTTATTAGATAACAAATTATTTAGTAATCATATACTTTTTAAATCAAATATTAAATTAAAAATAAAATATTTGTATGAATTTTTAAAAAAATTGTGATTCTATTAATATAAAAGAAATTTTAATACGTAAATTAGAATAATAAATTTAAGAGTAATTGATAAAATTATACTCTTTTTATCCTGCTAAAATCGTAGCCTTTACCTCATTCACACCTATTAAAAAGTTATTAAATTATATTATATAAAATTATTTTAAATAAATTAAAATATTTTTTATTAATTAATTAATATCATATTTTTATGGATTAAAATATCTTTTATTAATTAATTAATATTATATTATTACTTCATTAATTGAATTATTAATGATAATGATATAATTAAAAAAATTAATAATTTTTTTTAATTCTATAAAATAACAGTTTGAAAAAAATAATTTTTTTTAAAAGTGATAATTTTAAAGAGACAAAAAATATATGCTAAGTAAAAAAAGATTATTACAATAATAAATTTTAACACACGCACTTAAGATATAAAATCTATATGTTAAATTTAAATATAATTATATTAAAATAATATAATATATATAATTTAACATATATATAATATACTTTTACTTATAATATAAAAATCGTCCAGCTTGATTAACTAAATACAATTGTTTTTACCAATAAAAAAAATCTAAAATCTAAATTATCATTATGGTTAATTTTATTTTCAATTTAGTTTAATAAGTTTCAATTTAATTTTTGATTTAATCAATTTTTTTAATCTACCCAACTTATAATTATAAATATTTAGCTATAAAATTGAATTGTAGAAAATATTTAAGAATAAATAAATATAAAATGTATTTTTACATATTATTTTAAATAATAGGAATTGTTATGACAATTAATTTTATTTAGAAATATATGTTGAAATTATTTATATTTATTTTTTATGATTATTTATATTTAGAAATATATGCTGAAATTATTTATATTTATTTAATATACAATTATTTGAAAATTTAATATTTTTGAAGAAAAATTAGATTTTTTAAAATATTTTTATTTTTAGGGTATTTTTAAAGAAATCATTTTTAAAATCTATTTTTTATTTTTATATATGTGTACATATGAAGATAATTGGTATAATTGTATACTAAAGCCTTTGTACTGTGACAAAATATATAATTATATTATATTTTATTTGATATATATAACTCTATTGTTGAAATAAATAATACCTTGCTAATAATAACTACTATTAAGTTCAATTAAAAGTATTCTTAATTAAATAAGTAAAATATTAAAATCAACTCACAAAACAACTATTTTTTTTTGTTTAAAAAAGAACATCTCTTTTTATTCTAAAAGAAATTCTTAGATTGGGCATTAATCAAATAATTTAAAATTATTAATTACTTTTAAAAGACTTACTCTAGTGACTCATTTAATCAAGAAACAAAATATTGATTAAAGACTTCTCCATTTCCATTTTAATCTTAATTATTAAATTGAGAAAATGATTAAATTATATGTGAATATAAAATATTATTATTATTATAAATTTGTTTTCTTTTTTAAATTCATGATTAATTTAAGTTTATTTTTTACTTGAATGAATTTATTTTTTTGTTTAAATTAGTTTTTTATATTTAATTGAAATTAATATTTATTTTACAAAAAATATAATATACAAGTTTTTGTTGTATATAATCTATATATTATTATTTTATTAAATTAATAGTTAATAACATAGTTTTTTGCTATGCTCTTACTCTGATCCTATTATTACATTCCCAATTTCTTAAACTAAATTAAAGTATTTATGTTAAATTCAAACTAAATTTACTAGATTATTCTTTTTAAATTGTTAGTGTTACTTTTTTCTATCTTTGATGTAAGTATTATTTATTTATTTATTATTGGTAGTGTTAGTGCGTCCTGTTTAACCAATAATTTTTACTATTTATGTAAATTATTATGATAATACTATGAAATTATAAAATTCTCTATATTTTATAATTTAATAATTATAATTATTTGTTTAAATTTATTAATATATTTATTAATTTTTATTTATAATTATAATAAATAATTATTTATTTAAAATCATCATAATATTTTAAAAAAAATAAAAATATCTGCAGCATTGTTTGAATTTTTTTTAATATATTATATAATATATTAATTTATTGTAATATTGATTTTTATTTAATTATAAAAAAATATTTAAACTTTACCTCATCTTTTACTCCTATTATAATTTTTTTATAAATTAATATATAAATTTATTTTTTATATTAAATTTATTTTTAGACTAATTGAGCTTATTTTTACTGAATATCTTACAGTCTTTTCAGTTTATTTGTGTATTTTTTTTATTTTGAAAATAAACGAAGATGCTAAAAAAAAATCCGTTCATGAAATTTTTAGAAAAGATTAAGCAAATCACGAAGTAACGCCGTTTATTTTCTTTGTTTCTTTATATGAAGACCTTCATACTCATATCCCGAGTTAACCTCACAGTATTCATAAATCTCACAAACCCAATTACAAATTTTAGAATTTTCACTCCCATCAAAACCAAATCACATCTATTAAATCCATTAAACCCTTCAACATCCTACACAACTCAAATCCATAATCTAAAATCAAGATTTTCATCAAGTTTCCCCAAAGGGGTATTTGAGGTTTATGGTGGTGAGCTGTATCAGTAGGACTTGTGTTGATTTTGATGGGAATAGATGAAGAGAATAAGGCATTGGCTTTGGGTAGTGAAGGGCCATTAGTAGAAGAGTTTTGGGACGATGTGAGAAGAACCCAATTTCTGCTATGCTTATTATTTCTGCTTTAATGGAGTGTAGATTAAACTCAGAATATTTATTTCGGCTTTAATGGAGTGTAGATTATTTCAGCTTTAATGGAGTGTAGATTGTGAAAGCCACTCATCTCTGCATGTTATTACACGGTCTCAATGGGTTCTTCAATGGAGTTTCATCTTCTTCTAGTCTTGGCTTTAATGCAACAACTCCTCATTCATTCCTCTTCACCAAAATGCCAAATCAAAATTAAAAAAAAATAAACTTCATAAATTTGTGAAAAAAGTAGAAAAAAAAAATGAAAGACAGATAGAGCCCAAAAGAAGCGCACTTCTCATCCCCTCGATCTTTGCTAAACACAGTCATTTCATTATTTTTAAATTGCTCCGAGAACAAACATTTTCTTGGCAATTTTTCTTTTAATCCGATCAATTTCCATGAAATCATCATCTTTCACACTTTGAACCAGGAAAAAAAATACCAATTTCCTTTTCTTCTTCTTCTTTACCCTTATATAAACCTTATTTGCCGTAACGATTTAATAAAGATTTCAAGATTTCAACACTCATACACAGAAAATAGTAACAATTCATTTCTGGGTTTTGCTTCTTTTTACAAGTTTTGGATGTTCTTGCAGTTAACATGAAGAGCAAAAGTTGCAAGCAAGCTAAAAGAAGAAGAAAAAATTGTGAATCTAAAAAATGAACGGGCTCATGGCCGAAGACAATGAAAGGAAAAGGGGTAAAATAAAAATATTATACATAAAAAATTATATATATATAGATTTTAAAAATAATATAAATAATTAATTTTTTATATATTTAAAAATTAATATATAAATATTTTTTTTACATAAATATTAAAAAAGTAAAAAAAACATTACTTTCATATATTTTCATATCTTAATAGTAATTCATAATTTCAAAAAAAATATAACAATAACAATTACGTAATTAAACATAATATTAATATTTGTATACGTGTTCCTAAATTCACCAAATGATACATTATAAAAATAAAATAAAAAAAATTATATTGAATCACAAATATAATCTCTTAAATAATAATTGAAGTAAAAATTATCACGCAATATTAGAATTATAAATAATAAAATCAAAATCAAAGGGAAAAAATTTAAAAAATATATATTAAAAATATAAAAATTATAATCTTTTATTCTTTTGGATGAGTTTGTCCTTTTTTTAATTTTTTTTTTAATTTTAGATAGTGTCAATTATTTTTTTATCAATTTTTAAGTAGAATTTAAAAAATTGAGGGGGATGGGATGTAATTTAAAATTTTGAAGGGGTAATTAAATTTTTTCAAAATTTTAATATATATAAATATATATAAATTTATTTTTTTTAAAATTGAAGGGAGATAGTTGCCTCCTTCTCCATCAAGTAACTTTCTCCTGGTTGAAAGAAAAAATTTCTGAAAAGAGATTTAAAACTTCATCGTCCTCTGCAACGTGCTCTGAAAGTAGAGGAAGAAATAAGAAAATGAACGGGCATTAATGCCGGTTTATTTATTTTCAAAATAAATAAAAAATGAACCGGCACTAAGTAAGATAACACTAAATTCAATAGGATAAAATATGGATTTGAATATATATATATATATGTTTATATATTAGTTTATTAAAAAAAAGTTTATAATAGAAGTGTAAATCAGAGTAAAGTTTAAGCATTTTTTAATAATTAAGCCTATTATCTTTGACTCAGATTTAGGTGAGTATTCATCTAAATTTAATAATATGTCAAATATCTTTGAATCAAAATTCAAGTGAATTCATTTTTCTTTTGAAAAAATATGTGCATTTTTTTTTCAAAAAGAGTTTTACTTGTTTAGAAGAGAGTTTAATTCTTTTTCTTTTTATAATCATGACATGACATGTCTGCAAAAGTTATAATAGAATTTCACTTGAAAATGAGGTGGTGATAGAATTACAAAAATTGTAAAAGCTGATCTTTTCGTAATTAAGCTTTTTATTTTTATATTTATTTTTAGTTCAGTATTGAAACTTGAGCTTGTATATATGTTTAAAGATTAGTTTGGGATTGATTTTGGAGCTGAATTTGAAAATTGAGTTTGAACATTTCCTATATAAATATTACAAAGAAAGAAGAAGAAGAAGAAAATACTGACAGTGCAATGCATCATAATTTTATTTTTTCCATTGATTTTCAGAGAAGTGAACATAGAAAGACAGGTCTTAACTTTTCTCAACAGCATGAGAATTCAAATATGAAAGGGCAACAGCTGCATGGAGAGCAGCTCCAAATGGAAGGGCTTCCTCGTTAAGAAAAAAGTGTGGTGAATGCAATCTGATAATTGGCTTTTCTTTTTCATTCTGTACCCCAATCACGAACATTGCAGCTTTCATCTTTTGTGCATAAAAGCCGAAATCCTCTGCTCCCATAAATTGGGGAAAAAGTTCCACGTTGGATTCGCCAAGCATAACTTCACCAACTCGTTTCACATGTTTATACATTGCTTCATCATTTACTGTGGGCGGATATGGCTTCATCGTTTCCTCCATGAAATCTACTGAAGCAGTGCATTGATGAACAGCTGTTTGATTCTCTACAACCTGTAACAGAACATTAAAAATCTCTGTGATTTTCATTGAAAAATTTAGCAGGTGAAACTTTATGTTCAAAGACAGTTTGTTGCATTTACTAAATGATACAATCTTGCTATAAATCTCAAGCTTCACCCAAAAAAATTTTAGAATTTGTACATGTTCTATAGTTAAATCATTTTTCCTCCTTCCATAATCATTGAATCATATGCTATAGTTACCTCTTTTATCCTTCGCAGAAGATGAGATAGACCTTCTGCAGTCATGCTCCGGACAGTACCTCCAAATTTCACAGTCTCGGGGATTACATTTCCGGCCTGGCCAGCCTCGACGAATCCTATCGAGAGTACCTAAACAATGTTGGAAGTGGAAAAGTTTGTGATTTGGTATATATTTACAGCTCTGAAGTTTGTAAAGACTTGAGATTCAGCAGAATATCAGAACACAACATTGTGAACTGCATTTGCATATTTGGCAAAGATGAATCTCTAAAACAAGTTGCAAGTATATCATTTATTTATCTTTACAAGAAACTGGAAACCAAAATATAATTATACCTGGGGCACAAGAGGATCTTTCTCTCGAGAAATTAGGTGTTGAAGAGCAAGTATAGCAAAGGATGCAGCAAGAACTGGATCTCTTGTATCTTGAGGCCGTGCAGCATGTCCACCTTTCCCTTTAATGACAGCTTCAAACCTTGCAGAACCAGCAGCCATTACGCCAGGTCTAGAAGCAATTGAACCAACAGGCATTTCTGCCGCAACATGGAGTCCAAATATCGCTTGGATGTTCTCAAGAGCTCCTTCTTTCAACATATGGTAAGCACCAGCATAACTTTCTTCTCCAGGTTGGAAAACAAGTTTAACAGTACCCTTTTGAGTAGATTTCAGAAATGGAATCAATCAGAGTATAAACTATATAAAAACCAATGTAAAATAATGAAACATAGAGCAGTTATGAGTCTTGAATCCTCAGACACCTTTAATTCGTCCTTTTTGCGCTGAAGTAACTTCGCTGCTCCAAGCAACATTGTAATATGAGCATCATGGCCACAAGCGTGCATTTTGCCACTAATCTTGCTCTTATGCTCCCACTCTACCAATTCCTTCCAAATAATTAATAGCAATGAAGTAGATTAGTTAAGACTAGTTAATAAATTATTTATATTATTGAGATTTATTTATATTATTTTGTGCCTAAATTAAATTATTTAAATGGGATATATTTGTCGAATTACTAGTCACATATTTTATTTTACAAAAAAAAAATTAATTATTTTAATTATAAATATATATATTATTGCATTATTAATTTAATATGAAATATATTCATAAATATGAATATAATATAAATTTAATATATAAATTAGTTTATTAAAATAATAAATAGATTATAATTTGACACAAATAAAAAATTAAAATATATTTATCAATTTGAGATGGAAGAGTAATAGATAAGTTATAAAATATATAGACCATGTTAATATTTGATGCAAACAAAATATTAAACAAAACATATTTTAATTTAATTTGTTAAATGAATATATTTTTCTAGGTACTGAATATTAACTAAATTGATAACATTAATTTAAATTTACTCTTTCAGTAAACTTTATTTCTTTGAATGCTACCTCTACTTTATTTTTCTCTCATTCTAAGATTAGAATTTAATTTTGATATTGAAATAATAAGTCAGTTAATAAAAATAAAAACACTTGCCCTTGCAATACGGAATTTTTATTTTTTAAAACAAAATTTCAGTGGAGCAACAGCGAGAAACACAGGGAAACCATACCAACCTGAATTGGAAGAGCATCCATGTCTGCTCTCAAACCGAACCAAGGCTGAGCCCCAGACCCAATCGAACCAACCAACCCAGTTTTGGCGAAAGGCCAATTATACTCGATTCCAAGTGAGTCGAGCTCCGATCTTATGACTCGACTCGTGTTGTACTCTTCAAAAGATAATTCTGGGTATTCATGAAATTTCCTCCTAATCCTTTTTAACCAATCAAAGAACTCGGGCTCTCTCGCCGAATTCAGTAGCTTCTGAGTCAGTGAACTCAGATCCTCCGATCCCGAATGAGTGGACAGAGCCGATGACTCAGATAATAAGAAGCAAAGACATAGCATAAGAAGGGGAAGAGAATATTTGTCCATTTTGGAGCTGCAAATCAGCAAAATGCAATTTCCGTTTGTAGTTTTGTGTTTGCTTATATTCTTTATATTTATACTTTACATTTTACAATAATTTTTTTAAAATTTATAATTAGCATTTTCCTAACACAATCAAATAATAATAAATTTTAATAATATATTCTAAATTTTAATTAAACGTGTTTTACCTCGTTTTATTAGAAAATTTTAATTATTAATCATTCATATTTTAAAATATTAGATATGTATGTATCCAAAATTGTGTTACCATCTTTATATATATCGATCAAGATATATATATATATATATATATTTATATTTCTATATATAAATTTAATTTAATAACTCGTATACATGAGAAATTATGCATTATTTTCATTAGTGTTTTTTTATTTTTAATAATTTGTTTGCTATAAAGTAATCTTTCAAAAATTTACGATTTCATAATTTGCTTTTTAAAGTACAAGTACCAAAATATGTATTAGGCACATAACTGTTTTTATGAAATAATGAAATAAAAATTATATACACAACTAATTTTTTTGAAAATTAGATGCCTAAAATTATAAAGTTATTATTATTTTTTTAAATATTAAATTACATTTTTTCAAATAAAATCAATTTCAGATGTATTATCTAGAGAAAATATATTTGCTGTTAAGTTATATATCTGCACATAAAATTATAAAGTTATTAAAATTTAATTTTGTAGGCATGAGTCTTATTTTTTATTTTTCATTTTTAAGTTTGTTGTCTTTGGATATTAAAAGAAACACAAAAATGATAAAAACTTGAAATTCTTCTAATTTTTAATTCCCTTGTAAATCTTCTGCCTTTGTCCCTTTTCAAATGGAAACCATTTACTTCTTATTCTTTATAAAGAATTAACAAACAATTTCTGTAAGTTGTTTAAAATCAATAGACTATCCTCATACAGAAATTCTTGCACCACTCTATCCTCATATATATATATATATATATATATATAAGCAATGTAAAATTTAAATATGATTAGAAAAAATTAAATACAGTGAAAGCTACGAAAACGTGAAGATAAGATTGGAGATAATGCAAATTCATTTCAAGCATATAAAATTTCAAATAAAACTATATTTTTTTTGAAATAACACATAAGAATATACTCATATAAAGAATAGTAACTGAATACATTTTATAATATGACCATAATAATTTTATTGTAATATATTAATTAATATATTTTTTAAACACATACTCTTTTTTTAATGTGTGAAGCCAAAAAAATTGTCCAGATTTTCCTACACGCTTAAATCAGGCATGCCGAGCCAAATTATATTTTGTTATTATATCTATTTTTTAATATTGGATAAATTCTCTTATAAATTAATGAAAACTTTCATGTCAAGTAAAAAAGAGTTTCGTGCTCAACTAGTTTTATCCATGGAAAATTTTACAAAAATAATTTAAATATAAAAATATTATACAATAAAAAAATTACAAAAATACTATATATAAAATTTATAAAAATATAATATATTTTTTACATACATTGAGCATAGTTTTAGTATATGTTGAGTATATTTTTAGTATATATTAAAAAAATATAATAAAAAATATAATAAATAAAAAAATATATTTTTATAAACTAAAAAAATAGTAAAAATGAAATTTTAAAAAATAATATTCCATTTAATTCCCTCTTTATCTATTTGTCAAATCTCAATTGGTGGGCTTTAAGTTATATTTTTAAGAGGAAATTACATTGTATAGCATACTTTTTATTTATTTTTTTAAATACCTTATATTTTTTATACACTTTTGATATATTAAATATATATCCAAAGTATATCTTTAAAAATTAAGTATACCTTTAATATACTAAATGTATATCCAAAATATACCTCCAAAAAGAGTATTTTTGAAATTAAAAATTAAAAAAGGTATTTTTGAAATTAAAAAAGAAAAATAAGTGTTTTTGAAAATATTTTTATTTTTTAGGGTATTTTTTAATATACTAAATGTATACCCAAAATGTACCTCCAAAAAAGAGTATTTTTAAAATTAAAAATTAAAAAAATATATTTTTAAAATTAAAAAAGAAAAATAAGTATTTTTGAAAATATTTTTATTTTTTAGGGTATTTTTGAAGAAACCCCTATGGCTCAACTTAACGATTCTGGGCTCTGTTAATATGCACTGGATCTAGTACTTGTATGAATTCACTGTATATGCTGCAAGGGTAACACAAGGATCTACAAAATTACATTTTTTTAATTTTTTTTAAAAAATATTTATAAATTTGAAAATTTTAAATATTTTTCAATTTATTTAAAGGTATATTATATATATATTTTTATATATGTACATTCGGAATTTGTATGTTTATCCTAATTAATGCTTTTCAAAATTATATATGTTGTTCATCAATATATTTTCTACACATTAAATGACGCGTATTATAATTATAAGTTAAAATCAATCAAATCCAATAAAATTGACCAAATCTAATTAATGGTAAATGCTTTCACAAATTTTTTTTATTTTAAATAGTCAATATATGAAGATGAATTCTTCAATCCAATGGTGATGATCAATTTTGTTGGAAAAATTATGCAAAATTTTTTATAAATCAGATAAGTGAGAATTGAAATAACAACGAAAAATAATACACACACAAAATTGATAACGGAGTTCGGCGAAGTGTGCTTACGTCTCCGAACATGCTGCAGATTATTTTATTGAAGGAAAAAAATATTCAAAATGTTTACAATACTCATAACTCACAATCCACACTCAAAATTTTACCCAAGAATTTTCTTCACAAAATTTTTTTACAAACTTATTTTTTTAAGCTTTTCTCTCAAACTTTCTAAAACTCTCAAACTCTCTAATTTTCAGGATAATCTTCCAAATGAGATATAAGAGGTTTATATAGGCTTAAAAAATTGGGTTGGTAAAATTTTAATAATAATTAGGAGCATCCATTTTTTAGAAAATTAGACACTTTCATTTTTTATAAAATTAGGCACCTCCATTTTTGATAAAAATGAATCTCCATTTTTGACAAAAATGTACCTCTATTTTTGACAAAAAAATAAACCTCCATTTTGACTCTTCAAATGGTGTAATTTTTTTAATAATCTCCCACTTGAAGACTGATTTTAATCTGTCTTCATACCTCAATTTGTGAGGCAGGTGTTTTCAGTTTTGTTACTCTTGCAATCCAACTGAAGTTGAACACAACTTCAGTTTCTCAATAGTCACCGTTTTTGTCAACATATTTGCTGGATTCTTACTTCTTTGGATCTTCTCCAGTATTAGCACTTCATCCTCCAATAGAGTTCTGATGAAGTGATACTGTAGTCTAATATGCTTAGTTCTAGAATGAAATGTTGAATTCTTTGCCAAGTGTATCGCACTTTGACTATTACTGTATAAGATATTTTTCTCATGTTTGAATTCCAGCTCAGTTAACAAATCTTGAAGTCATATCATCTCTTTACTTACTTTAATCAATGCCACATACTCAGCCTCTGTAGTGGATAGAGTGACAATCTTCTGTAACTTTGACATCCAACTAACAGCTGTATTTTCAACAGTAAATATATAACTGATAGTACTTTTTCGGCGATCGACTTCACCTCTAAAATCTATATCTACGTAGACTTGTACTTTTAACTCTCCTTTACCAAAGTATAAATATTTTTCAGTGGTGCCTCGTAGATATCTCAAAATCCATTTTACAGCTTTTCAATGAGTTTTTTCTAGATTTCATATAAACCTGCTCACAACTCCCACTGTATAGCCAATGTCTGGTCTTGTATAGACCATTGCATACATCAAGCTTTCAATGGTTGAGGCGTAAGAAACCTTAGCCATGAGTTCTCTCTCTTCCTTTGTCTGAGGAGATTGATCCTTAGATAGATGAAAGTGACTAGCCAAGGGTGTGCTTACTGGCTTGGCATCACCTATGTTGAATCTTTGCAAAACACGATTGATGTACTCTGTCTGAGATAACTGCAAAAGACCTTTCTACTTATCTCTTGTGATTTGCATTTCAAGAATCTTCTCTGCTAGACCTAAGTCTTTCATGTCAAATTCTTTTGACAATTGCTGTTTCAACCTTTTGATATCCTCCATATATGAATCTGCTACTAATATGTCATTGACATAAAGTAGTAAAATAATATAACTGGAGCTATATCTCTTGAAGTAGCAACAGTGGAGCTATATCTCTTGAAGTAGCAACAGTAGTGGGTATTGCACCTCTGGAATCATTCCTTGTACATAAAGCAGTCAAACTTTTTGCACCACTGTCTTGGAGCTTGTTTTAGACTATACAAGCTCTTTTTAAGTTTGCATACCATGTTTTCCTTCTCTTTTTCTTGAAAACCTTCTGGCTGGTGCATATATATCTCTTCATCTAAATCTCCATGAAGAAATATAGTCTTCACGTCTAATTATTCAAGATGAAGATCTTCAATAACAACAATGCTCAACACTGATCTGATAGTATTGAGCTTCACAACATAAGCAAAAATATCGGTGTAGTCAATTCCTTCATTCTATTGGAATTCTTTGACAACTAGTCGGGCTTTGTATCTCTTGAAACTATCATGCTCCTCTTTTACCCGGTACACCCATTTACTTTGAAGTGCCTTCTTCCCAACAGGTAGCTCAGCTAGTTCTCATATCTGGTTAGAGATCAAAGACTTCATCTCATCTTTCATGGCAAGCTCCCACTTGCTAGCATCTCTAGTCTAACAAGCTTCATCATACAATTTAGGCTCTCCTTGATCAGTGAGCAATAAATAGTTCATATATCCCATGTTAGGCATATGAGGCTGAGAGGACCTTCTCAATGCAGGAGTTGGAGTAGGAGGCTATGGTGTGTTGGACTATTGCATACTACTTTGCTCAACAAGTTCCTTTACCTGAGGACTTGCTACAATCGGCTTCGTCACCGGACTATCTGAGATATCATCTATATTTGCAAATACTGGCTCACTCTGCTATGTATTATTGGCATCGATTTTATGCATATCTTTGTACATCACTTTTTCATTGAAAATTACATCTCTGCTGTGAATCACCTTCTTGTTTTTATCATCCCAAATGTGATAGCCAAACTCATCCTCACCATAGCCGATGAAGATGCATTTTTTAGATTTGGGATCAAACTTATTTCTACTTTGATCACTAGTATGCACATACACTATACAACTAAAAACTTTCAGATGTGATAGTTTTATCTCTTTCCTGCTCCATACCTCTTCTGGTATTCTATACTCCAATAGAACCGATGTGCCTCGGTTGATCAAGTAAGTTGTTGTGTTGACTGCTTCTGCCCAGAACTGCTTCGATAGACCTGACTGTATACGAATACTTTTGGCTCTTTCTATCAACATTCGATTCATACGCTCTGCTACACCATTGTGTTGAGGCGTACCTGGTACGGTTCTCTCCATTTTGATCCCGTGCTCATAGCAGAACTTTTTGAATATGGTGTCTTCAAATTCACCTCCATTGTTGATTCTAAGCCTTTTAATCTTCATACTTGTCTCATTTTTCACCATAGCTTTTCATCTCCTAAAAGTCTCAAACACTTCATACTTATACTTTAGAAAGTAAACCCATACTTTTTTAGAGTGATCATCAATGAAAGTCACGAAGTAGTATTTTTCACTAATGGATGAAGTTGTCGTTGATCCCTAGATATCAGAGTGAATGAGCTCTAGCTTTTTCTTCTTTGGGGTTCTGCCACTTATCTGAAAGCTGACCCTTTTCTGCTTTCTAAGTATGCAATCTTTGTAACATCCTGAATTCCAGATTGGTAAGAAACTGACATAGAGGATATGATTTAGGCTTAGAACAAAGAAGTTTAGAACATGACCTATAACTTGAGCTCGAATTTCATCCAAGTTAATGACAAAATTAGAGAGTTTCAAAGAAGAATTAATTGTTTATTTGTGTCTTAGATGTATAACTTGAAATTACTCAATTTGGAGTTGTACAGAATAAGATATGATGGATTTAGTAGACAATGTGCAAGCTGCCTCTGGACAGCATAGTAGGCTTGACTTCGAAGGACCGTCAAAATTTAGATATAGCTCGGATCGACCTGAAATTTTGAAAAAATGTAGCCCCGGATGTCTAGTTTCAATGGGAGTAATAATTACTTAATTTGGAGTCATGAGTAAAAAGATATTAATAAAGAAAGACAGCAAGGTCAGGAAGGGATATCAAAAGGACCTAAGTGAGAATTTCTCAAAAGTTAGGGGCAACTATGTAAATTTAAAAATTAAGTGTCGGAAGTTCTTAATAGTGCCCATATCCGACCCCGGAAGAATATTCTAGAGATTAATCGGGTCATAACCGTGGGTTTCAATTTTTCCCGAAAATGCACGGTTTAAAAGTTACAATCGATTAATCGCCGGAACGTAAAGTGGGCCCGGTTTCGTGTCGGGACCGTATGGGTAAAACGGGACAAATTTAGGATATCCAATGGAAAGAGGGACAAGTGGGAAGAAGTAATGAGAAAGAAAACTATAAAAATCTCTTGTTGGCCAATCAAAAGTAGCCATTTAGCATTTATTAAAAGAAGAAAAGAAAAAGAGATGGACAAATGGCCCTAAGGCATTCATCCACCCCAAAAGTGGATCATAATTAGCCATATAGCATTTATTATTAGAAGAAGGCAAATGGACCAATTAAAAGTGGTCATGTTTTGTTATAAGGTGTACCAATTAGAAGAAGGCAAATGGACCAATTAAAAGTGGCCATTTTTGTTATAAGGTATACCAATTGGAAGAAGGCAAATGGACCAATTAAAAGTGGCCATTTTTGCTATAAGGTGTACCAATTGGAAGTCAACATCTATTCACCACTTATGGCTGCCATTTGGATCAAAATAAGCTAAGGAAAGAAAGTATAAAAGGCCTCTCTTGCATGGTGAATTCGTCCAAACCATAAGAGAAGGAAGAAGGAGGTATTTTTCCTAAGTTTAAGGCTTTTGATTTAAAGAGTTTGGTGACAAACAAGATTATAAGGAAATCAAGGAGACAAGGAAGGAAAGGAAGTGATATGGAAAGGAAGTGATATAGAATAAGGACTAAGGAAAAGCAATGTTTGGTACTTTAACATAAAAGAAATTTTATTTTCTTACAAACTTTTGTTCATATGGTATATATATGCGTGTATATGGTATATATGTGAATATATATGATACATATGTGAGTATATGTGGTATTTGTGTAAGTATATATTCTATATACATGGAGAATATGTGGTATATATATGAAGTGAATGGGTATATATATGAAATGTTATATATGCTCTACTCAGTAATTGAGTAAAACTGGTCTGGAATGGGGGTTATATCGTGTGAGGTCAAGATCATGGCAACTAGTCGTGTGAGACCAAGACCACGCAGTTATTCTATATCGTGTGAGACCAAGACCATGTCAATTAGTCGTGTGAGGTCAAGACCACGCGTAACTCTATATGAGGCATCATTCCGAGATCGGTGTATTCATAATTACCTTGTGGAGCGAAATGATAAAATGATAATAACCGAATATATGACATGTATGGATTGTTTTTACTGTGATATTATTTTTAAATACGATTCATTGCTTTTAAAAGTTCATTATGCCTTTATTATTCATTTTCCGTAATTAGTTAAAGTACCCACTAAGCAATGCTTAGCGAGTTTAGTTTCTTCTAAACTCGTAGATTATTAGCAAGGAGCCAGTAGCAAGCAGAGGAGTCCTGCGATCTGCCGGTCATCAACAAGCTTAGGAGGTGCTCTTCATTTTGTATTTTGGTATTAGAAACTGGCATGTACTTATTTGAACAATACAAAGAGATAACTTGATGTAGCATGTAAATCTAGTAATGTATAATAACTTTATGATTTTGAATTGAGTTGGGTTGTGAATATAGAAGTGCGAATTCTTCTTGCAGGATTGTAGTTGAGGTTATAAGGGTGGATTATTGAGAGTGTGCTTGTATTGAATTGTGAAACAAAATGTTTTTCATGAATAAGAAAAATCAATTTTGTCGACACTTGGGACCACCAATTATAGGGAAAACTCTGGCAAAAATTTTTTTGCTAAGTAAAATATTAAGACACAACCACCATGAGATAACAGTCCATCTTGGTCTATAAACGTAGGCTAAGATGGGGTGTTACAATCTTCACAAATGTCTATCTCAACTGACTGTAGACTTGAAAGTTTTCTATTTGAGTGTATAATTTTTATTTCTTTCTCACTCATATGGCCAAGTTTCTGGTGCCACAAATTAAATTTTTTATTTTCTACTACAACTGCAATTGAACAATATGCCCATGCTGTCATGTAAAGAGTACCGCTCTTTTTGCCTTGAGCAACAATCATTGCTCCCTTTGAAATCTTCCAGTCATCACCATGAAAGATTGTAATGAAGCCTTCACTCGCCAACTGCCCTATTGAGATTAAGTTCTTTCTCAGAGCCGGAATATGTCTAACATCCTTTAGCTCCCAAATTGACCCGTTTAACTTAATCTTCACTACACATTTACCAATAATATCACAAGGTTGATCATCACCAAGATATACCTTTCCAAGATTTTCAAGGACATACCTCTCGAAGAACTCTTTTTGCGAAGTAGCATGGAATGATACTCCAGAGTCTAATACCCAAGACTCCTCTTTGTTCTCTAAAGAGCATATCAACGCATCATCTTTTTTCGATGTGAAAGTAATATTTGCCTCTGTCTTCGCCTCTTGGTCCTTCGATTCACTCTTGTACTGATTTTTATAGTGTTTGGTCTTCCCACAGCTTCAACACTCGATGGTTTTCGAGTTATGAGAATTAATGGAATTCTTGGATTTGGACCTCTTGTCCTTTGATCTACCTCGGTGGTTAGATTTGCCACGCTCATTTTCTCTGGTTGAATTTTTTCCTCTTAACTCTGAATGCAAAACTGAAGAGGTTGACGATTCACCAGACTCTCTCCGTCGGATCTCTTCACTGAGAACTAGATCACGAACATCATCAAATTTTAACTTTTTGCTTTCCGATGAGCTACTCACAGCTGTGACAATAGCATTTTAACTTTATGGTAAATAAGATAAAAATATTAATACTCGTACTTCTTCATCAAATTTAATTCCAAATGAACTAAATACAAGTTGTGACTTTATTGAGTTCATTTAGATGTTGAGCTACCAATGCGCCTTTTATCATCCGCAAATTGAATAACCACCTCATCAAGTGAACTTTGCTAGAGGTTGATGGCTTCTCATACATATTAGAGAGAGCCTTCATAAGACCCACTGTGGTATTTTCTTTTGCTATGTTGAAAGCAACATTGCAGGATAGCGTTAATTGGATAACTCCGAGAGCTTGTCTATCTAGAAGTTTATAATCTTCTTCCTTTATATCATCTGGCTTTTTTTCAGAGAGAAGTTGATAAAAAATTTTCTAATACAAATAATCTTCAATCTGCATCTTTCAAAAACCGAAATCTACACTATCTATTTTTTCAAAATTTACCTTTTCTTCGTCTATAGTCATCACTCCCACTCGAATCTGACTTTCTTTGGATATTTTTTGGCAATTAAAAAATTGACATAATTCTCAATCAGCAGCTCTGATACCAGTTATTGAGAAAATTATGCAGATTTTTCTATAAATCAGATGAGTGAGAATTGAAATAACAACGAAAAATAATACACGCACAAAATTGATAACAGAGTTCGGCCAATTGTGCCTACGTCTCCTGACTTGTTGCAGATTATTTTATTAAAGGGAGAAAATATTTTATACGAACAAAATTGATAACGGAGTTCGGTCAATCAGCAGCTCTGATACCAGTTATTGAGAAAATTATGCAGATTTTTCTATAAATCAAATGAGTGAGAATTGAAATAACAACGAAAAATAATACATGCACAAAATTGATAACGGAGTTCGGCCAATTGTGCCTACGTCTCCGGACTTGTTGCAGATTATTTTATTAAAGGGAGAAAATATTTAAAGTATTTACAATACTCATAACTCACAACCCACACCCAAAATTTTATCCAAGAAATTTCTTCACATAATTCTTTTACAAGCTTAGTTTTTTTTTAAAATTTTTCTTTCAAAGTTTCTAAAACTTTCAAACTCCCTAATTTTTGGGATGATCTTCCAAATGAGATATAAAGAATTTATATATGCTTTAAAAATTGAATTGGTAAAATTTTAATAATAGTTAGACATTTTTATTTTTGACAAAATTAGACACATCTATTTTTTATAAAATTAGATATCTCCGTTTTTAATAAAAAATAAATTTTCATTTTTAGTAAAAAAAATATACTTCAATTTTTTACTCTTTAAATGACGTAATTTTCTTAACAAATTTAACATATTGCTAGATGTCAATTAAATTGACCGATGTGCATTCTTAGTTAAAAACTACCTTAATTTATAATTTTTGTGAAAATTTCCAACATCATAATATTTTAAAAATAAAATAATATTTTTATTTTAACAAAACAATAATTTAACTTATGTAGAATGGTTACCTTACATCTATAAGACGTGTTGGAAACAAAAAAACAATTTTGGAATCTCCAAGTTCGGTGTTCGGCTGATGCCTTTTCTTGAAACAACCATACATATAATATAATAATTGTTAAAGGTGCAATATATATATATATATATTTTAAGGAAGGTGCAATATTTTTTTTTCTCTAAGCAAAAATAAAAATCATATATTTTTTTTATTGAATTTAACGCCACTTAAAATATCAATATTCATAATCTACATAAACAATACAAATAAAAACCAACTTACATCTATAACATTGTTAAACAATAGTTTGGATTTAAGAAAAATTAGTATTTTAAATACCCATTTACATTATAAACCCTTTAGTTCTTATAAACTCAATTGACCCAAAATATATTACTATAAATAATTATTTTTTTACTAACTATGTTTTTTATAATATTATCATAAATATTTAGTAGTACTAGTTTTAACGTATCTTTACATTTTTATTTAATATATATGTATTTAAAGTTATTAACTATATTATATAATATTAAATTAATAATATTATTTTTTAACATACAGTGAGAATAGAATTGAATATTTTATTTAAATTATACTTTATGTTATATTATATTTTAGTGCCTATATTATATTATTATATATGTTTTAGTGTGTATTTATTCAATTTAATATATGAGATCGGTTTGCCAATTATAATGGATTCACTGTCTAAGAAATTTGTTTAATATAAAAATAAAGCAATACTTATCCTGTTATAATAATAAAAATAATAAAATTGGAAGCATTATCGTTTATGCTTATTCAAAGGAGCCGACTCGTGGAACATTATTTTGTCTAAAGTAGCTAATCTTTAACTTGCCATTTTCATCTATTTACTAGCTGGCACATGGGATCCAACTTTTAAATTTTTATAAATTAGTGTTTATTAAAAAAAATATTATATTTTTTTTATAAAGGATAAATTAATATATTTGTTATTTTAATTTTAAAATTTTAAATTTTAATACTTATATCTCTAAATTAAGCTTAATTAAAAAGTATAAATCTTTGACAAATGAACATATTTTGTAATATAATAACTACTCAAGAATTACAATATATTATAAATTATATCACAAACTAAAGTATGTAAAATTTTATAGATACTCTTAAAAATAGTATATAAATTTTCAGAATAAAAAAAAATAATTTTGAAATAGTAGGTACTAAATAGTTAACTGTAAGCATCTCAAAACTATTTTAGTAATTTATCTTTTTTATTTATAAAAAGATAAATAATTTTTATATATTATATATTTATTACATTATTTAAATTAATCCTAAATGTTAGATTCACAAATTTATGGAAAAATAACATTTTAATTTTCATGAATTGCAATAATAAATAAATAAATAAATAAAATTATTCAACCTCTTTTAACTCTCATAGAAAAATGATTTTGCAACAATATATATATATATATATATATATATTTTAATTTGAATCTTCTAAATTAATATATATTAGAATAACACCGTTGTATTACTTCGGAGAAATATATATTTTATTTTAATTTTTTATAAAATAATCTTAGTCATTTAGTTATACAAAAAGAATATTTAAAATATATATCTATTATAATATTTATAAGAGAAGCAAAATTACTGTAGATAAATAGTAATTTTGCTTCTCTTTTAAATATTAGAATATAATTAAAATTTATGATAATGTGATGGGTTTCGAAATTACTAAAATTAAATTTTTATTCCTAAATAAAATTAAATTGTAGTAGTGGTGAATATGGTCGAATATACAGAGAATTGACTACTTATTTAAATCTCTTTTGAAAATCAAAAAAGAAAAGTAAAAATAAATAAATAAGGAAGGTTTAAAAAATAAGAAACAAAATTAAACTAAAACTAAAAATTAAAATTAAATTACAGCAAAAATAAATTAGAGAAAATATAAACAAAATAAATTCAGTTGAAGGGATAATTTCAGTTCAATTCTTGAATTGATCACGGATTCAAAGATCATTCCTTTTAATTCTTTAATAAATCAGTTATAGTATTGGACAAGCTCTCAATACCAATCATTCCTTAGGTTTTAAATTAATTAGGAAATGTTCTCTAATTAACTCTTACCAATAATCTATCCTATAGGAACGCCCTTAGAATCTAATTATTGACAACCTTAAGAACTAGAAAGACTAATAAATTCAACTTTGAGATTTATTTAATGAGATTATATAATTTTTTAGGATAAATCTAATTGTTACTTAAATCAAAATATCAAGAACAATTACGGATTCAAGATTTTTGAATAGCTATATGTTATTAAACTAATCAAGCAATGAACTCTATTAATTAATTAACAAAACAACAATGATATTAAGCCACAAAGAATTATATAAATACTGAATATTAAAGAAGAGAAAAGATAAAGTTATTTAGATCTCACAATTCGCGAATATGAACTTCAATTACCCTTCAACCAAGATAGAATTAGTTGCTTATAATTTGAAAGAAAGAAAACTTTGATAAATTGCAAAGTTGTAGCAGATAAAAAGGTCTAAAATTCCCCCTAGGATTGTTGGAAAAACCACTTTAAATATCCTTCTCTAAAATAAAACTTCTTAATTTAAGTCTAACTAGAAAAATTACAAATAAAAAATATAAAAAATAAAATGATAATAATAATATCCTAATCAAATTCCTAACTAATAGGGAATTAAAAGATCAGATTTATCTTTCTAAACCTGTCAAAATCCAATTTTTAATGATCAAAATATGGTAAGTGCAAGCTGTTAAAATTATCTATAATTTGTCAGGTCATATACGTAATTAGCCTTGCCCAAGGCTCCTGCCCGAGACTCTGATATGCACATTTTAGCTGTTTTTTATGCTTCAACTCATATTTTTTTACTTAACTCTCTGTCATCCTTTAAGTTATTTCTTCTGCAAAAACACATTAAAATCAGTATAATCATTTAATAACAAGCGTCAATAGTCCCTCAAATATGAATAGATTTTGCTTGTTATCAAATTCTCTCGCACTTAAATCGTGCTTGCCCTAAAGCACTTTACAATCTTAAACCATCATATCCACGTTCGTCCAATCAAAACCCAACCTATAATATTTCAAAACTCAAATTGAAGGGCAACAAAAAACTAACAGTTCAAAACAATAAGATTTTCATCATTCCACAATAATGAACGATTAATTTGATAAATCTTACAAACATAAAATGCAAAAATAGTCTTGCAAAAATGTTAGTGTGTATTTTAGTTTTCACTTGAAAGTCAATCAATAAATAGCAAAACAACACTCAATCTACCAAGATATATATATATATATATATTTTATATGTTAGACTTATGTCAAAAACTAAAAAATTTTATTTTAGTTTACTTGAGCACTTTTAAGGCTTACTTGAAATGTCAACAACCTTTTAATATGAGAGTAAACATTTGTGATGCTGACATTTGGTTACTTAATTGATCACAGTTTTCAAGTGGCTATTAGCTCTACTTATAGTCTTTTGACCAACAGAGTAAATTGTTCATTTTTGAACCTTTTATTTTTGTGCTCTTATTTATTTTTTTTAATTTTCATTTAGTACTTAACTCAAGTCTTTTAAAATTTAACTACAAATCCAAGCAAACTAAGTGAAGAATAACTATGCATTGACTATTATTTAATATTGATTAATTAAGTTAGTTAGAGCAAAACTCAAAATATTTCATATAAATAATACCTATCAATAATAACTATTCATAACAGGTAAAAAAATAAAAATCAATATAGAAAAACTAAGGGTTGCTATAACAAATTATTTTTTAAAACATCACATTTGAATTATTTTAAAGACAAAATGAGACTTTGGATTAAAAATTTTTAAGTGATAAAGAGGGCAGTAGTAAAACTCAAGAAATTTTAAAAATTATTAACTAAAAAGTATTAAAGAATCAAAAATTTTAAAATTTTAAAACCAAAGATTAAGTATCTCTCCCCTACACTTAAATATTGCATTATCTTAAATGTAAGAATAAATATAAATAAAAAATAAAGAACAAAGGACTCTCTTGAAATTCATTGGAGGAATGGTATATTGAAAAGCATATCAATGTTGCTAGTGGGAAAGAAAAACTCATACTTCTTGCGACATACTCATCATCAATTATTCCATCCTTGTGAGTTTACATTTGAGTGCCATTAATTTTAAGCTAGATTAAACTTTCTTTTAGCCATTGTAATTATATCTGTATTGTAGAAAAGGAAGAACCAACCTCTGTAGAGTGCGTAGAGTAGGTTTGACACTTCTTTTAGCTTTTCTAAACATTCATTGATCTCTTGGTACAATTGAACTTGCTAAAGTTAAGCCAAAAATATCATTCTTCTTACACAACAAACCTGGAAAGATCAACAACCTAAGAATGACAGCATACCAATTTTGTTTCTCTTGTAAATTTAACTTTAAATGCCTATTCAAACTAAATTTTTTCTAGTGAAGAAGGTAATTTTCTTTTGAATATCATATATGCTCATTTTTTCTAACTTTATTGTGGATGTTAGATAAAAAAATTTGGATAAGAAGAAAAATATGTGTTTGAAAGAGAAAGAATTGAGTAAGTATGAAGGTAGGTGAGTGAGAGAGATGAGTTTATATATATTTTTTGAGAGATAGAGAACTAAAAAGTGTCTATGGCGGCTGAAAAAAAATAAGAAAAAGATGAGTAATTAGATTTTAAGCTCATTAAGGGTAAATAGATAAAATGACCAGCTGTCATACTAAGCTTTGGGCAAGGCTTAGTCCATTTTCTCCTTAACTGAACATTATTTACTGAGTTGATCCACTAAGTTATCATCTTCATATTTATGCTGTATCATACCTGAAAAAAATTAGCAGTTATTCCCTTGAGAAGAAGATGAACAGCCAAAAAGAAAAATAAAATAAAATTAAAAATAAAAATAAAAAAATGAAAAATTGAAAACTTAAAAATGAAAAGAAGGAAAATTATAACAAAAGAAAATGAATTAAACAAAACTTAAAAATAAGATTAAAAATAAGAAAATAAATTAAAATAAAATAAAATATTAAAGAGAATATTAAAAATATAAAAATTTTAGTTGTGCTGCCTCCCAATAAACGTCTTTGTTTAAAGTTTTTGGCTAGACGTTGCCTTCGAGTTTTAGTGGACATCCTAAATTAATCTCTTTGAAATTGGGCATAAAAGATCTTTCATAATTATTATACTAGAGTCTATTACTTTCCATTTTGGTGCCTTAACTTTGCAAAAATATTCTAAAATTTATTTCTCATCTTTTTTCTTCTTAAACTGGGCAAATATTTAAGAAAAAAAGGGTTGAATCACTAATGGCAAGGGCTGATTAGATTCAGGTTTAATAGGTTGAGTTTTCTCTTAGATAACAATTATAGATTCTGCCCTTTTGTTTAAGCTCTGCCCAGGGGTCTGCATTTGGGGTGTACTGTCTAGCAGCTTTCTTCATTCTTCAAGGTAATTTCACTTAAATTTTGCTATAGATTAACCACCGTTTGAGAGGGCAAATTGATTTGAGACTCTAGCTTGCTGATTGATAATGCTAGTTGGCTAATTTGGCTTTTCAAATTGTGAATGCAAGTTTTTATTTTCTGTTGAAATTGTTAAGTGTTAGTAATAAATAATTCAAACATCTCTTCAAGAAACATACCTGATGTTGGTTGTAGTGATTGTTGTTATTGAGGCAGCCATGGCTGAAATTGATGAAAATTTGATAGCTCAATGCTATAGTTAAAATTTGAATGATCTTCCCATTCAAAATTGTAAGCGTTAAAGTATGGATCATAAATTCATTGT
This sequence comes from Garcia nutans, assembly GCA_947685225.1. Lineage (NCBI taxonomy): Eukaryota > Viridiplantae > Streptophyta > Magnoliopsida > Malpighiales > Euphorbiaceae > Garcia > Garcia nutans. Next base: position 3,470,039 of record CANTUV010000060.1, read on the forward strand.
GGTTGATTATCTTCTTAAACTATAGGATAACTCATATATGCACTGTTTTTATAGACTCTAGCTTGTTGTCTATTACCTGCAACCATTCTTTATACCCAGGTAGTTAGATAAAAAATTTTAGATTTAAGAGAAGACATATTTACCTCGTTAGAAATTTCTCTCTTGTATCCAAATTGATGTAAATTTATAGCCATAAAATATATGGTAATCAAAAGAAATAAAACAAGTTAGAAATAATTTTTCTGCTACGGTGCCGAAATTTAATGAGTGTCGAAACTATAAAAATTAAATTTCTATCCTTAAATAAAATTAAATTATAGTAGTGGTAAATAGTATCGAATACAAATGAATTGACTACTTATTTAAATCTCTTTTGAAAATCAAAAAAGAAAACTAAAACAAAATTAAATAAGTGATATTTGAAAAATAAGAATCAAAATTAAACTAAAACTAAAAACTAAAAATTACAATTAAATTACAACAAAAAAATTAGAGAAAATATATATAAAATAAATTCAGTTGAAGGGATAATTTTAGTTTAATTCTTGAATTGATCACAGATTTAAAGATCGTTCTTTTTAATTCTTCAATAAATCAGTTATAGTATTAGACAATCTCTCATTACTAATCATTTCTTAGGTTTTAAATTAATTAGAAAACGTTCTCTAATTAACTCTTACTAATAACCTGTCCTATAGGAACGTCATTATAATCTAATTATTGATAGTCTTAAGAACTAGAAATACCTGATTCTAGCCAATAAATTTAATTTCAAAATTTATTTAATTAGATTATATAATCTCTTAAGATAAATCTAATTGCTACTTAAGTCAAAATATCAAGAACAATTATGAATTTAAGAATTTTGAATAACTATATATTATTTAACTAATCAAGTAATGAGCATTATCGATTAAAGAAGAGAAAAGATAAAGTTGTTTAGATATCACAATTTGCAAATATGAACTTCAGTTATATTTCAACCAAGATAGAGTTAGTTGCTTGTAATTTGAAGAAAAGAAAAATTTTGATGAATTGCAAAGTTACAATAGCTAAAAAGGTTACAAATTCTCCCTAGGGTTGCTGAAAAAATCAACTTAAATATCATTCTCTAAAACAAAACTTCATAATTTAAGTCTAACTAGAAAAATTATAAATAAAAATAAAAATAAAAAGATAATAATAATATCCTAATTAAATTCCTAACTAACAGAGAATTAAAAGATAAAATTTATCTTCCTAAACATGTCAAAATCGGATTTTCAAAAATCAAAACATGGTAAGTGCAAGCAGTCATAATTATTCATAATCTGTCATGTTAGACACGCAATTAGCCTTGCCCGAGGCTCCGGTCTGCACATTTCAACTGTTTTTCATGCTTTAATTCATATTTCTTCACTTAACTCTTTGCCCTCTTTTAAATTATTTTTTTCTTTAAAATTACGTTAAAATAAGTAGAATTATTTAATAACAAGTCTCAATAGTCCCTTAAATATAAATAAATTTTGCTTGTTATCATAATGACTAATATTTTATGTCAAATGCATAAGCTTTTTATTTATATTTTATGTTAAGAATTGAATTTTAATAATAATATATGTTTGTTAATTTTTTAATATTAAAATAGTTTATTATTATTATTATTATTATTATTATTATTATTATTATTATATTAACTACTAAGATGTAGTTTAATAGTAAAAATATAAATTATTTTTGTTTTAATAGTAAAAATATAAATTATTTTTGTTTAACTTTTGAGTTTGAGTTACTAATATTCATCTCTCCATGAATAATTATTATAATAATACAATTTGAAAAAAGCAAATTACAACAAACCAATTTGAAAAGTTAAAATCTCTTGTAATTACTTTTCTCATATAATTGAAGAGAAAATTATATGCATTAAGCATTAATTTTAATAAAAATTAAAATATTTATTATTGATTAAGAAGTGTTTTACATGTCAGAAAAGTTTTATTATTATTTTTTTATTTTAAGAGTTGAAATTTAATAATATATATATTTTATTATTATTTTGTGACATTGAATGCCTTAGTTTATCAATCATTCTTTCACTAATGACTATGACATCTTCAGCATACAACATAGGCTTTCATTCCGCTGGTTTTCTACAAGCAATTATTCGAGTTTCACATCACACTATTTTCTTTTGAGCTTTTATTCAGTCTAAAGCTGCCAATTGATCATGGTAAATGTCATCCTCTGCCTTTAGTTGTCGAGCACTACCCCATCACAAATGTAAATTATAGAGTAGATTACATGAACATTCCCATGTAAATTTATTTCTTTCTCTTTCTCTTATTATTTAAGATTGATTAATAATAAAAAAATACGTTCAATACTTCATATTTTATTTCGATTTTATTTATTATAAATTAACTTAATAGACAAATTTTCTTAATTTTATTTAATTTTTTATATTTCTTGTCCTTAAATATTATCTAATTTAAAATCTTATTAGTATGAATTGCACACAAGCAATAATTAAAATAAATTAATATTTAATATATTAATGGGAGAGAAGAAGCCAGGTAAACTATTTTTAAATTTAATAATTTGACCCATATCAAAATTATATCAATAAAAAAAAAGGTTGAATTCTCATTTGACTAAATGTACGTCAGTTTCTCTATAAAAAAAGGTTGAATTCTCATTTTACACAAAATTAATAGATTTGTGTTAGGATCTAATCTACACCACTTATATATTATGATATTTTTTTATACTTTTTAATGTGGGATTATATTTTTCAACATAATGTTACATGGATTTATAGCTTTGATTACACTAGGGTCATTCTTGATGAAGTTGAAGATCCCAATTAATGCAATAAAAACAAACCATGCCATAAGAATTGGAGCAAACAATAGCTAACTTTAAATCTTCCAAATTTCTGAACTTGGAATAAGAAAATTAATGTCATTACATGAAAGCCACATTATTACATTGTGTAAGGCTAGACATCCAATGGCTGAAAGCACTGCCAATCAAAATATCCTGAATTAAGTATTAGCTCGAATGATTTTACGTGTATATAATTTTGAACTAAGATTGAAAATTTTCGAATTCAAATTCTAATTAGAATTAAATTTAGAATTGGAAAGTTTCTAATTCAAATTTTAATCATGATTATATTTATAAAAAAAAAGAATGAGAAATTAATCATATTAAAAAAAAAGCTCAATTATTAAATGAAAATAAAAGTTTAGCAAATTTAAATCAATTTTATTCATAGTACTCAAATTATTTTTACGGAAGCCAAATTTATCCACTAACATTATATTAAATACTAAAATTAGCAGCATGTCAATTTTACGACTAAAGATATATAATTTTACTAATAAATACATTTCAGTTGTTTAATCATGTTGAAAAAAAAATTAAAGATATACATTTTGGTGCTACGAAATTTAGAATTATTTAAATTTAAATGCTTATCAGATATTATAGATTGATCTACCTACCAAGAAAGGTTGTTCATTGGCTTAAACTTAAGCACGGACTTCTCTTTTGAGATACTGGATACAAGAACAAACTGGTCATGCAAATGTTCATAGGTTAGATGTTGGATGGTTGTATTAAACTACGATATTTTATAAAATTTGGGACTTTTTGCACTCATTGTAATTGTTAAGAGACTTGGAGACTATTGCGATAACATGATCATATGTTCTCGTTTTGATTGTTCTATAATTTTGAACTGTTTCTGATTTCTCTGTTGCCTTCACAAGATTAGCTTTGCAGTTTTTTGTTTGCCAGTGCATAACATTGAGCTTTGATTAGTAGCCCCTTCTTGCAAGATAGAAATACATTGCCTTGTATAGGAGCTCTGATGATAAAAGCTTGTTCCTTGAGAACTTTCTTTTTAAGAAAAACAAGCTAATCCTTATACAGGCTCTCTGGCTTTTATAATACAGATAAATGTTTTCAATTCGATGCATTTACTGATTAATGTGTCATAATAACATGAAAGTTAGATAAGGAGGATCTTAATCTTTTCTAAGGATAGTGTGCGCGCGCGTCTATATATATAATTAAAAACAAGAAGTGCCAAGTTTTCAACCAAAATTAAATTTATCACAAAGATTAATATCAACAAGCCAGCCACTCAAGCAAATAACAACAATAAACATAATTTTGGGGGGACGGGTGGTGCGGGAACTCACCAGCCTAACAGCATAAATCAATTCTCCAACTAAAATTCTGAAAATAAACCATAAAAATAATATATGCTAATTGGAATGGTCAGGCCATATCAATCTTGGTAAGAAACTTCTTGGGTCCAGACCACACATGGATTGGTAAAACCTTTTTATACCGATAACCACAGTAAATTCAATCATAAAATGGCAGGTCATGGTGTTGGTTTCATGAACGACTCCTGCTCAAAAAGACAGTAGTTATTAATATCAGAATCCATGTCTCATGCAATAAGGATTCAATATCGACTTTGACTGGGCGAATTTTCAGGATTGCATACTGCATGGATCAAGACCTCACCAAATTTATTCACTTGAATTTGCAAGCCCTACCATGTTGAGCATGTGGCGATCTTCCTTGAATCTCTCCAACACTGTACTTTTCACGGCATCCTGCTTTTCTGGCTGTACTCCTTTTTGAACAACTCCCCAGCATTCTATAACTGCTGGGAATATATGATTGGTCTTAGACAGAGGAGGGCTGCCAAATGTTGTGCAAGTGAAGGTGTGTCCCATATCAAAACTTGCTGAGAGAAACAAGCCAAAGTGATTTACACGTCCTCCAAAACCAATGCCATTCGGGATACTTTCTGAACTAAAATTCACAGCACACTGCCAGTCCAATGACAAAGCAATGTCAATTTCTCAAAACACTCAGAATACACATTATTGTCATAATTGCACTGCACTACATGTCATGCAAATCAGGTTTCCCCCTCTACTATGTACACACAAACATATGCATTCAGCATCCTCATCCAAAGCAGCAAGCAATCATAAAACAGATAATTGTTCGCAAGATAGTCAAAAAAGAAAAGCGCAGCCAAGCCAACAGAAACTTTTGTAGGCACAAAGAAAGTGCTAACCTGCGCAAAGCAGGGCAAATTTCCAAAGCATCCAACAATATAATTACCATTGATATTGTATATATCTAAGCATATTATATATATCTAGGATAAAAAAAAATTCACTAACCATTTTTATTCTTTCAACTTAGAAGAAAGACCAACAATAGCAAAGGAAATTAGGAGCAAAAATGTATTACATAAATTCTGTAAATATAGAGAGAGATTCCAGAGATGGACGTAGAGGAGGGAGAATGCAGAGAGAAATGCGAGGGAGTTGAAAAAACTGAAAATCAGTGGAAGGATCAAGGACTTGGAAAAACAATAAACCAAATTCTTCAAGCCTATGAAATGGCAAACTAAAGCTTCAAAACTATGCATTTGCAACCGATAGTGTTTATAGTGCACATAAACAGGAAGGAATGAATGTGCAAAATGACTACTATTTTCAACTCTCTCAAGCAGATCCTAGGTAATGCAATATTGCTAAGTACTAACCCCACAGACATGTTTCTTTTCTCTAATAGCAAGATTTTATTTCTTGGGACTGTCAGAACTCACAACAAGAGGTTCGTTTAAGATGATAATTCACAAGTATCTTTATTTTACAAGGGATGCATATGAATATGAACATACCCATTGTACATTGTAGTTTGCTCCAGTAGGCTTGAAAATTGAAGCTTTAGGGTAGAGCTGAAAGAGAAAAGACTTCATGTCCCCATAGAAATCACCATGCCTGTCCCAAGGTTGAGAAGCATAACCTCCATATATGCATTCTTCTTTATCTTTAATAATAAACAAAGTTGGCCCTTCGCCATTTCTGCAGTTCAATTGAACAATTACCCATTCTACTTCTACTTAAAAAACAGTTCCACCAACTGAGAAACTGAAATAAAATTAGAAGTTACTTGGCCTTTATGCTATATTTTCTCTGTGTAAAAAAGGAACTCAATAAAATTGATAAAAAATAAAGACACAAAAACTTATTTATGAAAACAATAGAGTATTTCTATGAACATGTGCCTACTGAATGCATTAAGTAAGTATATCATATACATTTTGCCACAAATAAGTCTCTTAGAATGCTAGCTATGGATAAGAGTCAGTCTTCAATATGAATTTGTTGCATCATGCACCCTAGGGTGTTAGCCTTAAGAGAAGGTTTTAGTATCAACTATGTCATTTATTCTTAGGGATCAGGAAGCATTTACAGGACATGAATACAGGGGAGATCCAGAAATTGTTGCAAGTGGGAGGAAATATATAAACACTAAATATTTTAATTTTTCAGTGAGGAAAACTCAAATTATTTAGTGGAAGGCAAAAACAAAATCCAAGTATAATTTGAAAGAAGGAGATTTCTTGGCGGGGCAATGGAGGCAAGTAAAATTGCACCTGCATGAATATTAATATGAAGAAAGATATAAAATAAAATTAAACACCATTCACAATATCAATCGCAAACATCATATCACAGTACAAACAGCCTAACTAATGTTACAATATCCAAATGGAATTTTTAAATTTCCTTCAAAGAGAAAAACTACCATTTGGAATACCAGATAATTTCATTTCCATCTTTCTAAAATGCAACCAATGAAGCTCAAAAAGGCCACCTTTCAATCTGAAGTAGGATAAAACTTGCAAAGTATACAAGCATATTTTTCTTTGAGAGATCATGGACCAAATAGTCTAATGGATAGACAAAGATAAGATTATCTAATGAAAGAGACAGAATACTCACGATACACTGCCCAAAAATGTGTTGAAACTTAGGCCATTAACAGCACTATGGTACAAAAGTTTCCACTCCTCCAGCTCATGCTGAGAAAGGGCTCCTCCTATATGCCAAGCATATTCCCTCCTCAATAGTATCATATTAGGATCAATATTTTCTCCATGCACCAAACGAGGAACTTGGGAACCAGGCCTTCCTGAGAAGAACTAGGAATTAAAAATTGGAAAAAGCAATCAAACTTCAATTTTTTTTTTCATTTACTTGACTAAAGTCTACAATGGAAAAACTCTTCGAGTTTTTGTTTTTCTATCAAAAAATATGGCAACTTTTCTTCCAAATGAAGTGACACTTAATTCCTGGTGAATCCAAACTAAATATCAGATAGTTTTAAACAAAGGAATTCCAGAAATCCCAATGTTAAAAGTCAACAAGGCTAACAGGGAAGAAAACTATCAAAATGCAAAACTACATGTGGTAATGATAGGCAGCGAAAGCAAGCATAAAAACTTAAGATCATTCAGTCATTGAAATAAAATCAATCTCCAAATCATCATATGTGTCATTCAAAGACTTAAAATGCAGAGCAAGAAAGCTAACAACAATTTAAAATGGAAGGGGACAAGACAAATGGAGAAAGATGAAAAACCTGAATCAGGTGGAATCAGTAAGCTTCCCAGGAACTTCCTGACTGATGGGAGAAGACCAATCCAAAGTCTGAAATCCTCAAAAGACATACTTTTTTCAGCAGCTCCTTGAGCATCCTTCGAAAAATTTGCAGCATTAAGAAAAACATTAGCAATATCCTGACACGAACTTGATCCATCGTCATTAACTTTCAGGGGGAAAACACCCTTTAAAATCGCAATTAGAACAGACTCTAGATCAGACCTGACAGCAAATTTCCACATGATTTAAACATCAATTAAGCAAACAGGATCATCAGTTTAGCAGTGAAAACAATAAAACAAGCATTCACAGACTATCCACACTTAGTTTAAGTAAAACATAATCATACCTTCCAACGACACCATCATCTGTTACATCAAGCAATTGATAAATAAATTCGTCAATATCATCTTTTGTTCCTTTCTCATAAGTATTCTGCATGTGGGTAAATAAATTTCTTCAACATAAATATAAACAATTACAAACTTCATATTACAAGTTAAGAATTATTAAATATGAATCCTCACTTTAGCAATCACAAGGTCTTCAAAGGTGAGTTTGCCATCTTTTCTTTTCTGAGTAGCTAAATCAAACAATCTCTTCCCTAGAGGACCCTTCAGATCAAAATATGCCTAAACTAATCAAAGAAACCCAATTAGTTTCAGAAACTGCAAAAAGATTGGAACTCATATCAAATTGGAGATAGAAAAATAAAGAAGACATTAACTGACCTGAAAAACAGAGAGGGATACAAATTCGCCGTTGCTCTTCGATGAAGCGGCCAGAGAATCAAATAGCGATTTAAGATCATCAAGTTCATGAGAAGTAAAAGCTCTGTACTTAAAACAAAAAATGAAAATTGCTGATTTATAACATATGTTCAAACGCCATTGTGTGTAGAAAGAGAGAATGGGAAATTTTTTTAAAGAGAAAAGCACCTGGTAGCGGATGCGAATCGAGGATTCGCTGGCGGTGATTGAGCGTTTCCCATTTCCGATTTCTTCCCGGCGTCTGAAACATCATATGCAGTTTAATTATTATTTATCATTTATACGAATTGCATTTTTCGCTTTTTAAATAGACAACCATGTATTTTATCATAATTTTATAGGTGCCCCATGATCTAATTAATTTATCTTTATTTTTTAAAAAAATTAATTAAAAAATTTCAATTTTTATTTTCAGATTATTTAATCTTTCTATTCATTTGTACCATTAAAATCTTTAAAAAAACTAAAATGTCACCCTTATAACTTAAATTTCCTATATCAACCAAAATTGAGGAATTTTTGACTATAAAAAAAATAAAATTATTTTATTTTTAAATATATAATTTTTTAAATATATAAATATATAAATTTAATTTAATTAAACTAAAAGAATACTATAAATATATAATTTATATTAAATTTAAAGAGAAGCCGAATGTGATAAATTTTATAAATTTAATGTGAAATATAGATTATTTTTTATTAAGACTAATTTTTGGTGGTTAATGATTTGACTTTGATCTATAAATCAAATAATTAAATTAGACATAATATTTTATTCTTAAATATACATATTTTTAAAATATATAAGTATTGTAATATAATTTAATTAAATAAAAAATACTATAAATATATAATTTATAATCAATTTAAAGAGGAGGCGAATGGGATGAATTTTATAAATTTAATGTGAAATATAGACTAGTTTTTGTTAAGACTATGTTACACCTAAAATTTTTAGTGGTTGATGGTTTGACTTTGATCTATAAATCAAATAATTAAAATTATTTAAATCAGAGATAATCAATATCCGAAAATATTGCTCAAAAAAATCCGACGATAAAATAAAATAGTATAAAGTAGACAGGGCAAAGAGAATTATCAGAATTTCAACAAAATTGAAGGTTAGAAATTTAATTTCCAAAAAATACAGCAGTTCAAAGAGATTTCTTCTTCAAAATGACCGACTATGACCGACAGATGCTGCTCTCTATGAGCTCTGATCTGTGAGTTTAATTGAATTACAAAACTTTCTCTAATTTCTTTTTATTCTATAACTTACAGCCAATGCTAATTTGATTTGGCTCTTTCCTTCTTTTTTTCTTTTGGGTTATGAGCAGATCATGTAAAAGCTTGAATCTTTAACAATGTCGAGACCGTGGGTGCTGGTTTTTCTGCTATTATTAATTGTATTTACATCGCAATTTGAGTGGAAGCAACAGTTTGGGAATGAAATTGAATCGAGTCCAGCAATTTCTAGGAGGGAACAGGTTGATTCTAAACAGGAAGATGCTGTTAAAGAAAAGGTTTGACTATATGTTTATATGTAACTCCAATTTGCAATAGATCAATTAATCCATTTCTCTGCTTTGTTTGTAATTTGGTTTTAGGCCCAAATTTAGAAACTTTAATGTAAGTAAATGCTAATTATTGGAAGTCATTGATTGATAATAGCTGTTAATGCTTGTGAATTTGAGCACTTGATTGACTTCAACTGGATAAAATTTTAGCAACTTTTGAGCCTGGCCTGTGTTGTTCTGTATGTGTCTGTCCCATTGTTTGATAGCTGGTGGCTTAGTCCCTTTGTAAATGAATAGAATGATAAACATTTCAATCAAATTCTACTTCTTAAGGACAAGAGAAAAAGTATTCGCCCCCAGAAGATACACAGTCACACATATGAAAGCTAGTTAGATTTTACATTTTTCCTTTAAAGCCCATAAAAGTAATATCCTCAAACCAGTTTTGTAATCCACTTTCTCAACCATTTTAGTGTATTTTTTCTATGTTGAACTGATTTCTTCTTTGAAATCATTCTTGTAGTTGCCTCTCCTGTTAATTTGTTTTGCAGAAAAACCCATTTCTTCCTTGAAGTTTATCATCAATGTCCTTCAGAAGTAAATTTCTTTTCCACATAACATAAACTTCTGTGTTGTTTCTACAGCTTCAACTCTCCTTAGCTTTATTTGGGAGTAGGAATAAGAAAAGATAGGAAAGGAAAACAGGGTATGCAATTAGAATTATCCCTTGTTTGGGAGTTTTTAACTCTGGAAAGAAAAAGGAAAACTTAGGGATTAGTTATCCCATGAAACCTTACTGTGCTTTCACTTCAAAATTGAGGGAATAAGAGATATGCTTCCTTAATATTAATAATTTTTAATTAGACAATTTTAGCCTCATAAGATTAATGGCCGAACAAAAAAAGGATATGGCAGTAAATTACATTTTAATTTATCATTTTCTTTGTTTTCCTTTCATCCAAACAAAGATGAAAAATTGTTTAACCTTTCTTGTGTTTTTTTTTTCCTTATCATTTGGGTTAAATGTTATCATTTCTTTTCCCATCCATTTAGACTCACATACCCACTACCCCTCCTGTCCCCTTGATTAGCTGATTATAGTGGATGACCTTTCATGCCTTGTCCTATTCATGTATTACTCTAAATTTTGCATTTAGACCTTAACAATCCTGTGGTGGCCTTTACAATCTTTTGGCCTCCTCTCGTCTTTCTATTTAGCAGTCAGATATTCAACAAAACTAGTATCTTGCTTTTTGATTTTTTTTTTCTTCTTGATGCATTTGTTTTTGGGGTGTGTTGGAGATGAACCTTAATAATCTTGCTTCCCTAGTCCCTTCTTCTCTCCTCTCCTTCCATTTTAGTGCATGGAATTGTATATTCAACAAAACTAGTATATCACCTTTTGTTATTCTGGTTCTGGCCTTTTGACTGATATCTTAATTATGCTGATTGATTAATTGGCAAAAAAACTTTATCTTGATTTATTTTTCACTGCTCTAGCCCATCCAAAAACTTATGCTACATTTTCACAATTCATCTTTACTTTTTTCGTATATTTTTTTGTTCAAAGAATTATTTTTTTTCTCGACAGTATGTTTCCTCCATTTTGTATTTTTGTGTCATTTGAAATAATAATACCTGATTCGCTTGCATGAGTTAGAGAAATTAAATTTTATCACATCCCAATTTGAGATTATAGTAGTGAATAAGACTAGAAGAATTTGATTGAGGTTCTTCATATGCTTCATTTGTAGCTAAGAGGTGCAAACCAGGGTAGCAAAAAGTGCTTAGGCGACTCTAATGGATAATTCCCCTTAATTCAAGCTTGTCTAGAAAAGAATATTTACTGGACTACCAGATTTTTGTTGCATCAAATGCTTCAAATCCAGGAGAGAGGAACAAAAATAACTGTGTCCAATTTACAAACAGAATGCCTTGAGATTTTAGTAATACTTATCAGGGACTGTCTGAGCAATGAGCATGTTGACACCAGATGATGCTATTCACATCTTTCAGTCTAGTTGGAAAATGCTTTACATTCTTCTTGAGAACTCCTACCTATACGATGCTTGTGATTTACTGATGAATTATATGTTTGATATAGAAGATGTTCTCAGTTGAACCTTTACCTATAGAAGATGTTCTTCTGATATGTTAGCATTGCCCAACAGAATTACATTGGTCCCAGTTGGACTTGGTCATATGTTCTCTCTCTCTCTCTCTCTCTCTCTCTCTCTCTCTCGTTAAATGTCTCAAAAATAACCTAGTTTTCAACTGCATTTAATTACCATATTTCCTTCCGTCTGACCGAATTGGATTGCAAGATTGTCCAAGAATTGGTCAAACTTTATAAATTACAATCTTTATCTTATGAATATTGTTGAACCTATGCACTATTAACTTTGCGGCAGATCATCCTCTCTCAAGAAAAGAACATTCAGAAACTTAATGAGCTTGTCCGAAGTCTTCGGGAACAGTTATTACAGTGTAGGAGTGAAAATTATGTCGCCAGGGGTGCCGCAGTCCCTTCGACAGAACATCTAAATGAACTTGAGCATCTACCTGTCTTGGAGGACTAGACATGGATTACTTACATTTGACATCAATATTTGGTATGTGTAAATATATGAACCTTGTGTTTGTTTCACAACAAAATTGACTATGAGATTTTGTGTAAATATACATATTTCTATTGTATGTTGTAATAATCAATCCCAATGATTCAATTTGAAACATGTGAGTAGACGTGCTGCTTTGGATTTAAATTGAATGGCCACCACCACTTCAAGGAAATTGTTAATAAAGGAGCATAACATTATAGTGTTTCAAATAAGTCTTGGTTGAGTTAACTGGAGTATATATGTGTACGGTTGGTTCATTTGTAAAAACAGTGAATCTTAAGTAACCAGAATTAGAGAAAATCAAATTTTCAATTCTATTTGGCAATAATTTTGGTTTCATAGAAATGTGCTTTTAAAATCCTTATTACTGAATATCTTCCTGCTCTTTTTTTTCTGAATTCTACAATAGCTATTGGATTAGTTTTGGTCCAGATAATCTTAATGTAAAGAATTAGGCATCTGTCCCTCACTTCAATGTGATGTCTTCTGGACCTTAATTGTATATATTTATTGTTCCAGCCATTTCTGTGCTGCACATTGCTTGGGTAGTTCTTCAAAGACTTAAATGAATAGGAATAAAATTTTTTAAAGCATCTGGTAATTTAGCATTGAAGATGAACTAACATATAAACAACCTTCATTCCAACTATTAATTTCATATATGCATACTCATTTGTTGTTTGTGAGATTAAAAAATTTCATTTCATTTCATTTCAATTACTTGCTTCTATGATAACCATAGAAAGAATTATTGTTAGTTTATGACTTTGACCTACCAGTATAACTATCTCTTGGACTGTCAATTTATTACCATGTGCAGCTGCAGTTAGTTAGTATGAACGTTAATCTTGTTGCCATTTCTGGATAGCCTTGGGGTCACAGAGGTTCTCTTTTAATTGCGGTTATCATGTTGTAGCTATATTTGCCTTGGCCTCTCTTTCCTTTTCAGTCCTTCATAAGGTTAGATATTTATTAGCAGAACATGCATTGTTTGTTCAATTGCTTTGATGTGCCTTGGTCTGTTGTTTGCATGACTGTATTACTGATTTAGTTTATCTGTCCATTTTATTTAACATTAAGATTGAATGGCTCAAATTTAATGGCACAACCATCTTCTCTAGTGACCTTGCCCATGTCCCAAACCCAAGTTGGTTTCCATAAATTTCTTGTTGGCGGGTCCTTAAATTCTAAATTCTGCTGTGTTTTTCATTGTCTTCAACCTTTGGTTTCAGTTTTATTATTTGTGAACTGAATCTCCACCTTAAATTCTATTTATTTATTTATTTCCCATTTTAATTTTAAAATTTTTAGATTCAAACTAACATATAAATTAACTCTCCATTACAATGCAGCTATGCATGATAGCAAAACTGTTAGTGCATTGAAAAGATTAAAGAGTTTGAATTTCTTATGTTTTGTGTTATATATATATATATATATATATATATTCAATCATTGTACATCTAACTATAGTTTACCACTAAATGTATATTTCTTCAATAATAAATTCAAGATCAATCGCTGAACTATTAGTTATACGACTAAATATATCGATAAATATATAGGATATTTATATGATTATTATTTATTATCTGATTGGAGAACTATTAAATTATTTGATAGGTGGGCAAAGGTGGAATTAAGTTACGCATTCTTAAAATATTTTGATGTCCTATCCATTAAAGTTTTGAGGTATGGAGAGTTAATTTCACATGCAATTAATCTCTCAGTGTATTAACATTCTTAATTTATTGAATATACATCAAACCATAAATAACTACGTAATAAACCTCACCCACCTTGCGAACCTCCCAACAGAATTTACTTAAATCAATCATAATGCAATTATATCAAGTAGTTGGCACTTGGCATTCTCTCTTTGATGAAAACAGGACAGTGTGCAAATTCCAAACCCAATTTAAAATCATTCATTACTACCAAAATTTTATCATTTAAATGTTTCAACAGGAATTTAATCACAGCCTGCTAATTTGTTGCCACGATCTTTTTCACCAATTAATTACGGTACTATTAATTTCCCTTTCAACTTTTCATCCTAACATCTCATAACTAATAAGAACCAAACCCATCTCATAATAATAATAGAAACTAAATTCATTATTCTAACCCTAATCACGTGTTGTTGTCATGCACTAAACGAGCTAGTTAACTTTTCAAGGGCAGATAATGTAATTTAGAGTATATATCAATGATAAAATTTCATCAAATTCTATACCTTATACAAATACAAGGTGAATATTTTACCATTTCGACTACAAACCCATTAATACTAAGGGTTAACCATATAATTTATCACCAACTTTACTCACTTTTTTAATTATATCCAAGTTTGAACTTTGTTATAATTTGGTGTATACACTTTTTAAATTATAACAAATTTATTCACAGCCCTTCAAGATATATAACTTTGCTTAGTTAAATTGCTTATGTGGTGTTAATAATAAATTATTGCCGACATAGCCTCTGACGTGGATTATATTTAGAAAATAAAAAAAATACAAAGGCAAAACAATATAGTTTTGCCTTTTGTTGTCTTTTTAGACCCAAAACACAAAGAAATAGAGAAGCTTTGCCTAATACCCTAATGATCTCTCCCCAAATAGTATTTTCAATTCCAACATTTTTTTTCCTAAAATTTGTTCTAAATACATACAGTTACCAACAACATCTTGCATAACAGACTTGGCCATCTCTCAGTGTCAAGAATCATATAACAATGAGCAAAATCAAGCAAAGAGGTTATTTTTTTCTTTACCTCCTAAAAGAAGCACCAGTTCTTTAAGGACGACAAGTGATGAAAGAACTCAACTTCATGTACTCCAACCAAACCAAAGCCAGTGTTGATGAGATAATGCAATTTCTTTAGTCATACACAACCAATTTCTTCCAAAATCTATACATATATCTTCTTCTCTTCATTTATTAGACATCAGCAGAAGTACTTGAACTACTAAGAGCCACCTTTTTTTCCTTGCTTAAAAGCCTTTTCAATGACCTTAATCTTTGTATAGGCATTGGTGATTTGGGTTCTTCCCCTGTAAAATTTCCAGGCTCTTACAAAGGTATATCAATAACCAACATCTCATCTTGCCTATTAGAAGAAGATGATGATGATGAAGAAGAAGGTGTTTGATTAGAAGATTTTTCTTCCAACCCACCATTACCACCACCGGTGCTTACTTGAGTCTAATCCCCCCCAAAAAAAGCACATTTGTGGGGAAATTTGGAGATTTTAACGAATACCCATAAGCCAAAATTTCCTTTGGAGATTGACTATTCTCTTGCAAATCATTGGGATCAAAATTGGAACTTTCTATTACTGGAGCTACTGAATTTCTATAAAGAGGGAAAGTTGAGTGAGATTGAAACCACATATCAATACTGATGCTAGGGCTACCTCAGGGGGTACTCCTAGCTCTCTGAGCTCGGGCTCGGGTACTGCTACCACTGCTGCTCTTCTACCTGTAAGATAAGAGAGAAGGGGGATCAGGCTCCCTGGAGGGAGGCTCCGATGCCTAAGTTAGAGGTCAGTTGCTATGAGTAAAAGAGAGTGATAAAGAGAGAGTAGGTATCCTTTACCCGTGGGGGTTAATCCCCTATTTATAGTTAATGCGCCCGGGGGGGGGGGGGGGTGAGGGGGACAGGGTCTGGCCCATGTCAACACAATTTGTGGATATATTGTCTGCTAGACATCTGAAGCTCAGTGGGACTGATAATGCCCGAAACTGAGGTCTTTATACTGCTGAGAGCTCGATCATGGAGATGACTGGATATTGAGTTCTAGAGGAGAGCTCGGTAAACTATGAAGTATCATTAGTAGTCCCCCTTAAATCATTGATATTTATGTCAAAGTCATACATAAGAGCTCGGAAGCACCTGGTTGAAAGTGTATATGCTGACTGATGAAGTAGATGATGTATCACAATATGTAGTGTTCAAGTGTGGAGCTCGGTAGATGAGCTCAGCTAGTGGGGATATAGTATCACTAATCCCCCGCCGGTCATTTGATATTCATGTCAAAGTGAGGCTTGTGACAGAGGAGGCAACCTCGACAAGAGAGTATAGAGAAAATGAGTAACACAAGGTAGAGCTCAAGGAGCTCAAAAATTAAGAGCTTGAGAAGCTCAGATAGTGAGGGAAACTGATAAGAGTTCGAAAGTATACTCTTCTGAGAAGTCTTAGCATTCATGCCAAGGAGTTGGTGAAGATTCCAGAGGTATACATGTCATGTAGAGGAGAAGTGACACTTCAAAAATCGAGGTAACGGTTGGACGAGAATTGAAAAGACATAACATCTGCAGTATTAAAGAGGGACGTCAGTTCATATGGCCAAGGTGAATTCTATAAATAGAGGGTAATGGGACAACATTCGATACATGAATCAAAAGAGAGAAGCTCAGTTCGTCTGACTAATAAAGGCTTAAGAGCTCAGTTTCAGAGGTTAGTTTTAAGTTTTTATTTGAAGTTTTGCATTTAAAATTCTAGTTACAAAATGGTGTGAGCAATCATCAGCTTGGCTATGTCAGAGGAGGGAGGAGAGGTGGACTCTCTGAATGTACTAAGGGAGAAAATTCATGTTGAAACTGGGCTAGAGGTGACCAAAATAACCGAGCCAAAAATAATAAGACTGCCTCAACTAGTGGACGAAGAGGAAAAAGTAGTTGAAGTCCAAAGAGTGCACCAGAGCTCTGAAAAAGCTAGGTAAGAGATATCAGATCCACACCAACAGAGGTAGACCTGGCCGAGATTTGACAGAAGTATCAAATACCCAAAGAGTACAAGATGCTTGTCCCGAAGGAGGATGTCCAAGCCTACGAAAGCCTGTCAGAATACCAATTGATGATCTATGAAGAGGATCTAAGGTCGGAGATCAGGTTTCCTCTGCACCGCTTCCTGTTGGCTTTCCTGTGATACCACAATATCGCCCCTCTGTCAACTTAGCCCAAATGCATGGCGAACAATCACAGGGTTTGAGATACTTTGCAGGTTGCTCGGGTTATGCCTGCCCCTCGAGTACTGAATGCCTTCAGTGTGCTTAGAATATGCCCGGGAGCAGATGAGAACTTTTTGTACCTGCAAGGAACGTCTGGTCTCAGTATGTTTGCAAGAAACCATATTCGATAAAGGCATGGAAGGACTAGTTTTTCATTTTGGAGAATAACCAAGGGTTCGGCTGCCAAAATATTTGGTGGGTTAACCTTAGTTGCAAACAAGTGACTAGGGGGAGGTTGGACAAAATGAGCTTATTGTATTCGAGATAGTGGAGTGAGACATTCTGAGGGAGAAGAGGAATGTCGTTGCATTGATAAGGGAGTACTTTCCTCTTAGGAGGGCTCCAAAGGAGATTTGGTCAGAAGACCGAACAGGTATGCTCTATGCTTGAATACTTATTTTTTGCTTAAAATTAATATGGTAAGGTATTTGGTTAATTTGTGGCTTAATTGAACAGAGAGGGGCTCAGGAGCCAAAAGCAGAGAACTCAAATTCCTTGTTGAGAAGGAGATAAAAAGAGAGGCTCAAAAGAAGGCCAGGATGACTCGCGAGAGACCAAGCTTCCTAGACTAACTCGGCTTGGGAAGAAGAGCTTACGGTGGACTTGGCTTCCTCGGAGGCAATACCACAGGAGAACACTTGCAACAGGTAGGGGTAGACGAGAACATACCTCAAACCCAAGTGGAAGGAGACTTGCCATGGAGAGAGGTGGATGAACCACTTGCCCGCCGGTACAGTATGGTTCGGCTAGTGGAGGCGGTGAATGAGAAGTTGGCCGGCCCATACAGTGCTACTTACTTAGTGTAGGACGTCGGGCCTCAGAAGGTGCTGAAATAAATATATTGGGCTATCCCGAAGGAGAGGCATAAGAATGCGCATAAGAGCTCCAGTGAGGTGGCAAAAGAGATGGTGACAATGCCTCATATGGTAAGGAATAATCCGAACATTTGTACTTGGATTAAGGTTTAGAATGGAAATGAACTGAATGGAATTTTGCAGGTTGCCCAGCTTTTGCATACCATCGAAGATTGGGTAGCGAGCCTGGCTACCAATTTTGCTCAGGCGGTGAGAAACTGTGATGAGGAGGCTGCAAAGAGATGAGAGTTGGAGAACTCCTTGAAAACAAAGGATGAAGAGTCAAAACAAGTGTAAGAAGCTTTAAGGAAGAATAAAGAGGAGCTTAGCTCGGCCAAAGAAGCTTTACATGCCAAAAATGAAGAGCTTTGCCTGGCGAAAGAAGCTTTAAAATCTAGGGATGCCGAGCTATGCCTCACAGAGGATACTCTGGAGGCCACTCATCAAAGGATGATTATTAAACTTGTGAGGAGCGATAGGCTCTATGCTTGAAGTGTCTATACCTATTGAAGAATGAGAATACGAAAATGGACTTGTCTTAGATGATGGAGATAGACATCGACGAGCTAGCTGTTGAGCAAGAGGCAGAAGATGAAGAAGATGAGGAGGATCCATACCAGGAAGATGAGATCGAGGATGACGAGGTTGAGGAGTTAAAATTTGTAAAATAGATATAAAGTGCTTATGCTCGATCCATACAATTGTAAGGACCGAGCTATATATGTGATAAAATTTTCTGATTAATGAAAAGTCTTTTCTTTTGAGCTCGAATTATGTATTTGTGTTTGATTTGACTCGTTGCATGATATGCTATGTGCATTACATATTTGGTTTGGTCATCAACCGAGCTTGTGATATGTTGTGTGATGTTAATATATTTATGCACGAGATGTACCTGAGCATCTCATAATAGTGCACCCTAGGCATAATTTTATTGAACATGCTCGAGGCACGGGTTGTGAACAGTCACGTGCCGAGCAACCAAGAAAATTATAAAATTAGAGAATAAAGAGTGAGCACCTAGTTAAAGTCACGCTATGTGCGATGGTAGACCGAACAAGAGTGTTCTGGTGACTATTAGCTTGAGAGAACAGCCAAGCTACTAGGGCTCTGTATTCAATCAGATTCTTGGTTTCTTCAAGATGCAAGACATTTGACTGTGCTATTAGTGTGATCATAATTGTGGGAGTAGGAAGTTTCTCTTTGATGAACTTAACTTGAATGCCCTTCTTTGGATATTAGGGGTGCCAATGCTCGAATATCGAGGGTGTTAGTACCTCCTCCATTGCCTTGACATTCATGTCAAGCAGTCTCTTGGGCGTGCGATTGAAGGATTATCAGAATGTCTAACTATGTACATTGATATACACATCTCTAATACAATAATAAATATTCATAAAAGTGGGGCTTGGGAACATATACAAAGAATGATGTTATACAAATCCCTGAACTTACAAAATTGTAAAGATGAATACAAATTATAACATACAATGAGAGCATTAATGCTCGGTTTAGAGCATTGAAGCTCAGCCCTCCACAAGCAGCTATAACAAAATATGTGCGCATGCGCTATAAGCAAGTATGATAAAATATTTAACAGTACGGTATTATAAATAAAATAAGATAAATATGTGGGAATGCACTAAATAGTCTGGCATTATAAATGAAAGGATTCTTTGATTGCTCGATTTTAGTTTAGTTCATAATTATGATTAGCTTGTTTGCTCGCGATGAGTTCAATTCATCTATTTTGATGTGTTAATGCATATATAATATTGCTTCTAATTTCTAAATGGAAAATAGTAACTAATTGCTCGGCTGATGAACTACGATATGATAAAGGAGCTAAGAGCTCGGTGCGCTATCAAGACACTTTAAGGAGCTAAGGGCTCAATGCACGACTAGGGCGCTGTAAGGAGCTAAGAGCTCAATACGCAACCAGGGTAAGATGCACGATTGAAGTGTTGTAAGCTCAATGCGCGACCAGAGCGTTGTACTATACAAGATTGAAGTGCTAAAAATTATTATGACTAAGGCACTGTATGTCTCGGTGTGCAAGGCATGGTGAGCCGCGTATGTGTACTTTTATAATGTGTGCAAGTGCTATAATTCGAAATGTTAAATCAGAGCATGATTAGAGTGCTATTCTTGCTAGAGCTATAAAATGTACCTGAGGTTTTATTGCCTTTGCTAGGGAATAGTTTGTCCATGCTCAACACACCAATGATGTTGGGGATACCTCAGGGGGTACTCCTAGCTCTCTGAGCTCGGGCTCGGGTATTACTACCACTTCTGCTCTCCTACCTGTAAGACAAGAAAAAAGGAGGATCAGACTCCATGGGGGGAGGCTCCGATACGTAAGCCAGAAGTCGGTTGCTATGAGTGAAAGAGAGTAATAGAGAGAGAGTAGAGATCCTTTACCTATGGGGGGGTGGTTAATCCCCTATTTATAGTTGATGCGGGGGGGTGGAAGGATAGAGTCTGGCCCATATCAGCACAATTTGCGGATATATTGTCTGCTAGACATCTGGAGCTTGGTGGGACTGGTAGTGCCCAAAATTGAGGTCTTCATGCTGCTTAGAGCTCGGTCATGGAGATGACTAAATACCAAATTTCTGGAGAAGAGCTCGGTAAACTGCGGAATATCATCAGTAGTCCCCTATGCATAACTTTGATATTTATATCAAAGTTATGCATAGGAGCTCGAAAGCACCCGGTTAAAAGTGTATGTGCTGACTAATGAAGTAGATGTTGTATCACAATATGTAATGTTCAAGTGTGGAGCTCGGTAACTAAGCTCGGCTACTGGAGATATAGTATCAAATACAATCAACATGAAATCCATGCTTGCATTTCTGTAACAATATGATTTTTTCCCCTTTTGTAACTTCAGATAAGCAAACTGCACATTCTAATCCATCTTTAAACTCTTTAGACTGAAAAACAACTACTGGTAAGGATATGAGTACATAGGGGTCTAACCCTCTCGACACTGGGTCTTGACCAAGGGTAAAAATGAAGCGACGATAATTCCAACGAGAAGGTGGTGGACCACTTGGCTCTTCTGCCACCAAAATCATTTTGCATAAAAGACGAAGAAATAGAACAAAAACCACCACCATAAATAGAATTATTATTGTCATAACCACGATCTTTCTTGTTATTTCAACTGTTGTCGACTCAGCTAAATCCCCCATATCTGATTCCCACAAATTTACATTCTTAAAGAAATACAAATCAAGAAAATTCATACGAGAAATTATATAAATGCAGCTAATTCCAAAATTGGTTTTTCTTTTTCTTTGATTCTTAAAATCACATACTAAAACTGCAGAAAAAAGATAAGAACTTGATAATAAAAAGATAATACAAAGGCAAAACAACGAGTTTTACCTTTGTAATTTTTTTTTAAAAAAAAATATAATCCATGTTAGAGGCTATGTCAGCAATTATATTTATACTCAAACTAAATTCAATTAAAGATTGAAACATATACAACTAAATTATTATTATTAAAATAAATAAATAAAACATATAATTTATAAATTATATATATTTTTATTTATTTTAATAAGATAATTTAGTTGTATATATTCAATTTTTATTTTAATTTAATTTGAGCTTAAATAATAATTGAGCTAAATATATTTAAATATTCATTTGAATTTAATTTAATTTAATTTATTAAATCGTGTAAAAAGTAACCTATTTAATATTAATGTGTTTTTAGTTAAAATAAAAAAAATATATTTGTTTTGCATGAAATGATAAAATAGATATGATAATGGAAATTTTATTACCTCAAGAAAGGTAATGAGTCATTCTTAATTATTCACCTGTTAATTATTTTTTATTTTTTTATTAGAATAAAAATTAGAAATACATCTTTTTAGAATATAATAGAATCAAAATTTATTTTTTATTTTTAAAATAAAATGAAAATAGTATATTTAATTTTTTCTAATTATAAATATTTCTGAAATTTTTAAATAAAATAAATTTGATTTTTACATTTTTTTAATTATAATATCTATATATTTTTTAAATAAAATAAATTTAATATTATATTAAAAAAATCAATCTTAAATCTGTTGCTAAAAAAAAAATATATTCTACACTATATCTTGGTGTACATAAATTTAGATATAGAGTGAGAGAGAGAGTAAAGAGTATCTTTTACATAAAATTAATATATATATATATATAATAAGTTATATTTTGTAGCACGTGAAAGAAAAATTACAATCAAAACGAAGCCTTTGCACAAAATCAGGACGCCCAACTTTTTCTAAAGTACAATGGGCAAAGGAATCGCTGCTCCTGCTTCCTGCTTGAGTTTAAACTGATGTCCATTTATGGGCCACGTTGCTCACTTAGCATTCAATCCAAAGATCGCTACCAGATTATATACATAAGAGATATTTAAAATTTTTTTAGAAAAATATCAACATGCTAAACTTATACCAACTTTTTAAAAAAATTATATATTTTTAGAAAATTTTAGGCCTCTTTACTTAAATACAAAAAAAAAAAAAAAGCTCAGCCCACTGTGCCGACTTAAAAAAAATAACAAAAATAACAAAAAACGACTCAAAGGCTTTCTTTTTTAAAATAGCAAGATTCAAATAAAAAACTGAAGATTAAATCAAATTTTAATTCAGAAAAATATGCTATATATAAGTATTCTTATTATAAATAAATTATATCAAATATATATAAATATAATTAATCATATATTCAGTTTATGACAAGTTTAAATTAAGTTTAAAATGTGTTTACTATACATATTTTTTAATATAAGAGATATCAACTTTGTCGTAATAGATAAAAATAAAGGTTAATAAAATTCTGTAATAAATAAAATAACATAAAAAAAATAGAGTTAAAGATAAATAACTATGCATTTATTATATACAATAAATAGATTATATCAATTATATAATTATAATTAATCAAATATGACAAGTCTAAAATAAGTTTAAAGTGAGTTTATTTATACATGCATTTATTTGAAGCTCTAATAGTATCATATTTATCAAATTCAGATCAACAACGTCTATCTTCTTCAAAACTCTCTTCTTTGAAGATTCAACAGATTTATTCACATTATCATAAAAAACCTATTTTTTATCGTTTCTTATCTATATTCTCTAGTTTAGATTTCTTTTAACTTTTTTATAATTTGCAAAGTATAAATAGTTTGAACCATATTTTAAAACTGATAAAAACTTAAAATAAAAAAATTAATTGCATAATCATACAAGTGAAAAAGCAAAAAAAATCGAAAAAAATAAAAATCTACACACAAAATCAAATAAAACCGTAAACATAAAAAATCACACGAAAATAAATAAAAAGTATAAAGCTCAAAAATTAAAAAATAAACTGCAATAACGCTTATCAATATGAAGAAAAATGTTTAAAGTTGCAAGTAACAAAAAAAATAATAGTGGAAAATAAAAAAAAAAAAAGGAAGGAGAATTTGAAAAAACTAAAAAATACGATATAAGAAACTAAAAATCCGGTAAAAGTGAAAAAAAAAATAAACTATAGCAAAAATTATAATACTGCCCGTGATAAAAATGAAAATGAAAACTTAAAAATAGTAAAACGCATATTATCCCTATATATAACTTACTGTCTATTTTTCCATTTCAATTACGATTAATTGAAAATCCATCCTCCTCTTATTTCTTTGTTCTTTCTAAAAGGCAATAATATAGAGCTAAAAATTTTCTCATAAAATAGACTAATTTCATTATATATATTGATTTTTTTTATTGAAATTAAAAAAACACTCACATGCGATAAGAATAATAAATATTTCACAATATGAGAAACTGAATTGTGAAGTCTCTCATTTCTCTTAATCTAAAATATAATGAAGTAACCAACCACATTATTATATGTTTTTGGATATTACAAATATATGATATGCAAGCTATGGAAAATAATTTATAATTTTATATGAATATAACAAAAAGCATAGATAATTGTTTCATATTTTACATTTTGAAAGAAGATAAAAACGAAGAAAAAAACCAAGAATGAGTTGGGCAGAGATGTACATTATCCACTTGTGCATGGGAGAATAACGAGAGCATCGAAGATTGTGTTTTGAGAAAAGTTGCTGAAAAGCAAATTATTACGGTTGAAGAACCTATTTAGGTCCAGTTGAAAATTGCAAATTTGTAATAATGGACTAAGTTAAAGAAATTTTAAATTTAGAAAGACATCACATAACACATAAAAATAATTATTTAAAAGTTCACCATCATACGAAAGAAACCTACAATGGAATAATAATAAATTTTGAAAATTATCACCGAACAAATTTAAAATAATTAAAATCTCAGTCTAAATTTATGAGATAATGAAATTATAAAAATCAATTTTTACTCTAATTCCATATTGAATTTTTAATATAAATTTAAGAGAGCCAACTTTAAAAACTAAAATTTAATATTGGAAAGCTTATTTTTATATCAATCATTTTATATATTTGTATTTGGTAGATATGAGACTTTTTCTCATATAATAGGAAATTTACAAAAATTACTGAAAAAAGTAAAAATTTACAAAAATATTGTGCAAATAATAAATTCATAAAATTACTATATAAGCAAAAAAATTACAAAAATACAGTATATTTTTTTTTATAGATAATGAGTATATATATTGAGTAAATTTTTTAGTATATATCGTAAAAATATTAAAAAATGAAAAAATATATATTTTTATAAACTCAAAATAATAATAATAATAATAATAATAATAATAATAATAATAATAATAATAATAATAATAATAATGAAATTTTGAAGAAAAAAGTAATTTCCTCTATCATGTTCCTAATAAAAGCAATGGAACTTAAGGGTGGGGTTGGCTATAAACACCACCATTTAAACTCTCTGATTTTTTCCTTTTTTCTTACAAAAATATTAATATTGAAAAAGCTATCCCAAAGAACAATAATAAGAAGAAGACGAAGAAAGAGAAGGAGAAGGAGAAAAAGAAGAAGTAAAGATTGCTTCAAGTGGCAGAAACTTTGAATAAATTAAGAGCTGAATTTAATAAGATTTACTAAAGACAATTATTGTAAATTTTTTTAAAAAAAATTTGATGGCCTTTACTGAATACCCTTGGTGAAATTTAATTTCTCATGGATTGAATTAATGTATAATTGCATTTCAATGCTTCTGTGCTATGTAAAGGAAATGAATTAATAAATCAAATAGAGAAGAGAGGACTCTATATCCTTGATTTTTCTTTTTTAATAATTTATTGAAACAAAAATTTAATGGGATATGTAAAACCATTCTAATAAATGAACCCTAATTATGCCCTCTTCGTAATTTTAAAGTGTTGAGAAAAGAAAAAGAGATAACAGTTAATCAAATGGTAGAAAAAAAATAGCACTAAGAAAACTCTTTAAAATATCGTTAGTTTAATCTAATTTTTTATTTTTTTTTGTCAATGAAATACTAAAATTATTATTTTTTTATATCAATTTTATTCAATACCAATTAAAGACTTGTCCGAGTTCATGCCGCGGGCTAAACCTATAAAAATGAAAATAATAAATTTATATTTTAATTTTTCTCCATCCCGTTCAGATCCAAATGATTATAATTTCGGTTCAGGCTAAGCAATTTTTCATGTTTAGAGGTTATATATATAATAAAATGATTGGAAAGGATTTTAAATATTTCATGTTTGAGTATTATAATATAATTATATTTCATGTTTGAGTACTATAATTAATGATTTTAAGAGGATTTTTGTTTTATGTAATAATAGGTATCTCTATATTTTATCTCACTCCACAATAAATTTTTTCAGAACATAGCGAAAGCTGACCAAATCATATATCACTGTACAAACTCGAAGATTAGTAGATAATGTTTGATTTTTTTTTATTTGATCAGTAATTTTGATAATCAAACTGTGGGCTTTAACTCTGCAATCTGTTGGCTTGGCTTTGCTGGTTTACTAAGCAAAACGCAGCATTTTGTAATAGGGTTATAATTGGCTATGTAGTTTCATATATATATTGAGGTTAAGGCTAGGTTTACATGACTTTTACTAATCTGTTTTGTTTTCTCTCTCACGTGGCGGCTTTTCTTTTTCTCTGCTAGGGTTTGTTAGATCTTCTTCATCTATTGAGTATTATCTGAAACAAGAGTGGTTTTCTTCTTGTTTGATGAGTGATAAGTGTAAGGAGAGAGTATATCTGAATGGGTTCGAAAAACTCTACAAACAAGGGGCATTAGACATGAATGAGCTTGACAAACCAAACTCATGCGAGAGTTGTGTGATGGGAAAGTCACATAGACACAGTTTTGGCTTTGCCAAGTATAGAGCTAAGGAATGTTTAGAATACATTCACAGTGACCTTTGGGGGTCACCTAATATACCTATGTCATTATCTGGGTCACAGTATTTTGTCACATTCATAGATGATTTCTCTAGGAAAGTATGGATATATTTTCTGAAAAACAAAAATGATGTTTTTGATAAATTCTGTGAATGGAAAATGTTGGTTGAAAATCAAAAAGACTGTAAGATTAAAACTCTTAGGACAGACAATGGACTTGAATTCATAAACAACCATTTTAATGAATTATGTACCAGAAATGGCATTGTAAGACACAGGACTTGCACATATACACCTCAGCAGAATGGTGTAGCTGAAAGGTTTAATAGAACAATTCTAAATAAGGTTAGATGTCTGCTGTTTGAGTATAGCTTAGGTAGAAAGTTTTGGGCAGAAGCTGCTTTCACAGTATATTACCTAATTAATAGGTCACCAGCCTCTGCTATAAATTTTAAATGTCCAAATGAAATCTGGAATGGGAGATCAGTCTCTTATTTGCATCTTAGAACCTTTGGATGTATTGCATACATACATAGTCAACGGAGTAAGCTAGATCCTAGAGCTAACAAGTGTGTCTTTGTTGGTTACCCAGCTAGGGTTAAGGGGTACAAGCTTTGGATCCCTACTGAAAATAAAATGGTGATTAGTAGGGATGTAACCTTTAATGAGAGTGAATTTTATAAGGCTAACTTGCAGGTGAAGCAATGAGAGTTAAACTCAGATCTTGACATCTTTGAGGTGGAGTTAGACAGTTTCAAGCAAACTGATCAGACAGCTCCTCCTCAGGATTTAAATGATGTTACAGATAATGAAGGACAAGTGCAAGCTGATGGCTCTGACAAAGAATCAGAACATGATGAACATGATATGTCTGGTTACATGCTAACCAGAGACAAACAGAGAAGGGAAACCAGAAGACCAGCAAGGTTAAATGACTATTCCTTCAATACTGCTAATGCTGAATTAACTGCATTTGCTTTTATGTCTGCAGCAGTCATTGAGACAGGTGAACCAATTAGCTATGAGCAAGCTAAGGCTAGCTCAAGCTGGAAGTTCTGGAAAGCTGCCATGGAAGAAGAAATGGCATCCTTGATTAAAAATCAGACTTGGAAATTGGTTCCTAAGCCTCAAGGTAAGAAGATAATTGGCTGCAAGTGGATTTACAAGGTAAAGCCTCTTGTCCCTGGTCTTGATAAAGTAAGATATAAAGCTAGGGTAGTTGCTAAAGGCTTCTCTCAAAGAGAAGGCATTGATTTCCATAAAATTTTCAGTCCAGTTGTTAAACATGTTTTAATAAGATTGATAATGTATATAACTGTTTTGTTGAACCTGGAATTAGAACAAATGAATGTCAAGACAGCTTTTCTTCATGGTAACCTTGAAGAAGAGCTGTACATGACTCAACCAGAGGGTTTTGTGGTAACTGGTAAGGAGAATTATGTGTGTACTGCAGAAATCTTTGTATGGTCTTAGACAAGCACCTAGGCAATGGAATATAAGATTTGATGAGTTCATGACAAGAAACAGATTTAAAAGAAGCTGTTATGATCCGTGTGTTTACTATTCTGTTTTGCCAAATGGAATGTGTATATACTTGTTGTTATATGTTGATGATATGCTCATTGCTTGTAAGTGTATGTCTGAAATTAATAAGTTGAAATCCAAACTGTCTAAAGAATTTGAAATGAAGGACTTAGGTCTAGCTAGGAAGATTTTTGGCATGAACATAGTTAGGGATAGAGATAAAGGCATTCTGTGGTTAAATCAAACTGACTATGTGTCTAAATTTCTTGAAATGTTTGGTTTAGATAAAATCAGAGTTGTTTTTACTCCAATAGGTTCACAATTTAAGTTGAGTTCAAGTTCTAAACCTCTTACTGTTGCTGAGACTGATTATATGAAAAATGTACCATATTAAAATGTGGTTGGAAGCATTATGTATACCATGATCTGTACTAGACCTGACATAGCATATGGACTTAGTTTAGTAAGTAGGTTTATGAGCAATCCAAACAAATCACACTGGGATGTTGTTAAATGGTTGTGTAGGTACTTGAATGGTTCAAAGTTTGTCAGTTTATTGTTAAACAGTCAGGCATGAATAATTTTGATATAAATGGCTTCTGTGACTTTGATTTTGCAGCTGACTTAAATAAAAGAAGGTCATTGACTGGTTATTGCTTTATGTTTGGAAATAACAATGTTAGTTGGAAATCTAACCTGCAGCATATTGTAGCTCTGTCCACCACAGAGGCAGAATACATTGCCTTAACTGAGGCAATAAAGGAAGCAATCTAGTTAAAGGGTATTGTTAATGATTGGGTTTTCTCACAGTAAAGTCTGTGTGTTTTGTGACTCTCAGAGTGCTATTCACTTGAGTAGGAATAGTGTCTTTCATGAGAGAACAAAATATATAGATGTGAGGTTACATTTCATTAGAAATGTTATATCTAAAGGTGAAATAACTGTTGAGAAAATCTCAACACATAATAATCCTCCTGACATTCTTACTAAACCTGTTTCTGTTTCTAAATTCCAGGATGCTTTAAGCATACTTGGAGTTCAGAAAGCTTAAATATGAAGATGGTGATTACCTGAGGAGGAGAGCTGAATGTTGATCAAGCAAGATTCTAGAGTCAGGTGGAGATATGTGGGCATTGACTCTGCAATCTGTTGGCTCGGCTTTGTTGGTTTACTAAGCAAAACGCAGCGTTTTGTAATAGGGTTATAATTGGCTATGTAGTTTCATATATATACTGAGGTTAAGGCTAGGTTTACATGATTTTTACTAATATGTTTTGTTTTCTCTCTCACGCGGCGGCTTTTCTTTTTCCCTGCTAGAGTTTGTTAGATCTTCTTCATCTCTTGAGTATTATCTGAAACAAGAGTGGTTTTCTTCTTGTTTGATGAGTGATAAGTGTAAGGAGAGAGTAGATCTGTGTGAGGAGAGTTGATTGAGAGGTTGTATCTGTAACTTCTGTTCTTGTTCGGTTCTTAGTGGATTGATCAACTGAGGTTCTCCTTCTCCTTGGATGTAGGCTTTCTTTGTGAAAGCCGAACCAAGTAAATCTGTTGTGTTGTATTTGAATGTTTCTTTCTCTGTTTGGCAAGTAAATTTGTGTTGAAATCGTAACACAAACATTAATTATTTAATTGATAATTTGAAATCGTGATATCAAATTGAATGTCAAATTAATATATCATAATTCAATTAGGAAGAAATCCAATTAAATTGTTTTTTACATCATGCTTTAATTAAATGAATCATTTATCTTAAATTCACAATGAAAATCAAAACATGTATAAAATTATACAAGGGTCAAATAAAGGAATGAATAACAATATATAATTCTCCTAATAAATAACCAAATAAAGTTTAAATTGGCATATACTAAATAATAAGATGAAAAAATTTAATAATCTTATGTATAAAGTGTGTAATAAGCTTATTACATCTTGCTGTATAATGTTATTATATATACGAATGAGTTTAATTAACATATTATCAATGTTATATTTGATGTTCTTTATTCAATTATATTCTAAATATAGTTTACTATGTAAATAGACTGCTTTAAAAAATAAATTAAAAAAAAATCTAACTCATGGTGGTGGCGGTAATAATTGCAACAATAGTATTGGAGATGGGACTAATAGTGACACTGTGACAATGATCGAAGCAATGTTGCCTGTCGTGCCATGGTGAGAATAGAGATGGTACGTAGGGTAACAATATATATATATATATAATTAATTAAATAGAAATTGTGAATTTTTTTAATTAGTTGAGTTTAACAATTTTCATTATACTAAAGATAATAATTGTTATTAGCAAATTCTTTTTATAATTAGGTATTAATTAGCAATCAAATATTATAGAATCATTTAAAAAATGTTTTATAGAGCGTTTTGGCGTTGCAAAAATATCACTTAAAATATTCTATATGTGTTGGGGAAGTTTGTTTTAAAAAAATTTTTAGAAATCTTTTTTAAAAAATTACTTATTTTTGCATCGTATTATTTCATTATGAAAAATCATTAATTGCAAATATTCATGTTAAGCTTTTAAATTTTTTTCATTTTATAATGTAGTAATAAATAGTAAAAAAAATATTAACAAGCAAAGTAATAATAAAATATAAAGGAAAAAAAGCACAATATTAAAAACTATTACAAATACATAAGAAATGAGTGATAATTCTCGATTTATTTCCAATTTTTTCTCAAATCAGTTCTTATTTGCACACTAAATAAAAAAAATTCAACATTGAGATCCTTAATTATTTACAGTTTTAAAAGAAAAAAATAAAAATAAAAATCCTCTCTTTTTTTTAAAGATATATAAATAAATACTCATAACTAATTTATGGTGGCATCATTAACCTTTTGTTTGTATTAAGTATACAGCACCTTGCAGCCGAAACAGAATCGCTAATGTGGTGCTTGCCATTGTATTGATGGACTTGCGGACCACTTAATATTTTTTTTTATTAAAAATGTCAAATATTAAATTGACATATGTTAACAAATTTAATAACTAAATAAATATTCTATTTTTTTATGAAGACACGAAATTTGAATTTATAGCTAAAAATCTCAAAATATTAGTTTTAGCCAATTAAACGAGATATCATTAATTAGCTGAATTATAATATTTTTATGAAATAGTATAAATTAATATTATAAATATGTTTTAATTGTTTTGTTTTTTACTCTCTTTTAATATGTTCTTGAGAAAATATTTATTTTTTTACTATATAATATATATATATATATCGATTTTGTTATAAATAACTATAATTCATTTCAACATAATTTTAATTTTAAATTAATTGAAATTGACTATATAAATTTTTTATCTATTCGATTCGATTTAAGATTATATTTCCAAAGAGACCGCTAACTTCACACTCTCTTCAGCTCTCTTTATGCAACTTCACTTCTCTCCTCACCCTAGTCTTGCTTGAGCTTCTGACTTAATTTTTTCCATGTTTATAAGTTTTCTCAACTAAATTTGAATCGTGGTTGGTTTTATCACTTTGTTGTATTTTTTTAAAAAATTAATTAATACGTTAATTAAAGTCTAAACTCGAAACATATATATTAAACTGAAAATTAAAATTACTTATATTCAATTCTAATCAAATAATTAAAAATACATATACAAAAATAAAGCAAAAATGGAAGAACTTAATATGATCTTTAGCGAGTGTGCAGGCCTTTGGCAAATCAATGGCAGTCAAATACAGGTGTATCAGTAACACGTCCTCCTCTTCATCTCATTCATGCTCTTAATTGGGACCATTTCAAATGGTTCAGCCATTGAAGGCCACTCAGTAGTTTAATTGAACTATTATTTTCTGAATTTTCTAATCTGTTTTTCTGTTCTAATTAATAGTTGTAGGTTGCATAACATAAAATTCGAGTCCTTAATTCCAACAAAAAAAAGTTCTGCTTAAATTAATTTATTTCAAATATTCATAAAAACAAAATTAAAATATAAATGGTTGTGTTTTTAATTTAATCTCAAAATTTCATAAGTAAATAACTAAATATCAATTCTCAATACTTTTTGAAATTGATTTTTCTGATTAAATTAATTTTTATATATCATACTAACTTTATTTTTCTGATTTTATTAAAGACATACCATTTTTATTGGAATTAAAGAATTTATAAATAAAAAATTTGTTTATGGTCTAACTTCAAATATCGAATTTTTAATAAATAAAATATGTAAACTCTTTTATTAATCAAATTAATTTTTGAAGTTACTAATGTCATAATTTAGTTGGCCATCAATAAGCCTTTAGTTAGTAACATTAAAATCATTCTTAAATTGAATCTAAAATTTAAATTTAAATTTAAATTACATTTAAAAATAAAATAAAATAAAAAACAATTCAATTAGGCTATTGTGTAATCTATTGATGACAAACCAACCGTAAAAGTCCCTCTCATCAATTCATATGAGGATTAAATGGCTGTATAATTAAATTCCTCCGAATGCCTCGTAAATAGGAATGTTAAAATGTGTTGGCAAATCATGATGGTATCCTATTGAGTAAATTATAAACACTAAATATTTATAAGTTGACATGACATTATAAAAATTTAAAATTTTAAGTTATTATATATATATATATATATATTTGGAGTGTTTATAAATATTTGGTAAAAATCTAATATATTTAATAAAAATATTTTATAAATATTTTTACTATTAAAATGAGTAAAGATAATATAAAGTTATATTATTAATACTCCATATGTTCTCTTATTTAAAAAAATTAAAAAAATATATAAAAATGAAGGAGGTGATTAATATATTTATTGATCACAATTTATCTTAATTAGTTTTAAGTAAGTATAATCATATAATTTATAATATTAATAGAGAGACAATTCATAGACATGATACTCTAGGGAGTATTTATGACTGAAAGTTTCATTTTAAAATGAAGGAGATAAATTATCATTCATTTGCATAATAAGAGTACATTTTTTTTTTTGGGCATAATAAGAGTACATATTAACACACAAACAACATGAATTATTGTGTATAATTAAATTATTTTTATAAATAGAACACTACATAAAAGAAAACTTGACATCTAATATCGACAAATGAACAAATTCAATTAATGTAAAAGATGTTCAAAAATATTCGGACACAGTTTAATAAAAAATAACATAAATTTTTAAAATAAGGTGCAACCGTTTGTAAATCTGTGTACAAAATATTGAAGAAAAAAAAAATATAATGATTGTGCATAAATTTATAAATTCGGACATAAATATCAATTGTTATTGAGAACTCTTTCACCTATAAATAGCCTAAAATACCTCTAATTAATGTTAAATGCACAATTAAAGCTTCCTAATTACAACTCATTCAAATAAGACACTAAAACTCATTTAGAATACTAAAATTACAAAAAAAAAAAAAAAAGAAGGGAGTGAGTGATTGTACCCTTAATTTAGTTAAAAATTTAAAATTTTGTAAAATAAAAACTTTAAACCACATGAAAATTTAACTTTTCCTCAAGATAGTAATGTGGGGGACTTCTTTCTGAATATGCAGTCATTTTATATCAAAAATTGTCTCAAAATATTTTAAGGAACGAAAGAGTCTCCTCAACTAAACTTGGTGACTTCAACAAACTAATTTTTGGACACTAAAAATAGTAATAGTGGCTTAAAAATGATAACATGTCGCTTAACACAAATGCACTTATTTTAAAATTAGTCCACAACTTTGATATGGACACTTCAAATCATGTCGGTTTGATAAAATTTAAAATTATGCCTCAATTATCAATCTAATACCAACACCACCATATTTTTCAAATAACTAAAATTCGATAGTTAAAATTAGTGCCATATTGTGATACATGATAATAATTAAAATATAATTGTGTCCCAATTAGTAAAACAAAGTGTAATTTAATAAAATATCTCACAACCATAGTATTAATTCATTTATTGGAAATTGATGCATATTAATTATACAACTCACATTTATCTGCAACTAGTATTATTTGATATGTAAAATACAGTTACTCGTAAAAGTAATTTTGAAATTTTCTCAAAGAACACTCCTCAATAATTTCCATTGTAAGCATATTTCTCTATATAACGAAAATATCCTAAATAGAAATTTTTTCTAAAATAAGAGAATGGAGGGGGTAGTATTTATTAAAATAAAAAAAGACAATACAATGGAAATTCAACATTAATTAAGGAAATTAAAGAGCTATTGTATTTGCAGTGGATGGTGATGATAAGCCATACATATAGAGAGGCAAATCACTTAGTAGATTGGTTGGCTACAACATTAAACTTCCCAGTTGCATGAACCAAACAATCCACCAGCGAGCTTGCATGAATGGCTAGAACATGATCATGTTGATGAGGGCTATAACAAATTGATCCCTATGAGTTTTTATTTGAGGTTTTTATCCTCCCTTTGTGGGCTATAACAAATTAATATTTGAGGTTTTTATCCTCCCTTTGTAATAAAAAAGGATAATATGGTAAATTACTTAACTAAACTAGTTTATAAGTCAAGCAATTATAAGTAATAAAAGAATGAGTTGATTCTTCTAGCTTATTCAACTTATTATAACATCAAAAAATTATATAAAACAAATGCATCGATTTAAATTTAAAGCTTCTAAGCTATTTGATCAATGTATTAACTTATAAATTAAGCCAAATACTCTCTACATTTAAAATTATAAGTTGGTTTACCTAACATATATGCTAAGCCAAACATTTTCTAATTTTGAACTTAAATATTTATTTAGAAAACTTATAAGTCAAATATCCCGTTACTCTATTGATATGATTAGAATCGATATGAATACGATATGCTTATTTGTACATATGAAAATACTTCAATCTTAGCATGACACAAATTTTTAAAACTTTAAAAAATTATATGAACATGACACTTGTAATATTTTTTTACTTGAAATGGGTTACGTATAAGTCATAACTGACACTGTTTAATATGCATATTTATAACCTAAAATAATATTATATCTTTACATAAATCAATTGGAATAGTAGTCACAAAATAAAATCATGATTAAAATGGTTTAAAAATATAAAATGCACTAAAATTGTTATTAAAAATATATACAAAATAAAAGATATAAACAAATATTGAGAAAAAAAAAGAGTGTTTTTTAAACTTTAACATTAAAATTTAGCAATAAAATAGAAAAGTGGAGGGAAATATGTGTGGCTGTTGGCATATATTTTCCAAGAAAATCTTTTGAAAATTTATGTAAGATTTATTTTTCCTCTTTTAAGATAACCCGACATGATAATAATCAAATGATAGAATTTTAAATTTTATTAAAGCTATATATCATTTTAATTAAATGGATTATAAATTTATAATGAATTTGTGTATCAATTTGCTATGCATTCTATTTTAAATTGTGTAATAGATAGATCCATCCTTTTTTTAGCGTAAAATAGAGAAATTCATTAAACAAACATAATAATACAATCTAACAACACCCATAGATTCAAAAGAAGCAAAAGTCCAGCTATTTTCCCCTTGAATGTAGAAGAAACAGAGCTCAAATAACACCCAAAATTGGAGGCCAAAAACACACAAGAAATTGGTCCAAATCTAAAACAAGAAGTAGAACTCTAAGTTTGCTTAAAAAACAACATTGACTAAACAAAGAAAAAATGGGAGCATTAGCTAGTTTGAAGCCCCATACAACCACAAATAAAGAAGCATGCGAGAGAAGACAAAGATGAAATACCTTGAATAGGGGCAAGATAGTGTAAACCCTTACTTTTTCACTCGATCCGCACTAGTGGAAAAATGAAAATTAGATAGATAAAATAGAAATAACAATGATCAAATTAAATTTAAAAAATACATTTTGCCACGCGGCACGCGGTCGAGCTACACACCCAGCAGCGGCTGTGCGTGTTGCGGCAAGCTGCATGTGTCACGGACCAGCCATAGTGTGTGCGGCTCAGTCCGAATTTTGAACTTCAATAAATAGGAGTCCTCCCCTCTTGTTTAATTATCGAATTTTTGACCCTGAAACTCTGCTTAAATATTCTTTTTGATACTAAATTAATTTTTCTGCTATTTTTCTTGGTTATCATCAATCAATTCCTGCTTATTTTCTGTGCAAGTGGAGCTACGGAGTTGTAAGAATCTCCAACCTTTTGTTAAGAAAATGCGTTTACCCAAGCTTTGATAAGACCTTTGCAAAGGGAATGATTTGTGGAGATGATTATTTCCTCGTATTTTATCTTTCTTTTTGAGCTTATCATTTTAATTAGGAATTTGTGCTCAATCTATTTTCCTAAAGGGCTAGAATTGAAGCTCCCATTGAATTGCTATTTTTTGAGGCATTATAATAATTATTTACTTATTATTTGATGCTGCAATTGAGAATGTCATGCCATGCACAACTCATGCATTAATATACACTGTCATTCATAATCAACGAAACAATTTCATGAAAACTATATCTTCCTAAAAACTCATTTAAAGGAAATAGAAAATCAACCGAAGGGAAATAAAAGAATTATTTTCTTTAAAAAATTGGTTTAGAAAACTTAGCCTGGGACCCATTGTGCTTGGTTTTAGATCCGTGCTCTCTTCGGATGAAATTCATTTTTATGGAGTCAAGTAAAATAGATTTTCCATAATTTTTTTCTTTTAAAAATAAAGTTGACGACTCTCCAATTTTAGCTTTTCAAAATAAAAGTCACCGATCATTTTCAAAAAAAAAAAGTCTTCTTTTCAAAATAAAAGACAATTTTAAAACATGTGCTTAATGAACTGATTAGAGACCGTACGTGACGATGTCATGTGAGACTAAACTTTTAAAAATGGCATTTCCTTGCCTCCTCATTGGCGTTCTAGGATATGGTGCTCGGATAAAATCTCACAGATAAAAAACCGAATAATACCTTCAAAAAAACTGAGCCAAGATAAAACTGCGGTAAAAATGGATAAAAATCAAAGAGCTTGTATCTTCAGAGAAGCAGAACCCAAGATCCATCATTTTCTATCATAAATTCGGTAAAAATCAATTTTAATATATTAATTTTATATGTTTCCTAAATTTTCTTATAACTCACACTCGATGATTCTAAAACTTAATTAAAATATCATTAATGATTATTTTTATCAAGATCATGTTTAGATTTGTTAAGAGTCTTTTCCTTCAATGGAATGTTTGTTATAAGCCTTATTAATAAAAAAAAATTAAGGATATAATTTACTTTTGTTAATCTTTGGGTTTAGATATCTATCATATCAAATATGAATGGATTCAGAAAAAAAAAAAATCAGACTTTAATAAAGGATTCTCTCCCCACTTGGGTCAAACTTCTTAATTAAATGAGTTATTTTTTAGCATAATTAGATAGGAGTTGCATCTGATTAATAAAAATTTAGTATTTTAAAATTTTATCTTGAACAATTTGAATAAAAAATAAAATTAGAATTTCTTTAAAAATACTTTAAAAATAAAATTATTTTTAAAAATATATATTATCAAAATATCAGTTTCCAACTTCCAATTTCAAAAGTATTTTTTATTTTAGAAATATACATCTAGTATATATTTAATATACTAAAAATATATTATATTTTTAAAGGTATACATTTAACATATATTTGATATATGAAAAATATATATATTTAATATATGTTTGGTATATTAAAAATATATTAAAATAATGGCATTTTTTTTTTAAAAATGATGTATAATGTAATTTTCTTAACAAAATTTAAAGGAATTGACACCGATTAAGAGGGTGTTTCTCAAAACTGGAACTTTTCAGCTTATTGTGAATAAGTGATTTTTATATTATAATTAGATTAAAAATAAACAGTTAAGCATTTCTGTAAACTAGTTAATAATCAGCTGATAATCAGTTTATAATCAGTTAAGTATTTCTGTAAAATCAGCTTATAATCAGTTTTTAATTGCAGAAACTGTCAAAATGACCAAACTGTCCCTGAATTTATTTATTGTATAAAAATAATTTTTTAAATGTCAATTCAAAATTTATTTTGCAATAATAATAATAATAATAATAATAAAGTGTATAGGGTGGGCAAATTTGGAACATTGAAGATTAGGTAGGGATAGTATGGTCTTTTACTTGGTCAAAACTGCTTAAAAAAAGTAGCAAAACCCAATTTTTAAAAAACTGATTAAAATCAGATTATAATCTACTATTTAAGTTTTCAGAAACACTTAAATAAACAACTTATAATCTAAAAACTGCTTATAATCAGTTTTGACTAGCTTTTGAGTTTTGAGAAACACCCTCTAAGATTTTGAAACTTCAGTTTTCAAGTTTACAACACACTCTTTTTTTCATTTTTCATTTTTAATTTTAACTTTTTAATTTTTATTTTTTAAATATACATTTTTTAATATTTTTTATGATTTCTTTATTTTAGTGTCAAACATTATTATTTTTCATTTTTTTCTATTTTTTTTTTATTTTTGCCTCTTACTTTTTTGTTTGATTATTGGGCTTTCTTATTTTTTTTTATCATTATTGTTATGATTTTTATTGCTTAATAGTTATTTTGCGACCTGGTAATTTTTTAAAATTATATTGAAATTAATTGTAAAAATTTATATATTCACAATATATGCATAATATATTTACAATATATATAATATATTTATATTATTATTAATAGTAATATATATTCTCTCTTAGAATTCAATATATTTATAATATTTATATGATATATATACACTATAAATAAAAATAATATAAAAATAAACTTAAGGTTCAAATAGATACATAAACTATATCCTAAGTAGCAATTAAATACTTAAACTTTTTTAGAACTATTTAAGCACTTTTTTTTATTAAAATAGAACTAAATAAACATAAATTTAACAGCAGATATAATCTCAATCAAATAATATTCTTTTTAGTAAATGTGAGACCCACTCTTTTTAGTTTTTATTGAATAAAAATTAATAAATTATTTCATTAATTTATATTAACAAATTAATAATTTCTTTTATTAATTTCTATTTCTAGGTATGAAATTATTTCTATTTGTTATTAACAAATTATTTTTTTTATTAATTAACAAATTAATAATTTTTTCCTATTTTTATTTATATTTTTATTT
This sequence comes from Garcia nutans, assembly GCA_947685225.1. NCBI lineage: Eukaryota > Viridiplantae > Streptophyta > Magnoliopsida > Malpighiales > Euphorbiaceae > Garcia > Garcia nutans. The sequence goes on from CANTUV010000060.1 coordinate 3,509,328, forward strand.
TTTTTCTAATAGTGGTGCACATTTAATTAATTAATAATAATTATAATAATACCAAAATAATAGCAGAAATTTCATAATAACAACATAAAATAATAATAATTATAGTAATACTAACCTATAATACCAGTTTTAATATACAACAAATATCATTCAGTTACAATAAAATATATAATATCAAAATATTAATTTTTATGGAATAAAAATTAAAAAGAGTGAGTCTCATATTTGCTAAAAAGAGTATTATTTGATGAAAATTATAGCTGTTGTTAAATTTATACTTATTTGACCTTATTTTGATAAAAAAAAAAGCGTTTAAATAGTTTTAAAAAAATTTAAGTATTTTATTGCTACTTAGGCTATAGTTTAAGTGTTTGTTTAAATTTTTAACCTATAAAAATAATGCATATATTTACAACATATGCAGATATATTCATAACATTTATATTATATGATGTTACTGTTAATAGTAGTATGTATATTCTTAATTAGAATTTAATATATAAATTATATTTACACTATATATATATTATATTTTAAAAAAATAAAAATAGTACATATATTTTTAGCTGAAAATTAATATGTTCACAACATATGCAAAATATATATACACAACATATTCAATATATATATAATATATATAATATTTATGAAACTTTTACGGAGATCATGCGCATCAAATTTTTATAGTTTTAAAAACTTTTCAGTACTTTTTATAATTTTTTTTAAGATCCATATTTTTTTAAAAAAATCTTTGAAAATTTTCCTAAAATTTAACTTGACTTTTGCCCATTTAGTGATATTTTCTTTTTTTCCTTTTTCAAAAGTTTCTTAACTATATTATAGAATGAACTAATTATTACGTCTACAAATTCAAAAGAAAATAATTTAAAATTTTAATTATTTTTAAAGGTTAACTTTATTGGCAAAAAAAATTTCTGGTCTGCTCTTTATTAATAATTGAAGTCAAAATCTAAGATATATATATTTTTTAAATTTTTTAGAACAAAAAGTAATCTTATTATATAAATTAAGCATAAATAAATTCTAAAACTTGTAAAAAAATAAGCTTAATATCAATGATTTTCTTTTATAAAAATAATTTTAATTTTAATATCAAACACAATATTATTGTCATGTATCCTTAAGTTTAATAATGCATAAAGATAAATTAAAATCAAATATATCAATATATATTTACCTTCATTATATACTAGACTAGATAAATTGTGCTGCAGATAATTAAATACACCATCCCAAAACAAAGAAAAAAAAATCCAGAACTCATAAATAATATATATATATAGACACACACACACAGAGACAGACACTATTTAAAGATAGCTGCAGCGCTTGAATGTATATGGATGGGATAAAAAAGAATGGTATTTTCATTATTCAATTTTTGAATGCATATATTATAAAAGGTTAGTTGAATGGTTGTATAACCTTCATTTTCTCTTATCCATCCATTAAAACAATTGCACATTAATTAAGACAGTTATTAAATAATTTTAATTATTAAAAAAAACTGTATAAGACTAAATAATCTATTTTATAAAATACGTAAAATAACAATGAATAAGAATAATATTAAAAAATAATCAATTATACTATTAATTAATTTTTTTTGCCAAAAGATGATATCTACTCTTCATTAAGTGTCAAATATGCATTTTAAAACATCATGATACCTTTAATAAGTACATTAAAATATTCTGTTTTTATTTCTCATTTTTATCTTCTAAATTCGAATATATATATATATATATATTTAAAAAAGCTCAAACCTTTAAAATACGTTTTTGTAAGGTTCGAACCCCTGACCTCTCCTATTGAGAGTAACATCGAATATATATATATATATATATATATATATATTGCATGGTATCCTTTTTATCTTATTGCTTATTTGAGAAAGAAAAAAAAATGTGAGAATCCTAGCATTTGGAAGAATTAAAATGTCTCTATTTGTACAATAGCTTGGAGAAAAAAAAAATCTAAACTTTTTTACAATATTTTACTGGAATTAAATTTTGTTTGTAATATTATAATTAATTTTTGTTATTAAATTAGATTAATAAATTATTAACTTTCTTGCCCTAAAACTTGATATGCCATACATTATGAACAATTTATCATATTTGAGGCTTAAAAAAAATAAAGAGCCCTGCAATTATTAATTTTTTTTTTCAGGAAACGAGGCCTGCAATGAAGGAACAACTAACAATCACTATTTACATTAATTGATTATTTTCTAGATTTGGTATTTCAAAAAAAAAATTGATATTTAATGATTAACAGTTGTTGCTCTTTCATAAAAAAATTAATAAATAATATAATCATTTTAATAAATACAAAAATAGGTAAAGTGTATTTAAAATATTTTGAGTGCATTTGGTAACTCTGTAAAATTATAATATTAGATGAAAAGTTCTAATCTATTTTTAACTGAGGAAGAAGATTTAAAGTTATAATTATAGTAAAATGTTATTGAATATTAATGCACATTTTTAAAGTGATTTCTGATTCTGTGTTGATTAAATTTGAAATTTATAAATTAACATTTGAAAAGAATCTTTAAATGCAAGTCAAATATTATTAATGAAATCAAAATTATAATATAAACATAAACTAATTGTGTTTAGACTCGCTAAATAAAACATGATAATTAAGTTTATAGATATTCATAAATTGTCATCTCTAAATAATTACAAATTGCCAATCTAATAAAAATAAAATATCATTAGAATCTATATATAATGAAATATAATAAAATTTTATAGTAACTAAATAAAATATATATCTATTAATTTATTATTATTTTCTTTCGATTCAATGTAGTTAAAACGGTTTGAATCCAAATTTAAAATGATATGTAACTTTATATATATATATATATATTGAATTTTAATATAGATTTATATTTAATTGAACCAATTTTATGTTAGGATGTTGTGGAACAGGGTACATAATTATAACTGAAGTAGAAATGAGAAACAAAATGAAAATAACGAACACTAAAGTTTTACGTGAAAAAATCTTCAAATTATTTGGAGCAAAAAACTACGGGTAAATTGTAGAAGGATTTTATTATAGCAAAAAGATTATAATAATTTTTTTCTAAAATAAAAAGAGTATAATTGACAATACTCTCTCTTATAAAAGGATAAATTAAACACACTCTCTCTAATAAAAGGAAAGATAATATTTAGGAGAAATATCACTTTTCTCTCTAAAATTCTCTAATAATTTTTGGGATAAATTTCAAGTGAAAGCTAAATGGTTTATATAGGCTTCAAAAATGGGTTGGTAGAATTTTGTCAATGGTTAGGTAACTCATTTACCTAAATTAGGCACATCTATTTTTGAATTCATTACCTAAGTTAGGTACCTCCATTTTAGGCTAAGAATTACCTAAGTTAGACACCTTCATTTTTTACTAAAATTACCTAAGTTAGGCATCTTCATTTTTTACTTCACAAAATGGACTTTACCACAACATATCTCCCACTCAAAGTCACTTTTTATAATCCTTATATCCTTTCTATACTTATCATCTCCATGTTGCTTACATATCTGCTAGGCCTAAGGAGGATCGACACCAAATGAACTTGTCATTATTAATCGACTTTGTTAACATATCTGATAGATTGTCTTTTGTATGAATTTTTTGTATATCCACACTTTCTTCTTCCACCTTCTCATGAATGAAGTGATATTGAACTCGTATGTGTTTTATCTTTGAATGAAATACTAGATTCTTTGCCAGATGCAAAATACTCTAACTATCATAAAATAAAACTATCTTCTCTTGTATGTATCTGAGCTCCTACAGTAGCATTTGCAACCATAGTGCCTCTTTTCTAGCTTAGGTAGTAGCGACATATTCTGCCTCCATTGTAGAAGTAGCCACAATAGATTGCAATTTTGAAACCCAGCTTATAGCTCCTCCAGTAAAATTAAACACATAATCTGAAGTAGACTTGCTCTTGTCAAGATCACCTGCATAATCTGAATCAACATAGCCTCTGATAATAAAGTCTAATTCTCCATAACATAATGTAACATTTGAGATACCCTTGATATATCTCATGATCCTCTTTACAACACTCCAATGCTCTTTACCAGAATTCGCCATGTACCGACTAACCACTGCTTGTGCAATGTCTGCTCTTATTCAAACCATAGCGAACATTAAGCTACCCACTGCTGATGCATACGCTACTCGAGACATTTCTATCATCTCTGCTTCATTGCTAGGACTCATACTTGAGGATAACTTGAAATTAATAGGAAGAGGGGTAGAAATTGGCTTACAATCTTGCATGTTGAAGCGCCGTAAGATTTTCTTCAAATATTTTTTTGAGAAAGCCATATCTTCCTATTACTTCTGTCTTAGTAAATTTGCATCCCTAGAATCTTATTTACTGGTCCCAAGTCCTTCATTTTAAACTCTCTAGCCAACTGTGCCTTTAAGTCTGTAATATAATCTTTGTTGGGGCCTGCTACTAATATGTCATCGACATATAACAATAGATCAATGAAGTTACCATCACCAAATCTCTTGTAGTAAACACAAGGATCTGAACTATGTCTATTGTATCTAAGACTCATGATAAATGATTCAAATCTCTTATACCAACATCTTGGCGCCTGTTTAAGACCGTATAGAGATTTTTTCAACCTGCAAACCAAGTTCTCTTTTTTTTTTCTTATACCAACATCTGGTTGGAACATGTAGATTTCTTCTTTAAGTTCTTCATGAAGAAATATAGTTTTCATGTCCAATTGCTTTAAGTACAAGTCAAATGTAGCACACATTGCCAGTACTACTAAAACTAGTGTGAGCTGAACAACAGGAAATAATATTTCATTGAAGTATATACCTTCTTTCTGAGCAAATCCTTTTACCACCAATCTAGCATGATACCGCTCCACTTGGTTATTGCCATCTCATTTGATTTTGTAAACCCATTTGTTTCCAATGGCCTTTCTTCCTTGTCGTAGTGAAATAAGATCCCATGTTTTATTTTTATGAAGAGCTTCAATTTCTTCTTGCATTGCTACCATCCACAGAGAAGCTTCTTGGCCTTTTATAGCCTCATGAAAAGTTGATGGCTCTCCATCCTCTGTTAATAAATAATATGCGATATTTTCCTCCATGATGTACTCTGAGTGCCAAGCTAGTTCTCTTCTCTCCCAAGTTGTCCGTCTAACTTTTGGAGTTGCAAACTTAGCTTGTTCTTATTCTTTATGTTCTGATGATGATTCAAAAACATCTGGAACTTCTTATTCTTGTCTTTCTTCAAGTTGAACTGTATTTTCTTTTGAAGTGCTATCATTATCCTTTTCTTGTACTTTATCTTCTACAAATACAACATCGCTACTGATTAGCACCTTGCGGGTAGTGGGATCCCACAGGTGATAACCCTTAACTCCATCAGTATACCCTAAGAAAATACATTTTCTGGATTTTGGATCCAGCTTTGATGTTTCTTGAGTGTTGTACATAACATAAATATGACTTCCAAATGTATGTAAATGAGAATAATTAGTTGGATTACCAGTCCACATCTCCATTGGGGTTTTCAGATCAATTGCGGTTGATGGTGACTAATTGATCAAGTAACAGGCGGTCTTGACTGCTTCTGCCCAAAATGACTTAGACAACCCTGCAGTTCTCAACATCACTCTTATTCATTCTAACAAGGTTATGTTCATTCTCTATGCTGCTTCATTTTTTTGTGGAGTGTATGCCACCGTAAACTACCTTTTGATACCTTATTGTTGACAAAAGATATCAAATTCATTACCGGTATATTCTCCTCCATTATTTATTCTTAAATACTTGATTTTCTTTTCAGTTTCAAGCTCAACTCGCGCTTTAAATATTTTAAAAACTGAAAATGCATCTGCCTTATTTTTTATTGGACACACCCAACATCTCCTAGAATAATCTTCAATAAAAGATACAAAATATTTTGCTCCTTCTAGGGATAGAATCGGTGATTTCTAGATGTTTGAATGAATTAGTTCTAAGATAGCTTTGCTTCTAGCAGAGGAACTGTTGAATTTTAATCTGTGCTGCTTACTAGTAACACAGTGCTCACAAAAGGGTACTGAAACCTTTTTAAGCCCTGGAAGTAACTTTTATTCAGAAAAAATCTTCAACCCTCGTTTCGACATATGGCCAAGCTTACGATGCCACATCATTGTTAATTCTTCTACTGAACTTCTTGTTGTGTTTTTCCTTTAAGCAAGTGCAAATTTGTAGCTATCTTTTCCGCTTTCATCACTACAAGTGCGTTTTTACTATTTTCATGATCTCATCTTGAATATGGGTTTTGCACCCATTATTATCTAATTGACCTAAAGACAATAGATTTTTCTTTAAACCTTTGATATGTCGTATCTCCTGGATGATGCAAATCGTACCATCATGCATCTTTAATTTAATGGTACCAATACCAGCAATCTCTAAGGCATGATCATCTCCCATGAGCATAGATTCTCCGGAGATAGGTTCATATTAATGGAACCATTCTCTCTGAGGAGTCATATGCCATGTTGCTTATGAGTCCATAAACCAGACATCAGTGAATCTTCTTTTGCCTTTTGTAACTATTGTTGCCTCACTGTATAAAATTTCACCATCATCTGAGGTGCTTGCTACACAACCCTAAGTATTTAAAGACTCAAGACATTTTCCTTTGGCTTCTCCGTTCGTCATGAGATGCCAACACTTCCTTTTGTAATGTCCTTTCTTGCCACAATGATGACACTTGGCATTCTTCTTACTTTTATATTTTGATCTACTCTGATTTTGACTCCCACTAAGGCCACATTCCGTTGATCTTCTTCTTGTTATTGTCAAAGCTTCAGCTTATTGTGAGCCTCCTTATCTATCTTCTTTGCTTTTACGTCTACTTTCTTCTTCAATAACCTTAGCAGCAATATCATTGAAGACTAGAACTTCAATATTCTTGATTAAGTTGATGATGAGTTGATCATACGAATCAGGTAGACTTTGAAGTAGAATTTCAGCACGTTCACCCATCTCTATGTTATGCTCCATTACTGTGAGCTATGAAAATAAAGTGTTGAGGGTGTTGATGTGGTCTATCACCTTAATTGACTCCATCATCTGAAGTGTGTAAAGTTTTCTCCTCAAGAAAATTTTATTGTACAGTGATTTGACCACATATAATTTTATCAAAGTATCACGTATCTCTTTTACTGTTTTTTCTCTGCCACACTTGACAATACTCCATTGGCTAGTGTTAGGTGCATATTAGTAATAACATTGCCATCCATCTTATTCCACTTACCGTCGTCAGTGATCTCATCAGGCCTATCTCTAATTAGGCTATAAACTCGATGCTTTGATACCACTGTTAGGATGTTGTGGAACATGGTACACAATTACAACTGAAGTAGAAATAAGAAACAAAATGAAAATAACGAACACCAAAGTTTTACGTGAAAAATCTCTAAATTAATTAGAGCAAAAAACCACGAGCAAATTGTAGAAGGATTTTATTATAGCAAAAAGATTACAATAATTTCTTTCTAAAATAAGGAAAACACAATTGACAATACTCTCTCTTATAAAATAAGAAAAGCACAATTGACAATACTCTCTCTTATAAAAGGAGAAATTAAACACTCTCTCTCTAATAAAAAAAAAGATAATATTTAGAAGAAATCTCACTTTTTCTCTCTAAAACTCTCTAATAATTATTGAGATGAATTTCAAGTGAAAACTAAATGATTTATATAGGCTTCAAAAATGGGTTGGTAGAATTTTATCTATAGTTAGATAACTTATTTATCTAAATTAGACACCCCAATTTTTGATATTCATTACCTAAGTTAGGTACCTCCATTTTAGACTAAGAATTATGATGAGAGTGATTTTATACTTGTTTTTAGTGTGATTTCTATGTGTTTTTAGTTAATGTTTCATTTAATTTTTGTTTAAAGTTTGTTTTAAGTGTTTGTTTTAGGTTAAAGTGGAAAAATTCCCTTGGATGATAAAAATAAGCAAGAAAGAGGATGAATCAAGCAAGACATGGCCAAGCCAAAGCAAGCTTGGCCGTGTCCCTCAAAATTATCATCAAGCAGTAGCTGACACACCCAAGAGATACGGCCAAGCCACTGGCCGTGTCTCACCCAAGGAAAAGAAACCAAGAAAGAAAAGAAATAGAAGTAATATTGACACACTCACATGACATGGCCATGTCGCTTGAAGCTTGGCCATGTCGCTTGAAGCTTGCCCATGTCTAATCGTCTTGGCCATGTCACTTAAAGCTTGGCCATGTCTCATTATCTTGGCCGTGTTCCATCCTAAAATAGAAGCAATATTGACACACTCACATGACATGGCCATGTCGCTTGAAGCTTGGCCGTGTCTAAGGAAAAATTAGTAGACATGGCCATGTCGCTTGAAGCTTGGCCGTGTCTCTCAAAGAAAGTGAAGCAGTGACTGACACCGGCAAGAGACACGGCCAAGCCACTGGCCGTGTCTCACCTAAAGAGCAAAATAATCCAAAGAACAAAGAAAAGAAAGAAGGCAGAATGCGACACTGGCAGGAGACATGGCCAAGCGAGATGGCCATGTCACTTGAAGCTTAGCCGTGTCACTCTATGAGAACAAAAGAAAAGAAAGAAAGAAAGAAAAGGCAGTGATGGACACGGCCAAGTCACTTGGCCGTGTCCCAAAGAAAAATGAGAGACATGGCCAAGCCACTCATGGCTTAGCCGTATCACCTATCAAATGTTGAATTCTTTTGCACGTTTTGAGGAACAAGTGGGAGACAAACCAATTGCTTTTGTCAAAAGAAAGAAAAAAGAAAGGAAAAGCCTGCCTAATTGATGGAAAGAAATATTAAACAAAGAGAATGTGGGAGACAATAGAGAGTGGTGTGAGTTGGAAGCATGGCTTGAGCTTTGGAGGGAAAATAAAATAAAAAGAGGGAGTTTTGGGGTTTCTGCAGAGGGCTAGAGTTTTGTGCAGGAAACAGAGAACAGAGGCAGAGAAGAGAGGTTTGAGAGGAGGAGGCTGGGCATACACGTTTTGGGCAAGGAGGGAGTGACACTTTCCTTGACTCTTCATCTTCATCCTCCATTTCCATCCTCTCCAACATCTGCATCTTCCATTGGCAGCTCCTGGAGATTGAAGAAGCTACGTTGAAAGGGGTTTTTCTATTTTCTCCTTTTATGTATTTTAATGTTATTGTTGTTGTTGTTGTATTAAGTGTATTGAACATGAACTAAATCATTCTCTATCTAGATGTTAATGAACCCTAGCTTATTTGTATGATTGAATACTTTTAATTGATTGAGTTGTTTTATTCTTATGAAGCTTAATGATTATTGCCAATTGATGATAGCATGCTTATTGATTGGTTGCCATTTTCATATTATTGACTTGAGAAAGCTTGATATGAATTGATTACTCATAAGGGTTGAGGATTGATTGGGGTACTAGAGATAGACCTACAAGATCCTTTGGTTTATAGTTCCTTATTCTTAATTCATGATCTATTTAATTGTGTTTTGAGAAGAGATTCCGGTACTCTACTTAGTGATTAGGGATTAATTCGCTCGAGAGAGGTTTTAGTCTAAGTTAGAGGAATGCCAACTCAACTCTATCATGTAATGTAATTAAGGCTAGGGGAATTCAATATCTAGATAGTATCATTATCATCAATCCTTTTTACACAACACACAATTTATCTTTATGTTCATTTATTTAAGTTAATTATCTTTAATTATAAAACACCATAAAAATATTGACTTGCTAAACAACAGTTAAGATTTGCACTAGTGCTTGGCCTTGTCCTCAGTGGAACGATAACTCACTCACTACTTTATTACTTGGGCGACCCGTGCACTTGCGGTATTGCAATAGCTCTAGGTGCGACGCACCAAATTACCTAAGTTAGGTACCTCCATTTTTGACCAAAAATTACCTAAGTTAGACATCTTTATTTTTGACTTCACAAAATAGACTTCACCACCATATTTTATCATTGATTCAATGTGATTGATTCACTGTATGGTATATTGATATTTTAAAAATAAAATTATAGTTTATTTTAAAGATAAAAAATGAAAGATAATATTATAAATATAAATAATATATAACTGTATATTAGGAGGAAAATTTCAAAAAAAAGGTTGGCATCGTACACAGTTGTTCTAGTTAAAGCATAAGCTACTTTACTATAATTTGTTGTTATAAAAAAAATACTATAATTTGTCGATAAATTCAACTTAACTTTATACTAAGTCTCTTGTGAAGGAAGAAACAACAATAATATGAAATAATAGTTTCAAGCTCATCAGATTAATTAAGACTAGAGCAACGACTATTTTTTGAGCATTCTTTTAATAAAATATGGTCCACTCCATAACCCAGTGATCCATTTGAAGAATTTAAGCAATGCCAGAGTTTCAGTTTTCTTAACAGTAAGGCTTATTCTAATGACCAAGATAAAACTGTGATCAGAAAAATCTCCATACAAAAAGAAATTAAATAAATATTATATTTTGCTATGTACATATATTTATATGTACTTATTTTATGTAGTTTACATAAAAGCACAATATTCATAAATTACTTATTTTTTTCGTTACAGTATAAATTCATTAAAAATGATAAAAATTAGGAAATTCACTTAAAATATACCCTTCTATAAAGAATTAATATTTTTTAGACACTATTCTCCTTAAATGGACTTAAAAAGACTAAAATACCCTTGCAATACATATTACGCCTTAACTGAATTATCATCTTGCATTTTAAAATTGCAAAACCAACTCCATCCTCCATATCTCGATCTGTCAGCGTCAATCTCTCTCTGTCTCACCGTCGTTATCTTGGTCATTCTCTCATCGTCGATGTCTGAAGCATTATTCGACCACCATTATTCCGCAAAGTTTCATCATTTTTTCAAAGTACTCACAATAGATATGTATTCTAGGATTTTTTTCAATTTGAAAATGAAAAAAATGTTGGATGTGAAGTCTTATATTGTCTATTAGAGTTCATGAATATTTTAAAGTCGATATTTTTATGAAATGCATTAGTTGTTGTTTTGAAATGTGTGTTTTGTAGTTCAGTGTCTTGGTTTTTTAAAGCACGTCTTTATATTTGTTGGTTCTTATAAGGGCTTATCGTTTATCTAAGTGACGTTATATTAAACTGATACTCCTTCAAACTTTCCCTAACTATAATAAAGTTGCATGTTTCTGGAATATGAAATACTCTCATACACTGCCTAATTCACATCTGCATACCTGAGTCTGAATATGCAATGCGTTTTATTTTTTTCTTGATTTTTTGTATTGAAAAGGGTGAACTAATATGCCAAAACTCCCCCTAACTTCCCCTAACTCTAATCAAGTTTCATGTTTCTACATTATGAAATACTCTAATGCACTTCCTAACTCACTGTGCACACTTGAGTCTTAATATGCAATGTGTTTTAATTTTTCATAATTTTTTTTATATTTAAAAGGGTTAACTGAAATGCCCTAACCCCCTAACTTGCCCTAACTCCAATCAAGTTTCTTTTTTCTGCAATATGAAATAATCTCATGTACTTCTTAACTCAATCTGCACACCTAAGTCTTAATATGCAATGTGTTTTAATTTTTCATGACTTTTTTGTATTGAAAAGGGTGAACTGATATGTCATAACTCCCCTAACTTATTCTAACTCCACTCAAGTTTCTTGTTTTTGCAATCTGAAATAATCTCATTCACTTCCTAACTCAATCTGCACATCTGACTCTTAATATACAATGTATTTTATTTTTTCATTTTTTTTGTATTTAAAAAGAGGAAACTGAAATGCCATAACTCCCCTAACTTGCCCTAACTCCACTCAAGTATCTTATTTCTACAATCTGAAATACTCTCATGCACTTCCTAATTGGCATCTCCACACATGAGTCTGAATATACAACATATTTTTTTCATGTCTTTTGTATTCAAAAGGGTGACATGATCTTTCCTAACTCTCTCTAACTTGCCCTAAATCCTATTGATTTGTATGTTTCTGTCATCTAAAATACTCTCATGCACTTTCTAAGTCGCTTATGCACACCTGAGTTTGAATATGTAATGTGTTTTAGTTTTTCATGATTTTTTGTATTGAAAAGAGTGAATTGATATGCCATAACTCCTCATAACTTACCCTAACTCCAATCAAGTTGTATGTTACAAGATCTAAAATACTTTCATGCACTTCCTAATTGGCATCCTCACACTTGCGTCTGAATGTACAATATGTTTTATTTTTTCATATTTTTTGTATTGAAAAGGGCGAACCGATATGCCCTAACTCTCTCTAACTTACCCTAACTCCCATCGATTTGCATGTTTCTGTCATCTAAAATACTCTTTTACGCTTCTTAAGTCGCATTTGCACACTTAAGTCTAAATATGCAATGTGATTTAATTTTTCATGATTTTTTGTATTGAAAAGAGAGACTGATATGCCTTAACTCCCTCTAACTTTCCCTAACTCCCATTGTGTAGCATGTTTCAAGATCTGAAGTATACATATAGGGTTTTTTTACCAACTATGCCTAATTTTTCCTACACATTTTGTTGGACAGAAAAAAATTCTTTTACATTTTATTTAAAGTGAAATGACATCAGGTTCTACATCATCTTCTACTGGTGAAGGAACCCTCATAGTGCCAGAGAAGAAACTACTTAGTCCTGGCCAAATGTCCTCATCAGGCCATCGTTATGTGTTCAAACAAAGAAAAGTGTCTAAGCCCGATGAGTCAAAGAAAATGAAGATAGCGGTTGAGTTTTCTAATGATAAAGAAAATATAAAAGAAGGAGAAAATATTGACAAACCTGGTGTAGACTATATAATTGATCCATCATAATGGAGGTACCATCAAGTTAACACAGTTGGGTCTGGGTTGAAAATTATAGGTGTCATCAAAAACACGTTTGGCCATAACAAGGAGAATGTAAGTGTAATATATTTAACATGCATGTTAATAATGGTTTTGTTGTGAATTAGTTGTTCAATACCTAGTTTTTTTCACTTAAATTTCTCCAGCTTGATGCTTTTTCGAAATATAATGTTGACCACTTGCTGAATATGGATGAGAAAAAAAAATTTCATTGGCTTGTTTTGATTAACTACAGGTTCCTTCACCAAGTGCATAATCCAAAGGGTGATAAGCTTTCGTTTAAGATCGACAATGAAGTTTTGACCATGGGAGCAGGTAAATTTTGTCTAATTTCTGGATTGAAATGTAATGAAAATGAGGATATGGATATGGCCTTCAGTCCTCTTGTGAATGAATATGGAAATATGACCCGCAAGGAGATGCAAAAGGAATTTGAAAGCTGCAACGACATGAACCTTCAAGTTAAGTTAGGGGTCACATGTCTGATTAACCTAATGGTTTTAGGTAAGGCTAGCAAATCAAAAGTTAATTTCTGGATTCTATCACTTGTTGATGATGTTGATGCATTTAACAGAATTACCTAGGGTAAATTGAGTTGGAAGTTTATATGCTCTAATGTGAAGGATGCCATTTGGAGCATGAAGAATTTGAAAAAAGGTGGTGGAATCTCTTTAAGTGGGTTTTTTTTATTGCATTAATATTTTTGCAATGGAGATATTGTCATCTTTAGACAAGGTTGGGGTTAAAAGAATTGGTAATCAGATTCCTAGGATAATGAATTGGGGCATGGATTCAAAATATTTGTATAAAAAAATCGATGCAAAAATACTAGAAGCGGTAAACCTAATGATATCATCTATATGATATTTTATTACTGATTATTGCTGTTCCATTTTAGGATGTCATTCTCATTCAAAGGTGATGTATGTAGGAGATGCAAGTTGTTCTGTTTCAGCAAATGTCCAGAGAATAAGAGCTATGTCCTGCTTTCTCTGCTTTATCTCTCAGCAGAGAAAGGATAGTCATGGAACATCTTACACTGCCCCCCTGAACCAAGACACACAAATGAAGATAAATGTTCCGAATATGAATTTAATTATTTGGATGTTGAAAAAATTATGAAACAGATTTTTGAGTTTGAGAGAGAGAAGACAATGCTTGCTGCAAATTTTGGGAGATATTTGTATAATTTGAAAATTTTAAATAAAGAACTTTTTACATTGTTAGCCGACAAAGAAACTCAAATCTAGGACTTAATGGAAAAAAAAAAATAAAGAGCTACACACCTTAGTAGGTTCACAAATCAGGAGCTTCATGAATTGATTATGAAAATAAATAGTAAATCTCATTGCTTGAATAAAGCTTGGAAGAAAAAGAAAAATTTACATTTCAGACTCCATTGCAAAGGTGTGTATAAATAAATATCAATGAAACACGTAGAGGAAGTCTATCTCTCATGACTGTGTCACAACATGCGTATGATGATGTAGCAGATAGAAGAAAGATAATTTCAAATCTTAGATAGATTGATAGGGATTGGACGCCAGATGGAAAGAATGAGATGCGGAGACATAGAGATAATAAATCACAATTCTATGAAAGAAAAGTAGGTTCTGGAGATGAGTATTCACCTGTTTTTCCTTTGAATCCACTTTAGAGACCAACTTTTGAAAAAGAATCTACATTCAATGAGTGGTGAAACCCGAATTTTAATAAATTTAAATAGTAAGTATTGAATGATGATTTAATATAACTTTACATTACAGAAGAGTGAGTTACGCACATGGTTATTTTGGATTTGTTCTGATTGCAATTATTTGGCTATGTTGTGCATTCACAATAATAAAACCCAAGAATAATTACTGCTAGATGCAATTGTGTATGACTTTACAGTACATAAGGTGAAGTATTTAGATTTTTTCTGGTGCATGAGGAACTTTGATTCATGGTTGACCAATGACATAAGTTTATACCATCAACATAATGTTATTTAAATCATCAATATAAATAGCATTATTTGGTTTAATTCATCAATGTATACAACACTACACTCTATTATTGACATTTTTAATTAAAACAACTGATATTGATATAATCCTATATTATGTGAGGCAAAAGCAACATTTCCTTTTAAGCAAGTTTGATCAGAGATTAACTTGTGGGGGTTGTATGATTAACCAAACTTTCATTTAGGAATATTTAGAGTACACAAGGTTGAAGGAAGATGCATCAATCTGGATGCTACAGTTGTGCATCAAAAGATTTTTAAGAGGTGATCTTTGTTATAGAAAACCCTCCAGGGAGGTTGACAAGATTTTTTTGCCAGCTAATCACAAAAACCTCCATTGGTTGATGCTGGAGATCTCCTTGATTAATTGGACAATTACTGTATATGATTTAATATTCAGGACAAAGTACGTAAAGGAAATAATGAATTGTATTACTCCAATTGCAGAAATGCTTTTCGATGCACTCGAACATGTTGGTTTCTTCAATTTCCATTCTGAACTCAAGATTTATCAACGCTGCAAGCTTTATGTCAAATATGAAAAGTCCAAATGTCCTCAGCAGGGCCGGTAAGACACTTATTCCATTATTTATTTAACATAGCTTATGTATTTAATATGATATGAATATGAAACTTCTATTTTATTAACAAGTAAAATTGTGAAATATTTGTTGCAAAGTTCATAAAATTCTTGATGTCAACTGACTGTGACATATGGTCATGCAATAAAAAAAATATGAAGCAGATTAAATACAACACCACATGCTGTTTATAATACCATGCAGTGCATAAACATGCTGGGTTATATCACAGTGATGACGAGAAGTTAACATTTTAATGGTTTGATGTATATAATATGTTGTTATTATATATGTTTTAAATAATTTGGTAAGAATTTCCAGTGGCTTTTCATGCGTAAGTTTAATAGTTTTTAAAGCTATTATATTTAAATGTAAATGATTTTTACCATGAGCACCAGCAGACACATTGTCCTAACTTCCCTTGATTTTTTGTATTTGAAAAGGGTAAACTTAAATGCCATAACTCCCTCTAACTTACCCTAACTCTACTCAAATTTCTTGTTTCTGTATTCTGAAATACTCTAATGCACTTCCTAATTTGCATCTGCACACCTGAGTCTGAATATGCAATGTGTTTTAATTTTTCATGATTTTTTATATTTAAAGAGGTGAACTGATATGCCCTAACTCCCCTTAACTTGCCCTAACTCCACTCAAGTTTCTTGTTTCTGCATTCTGATATACTCTCATGTAGTTCCTAATTTGCATCTGCACACTTAAGTCTGAATATGCAATGTGTTTTAATTTTTCATGATTTTTGTATTTAAAAAGGGTGAACTGATATGCCCTAATTTCCCCTAACTTTTTCTAACTCCACTCAAGTTTCTTATTTCTGCATTCTAAAATACTCTAATGGACTTTCTAATTTGTATCTGCACACCTGAGTCTAAATATGCAATGTGTTTTAATTTTTCATGATTTTTTATATTTAAAAAGGGTGAACTGATATGCTTGAACTCCCTTTAACTTGCCCTAACTCCAGTCAAGTTTCTTGTTTCTGCATTCTGAAATAATCTCATGCACTTTTTAATTTGTATCTGCACACCCAAGTCTGAATATGCAATGTGTTTTAATTTTTCATGATTTTTTTATATTTAAAAAGGTAAACTGATATGCCCTAACTCCCTCTAACTTGCCTTAACTCCCTCTAACTTACCCTAACTCCATATTTCTACAACAAAAAATATGTGTTCACTTATCCAACAATACATCAATGCTTAATGGACACCAAATAAAAAAATATTGCCGATTACAGCGAAATGACAGAATGCATGTATGTGTTAATAAGAAATGCCCTAACTCTCCTAACTTGCCCTAACTCTATGTTTCTGCAACCAAAATCATGTGTTCACTTAGCTTACAATACATCCATGCTTAATGGATACCTAATAAAAAAATATTGACAAGTGCAGTAAATTGACAGTATACATGTATGTGTAAATCAGAAATACCCTAAGTTTCCCTAACTTTCCCTAACTACATGTTTTTGCAACCAAAATCTTGTGTAACATAATCTTACAGTACATACATTCTTAATGGAATAATGAGTTTTAACATGGCAAAGCATTAGCCAACAGTCATCATTATATAGTTTGTATGAACCAATATTACACAACAAATGATCGATTTTTCAAATCTCAAACCATGACTATTGTAATTGATAATTATTAATAAAGATACATAATAAAGAATGTTTTATGTCTGAGTAGTCTGAGTACTTGCTGGCTGAGAAGCAGAATAAAGTAGTATTGGATTCTAACATGTGAGTCTATTATAACCTCGCTTGCGGCAACGACTATACTTAGGATGTGTTTTATCCTAACCTGAAGAAGGAATTCTGCATTTTTTACATCTGCAAGCTGAGATGCGAACATCCAGAGGTAGAAGAGTCATCTTCGTGGCATCGCCCGATAAATTCTAATATGTTATGTGGGGTACTGGATTTATTACTCCTTTATATGCCTCGTACCAGAAAACCTTCGAGTAGTAAGGGGAACACAAGTCATACACATTGAATTCACCATTTTTACAAACGCAAGAGCATGAACGCATGAAATCTGGTCTAATTGAAACTTTCTATAATAAAAAGTTCTGTGTGACATGTCCACAACAAAGTTCTTATCAATGTCGAACACGTCATATCTCATGTTACTAACAGGTTGCACCTGGCATGCAAGGTAAAAATAAAGATATTATTAATGGACTCATAATATAGCACTAATAAATAAATTTTAATAAAACACTTGCACTCAATTTTGAGGCATACATCAATTAAATTTTAACTAAATTGTAGCATTAGGTAACTTAGATTTTATTCAACAATTCTTAATTAATAAAGTCATCTCTCATACTATAAAATTTTATATTCAATAAAAAATAATTTTATTAAAAATATTCAAACTTCTTAAATTAATAAATACTGTTTAATATAAATAAATATTAATTTAATTTATAATTATATTTTATATAGAAAAAAAAAGAGAGGGTGAGGGAGTGGAAGTGAAATTTTCTTGGTTGATATAGTTAAATTTGTTGTTGTTTCCTATGTAATTTCTGGGTGTTGCCATTAAATATTTTCTGGTGCTTTTAGCTTTCAATTTTCTTTGATGAACTGTTGGATATTTAAATTAGGTTTAGCTGTTGTAGTTACTTTTTAGTTGACATTTAATTCTTGGTGTTTTCTATTAAATTTTTAGGTGATGTTTTTATTTTAATTTTCAATTTTTGCTTCAAAAAATAATTTTTAATTACTAATATTATTAAAACACATAGTAAGGCTTAATAAAAGCAATTGGGTATTTCCTGTGCTATATTGCTCTCAAAGACTTTAAAACACCGACCCCTCTCCTTCTTTTCCTCTACTAAAAGCAATGAATGAAAGCCTTTTTTTTGCTGCAAAAAATTTTCTATTTACTCCAAAATTTTCTACTTCTGCATACTGCTTGGGATTTTCCCATTTCATTAATACATTTCCAGCCCTCAATTTACACTTTCTTCTCTTCCACACCCAATACTCCAATTCAATTCAATTCAATTCTCTCTCAGCAATAATTTAGCAAAACCCATCTATCTCTCCCCTTTTTCATGCACTATGAATGATCTTTCAGGTTCAAACCCAACAACACCACCCATTTCAAGATCATTTTAATGGAGTTACATTTGTTCGTCTTGGTTCAAGCTTAGATCATACTCTACACCATACTATACCACTTACTACTCTTCATCTTTTCAATACTTCTAATACTAACCTTTCTTTTTCTTTTCTTCTTCTTCATATATTGAATTAGCAAAGCCTTCTCCACTGCCTTTTGGTCGGCAAAAGTTCCTTAATCTTAAGGTAATGTAACTATTTTTTGAAGCTTTTTTATCCATCTTTCTTTGGGTTTAATTAAGGCTTAAGATAGATCCAGGTTATAAGTAGGCAATTCTTGAAATAATTCAGTAATACATAGTTTTATTAGCAAAATTGAAGTCTGAATTTTTGTGTTTCTTTAGACAGGTGAAATATACTACAGAAAGAACAGAAAAAAGATGAGTCGAAGAAATGGAAACGGACCTAAGCTTGACCTGAAGCTCAACTTATCATCACCAAGGGTTAACCCAAGAGTGGAGTCGCCAACAAGATCAGCAACAGTATCACCAACATCACCACCAAGCTCATGTGTATCATCAGAAATGAACCAAGAAGATACTAACACTCTGAGATACAGTAACAGCCCTGAAGCTACTTCAATGGTTCTTGTTGGATGTCCAAGGTGCCTCATGTATGTGATGCTTTCTGAAAATGATCCTAAATGCCCCAAATGCAAGAGCTCTGTCTTGCTTGATTTTCACCATGACAACACTGTGCAGACAAGGAACAGTTAAAAAAGAAATTCCTCAAAAAAAAGAAAAAGAAAAAGAAAAAAGAAAACCCAAAACAGAATAGACTTTCCTTGTTCTGATTCTGCAACTCTTACGACTTCTAGCAGACTATATTATCTCAATCAAGTAGTGCTATTTGGGCTCCATTTTTTTCATATATTTTAGCCAGAAAAGGAGAGGAAAATAAAATTTTGGAGCCTGAATAGTATTTTTTATTTTTATTTTTCTTTAATTTTATTTCTAGTTTTTTTTTATTTTTTTTTCTTTAATTTTATTTCTAGTTTTTTTTTTATTTTTTATTTTTCTTTAATTTTATTTCTTGTTTTTTTTATTTTTTATTTTTCTAGTAATAGAATATATTATATATGGACTGAAGAAGTAGTAGAAATATCTTAATTTCTTTTCTAGGTTCAGCCTTTCCCTAGTTTGTTGCAGCAGGTAAAAATTTTCCTATGAATGTTAGGTATTTTATGATAATTTAATTTTATCCCTTTTTTCTGCTTTTCAAATCCAATTTATTTTTTGTTTGAAAAATTTTATGTGTGCTATATCCAATCAGAGCATGACGCGTGTGATTATCATATAACTAAGCTGGTAAGGGCAATGTCCGTGTCAGCTGAAATGAGGGGAATGTGAATAATCAGTTAATTTTACATGGGACTCATAAGATGGGTTAAATATCTTCGTCTTTGACAAGAAATAAGATCTTTTTTGTACTTAGAGACCAGTTTTAGAAGATGGCAGTGAGATGATCACTTAGGCCCCACTCACTCATGAAAATTGCTCAAATTTTGCATTAAAAAAACATGAAGAATTTTTTTTGAACACTAAAATAAACTTTCTATTAAGTTGAAGAATCAAAAATAACATTCAGCAAAATAAGTTTCTGATCTAATGGATGGTTAATCATTCAATCTACTCTAAGATTAAGATTTAGGACTGTAGATACTATCCAATCTAAGAAAAATTACATTCCACAAAAGATTTAGATAAAGAAATAATTTGTGTCACCAGGGCTTTAATTTCTAATGGACACTACAAAATATCCTTAATGAGATTGATAAGTTGAAGATTATCATATTCAAAGATGCACTTCTGATAAAAAAAATTCACTGCTTTCTGAACCGCCAAGAGAAGTGCTTGGACTTCATTTCTTATTCGAGAATAAGAATCCATAATGCAAGCTATACCGTTTCAATCCTCCCCCATGAAATTTCTGAAGATTATGGCCATTCCGACAGTAGGACAGTTTGGTTTATAATTAGCATCCACATTGATTTTGAACGAGCTAGCCAATGGTGGTTTCCATTTCAAAATAATGCCCTGTCTTGAAGCTGATCTAGAATTTCTTGCATTTTTATCAAATTGAGCAACTTCTGCATTATTAGCTAATAAAAAAGAAGATTGACAAAAGATGACATTATTTACATTAAGTTCTAGATTTGGAATGGTTCTTTCAAAACAACATTTGTTCCTTGCCTTCCAAATAAACCAGCAAATACAAGCTATATTGCTTAATAGATAGGGGGAATCTTTGGAACTTTTAACCAGCTATAATCAAGCACTCCACCATTCAATAAAAGAATTAGTATTAAGAGCAAAAGGCATAAGACCAATATTGTCCCTAAACGCAAACATAAAAATATGCAATGCATCACAGTTTCATTATCATTTTTGCATATAGGGCATAAACTAGAAGAAGATAACCTCCTTTTGAAAAGATTTGCACAAACTGGTAGTGTATTAACACAGAGCCTCCATACAAATTGTAATTGACTTATTTCTTAAAAATAATTAATATGTTAGTTTTTATAATTATATTAATATTATTTATTAAAAATATTTAATAAGTATATTATATATTAAAATAAAAATATAATAAAAAAGTTCATATAAATTTATATTTTTAGATAAGTTATTAATTTTTCATATAAAATAAAAAGTGTATAACGGTTAATTCAAGACAAAAAGAGTAAAAAAAAAATAATAGTGTGTTTGATAAGTTATTGGAAAAATTAATTACTGTGAATTTATTTTACAGAGTTATATTACTGAAATTATATTTTACTGAAAATGATAATATTATCTGTAAATTCTTAATTTTGGCCCTGAATGAATTTGATTTTAATGAAAGACCTAAATTAAATTTAATCTGATTGAATTAGGTTCAATTGAAGTTGAACCAATTGAAATAGAGACCAACTCGGTTCGATTGAGTTAGCTAAGCTCAATATGATCCAAATGACACATGAGCCAAGCTCATAAGGAATTTGGCTAGCCAAATTAGCCTTGAGCCATGGTCATGACGAATTTGGCATGCCAAATTTGCCATGGACACTTGACCATAGCAAATTAGCAAGCCCAAATTCGCTATGGTCCTTTAGTCCAAGTTTAATATGAGTTATTAAGCGGTTTTAAGCTCCTAATTAATGTGGGATTTCAAATAACTTTCGGATAAGCAGGGATTAGGGTTTTGAATTGAAGAATCTTTGCCTATAAATATATGATTAAAAGGACAGAGAAAAGATGGGAGGAGCAATAAGAAACACACAAAAATCCAAAAATAAAAAGAGACAGAATCAAATACAACAACGAAAAGCAATCAAGGGAGGCAATAGCTTGCCTTCGAATTATTTCCCCTCGACCAAAATTTCAATTGATTCAAGTAGACAATAACAGTAAGGCAGAAAGCTTGATTCAACACTCTCAACTTTGGTAGAGCCAACAAACGGATGTTTGACTTCTTATTTAAAATTTGCAACAACCATTTACATTATTATTTCGTCATCTTGCAATTGTTTAAGTTTATACTAGCAATTTCTTAATATCTTGTATTAGCCATATTTGTCCAATTATAATAAATTTGATAACGTATTAACACTCAATGTTCATCAATTTATAAAAATAATCACAGTAGCTAAATAAATAATTCAGTAGCCAAATAAATAATTCAGTAGCAAGATAAATGATTGTTTCGGGCATGAATTAAATTTAAATAACATATATATTCATAGATTTAATCACAATAGCAAAGGTTAATCATAAAACCCTAACTTCCAAACCAAAACCTTAATTTTAAAACTAAAACCCTAGTTTCTAAATTAAAACCCTAGATTTTCATACAAAACCCTAATTTTTAAATTAAAATCCTAAAACCCTAATTTCCAAACTAAAATCCTAGTTTCCCATCTAAAACACTATTTTTGCTTCCAAAACCCTAAAAACCATGTTTTTAACCCCTAAAAATTCAAATTTAATATGTGAATTCTAATTTTGCATATTTGATACTTTAAACCCTAGTTTTGATTATTTAATTTATTACATATTTGTGATGGGTGATTTATTTTATTTCTTTTATAATGGATGACTTGCTTTTAATTATTATGAATGTTTGAATAGTTTAATTTATTTAATTAATTATTTTAATATTGATTATTTTAATTTCAAGGATGTAAGAGGTATGTTTTCACTTCGTGGGTACCTCATTTATTAAGTTCAATGTAATTTTATTTATTTTAAGTTTTGAAATTAATGTAAAGTGTATATTTCCACCAAATGTTGGCGTCACACCCCATTTTTAGAAGTGTGACGTCCTAGGATCCAGATAGGCTTAAGGCCACCAGACATCACGTAGAACCCAACTAATTTAAGAATTCATGCAAATTGATTATTACACTAGTAAATTATAACTTTATTTTAAAACTTTATTATTTACTCATAACTTTATGATATATAATTATTACACATGTATTTTTATATTATATATTATTTACAAATATCTTTTTTTATTATTGCATTATGGCTTGTTTTCATAATTTACCAAGCTATTCACAATATTATTATGGAGCAACTAGAGTATAGCACAAACATTATTATTTAATTACATATGATACTGTTGGCTAATTACATTATTCTCAAGCTTCTTGCTGGAAGAAGAAATCAAGAAGCTGATGGTCCTGGGTCAACTCTACCTAAAACCACAGACGATGGAGTGAGTCGTCAACTCAATAATTATAGTGTCACAAGGGTAGGATATGCAATAACGATATTTCAAGGTTCAAGGATAATAAATAAATAAGGCGGTTGCACAATAAAGGTATAACAATGAAATTCAATCCACAATAAAGGTCCACAATAATTAAACCAATATCACAAAAGCAAATTATATAATCTGACAGATAACACATAGCAATAACACTGAAGAAAATATATAATTATTCCAGTGCTATTACACATCACATTCACATAAGGGTAGCTTCTACCCTACAAATCACAAACTTCTATATGCACATAGCCTGATGGTATAGCCTCCATCAAGTTGGGAGTCTGTCATATTGGCTAGTCAAATGGCTTGGTATGATCACATAGGCCAAGAGGCCACATTGATTTTCACAATTCACAAATACAGAATTACAAACAATAAATGATATCAAATGACTCAAATATCAACAATGGTTAAATTTTCATCAAAGAATTTCAATATGACAAAGCAAGAGCTGGACACTATAACTCACCTTAAATATGCAAATTTGAATCCTCTAAGTTATTGATAATAATTGATTGATTTGATGGCAACATCCACATATAAATCACACATTTAGGTTTATTTTTTTAATTTATCATTTTTGTCTTAATTGTTTATTAGGAACATATGCTCTGTTTTAATATCTTAATATGTCATAAATTTTATTTTATAATTATGAATTCAAATTTCACAAATTATATTATAATAGGGTTATACAATAGAGTAAGTTCAAATATGTTTCATATACCTATAACAATGTACATTGGTTTCTTCATGTTATTTGATTTACTTATTTATTAAATTAATATTTATACTTTTGAGAATATTAAATACACATACTAGAATTTATATTCATCTATAATATGGTTATATTTACAACCAAATCAAATATATTTTATTATGCTCAATTTAGTCCTAAATCAACAAAACACCTAAATTTCAGCATTTGAGTACTTTGTATTCATTTAATTATATATTAATTTATTTAAATTAATTTGTCTTGAAATTTTTTCAACATATTTTCAACATCATATATGACATCTCTGTAAATTTTCACAAATTATATAGTTTATTTATATAGGTAAATAATTTAAACACAACAGCAAAATCTCAATAGTATTCATTCAGACTATTAAATGAGCAGCTTGTGTTTATTTATTTACTCACTCATCTTCCTTCATCATTTTGACTTGGCCTTTTACCACAACCTTCCCAAAATCCAAATACACCTTTATGTAATTTTGATGAATTTTAAAGCTCGTTTTCATGTTAAAATAAATAAAACACAGTAGCTAAATTATTGAGAATTTAAGCTGTAATATTTAGACAGATTTGAGTGTTAGGGTTTCTAGCTTCATTCCATTCAATTTCTTTCAATACAAATCAATTTCTAACATCCTAAATACTTAATTAATATGTACAAATGATAATTTTTAGCTAAGATTCAATAAATAATAGATTTAAAGTTAGAAAAATAAAATAAAAGATTAAGATTCAGAATTTTCAAATTCTTACCTTTAGGAGTTCTTTTGCCTTCTTTGCCTTTATATCACTTTGTTGATTTAATTTTTCACTTTGGATTACTTTTAAACATAAGAAACTAGCCTAGGAATGATTTTTAGCTGCTAAAAAATGAGAGAGGGTAGTGATAGAGAAAAGGTATTCTTGACAGTAATAAGACAAGAGAAAAAAGAAAAGATAAGACAAAAAATTTTTATCTTTTAGTCAATATTTTTCAGTACCTATTACTATTCAAAAGAAATGAGTCACCCACTTATTTTGATAGAAAATTGGCTAAGAATTAAGTGAATAAAATATTTATTTTGCCCCTCAAATCTTTTATACTCATTTGTTAACTTGAATGCCCTTATAGTCATTTTACATCCTAATTTACTATCTACACTTGTATTAATTTCTTTGAATTTATTTTTCACTTCTAAATTTTAAATTTTAAGTTATTTTATATTGTTTTTATGTATATTATTATGTTAAAATATTATTAATGAAGTTATAGTATATTTCAAGTATAACACCTTAAGATTTTTATACATAAGTTAACGGCGTAGCTAAACAGTTTTAAAATTTTCATTTCCATCACTTTAGTAACATATAAATTTCATTTCTTTGCATATGAATAATTCCTTTATCATTCTAATAGGTCATTTTATTCCTCTAATAGTTTATATACAAATATAATTAATTATTTAATAACTTACAGTTAATTGATTTGATTCACCGCTGTTATAAGTTGTGGAGTTTTCAATTCAAATACTTTAAAATTTTTATTTATATTATTTTGGCATTTTAAAATTTTATTTCAATCAAAAAATTTTCCTCACTTTATTCATTAATTTGTACAATATTTAAACTACTAGATTTTTATTTTATCTAAAGTATTACATTCTCTCCCCCTAATTAAAATTCATCCTCAAATTTTCTAAAGTAATCACCCACTAAAAAGTTGAGGATATTTATCTAACATCTCAAACTCAGTTTTCCAAGTATATTCTTCTACAGATTGATTTTGCCACAAAACTTTTACCATAGGAATATTCTTATTTCTAAGTCTTTTAACTTGCTTATCAACTATAGCTACTGGTATTTCCTAATAGGTCAAATCTTGCTGTAAGTCTACCGGTGAAGCTTGTAAAATGTGGGATGGATCAGAAACATACTTTTGAAGCATCGAAATATAAAACACTGGATGCATTTGTTCCACATTGGGTGGGAGTGCCAAACAGTATGAAACTGATCCCACTCTTTCTAAGATCTCAAATGGACCAATGTACCTTGGTAAGAGCTTTCCTATCTTACCAAATCTTATGACTCCCTTCATTTGTGACACTTTCAGAAATACATGCTCACCAATACTAAATTAAACATCTTTTCTTTTAGGATCTGCATAGCTCTTTTGGCTGCTAAAAGCTGTCTTCAAACGTTCTTGAATTAATGGTACTTTCTCTATGGTTTCTTGAATAAGTTCTGGGCCTTCTATTTGTCTTTCACCAATTTTATTCTAACATATAGGAGATCTACACTTCTTTTCATATAATGCTTCATAGGGTGCCATCTGTATGATTGAATGGTAGCTATTATTATAGACAAATTCAATCAATGGCAGATGCTTGTCTTAAGTACCTCCAAAATCCAAAATGCACAATCTCAACATATCTTTTAAGGTTTGAATAATTCTTTTTATTTGCCCATCTGTTTGGGGATAAAATGCAGTGCTGAAATCTAACTTTGTTCCTAATGCCTCTTATAACTTATGCCAGAATCTGGAGATAAATTATGTTTCCCTGTCAGAAATGATGGAAATAGGCACTCCATATAAACTTATTATCTTATCTAAGTATAATTGTGCATATTGGGACACAGAATAGGTGGTTTTCTTAGGAAGAAAATGAGCAGATTTCATTAACCTATCAACAATGACCCATATAGAATCATATCCTATAGATGTTCTAGATAATCCAACCACAAAATCCATAGTAATCCTTTCTCATTTCCGTTCTGGCAGTGGTAACTGTTGTAATAGCCCAAATGGTTTCTGACGTTCAAATTTCACCTATTGGCATGTTAAACACCTTGCTACAAATTCTGTAATATTTTTCTTCATACCAGTCCACCAATAAACATCTTTCAAATCACGGTACATTTTGGTAGTTCCGGGATGAGCATTGTAGTTTGCATAATGAGCCTCCTTCATTATCTGTTTCTATAGATCATCTACTGCTGGTACACAAAGTCGATTGCCACATTTTAATACACCTTCATCAATTACAAAGTCAGAGGTCTTGCCTGTAGTAATGTCTTCTTTTATTCTCACCAACTGTGGATCTTTATCTTGTAGTGTCTTAATTTGATCAATCAGTAATGGTTTGATAGTGAATTGAGCTATCAATGCTCTATTATCTGATAAATCAAATCGTATTCCCAAGCCATATAAGTTCTGAACTTCTTTTACTAATGGTCGTCGACTTACATGAATGTGTGCTAAACTTCCCAAAGATTTCCTGCTTAAAGCATCTGCTACCACATTAGCTTTGTCGGAATAATATAAGATCTCACAATCATAATCTTTAAGTAATTCAATCCATCTACGTTGCCTAAGATTTAGATCTTTCTGTTGAAAGATGTATTTGAGGCTTTTATGATCTGTGAAAATCTCACATTTCTCACCATATAAGTAATGTCTTCAAATCTTCAGAGCAAATATAACAGCTGCCATTTCCAAATCATGAGTAGGATAATTAACCTCATGCTTCCTCAGTTGTCTAGAGGCATAGGCAATCACCCTATCATTCTGCATTAAAACACAGCCAAGTCCCACTCTGGATGCATCACAATATACTATAAATTTGCCTCCTTCAGTTGGTAGTGCAAGAATAGGCACAGACGTTAAATATTCTTTCAATCTGCAGAAGCTTTCCTCACATTTGCTGTCTCAATCAAACTTTACCCCTTTATGAAGCAATCTAATAATTGGTGTAGCTATTTTAGAAAAGTTTTTTACAAATTTTCTATAATAACCAGCTAATCCCAGAAAACTCCTTATTTCTGCAATATTTGTTGGTCGAGGCCAATCAGCTACTGCTTTAATTTTCTTAGGATCCACTTGTAACCTTTCACTGGTGATCACATGTCCTAAGAAAGATATTTTCTCTTTTCAAAATTCACACTTAGACAATTTAGCAAATAAATGATTTTTCCTCAGAGTCCGCAATGCTATCTTTAAGTGCTCTTCATGTTCAGTCTGACTTTTAGAATAAATCAATATATCATCTATAAAACAACCATAAATTTATCCAAGTATGACTTGAAAACCCGATTCATCAGATCCATAAATGCTGCAGGTGCATTAGTGAGACTAAAAGGTAGTACCAAAAACTCATAATGGTCATATCTAGTTCGAAATGCAGTTTTAGGTACATCTTCCTTTTTGATTCTCAATTGATGGTACCCAGAGCGAAGATCTATCTTAGAAAAATAACTTGCCCCTTGTAATTAATCAAACAAATCATCAATTCTAGGCAGAGGATATTTGTTCTTTATAGTCACCCTATTCAACTGTTTGTAGTCTATACACATTCGAAGTGAACCATTTTTTTCTTAACAAACAATACCGGTGCACCACATGGTGAACTGCTAGGCCTAATGAAGCCTTTATCCAGAAGATCTTGTAATTGTGCTTTCAACTCCTTCAACTCAGTTGGAGCTATTCTGTATAAAGGGATAGAAATAGGTGTTGTACCAGGTAGCAAATCTATACTAAACTCTATTTCTCTCTCTGGAGGTAAAGTGGTTAGATCATCAGGGAATACATCAGGAAACTCTCGTACTATAGGTATTTGATCCAAACTAGGGGATGAAACACTAGTATCTCTGACATGGGCCAAATACACTATACATCCCTTTCTTAATAATCTTTTAGTACTAATTACTGAGATCAAACTATTTAACACTTCACTCCTATCTTCCTGAAATTCAAAAATTTTTCCTGATGAACTATGAAATATTACTCTCTTACCATTACAATCTAAGGTGGCAAAATACTTAGACAGCCAATCTATTCTCAAAATAACATCAAACTCTAACAGTGGTAATTCTATCAAATCATCTCTCAAGATTTTATCATCAATCACTACCTCACAAGAAGGGTATACATTTTTAACAACAATTTCTTCCTCTAAAGGAGTAAACACGGTGAGATAAATATCAAGCAGTTTGGAATGTACATGTAATTTAGAAGCAAAATAGGTAGACACAAAAGAATGAGTTGCCCCTAAATCAAATAACACCCTTCCTTTAATAGATTGGATGGAAATGATACCTGTAATAGTTGCATTTGATGCTTGTGCCTCATGAGGTGATAAGGTATACACTCTCCCTCTACCCCTACCAGATGACGACTGTACTATAGGTCTCTCAGTAACACTGACTCTTCTAGAACCTCTTCCAAATCTACTAGATCTATGACCCCTTTCCATCTGCACGGTTGTCTGAGATGTTTGTGGTCTTGTTTTCGCTGCAATCAAAGGATAATCTTTAATCATATGATCTTTTTATCCATATTTAAAGCATGCCCTAGTCTCCCTATAATATTAGCCTCTATGCATCTTCCCACAAGTCTGACATGGAATACGTATAGGAGACCTCTGAATATTAGTACTGAAAAATTCATAGGTAATAGTCTCAGATGACCTTCCAGTATGTGGTCTAGGTGAAAGTCCCATTGAAGCTCTAGGTGGGTTGATTTGTGGCATAGATTGTGATTGTCGCCTGGCGCTAGATGTTCCTACTTCTTCCCTACCTCTATGTCTTATAAAGCTTTCAGTTCTAGCCTTCTTCTTCTGTTCTTGGGCTTCCATCTCTCTATTTTTTTATTATTCTTGCTTTGCCCACCAGTTTAGAGTAAGAATCATAATCATTTTTTATTATTCTTTTTTTTCCCTTCTTGTTTTGCTTTTTACTTGACGCCTCAATTGACGACTCGTTTTCCTAACCCTTTTTCTCTCTTTTTGCAATTTGTGAACGTGGCAGATGTTTATCGGCTCTGGCAGTTTTGCATGGGAGCCACCGGATGACAAATTATTGATTTTTGTTTTTCATCACAAAAAATAAAATCACTGGTATTTATACTCTATATTATTTAGCAATTTATAATAATTTGCATGCTTACAGTTCAAAAAAAAATAATAAATAAATTAAACAAAAAGTAATTGACTAAAATTTTAATTTTATTGTTCTTAAATAAAATCTTTAAAATTCTTTCAAAAAATATAAATAGATTTAAATAAAATATTTAAATTGGAGATAAAATTGTTAGAGATAATCATACATCTATATTATATATATAAAGGCTAAATATTGAAGAAATGTTAAAAGAGTGACATATTATTAAATTTTTAAAATAATATTATCTCATTTTTTTGTTAATTAATTTTTATTTAATTTTCATAATTTATATAAAATATAAAATACAAAATTTATTATATTTATGACTATTAATTTTCTATTTAATAATTATTCATTAATATAATTTTATTATATTAATTATATAAATTATATTTATAACTTTTAACTTTATATAAATTAATTACACATTAATATAATTAAATATTATTGATTGATTTATATATTTTTTAAAAAATTAAAAAGTTAAAAAAATATGACTCTTAACCTTCCTAATAAATTAATTAATTTATTCATAATAATAATTAATTTATATATTTTTAAAAATTAAATAATAAAATATATGACTTTTTTATAAAATATAAATTAATTACATATTAATATAATTTAATAATATATTTATAGTTTTTTTAAAAAAATTAGAGGTTAAAAAATATATAATTCTTAATTTTTCTAATAAATAATTATAAATTAAATAAGTTATTTATAATAATTATTAATTTATATATTTTAAAAATTAAAAAATTAAAAAATAAAATATATAATTTTTGACATTCCTAATATATATATACACATCATCATATTTTAAAAAAGACTAACTCATATTTTTTCTTTTTTAATTAATTTTTATTTAATTTTAATATTTTTTTTAAATTTAATAATTAATAAATTATATTTATGACTTTTAATCATCTATAAATTAATTACACATTAATATAATTTAATAATATATTTATATTTACTTAGAAATTTAAAAAATTAAAAGATATAAAAATTTTAAAATTCATAATAAATTAATTATAAATTAAATAATTTATTTTTAATAATAATTAATTTATACATTTTCAAAATTTTAAAAATAAAATAATAAAATAGATGATCCTTGACATTTCTAATATATATTTAATATATATATAATGAAAGTATTTTATGGTGTCACAATATATATATATATGTATAATATGAAAAAAAATTAATATTTATTGCATTTAGTAAAAAAAATTATCAATATATGAATATAAAAACTATGTATTATTATTAATAATATTTTTTAATTAAATTATTAATTTATAAAGATAAAAGTAATGTATTAAATAAATTATTAATATTTATGATTCCTAATACATGAAAATAAAAAGCACATATATTTAATAAATTATTAATATAAATTTTATAATAAAAAATATTAATATATAAAGATCAAATATAATATATTTAATAAATTATTAATAAATATGTTAATTGAAACTGTTAATATATGAAAATAAAAAATCATATATATAATAAATTATATAAATTAATAAGTATTAATTTATATGAAATTATTAATATATAAAAATAAAAAGTTAGATTATTTTTTAATTTTATTTCCTATAAATATACTAATAATTTTTAATTATATTAAATTTAAAATTTATTAAGTAAAACTGTTAACATATAAAAATAAAATATCACATATTTAATAAATTATTAATATATAAGTATAAAATATTATATGTATAATAAAATTTTTATAATACGATAAAAAAATTATAATCGTGCATCGTGCAGGTTCGCAACCAGTGATTAATAATATCAAAATCCTAATATATAGTGTTAGAAATGAGCTCTAAACCAAATTTATGAAATCAAACTGCAGTTAATTGGCAATTAAGTTTCTATTTTTAAAAGCAAAACTCTAAAATTAAATTAAAAACTTATGCGAAGATTTAATCAGTATTATAGCAATTAATTAGATATATAATTTGCCTTTTCCTTAGGCTGTTTAGAACTTAATCTGGCCAAAAAATAGAAGTCTAAAAATTTAATCTAGCTAAGTTATGGCACCACTTATTCTCCACTGTAAAAAAATTAACATTAGTAACTAAGTTATGGCAACATCAAGAGTTCATTAATGAAATAATTTAAACGTGTGGAAATTCTCGACGGTGTGAAAGAAAATCTAGGTAATAACTAAAATTGGACATTTGATATTATAATAAAATTTAGATTTTTGATATAAATTTTATAAAAAAAAATTCTCTATCAAAATTTCATACTATTTATTAAATTCTTAAAATTTATTAAATTTTTTCATATTTTTTTATCCTAATTATTAAATCTATTAATTTATTTCTAGCATTTTATTATTAAAAATTGAAAATTTTATATCTAAAAAATTATTAATATATATAATTATATATATAATTCAAAAGGATATAGGATATATTAAAAATATATACTTTTATAAGAAGAGTATAATTTTCTATATATATGTAATTTCAATTTTATATAATTTATATATAATTTTATGACTAGTAATTTTATATTTTTTTAGTATAACCTAAAAATATATATATGTTAATTTTATATCCTTTTAATATATCCTAAAATTATATATATGTAAAATTATATACTTTGAAATTATAAAATTATATATATAATTATATAAAATATATATTTAAAAAATTATATATATATATATGTACATTAAGGAGGTTAAGGGAGGGGGGATACTAAGATGAGTATGAGATATAATAATGAGTTTATAACCGATTTAACGAGCAGGGTTTACTCATTATTCAACATTACTTGCCAATCAGATTAGCACTGTTTAGTTAGAGTTGTGACAACAAAATTCTATGTATTAGATTCTTAAAAAATAGTATTTGGACTCAAAGAGTTATATTGGAAAAATCAGATACTTATTTTGAGGTTTAATGTGATTTAGTTAGATTGATTTTCATCCTTGATTCATTACATGATTGTTGTTGTATATTTGATACGACGCATGAGCATATTTATTAGTAGAATAATCAGGGTAATAGATTTATATATTGATGACTATTATTCACTGAGTACTGAGTTAAATGTTCACTCATTGTTTCCCTTTATTTTTTTTTTTTATAGTTTGCAAGTTGAGTATAAAAGTTATTTTAATCGAGTTACTCTTTACCTTCTATTCTTTGATATGTGAATTTGTTTAATTGTTTTAGCATGCAATTATATGTATATTGTTTATAGTCTACACTCTAGAACTTCACATTATAGTTTGAATAATGTTTGTCAACTAGAAATCCTGATGGCGAAGATGATATATTTTTCAAAGATAACAATATATATAATATAATGTTGTGCAAATTATGCTTGATTGGCCGTTGGAGACTCAATTTCCACATAAAATTATGGTGGTCGGTCTGTGGTCAATTAAAACTTTCTTGCCTGTAGTACTTGCCGTCCTATCACCCGTTGCAGCACCCGCACCTATAGTGGCGGAACAAGAAATTCATCGAAGGACGACTATATTTTCACAAAAAAAATTATAGACGAGTTTATTATAAAATTAAATATTTAATATTACGGTAGTTCAATAATTAATTTATATAGTTAGATTAATTACGCTTAAAATATGGTAATTGTAATCCACAACTTTGCATATTTTGAAAACATGCATAATAGTCTCATTTTTAATTTTTTAAAAAGTATTTTTCTCCATATAATATACAAAGCAGTCGATTATTTATATATATATGAATTTTGAATAAAATTTTATAAATTAAAATAAAATTCATTTAAATTCACACACATATATATATATATAAATTATATATATAATTCACATATATATAATTATATATATAATTTATTTAAATTTAAATATATAAATTTATATATAAATATAAAATTTATAAATATATAAATGAATGTGTATATATATATATGCACATACATATATATATATATATATATATATATATATATTGATGGATGAGGGATCCAGAGCCCTCTGGATCCCCTGAGGTCTGCCATTGTGTTGATTGGTGAACTTATAACCCTGATTTTATGATACTGATGATTATTATAGTATAATTTTCTTGATTTGTGGTGAGTTAGACTGATTAGATATTTTGAAAATCATGTGCTTTTCCATTCCCTAATATCAATAATGTGCCTCTGAAGTCAAATCGTAACATAATAGAATTTAGTTGTTATTTTGAGTTAAGTTCTTATGAATTTATTTATCATAGTGCAAATATAATTGCCCATATGTAGTGCTAATGATATTACGACCTTTGTTTTGGATAATGTAGTCAATGCCTATCTTGATCCTTAATTCTATGAGATTAGCATTCCTCCATTTTTTTAACATACAATATGAAATTTCATACAGAATAAGAGTTTACATCTAAAGGCAAGAGCAAAAGGAGCTCTTTGGGATGATTCATCAACCAATCTGGTCTAAGTTCGTTCCTAAATACAACAGCTGCTAACGAATCTGCAACTCTATTACAATTCCTATTAACATGAACAAAAGAACAACCATTTATACTAACAGCAAGATGTTTAATCTTAAGAACAATATCATATATCTCTAAAAAACATGAATCTTGAGAATTAATAGCATGAATAAGTTGTAAGTTGTTTGATTCAAAGATATAAGAATTATGGCTAAAGTGGATAACTCTCTGTACAACAAAAAAAATGTGCTTGAGCTTCATTCCTCAATGATGGAAAAAAAAATAGAATCAAACAAGCAACTGCTTTTTAATACTCCCAAAATAATTTCTTGCTATAAAAGTTATAATAATATACTGAGATCCAGAGTGATACGTCCATCAGTATAAAACTTGAGCCAATTAGAGAGAGGTGGAACCCAATTTTGAAGAGGTACATGTTTAGCAAATAATATGATGTTATCATGGCAATTTACATAATTAATACCAAGTTATGTAGATAGAGAGTTAAGAATCAAGTTTGATTTCTTTGAAGCAAAGAATCATTTCTAAATTTCTTTAAGTTCCAACATAAACAAGCTATTTTTGCCAGCAAGTTAGCTTTATCAAAAAATATTAATTTTGCCAATAGAGTATGACCACTGATCGAAGTAGCAAGCAAACAAAGAAATAAATGAAAAATGTGAATTCTGATTACTGTTCACGTGTACTGCTACAAAGCTTATATACATGTATCTGAAGGATTGTACTAAAAGCTACTTCTTGTAACTAAATTAGATCTAAGCAAATAACAAAAATGTCAAACCATTAACCAACTATATAAATTACTCTAACCATAATCTCATCATCCACCACCGAACCGCGCCACCCCCCCCTCCCCCCCCCCCCCCCCCCCCCCCTCAAGTTGGACTTTGGTAGTAATCTGCCAAAGCCAACTTGGAAAATAGACTTAAAAACAAGGGATATGGCAGAGCTTTAGTAAAAAGATGTGCTGGTTGAGAGGCTGAAGCAATATGAACTGGAGAAACAAAACCTTCCTTCATTTTACACCAAACAAGATGATAATCAATGTCCAAATGTTTGATGCGCTCATGAAAAACGAGGTTGGGAGCTATATGAATTGCAGCCTTATTATCACAGTAGAGTTGAATAGGCAAAGGTAACTGAATACCAAAATCACAAAGGAGTTGAGCAAGCCACTGTAATTCACAAACAGTTAAAGCCATAGACCGAAACTCTGCTTCAACTGAACTCCTGCTCACTGCAGCTTGTTTCTTTGTCTTCCAAGACACTGGTGATGTGCCAAGAAAACTGCAGAAACCAGTTATTGACCTTCTCGTTTTCACACATGAAGCTCAGTCAAAATCACAATAAGCAGAGAGGTGAAAAGAGTTGGTTGCTGGAAAAAATAAACCAAGAGAAGGAGCTTGTTTCAGATAATGAAGAACATGGTGGGTTGCTCTTAAATGAATCTCTCGAGGAGCATGGACATGTTGGTTGAGTTGTTGAACAGTAAAAGATATTTCAGGCCTGGAAAAGCCCAAATAGAGAAGGCGACCCACTAAACTTCGGTACTGTTATGGGTCTTCAAGGAAAAGAGAACCAACCGAGAAAAGTTGAGTACCTTTAGAAAGAGGAGTAGATTTCGGTTTTGAACCCAGCAAACCAGAATCCTTTAACAAATCAAGCACATACTTCCTCTGATTTATAAATTATCCTTCTTTTGTTCAAAACAACTCCAGCCTAAAAAATATCCTGGTTCGCCCAAATCCTTAATCGTAAACTGTTTATCCAATTTGTTCTTCAAACCACTATTTCATCTTCTGAATTACCAATGAGCAGTAAATCATCAACATAGACAAGGACTGCTAGAAAAATCACATTCTTAGAAAGAGTAAATAAGCAGTTATCATTCATGGATTGTTGAAAATCAAGCTTTTGAAGGAAAGCAGTTAACTCAGCATTCCACTGTCTCGACGCTTGTTTAAGGCCATAGAAGGAGCGTTGAAGCTTGCATACTTGGCCTGGAGTAGCTCTAGCATATCCAGAAGGAGGTTGCATGTACACTTCATCAAGATAACCATGAAGAAAAGTGTAGTTACATCCACTTGATGAATAGACCAGTGATTTGCAACAGCAATAGAAAGAAAAATTCTGACAGCGACCACCTTTGCTACCAGTGAAAAACTATCAGTGTAATCAACCCCATCTAATTTATGATAACCCTTCGCCACAAGCCGTGCTTTATATTTAAAGAGGATATCCGAATTGTATTAAGAAAGTGACTCTGTACAAGTTGTAATCCTAGTCCAATACGTATATAGCTTTACTTGTTAATCAAGATTGTAAAACTGTATATAAACTATTGATATAGAAGCAATAAGATTAAGTTGAATTTGTTGCACAATCTCTCTATCATGGTATCAGAGCCAACCAAGGGCTCAACAACTGCTATTTCTTCTTCCTGAATTTTCTGATCATGTCTGACTCTTCTCCGTTGTCTACTTCTTCCTCAAGATCTTCCTTGCTCTCTACCCTGCTCCTGCAATGACATCCCCTGCAAGTTCAGCTATTGCTGCGATTCCGAATATCACGCAATTTATTAGTGTTCGATTGAGTTCTGGAAATTATCTGTTGTGGCACGCCCAGATAATGCCTCTTCTTTATGGTTATGGCTTAGCTTCTCATGTTGATGGTACAGCTACTGCACCACCGCAAACTCTTGCCGATGGTGCACCTAATCCAGCCTATCATGAATGGTTTTCTCATGATCAAATTGTTCGAGGATGGATAAATTGTACAGTCTCCGAGACTGTGCTAACTCAGATTGTACGATGCACCACAGCTAAACAAGCTTGGGACAAGATTGCTGCCATTTATTCTACAGGTGCTCGCACCCAAATCCTTCAATTGCGAAAACAATTGAAACTCTTGTCACGTGGGAATGATTCAATAGAAATCTATATGAAGAAAGCTAAGTCATATTTTGATCAATTGTGTATTCTTGAAGGAAATAGTACTGTCTCTGAAGATTCTTTGATATGTGATATTCTTGCTGGTTTAGGGTCAGAATATCGCCCCTTTACTCGGGCTATTGAAGCACGTAATACTACAATTACTTTTGATGAATTATTTGCTCTTTTGCTTAGTGAAGAGACTCAACTAAAGCTTGACAATCTTGCTATCACGTCTGCTGTTCAACCTACTGCCCATTACAGTCATTCTGGATGTGGAACTCGTGGACGTGGCAGAGGAAATCGAGGACGCGGTTCTTATTATTCGCAAGGTCGTGGTCACGGTGGACATCAAGGGCGTGGCTACAATCATAATTAAACGAGCTCTGAAAGAGGCAATTCATCCTATTCGGTTGGAGAATATCCGAATAATAATGTGACATGTTACAATTGCAATGGTTTTGGACATCTTTCTCGGCAATGTCCTACACCTAAGCCTGCACCACAAGCAAACGCAGTCAAATACGAAACTGAACCTGGGCACATATGGACAGTGGATTCCGGCGCTAATTATCACTTGGCAGCTAATCAGGAAATCATAAATCGACCTGTTCCCGTGAATGATGGCACTACATTACAAATAGCGGATGGTAAAACTCTTCCTATTACCTCTCGTGGATCTTCTTGTGTTTTACTAAATGGTCGTCGCTTTATTCTTGATAATATTCTTTATTCTCCAAAAATTGCTAACAATTTACTGTCTGTTTCTGCTTTCAATGATAGTAATAACACTTCTATTGAATTTTTCCCTCATTCTTATCTTGTCAAGGATATCCCCACGAGACAGGTACTCTACCAAGGCCGGAGTAAGAATGGTCTTTATCCTTTTCCAGTTCAGCAAGTTCGATCCTTTTCCCCAAAGACGTTTCCTGCAACTGTTTCTTTGTGGCATGAAAGATTAGGACATGCCAATATTAGAGTTGTTAATGATGTTCTTCGCAATAATAATGTTTCTTTTGATTCGAATTCTAAATTCAGTTTTTGTCATGGTTGTAATGTGAGCAAATCACATAGACTCCCTTTTCCTGAATCTAAATTCCATGCTTCACGACCTCTTGAATTAGTATGTTCTGATGTTTGGGGTCCATCTCCGATTATGTCTTTGGATGGTTATCGTTATTATGTTCTGTTCTATGACCATTACAGTAAGTATTGTTGGGTTTATTTTCTGAAGCAAAAATCTGATGTCTTCTCTGTCTTTGTTCAATTTCGCACTTTGGTTGAGAAATATTTTGGTGTTGCTATCAAGAGTTTTCAGCCTGATTGGGGTGGGGAATTTAGAGCTTTAACCAATTACTTGAGAGAACATGGTATTACTCAACGTGTTTCTTGTCCTCATACACCAGAACAAAACGGTTGTGCTGAGAGAAAACATCGCCATATAGTTGAATTAGGACGAGCCTTGTTACATCATGCGTCCATGCCTTATGAATACTGGACATACGCCTTCAACACTGCTGTTCATACAATTAATAGGTTGCCGTCTACAATTACTAGTAAAAGATCACCTTATGAGATTCTATTTGGCGATAAACCCAATTATGATGAGCTTCGTGTATTTGGATCATTGTGTTATCCATGGTTAAAACCATATTCTGCTAATAAATTGGCTCCTCGGTCCTCTCAATGTGTCTTCCTGGGATACAGTAAAATTCACAAAGGTTATCAATGTTTGGATCTTTCAACTAAACGTTTATTTATCTCACGTCATGTTTTGTTTTTTGAACGGGAATTTCCTTTTAAGAAGTCAAGTGATAATCAACGCCGCACTCCATCCGAACTTCCAACGTCTATTCCGCTGCCCCCAGTTCCATTGTTTCGAAATTCCAGTCCTGGAATTCTTGGTGCTTTGCCCTCACCAAATATACCACCAACCAGCCCTTCGACAGCTTACACTTCGCAAGATTCTCCTTTGACACCAAAGTCTGTTCCATTAACCATCAATGATCCACGGCTCATAAGTTCAAATCAATCATATCAGTCAGCCTCTCCTATTGTACCGATTTTGCATGCTGCAGATCAGTCAGAAACATCTTCTTTCATCAATCAATCTGATGCACCATCGCCACAGCCACTAGATTTCAGAACTCATCAGATGGTTACTAGACAGCAAACTGGAAATTTGAAACCAAAACTTCCTTGGTCACCAACAACAAAAGCTGCAGAAATATCATTCTCTGTACCAAGTTGTTACACACAGGCTGTAAAAGACTCCAAATGGCGTGAAGCAATGGTTCAAGAGATTAATGCCTTACTTCAGACAGGAACATGGGAACTTGTTCCACGAACTCTTGCTCAAAATGTGGTTGGTTGCAAATGGGTTTTTCGTGTTAAACAACGTCCTGATGGTTCAGTTGACAGGTACAAAGCTCGTCTTGTTGCAAAAGGATTTCATCAACGTGAGGGTCTTGATTACAAAGAAACCTTCGCTCCCGTAATTAAACCCACAACTATTCGGCTCATCTTATCTCTTGCAATTTCTTTTGGATGGTCAGTGAAACAATTGGATGTCTCCAATGCATTTCTTCACGGTGAATTAGAAGATGAAGTTTTCATGGAACAACCTCCGGGTTTTCATGATCCTGGAAAACCTGATCATATTTGTCGACTCTGTCGTTCTTTATATGGATTACGCCAAGCCCCTAGACAATGGTACAAGCGTCTACAAACAGCCTTGATTGAGTATGGTTTTCGTGTTTCAGCAGCTGATTCTTCTCTCTTTTATTATCATAAGCACGACGTTCGTCTGTTTTTACTGGTTTATGTTGATGACATCGTGTTAACTGGCAACTGCACCAAAGCAATGAATTCACTGTTGTCTACACTAAAAACAAATTTTATAATGAAAGACTTGGGTACTCTTGACTATTTTCTTAGTATGGAAGCAACCTGGCTGCCGAATGGATTGTTTCTTTCCCAGCGAAAATATATTCTTGATCTTCTTCACCGAGCAAACATGCAAGGCTGCAACGGAATTTCGACACCCACTAGTACGACCACCATTCATACAGATTCAACATCATCTTCCTTCGCCGATCCAACTCTTTATCGTAGCATAGTGGGTGGTCTTCAGTATTTGGGTCTTACACGACCTGAGCTTTGTTTTTCTGTGCATCGTGTGTCCCAATATCTTCAGGCACCAACTGATGCTAATTGGAACTCTGTGAAACGCATACTGCGATATCTTCAGCATACTGTCTCGCATGGTCTTCTTCTTTCTAAATCCAAGAATTTTGCTCTTAATGTTTATACTGATGCGGATTGGGCAGGTGATTTTTCTGACAGGAAGTCTACTTCTGGTTATGCCGTATTTTTTGGCTCTAATCTAATTTCTTGGAGCTCTAAGAAACAACGCACTGTTGCTAAATCATCCACCGAGGCCGAATATAGAGCCATTGGTCATGCTATCATGGAATTAACTTGGATTCAATCTTTACTTCGGGAAATTGGCTACTTGCCATCTACTGTTGCAAACTTGTGGTGTGATAATATCGGAGCCACTTATTTGTCAGTCAATCCGGTTTTCCATGCTCGCACCAAGCACTTGGAAGTCGACTATCACTTTGTTCGTGATAAGGTGCAACGCAACGAACTACAAGTAAAGTTTATCAGTTCTAAAGATCAGTTAGCTGATATCTTGACTAAACCCTTGCCCAAGGCTCGGCATCATTCCTTAATGCATCATTTGACAATTCGATCATTTCCTTTAGATGTTCGAATTGAGGGGGCGTAAAGAGGGTATCCGAATTGTATTAAGAAAGTGACTCTGTACAAGTTGTAATCCTAGTCCAATACGTATATAGCTTTACTTGTTAATCAAGATTGTAAAACTGTATATAAACTATTGATATAGAAGCAATAAGATTAAGTTGAATTTGTTGCACAATCTCTCTATCAATATTGATGAACAAAGCCATCAGGATTAAGCTTCAACTTAAAAACCCAGCGACACTCAATTGCAGTTTTGCCAGGAGGAAGGCTAATAAAGACCAAGTTTGATTCTTCCAAAAGCTTCAAGTTGTGCAGCCATCGCATTTCTCCATTCAATTGACTTATTTGCCTTAGTAAAAGAAGTTGGCTCAGACAGAGATGTGATAGCAGTAAGAAAAGGAGTATGATTCTCCAAAGAGCTGAATTATGGTGAAAGGGAAAAGTTTAGGGTATATGAGGTGAAGACAAAGGAACCGAGTTAATATGGGTAACAAAATCATGTATCCAAGATGGTTGTTTCTTTTGTCTGGAGCTAATTCGAGAATATTGTTGTTGCGAATTAATTGAAGGTTATGAAATGGCCCGTGGTACGATATGAACTAGTAATAAGGTAGGTTCTATTATTAGCAAGTTCGTATCCGATAGAGTAAGTTGTGTGTCTGGTTGAGTAGGTTGCGAGGTTGCTTGAGTGGTTTGATTTTCTGTTTGATTAGGTTGGGTATCTGTTTGATCAAGTTGTACAGGCTGTGTGGGATTTGAAGTAGGTGGAGGAATAGGTTGAGAAGTAACTGAAATATTTGGTATAGCAGAGTCACAGTATGTTGGTACTTGAGGCAAGACAAAGTCTGAATGAGTTGAAATATTTCCAGAATATGGAAATATGGCTTCATGAAATATAACATCTCTAGAAACCAGAATTTTTTGACCAACTAAGTAGTAAACCGGGTAGCCTTTCTGTCCATGCACATAACCCAAAAACACACTTAGTAGCTCTTGAAGAGAACTTATCTTTGAAGGGCTTATTAATAGTAGAGTAACAAAGACATCCAAAAGTCTTGATGTTACTTATGTCGAGCTTATGCTGAAAAAGAACCTCATAAGGGCTCTGCCACTGAAGGATAGTTGTAGGCAGCCTATTGATCAGATAAGTGGTATGAAGGATAGCCTCTACCCAAAAATCAACAGGAAGAGAAGCTTGTAAAAGTAAAGCCCTGGAAACTTGAACTAAGTGCCTGTGTTTACGTTCAACTCTCCCATTTTGTTGTGGAGTGTAGATACAAGACTTTTGGTGTTGAATCCTAAAACCTTGCAAAAGAGTCTGCTAAGAGTGACTCAAAAATTCCTACCATTGTCTGTTCTGATATTTCAAACAGAAGTAGCAAACTGAGTCTGAACCATCTTCAAAAAGAATAGCCAACAAACTAGTAACTTAAGTTTTTGATTGCATAAGAAAGGTCCATGTAGACTTACTTTTGTCTTCCACAATAATCAGAAAATACCTTGCTCCACCTAGACTTTCCTTTTGATAAGGCCCCCAAATGTCAACATATAAAACTTCAAAGAGTATAGAACTGTTACTGTTACTAAGAGAAAAAAGAAGTCTAGTTTGCTTAGATTGAGCACACACATCACAAGGAACTGAAGAATAACTGACTTTATTCTGCAAATTCATTTTGGTAAGTACAGGAGGTGAGGGATGCCCAAGCCTCTGATGCCAAATGTTAGTAGAACAAGAAGCTAACAAGTTATTTACATAATTAAGTAGAACAGGATTATTAGGTAACAAGTACTGTTGTATTTTATTTTGATCAAAAGAACTTGCATCTAGAATATGGAGATTGCTAACTGCTTATCCAACAGCAACAAGCTTTTCAGTCTTGAGGTCCTGTAAGATGCAGAAAGAGTTGTGAAAAGTGAAGATAAGGTCACTCTATACAACCAAGCCACTGACTGACAATAAGTTGTAATGAAACTTAGGAA
Organism: Garcia nutans; assembly: GCA_947685225.1. Classification (NCBI taxonomy): domain Eukaryota; kingdom Viridiplantae; phylum Streptophyta; class Magnoliopsida; order Malpighiales; family Euphorbiaceae; genus Garcia; species Garcia nutans. The sequence continues at coordinate 3,552,584 of CANTUV010000060.1, forward strand.
CATGAAGCACATCTTCTAGTTTCACATTCTTACTAAGAATCACAGAACCTTTCAACTCTACTCGGATCACTTCTCCATTAGGCAAGTGAACTGTATGTTTGTGATTAACCTTATACAATGTATTAAGTAAGCTCTTGTATGCACATATATGATTACTAGCACCAGAATCTAGAATCCAATATACATTAGGAGTATTAGAGCAAGATTCAAAATTAGATATGGTACCTACAAAATCTTGCACGAAACCAGCAAAACTAGTCTCTAGTATCATCTTGTCTTTTATAAGCCTTAAGTTGTTGTAAAATGTCTTTCACTGAAGCATCTGAAGTTTGTTCTGAAATCTACTCATTAGTCAAAAAATCATCATCTAGAGGTGTTTCGGCCATGTTGATCTTAGCTTTAACAGCCCCAGACTCTTCTCTCTTCTTCTTGAGATCCTTATACTAGTCGGGGTATCCATGTAATTTGAAGCATGAATCTTTGGCATGACCTCTTATGTTACAATAAGAACAAATTCTATCTCCACTCTGAACATTATCTTTCTTCTTATAGTTTGTTCTATCCAGGAAATTCTTTTGAGAATTAGAGCTAGCAAGCAAAGCAATAGTAACATTAGTCCCATCCATGATATTAGTAGAAATTAACCTCTGTTGCTCCATATTCAAAACCATGGAATACACTTTATCCAGATTAGGTAGAGGATCAAACATCAAGAATTGGTTCTTAACCGAATCAAAGGTCTCATTTAAACCCATAAGGTACTGTATAATCCGAGCCTTGTCATTCAATTTCATCATTTGATCTGTAAAATCACACTTACATTTGTTACAGGAATATTGTGGAACAGGTACAATGCTACCTAATTCATCCCATAACTTGCTCAGTTTAGTAAAATACATTGATAAGGTCATGTTACCTTGAACAGTAAAAGATATATATCTTCTAATTTGATACTCTTGGTCCACTAGCCTCTCCAAAACGTTTCTCTAATTTCTCCCATAATTCTTTTGCAGAATGAACAATATAAGAAAGCATCATGTAGATCTTTCATCAAAGAATTCAAGATCCACGAAACTACTATTACATTATGACAAAACCAGGTATCATACTCGGTTGAATCTTCTTTTAGCTATTTAATCCTACCATCAATGTAACCTAATTTCTGTTTGGCAGGTAAAGCAATTTTCATTGATTTGCTTCAAATCCTATAATTGTTTCCATTGAAAGGAGTAAAAACAAGTGACAAACTCGGATTATCATTAGTGTTATGAACAGTTGTTACCTCTTTAGTTGTTGAACCAGAACCAGAAGCCATGATCAATGTTCAGTCGCAAGTGACTAGCCAAAAAGGAAGAAAGAACAAAAAAAAAGACTGATATTTCGAGTAATTAAGTGATATGAATAAAAGCTGATAGGGTACACTGGGCTGCATCACAACAGATTGCTGCTGCATCTGTTAGTTATTACTTTTTGTTAATTGTTGTTATTTGTTATAGATTCTGTTTTGCTGAGCTGTATTAAGAGAATGCTGGGATATAAGCTATATATATACGCCCATGCTATTAGGAAAGGTTATGCAATTTTTGATCTAAAGAAATAGAAAGAGTTTCTCTCTCCCTCTCAATTCTGTGTCTCTCTCTTCTCCCTAATTTCTTCCTTAGATCCAGATCTGATTTGATTCAGAATACTCTGAATCATATCAATTGGTATCAGAGCATTCCTGATCCAGAATCTATTTTCGGAACCCAATCCTCAATTTCAGTCCTAACAATGACCCGTGGAACCAAGATCACTGATGATCTGAGAGAGGAGATATCCTCGATGATTCAAACCAGCCTGAGTGAAGTTGAAGGCAAGTTTTCGGCAGAACTCAAGGAGATGAAGGCCCTGATTATCAGTCTGGGTACTCAGGTGGCAAGAAATTCTTCTGGGCAATCTGGGGAAATCAATAACCCAGAGCCTCCGATTGCTGGGGAAGAGAATTCTGATCGCAATCAGCTCAGAAGACAGAATCAATTACCAATTGTAACTGAAAATGGCTCAATTATTTCGGGTGGAACTATGATGGAATTCCCTAAATTTGATGGGGAAGGATTGGAGGCTTGGTTAATGCAGGTTGAATACTTTTTTGAGCTGGGAAACATAGAACCTGCTAAAAGAGTGAAGACAGTAGGGGGTAACTTGCGTGGCAAGGCACAGCAGTGGCATAAGGGGATGGTCAAGAATAGGGGAGCTGAGTTGTATGCTAATTGGGAGTGGTATGAGAAGGCTTTGAGGCAGAGGTTTGGAGGGCAGGTGTATGATGATCCACTGGCAGACTTGAGGAATTTGAAGCAGGAGGGATCTCTACAAGACTATCTGGATCAGTTTGATGAACTGTATCCCAAGGTGGACATAACCGAAGCTCAGGCCATGAGCTTCTTCTTATCTGGGCTGCAGGACAAGCTTCAAATGTCGGTAAGAATGCACAAACCTGAATCTCTATTAGAAGCTTATGCTCTGGCCAGGTTGCAGGAAATGGCACTTCAGGCCATCATTTCTGAAACTAAAACCAAACAGAACCTAAACAACCTCAGCTACACCCAATCCACTAATCCTACAAACTATTCCAGCTACAACCAACCTAATAATTCCCTCACTATAAGCAGTAATACCCAATCATCACAGCCTAACCAGAAAATCAATACTAAAACCAATGTTGTTACTCAAAAGGGCTTGTTACCTACTCCAAACACTAGAAACAACAACCAGAAATCCTTACCTACCTTAACCAGTAAACAGCTAGATGAGAAAAGATCCAAGGGGTTATGCTTTTGGTGTGATGAGAAATACACCCTTGGACACAAATGCCCTAAGAGGCAAGTATTTGTGCTGCAAATGAAGGAGGTTAGTGAGGAAGAAGAATTTGATGATGCTGTAGCAGAATTTAGTGAATATGACACAATAGAAGGTGTGACTGAGAATCATTTGTCTCTTCATGCCCTGTGTGGTAGAGGGGGTGGTTACCAAACCATGACTCTTAAGGGGTTACATGGGAAACACAAGATGAATATTCTGATAGATACAGGCAGTAGTCACAACTTCTTGAGTAAGAGTATGGCTAAGAAACTAGGGTGTAATTTACAGAAACTAGAAGGTATGTGGGTGGAGGTAGCTGATGGGAATGAGATTAAGTGTGAGGCTCTTTGTAAACAGTTTCAATGGCAAATGCAGAAGCAGGAGTTCACTACAACTGTTTTTATCTTTCCACTAGGAGGGTTTGATCTAGTTTTAGGCATTCAATGGCTTAAAACTCTTGGAGACGTACAATGGAACTTCGAGAAACTTACAATGGAGTTTCAGCTGCATAATAACAGATATTATTTGAGAGGAGAACATCTCAACACTGATATATCAGTACTAAATCCCCTAACCTTCAAAACTGCCAATGACCCTACCCTCACAGACTTTGATTGGACCTTAGCTGACAACAGTCCAGTCAATATTCTACCCAAATAGCCTGCTACAATTTCACCTAAGACCCATAACCAATGGCCAGAACTGAATGTTTTACTAGAACAATACCCTAAAATTTTTACAGAACCAAAAACCTTACCTCCTAGAAGACTTTATGACCATCAAATAACCCTAAAACCTAACACTCAGCCTATTAACCTCAGACCCTATAGGTATGCAGCTGAACAAAAGAAGGTGATGGATGAAATGGTGAAGGAGATGTTAGCAAATGGTGTTATTAGAAACAGTAGCAGTCCTTTTGCAAGTCATGTGGTACTAGTTAAGAAGAAAGACAAGACATGGAGAATGTGTATTGACTATAGAGCCTTAAATGCAGTAACTGTTAGGAATCAATTTCGTATTCCCTTAATTGAGGAGTTACTTGAAGAATTAGGAGGGGCTGTGATATTTAGTAAGATTGATTTGAGGTCTGGTTATTGGCAGGTCAGAATGAAGGAAGGTGATGTAGCTAAAACAGCTTTCAAAACTCATGAGGGCCACTATGAGTTCCTGGTTATGCCCTTTGGGCTAACCAATGCCCCTGCAACTTTCCAGGCCCTGATGAATGATGTTTTCAAGCCATTTTTGAGAAAATTTGTATTAGTTTTCTTTGATGACATACTAATTTACAGCAAGAGTAGGGAGGAGCACTTGCTACATCTACAAACAGTCTTGGAGACCATGCAGAAACATCAGTTATATGCCAAGTTGTCTAAATGCCATTTTGGGGAGGACCAAGTGGAGTATCTTGGTCATTTAATTGATGGCAGTGGAGTACATACAGACCCTAAGAAAATACAGGCTGTAGTGGACTGGCCTGAACCTAAAAATATCAGGCAACTCAGAGGCTTCCTTGGGCTCACAGGGTACTATAGGAGGTTTGTCAAGGGATACGGTTCTATAGCAAAACCCTTGACTGAGTTATTGAAGAAGGATAATTTTCATTGGGAAGGAGCAGCATCTGCAGCTTTTCAGGAATTGAAGCAGGCAATGGTAAGGGCACCTGTTCTGGTTCTACCAGATTTTACTAAGGAATTTGTAATTGAGACTGATGCTTCAGGGACTGGTATAGGGGCTGTACTTATGCAGAATGGGCATCCTTTAGCCTTCATAAGTAAAGCTCTTTCCCCTAAAAACATAGCCTTATCAGTTTATGAAAAGGAATTGATGGCTATACTGTTTGCTATCAAACAGTGGGAGCATTACTTAACCCATAGGCATTTTATTATAAGGACAGATCATAAGAGCCTTAAACATCTATTAGAGCAGAGGGTTTCAACTACTGCTCAGCACCAATGGTTAATCAAGCTACAGCCTTATAGCTTTGACATTCAGTATAAGAAGGGGACTGAGAACACAGTTGCTGATGGCCTGTCCAGAATTCCATCGTACTCTCTCCAAGCACTTATAGTGCACATTATTCCTGACCAGCTCATGACTGCAATTCAGGATTTATGGCAAGCAGATTCAGACCTCAAACAGCTCATTTCTGAGCTAGAAAAGGATCCAGCTTCACACCCTAACTATACTTGGCAGCAGGGCCAATTAAGGAGAAAAGGGAGACTAGTGATAGGCAACAGTAGTACACTGAGGCAAAAAATACTACAAGTCTACCATAAGACCGCTATGGGAGGACATTCAGGGGTCAGTGCTACGACTCAAAGGTTAAAGGGGTTTGTGTATTGGAAGGGGTTAAGTAAAGATGTCAGGAATTTTATTAGAGCATGTCAAGTATGTTTGCAAGCTAAATATGAGACTGTGGGGTTGCCTGGTCAACTACAGCCACTGCCTACTCCTGAAGGTATTTTTTCTGATATAACTATGGATTTTATAGAAGGCTTGCCTAAATCTAGTCATAAAAATGTCATACTAGTGGTTGTGGACAGATTAACCAAGTATGCACATTTTATTGGGTTATCTCATCCTTTTACTGCTAAGATGGTAGCTCAAGCCTTCCTTGATAATGTTTACAAGTTACATGGCCTACCTAACACAATTGTAACTGATAGGGATAAGGTCTTTACTAGTAATTTTTGGAAGGAATTCTTCACTCTTCAAGGAGTTTCCCTTAATCTATCTACTGCCTATCACCCTCAATCTGATGGTCAAACTGAGGTAGTTAATAGGTGTTTGGAGACATATCTTAGGTGCATGACAGCTGAAGTTCCTAAGAAGTGGTACACTTGGCTTTCCTTGGCAGAGTTTTGGTATAACACCACTCATCATACCTCTATTCAAATGTCTCCGTTTGAAGCACTATATGGCATTAAACCCCCATTACATCTACCTTATTTCCCTAATGACTCTAGTAACAGTAGTGTGGATGTGTTACTTAGAAACAGGGAATTCATAATTGAGCTTTTAAGGCATCATTTGCAGAAAGCCTCAGCTAGAATGAAGCACCAGGCTGATAGGCATAGGACAGACAGGTCATTTGCAGTTGGTGATTTGGTCTACCTTAAACTTAAACCTTTTGTTCAACTCTCCCTAGCCAGGAACTATAACAAACTTCATTACAAATACCATGGGCCGTACCAAATTCTGGAAAAAGTTGGGACTGTGGCTTATAAACTCCAACTTCCCCCTACTTCCCAAGTACACAATGTATTTCATGTTTCTCTCCTAAAAGCTGCTACAACAACTCTACCTGATGTTGTTCCTGATTTACCTATTTACTCCGTGGACACTCTAGTGCCTGCTGCTATTTTAGAAAGAAGAAGTGTCAAAAGGAGAAACAAGGCCATAACACAATGGCTTGTTCATTGGCAAGGGTTTCCCCCAGAAGAAGCAACTTGGGAGTTTGCTGATGAAATCCAGTGCAGATTTCCTGACTTTAATCCTTGAGGACAAGGATTTCCTCATGGAGGGGGTATTGATATGAATAAAAGCTGATAGGGTACACTGGGCTGCATCACAACAGATTGCTGCTGCATCTGTTAGTTATTACTTTTTGTTAATTGTTGTTATTTGTTATAGATTCTGTTTTGCTGAGCTGTATTAGGAGAATGCTGGGATATAAGCTATATATATACGCCCATGCTATTAGGAAAGGTTATGCAATTTTTGATCTAAAGAAATAGAAAGAGTTTCTCTCTCCCTCTCAATTCTGTGTTTCTCTCTTCTCCCTAATTTCTTCCTTAGATCCAGATCTGATTTGATTCAGAATACTCTGAATCATATCATTAAGGAGAAGAACTCAAGCTCAAAAGATTACTGTCACAATTTGTAATAATAGAAGTTCTAGGAATCAAACTTCTGCTTTGATACCATGATCAAAGTTGCAAGCAAACAAAGAAAGAAATGAAAAATGTGAATTCTGATTATTGTTCACATGTATTGCTACAAAGCTTTTACACATGTATCTGAAGGATTGTACTAGAAGCTATTTGTTGTAACTAATTAAAACTAAGCAAATTATAAAAATGTCAAACCGTTAACTTACTAACTATATAAATTACTCGAACCATAATCTCATCAACCACCATGCCCAAAAAGAAGAGGCATTAAAGAATAAAAGATTAAAACCAAGATTGGATAAAAACCATGAGGCATGTGCATGATCACAAATAATCAAAAGGTATATCTTAGTGTCTTCTGCTATATTGCATATAGGGCATGATTGAAAATTACTGAGATTCCTCTTGAACAGATTCACAACACATACATGCCACGAGAAATTTTGGACTTGGGGGGAATTTCTAATTTCCAAATATGGATCTATATAAATTTGTTAACTGCTAAATTGCCACCATCATTATTAAAAGAACAAAATTTCATATTTCACAATAATTGATAAACTGAGTTTATTGATAGTTTACCATATTTGTTAGGATGTTAGATCAATTAAAATTATTAAAAGCTATAGGAATTTTGCAAATAGCACACGCTTCTATTTGTTAGAAAAGAGAATACATGTTTGTTAGGATGCTAGATCAATTTATCAATGTAATTATTAAAAGTTATAGGAATTTTACAAATAACATATATAACATATACTTCTGTGTGACAAAAGAGATGATAGTAGATTAACATTCTAATTCTTATGGGTTTATCAGAAGTGATCTTAAAATTAGACAAGTCTGGAATCTAGGGATCATCCACTTGACTGCCCCCTGATGGAGTTTCTAACAAAAATCATGCCACTCCATCCCCAAGATGGTTTTCTTCCTAAAGTTGCTTCCTAGAAATTGCAATATGGAAAATAGATAACTTTTATAATTTTAAACCAAACACAATCAAAATCATTCCATAATATCTAGCATTGTTTGGATAACAAAGCATGGTTGAATAATTCAAAACTTTTAAAACATAAACCTCCTTTATATTTAGACTGAGTAAAAGTAATCTATTTCCTTTAAACAAGGTCCTTATCCTTCTTATTTTGACTCCATTAAAAGGATGAGATGATACTATCAAGTTCATGACATAATGATTTGAGAAGTTTAAAATAGGGCATTATATGATGGGGATGATATTTAAAATAGTTTTAACTAACACTTTCTTGCTTGAATATGAAAACAATTTATGCTTCCAAGATTGCATTTTAGCTCTTACTTTATCACAAGTAAAATTAAAATTCTCATTTTTTTTTATCCCACCATGATGGAATGCACAAGTATCTATCGCTCTTATTCATTTCTTTCATCTCTAACTTATTAATCATGTAAAGCTTTATCTCAATAGATGTATTTCTACTCAAAGTCGCCCTAAACTTATCAAAATTAATAACTTGACCCCAAGTAGACTAAATAAATTGGGTATATGAGTGAGAGCTAATACATCTTGTTGATTAGCCCTTTCACATATTAGTGTATCATCATCATATCAAAATGGGAGACCCTTAAGTTGAAATCCTCCCATTTGCCTGTTAGCAATTGCCTTATTCAAAAAAGTTAAAAGGACATTGAAAATAGAAAAGGAGACAGAAGATCTCCTTACCGTAGGCCTCTTGAAGGTGCCGTTAAACAGTACACTGTATGAAACAGTTGTAACACATGCAATATCACATAAACCCATTTTTCTAAGGACTTTCTTCAAAAAATCTTACTCCATCCTGTCATAAGTTCTACTCATGTCTAGTTTTGATCACCATGTGCCATTACAGCCCTCCAGTTGACTCATGGCTTATGGAAGGTTCTAAATTCACACACACACAAACAAAAGGCATGAATAGAGCGACCATAACCCAATTAACATAAAAGAGCAAAAGAGAAAAAACAAATGGGCTTTTGGCTCATGAAAAAGCCAGTCCAGTATCAGTTATTAAGAAAGACAATAAGTAGCGACCGTAGGAAAGAGAAGAAAATCAAAAAAACCAGTCCACTTTATTCCCAAAAAAAATCCTACCCATAATTCACTTGCTTATATATATTTATATATTTTCTTGTTTAATAAATAATCTGTTGAGTCCCCTCTTGCCCTCATTTTCTCTTCTTTATTCTGGGCTTTGTCTTCTTCACCTTTCTTTTCCTTATAGATTCTCCCATATCTCTACCTCTCGCTTACTTCAATCAGATCTCAGCAAACACCTACAAGAAAAACGGCAGTGAACCCATGACGCTTGGCTCAGGAGGATCGAGTGTCGTGGGTTAGTTCCTTGATCTTAGACTCCTATAGCATATATACCCTTTCGGGGTTTTGTCTTGTTATCCTCTGATCTTGTTCTTTTTCTTTAATTTTTGATAAAATCTATCATGGGTTTGATTTATTTTATCTGTTTGATGCTTATCTGATTCGGGTTTTTTTTTGGGAGGGATTCTGTGATTGTATAATTTTCATGACGAAATCTAACTGGAAATTTTCTCTTTCAAAATTTATGTTGTGTTTGGTTTCATTTTTGTTGCCGAGTGAGTGATTAACTTTGGCAAATCTTCTCTTTTTTTTTTTAAAAAAAAAAACTTTTAAATTAACTGTATTCTATTTAATTTGTATTCTTCGCACCTTGTTTTTGATCCATTTTATGTAATGGAGCTGTTTATGTATAGCAACATATTGGAACTGTGAAATTTGGCTAGAGTTGGTTTTTGGATAATGACTTGGAGATTCTCCAATTAGACGCATAGCAGTATAGGTAGGTCATATATATCGATAGCTTGTGTCAATTTGTATGTTGTGTTTTTTTTAGAACTGTTATCATGTCTTCTAAAGAAAATTCTGTTGAATGTTTAGCACTTGTTCAACCCCCTCATTTCTCATTTTTCATTTTTCTTTGATTATGGTGATGCATGATATCCTACGAAATAACTTGATGCTATTGTGTATGATCTAAATGTATGCGTTTGAAATCCAAATGATCAAAATGTATACGAATTTCCGAGTTTGATAAACCATTCTTGGAGCAAATTTTGTATTTAAGCATTGCTTGAATATGGTTGCGTTACATCTATAATGGCTTAAATTTTTGCACTCTGCTTCATTTGTTTTAAGTTTGCTTAAAACAGTTCTAATAAATGCAAATTTGAGCATCTTCTTTTGTTTTTCATAGAGACTAGTTTTTTTTTCTCCTAAAATAAAATTGACCTTTGAGAAAATTATCGGGTATCATTTTAAACAGTTTTAATAAATGCAAATTTGAGGATTAAATTGCATCTTCTTTTGTTTTTTATAGAGGCTAGTTATTGTTTCTCCTAAAATAAAATTGGCATTTGAGAAAATTGTTGGTTATCATTTATGGTACTAACTGCCTGAGTTTATGGACAGTACCTCGTAATTTCAGATTACTGGAGGAGCTTGAACGTGGTGAAAAAGGTATTGGGGATGGGACTGTAAGCTATGGAATGGACGACGGAGATGACATTTACATGCGTTCTTGGACTGGAACTATTATTGGTCCTCACAATGTAATTGGTTCCCCCACTGTTTTTTAATGATTATTGTTAAACATTTCCTAAGATGCACATAATGCTATTCTTGCATGCAAAAGAATGCAGTGTATTTGAATTGATCATTGAATTTGATCCATTGCACAGTTGCAATTGGCTTTGATCAAAGACATCAAACAAATGTTGCATCTGGATGGAAGTTATTTTTTAACTTCTACTGACCTGATGATCACACTGTTTGTTGGTATCAGAATTGCTAGGGATTGGGTTGTTATTCAAAGTAACTAGTGTTGAAATTTTTATCTTCCTTTCCAATTTTCAAGCTGTGTCCTCTCTTTTCCTGTTCTCTTTCTATAAGTTTTGCCAATTCTTTATGTTTAGAATCAGAGGATGTTTGTTAAGTCTGTTCTGGATATTTGTCATGTTTTTTTTATTCTGCATGTTCAATATGGATGATACAGGTAATCGTGAGATATAAATGCCATGGAACTTGGCTAGAACTTGGATTGTTAAATCTTTACTGAGTAGGTTGAAGAAAAAATGTCCTGCTAACTTATGCAAGTCAGTGGGACTCATCATGGCTAACCTGTGATCATTTTGCTTCATTCCTTAGTGAATTCACACACCATTTAGTAGATTTGCAACCAGATCAACATACAATGTGTAAATTGTACTGCAGAATGAGCAGTACTGCTATTCATTTCTTGTGCTTTGTCTTCTTACTTATTACAAAGGTTTCAAATTCAACAAATTTTCCTCTTTTCTGCGTTAGACTGTTCACGAAGGTCGAATTTATCAGTTGAAGCTGTTCTGTGATAAAGATTACCCTGAGAAGCCACCAAGCGTTCGATTTCATTCACGGATCAACATGACTTGTGTTAACCATGAAACTGGAGTGGTATGGCTATATTCAATAACTTTATTCTCCTGATTTTCTTTTGTGTATTCAATATTTTAGCATTGTTCAAATTATCTGACTTCATTATATTGATTTTGCATGATGAATGATATGTATACTTTACGGGGTTCCTTTGGTTTCTCTTTTAGTCTGATGGACGGAAGTGCTTCTTTTGTAAGTTACATCAAGAAGCAGAGGAATAACCGTTACTTATTGTTTATACAGCATTATTGTTGTTATAATCATTGGGGATGTAGTCCATTTTGTTGCTTTTATGATGCATAATTGAACTGTAGTGTAACTGAATAAGAACTTGGGGATGCCCATTTGTAATTTGTTAATATCCGACTGCTGCAGGTGGAACCAAAAAAGTTTGGACTTCTTGCAAATTGGCAGCGGGAGTACACTATGGAGGATATACTGACACAACTGAAGAAGGAGATGGCAGCACCACACAACCGGAAGCTAGTGCAACCTCCTGAGGGTACCTACTTCTAGCTTTCAAGGGTCATATAGATATATATATATGAAACATTTTGCATTTGCAATATGCAATATGTAGTTTGTAATCCTGTGTTGATCTGTTGAAGTTTGGAACATACAGGGGAAAGCCCTAAAAAAGCTTTTCCAGTTACATTCCCATGGCTTCATTGTCATTTTGTTGTCTTCTCTTATGAAACTCTGTTGAAGGGATTCTGTTTGATTAATGGGATTTATCTGTGTGCCGAATATTAGAAATACCCATTAAATAGTGTTTTAGCTCTGGTTTTATTCAATATGTCAATTACAGCCCTCTAGTTTCTTCTTTCGATATTTTTTTCTCTGCTCTCGATCTCTTGCCATCTGGCTAGTGATTTAGTTCTACCACTGTTCCTGGAAATTTATTTGTTGGTTAAAGCTCCAGTGATCTCTATGAGGGGCCTCACTTCTCTACTTGCAGGCTTATATGTGTAATCAGTGCCTCGGTGGCGAAGTTGGAGATTTTTCTTTGCGAGGTATAAGAAAAACGCTATTCTGAAATTTCAGAGCTACTTGGAGTTGCATGATCTTGTAATATTGTGCAAAATGGTATTAGATGGTCTATAGACCTTTACTTATTTGATGATGGAATTAGTTATGGAAACATGTTATATTAAAGAACTACTAGTGAGAAGCTGTTCCATTTGCTACCAAAAAAGATTTGTGTTCCCTAGTGGAAACATATGTGCCATAATTTTTATGAGCATTGGAGCAGGGAAAATAGAATCTGAGTTTGAGTCTATTGTGACAGTGAATATGCACTCTACTGATAGTCTATGGTGCATGTGCTTCTATTTTAGATAGGTATACTTGGGGTTTCTGAAGTTCTTGTCAACATGAATTATTATTATGGCAATGAATGGAGTTTTATACCTTGCATTGTTCGTGAAATAAGGTCATGCAATTCGTATGTATCTAAAACCTCTATTTTAAAACTAAGGATTGTATAATAATAATATATATTAAGATAAAAGTGCTAAGGAAAAAAAAATTATTATTTCTTGCTAGTTTTCTCCTTTTGGAGAGTTTTTTCAAGGCATTATTAGTCTTGACATTTTCTGTAGGCCGATTCTTTGGTTCTTGTTGGCCGTAGTATGAAGAGTTTTTCTGCTTATGCTTTATAATTTTTTGGGATGGGAAAGTTTTATAGCTTTCTGTGTTTTTGTTTGGGGGCTTTACTGGTTCTTTGTAATATTATGTTTTTTTAATGTTATCTTTTTTTTTTTTTGCTAAAAAAACAAAAACTAACACGTGAAAGGTGAAAAAAAAACATTGATTTCCCTTTGATTGATTGTGATACTTGAAGGAAATTGTGAGAGGGATAAGGTTTAAATACATTCTGAAGTATAATGAAAATCATATTTAAATACTTGAAAGTTTATTCAGCAGTAAATTGGTGTTCAAGTAACTTTGTGGGATCCATTATCTATAATGGACTGAGATTTTGTTGTTAAAAAATATATATTTTTGAATAATAAGTAACGTGATTAAAAATTAAAATATCAATCTCTTCATTTACAATTTGGCAACAACTGTCATCTCCTCGTCCGTCCTTGAAAACTTCTCCAATTTCTCTCTTCAACAACAATATCTATGTTCATATTTTTCTGGGTTTGTTATGAAATTTCAACATTTTAATTTATATCTTCTAAGTTTTATTTTTTTTAAATGTTGTTAATCGCAAAATTTCTGATGAGCTAAGAGAGAGAGAGAGAGAGATTTGCTAAGAGGGTGTTTGGCTTAGCTTAAAAAAAATTAAATTAACTATAGTAAAAATTTTAACTTTATTTCCTGATTATAAAACTTAAAAAAGGAATTAGAGAAATTTAAAACCTTTGTTTTAATTCGACTGATTTGAAAGTCAACCTAAAGATCATTTCATAATTAAATAAAAGATAGAGAGGTTAAATTAGTTCAGATCAGGAGGCCTTGAATCAGACAAGAAAGAAAAACGGCGACTACTATCGCTGCCAGTAGGAAGCTTTTTATGAAAGAAGGAAATGCTTATTTCCATAGAAAAACTTCATATTACAAACAGTGACGTAATTAGATGGGTCTTGTGAGATCGCATAAAATAAATAGGAGGAAAAGTTAATCAAAAAAATTTTGCATCGTCGTTGATCTTTTATTCAGAGCTCCTTTTCCGATAACAACAGTAAAAATTTTATTCCCTTAACCGGCCGCTGATTCCGCCACTTATTACAAATATTTCTTAAAAGTAGCAGCAGAAGCAGAATAAAAAACAAATGAAAGACAGATGGTTACAGTGACGATGGTGGAGATTAAAAACTGATTTCATCAAATTATAAATTGAATTGACATTTATGTATATTTTTTAATATATTATCAAGTTTCCCATTATTTTCCACTTTGTAAGCAGAGGGTGAGGCGTAGAAGCTTAGGGCATTGCCCCACGGTACGTGCATGCGAAGGGTCGACTGACCCAAAACTTTTCTAATGGTTTGTTGCTTCCAACTCTTTATATACGTATCTATTTCTTTATAAATAAAAATTCATAGAATATTCTAAAGAAAATTTTAATTTTTTATGTATTTATTATTTTTTGACACATTAATATATTTAATCTCTGTAGTTAATATGTTATATTTTATTAAAAAATATTTATTACTTTAAAATTAAAAAGAGATTTATTTTTAAAAACTCTAAATAATAATTAGCCTAATATTAAATTATTAATATATATCAAGATATAATTTAACAATAAATACATTTTTTTAATAAATTCAAATTCAATTTCTTCAATTCTATATTATAATACTAACCAAAAAAAAATCAAATTATTAATCAGAAACTAAGAAATATAAAATTACGATACCAGTTTTTTTGTCATTCTCTTGATTTATTTAATAAAAACTAAGCCATTTGATTTATTTATAATAAGTTTATTATTATTTTCTTAACTCAATTGAGTTAATAAATTAAATATATATAAATTTTTATATCTTTTTTAGGAAGCAGACAAGCCAATGATTGGAATTATCGTAATTTCAATAAATAAAAAAAACTACGCTGGGTCCCATTAAACCCCAATTTCCTGAACATGTTTTATTTATTTTAATTTATTTAAACTGCAAAGTATCCCCGCTCCAATTACTTGTACCTTTCGCTTTTAAAACTTGTACCCTGCCCTTCTGTTCCCTATTTCCGAGAACCGATCTTCTCTCTTTTTTTTTTTTTGAATCAACCTTCTCTTTTTAAATACTCTATAAACTCCCGATTTGCGATCCTTGTTCTCCAAATACACAACCCTATTTCAAACGGATGCGCCGGAGTTGATCCGCAGCTATGTCTAAAGCCGATGAACCAGCGCCGCAGCCCCCACGATCTACGACGCGGCCTGTTGAGGTCCGATCAGTTTGGGCTGATAATCTTGAATCGGAATTTAAGCTGATCGGATCGTTAATCGATAGGTACCCGCTGATCGCAATGGATACAGAGTTTCCTGGAATTGTAGTCCGCCCTGCTGCCGAAGATCCTTACAATCGGTATAGTGATCCTTACGCTCATTATTTGAATCTTAAGGCTAACGTTGATATGTTGAATTTGATCCAAGTTGGCCTCACGATCGCTGACGACGAAGGTTGTCTACCGGATCTTGGCACAAACAGTTGCTATATTTGGGAATTTAATTTCCGTGATTTTGATGTCTCGCGTGATGCACACGCGCATGACTCGGTCGAATTATTAAGAAGCCAAGGCATAGATTTCGAGAAGAATCGACAGTCCGGTATAGACTCAGTGAAATTTGCTGAATTAATGATGTCTTCAGGACTTGTTCTGAATGACTCGGTGAGTTGGGTAGCGTTTCACGGTGCTTACGATTTTGGTTACTTAGTTAAGTGCTTGACTCAGCGAGTTTTACCGATGGAATTAACGGGGTTTCTGGACATAGTAAGGTTGTTCTTCGGAGCAAGGGTTTATGATGTGAAGCATTTTATTCGATTTTTCGATTTGTATGGTGGGTTGGACCGGGTTGGCAAGGCCCTGTATGTAAAGCGGGTTGTGGGGAAGAAGCATCAGGCCGGGTCTGATAGCTTGTTGACACTGCACGCGTTTCAGAAGATAAGAGAGAAGCACTTCAAGGAAAAAGATGATGGAAAATTAGACAAGTACGCTAATGTTCTGTATGGTTTAGAGGTTTTTACATGAATTTTATTGGCTTTTAATTGATTGTAGAGTTCTCTTCTTTCTGTCTTAGAAGGTTGGTTTTCTTGTACACTTTTATGGTTTAAAAAAATTAATATTAATCATCTATTAAATTCTTTGAGTTAATCTGCATTTTCTCTGTCAATTAATCTGCATTTTCTCTTTCAACTCGATTGTTTTGAATGGTTGTTTATGTTCTTGAATTAGTAAATGCATGTGCTCTCTTTTGACGTTAAGGGTGGATGTTACAGATAAGCATTTGGGTTCCAATTGTGTCGGAATAATTGAACTTTCAAATCAAAGAATTAGATTCTGTATTTGTATGTGGTAAGATTTCTGGACAAGTTTAAAGAATCAGATGCAATTTTTGCATATTGTAGAACTTTTGAGAATATGGGGTGAATTTGTAATATAAATTATCACTGGCTTAGGATGGAAATTTTGAAATGAATTGAACTAGGGAAGAATTTGCTATAGGAATCGCCTTGGTTTCTTGCTAATTTTAGAGTGTTATAATTGATGTTGGCACTTATATCGTGTAGCATATCAATGTGCTATAATAAATGTATCTAGAGATCTCCATGTATTCGATGCAATTTAACTAAGCCATTCTCCTAATCTAGTTGTTGGAAGCTATAAAAATATTTTTTCCTCCGCCCTGACTGGCTTGAGGCAATATATCTTAAATTTTTAGAGCTACTAAATTTTACTTCATCTCATGTCATTTAAGTTTACCCTTATTTTCTTCTCCTGCTATTTTGATATGCTTTTTTTTCCGAACAATAAAATTATTGTGATAAATTGAAACTAAATACAACCTAAATGGAAAAAATTTTAAACACTTCAACTCAATTAAACAAAATAAATCTAAAAGTCTTCCTTTCTCATAATGGGAGATTAATAAGTTTGAGATGAGACCAACAAAAACTTGACCAAGAAATAGAGGAGGATATTGAGATGCCACATATCTGTCACAAGGACAGCACAATGACAGAAACCAGTTGAAATTCATGGCTGCAAAGGATTCATGGAAGATAGTAAGAGACAATATGAGCACTGGTAAGCCGAGCCAAATCACTATCAAAGTATGCAAATTGATGGGAGCGGTAGGCCCACCTTGAGTAGGATTGTTAATCACCTCAAGTTATGGTGGGTAAGCCAAGGGATTCCAGTGGACCTATTTGTTAATTTTCTCTTGAAACTATCAGATCTTCAAAATTTAATCAAACTACCATAAAGGTGGTGGATAAAAAGACCACATAAGAGCGGGATCTAGATATGATGTCATCGTCAAGATGATTTGATAAATCCATTAATTTGTTTAAAATATACATAAAAATAATAATAATTATAAAGAGGCAATGAGGAAACATAGTTTTAGAGGGCTATCTCAGATTGTTGATTGGGGATTCTTCACAGAAGTGCTCATTTAGGCTGCATCAAGACAATGGTTCTCTTCTTTATTATCTGATCTATCATCGTAGACCAGACAATTGCTGTTTTGTTATTTTGATTTTTTGGGGATGTGTGCCATTCAGTGTTGCTCCTTCCAGCTGATTGTATGCCATGATCTTTCCCGGTGAATGCAGGCTTTACTTTGGATTATTGCTGATATGTAACTAACTGAGTTCAACTTGCATTGGTTAAGGTTGTTCTTCTGATTACATTAGTTGACGTTGGATATCCACCACTTCTCCTTTAGTTATGTTTTTTCTGCCTTGAAACAATTGTTTATTCATGCATTAACTTATTTCTTACAAATGTTGATTTGGCTGAATGATGTATTCTCTTTTTGGTTCAGGTTTCTCTTTTTTTTTTGGTGTTCTAAAAACGATATTGACATGTTCAGCTAAGGAATTGGAAGAGGCTGCAATTTTAGTGAGATGTTTTATTTACATTCTCGTTTTGGGTAGTATTTGCTGCTTCAGGAAACAGTTTTTTGGCTTCGAAGTTTGCTGCTTTGACGCCATACTTTATGTTGCTTTGACTCAGGTAATGCTGTGGGATGCAAATGCCATGTTTGACTCATGTTAGTTCATTTTTTTGTTTACCTTTTCATCTTATTTCCTGGGATCATGCTCAAGTATCCTTGTCTATTCCAGGTGTATAATATGTGTTTAGGGGGGAATTAAAGAGTTCGTTTTAGGGGCTGAGGCATATTTTAGGCTCCTACCTGTGGTGTTGGCTGTTGAGGCAAGGACATCAGCAGTTCACTACTAATCTAGTATGAGATTATACTCCATTCTTTACATGTATGCTTTTGACTTATTAATGAAGCTAAGAGGGTGATTATCTCTAATCAGAGGGCAAGAGATATAATGTCAACTAACCTGCACTCATGCATACAATTATTCAACTTGTGACCGAAAAGTTGACTTTAGGATGTGGTTTCATTCGCCTCTTAGTGATCAAGGCAAGCTGAGAATTAATTCTGAAAATTTTTGTATTTGTCAAGATAACTAGAAGAAGAATTGCTGATTAGGTAGCTGCACAATCTTTCTAGTTACAATAGGTTGTTGACTGTTTCCATTGGTGATGCTGTGTATTTAATTATATTGTTGATGAATGATAGCTTTACTAAGAGACTCTAATATATGGCTCGTCCCTGAACTTGTAAAGTGGGACAATAATGGCTGCATAGGTCCGGAAATCTTTAAGGGCTTCTTTGTGATAGAAGAACTGAAGAAGAAAACTGCATGGACTTTGAAGGTTAGCAAGGTTAGATTCTACCTGGTACTCTCTTTGTTAATGGCTTACATCATTTTTCTGAAACTTGTTTTTCTTCTTCTATTTAATGTACTCTTTCATTTTTGTTTTGAGATGTAAAAAGATAAAGATCGAGTCCATGCAAAGCTTGAGCTTATATGAATAATTGATTTCAGTTGTTGAATTTATTTAAATTGTTACTAATCACTTGATCTTAAATTAATCTAATGGTTAAAAATAAAAAATATATATAAAGTTCATATACTCTCAAGAATGTTTTAGCATTTAAGGGGAAAGAGGGCAGAAACTATTATTGATTTTTCAGTGATAAAAACAATGCTTTGATCTGGTTTTGGATGCCTTCTGAGATAGGTAAATTGTAGCTCAAAGGTATTTGATCTTCTTTTCCACTGTAGGGACAATGTTAGATTAAGTTATAGTGTGAGATGTAAGATCCTATTTTGGTGCCACACTCACACCCAGATTCTATTTTGGTGCCACACTTGCACCCTATGTGTAACTAATCTAATTTCCCATTGAAAAGACAACAAATTCGAAAAGAGTTTGCTTTATTCTGATTGGTTCCCCTAGTAAAAAATTTGTGCTATACTTCTACTGTCATTCTGTTTCATATGTTGCTGCTAGAATTAAATATTTAATAATTTTATAGTAGTTGTGTTGAGGGCAATTGTGGGATTGCTCCTTTGCAATAGAAACAACCCTTTCCCAACTGTTGCAAAGTGGGGATTTTGGTGCTAATTATAATGCTTTGTCTTATTTTTCCTTTCTTGTAAACTTAGATTCCTGAAACAGCCATTAGCAACTTTTTGAAGCAGATAACCATTAATTGGATCTTGTCCATGTGGGTTAAACTCATGGTTTGGCCTACACTTTTTTGCTTTGCTTGCTAGCTTCTTCCTTGTCCCTTCTCCCTCCCCCCATATTTTTCTTTAAAAGTTCCTTTGCTTTGTCTTTCCTGGATCTGTGAACCAACCTACATGAAGTCATTTTTTATGCTTTTCCTGGGGGTTAGTGATAGTAATACTGGAAGAACTGTGCGAAAGATCTTGTTTATAAGGTCTTGCTTTTTCAGTTTTTGGTGACCATTGATTGATATTATTGCCACATTGTAGTAGTCATATTTGGTCAGTGCAATTAGTAACTCTCAAAAGATATGTATAAGCAGTTGTAGATTTCGTTTTCAAAAGTATTAGAGAAGCTGCATAAGTTTTTTTCTTTAAAAAGAACTCTTGACTTTCTCTATGCAGGTTATATGTCCAATAAAACAAGTATTTCCTTATTTGTGCTGTTTAATTGGATTTTTCGCCTGAAGTAAATGAAGTCTTGGTTACTTCCGTGGCTGTCCAAAATAATTCTGCTTGCAAAATTCTGTGCCTGTTGCTCGTTGCTGATATTTTACCTACATATTTCCATTTGTTAGGTGAGTCTTGCCTCCATGCTTTTTCCTTGATGCTTGTCATGCAGGAGTCAACAACTTGTTATACTGTCTACTACTCTGATTGAACAATTAATTAATTATGAACATTGCGAAGTCTTTTTTCTTAAAAGAAAAGAAAACAAGGATGAGTGAATGAGGGATAGATAATGATTTTTCAAAGGACAAAAAAAAAGTGCCAGTTTAATTAAGTTTTTTAGTAGTTGGCTTAACACCAGTTTGGTCAAGTTTTTAAGCATGGAGTGGTCAGATAATGAACTATTGAAATTAGGAGCCTGTTGGATTTTATAGGACATGTCCCAATTTATTTGTAACTATACCAGCTTATAGTTACAGATATAAAGGTTAAGCTGCTTGTATATCTTTGATATGCTTGAAGAATGAATATTGATAGTATATCCATTTATCACCTTTCTGTTTCTTTTTTCTAATTGATTTTATTAATTTACATTTTTGAATATTTTGAAAGTTGCAACCAGGTTCATCGAAATCAAAGTTGCAAAACAGCTAGGATAACTAGCAAAATGTAGGTTCTGAGGAGTAAATGAAGAAAATCCAGAAAATGATGTCTTCGGATTTCCATGATGATATTCATTTTTGTTGAGATATGAAAGGGTCATTGGAGGCGAGGTTTTTAAAATGAACTTTCAAAAGGCAATCTTCGATTCATTAATCATTATTTTGACCTTTATGTAGTAATGTGTCTACGTAGTTTTAAGTCCAGAAAATTAGTCTCAAGTCAGATCCATGCCACAACCATAACCTGCCTCTCATTGTTCTAACTTAGTGCGTGTTTAGTAATTGGCATGGCTTCGACTTCAAAATGCTTTTAGTGCACTGCTTTTGGACTTCAAAAGGTCGAGGAAATCCCGGTTTAGGAAAAGTTAGATTTTCTAATTTTTTCGAATCACAGTTTATCAAAAGCAATTATTATTATTTTTTTAAGGGTTACAATTTTTCAAAAGTAATCAAAACTCAATACCAAATTGACACTTAACCTTTCTTACATTCTCTCCATCTAACCTCACCTTAGCGACTTGCTTGAACAGAAAACTTTATGACAGGTTCCCCTTTAAAACACTTTATTTTTCTAGCATAGACTTTTGAAAAAAAAAATTCTCAGCACTCCAACAATTTTGAACTGCTTTCTGTGAGCATAACTGAGAATGTCAAATAAAGACTACATCAGAGTGGCTGCTGTTTCTTAGTTCTTGCATCCTCATCATGCCCACTGAAGCAACAAAGTTTTTTAGACTTAACAAGCATGACATTTGTGATTACAAGCATTATAATATTAAATCAAAATTTGAAATGTAACATGCACACTCATGCTGATGCACACGCACGCTTGTGGTGTGAAGCTCCTGCCTGTGGTTAGTGAGTTTGTACTTTTTTGGATGACCGGTTGATATTCAATAAAAAAGATAAGAAGTCTTCCCATCAGAACAGGTAAATTAACAGATAATTCACATCTGATATGTGTTATTCTAACATTTTATTTTTCCTATTGAAGAAATTCAAGAAAATGAGGTGGCAAGAGTAACTCTAGCGGACATGATGGCCCAATTTGCTGCTAAATTTGGTGAAGAGTGGGCCTTCACTAAGGAATCCATTTTAATTGCTTGGCCACTGCTTGTGAATTATGATTTATGTAGGCTGTAGAATGTAGATGAGACAAAGAATTGGGGGTGAGAGAAGGGAGAAATTTTTTTAATATAAGATTGTATTATAGTACAAAAATAAGGATGAGATTTGGGACCTCTCATGTTGTCATATTTCATCAATTGCTTTTGTTTTTTATAGATTCTTTTGTTTTAATTCAATTGAACTTGCTTTCCCACTTGTTGAAACTGACATTGTTTTTAGGTATGTCTTGGATTTATCAATATTTTTTAACTTCTGACCTTTTACACCACGAGAAGTGAGATAAAATTATTATGATAAAACAGATAATCGATTATTAAATTATTAATCCTATCAAATATTAAAATCATTGAAAAATTTTTTGATTTAAAAGATGATTATGAGATTATTATTAAATTGAAAACTCATTATAATTATTAAGTTTTTTTTATTAAGATAAATAAATAAAAATGACCAAAGTTGATATTTATCTGAAATATTGGACTTAGAGGTGTGTTATAATAACATGAATAATATATATGTGAATATATATATATATATATATATATTATTTAATTTGGGGGAGAGAGGAGATGTCGACCCGGGTCCCGTGGGATCCCGGCCATGAGCTCAACCGCTCGGCTAAAGATTCTTGACATACATATGGGACTTTCCCATTAAATTGGAAGATAATAAAAAAAAGTTACATGTGTTTGGTGAAATATAGTCTAATAATAAATATATATATTTATCATGTCAATAGATTCAAAATCGATTCATTCATACAATATTTAAAAAGAAAAAAAACAAAAAGAAGTCGTACATATGGTGCTTGCAGGGGAGACAATATTATACATCTAAGCCTTAGTTTGAAGATCTCATCAATGAGTAGTAAAAGAAAGAGAGCTATAAATATCCTTTGCATTCAATAGACTACAAAAGGGTGAAAACTGAAATATGGTAAAGTATTCTTTTTTGAGAAAAAGTAAAATAAAAAGACAATTAATTTTTGTTTCAGAAGTTGTCGTCGTTGTGGCATTTCATGAAGATTATTCTTCTGTTAGAGAGCACGCAAAGTGGAGATGCATATCATATGATCCCTATAAAAGATAATTATATCAAAACTTTCTATATACAGCTCCATATAAAAAAGACATGTCATCTTTTATCCTATAAAAAGAAATAAAATTTTATAACTTTTCCTCCTTCGAAAATTATAAGTTTAATTTTCTAAATTTTCTTACTCAAAATAATATAAAGTATCAATCAAGAAAAAAAAAATCAAACTAAATTTCGGTCAGCAAATTTTCTCCTACATTCAACTTAAGATCTTTATTCATTTTTAAAAAATGATATCAAACACATAAAACATTTGAATGGAAAATAACTCTATCTGGAAATCGATTAACTTAAAATTTAGATAAACTAAAGATTTTATATTTTCTTTTTCCCATTTATAATTTTGGGAAGAAGTTTATATTAAAAAAAAAATCAGTGAAGTTCTTAATTGCATAACCATATGAACCACAAAGCAATCTGTAAGGCCTGAAAGGCCCAAAAAACAATAGTGGGGCGAGTTGTCATTTTTCATTTTCTACGGTTGCTAGGTGCTTGCAACTTGTCCCATAAAATATTTTTTGCTCAAAAATATTTTTCGTATATATTTTTTAATGTTTAGCATGCTTCTAAAAATTAGTTAATGAAAAATTATTTTCTTATTAAATTACTTTTAGATAAAATGAATTTTTTTTTTTGAAAATGAAAAACTATTTTTGAATTTTGATAAATTTATAATAATGAAAAAAAATGTATGAATAATAAATTTATTAATTCATTGATAACTGATGCCCATTATCGACTACCTTCAATAATTATTATGGTCATTAGTGACCACTATATTTATTATTTTATGTACTGTTTTATTTTTAACAAAAAAAATTAATATTTATATGTGTAATTCAAATTGAATTTCATATGAATTTAAAAAATTAAAAAATATTATTAATTATCTAATTACAATATAATTATTTACTAAGTCTATTAATTATTATTATTATTTTTCTCAGTCAAATACTGCGCTCCATGAAATTGTAAATTTATTTTTCTTTTTAGGAAATAGAATTATGATATTAACAAACTAATAAAAAAAAAATATTACCTATGCTTAATTTATAAATCTCAAAATTATATGACAAGGGTTAAATAATAACTAATTAAATAATAAATAATTAATGTATTATGCCTAATTATAAATATTTATTAATAAATAACAATCGATTAACTAGTGATGATTAATAAGTAGTAATTATTAGTGACAAATTATAATGACTAATTGTAAATCTCAAATTTTCATATTATTATTATTATTATTATTATTATTATTAAGTTTAAAATATTAAATACATGTAAAATAATATATATACAACTAAAAAAATAAAAATATGTATGGATTAATTCAGCAATCCAATAATAACTTTTGCAAGTTTATTACTGTTGTATCAACTTGATAATTTGTTAATATATTGCTTATTAGTATAAAAGCTATAATTTTTAAATATAAAAGTTAAATACATATATTTCTTATTAGTATAAAAGTTAAATATAAAAGCTATAATTTTGCTAGTTTCATGAAATTGTATTTTCCATGTCTCAATATATACAAAACTTATACATTAATATATTTTTATTATTTTTAAATTTAATGATATATAATAAATTTGATATATATACATGTAAAAATAGAGAAAAATGAAAGAAATATACGATGCCACGTGTCATATTATTTATAAATTAATAAATTATTAATTATTAATAAATTTTTTAATTAAAATTATTAAAATATGCACATAAATAGTCATATATTTAATAAATTATTAATATATAAATATTATTATTTTGCGAAGTGATGTTTTTAATCAAACTGCTGCAGGCGAACAGTATCTAACAAGCAGTATAATGATAGCATGAGTATCATTTTCACGAGAAAATAATATTTTAAATAATTTAGATTCAAACTGATTATTATCTGCAATAATTTAGATAATTAAATTCTAAAATAAGTTAACTAATACTATGAATTTAAACGCAGAATTAGACTTCATCATTATTTTTCCCTATGAGTTATAATCAATTCATTCAAGAAATTCTCAACAAAGTGATAACCAAAATCTCTACTAAAGTTATCTCAATTCTTTCTCAAGCAATCGGGAAAGTAATTATTAAATTTTAGTTCCATACTCTCATAGGAATTAAGAATTACTAACAATTCAAATATTTATTGGAAAAAAATTTAAGGATCACTAGAAAGTTATTTTATCTCTAAAATAAACTCTGCGAGTTTGTTTCCATAATTTAAATTAGGACAAATATTTAATTTGGACTATATAATACAGTATGTGGATCAGATTAATCCTTAAAATTTTTTTTGAATCAAAATAAATATTTTTTTTAAATTCGAGTCAAATTAAATTTTTTTTTAATAGAACAGTTAACTGATCTAACAGCAGGGTTTAATTTAGACCTTAGTTAAACATTAGAGTCCAAATTGAACTTTTTATAATTTATGAATATTAATATAATATTTTTAAAAATTATTTATTAATAAATAATTTTAATAAATAAATCTTTAATATTAATAATTCATAATATTAAATAATTTATTTCTTCATTCATAATTTATAATAATTTTAACAAAAAAATTAATAATTTATAATATTAAAAAATTGTAATTTATTTTTTTAATTTACTTCAATTTTTATATTTTTAAATTTTTTAAAAATTAATTTCTTAAAAAAATTTTGGATTAAAAATAAAAAAAAAACTTGGCATAACAATTTATGATTTATCTACAAAAAAATAATTACACTAAATAAAATTAATAAAATGAATAAAAATTATTAATTTTTTTTATCTCCATTAATAATCTTCATGAGCTTGAAATTATAACTATTAATTTTATAATCTTGAAGAGAAGTCGAAGCTATAAATATTAAAAGTTGAAAAAATAATAGTAAAAAATAGAAAAATAATTAGGTATTCTCCTCCGTAATCTGATTAAAAAATATATACATGTAGTTTTTTTATATTATTTTTACCTAATTTAGTTAATGAAATAATTTTTCAGTTTTAAAAATTAATTAATTAATTTTTAAAACTAAAATATTATTTTATTAATTAATTTAGGTAAAAATAATATTAAAAAATTATATGTAATAATTTTTTTTTAAATCAAATTGTAGAGAAGACTACTAGTTATTTTTTTTATTTTTTACTAATTTTTCTAACTTCTAGTATTTATATTTTTTGTTTCTCTTCCAAAATTGTAGAATAGATAGTTATGATTTTAAACTCATAAAAATTATTAATAGAGGTGAAAAAAAATTAATAATTTTTTTTATTTTATTAATTTTATTTAGTATAATTATTTTTGGGTAAATAAATCATAAATTGTTAAGCCAAGTTTTTATTTTTAATCTAAGAGTTTTTTTAAGAAAATAATTTTTAAAATATAAAAATTGAAGAAAATTAAAAAAAATAAATTACAATTTTTTTAATATTATAAACTATTAATTTTTGGTAAAATTATTATAAATTATGATATTTTAAAAATTAATTATTTAATATTATGAATTATTAATAATAAAGATTTATTTATTAAAAATTATTTATTTATAGATAATTTTTAAAAATATTATATTAATAGTAATAAATTATAAAAAGTTTAATTTGGACAATGGTATTTAACTAAGGTTTAAATTGGACCTTGTAGTTAGTTCAGTTAACTATTTTATTAAAAAAAATTCAATTTGATCCAAATTTAAAAAAAATTTCATTTTAGTTCAAAAAAAACTTTAAGGGTCAATATGATACACACGCTATAGTACAGAGTTTAAATTAGACCTTTATCCATTTAAATTATATTCATCTTTCACTTATTATATAATTTAATAGATCAAGCAATCGGTGACCAAATAATTGCACGTATAAATATTAAAAATAATAAATAACCATAACATAAAATTGAAGAATTTAATTAAAAACTCATAATAAAAAATCTGAATCCACCTAATTCCACGAAAAGATTAGTTACCTTAATAACTAATATAAACAAAGTATCAAGGTAATTATAAGATCCAAACCAAAAATCCATCAATCAACTAGTAAAATCAAACAAACAATTAAAGTAATAGAAAATCTAAATCAAAGTTCTCAAACTCTAGCTAGCTTGCCAAATTGAATCTTTGACCCAAAGTGCAGCAAAATCTACTTTCCTCTAGATTTCCTCTCATTCCCTTGCAAAATCCCTAATTTTTGCAAAAGATAGCAATAGATTGGTTAGGCCCCCATTATCTCTGCAAAAGATCTATATATACTCTGTCAAAAATATTGGAATTAATTAAACTTGTTTTACTTATTTCAGTTTGGTACGTTGTAAAAAACTTAGGAGTATTTATGTTAATTATTTGTTTTCCTAGCAAATAAAGAGTCAAACACCAGCAGTTGAGTAATTATAGGAGTTTTAGTTAGCTTTGATTTTGTCAGCTGTAGTGGAGAAGTTGCAGGAGCTATTTGAGCCACTTCCTCCTATTTTGTAGTCCCATTATGCTTGATTTTATTATAAATAAAAAAAAAAAACCGGTGTAGCATCAGAGTTCTATGTTCACCATAAAAATATTGAGAAATCTGCTGTGTTTACAATTTTTATTCTTTAGTTCTATTTTCAGTTGATATTGCAGAACTTTGAGTGTTTAATTTGCAACAGAACATTTGGTATCAGAGCCTCAAGATCAAGGCCTGAAATATGTCTCACCTTGAGATTGAGAGACTAAGGAGAGAATAGAGAGAAAGAGAACTAAAAGAAAAAGAAGAAAGTGACAGCAATGCCTCCAATAGAGAAAGTGTTTCGAGCCAGGAGAAGGAGGGTTCGGTTACACTAAAATATCCTATGCTGACAAAGACTAATTATGCAGCATGGGCTATCAAAATGGAAGTTTTTATTATGGCTCAAGGAGTTTGGGAGCCGATCGAGTCTGAAGGTCCAGTTGATAACCGAAAGGACAAGATGGCATTGGCGGCCATTTACCAAGGTATAGGCGAAGATACCTTGCTTCAACTAGGAGCTAAGAAGACAGCCAAGGAGGCATGAAATATGCTGAAAACTATGAACCAAGGCGCCGAAAAAGTGAAGGAGGTTAGAACTCAAACCATATGGAGAGAGTTCAAAGCCTTGAGGATGGGTGATTCAGAGACAATAGATGAATTCTCTGGAAAACTCATAATTACTGTAAACAAATTGAGGAGTCTTGGAAATATAGTCGAAGAAGAAAAGGTAATTAAAAAGCTATTACGCTCTACTTCCTCTAAATTTCTGCAGATAGTGTCCGCCATAGAGCAATTTAGTGATCTAAAAACCAAGTCGATAGAGGAGGTAATTGGATCACTAAAAGCTCATGAAGAACGTTTGCTCGGTTGTGGAGGCAATACAACAGAAACAGTTCTTCTTACGAGAGCTGAATGGAAGGCCAGAGAAGAGGGAGGTTCTTTCAAGAAACACTAAAATGGTGGAAGAGGAGGCAGAGGTAGAGGTCGAGGACGCGGCCGTGGCAGAGGAAGGAGTAATGGCGATTCAAAAAGGAGTGCTGAAGATGATTCGAAGGCACCAAAAAAGAAAGATAAAAGTAAGATCAGATGTTACAGTTGTGGCCAGTTGGGGCATTTCGCCTCTGAATGTTCCATGAAGGAAGAGAAGGTCAACTTAACACAACAACAAGACGATGAGGGACCATCTTTGCTGTTGCTGGAAACCTGTGTGCCAGAACTGTTACCTGCAGAACCTGAAATTATCATGCTGCAAGAAAATTCAGGTGAAGTTAAAAAAAAAAAGAGCTGTTGGTACATGGACTCAGGTGCTAGTAGCCACATGTCAGGTGAAAAACATTACTTTGCTGAAGTAAATCAAACTATTACTGGTAATGTGAGGTTTGGAGATGGGTCTATGGCAAAAATCTGTGGGCAAGGCTCAATTTTATTTCAGTGTAAAAATACTGAACACTTGACTCTGCAGAATGTTTACTACATTCCAAGGCTAAGAAGCAATATTATAAGCCTTGGGCAGCTTGATGAAGCAGGTAGCACAGTTTTTATTGGCGGAGGACATCTGAAGCTGTATGATTGGAGAAAGAAGCTGGTGGTGGATGTTGAAAGAGGAGCAAATCGGCTCTACATCGCAAATTTACAGCTTGCTACGCCAATAAATTTAATGGCAAAGATGGATGATGAGCCTTGGACTTGGCATGCTAGGTACGGTCATCTTAATTTCAATTCTTTGAGAAAACTCAGCAGTAAGGGCATGGTGAAAGGAATGCCCAACATTGATCAAGTAGATCAATTGTGTGATGGATGCCTTGTGGGTAAACAGCACAGAACTTCATTTTCGAAAAAATCCGAGTTTAGAGCAAATAAGCCGTTGGAACTTGTCCATGGTGACTTATGTGGTCCGATATCACCAACAACATGTGGAGGTAACAATTATTTCATGTTATTGGTTGATGATTTTTTCCGTTTCATGTGGGTATATTTGTTGAAAAACAAGGATGAAGCTCTAAACAATTTTAAGAGGTTCAAAGCAACAGCTGAATCTGAATCTGACTTAAAGCTCAAAGCAATCAGAACAGATCGCAGAGGAGAATTTACCTCTACAGCATTCAAATTGTTTTGTGAAGAGCAGGGAGTCAAACAATTTCTTACAGCTCCATACTCACCTCAACAAAACGGTGTGGTGGAGCGGAGGAATCAAACAATTGTAGAGATGGCAAGATGCATGCTGAAAAGTATGGTTGTACCACCAAGATTTTGGGCAGAAGTAGTGAAAACAGCGGTTTACATCTTAAACAGAGCTCCTACGCAGAGTATTCCAGAAAAGACTCCCTATCAAGCTTGGTTCGGTAAGATTCCTAATGTTCATCATTTTCGTGTGTTTGGATGTGTAGCACATGTAAAAGATGTAACTCAAAATCTTACTAAGTTGGCTGACAGAAGTAATCAAGCAATAATGCTTGGTTATGAAATTGGAACTAAAGCTTATAGGTTATTTGACCCATGCCGAAACAAAATCATTGTGAGCCGTGATGTTGAATTTGAAGAAGGGAGAAAGTGGTCCTGGAACGAGAATATGAAAGAAATTCCAGAAACAGGTGGCGGTGGAGTTTTTGCTATAAAATTCAATAATTACGCAAACTCTAATTTTTCAGAAACTCCCACTTTAACGCAAAGTTCCCCTATCAGTTCAAATTCCTCACAAGACACGGTGTCACAAAGTTCAGAAAATGGTTCCAGTTCAGATCGGCCTCAGAAATTCAGATCACTTCAAGAGGTTTATGACAGCACCCGTGAAATTGAGCAAGAGATTGGTCTCTGTTTCCTTTCTTTAGAGGAACCCACTTCCTTTGAGGAAGCCTCTAAGAATGAGAATTGGAAGAAAGCGATGGAGGAGGAAATCGCATCAATCCGGAAAAATAGCACATGGGAGCTTACTGATCTTCCAACAAGTCACAAGCCGATTGGATTAAAGTGGGTGTACAGGTTAAAGAAGAACCCGGAAGGCAAAATTGTAAAGCACAAAGCTCGTTTAGTGGCAAAGGGCTATGTGCAGAGACAAGGCATTGATTTCAATGAGGTGTTTGCACCGGTTGCAAGACTTGAGACAATAAGAGTTTTGTTGGCAGTAGCAGCTCAAAAGGATTGGGAGGTTCATCACATGGACGTTAAAACAGCGTTCTTAAATGGTGAATTGGAAGAGAATGTCTATGTTGCACAACCAATCGGATTTGAAGACAAGAAAAACCCAAATAAAGTTTTAAAGTTACACAAAGCTTT
This sequence comes from Garcia nutans, assembly GCA_947685225.1. Lineage (NCBI taxonomy): Eukaryota > Viridiplantae > Streptophyta > Magnoliopsida > Malpighiales > Euphorbiaceae > Garcia > Garcia nutans. The sequence goes on from CANTUV010000060.1 coordinate 3,583,143, forward strand.
ATATGGGTTAAAGCAAGCACCTAGGGCTTGGAATTCAAAGCTTGATGGGTGTTTGAAGGAACTCGATTTTGTGCAGTGCCCACATGAACATGCTCTTTACAAAAGAAATTATGAGGATAAAGTCATGATAGTGGGCGTTTATGTAGATGACCTTGTTTTGACAGGAGAAAATCGGCATGTTATTGAAAAATTCAAGTTGGAAATGCAGCAGAAGTTCGAGATGACCGATCTTGGATTGTTAACCTTGTATCTTGGAATCGAGGTAAACCAATCTGCTACCTCTATTTCAATTTGTCAAACAGGTTATGCTAAGAAGATCTTGGAGAAAATGGGAGTAGGGGAGTGCAATCCATGTAAACTTCCTATGGAACCAAGAATTAAGTTGAGTAAGGTTGTCGAAGGAGAGGCAGCTGTTGACAAGACACTATACAGAAGCATAATTGGAAGCCTTCGATATCTGGTAAACACAAGACCAGATATCACTTTTTCTGTTGGTGTCTTGAGCAGATTCATGGAGAAGCCTACAACTAGTCATATGGCAGCAGTGAAACAGGTCCTTCGTTACATTAAAGGTACTATAAACATGGGCTGTGTTTATTTAAAGAAACAACCAGATTTGGGTCTTGTTGGTTACTGTGACAGCGATTTAGCTGGAGATATAGACGATAGAAAAAGCACAACAGGAGTTCTATACTTTCTTGGTGGCAGTTCAGTAACTTGGGTTTCACAAAAGCAGAGAGTTGTAGCGTTGTCATCATGTGAAGCAGAGTACATTGCTGCTACTGCAGGTACTTGCCAAGCAATTTGGTTAAGTAAAATACTAAGTGAAATTGAAGGAGCTGAAGTGAAAGCAACGCTGAAAGTGGACAACAAATCAGCTATTGCTCTTGCGAAGAATCCAGTATATCTCAATAGAAGTAAGCATATTGATACTCGATATCATTTTATTTTTTATTGTGTACAGGCTGGAAACATTGAGCTGATGTATGTTAATACTGAAGTTCAACTTGCTGATATGTTAACAAAGCCTTTGGGCAAGCAAAGGTTTGAAGAACTTCGTGACAAGCTGGGCATGAAGACAGTAAATCAAAAAGATTAAAACAAGTTTAAGGGGAGTGAATGTTGGAATTAATTAAACTTGTTTTACTTATTTCAGTTTGGTACGTTGTAAAAAACTTAGGAGTATTTATGTTAATTATTTGTTTTCCTAGCAAATAAAGAGTTAAACACCAGCAGTTGAGTAATTATAGGAGTTTTAGTTAGCTTTGATTTTGTCAGCTGTAGTGGACAAGTTGCAGGAGCTATTTGAGCCACTTCCTCCTATTTTGTAGTCCCATTACGCTTGATTTTATTATAAATAAAAAAAAACCGGTGTAGCATCAGAGTTCTGTGTGCACCATAAAAATATTGAGAAATCTGCTGTGTTTACAATTTTTATTCTTTAGTTCTGTTTTTAGTTGATATTGCAGAACTTTGAGTGTTTAATTTGCAGCAGAACAAAAAATATCCTCTCAAATATCCTTAGGGTTTCCAGAGCATCTTTGCCTTGAAAATTGTGATTTCAGTGCGTCTCTATTATGCACAGGCATGCTCTTTGGATTCTGCAAGCCCGTGTCTATGATTATGCTTTTGGCCCCCTTCTTCTTCTTTGGATTTCTTCAGACAGTGTTTTTTTCTTCTACACGGCTGTATCTAATATACAATTAACACATCTGTGCTGTTATCTTTTTCTCTGGATTTCTTTTCTTCTCTTACAGAAAGTGCACATATTTTCTGCACAGTTGTGTCCAACACCAGAAATATGTTTGTGCACAAGTTTTCTCTGCTGAATTTTGTGCTTTTGTATATTTTTCTTAGTATTTATTTTTAGTACAATATTTCATATACTATTTACTTATATAATATCAAGTAATTTGTATATTATTAACACTAGTTGCATAACAACTGATACTAGAGACTTTGTTCAAAAAGATGAAGGTGAAGACAAGAAAAATAATAAACTTAAATGACACAAATTATCACATTTGAAAATTCAAAATGAAGGATCTCTTATTTGTGACGAAGATGCATTTACCGGTGTTTAGTACGAGTAACTCGACAACAAGACAAATAAAGAATGGAAATTTGAATATGAGCAAGTATGTAGTTTCATCCGATAATTTGTCGAAGATAATGTGTAGAATCATATCTGTGGTGAGATCCATGCAAGATCGTTGTAAAATAAGCTTATAAAATTCTATACTTCAAAGAATAGCAATAATAAATTATTTTATTGCATAAAATTAATACAGATGAGATACAGAGAGGGCAATTATGTTGCATATTACTTGAATGAGTTTCAAGAAATTGTGAATCAATTGTCGAGTATGGATGTCACCTTTGATGATGAGGTGTGCTCTGATGGTTCTTTCTTCATTGCCATAGCCTTTGGAGACTCTAAAGTTTTCATTAACAAATTCTACTTCTAATGGTGTTGTTAAAATGAAATCAATGAAAAGAGGCATTCTAAATGAAGAGATAAGGAGGCACTCACAAGGTGCTTCCTCTTCACAATCAAATATTTAGGCTACAACCACTAAGGGGAGAAGTTAGAATAGTAAATTAAATAATGGAGATAAAAATAAAAATGCTAGTCGAGCCAAATCTAATAAATTTTCTAATGTTGAATATCATCATTATCATAAAAAATGACATATTAAGAAATATTGTCGAAAATGGAAAAGGGAGAAAGGGAAGAATAAAAAGATAGATGATAGATGATGAGAGAATTACTGCTACAACCGAACATGAATTTCTTCTCATTTACAATGATGATGCGGTTTACATGGTTGATTATGAGACTAGTTGGGTGATTAATATTGGTGCCTTTATTCATACTATAGCCCAGAGGGAGTTCTTTTCCACTTATACATCAGGTAACTTTGAAACAATTAAAATGGATAATGATGATAGTACTAAGATTGTTGGTGCTGGTGATATTTACTTGGAGACCAACAATGATGACACTAGACTGCTATTAAAAGATGCGAAGCATGTTCCAGACATCAGGCTTAATTTGATTTTTGTTGAAAAGCTTGATGATGAAGAATACTGTAATACCCTCAAAATGGCCAATGGAAACTCGCCAAAGGTTCTCTTATTGTGGCTAGAGTTAACAAAGTCTTTACGCTTTATTTAATGCAAGCAAAAATCTCAAAGAGCATAATTAATGCAGTAGATAAAGATGATGTAGTTGAGATTTGGCATAAAAGGCTTGGTGGCATGAGCAAAAAAGGAATGTCAATGTTGGTCAGAAAGAAGAATATAGTCGATTTAAACAGTGTTCATTTAAATAAATGTGTTGATTACTTAATAGGAAAGCAGAATAAAGTTAGTTTTAAAAATTCTTCCCATTATGAAAAAAAGCTAGAGATATTACATTTAGTATACTCTGATGTATGTGGTCCTTTTAATACCAAATCACTTGGTGGTTCCTCATATTTCATGACTTTCATTGATGATTGTTCAAGGAAATTATGGGTTTATACCTTGAAAAATAAAGATCAAGTTATAGAGGTATATAAATAGTTTTATGCCCTAGTAGAAAGAGAAAGTGGAAAGAAATTGAAGTGTATCAAGTTAGATAATGGAGGAGAGTATATTGGATCACTTCAGAGATATTGTAAGAATCAAGGCATTTACACCACCAAAAACTCATCAGTTAAATGGTGTAGCTGAGAGAATGAGCAGGACTCTCATTTAAAGAGTTAGATATCTATTATCACATGCAAAGCTGCCAAAGTTATTTTGGGCTGAAGCATTGAATGTCGTAATGTATATTTTGAATCTTTCATCGTGTGTTCCTTTAAAGTTTGATATTCTAGAAAAAGTGCAGTCTAGAAATGATGTCTTTTATAGTACTTAAAATATTTTGGGTGCAAGACATTTGTGCACATACCAAAAAATGAGCAGTCAAAGTTGGATGCTAAGACACAAGAGTACTTATTTATTAGATATGGTCAAGATGAATTTGGCTATTGATTCTCTAATCCAATTCAGAAGAAACTTATTAGAAATCATGATGCGTTGTTAGTTGAAAATGAGACCGTCGAAGATATTGAGATGGCCCAAAAGAATGTCTCTAGCTTTGATGAAAGTTCAACAAATCTTGAATTAGTTTCTCCAAAAGTGGTACTGAGACAGATTGGAGATGAAATTAAAGATGACCAGCAGAATACTGCTGATGATGATGCTCCTATTCAGAATCAACCAAATGAAGATTTAGATGAAAATGAGGTTCAAAATCGGCCACCAGTACCAGATACACCTTAGGAACCAATAAAGAGATCTACTAGAATTAAACAATCTTTTACTAGATAATCCAATGATGCAAGGGAGAACCTGAGGATTTTTAAGAAGTCATGTCAAATGAATATAAGAAGAAATGGATTGAAGCCGTGCAAGATGAGTTGAAATCTCTGTATGAGACAGGACTTTTAAGTTGGTGAAATTGCCAATAGGCAAAAGGCTTTGAAGAATAAATGGGTGTTCAGAATAAAACATAAAGGACATAGTTTCCAGCCATGATTCAAAGACAGATTAGTTGTTAAGAAATTCGACAAAAAAAAAAAGAATTGACTTTGATGAAATTTTTTTCACCAATGGTGAAGATGACATCCATTTGTATAGTGCTGGGATTAACTACAAATCTCGACTTTGAGATCAAGCATATGGATGTTAAGATTGCTTTCCTTCATAGTGACTTAAAGGAAAAGATATATATGAAGCAACCAAAGAGTTTCGAAGAAAAAGAAAAAGAGAACTATGTTTGTAAGTTAAATAAAAGATTATACGGTTTGAAGCAGGCACCAAGATAGTGGTACAAGAAGATTGAGTTAGTTATGGGGGAGTAAGATTATAAGAAGACTACTTTAGATCACTGTGTATTTGTAAAAAAATTCTCTGATGATGATTTCATTATTCTATTACTCTTTGTGAATGACATGCTAATTGTTAGCTAGAATATTTTCAGAATCAATAGTGTGAAGAAGCAGTTGAGCAAGTCTTTTGCTATGAAAGACTTGGGGCCAACAAGATAAATTTTTGGCATGAAGATAATCAAATGCAGATGCACCAAAAAATTGTGGTTATCACAAGAGAAGTACATTGAGAAAGTACTTCAAAGGTTCAATATGTATAAGGCTAAAGCGGTTAGTTGTCCTCTTGCTAATCACTTTAGGTTAAGTTTGAAGCAATGTCCTTCTAAAGAGAAATAGAAAGAAGAAATGGATAGAATTCCATATGCTTCAATAATCGGAAGTTTCATATATGCTATGGTGTATCCATGGCTAAATATTGCTCACTTAGTAGGAGTAGTGAGCCGGTTCCTTTCTAATCCTGGTAAGGAATATTAGGCTGCAATGAAATAAATTTTGAGATATCTTCATTGAACCTCTAAAATATGCTTGCACTTTAGAGATGGTAAACCTATGCTAGTTGGCTACATGGACGCAGATATAACAGGCGATGTTGACTCGAGAAAGTCTACACCAGGTTACTTGATTTTATTTGCTGAGGGAGCTATGTCATGGCAGTCAAGAATATAAAAATGTGTTACTCTCTCAACAACTAAAGCAGAATTTATTGTTATAACTGAAGTATGAAAAGAGTTCATATAGATGAAAAGTTTTTAAAAGAACTTGAGTTTTAGCAAGACGGATATTTACTCTATTATAATATTCAAAGTGTCATTCATCTTAGAAAGAATTTCTTCTTCCATTCTCTGTCAAAATATATTGATGTGAGATATCACTGGATCAGAGATGTATTAAAAAAGAAGCTTCTACAGCTTAAAAATATTCATACTGAAGAAAATGGTGCAAACATATGTACAAAGATTCTTATAAGAGATAAATTTAAATTTTATCGATCATCTGTAGGAATGATAATTAACCCCATATAATCAATAGGGAAAGAATTGAAGGGTGGTACCTCCTACATGTATACCACCAATTTTAGACTTTTGATATTTTGTTTAAAAAAAAGAAAGAAAATTGTAAGTTGTATTAACTTGTAAATGCAAATTGTAACACTTGCATTTGTAAGTTGTATAAGTTTTAAAACAACTTACAAATACAAGTGTTACCATTTGCATTTTCAAGTTGTACAAGTTTTAAAACAACTTACAAATACAAGTGTTACTACTTGCATTGCAAGTTGCCATGCCAATAAGTGTCTTGGTCATGTCTCAATATTTTTCCTCCAATTTTGAATTCAACAAGTGAATTTAAGCTCTATTTTTTCACTTCAACCTAAATTAAATACTTTAAGTAATCTCAAACACAAATTAAAGAAAAAATTAACTAAAAGCCAATATAATTACCCTAAAAACTCATGGAGAAAAGAAGAAAAAGAAGTAGCCAATGACACACCCAAGAGACACGGCCAGGACAAAACCAACTTGGCCGTGTCTTTGAGAAAATTTGACCAGAAGAGAACACATTCATAAAATATGGCCAGAGTCTTGATCATGTCCCACCTGAAGAGCAACTAAAGAAAAGAGAAAGAAAAAAGATATAAGTGAACACATGCAAGTAACACGGTCAAGTCACTGGTCGTGTCACTTTCCACCTTAAGAAAGAATTTAAGGCAGCAAGGGACACGGCCTCATGACTTGGCCGTGTCTCTGGCCATGTCTCCTAATAAGAAAATTGTACTTGAAAGGCAGCAATGGACAAGACTTCATGACTTGGCCGTGTCTAAGTAGGAGAAGAGAGACATGGCCAAGATTAATCTGACTTGGCCATATCAGTATGATCTTCGTTGAATTATTAACATGTTTAGCGGGGAACAAGATTGGATACAAGAGAAATTTTATTTTTTTTAAATAGTTGAAAGGTGAGGTGTTTTACGGGATGAAGAAGTTAAGAATGAAAAAGAGGGGACAAATGAGAGTGATGTGAGTTGGAAAAGAAATTCTTTTTGTCTTAGAATTAAAATAATTAGAGAGAGATGAATATACATAGGGGTTGAACTTGTTCTTTTGGGGGGATATAACACCATCTTATCATCCATCTTCATCACCATCTCCAATTCCTTTCATGTTTATTTTCTTCTATAAACAAGTTTTTTTAATATTTTTGGATAGTGCTTGGATAGTTCTTGTTCAAGATCTTAAGAGGACTTAGGAGTTCTTCATCACATTCAAGTAGGGCTAGGAGAGAGAACATGAAGTTCAACTTTTGACATCTTTAAGGGATTTTCCTATTCTCTTAATTAATTTATTTTTTGAATTTTATTGTTATATACATTAATACTTCAATGAATATTTGTGAGTTAAATTATATTGAGATGAATGTTTACTTTGAATTGATGATAAGCTAAATTATTTATGCCTAGGGTTTGTAGTAGATTTGATTAAATGACTTGATTCAACATTTCAATTAATATAACTTGTTATTAGTTGTTTGCATTAGATTATATGTTAGGTTGATAGAGTGGCCTCCTATTGATCTCTTAATATTGACACTATACGATCAACTACCCTAAAAATGAATTAGAAATATAAGTTCTAATGTGTACTTAATTTGCTAGTTAAGGTAATTGATTTTTGTTGATTCATGAATGTGAGAACTAATGAATTGATAATTGCTAATTGACATTAAGGTAGAAATTAAGTTATAAAGTTGTGTTAATGGATAATTGAGAATTAAGTTTTAATTAAATTAACCTACAAATCTTAGATACCATTCCAATAATTGAATTAATCTTGCACAATCATCACTTGTTTACTTTTAAATTTTAATTATTTTTCACCATTTCAACAACATACACTCAAACTTTAATATTTTATTTAAATCAAACTATTGCAAAATAATTTCTTCTTTATAAGACGACTTTGAGGCGATTACCGTTGTTACAATAACCTCGTATACTTACAAATATTGCTTTGTAGTAGTATTAAGTAGAGCGCAACATAAAATATGTTTTTAAAAATAATTTTTTAGGTGAAAATAACCAATGTGAATTTAATTCCAATTTTTTTTAAATTAACCCAATTCATAGCTTGATCTATCTGCAACGCTAAATGACCGTATTCAAAGTATTCCGAATTTAAACTTATCCAACCTAAACTGGTCCGACCCAATCCTTTTCCGCACCTTTGTTGACCGGTGTCCTAATGATTGCTTTATGTATGTGTATAAATTGGTTTGAACCAATCCACATCCACTAGCCTTATATTAAATTTTGTAAGATTTCAATCACCATACTATTATATTTGTTTAAGTTATATATATATATATATATATATCTATATTGTAAGATTTTAATGTCCATACTATTATATTTGTTTAAGTTATATGTATAAGAGAATAATCATTGCACATGTAAAATCATGTCACCATATATTAAATTTTGTAAGACTTTATAACCCCATTACACCAAATTAATAATTTATTGTTGTAATATTTATTTAAATCATTATTATTTTTATATTTTTAAAATCACATGTGAAAATTTTATATTCAATGTAATTGGATTTAAAATTTATTACTTAATTAAATGTTAAAATATAATCTAACAGTAAATACATATTTTTTTGATAAATCTAAATTCGATTCATCTCTCTTCATATTATAATACTTAAAATCTCAATTTAAATATATTCGACTGATCCATTTAACATCTCTAAGAGAACGTTTGATTAGAGGAAAAATTCAAATATAAATGAATTATTTTTATTATTATTGTTTGATTGGATAAAATAGATTGAGTCTCATTATCCCAGAAAATAAAATAAATAATTTTTTATTATTCTTATTAATCAATTTTAATTTTTGACTGAAATTAAAAATTAAAAAACAGTTTTTAAAAAGTGAATTGAATTAAAAATTAAAACAATTTAAAGTGAATGGAATCAAAATTTATTTTTTATTTTTTAGAATAAAATAAATATAATTAATGACTGCTAAAGGGATTAAGTTGTGGCAAATTAAGAGAGACATTTTTTACTTTTACTTTTAATATGAAAAATAAATACAAATGTTGTCTTATAAGTTAATTATTATTCTATTTTTACGCTTTATCTGAAATTCAAAATTTTAGCATGCTTATTACTAATATTTGACATGTAATCATTAGATATTTGTTTTTATTTCCAATTTAAAAGTTAATATCTTTGTTGGAACATTTCTTAAAAAGTATGTTATTTATTTTTATAAAATAGTTAATTGTTTATATTTAAATTTAAAACTTTTGAATTTTAAATACAAAAAGAAATACGGCATCTTTCATCATGTTGTTTAAAATTTTATACTTTTTATCAATAGTATTTTAGTCATTTTATTATAACTTAATAATTTAATAATAAACTGATTATATATTATATAAAATTTATAAATTTATAATAAACCTATAATAAATTTATTATAAACTAATAAAAATTTAATATTTTAATAAATAATTTATAAATACTGATATCTTGAAAAATAATTTATAAATATAATAAATTTAAATTTTTTTTATATTTTTATCAAAAGCCTAATACAAAAATGCTATAAAATTTTACTTACATTTTTTTCCTATAATTAATTCTAATTATTGATGAAAGTTGAACCAATTTTTTTATTTTTATTTGTAGAAACTGTCTTGAGCCATTACGCCAGTAGGCGACAGAAAACTATACCTAGAGCTACAGTTAACTGAAACATTATATAATAATTTAACGGCTCAAATGAATAAAATATAGTACACATAATATATTTTTTTTGACAGTGTACACATAATATTGAACTGTAAGGAACAAAAATCTCGACTGCCCAATACATATACAAATTATACATGAAATGGAGAAGGAAACAAAAATATATACAATTAGTCTGTCTCTCTCAAGTCTCAATCTATCCTCTGGAATGCATGTGATTCAAAGAGTTCCTTCTTAAACTACTTACACAACACATGATTTTGATCCTCCTATGCCCCATTTATTTTTATTGTTTTTAGTTTTTTTTTTTTTTACTTTACCTTCTCCCCTCCAAAAGTAAAATTGGTTTTTTCTATGGATTTTCTTTTTCTTTCTTTCTTTCTTTCTTTTGTAAAGGTGAGTGATACATACATTTGAACTAATTAATAGTTAATGAATTTTTATTTTTATTTTTGGAGTATTAATATAAGGAAGGGAGAATTGATTTGAGATTTATTATTTAGAGGAATATTAAATTGTATTTTAGTATGCATAGTTAATGAGACTTGAATTCTAATATTTGTATTGAAATTATTTTTAAGATCATGAAATTAAGTGTTAAAAATATGATATGAGAGATAAAAGTTCCACATCAATTAAGTATAAATATATAAAGTGATTAATATAAAAATAAATTTTTTAAAATTAATAATAGTTAATTTTTAAAATTAATACTCTTAAATTTATATTAAAAATTCAACATTAAATTATTCTATATATGTGAAAAGGGAAAATAATTGTTACTCTTTTCGTCTCATTGAAATCGTTATTTTTACCAAAAAAAAAAAATTTGTCCCTTTTAAATTATTATTTTATATAATAAAAAAATTAATTAATATTTTTTAATTATATTTTTATTATTAATAATTTAATTAATAAGATAAGAGTATAATATTAATAAATTAATAGAGAATAATTTAATTTATTTAAAATAATTTTATATAATATTTAAAAATTTTAATTACTTTTTAATTGATGTGCATGAAGTGAAATTAACCGTTTCAGCAAGACTAAGATATCTTATTTGAATTTCTCGTTATTAATGTGTTAAAGCCAGAGGTAGGGCAATTTGAAGCACTCTCTACCAATTAAGTCGACACTTGTAATGAATTTGTTGCTATTTCTATGAGAGAAATGACTTGTTTTTATTAACACTGCAGAAATTATTTAATCATGGATATGGACCCAACATATTGTGTACATTGGGATTTTCTCTGATTTTGTGCTTACATTATTAATTTTAATTAATGATTCATAATCGTTAATTGAGATTACAGACTTAGTTTAAATATTTACGTTCTAAGGTTCCAATATATATATATACATGCAACTATAAGTCTCATGCTAAACGACAAGACTTCTTCCCCTAAATTTGTTTATGACGAAAGAATAATAAATTGATTTTTAACGAATTAAAAAATATTTCATAAAACCTATAAATTATGAATAAATTTAAATGTTCAAATTGAAATTGAATTTATAAATCTATAGTTAAATAAAATTCAAAAAAAAAAAGAGAAACGAGTAAGTACTCTTGGTGATTAAGTACTCTTCAAATTAATCCACTCATAACATGCGAATATCATCTATAATTTAAGAGTAATTTGGGCTCATTATTAAATTCTAAAAGTTGAAGTTAAATGAAAAAATTGAGTTAAAAATTGAAAATGTACATACTGGAGCCTCAAGCACAATCCCCGAACAAGAATATTATCAAGACCTGACTTGACAATTTTGAAAAAGAACTTGACATCTAGTATTTAATCTATTTTTAATGCTTTGGGGATGCAATTTTGGAGAAATTTTGAAAAATATATTTAATTTTGTAATTCTCTATTAGTTATGAATTTAATTTGAAATATTATTGTTATTATTATTATTATTATTATTTTAATTTTTCTAGTAAGTGTTAGTTTATGAAATCTTAAGACTTAGGGTATTTAAGCTAAAGATTCCAACAACCTAGCAATTAGTTATTCTAGATTTTAATTGATGGATATTTTTAATTTTATAGAGATTTTATTTATTCAAACAATGAACAAATAGATTTTTATTTAGTTGAATAGTAATTGAAGTTTATATTAGTGAATTGTAAGATCTAAATAATTCTATTTTTTATTTAATATTTAATATTTATATAATTTTATATGGCTTAATTTATTTATTGTTTTGCTAATTAATAATTATAATTCATTGCTTGATTAGTTAAATAATATAATACTATTTAAAATATTTGAATCCGTAGTTATTTTTGACGCTTTAATTTAGGCAATGATTAAAAGTATTCTAGCTACTTAAAATACTTGAATACGTAATTATTTTTTACGCTTTGATTTAGATAGTAATTAAGAGTATCCTATGAGATTATATAATCTAATAAAATAAATCTCGATGTTTAGTTTATTAGTTAGAAAGAAATCATTCTAATCTTAAGGTTGTCAATAATTAAATTCCATAATGACATTGCTACAGGATAAATTTTTAATAACAATTAATTAAAAAATATTTCCTAATTAATTTAAAATCTAATAAAAAAATGATATTGAGAGCTTATCAAATACTATAATTGGTTTATTAAAAAACTAAAAAGGAATGATCTTTAAATTTATAATTAATTCAAAAATTAAACTAAAATTATTCCTTCAACTAAGTCTTTTCCTATTAAATCTCTCAATTTAGCTTTATTGTTCTTTAATTTATCAGTTTAATTTTTAGTTTTAATTTAATTTAATTAGTTTTTAATTTATAAACCTCCATTTTTAATTTTTATTATTTTTAAAATTTTTTTTAAATAAATAGTCAATTCTACATAAATTTAATCATATTCACAGCTACTATAATTTAATTTATTTAAAAATAAAATATTATTTTTGATAACTTCAATACCCATTATCTATCATTTATGCAATCAACCAATTAGTGGAAAATTAAAAAACTGCAGTTCACAAATTAATCATTGGTTATACTACAAATTAATTATACTATAATCCTGATTAAAACTAAGAGATTTCACTGTGTTTTACTACCTCATCATCAATATTATAATTTAATTTGAATTGATTTCGAACTAATCAATGTCAATTTCTTAAATTAGTTAATAAAAATAAGTTAATTTTTATTAAATATGATAAATATAATATTAATTAGTATGCATTAACATATACATGCATTAACTTATAAATATAATGTGATATATTTTTAAAATTTTAAAATATAACAATAATTTGATATAGTTTAATATATATTTATATTTAATTAAACCATATTTAATTAAACCATACACTGTTCTTAATTAAGAAATAAATTAATTAATAGATTGAAAAAATTCAAATGTTCAAATTTCTTTAATAACTCAGAAATAAGATAATTAGATGTCAGCTAGGAAGTGGAGCAATTGAGCTACAAGAACATAGAAAAAGTAGTGTTTCATAATTATAAAAACCCGATTTATTACTATTTCGTCTAATTTAAATGGTTATCTATACACAGGTAAAATTTTCTTAATATTATACAAAATTATTTTAAATAAATTAAAATATTATTTACTAATTTATTAATATTAAAAATATTATATTCTTATTTTATTAATTATCTTATCAATAGCAAGAATAAAATTAGAGACAAACTAATTAATTTTTATTAATTTTATAAAATGATAATATTAGTGTCATGTATATATATATATATATATATTTTTGTGTAAGTAACTATTTAAACGAACGTTTGTACTATATACATATGCTACCATATTATATTCAATGACCTCAACAGAAACAACATTTACTTCTTCGCTATGAAAATTTAATACACAAACAATAAATTTTTATTTTATTTTATAAGGACACCAATCCCTCTCTCTCTCTTCTCCCACTTCACCCATTTTTCTCTCTACCACTCTTCTCTCTCTCTCTTACCCATTAATGCAATACATAAAGAAAGTCTTAAACTTTCACACTTCTTTTACCTTTCTTACATATCTTAGACAAACACAAGACCCAAAAAGCAAACCCACATGGGCAAGAAAATGAAGCTTCCTAATTTTCTTTCCAAGATTAACACAGAATTCTCCTCCTCCTCTTCTTCTTCTTCATCATCATCGTCATTAGCATCATCATTGTCAAAATCTTCATGGTCTTGGCCTGTTTATTGTCAACAACCAAAAACCCTTTCTTTCAGAACCAATGATAATAACATTTTCAAGAATACAAATCTTGATTTGGTAGAAAATACTCCTCCTCCTGAATCTTGCTTCCCTAACGCCCCTTCTTCTTATTCTGAATCTTTAGAGATTGTTATTAAAGATTTAAGGTCAGAAAGGCTTTTTTTTGAGCCTGAAGAGACGAGCTCAATCTTGGAACAAGTAAAGAATAATAATAATCATAATAATGGTCATGAGTTTCCGTTTAAAGAAAGTGTAGTTTTGTCAATGGACTCTCACGACCCTTATTTGGATTTCAAGAAATCAATGGAAGAAATGGTGGAGGCTCATGGAGTGAAAGATTGGGAAGGTCTTGAAGAATTATTATCTTGTTATTTGAAAGTTAATGGAAAAAGCAATCATGGGTATATTATTGGTGCTTTTATAGATTTACTTGTTGGTCTTGCTTTTGCTTCTTCAAATTCTTCTGCTACTATCACCACCACTACTAGTGATTCTTTTTGTTATAATTCTTGTTCTTGTTCTCCTTCTTCTCCTTTGTCTTTTTACACTTCTTCTTTTTCTGATGATTCTTCTTCTACTCCTTGTGTTTCATCTTTAGAAGTTGATCATCATCAAGAGAAGATTCATATAAGTACTCCTTGTTTATCTTCATTTGAAGCTCATGAAAATGAGATTAAAGAAAATTAATTAATTAAAAAGATTATGTTTATTCATCTTTCAATTTTTCTTTCTCTATTTTTGCCATTTTCTTCTTTTGGTCCTATTTATGGAGAAATTATATGTATATGTGCATTTTTTTTTGTGAACGAAGTATATGTGCATGTATACTTAGTTGCTTGAGAGATATATATTATAGTAAAATCTTTTGCTTCAAATTTCTCATGAACCCTGCCGTATTTCTATCTGTATTTTTTTAATATAGCTTTTTTTTAGCATTTATTAATATAGTTAGTTGATTAGTTTTAATTTTAGAATACAAATAAATTTGAACTTTTTGATAGAATAACTTTTCAAGTAATCATGTAATAGAATTAATCTCAATAGATTAATAGTTTTATTTGTCTTGTACTTTAGCAGATTAAATTTAAATTTTGACAAACTTATATATATTATATTTAATATTTTTTAAAAAATAATAATGTAGCAAGAATGTGTTACTTCATAATTACAATCTCATGTTGACTTGTTGAGAGATTTCACATATTTATGGAAGATATTAGGGTAAAAATTATTTTTATTATGTGCATTACAGAAATTTAGCAAAAAGGATTATTTGAAACGTTAGGGTAAAAATTATTTGAAACCTACCAAGTACCAATATATATATATATATATATATATTCTTCCTATTTATTGAAACTTTTTTCTCCATAACTGTACTTAGTATCTTATATGAGACAAATCTCAAATACTCTTTTCATGCTAAATTATTAGACACTTTTCTCTTTCATTTATCTTAAAAATATAATTCAATTTAGTTAATATATTAAATACCTATTGTAATCATATTTAATGTTATTTATTAAAAATATTTATTAAATATATATATCAAAATAAAGGTGTAATAAAAAATATATAAATTTATATTTTTAAAAAGATAATTTTTTTTAATTTAATGGAATAAAAAATGTGTTTATTAATTTAAAACGGGTATTATTTTCAAAAGAAAAAATTGAAATGTGGACGACGAGGGGCATTTCTTCAACGGCATGCAGTTTTAAATACGGCAGATTTCTAGGAGAATAAATTATAACAATAATAATGGTAATAATAAATTAAATTAAATGGATAGTTATAATATAACAATATATGAACGTAAATGATCCCATGCAGCACAAATCACAGAAATGCATTTGTAGCCATAGTTATTGACGAAAATCAAACCATTAAATACCAACAGGATGGGACTGATCATAGCCGTTGAATTAAATTAGACCGTCATAATCAATTGAAAGGTACAATTCGAGCGCAGAATTTTGGCGTGGTCCCAACACTCCTATCCTTGCTTTGCTTCACCCTTATCGGCCTATCCTTAAAAATTTTAAATTAAATCTAAAATTTTAAAAAAAATTGTAAAAAATAAATATAAATGTGTTTTTTGGGGGTTTAAAAAACGTCTCTATGTGTGACAATTAATTTTGAAAATGGGAATATTATTAATTTATATGATATAACTATGTATATTTTTTGAAAAAAAACAAAAAACAAAAAAAAACCTGCAATTCAGCTTTGTAATGTGGCTAGTTTGCTAAAGGATATTCAGATAAAACAAATTAAAAGTTCTTTCAATAATTGTAAAGAAAGCATAAAATATTATTAAAACTAAAAATTCAAATATCAATTAATAACTTCCAAATATTACTAGTATCATTTAATAGTACTAAAATTACTTCACATTTATTAGATTACATATTTAAATTTTAGTTGAAGCAAAATTATAAAAAAAAAAATTAAACATTAATTAAGTGGTGGAAAGTAATTGAATTATTTCTTCTCTCAGTTGGCTGGCAAATAGTTTTTTTTTTTTTTCTAATGGAAGGTTGAATTTATAATTTCATTATTTTTTGAATGGTTATAGTATTTTTAAGGTAAAGTTGATTGATACAATAAATACTTATTTTTCAATAATATGTTAGTTTCTAAAATTAACGACTCACCTTATATATTAATAATAGTGAAACTAACGATGTATTAAGAGGATAAAATTTTTACCGTTACAGCGGCCATATGTTATAACAGCTGTACAATCAGCAGCCAAGGAAGCTTTTCGTTTCTTCTCACATATATTTTTAGTGGGCCAATCAGAAAAGATTATACGACCCTACATGATTCCGTCTTATTCCGTTACTATATATTAAGTAAGACGAAATTAGTATTAGAATATATAATTAACCTAAAATATTACTGAATGTAATGTAAGTTTTACTTTACAAGTCTAAAATGGCAAGCAGAATCCTGCATTAATTAATTACTATATAATATAATTATTGTGTGGCTTACATCAGGCATGTCGTCAAGGTTTTTGTTTTTATAGAAAAAACTTAAATTTTAAATTTTGCTATAAGAAAATAGAGTTGATTTTGTAAAAAAGAAAAAATAGAAGATAAAAGGTCTGTGGACCGTATATACGACCGTATATATAATATATTTAATTTTTTAATAAAATGGACAGCAAAGCTCAAACAAGTAAAAATAACAAAAATAAGTTACTTAAATTATGAAACAGATAAAAATGTGGATGTCAGTAAAATTATAAGCAAATGTAAAAAAAAATCCACAATAAAATTCGCTTATCGATAAATATGACAAAAAGACGAAAAAAAATATATATTTCAGCCTTTTTTTTTTCATATTGCTAACCAATGAAAGACAACATTAAAAACCATATTATGCAAAACTATATTAAATAGTTATTAAATGATTATATATATATATATATATTAATAGCATGTGATAATTATAAATTCACAATATTTACAGTGGATTTCTCTTCATAAATCAAAAAATTATAGTAAATTTAGTAGATATAATAACATTAGATTGCGTGAAAGCATTTATTATTTACTGATAGGTGAACTGCTACCAATTAAATTTAAAATCAATTTGACAGAACCAACTGACCTAATTATTTGAGTTAACAGTAATTAGTATGGTAGATATAGTAATGGATTCAATTCAATTTCTTTCAATGATTAAATATATAAATGTCAAAAATGTTAAATATATTCTATCTTTTTTTTAATGAAATGATAATGTTATGTATCCATTAAATTTTAAATCATCGTAGTATTACACTTTTTTTTATTCCATTCTGCTGTTTATCAAATTATTTTAAATTTACGTTCTTAAAAAAATTACATTTCAGTTCACTATTTTATGATATTATAATGGCACATTTTTATAATTATAATTTTAAAATTTTATGTTTGTTAAATTATTTTATAAGTATTAATATAATAATATAATATTGAAATTATATTTATTTAAATCTATACATTAAAATAAATACATTTTTATTTAAAAATTATAATTTATACACCTATACGAGTAACATGATTATTTAGTGTATTTAAAATTTTTAAGAGTGTATTTTACTTTTTAAATTTGTAATTAATTATATAGATTATGTGTAATAAAATATAGACATAGAATATTTTTTTTGAATAATTATTTTTCTGTTAAAAAAAAAGAAGTATATTTATATATTTGTCAGTTCTACATTTTCAACGCTGCAACCTCGGCTTCAATCTTAGAGCTAAAGATTCTTGGCTCAGCGGGGAAGCTTCTAAACCTTGTGCCGACCCTTTTTTTAAACACCATATTTCGCGACAATTAATGCATAAAATAATACTATATTTATTTTTTTTTTATAAATTACTCCAATAAAAAATATTTAAAAGACTCAAATTTAAAATTTAAATAAAAATAATATATATTTTTAACTATTAAAATTAATACTATATTTTTTTTATTAATTAATTAATTAATTAATTTTTCATAATTGATTAACTAAAATATATTACTATTTCTTCAAGTTAAAACTTCTTTTCTCATCCGCTAATATTATTGTAGAACTAATTAATTAAGAGTTAATTATATAAATAGTTTCTAAATTTTTATAATTTATTCATAAATTTTAATTTATCAATTAAAAATTTTTTAATTTTTAATATTGTATAAATTAAATTCTCAGTCGATTAAAAATCTTTCAATCTTCAATATTGTACCAATTAAATTTTTAAATCAGATTTTCAACCACAGGATAATGAAATAAAAGAATGAAATAGAGAGAATAAGATGAAAAAATAAAATAGCAGATAAAAAAAGCTTTGATTTAGATTTAATTTTTAAAAATTAATATTAAAATTTTAAATTTTAGGCTTTGGTTTAGATTGGAAAGAACAAATTGTAAATATTGAAATATCAATGAAATAAAAAAAATAGTTAGATGAATTTGAATTATAATTAATAAATAATGAATGTAAATATTTTTTTTACCGTTATTCAATACATGTAATTTGAATTATTTATCTTTTATTTTTTATTTTCTTTTATTTGCGTGTTGTTTGCTTAGTCATTTTTCAATGGCCAATAATTAGATTCAAGAATTTTAATTGGTGCAATGTTAAAAATTGAGAAATTTTTAATTGACAAAATAAAGTTTATGAATTTTTTATTGACAAATTGAAGTTTAAAATTTTTTATGAAAAAGTTATGAAAGTTTAAGGACTATTTATGTACTTAATCTAATTAATTAATTAGACAGTTTTCTTTTCCACTAGTATTATATGATTAATAATTATATATGGATAAATTTAAAATAAAAATATAAAATAATTTTAATTTTTATAGAGTGATAATTATTTATGAAAAATTTATATTACTCTAAAGTAACAATTATTTGTAAATAAATTGAGTAATACTATATTTATTTTATTAATTACTCCTTTTATTCATAAATAATTATCAATTTAAGATTTTATACAATAATTAAGAAAATTATATGATAATCTACTTTATATGATCATTTTACTAAAATGTCATTCTTCTTAATTTTATTACTCTTCTATTAGTAGTAATTTTTTTAATAATCATAGGTAAATTTGAAATAAATATATAAAGTAACTTTAATTTTTATAAAATGATAATTATTTATGAATAAAATTTATTACTTTAAAGTAATAATTATTTGTGAATGGAGGGTTATTAATTACTTTCTCCATTAATAAATAATTGTCTCTTTAAAATTTTTGGACAAGAATTAAGAAAATTATATAATATTACTTTATACAACTATTTTACTAAATTATCATTATCCTTAATTTATTACTCATTCTATTAGTAGTATTTTTTTTTTTGATAATTTTTTAAGGGTAAATTTGAAATAAATGTATAAAAGTATTTTAATTTTTATAAAGTGATAATTATTTATGGATAAAATTTATCATTCTAAATTGTCGCCTTTAGTTTATGTACATCTATTAAAAAAGTCATTACATTTTCTAAATATTATACAAAATTATTTTGAATGAACTAAATTACCTTTTATGAATTCATTAGCATTATACTCTTACATCATTACTTGAGTCATTAATAATAATGATATAGTTTAAAAAACTCTATTTAATTTTTTTTATTTTATAAAGTAACAATTTAAGATGAATTTATTTTTTTTGTAAAAATGACTATTTTAACCGGACGAATGGAGTATTATTTATGAACAGATGGAGTAATTAATTAGTTAGTTTTTCATGATTTATTAACTAAAATATATTACTATTTTGTCATGTTAAAACTTCTTTTCTTATCCACTAATATTATTATATAACTATTGGATTTAGCAATGCATAATTTTTTATTAATAGAAGTTAGTTTTACTAGGTTTAGTAATAACAATGCAATTAATTGAAAGGGTCCAAACTTTCTTGCCATGTTTTCCTCTCCGAAATTTTGAAACTCTATAAATTATTATATAAAGCAAATCTGAAAAAAAGGGCAATGAGATTTTTTTAAATTTTCTATGGAAATGTTGTTCATAGTGTTAAGCTAACGAAATTATCAAATATAGAAATTGATAACAAACTATTTTTGTTTATATAGGAATTCAGTGATTAATTTTAGCAGCCCTCGACTTTTATCCTCAAACTTTAATTTAAAATTAAAATTTATAAAATAAATTAAAATTTTAAAATTTTAATAATATAAATCAAGATATTTATAAATTATTTAATCAAATTAACGTAGATTTCAGTATTTCGTTATATTTGATTTTTCTATATTATCAATTAAAAATTGACTGTGATATAGAAAAAAATAATATTCACCTTACATGTTGAATTAATAAATTATATTTAAATACACAAAAAAATTATATTTAAATGTGTTTGTCTAAACATTTCATGTATGCTTGAACTTTATTGAATTAAACTTATGATAAATAATTAAATAGTTATCTCTTTTTGAGTTCTTTTATCATTATTAACATTTTCTATTGGAATTTAAATTTACAATTTAGTAATTTAAATTAATAATATCACTAAACTTCAAAAGAGTTATAATTTTGAAATATGATATTTCAGTTTAGAAATTCAGGAACTTCAAAACTGAAATCTCACAAGATGGGAATATATAGACTACCCTCGTATTGAATATAGAAACTCCTGAGAGGGAAAATGCATTTACAATCACAAGCACTTGATATAAATAATATCAGAAGGTCAACTAATCCAACGGTAAATAGTACGAGTAAATAGTGAATAAAGAATAGGCAGTCACATGGGATAAATATTTCTAGCCCAGGCAAGCAAACAAACTCTAAATGTAAATACACATTGATGATAAAGCCGTTTACTCTGCCGGCATTTAATTGTCAAAACTTTGGTAGAAACAAAGCATAAAACATTTTTTACTTCATTGAAAAAAACAAGTAGTGTGGGCATGGTAATTAGTGTGACAATGACCCTTTAATGTGACTATCATTTCCCAAGAAAATTAAATTTCCCAGAAATCTGAGATCAAATCAGCTTGTTTTCTGTTTACTTTTTTTATTTTCTTTTATGTCAATTCTTATTAAAATTTGAATTCAGAACTTCAATTATAATTTTTTTAAAAAAAAATTATAAAATTACTAAACATAATTCATTAATTTATTTGTTTATATATTTTAACTAAAATTCAAATTCGAAATTTTATTTTTATAATTTTCTTTCTCCCATAAAAATAAATGTACTTTAACTTTTACACAGATTAAGAAAAATATAGATATTGTACTCAAATTAATAAAATTTGATAATATTTTCTAATATAACATTTAGTTAGTATTAGATATATCATATAATTTTATTAAACAAAACTTATATTAACAAAAACGAGTCTGTTTTATGGGATTGAGAGATTATTATTATTATTATTATTATATATCTAAAATTTATGAATTAGATTAAAAGATAATCGTTCTTTTTGCATAAAATTTTCAATTAATGTTAAAACAGACTATAAAATATTATAATAATAAATAAAGATTTGGGCACAAAGCCTTTTTACTTGGAGTTGATATATGTATACACATTTGGTCTCTAACATGTTACTTTCTCCGTTTTAAAAAGAATATTATTTTTCTTTTTTTATAAATTTAAAAAATATATAATTAATATATTTATAATTTATATATTTTTTTACTCTTATTCATATATTTATTTTATTTTAAAATTAATTTAAATTATTATTAATTTTTTATTTAAAATATAAATTTATTATAGAGTAAAATATGAAAAAAAATATTAAATATATTTTAAAAATAAAAATAAATAATTATTTTAGAACATTCTAAAATAAAATAATGGATAATTTTTATGAGACGAAAAGAATATATTTTTCTGCATTTAATTTTATGCTCTTTAAATTATGATAACTAACTTTTGTTCATTTGGTGTCACCTTAAGTTTATCTTTTTCCCCACTTTACAAACAAAATAAGCCAACCATTAAATTCTGCAACTTCAACCGGTGCATAATTATTAGAAATGTGTAGTTGTTAGGTTGGTTGAATTTTAGTGATCGATAATGGCAAAATCACCATAAAATCATACGAGGTTACACGATCTCTTTTTACCGATGGCTAGAAGGGTAAGTCACCAGTAGTGTAAAATTTAGCCCCCCATTAATGGAGGCTGAATTTGCATAGACGTTCACAGCGAGAGGTTGAAGAACTTCTCGCTGCAGATATTTTTTTTTAAAATCGGTTTCTGGCTTCATTTCACCAGTGATGCATTTATTTTTTTAATTTAGTTCTTATTAAAACGACGTTGTTTTGATATGGGGCTAAATTAATAAAAATAAATGTCCCTAGCAAAACGACGCCATTTTGCCAGGGACTGATTTAAAAAAAATTAATAGGTCTGCATAAAATCACACAGCCCTTGTCCCTGCCTCTCTCTTTCCAGCAGCCCCCACCTCACCCCCAGCTAGGCAAGTCACAGCTTCACCAGAGATACCGCCAACCACCATTTTCTCACCGGACCGCTACTGTATATCGACCCTCCTAAGCAAAAACTTGATTCCTCCACTGGCGCTCGGCCAGTCCGACAATTATAAATCGATTAAAAAATTTTATTTTTAAAAATCGACTATTATAGGCCAATTTGGTGAGGTTCTATAGGATTTGGTCGAATTTATTAATAAATATACAAGTTAAAATTCACTAACTCAATCAGTTTAAATCAATATAATCGGCCGAATTATGGTCGAATTAATCGAGTTCGGATATTTTACTCATCCCTCATAATTACTTATGAGTTAGTTTTAAAATAATAAAATCTCGAATTTAAATTTTAAATAAAACTAAAATTAAATAAGAAAAATCATGTTGAACTATGTTACAAATCTCTTTTTAACTAGCAACATCTAAGTAATTGGAGTTTGAAATCCTTAATACAATGCTTCAAGTTTAAATATGGCTGGTTGAATATAAGGTAAAATTTATAGAAATATGTTGATATATTAGATCGGTTGTATCGAAAGTTATGACTAAATTTTATTATATATGAATAAATTTAGAAAATAATATAGAAATTATATATATATTAATTCTATAATAAATTTTTAATTAAAACTTATAGAATTACCATGATGTAAAAATTTGATAAGGTGTTTAGAAGTGATGTTAAATTTTAAAAATAAATGAAAAAAAGAAATGAAATGATATTAAATTCTTTTATCAAATTATTTAAATTAAGGGTTAATTTTTAAAAAAATGAATTTTAATGTTTATTTTCAATTTTATCATAATTTTTTTAAAGTATTGAAAGAGTGCATGAACTATATATTTTATTTTAATTTTGTCATATCTACTGAGAAAATTAATTTTTCATGTAAAATTATTGCCATATTGATTTTTGTTAGTTGACTAAATTGTTGAAATAGATAAAAAAATAGGTTAATTGTAAAAATAAAAATGAATTTTAGTTTTTTTATTTTTGTTATAAACTTTTTAAAATATTAAAAGAATGTACGTATAACCTATATATATTTCGTTTCAAATCTTTCATGTATATCGAGAGACATTATTTATCTTGTAAAATGTTGATATGTTGATTTTTATGAATTATTTGAATTGAAAAACATTATTAACTAATATGTTGTATTGTATTTTTATAAAAATAGTTCCCAAATAATTGAGAAAAAAAATCAGGAACCATTCCTTTTCTAACTAATATGATGGGAGCTTTTCTTTAACACAAATGAGTTCTCATTCAAATTGAATTTTGATTATAGATTTTAAGTAATATATTATTATTATTATGCATCATTAGATTTGAATTTGAATATGCTTTTTTATGTAATTGATATTTTATTTTTGGACTGTTTTGAATGTGATTTTACTAGTTCACAACATTAATAAATAAAAATCAATATGTCAATAATTTTACAAACTAAATTATTTTTTTTCGATACAAATGATAAAATTGAAATAAAGTGCAAAATTCATGCGCTCTTTTAACATTTTAGAAAATTTATGACAAAAAAATTTATGTTGTTTTTAAGTAACCCTAAATTAAAAGATATATAAAAATGTACTTATATGTTCTCCCCATGTCATCCTAAAGCCAATTTTTTGTTTTTTTTTGTTTTTGTGGAATGCCCCTAAATCCATTTTATGATGACAGAAGATCAGAAAATTGAAGAATAGAAGAACGTGAAAGACATAAATGGAGTGATTAATATGCAGAGCAGACCTATTGAAGAGGTCATTTAACACTCAAATAAAAGATGGTTTTAGGTGGGTACTCCATCATTGTTCATCTTTCTTTTTTTTTTTTAAAACAAAAAAAAAACTTTCTTATTTTATATTTTGTATCAATTAGAGTAGTTCCCCTCTTCTTAAATGTTTTCCATTACTCTCTCCGTGAATCTGATTATTACCAGTGTTATGATTTTGATTTCATGAATCATTAATTAATCATTTGATTAGCTTAGTAATAATGATTTTGATCTGCTATGGGATTCAATATTTTCCATTACCGGCCTTCTAATCATGAACTGGTTGGGTTCTGTATGTGTATATTTATAGAAATTTTCATCCTACTTGTCTCAAGTAATTAATTTCATATATAAAGTCATAAAATATAAATAGATCTCTAATTTCAAACTAAAATGTGGAGTGTGATTCAAATTTTTTTTCCTTTTCAAGTGCTTATGCATTATTTTTTCTTCTAATATTGGACTATAATATGCTGTTGCTAATTTTAGTATTTTGTCTACATATAATCTAATATTTAATGCTATTATGATCCATCTAAATACATTTCCAGAAAAAAAAAACTACTGAAGATGTTTATTTAAAATTCAAATTTATAACTTGTAGACACCAAGTGTTTAATTTGATAACGGTACATTATCTTGCTGAAAAATTAATTCAAATTTGGTCCAGCTCTGAGTAAAAATGTTGGTTCATTTGGCTCTAATCCACAGCTTTAATGAGTGAAAATGCCTTGCGTTCGAGTCTCATATGTCTCTTTTCCCCACATATAATTAATAAAAAAAAATTGAAAAAGAATAAATAAACAAGCCTTGAAAGGAACAAAAAACACTTGTTTGTAGGATGATTTTCAAAGAGAGGGAGAAGGTTTCTTTTATAGACAAAAGAAGCCTGCTCATTTTAACTTATCAATAATGTGGGATAGAAAATAAGTCAAATAAACTAACAAAACTCCACTTTGGCGACTTCTCCTACTAAAATCTGCAAATTTTCTCTTAAAATAAACTTTTTTTTAGTTGAGTTAAATATAATAATAAGAAAAATAAAACTCTCCATATTGAATTTTAACACAATTACATATTCAACTTTAAGGAATTACAAAATAATAACACTTGTTTGTATGATATATTAATTGAGTTGATATATTTTAATAGTTAACTAATTAAATTAACTGAATTATTTTCGATATTAATGAATGAAAGACAGTAAATTTTTAAGCATTTTACGTATAGATTTTTTGTTTTGTTCAATTATTTGGTGAGCTACAATTATAAAATGAAAATTTTAATCGGCTTATAATAAACTAATAATTTTGTATATATTACATGGAGTTGATAAATGTATAAATTAATAAAAAAAATTCTAATAAATATGATATTTTTTTTTCTGAACTGATAAATTTATAATATTGTATCTTTTTTTGTAAGTTTGTAAAAAGTTATGGTAAGTTTGTATGATTACAAAATGAGGATGAAGTACTTGTTGTGTAATAAAAAAAAATTCCTCTTGTTGTGTAATAAATTCATTCTGCCACAAACAGAGAAAAAATTAAATAAATAAATAACACCTTATCAGGTTAGTGAAAAAGATTTGTATGGTGTCTCATATTTATTACTTAATTATTTTTCAATGATTTCTTTAAGATAAGGGCTTTTGATAAAAATATAAAAAAATTTTAAATAATTTTAATTTTATTATATTTATAAAATATTTATCAAAATACCACAATTTATAAAATATTTATCAAAATATCAAATTTTTATAATTTATAATGAGTTTATTATGAGTTTAAAATAAGTTTATAAATTTTATATAATTTATAATATATTTATTATGAGATTATAATAAAATAATTAAAATATTTTTAATAAAAAATTAAAAATTTTAAAAAATACGATGAATGTTATTTTTTCTTAAGATAATCTTTGTCAAGGCTGTGATTCTTAACCTTTTAGGTCCTAGATCTAATGGGCCTCGTGGCCCAAATGTAGTTGCCATATTGTACTTCTAATAACTAAAATATTTTTTTTAAAAAAAAGAAAAAATAACATCATCACTATATTTTTAAATTTTTTTTTATTTTTTTATTAAAATTATTTTAGTCATTTTATTATAAATTCATAATAAACTCATTATAAACTGTATAAAATTTATAAACTCGTTATAAACTAATAATAAACTCTCTATAAACTAATAAAAATATGAAATTTTGATAAATATTTTATAAATTCTGTTATTTTAATAAATATTTTATAAATATGGTAAATTTAGAATTATTTTTAAATTTTTATACATTTTATCAAAAGCTCTAAAAAAAATTACACAATATACTATATTTTAAGTTTAATTTTCAATTTTACTATAATTATTTTTTATTTTCATTTTTAACTTTTCATTCTTTTAATTTTAACTTTTTTTATATATATCTTTTACAAAAATACGGTATTGCTACTTTGTCTTCTTACGCTTTCGCTTCATCCACTTGAACCCGACGTTATCGTTGTATATAGTTAGATTCTTTGAAACAAATCAATAAACCAATCACATAAATATATAAAATAATATTATAAGTAGATGCATGCAAGTTTACATGCGTTTTTAGCAGAAGAAATATGGTCAAATTCATGATATTGATTCAGTAGCCATTGGATACCGTAGCAATGTCCCTTCTTGGCTTCAGGTGAGAATATGTTCTAATTCCTAAGTTTAATTAATATTTTGGGAGCCATAATAATAAGGAATATTTACAAAAATAACTCAAAAAAAAGTTAATTTTTAAAATATTATAAAAAAATACTACAAAATATTTTTAGACAATTTTTTCTCAAAAATACAGCGTATTTTGGACATTTAAAATACAAAGAGCCGGCAAATTAGAAAAATGTCATTTTATATGAAATATATACCAATATATATAAAAAAGATAAAAATAAAAAATAAAAAAAATGTAAGTAACTAGATACATATGTTATTTATATATAGGTATATACATGTATATATCGGTATATATTATATATAATTAGATATATATATATTATATATAGGTATATATTAGTATATATTACATATACTTTAACTAAAGAATAATAATATATGTAGTTATATGTCGATATATGCTACATATAACTAGATATAAGTAGGTACTTATCGATATATATTGATGTCTGTTGCCATATTTTACATATAGTTTAAATAAAGAATAATAATATTTGCGGGTATATATCGGTATATGTTATATATAATTAGATATATATTTATATATGTAGGTATATGTTAGTATATATTATATATACTTTAACTAAAGAATAATAATATATGTGAGTATATATTAGTATATGTCAATAGATATTATATGTAATTAGATATATATTATATATATATAAGCATATATTGATATATGTCAGTATATATTACATATATTTTAAATAAAGAATAATAATATATGTCGGTATTTAAAATTAACTAAAAAATTACAGTATATATTATATTTTATAAAAGAAAAAAAGTGAGTGTAATCATTTCTCAATTGCAAAACTTACTGTAAAATATTTAACAAATCTTAATACAAATAATTATTTGTCATTAGCTAAGGAAAAAAGAACATCTTAAGTTTTATTGGCAAAATATAGAGATCATGAAAAGAAAATTTACTTAGATTATATGAAGTATTACTAATATATTTGATGAGAAAATGTTAAAATATTTTTAGATTTTTTTAAGATTTAAATTTATCTCTTTTCAATATTAAATTTTTCGTAAACTCTAAATTTCAATATTCTTTAATCTTTAAATTGATTTGGATAAAAAGATAGATCAAATTAATTATAGTCATAAAGATCAAATCAAAAGGCAAGTTCAGACATTTTAATCAACTCCTGTATTATAAATAATATGAAAATTGTCTTCAAAATTAAAAAAAAAAAATTACAAGCTCCAACTACAAAAGATCCTAATTATGTGATCAAACTTCAAATCTTTATTTCCTACTTCCCTCCTTTTCTTGAATGTAGTCGCTTTTGTGGTAATTTAACCTTGAAAAAAGAAAAAAAAAAAAGGAAAATTGATTGTCATACAAAAGTATTGGGTTTGCAGAAGGGGGAGAAAGTGACATAAAAAAATTGAATATGAATGAGACTGAAGAGGATCCAAACTCCAAACAAGATTATAAAAATGGACATGAAATTGAGACTTTGAAACAATCGAAACAAAGAGTAATTATAATTATGCCATTTTCTTTGTTAAATGCTTTCTTTTTACTCTGATATTCAGATTCAAAAAGCCCACCTTCACTTTTGTAATGATGAACTTTACTTCATCATATTGGCGGGTTGTACTTTGTGCTGGTGTTGGATGTGCCTACTTATTTATGACTTTTTAATTACTAACAAATTAAGGGGAAAAGAAAATTAATCATTTTACAGTCTTAAACTTATATTATATGTTTTATTTATTAAATTTAAATATTTTTATTATTTCACTTAATATTTTATATTCATTTTTCTCTTTCTTTTATAATCTATACATGTATTATTGTTGATACTATATCCTAGGAATTGAATTCTCCATACCGAACAGTAAGCAAATTTAATCCGTTAAAATAAACTATCAGTCACAATAAGACAAGTTTTTATTATAGTCATTTTACAGTATTGATACAGTTGAAATTCTCGCTCATCGCATCAGCATTAGTCTCCTCTTTCACCTTCTATAAATAGAAATTGATCGCCACAGATAAATGATTTATATTTTTTATATTTTTTTTAATTTTACAGATAAATTAAACTTTAATTTAGATATTAAATTTTTTTTATTAAAATTATTAGACTTGAATCCAAATCTAAAATCATAAAAGCACATCCAAAGTCTACTTATTATCATTAGTGTTTTTTTCTTAATAACAAAATTTTATCACAATTTATCAATAAATAAGCATTCAATTACCATTCTTACAATCCAACAATAAAATACAGCTTACCAATAAATAAACATACAATTTATCAATAAAATTTATATAGAAAATAATAAGTCATTGGATTTTTATATATGTTTATAATTTAAATATTATATTTATTTATTTATTTATTTTATTTAGCATACTTTCAATTTTATCAAACCCCACTTAAATCTCTCAAATATAAATTCCCAAACAAGATAATCAAACAATTTCTGAAAAGAACTTTAACATTAGGACAACCACAACTTATAAATTAACAAGAATAAAATAAAATTTATAGATTAAAAGAACAAATATCCACTAATTGATGATTGATTGGATGGAGAACTTGAACTCAAAATGCCCCACATACTTATTTCGGCTTTCGCCAATCACAGCTTTCATTTTAGTGTTAGTGGGTGACACTTAATTATTATTTTGTCCTTAGTTTTTTTTTTTTCAAAAAAAATTCATGTTTGCTTTAGTTTCTCAAAAACATACATAAATTAATTTATCAGATCAATTTTTTTTAAAAAAAAAATTAGACATTTATCTCTAAATTTTTGGCATTTCTTATATATAATTTTAGCAAATTAAAGTACCTTTCAATCTCCTTTTGTCATTGTCTAATCTTTATCAAGCAAGACATGGCTTTATGATTTTGATAGAATGTGACAAGTTTGCTTTAACAAGTATACCATATATTTAATTTTCTGTTTTGGGCCACATCCAATTGCCTTTTATTTTAATTCATTTCTATCTAGCTTCAAAAAGTTGATTAAAACTTTCTAATTATTAGTCCTTAACTACTTAATTAACCATCTTGTAAAATGGCTTAGTCACCCAAAAAGTAATTTTTAGCTAATTAAATCATCACTCAATTTGATTGTCAATTTTCACAAACCGTGTAGAGGGCTCAACAATTAGGACTTCTCCAACCTATGCGCTAGTGCTTTAGATTGAATATGGTGTCGTATTTTGAAGTTTGATTTTCTTTTCTTAGGAGAAAAAAAGTAATTTGCCCTTTTTTTTTAACTTTTATTCAATACTTTTTTTGGCCATTTTTTTTAAATTTACTATATAAATATTATTGAATCAATCATTATTTACTAGAGTTTGATTTTGAAGGATTTCATCCTTTTCCTTTTTAGCTTGAGATTGTGTGCTTTAAGGTCTTGTTCTTTGACCGAGTTTTAGGCCTTGTTTTGATTGTCATATGAGATGTTTCTTTGATGATACTCTGTGGTAACGCCGATGATTTTAGTTCCTGTGTTCTGAGAGAACTACTGTTAGATGTGTGGTTTCTGCTTATTATGGTTTATTGGTTGATAGTTTTTTGTTCTTCCCTTATTTCTTTTCCTGGCTATAAATCAATGCTCTGAGCAGTTAGTGCCTTATTTTGGTTACCACCAGAAGCCTATATTAAACTGTGCCCTTTGGCTTTTACAAGTCTTCTTTTTCCATATTTTGTTCTGTGCCTTGTTTTGTAAGATTGTCCGACTTATGGTGTTCTACTTTTTATTTGGAGGGGCTATCGTACCTTTATTTTATTAATGCAGATTTTTTCCTTTGGTTAAAAAAAAACCATAATTATCTTCTTTTCCTTTATATATATAGGTAAGATGGATTTTTTTTAACATTAATTAGTGAATTTAACATTAAATTATTAATGACACATTAGTAGACCTTAAGAAAATTGAATTAATAGTGTTTGTTTCTACCCAAATTTACGAATTCTCTTTTGGTAAGCAAATTTACCATTTTTTATTCAAAACATTCTAACAATTGTTTATGGCATTATTCATTTTTTTCCCCTTGACAGATCATTATCTATAGATTTTAGTATTGCTTACACATAATTTAATACGAATGAAGTGAAAAAAAAAATCTTGCCAAAATTAACAAGAAAAGAAAAGAAGAAAAGCATAAAATGTCCCCACTATCAAAGGGAAGGCAATAATAGATTTGATAAAGAATAATTGTACCTTCTTAACATAACTTAATGGAGATTTAATTTTTTATAATATAGAATCATAATAATAAAAAAGTATCTATTTATAATTTTTTAAAGAAAATAAAAATTATAATTAAACATAAAATTATCATTATAATTTTTTGAAAGTTTGCGAACTTTCAATAACATAAAATTAATTGCTCAAATGAGTTTAGAATTATTTATCATTATTTCTTAGGTTTATCAATATTTTTTTAAGGAATAGGTTTATGAAAACCTGATAGATATATAATAGAGGCAAATATTTTTTCAAACTAAACATTTATATATGACTATATGCCCTTTATTCTTATTTAACATAAAAAAAAATTTTAATTTATTGTTTTTAATGGAAATGGTTTGGAATTTGTCACAATTAAAAAAAATGAGAATGAAATAAGATTTTATTTATATTTAAATTTGTCGTTTATTTATTATTTATCTATTAATTAAAAGTCCAGCTCTCTGCTACTTGACCTTCTTGAATGAAAGGAAACAATCAGATGTCTCTATTATGCTTTGATTTTAGTCGTCTGTCCATCATTTATTATTATACAAAAAATTAAGGAAAAATAGCATTGATCCAATAGGTGTACTATTTGTTTATAATGTAAAGTAGTCCTGTATACCCTCTAATTAAGGCTTATAAGCAACCAACAATTACACGAAATATCTAGAGAAACTTACCATTCCTTAAATTGTAAATTGTTAGGTTTATAAAACGCATAAATCAAACGTTTGATTTTGAGAAATAATAAAAAAATCCTGTAACTAATTAACTTCATTCAGTTATTTTTGTTAGTAAAATACTTATCGATAATGTAATTACATATGAAATAAAAAATAATTCAGGAAATTATTTATCTAATTTTCTCACAAAAATTTATTTTTTCGTAGATAATATAAAAATTTTCATAGTTAATTCTGTAAGTTATAAACCTTTAAGTAATTTCATATCAAGTCATAGGCAAAATAATTTGTTGTAATCCCCAAGTAAATTTTGAACTAAAAGTTACTCCCTTCATATCAAGTGTTTATTTTTACTATTTTATCAATATTAAAAAAATTATTTATTAATATTATATTTTACTAAATACTCTTTCATAAATAATGAAAAAATATTTAATAAGTAAATATTTATAACTTAATAAATAAGGGTGTTATTAGAATGAAATGAATAATTATCTGTTATTTTTTTATAAAAATATTATATGAATTAAATTAATTTATATTTATATATAAATTATATTAAAAAAATAGCTATTTTAATTTTATATTTATCATTAAAGACAGTGAGAGCTCCAAATTTTCTCTGGAATTAAAGGAAGAACTTTGATTATAGTTTTTGTTAGCAG
The DNA here is from genome assembly GCA_947685225.1 of Garcia nutans. Taxonomy (NCBI): domain Eukaryota; kingdom Viridiplantae; phylum Streptophyta; class Magnoliopsida; order Malpighiales; family Euphorbiaceae; genus Garcia; species Garcia nutans. The sequence continues at coordinate 3,616,062 of CANTUV010000060.1, forward strand.
TGAAAGTTACCCTTCTCTTTTTCTCTTTCCCATTTCCCAAACTAAAATTAATTAATTATATTATTAATAACTTCAAATCCCAATGCCTCTCTTTTACTACTCCACCATCTAAAAGCTCTTTTCTCAACGTCTACCAATAATATTGGCCAACTCCCCTTCTCTACAGAACTTTTTAATCTCATAATTCTACATTTACCAATTACATTATGCCACGTTCACACCCACATTTACTAATTGCCACACTTCACCTCTTCTGAAAACACATAAATCAAATATTCATGTACTTATGGTAATATTCACTCCATTTTAAAATATACGTTGTTTTAAAATTTTAATTTTATTTTAAAATATTTAGTATTTAATAATATTAAAATAAAATTTTAAAGTTATTTAATATTTTATTTTTTTAATAATATTATTAATAATTATTTTTTAATAATTTAAAATGATATATTAAATAAAAAAATAATTAATTAAAAATTAATTTTTTAAAATATGTAAAATTTTCTAAAACATCGAATAAGATAAAAAATAAATATATATTTTACTAACTAAAATTAAATAAAATCAATATTTTTTATTAAAATTATTTCATTTAATTTTAATTAATTAAATATATATACATCCGATTATTATAAGAATTTTTTTTTATATTATATATCATAAAACCCCACTAGATACTTTCTTTTGACCACCATTAGCAAAGGAGATTTTATTTTTTTATTTTATTTATTAGAATGATAAGATATATTAAACTTACTAATACCGTTTAGTAACAATACACGAAAATAGCAGGGATGATTAATTTTCCAGTTAAATCTTAGCTGTTTATGCAATACTACAGAAGCTAGCCAATCTACTCCAAGATTATATGACCTTTTAACAAAAACAAAAGAATAATCTATAAAGAAAATTACTTAAATTTCTGATTTTGTGGACATAACCTTCAATCTCTACAGGCAAAAATAAAAAAAATTAATAGCCTAAATGAGACTGAAGCAATCAGACTCAAATATAGACCTTATAAAATTAAGTATTCTCGTTTCTTGTATTGTTAAAAGTACTGTTAAAAGAAGAGCTTAAACTTCGTTACTAATGAGAAAGGAAAATCTAGTAAGGCAAGCAACTCCGAGCATATTGCCATCGGGCAACCATCGCGTCTCCTGCCCATTGTGACTTTTAGCTTCATTGCTAAGGAGATTTTATTTTATTAGAAAATATTCTTTTAGCCTCTTTTCTTATTGGATATTGCATTGTCAAAAGGTATTATAATCTTGCCATGAATTAATTTTTAAGTTTGCAAATCATAATACGCCAAAGCAAATGAACGGCTGAAAAAACATATTCGACTCTTAAATAATTATTATTTATATTCATACTAAATTTATATAATATTTCATATGCTAAATTAACTAATTCTACAATAATAAACATGTAGAAAAGTTCAAAAAAAAATAGTTGGCTCTAGTTGGCTCGTCCGCTCGTGACAGAGTGCTGTTTACAACACTAAACAGAGAAAATAGTATTTTTTTTTACATTTCATTTATTCACGACTAAATTTTCACATTGTAAATGGAAAAATAAAAAAATAAAAGACAGTTAGAAGTCACGTGACTTGGAAAATTAGAAGCCATAGCCGTAGCCATAAGGACCATTATAACCACAATAAGAAACAAGTTTTTGGTGATGGTGATGGTGACCACCATAAGAAGCAGAAGATGACCTCACAGAAAAAACACCATTCCAGATCTCAGTAAAAGCTCTAACAATAATTCCATGGTGATTTGGCGAATTCAACTGCAAGAAACAGTTCAACAACTCTCTTAGATCATCTTTCGAGTATATTTCCTTCTCCAATATCATTTGCAACATCGACTATCGGAAATCAAGAAATGGGTCATCGGAATCTTTCTCAACCGCCACACTGTCGCCCCCGACACGACCCAACCCTTGTACAGTTTTATTGTCATAAAAATAAGGTGACTTGTCGGCAGTGTTAGCCGGAGAAAATGAAGTTTTCGAGTTGTCGTCATAATAATCAGCTGTAGATTGATTAGTTTTTGATGAAGTGGAAGAAGAATAGTAAAGGTCCTGGTGGTGGAGGTGGTTATAGTGTTTCCGGTAGCCGGAGTAGGTAGCGTTGGAGGAAAAGGAAGTGGGTATTTTGGGTTTAGGCTTAGGGTGAAATATATTAGAAAGATTCGATTTCTTGCAGCTGTTACAGCCTAAGTTAACCGAGACAGAGTTCAAGATTAGCCTTTTCTTGCTATTATTAGTAGACATTGCAACTAAAAGATAGAAAAAAAATGAGAGATATTTGGTTTATTGTTAAGTGTTAAAGAGCTAAGCTAAGGATCCAAAGGAAAAGAAAGAAGGTGAGAGTTTGTGTGCAGTTTGAGATGAAAGGCATTTGAATGAATGTAAATCCTTTCATGGATCGTTGGTCCACTATTTAATTGATATAGTCACTTGTCTGTTATTGTTTATACATCACAGTATGATCTTGGCCATTTATTTTTAAGTATTGCGATTGTGGTATAATAAAGGCGGCTTTGATATTGATTTGATTATGTAACTCATTCACGAATTGTCAACTCTCTTAAATGGATGGAAAGTAGGACAAGGCATGCTCTCTTTCAATATTTGATTTCATTTTATTATGCATTTAATTATATAATATATTTATATCTTATGATTTTATTCAATATCTTGTGCTTTTATCCATATAAATTTTTTAAAATCACATTATATATATAATGAGTCTATTTTTTTTATTAGAGATGTGAAATAATATATATGTTGGGTCCATAAATTCAAAAACCATTTTATGAATATTAACTTAAAAAAATATTTAAATATTGATTAATAAAAAAATAACAAATTCTCTTATCAGTCAAAGTTAATTAATATATATTTTTTAAAAAAATTATTTTGCTAATTTTTGTGATGAAGTGATTAAATTGATGTAATTTTTAAATAAAGGATCTATTTTTAAATTCTAATTGAAAAATTAAATAATAGAATCCAAATAGAATTCTTCTTGTGATTTGATGTTTTAAATCAACAAAGATAAAAAAATAAAGCCCACCCACTTAATTAGGTTGACACTTCGTTTAAGTTTCTCCTTATTTTTCGCGTCATTCAAAGCATACTGAGTTTTGGTGCATAAAATAATGAGACGTTAAATGCTGAATGATGTAATAATATCTTAAATTTTAATTATTTTTTTAAGTTGATTTTTTTTTCCTCGATAAAATAATCATTTTTATGAAAAAAATTATTTTTAAATTATAATTTTTATATAATAAAAAAATATATCTTAATTATTAATAATTTAATTAATAAAATAAAAATATAATATTAACGAGCTAATAAAAAATATTTTAATCGATTTAAAATAATTTTATATAATATTTAAAAATTTTAATAATTTTTATAATTGATATATATGAATTAAAATTAATAATTTTAGCATAATAAAAAATAATATTTTAATTTATTAATTTAGTACATAATATATTAATTTTTATTAAAAAAATTATTTATGATCGTGTGGAACATATATTTATATATTTATATAATGGTTGGAATTAAAAGCAAATGTAATCATAATTTACTTAAAAAATTACTTTTACTTTCTCTTAATCTTCCTAATTAATTCTGATTATCATATTTATAATTGGTAATTTAATTCTTATTTTATGGTTCTATTTCACTTATCAATTTGGTAAAAAAATTTATTTCAATTCGAATAAGAAAAATGTTATCTGCATCAATACATTGTATGCAGTTATTCTATGTCATATCTTCTTATTGAAGTGTATTGTTTTCTTATATACGTACATAATTAGTGTATCTATACTCTTAATATTATCTTAGATGGGGCGCAATTTGATCAAAAGTACTGATTTTTCACTTATATAAATATTAAATATACAGTCCAAATAAATTTGAGTGATCTCTAGATGGAATGCAAAATAATTATTTAAATATTATACACTATAACATGTATATCTAAAATTATATACATAATTAAATGTATACTTAATTAAATTTATGAGCCCTGTAAGTAAAATATTTATAAAATGAATTTATTCAAAAATTAAATATGATTTTATTAAAATCAAATCAATTTTGAGATATATGTGGGAATTAATTAATTGGAGAAACCCACCCCCACAGGCAGTTTAATTTTATATGCAAATTACTTAACACGAGAAAGTCATTTTCTCATTTGTTTGGTTTAGAAGGCAAGAAGTCACGGATTTAAGAAATAAATAAAAAAAATTGTCATTTCCAATTATAATTATGGTAAATTACAAGCTGACTCGTAATATTTGGGAAAATTACAAGCTTGTCTTTTTATTCTTTATTATTCTCTGTCTCATACTATTTTCAGTATCTTAAATTATAATTCACTTACCATAAATAAAATATTTATTTTACTATTATACTTTTATTTAATACATATTTTTTCATAATAATTATAAATAATTTTAAAAATAATTTAAAAAATATATTATATTTAATAAGAGCATATTAAAAAAATTAATTTTTAATTAATTTAATTATACTTTATTAATTTACGTGTAAATAATTACTGAACTATAAAGATTATGCGGACAAAGTATTATTTGTTGTTAATTTATTTTTAGAATATGGTAGAAAAACAAATTTATTTGGATTTTATTGAGGATGATAATTACAAAACACAGCTCTGCCAAGTCGCTAGAGAGTGAGACTTGAATTGGACCACGTTTGTTGTTGCTCCTGTGAACATTAATGTTTGAGAATTAATGACTGTATTTATCATGTTCACTTTCATTTTTATTTCCGATTATTTAGTTGGTAAAAATGATTTAAGTATTCATAAATAATTTTTAATTTAAGTTATAATATCTTATAAACACAGTTTAGAAATAAAATTTTAATTTTTTTTAACTACAGTTCATATTTAGACAATGAAAATAATGAAATTTGACCAAACGAGTAATGAACATGTTTTTACCTGTGTAGTGTTTACATGTGAATTGGTTAAATGTTATTAAATAATGAAATGCATATTCATCAATATAATTCACATGTTCGTCAATTCAATGAATTTATATCATTGTTAACGTATGGCTGAAAATGAATATCGTTTCTGATTAATAAATTGTTATCAAAATCTTTCAATGGATAAAATGAATAATTTGAGTTAGAAATATTTAATGTAACATTAAGAATATTAGTACAATTATTTCTTACATTCTTTCATAATATTTTACAAAAAATTATTTAACATTTTAAAATTTAAATATCAATTTTTAAACAATATTTTCACAATTTTAACATCTCATTGTCGTTATCGATATTTAGCTTCATAGAAAGAATGGCTTTTTACAACATTTAGATTGAGAAAACGATAAAATTGGTGCTTTTTAAATATAAATCACAGGCTAGGAAGCAGTAAAATTATAGGGAGGTGGAAAAGAAATAAACTAAAACAAAACAAAACAAAACTGAAAGAAGAAGAAGAAGAAGAAGAAGAAGAAGAAACGGACAGCTGAAATAGGCAGATGAAGATAGGAAGAAAAAACAAGGGGCATCATTGAATTTGTTGTTTAATGAAGTGTTTCACTTGTTTTTGTTGCTTCTTTCAGCATCTTTAAGCCTCACTTCACAAGATAGACAAAACCAAAATAGAGGCCTTGGCCAATATCACATGATTATCTTTTTGGATTTTTTTTTTTATAAAATTGTTAGGAAAAAACTCACAATATTATAAATTTATCTGTTCAGAAAAATATTACTATTAAATATTTTTTATCAATTTATAAATTTATCATATATATATATAATAAATATAAAATTTATTATGAACATGTTATACATATGATAACTTCTGTATTATTGAATTACTATGAATTTATTATACATTTTTGCAAAATGATTAAAAAACTCTTAATAAAAAATAAAAAATATAAAAAATCTGATAAGTTCCTATTTTTTGATTCATGAAACTCTCAATCTAATAATACACCCCCATTATGCCAAGACCCTAGCATGTTAATGTTCTAATTTAAATCTACTCTTGATAATATTATTTTTGATATAATTATCTATCATTCCAACATTAGCCACTCTCTCAAAGCACTCAATTTAATTACAACAACAATATCATTCACTAGCTAGCCAATTGAGGCCATATCAACAAGTTGGATAATGAGTCAATAAAAACTAACTAAATAAAATATATATTATTTTTTATCAAATATAATATTAATTTTTTATATTATAAAATGTACACAATACTAATAGACTATTAGCTTAAATAAAAATAAATAAACAAAATTTTCATTGCTATAACGTATTTGGAATGAGCCATCTACCTTTGATTAAGTGATGCACAAAAAAAAACTATATAGGAAGTGCACATGAGCATGTGCTTTATCATTCCACTTGTACATACTCGTCCATTTACACATATATCAGCAGTTTTTAATTGAAAATTTTGCATTTAAAAGTATATATTATGTATATAGTTGTGGCTGTTAATTAAACACATTATTAATTTTATATCGATAAATCAAAGTCATAGGACAGTATCAGCTAATTATCAGCAGATTTTCTACCCTGTAATCTTTAGATTCTTCTGCTGGCTTACTCTGATTATATTTTATTTGAAAATTTTATGCAAGTTGGAGTATAAGCCAACTTCTTGCAGCTTGTATTATTCAAATAATAGCATTATCTTATGTTTGAAAATTCCAAATATTACGTTAAATCATTTTTGCTATTATTGTACTTAACTATTTCAATTTTTTTAAAAAAATAATAATTTTAAAACACATGAAAATCAGACAATTTGCTAAATAAAAATTCTCTCTTATTATACTATATAGCATGAAGTTAAAATATAAATGATATTATTATCTAGTATCATATTTAATTTAATTGATAAATTCATCCATCATTATTCCTCGCATTTATTTTTATTACAAATTGTATTTTCATCTAAAATAATATTAAAGGTGTCTGAATTTGCTGGCTTGAGCTTAAGACTTGATTCTTTATTAAGGCTGCTACGAATTGAGCAACCCAAAGTGAACCAGCCTCAGTACAACAGAAATTATGCCTGTGACCTCCCCTTTCAATTGATAGAGCAATGCCAAGGACCTGCTTTCCAATCTGTGAGCACAAAAGCTCAGTTAAACATGAACCTATAGAGTCAATTTCCAAAATGTCAAACCAAGGAAAAACTACTGGGAAATTTTTCTCTCCTACAAGTACAATATTGTACTCAAATCCAGGAGAAATAAGACCCTCATTACAGTGCAGCAAGTATCATCACAATAATTTGATGTGAAGCTCTTCACAGCAAATGGTTAAATCCTATTGTGATGGATTTCAGGGAAAAGAGACGAATCAAAATTGCAAAATCTTTAAATACGAGTACTGAACATTATATTATGTGAAATTAGTGTTATTAAGATCTTATTGCCATTAACCTTGCATGTGCATAATCATAGTAATCACCCGTTCCTAAAGTGGATTGTTATAGTACCTACATTGGTTGGTTACATCACATAGGCTCAAGTAGGACATTCAGTTGATTCTTACTTGTGAAGTTAAGCAGAAGATGACTAACACTTTTGGCTAACAGAAACCTTCTCGGCATGCTAATTGAAGAATCCCCGTGTTCAGCGTACCAGCTAAGATGTTCCTTGTAGTATGGCCAAAATATCAAACACAATGTTTCAGGACAGATTTTATGTGAAATTGTCATGTGTTTATTTTGCATCATCTTCTTCCAATTTCACCAAAGAGAGGTGGTAAAATATATGGGTTCTTCATCATTTCTGAAACTCAGGGAGGACTAAAAAGTTGGTGCCAAACTGTAAGAGCATGAAAAATATTCTTTTAAACATCATAGCAATTCCCTAAGCAAATAATCCCAAAGAGTTAAGTGCAAGACAGAAAAGATAGCATTAGGTGTAAAATAGAAAAGATAACATTCTATTGGTTATAAAAGGATACTGTATTTCCAAATACAAGAAATTGTGAATTGATCACTCACCTCTTCATACATTTCCAGTGGACCCCAGTGATCATCGACACCAAACAAAAATGCCAATTTACTCTGATTTTCTCTCATGAATTCCCAATCTGGTGTTTCCCAGAGCTAAGATAAGAGAATCATGGTTAAAACAACATTGTAGACATGCTTTAGTACTCACAAATGATCATTGTTGTCCACTAAAATCTTTTGCTGGAGTAGGCAGCATATGCTTTATTGTACCTGTAAGTAGACATACACGGTATTAATTATTAAATGAATAAGCAGAGAAAGTGCAATTTTTTGAGTTTCACATCATTAATTTACAATTAAGATTGCATCTTCTTGCACAGTACAATTCAAGCAGGTAGAGATTATTAATTATAGAAGGTCCACATGCTAGATGTGTCCGACTGTATGATTAAAAACTGTAAGCAGAAAAAAATATTTAAATATTGTATGATCAGCGTTGAAGTAATTGCGAGTATTAAAAATTGAAGAATAGAACCATACAATGTGATGTTCCACATCTACTTGGAAGCAACTGAACAAGGAATTTGTTTCATTTGTGAATGAATTCTTCAGTAAGGTTGTTTGTGATTGAACTTTCCCAATAGGCATAATGCATATATTGGTAACTATAGACTGAATTTAAATAAATATTGTGTTTGCAACAAATGAATGATTGATTTTAAAATTTCATTTCCCTATAAAGCTTACATGCATTAATATAGAATAATTGAACAATTTTGAGAGAAAAGAGTTTAAGGTGTTGCATTAATTAAATGATCATTTAAGCCTAATAAATTGTTGCGGTAAGTGGTACATGAAATTTTTTGCAAATTTCATCAATTTCAATAGAATTAGTCCCAACTCCCAAGTATAGTGAATTACAATTAAATAAAATTTGAAATTCCAAATGAGTATTTTTGATGCCTCAATCATGGCAGATATAGAATTCAAATGCACTCCACAAATTTTGTTGAACTTATTCGATCAAACATTGAGTCATTTTCTAAGCTTAATAGAAGAGTTAAAAAAACACTCTATCTGTCCTATAATTTACTACCATAGAGCTTTAATATCATAAGCAAGTAAGATTGCCTTTCTGAATTCTGTCAGTGGCATAAAGATCATATTCCGGAAGGTGTGGTACTGTTAACAAATGAAATATAAAATTAAAATCAATTCACAACTCCAAAACAAGTAGAAATGGTATACCTAACCTGTTAAAGCGCCAGTTGAAAAAAAATAAATGTTGCTACAAGTGTATGCCGCTGAAGAGCTAAGCAGATTAACCATGCAACAAAAAGTAAAATGGTTTGAAGCAAGCAGGCCATTAAGGCAACTTCATCTGTCAGAAGAAAAATAAGACAATACCTGCAACAAGTGACTACAAGCAGCCTCAACAGCAGTAGCAGACCATGACTTCCCAATAGAATTTGACACAATTATTCTTGAAGTGCAACTAGGTAACACTCCCACTGATGCTGAGCAGAAACTAAGCAAAGCCGGTAGAATTGAAGACCTGAAATTCACAAATTCTGCCATAAAGTTCTCATGTGTAACTGGTCTATTGACAAGAGTCTAAATTGAATATAAGCCTTATTGACAAAATAATCATGGCAGAGTGAAAAAATATTTCACCATTCCTACAACTATGAAGTAAATCAGATCGGCTAATCATATTAATTCTCCCAATGTGAATAAACTAAAAAATTGACCTGATCCAGACAATAAAATATTTGAGAATATTTTTATGAGACTATTTATTTCAATTCCTGGATCTTTCATCATGTTTGTTCTACATAAGAATCCAAGTCCACAGGACATTAGGATTACTATGAGTCTATCAACAAATGTACCGGTGACATTATATCTTTCAGTAAAGAAAAAGGTATCAACTTTACAAAAGATGTTAGCAGTTTTAAGCCTTGTTAGGGATTCATGATGCAACTCTGGCTCCAAGCATGATGCTGACAGGACTATAAGTGAGATTCTTATGGAAATTCTATGTTAAAATTTGAATCTTTGTTTTTCTTTAATCTGAAAGGCAACCAAATTTCAAATTAAATGTTCACTCTATTAAATCGTAGAAATCTTCCACTGAAAACCCAATCAACCCCCATCAAGTAGCATCAGGTTCCTAAAATATTTTCCCCAAAACACTCTTCAACCATACTATTTAAAGGACCATAGAATTGCAGCTCTATATCAGCCCTAATCCTGAATCCACAGCCGTTTAATCCCTGAAAAAGAAGACTTTAAAAAACTCTTTTCTCGGATGTCTAAATCATTTTGGGAGTTTATTCAACCTCTATTTGCTATTGTGTGTCACCAGTGATGAACCGTAGGAAACATTCATCAAAGAAAGAGATTTTTAGAGTATGGAGCAACCGAAAAAGAGTTAAAAGTTAGAGTCAACAGAAAAGTTTGGCTATTGATTTTTCATAACAAAACTGCACATGATTGTGAAAAGGAGGGTGAATAATTTTGCTTAAATAAAGAAAGAGCTTTACTCTACAATTTTCTTCATGCTAGTCTGCTTTTCTGAAAGAGGGTTCAACATTAAAAATGGATATAATCCTATGCAATATTTAACCTACAAAGCCAGCAGTAAATGTTAAGAAGCAAGAACTTTTAGTAAAAATCACATACAAAACAGCATGACAATTATTCAACTGAAATCTGAAAAGTAATCATCACCTCAGGAGACCTCCTCAATGTTTCAATAGATATGTAGGAACCAGTAGAATGTCCAACCTTTGGAGAGAACTTGCATATTAGTCACTAATAATTTTGATTAGGAAACTAGAGCAGCCACCAAACTGTGGCTGATCTCAGATTCTCGGCAATTCTAAAATAACTTCAGAAAACAATAGGATCATTTGTCAATAATAATATCAAGACATCAGAAATCAATTTCCAATTAATCAATCATTCAACAAGGAGGTCAGCAATACTTTTATTAGCATCCAGTACCTCTTTGGCAATGGAGAAGATATTAATTTTTCATCAGAAACGATTCCAGTTCTTTGGTGCTGGAAAACAACGTCTTTGTGATAATGTTATCAGCAGAATAAATTGTAGTTAATTCATTGTGCAGTATCACCATGAATAAACATTTCATCAAATTAAAAGGGTATATGAAGAGGTTGACTTCGTTCTGAGATAAGATATAAATTATTAAAGAAAATGAGACCTGACCAGCACTATAGGAACTCCAATGCTTTTAAGCTCCTGCTCAATAAAGTCCACCTGCAACAAGTTAAATGATCAAATGGAAATCACAGTGCAAAAAATGTCCTAGAGAAGTGTATTGGTATGAACCAACAAAAATGAAATGAAAAATACTACCGAGGAATGGGAAAGTCCGAAAAGTTCTTGACATGGTGAGAAAAAGTTGTAATTGAAAGTTAAAGTTAGCATCCCAAAGAAATTTTCTTGATATGATAGGCCTACTACTTAAACTATAAGATTCAAGGTGAATTCATAATTGAGATGGAATGCAATTACAGGCCCCAACACTGTTACCATACCAAGAGCGCACTAGCCAAAGAGCATATCATTAAAAGCAGTGGCGAAGCCACGTGAATGGGAAGGGGGGCAACTGCCCCCTTCATTTAAAAAAAAATAAAATAAACATATATATATATATTAAAGTTTTTAAAACTTTTTATTTGTCCCTCTTAAAATTTCAAATTATCTTTCTATCCAAAAGGAGAAAAATATATAAATTCTAAAATTTTTAACAAAATTAATTAAATCTTTAACCAAATTAATTTAATCTCATCAAATTAATTAAAAGATTAAAAATAAATTGAAAGCATAATAAATAAAAAAGAAAACTGAGAAAAAAAATATAAAATTAAGATATTTATTTTTTATTTTTTTGGTATTTAATTTTTTTTTATATTTTTTTTATTATTTATACTTCTAATATTCTTTAATGATTTTTGAATCAATTATATTTGTTAAAAAATTACTTTTTATACTTTTTTTGATTATCTTTTTTTTTGTTAACCAATGAAGATGTCTTCTTAATAGATTAACAAATTTATTAAATAATTATTATATAGAAAGGATTTAAAAAAAAAAATTGCCCCCCTTATAATACAATCCTGGCTTCGCCCCTGATTAAAAGGGTGAACTATTTACATGGAAAATGAATTCAACTCATCCAGAGTCTTTATCCTTACAGAGCTAGATCTCCAACCAGAAAAGGATTTTCAAACTCTAAAATATTACAAATCCCTAGCACAATCCCAGCAGTCAGCTGAAAACCAGGAAAGAAAGTAGAAAAATACCTTGTGATCGATTTGTTGTTGTAAGGAGAACAACCTTCCATGCTCCCAGTTCTAACCAAAGGAAACACACTAGTCAACCAAAAATTTTAAAATAAATAAATAAACAAAATCCATATAAAAATAATTGTATCTTGTGGGATGCTTTTCATCCAATGAAACTAAATAAAACAGCTATCTAGTTATGCCTTTCAACTCATTGTGTGAAACAAATGGTTGATTCTTAATCTTCAAAAAAATTCCTCTTTTTCCTTAAAGAAAATGCATTTCCATAGAATTTTCAGTTCCACGCATGACCTAAGAGAGTGAACCTTTAATTTGAATTGAGCCTAAACTCCGACATCAGGCTCAGCAGCATGGCTGCATGAGTACATACTGCAAGATAACAATGTCCTTTTTCAATAGCAATGCAAATATTAGGAAAAAACATGTACCTTTTTTGTGTGAGATATATGCCCAATAGATGTTGAACAATGCAAAAAAGCCATCAATAAGAGTACCCATTATACTTCAACACTGAATAAACTAACCAAAAGAGAGAGAGAGAGAATGAGAATTGCCTGTAACAGATGCTAATCCTCCAAGCAACTCATACACTGATTCCAAAAAACCCTTATAAAAATGAAACAATACCTGTACCAAATTCTCACAAATGAAGTAAACCCCAGAAAATAAATGCACAGAAATATTAAAAAAAAGGGAAAAAAAGAAAAGAAAACTGGATTTCCAGGGATAAAGAGAACATGCAGTTTAGGATCATCAGAGCAAATCTCTAGCAGCTCAGTTTTATAACTAAGTAAAATATCACAAAAATAAATAAATAAAAGCCAGTAAAGCATAAATTTCCATAGCCAAGAGAACAATAATATGATACCTGGACACATTACACAATCGTAAACTACCACTTCTTTTCAATTTAGGAATCGAATTTTGAAGATTCATTTCTGTTCTTTGGTAGCGAAGAAGAGACAAGAAACAAGATGAAGAATCATGCTTATATCTCACTTGTCAATAACAGTATTATATTATTACTTTATTTGTTTTAATTAATGATTATAAATCTTACAAAAAAAAATTATAATAATTTATCTAATTATCTATTTTTAAATATTTTCAAGTATTAATTATTAATATTAGAGATATATAAATAAAGATAAATTTTAAAATTTTTAATTAATACTTTCTCTGTTTTTTTAAGTGTCTATTTTTATAATTTCATCAATATTAAACAAAATTATTTATTAATATTATTTTTTACTAAAAATCCTTTCACAAATAATAAAGATGTATTTAATAAATAAATAGATAAATTTTAATATGTAAAGATATATATAACTAAAATGGATAATTATGTCTTATTTTTTTTAAATGGATATTTATTTAAGAATAAAATTAATTTTTTAAGTAGACACTTAAAAAGAAATAAAAGAAGTAGTGTCTTTTTAACAAAAAAAAAAACAAATTCCTAATTATTTAAAATTTTATGACTTGTGAAATAATAATAAATGTATTTGATTAAAATAAATTCCTAATTCTTTAAAATTTTAAATACTTTTTTGATAAAAAAAAATTTAAATATTTATGAGTTTATAGTTTACTCTCTCTGTTTCATTTTAAGTGTCCTATAAAAATAAGGAGTCTTTTTAAAAATATTCTAAAAAATAAAAATATTTTTAAAAATATTTCTTTTAAATTTTAATTTCAAAAATATCATTTTTTTAATTTTTAATTTTAAAAATATTATTTTTATAGGTATATTTTTAATATATATTTGATATATTAAAGATATATTTAATTTTTAAAAGTATACATTAATATTTTTTTTTAAAATGCTATAGGATATAAATCAATACACACAAGCTAATAAAATAATTAGCCATAATAAATTTTATTGTAATTTACCAAAATATTTTTTTTTATCTTTTTTATTATATTTATTCTCTTTCATTAATTATGTTTATCTCATTTATTAATATAAATATTAAAATAAAATAATATTAAAATTTTTTAATTAATATTCTTTTTAATTTTTAAAAAAACACTTAAAATAAAATGGAGAGTGTATAAATTAAGGTTTGCTTATAAATTCATAGTTTATAGGTTAATATATATAAGCTAATTTTTTAAATTTCTGCTATACACCCTATTAGATGTTTTTTTTAATTAATGTTTGATGTGAGGGTATGAGAGTTTTGCATTTCCATAATGCAATCTGTCATTAATAAATGTCCGTAGAATTTGATTAATACAAATGCCTAACTATTTAAAACTTTGCATTCTTATAAATTAATAGCTTATAAGTTGATGTTTATAAGGTAGTAATTCTTTTAATTCCACCAATCACCCTATTAGATGTTTTTTTGTTTTTTTTTTTAAATTAATGTTCGAAGTTGGGGTGTGAGAATTTTGGCATTCGCGTAATGCCATCTTTTTTAATGGATAGTCAGATCTGCTCCAATTACAACGGGGAATTTACACAGTGAATTCCAAATCCCAGTTTTCAAATATAGGGCCTTAAGTTTTTTTTTTTTTTTTCATTTTTATGTATTTTGGCCTTTTTTTTTCATTTTTATGGAAAAATGGTTGTGTTTTTTATTTTTTATCCTTTTTTCTTTTTCTTTTTATTTATATTTATTTATTTATAAATAATTTTTTATATCCTCAATATACACACAAAATACACAAATATATATATATATAACATATATGAATATATACACAATAAACATAAACATATACACAACTTTTACTAAACATACTTCTAACGTCTACGTAACTTTTATATAATTTATTCAAAATTTTTTAACTTTATATATACAATATATATATAATATGCACATAATATACATAATAAATATATAATATATATATAATATCCATATAAGATACAACATCTACATAATAAAATTAATATTTTTTAAATTTATTATTTATGTTAATATTATGTAAAATTTATTTAAAAATAAATTCAATAATTTTTATTAATATATTTTTATATATTTTAATTGTTTTACATTATTTTTATGAGCATTATTTCTTATTTATAATCAAAATTAAATTTTTTTCTTTATAAAAAATTAATACATTTTATTTGCTGAAAATATAATTTAAATATTAATTTTATTATTTTATTGAAATAAATTTATTTAGTAATAAAGTTAAAAAATAAAATTTGACATAAAATATTATTTGTTGTGAGAGATGAAATATGTTTGACAAAAAAGTTTTTATATAGCATGAAAAATTTTTAAAATTTTGACCTAATTTTTTCTAAAAATATAAATAGTTATTTGTAGTGATTTTGAAAAAAAAATAATTTTTATGGTGAGTTTCGTAAAAATCTCAATTACATGGGTATATCATGGGCTGATGGATAGAAAAATAATACTCTCTACTATATTTTTAAAATTTTTTTTAAAAATATTTCAATAATTTTATTATAAATTCATAACAAACTATAATAAACTATATAAAATTTATAAATTTACAATATATCATAATAAGCTCATTATAAATTCATTATAAACTAATAAAAATTTTAAATTTTAAAAAATAATTTATAAATTTTAATATTTTAATAAATAATTTATAAATTTAATAAATTTAATTTTTTTAAAAAATTTTTATTGCATTTTTGTCAAGATCCCAAAATGGATATGTTATAAGGCATTCTGTTACACCATTTTTGGATTTAAGGCCTCTTGGTTATGTGAGTTGCCAAGTGGGTCCTATTTATCATTACCACAAATGTTGAGAATGTCGGGTGAAACATGTTTGTTGATGCTGCCATTTTCAATGCTGAGAGTGCTTCTGGTTTCGGCTTTATTATGGAGGATGCTGAGGGTAGATTTCTTCGGGCAGCAGCTGGTTATAATGAAGGCATCTTTGAGGCAAGAGTTGCTGAAGCCATTGCACTGAGGACTGCTCTTCTTTTTGTGAGCCAAAATGTTAATACTGGCGGTTATATTTTTACTGATAGCCAGCTTGTTGTGCAGGCTATTAATTCTTCTTTTCAGGATAATTCATCTTTTGGAGTGATTATTTCATATTGTAAAACACTACTTGACCTTAGACCTGACCTGGTGATTAAATGGGTCAGCCGCAGAGCAAATGTTAATGCTCATGCTTTAACTAGATCATCCATTACTTTGTCCCGTTTTGTTGTTTGGGATGAAGTGTCTGATGTTTTTGCTTCTTCTTATGATTAATATATAAGCGCATTCTATTGCCTTTCAAAAAAAAAATTAAAAAAAATATTTTAAATTTGTTGTATTTATAAATTATTTATTAAAATATCAGAATTTATAAATTATTTATTAAAATATTAAATTTTCATTAGTTAACAATGAGTTTATAAATTTTATATAATTTATAATAAGTTTATAATAAAATGACTAAAATATTATTTATAAAAAGTAAAAATTATAAAAAAATGATAAAAAAAAACATCAATTTTTTTAAAGAAAAAATTAAAGGAATTTCATTAAAAATGCCGTAAAAATTAAAAATATTTTAAAAATATTTTTTCCTTTTAAAAATTTTACTTTTCAACACTCAATTTTAAAAACACTACCTTTCTAGCTACGTCTAATATATATCTAAAATACTAAAAATATATTCTGAAAATACTTTTAGAGATGTACACTTAATATATATTTAGTATATTAAAAATATACTAAACTAGTGAGATATTTAAAAAAATTAAATAAAAAATATATATGGTGTTTGAAAAAAATGATATTTCTCAACCTTAAATGATTTGAATTTGAAGCCTAACTCTTCTCCTTTTCTGTTGTTTTGGAGGAAAATTATTCAGGTGATAAAAATTGAACAACAATTTATATGGATGAGTTTTGACTCAACAGTGTTAAGAGTTGTGTTTAAAACCACAGAACATAGCCTAATAAAAAAATAATTCAATTTTAAATTATCAGTTCAGTGACAAAATTTAACTTAATTTAATTAATTATACACTTCGACTAAATTAATATAATTTGTTGATGATGGGCTAATTCTCAGGAGTGATCTCAGATACTGCTTCTGTTGTTGCTCTCCTATATGCAAGACGAGAGAGAAGGAGAACTAGGCTTTTTAAAAGAAGACTCCGATGCCTAAGTCAGAGGTCGATCGCTCTGAATAAGAGAGAGAAAGAGATATTTAAAGAGAGAGAGAGAGAGAGTCATAGAGAATGAGATCCCTTCACCTGTAGAGAGTAATCCCTATTTATAGTTGACGCGGGGAGACAGAGTCTGATTTGTATCAGCATAATTTGTGGGTGTATTGCCTGCTGAAAATAGGGAGCTCAGTGGGACTGAGAGTGCCCGGAACTTAGGTGTACATACTACTAATAGCCCGGCTATGAGGATGACTAGATAAGGAGCTCAGATGCCGAGTTTGGAAAAAGGAGGGGTAGCATCAGTAGTCCCCCTCAAGTTATTTAATACTTATGTCAAAGTTATGCATAAGAGCTTGGTAGAAAATGTATGTACTAAATTATAAAATAGATATTGTATCACAATATGTAGTACTCAAGTGTGAAGCTCAGAAAGATAGCTCGGTAAACGGGGGTATTATCACTAGTCTCCCGCTGGTTATTTGACATTTTATGTCAAACTAAGACTTGTGACAGAGAAACTAAGAAATACGAAGCAAAACTCAAGGAACTCGAAAAATGAGAGCTCAAGAAGCTCGGGAAGTGAGAGCTCATAGGGCTCAAAGATGAGCTTAGGGAGCTCGAGGACAAAGCCCAGAACCGAGGGCAAGCATGGTTAGTACAGAGAAACTGAGAAAAGTTTGGGAGTATACTCTCTTGAGAAGTCTTGGCATTTATGCCAAAGAGTCGGTGAAGATTCTAGAAGGACACATGTCATGTAGAGGAAAAGTGATGCTTCAAAAATTGAGGTAACGGTTGGGCAAGAACTGAAAAGACATAACATCTGCGGCATTAAAGAAGGACATCGATTCAAATGGCCAAAGTACACTCTATAAATAGAGGGTAGTGGGACAGTATTCAGTACACAACTCAAAAGAGAGAAGCTTAGTTTTTCTGACTAGTGTAAAGTTGCGAAGGCTTGAGAGCTCAGTTTCAGAGGTTAGTTTTAATTTTTGTTTTCAAGTATTGCATTTAAAAGTTTAGGGGAAATGGTGCATGCAACCATCAGCTCGGCTGTGTCAGAGGAGGGAGGAGAGGTGGGCTCTCCGAGTGTACTGGGGGAGGTTGTCTACTATGAAAAAGGAGCTTGGATTGACGCTGGGTTTGCAATAACTGAGCAAGCAGAGCCAAGTTCTAAGAGGCATCTAGCCCTAGGTGATGAGGAGGAAGAGGGTTTAGCAGAGGGTGAGGTCAATGCGAGCTCGAAAAAATCTCATGTGAGGGATATTTGGTCCACCTTGACACAGATAAATCTCGAAGGGATCCGACAAAAATATAGAATATCAGAAGACTATAAGATTCTCATTCCTGGAGAAGAAGTCTAGGCATAGGATGACATGGCCGACAACCACAAATAAGATCTGAGATCAGGGGTGAGATTCCCTTTGCGCCCCTTCCCACTAGCTTTTCTAAGCTACCATAAGATTGTCCTTGGTCAGTTCAGCCCTAATGCATGGAGAACTATCACGGGATTTGAGATACTGTATGGGTTGATCGAGGTTACGCTTACTCGATAAAGGTATGAAAGAATCGATTTTTCATTCTAGAGAATAGCCATGGGTTTGGCTGCCAAAATATTTGATGGGTCAATTCCAGTGGTGAACAGGTGATTAGGGAGAGTTTGGATGAGAACAAGCTGACTGTGTTTGAGACAGTGTAGTGAGACATTCTGAGAGAAAAGAGGAATGTCGTTACATTGATAAGGGAGTACTTCCCCCTTGGGAGGGATCCGAAGGAGATTCAGCCAGAGGACCGAACAGGTATGCTCTATATTTTAGCACTTGGTTTGTTGCTTAAGATTAATGTGTTAAGTGCTTGGTTAACTTTTGGCTCGATTGAACAGAGAGGGGCTTAGGGTCAGCGAGCAGAGAGATTAAATGCCTGTTCGAGAAGGATGCAAGAAGGGAGGCTCGAAAAAAGGCTAAGATAGCTTGCGAGCAACTGAGAGAGCGAGCTGTTAGGACTAGCTCTGCTCGGGAGGAAGAGCTTATGATGGACTCGGCTCTCCCCACAGAGGCAATACCAGAAACCGAGCCACATAGGAAAGTGGAAGAACATGCACCTCCGCAAGGGTAGATGAGAACTTACCTCATAACCAAGTCAAGGAAGACTTGCCTTGAAGGGAGGTGGGAAAATCACTAGCCTACCTGTACAGTATGGTCCGGTTGGTGGAGGCAGTGAATGAGAAGTTAGTCGTCTCGCTCGACGCCACATACTTAATGCAGGATGCTAGGCCGCAGAAGATGATGAAATAAATATACTGAGTTATCCCAAAGGAGAGGCGGGAGAGCGTGCAAAAGAGCTCCAAAGAGGTGACGAAAGAGATGGCGACAATGTCTCACATCGTAAGAAAAAAATTTGAACATTTATACTTGGATTAAAGTTTAGTATAGAAATGATCTGAATGAAATTCTACAGGTCGCCTAACTCGCGCATACCATCCAGGATCGGGTAGTGAGCATGGCGGCCAATTTTGTTCAGGTGACGAGGAATTAAGATGAGGAGATCGCCAAGAGACAAGAGCTGGAGAATTCCTTGAAAGCGAAGGATGAGGAGCTAAAACAAGTGCAAGGAGCTCTGAGGAAGAATAATGAGAAGCTCAGCTCTGCCAAAGAAACTTTGAGAGCCAAAAATGAAGAGCTATGCTCAACAAAGAAAGCTCTAAAACCTAAAGATGACAAGCTGCACTTGGTAGAGGAAACTCTAGAAGCCAGTCATCATTGATTGGTGGCTGAGTACATGAGGAGCGACAAGCGCCACACTCGGAGTGTCTATGCCTATCAGAAGGTTGTGTCCTACCGGTTGAAGAAAGAGTACTCAGGCATGGACTTGTCTTGGATGATGGAGATTGACATTGATAAGCTTGCTACGGAGCAAGAGGCAGTAGATGATGAAGAGGAGGAGGAGGATTTGGACCAAGAAAACGATGCTCAGGATGATGAGGTCCAAGATTAAAAATTTATAAAGTAACTATAGGGTGCTTATGTTCGGCCTATACAGTTGTAAAGACTGGGTTATACATGTAATGAACTTTTTATGATTAATGAAAAGTCTTTCTTTTGAGCTCGAATTCAATACTTGTGTTTGATTAATTCGTTGTGTGATATGCTATGTGAATTACATACTTGGCTCTATCATCAACCGAGCTTATGATATGATGTGTGATGTTAACGTGTTTATGGCATCTGTTCAATCTGCTCAAGCACGAGATGCACCTAAGCATCCTATAATAGTGCGCCCTAAGCACAAATTTACTTAACCTGCTAGAGGCATGGGTGCATGAGCACTTGCTTGCCAAGCAAACAAGCAAACCATAAAATTAAAGGATAAAAAGAGTGAGCATCTGATTAAAGGCTTGCTACATACAATGTCCTACCGAACATGAGTGTTCTGGTGACTATTGGCTTGAGAGCTTAGCCAAGTTACTCAGACCTTGCACTCAACCATATTCTTGGTTTCTTCACGGTGCAAGACATTGGCCCATGTTGTTGATCATAGCTCGATGCATGGTAGTATGTAGTTCCTCTTTGATGAATTTGAATGCCAGTTCGGCTCTTGAGAATGCCCTTCCTGGAATATCAGAGGTTTCAGTGCCTCCCTTTATTGCTTGGACATTTATGTCAAGTAGTCTCTTTGGCTAAATTTTAAAGGGCTGGCAAAGCACCTAGCTTTACACATTTGTGCTTCTTTTGTACAGAGATAGTGGCTTTATTTTTATAGAAGAATGTGAGCTTAGAAACAACTATAAACAGTGGTGCTACACAGGCCCTTGAATTTGCAAGTGTAAAAAATAAATAGAAAATATTATAGTAAGAGCATTGATGCTCGGTCAGCACATGGAAGCTCAACCCTCTACAAGGGCTTACAAACAGTGATGCACATGAAAGGGCTATAATTGGATCAATGCATGACAAAGTAATAAAACAGTTCAATGTGCGCTAGGGTACTACAATAGTCAAATCAATAATGTAAGTTCGATGTGCACGGGGGCACTATGAGATACAAATGAATAATACAAGGATACTAAACAATTTGGTATTATAAATAAAATAGAATAGACGTGAAAGAAAAAGTAGAATAACTCAGTATTATGCAATAAAACATAGAAAACATATACATATTTGTTATCTGTGTTGAGAATTTAGGGCGCGACTAGGGCGCTGCTTTGCAAAACTAGTGTGCTTAAGGCTCGGTGTGCGACCAGGGCATGATAGAGTGCTGGTAACTCGATGCGCTAGGGCATGATAGTATGTACGATTACTATGCTTTTATCTCGGTGGGAGACTAGAGCGCTATAAAATGCATGATTGAAATATTGTAAGCTCAGGGTACTGCTAGAGCGCTGTAAGATGCACAATTGAAGTGCTATAAGCTCGGTGCACAGCTAGGGTGCTATAAGATGCATGCTTGAAGTGCTATAAGCTCTATGTGCGACTAGGGGGCTAAAATATGTTTATACGATTGAAGTATGCACTATGAAAGTTTGACACGATGAAAGTTCGGCGCAGAAGCGCATCTTGAGTGTTTGGTGTGCGATAGTGTTATAGGACAAAATGTTAAATCGAGGCACAGTTAGAGTGATTTTCTTGCAAGAGCTATAAGACATACCTGAGGCTTCATTACCTTTGTTTGGGAATAGCCGGTCCATGCTCACCGCACCAATAATGATAGGCTAATCCTCAGGGATGGTCTTAGCTCCTGTAGCTCGGGCTCGAGTACTGCTTCTGTTGTTGCTCTCCTACCTGTAAGACAAGAGAGAAGAGGGACCAAGCTCCCCGGAGAGAGACTTCGATACCTAAGTCAGAGGTCAATTACTCTAAATAAGAGAGATAAAAAGATATTTAGAGAGAGAAAGTCAAAGAGAATGAGATCCCTTCACCTGTGGGGGGTAACCTTTATTTATAGTTGACGTGGGGAGACAATGGAGAGACAGAGTCTGATCTGTGTCAGCGTAATTTACTGGTGTGTTATCTGTTGGACATAAGGAGCTCGGTAGGACTGAGAGTGCCCGAAATCGAGATCTACATACTACTGAGAGCCCGACTATAAGGATGACTTGATAAGGAGTTCGGATGCCGTACTCGAAAAAATGAGGGGTAGCATCAGTAGTTCCCCTCAAATCATTTGATATTTATATCAAAGTCATACATTGGAGCTCGGTAGAAAGTGTATGTACTGAATTATGAAATAGATGCTATATCACAATATGTAGTGCTCAAAATGTGAAGCTCGTAAAGAGAACTCGGTAAATGAGGGTATTATCATTTGTATTTGGAATTATATTAATTATTTTATAAATACACGCAATTTAATAAAGATGATTATGCAAATGAATCAAGGAGATACTCTCAAAGGGATTAAGCTAAACTAACCCAACTACAATTGTACTTAACTAGACCAGTTCCATATTATAATTTAATTAAATTAAATAAACCTAAAAAATTAAAAAAAAAAAACATAGAAAGTCTTAATGTCTTCATAGCATATTATTTTGCCAGCATGTTGACTTACTCGGTAGCTTATCTGAAGACTTCCAATGCATTATTTTATTCAATTGATGCCATTGGCTGGTTAAAGGTTTGACCCAATTTAAGGACTCAATATTGTTATTCTGGCTTCATTTGCTTAGCAACTTAAATTTAGAGGACTTGACTGTAATAATATAAGTAAAATATAGGGACCACATGGAGACGTGAGATATTACTTTAATTCGAAAAATTAAAAAATGACCCAACTCAAATTTCAATTCGAGCTCCTAATTCACTTATATAACAAAGTTTTTTTTTTTTAATTAATTATACGTGAAAAGACGAAACACCTATGATTTGAATCCAAAATTTAAATAGAAGGCCACTACACTAAACTTTGATGGTTTAATAAATTTTTTTATTAATTTAACAAGAGTCATTAATAAAAGAGTTATCCCTTCTAATTAGCTCAAAATCCTATTTATAACCATTTAACCTCCATGAATAATAAAATTATAGATTTTATTTATTAAATTACTTATTACTATCTTCAATAGCGATCGTAAAGTGCACTGGCATTAGAAAAACAATTTAATAATAAAATACATGTTTCATAAAAATAAGAAATTAAAGAATATAATTCAGTTTAACAATTGTAATTAGTTTATAAAGATTAATATAACGGTTATTAATTAATAATATTAATTATTGATGACTAACTACTACTCATTTAAAAGCCAAACGTGAACTATTATAAATTTTTTATTAACATGTTAATTACAATTTTGAGTCTTTAATTAATTAATTTTGAAGTAATTAATATTTCAATATTATCAAATATTCTTAATAAGTATTCAAAGCTCAAATATAAAAAAATTTTGTTGACTCTCTAACATGGATCATATATATATAAACCTTGTTATTCTAATTGGCTCAACTTGTGCTCTAATTCATTTGAGAAATACATTTACATCCATTAGTTTTTTCTCAAGTTACCTTTCGTGGAATGATATGTATAAAAAGAAAGTAAACCATGCATTTAATGAATTTTCTCATATATATATATACATACTTATAAATGAATTAAGTTATTCAAGTTTGACTTGAGTCTATGTTCAATAAAAATTTATTCAGACTTGAGCTTGATCGGCTTATTTTTTTTAAATTAGCCAAACTCAAATCAAGATATATTCAGCTTATTAGATATGTGAGCTGACTCATTTAAAAGTTATTGAATTAAATTCACAAGTTAGCTCATTTATCATGCTTGATAAAAGCTATACATAATTATATTTATATATTGAATTATGTGTTTGTTGTTTACAATATAGAATTATGTATTTGGCTAAATTAATTTTTTAACTAATTTAATTTATATAATTGATTAGTATTTGTCATATGTGATAAATAAATTAAATAATATAAAATAATCAAATTGTTCATTCTTTATAAAAGTATTGTTAATTTTAGTATTTTTGGTCTAAAAATTTTTAAAAAATGAATGAAAACAGAACCTTTTTAATTATTTCTACTTCATTCTAGAATCCAAAATCAAAAGGACTATAAAATTCAAACAGTCCAATATTAACAATATTAATTATTAAATGAACCAATCACCTATCAACTATCAATTAATAACCATTCTCATATATATATATATATATATATATATGAAATGTAATATTAGCATTTTTCAAATAATTTTAACATTATATTCTTTGTTGTATTATTATTAACTTGACTGACCTACTCTTATTAATTTTTAATAAATTAATCCATTTTTACTATCCATATGACGACATATATAATGCTTGACTTTTATTATCTCTCTCAAAAGAAAAAAAAATTCAACTATTCTTATTTCAATATTTGTAATAAAAGTTAAAAAAAATAGGCATTTTAATATTTCAAACATACTTTTAGAAAATTCACAGTATATAGAATTGCAAATTCACTTGTATTTGAATAAGACAGACATTTAAATTTAGAAAATTTTCAGAAAATACGAGTTTCATTCATATTTTGTAAAAAAAAAAGAATATCTTATTTTATTCATATTTTGAAAAAAAAAAACATGAATACAAATCTAAAAAAATAAGTTTTTATTTTTATATTTATTTTGGTTGTTTTCATTATTGAGTATGAAGTTTAAGAATTATGTCATTTTAATATAGATATTTCAGAAATAATGTGCAAAGTGAAGAATAAAAAATTAAACATGTGAAAAAGTCTAACATGGTCGTTGCCTATTATTAACTTAGGATGATTAGCAACGAAGAAATTTATCAAATAATAAGTCTAAGTCTTATAATTCAATAATTTAATAAAATTGTTTGAATTTTATTTGGAAGTTGATCGAAGATTCAAAAATGCTTGATTGCTAATGGAAGTTTCATGATTAAATGTTATGCACACCAAATTTGATAGATAGTTTAGAGAATCTAGAAAATTTATTAATATAAAATATTTTATAAAAAAATATATCATAGGTTCTTATTTTTTAAAAATATTTTACAGATTTTGGAAGAAAATAATTTTTCAAGAGCTTAATAGAAATTGTATTCTATGTATATTATGTAATTACACATTAAATATATACTTTTTTATATATCAATTATTGTAGATTGAAAGTGAGTATTTTTTAAACTTAAAATATAAGTTTTGAATAAATTATTGTATACTTTTTATATATCAATTATTGTATATTGAAAGTGAGTATTTTTTTTAAAAACTAAAAAATAAGTTTTGAATAAATTAAAAAAATTAAAATAGGTATCAAATATTTTTATACATCTTTAAAAACAATAATTAATACCATCAAATACGTAAATAAATTGGTAAGTGACTGTATTAATTAGAGAGAATTTGAAATAATAATTTTTTAAAAAATAATATTTGACAATTAAATTTAATGTGTTTAAACTCAATATTTTTAAATACTCAAATAATGCATGATATTATTGGAAAACATGATATTAACTATTATAAAATGATATATTTTTAGATATAAACAAGTAATCAAGGCAATATTTAGAAAAAACAACCCAAAAATCATCCCAATTTGTTCTAGAAATATAAAATCCCACAATTAAAACAAAAAAAGAGATATATTATCATTTTAATAATTTAATTTTCTAAAAAAGAAAAGAAAAGAAAATAACTGCCACCATTTTTGGAGAGGAAATAAAATGACAAAACTAACCGAACAGCCAAAAGCGTTTAACCCGTCAGAAGAAGAATCCCAAGAAATCCCTTTTCTCTTCCCTTCACTTGCGTGTTTTTTTATTAATTGAAGCGTTCCTGCCAAGAAATCTCCATTTTTCCTTCTTTTTTTTCCCTTTCTTCAATTCATTTTATTATTATCCGCTCTTCTTCTCTTCTTTAATTATATATATATATATATATATATATAACGAAGAAAAAGAGTTAGTTAATATATACACACACATTCTTTCATTTATACGACCACTCCTCTTCTCTGTTCTCAGGTTTCTGTGAAAATTTTTTCATTTCTCATTCACAGAAATTAGGAAAAAAGGTCTTTTCTAGTTTTTTCCCTTCTTTAAATCAATCCCATTTCGAATCTCTCTTATCTTGATGTTTTTATCTTTCAATGCAAACTTAATTTGTTTTTAATTTGATGATCGCAGTATTGTGATTGCTTCAAACGAAAGTTTCTTCCTCAATTCGTTCTTCTATATCTTTTGCCTTGTATATATATATATATATATAATAACAGGTACAGTTCTTTATTTTTGCTAACTTTTGACATAGATTTGGATGTCTACTTCCTTTTTTTTTCCTCAGAATTTAATGTTAATGGTGTTATACAGGAAATTTTTGGCGGGTATTTGATATAGAGATAGAAGATGTTAGGAGATTTTATCACCAGAATTCTTGTGTATGTCAATTATATATAAACCAATTTGATCATTTCTTTTCTTGTTTTTGTTTTGATTCTCTGTTTTTTTTTTTCTTTTTTCTGGGATTTGAATGTTCTCTGTTATTTATTTATTTATTTTGTTTGGATGATTGCAGGTCGGTTTTTGGGTACGCATACCCTGCTTTTGAATGTTTCAAATCTGTGGAGAAGAACAAAGTTCAGATTGAAGAACTTAGATTTTGGTGTCAATATTGGTAAGTGCTATGCCTTTTCTTTATTTAAAACCAATAATTTTATGGGTAATAATTGAGATTTGGAATTAATTTTATTTAAGTTTCTCTTTAGAACTACCATTCAATTTTACCCAATAATTTCTCATAGAATTATAGGAAAATTCTACGCTTGCTACCAATTTTTTTGCTATATAATACGCTAAAGAATTGCAATTAAATTAGTCAAATAATATTAAGAACCTAATTGAATATGTAGAATAATATAAGGAGTCCGATTGAAAATGTGCCTAATTAAAATGGGATCCTATCTCGATTTTTTTTAGTGAAAATCATCATAAAAAAATATCATATTATTGAAGTAAAAAAAAATACCCATTATATTTTAAATCATCATTTATCGAAATAAACAGTAAAAACATGTAAGGAAGCCATAATATATATCATTATGTAAGATTACACCATATATATGCATAGAAGTAAAAAAAAAAAAAACAGTAAATTAAAATGGATGAGAATGAAATATCTATAAAATTGCTAATTCCAATCATGGGATTGGCTCAATCCATATTTATCACATCCAATAAGAATATGGGCAAATTTGCCTCGTCCGCACTCTAGAGCCATCCTGCAAATAAATGAGTAGCCCTTTGCCATATTTAAGTTCTTTATTCAATTCAAATGCATTTTATTTGATATTTTTAAAAAATTTTGAAATGAGGTAGTTTAGAATCTATAGTAAATCTTTTATATTTTAATATTATTAGTCATTATTGAATAAATAGAATTAATTTAAAAAAATAAAAGAAATCGAATTCGTTGTGTATGCATATAGCATTTGAAACAACTTTTACATTGTCTCCAAAAACTTATTCAAAAGAATTTTAAACTCTAAGTCTATATTTTTTGCAGGATAATAATTGCTCTTGTTACTGTTTGTGAGAGGATAGGGGATATATTCATTTCATGGTAAGCAATCAATGCTCTGTAAAATTTGTGTATATTTCCAGAGAAATTCTGGTTTATAGCTCTTAATTTATGCTCATTTTGTGGCGAAAGGTTGCCAATGTATGGTGAGGCAAAGCTGGCATTCTTCATCTACTTGTGGTATCCAAAGACAAAGGTAAGGGAAAACCAGAAAACATCAATGGTGATAAAATTTTATTCACCCAATTTCAGCAACATTGAAATGAAACACTAAACCTTTTGATTAATATAGGGAACGGGATACATATACGAGAACCTGCTGAGGCCTTTCGTAGCTAAGCACGAAAATGAAATAGACAGGAAGCTACTAGAGTTGAAAGCTAGAGTTTGGGATTTTGCAATCTACTACTGGCAAAATTGCACAAATTTGGGGCAGACTACATTCTTTCAAGTTCTTGAGTACTTGGCTGCTCAATCTGGAAAATTTACAGCTGCAGGCAATAAGGTAACAAGCAAACACACAAAAAATGAATTAGCTGCGAGCAACAGCCTTTGAACTTTAATCCCCATAAGCAATAATCCCTTAACTAAGATAATATCTTTCTTTTTTTCTTTAGGCTTTCAAGCTTTTATAAGCTTTATCAATTTGCATCATTCTTTCTATAAGTTTTGTGAAAAAACAGAGTAACAGAAACAGAATTTGGTTTTCTTGAATCTGCAATATGCAATTAATAACTAAATTGCAATATATAGAACAAATTACAAAATTAAATCAAAGCAGTAATTAGTGTATTAAAATTTGATGATTAACGAACCTTGCAGAAAGGGAATAACTATGAACCTAGTGCACCACCGGTATCAGCAATGAGACTAAAGGAATCACCACCATCATGAGCAAGCATCAGAACAGCAAGTGGCCACCAAGACCTCCACCGCCGCCCAGCAGCGTAATCAACCATGAAGTTTCAGAATCACCAAGATCCAATCATGTTCAAGTCCAACTCCACGAACACAGAATATATACACACAGTGGAATCAAGCAACGTCCCTGGAACTGATGTCAATGATAAACTCCAACAAGCTCGGATGAGGCTGCGCCGTTCAAAACCAATCCAAAATTGAAGATGGGTCGTATTTGATTTGTACAAAAACCATGTCAAATCCCCCAAAAACAAAATAAAAAAAAGAAAAAGAAAAACTTTGGATTTCTTTTCAATTTCAAATTCAATCTGATTCATTCTTTGTCAATCTTTTGAATCTACAAATTGTAATAAAAAAAAAAAGCACACAACGAAACATAAAAATTATTATTAAAATTTTGTTAGCCACTAGTCAGTGCTATCTGTCGATGTTGACACGAATAACGCGGAGGATCCGATCAAAAACTCCGGTGATACTTGAAATCACATGAACACTAATAAACCGAATACAAGCAGTGATAGGGTTACTCATGGAAAATTGGAGCCATAAACGGCGGAGAAAATGTTGGCGCGTAGAATCCGGCGAAGAAGACATAGGCTGGAGGTATGCCCATGCTGCCTGCTTGACAAGACGATTACGGATGGATATTTCGAAGGCAGAACCACAGGCGAAAGAAGCGGCGGTCGGAGAGTTAACGGCAGTTGAAGGGAGAATATCCTTAAGAGAAGTATATTATAAAGAGGATTTAAAAGAGGCAAGCTCGAAGACAATTGGTGTAGAGGAAACGGAGCCGTTACCATTAGAAAGAAGAGGAGGGAGGCCAGAGGTGTGGAAAGAGTTGGAAGGGAGAGTGAGTTTAGTGGGAATCACTACGGAGGTAAAGATGGAGTTCCTGCGGCGGAGAGTTGGTGGCGGCGACTCTGCTCCAGCCATCAGAAGAAAGAACAAAGAGAGAGAGTGTGTACTGAAAATAATGGTGAAGAATTTATATTTAGAGGAGAGACGCTCTCTCTCTCTCTCTCTCTTTCTATCTGTCTTTTTGGACTGCATTTATTGGCGTTAATTGCTTATTTTTTCCCTCATTTGCCAAGTACTTTTAAGATTTTACACTTTGTGTTCATGTTTACATTGTTACTTTCTATATAAGCATGAATAGAAGTAACATTAGTGTTAGAAACATTAATTGTAAAAAATTACTTCATTGGTTCATTTTTATAATCTATTATATTATTTTTAAATATTTAAATTATAATTTATTTATCATAAATAAAATTATTATTTTATTATACCTTTATTTAATATATATTTTTTCATAATAATTATAAATAGTATTAAAAATTATTTAAAAAATATATTATATTTAATCAGAATATATTTAAAAAAATAATTCTTAACTAACTTAACCATATTTTATATATTTAACCAAAATAGAAAAAATATATTTATTATACATATATATACGTATATATTTTTTATTTTCTATTTTATTTTTCATTTTTGATTTATTTTATATAATTATTTTATATAATTAAAAATTTTATGTAATATTATTTTATTATATAATATATATAATATTATATATTTATTATTATTATTATTATTAATTATTATTATTAATTATTATTATTTATTATTTATTTTATTATTATATATTAAATATTATTATATATTATTATATATATTATATATATAATTTTTTATATAGAAATTTTCTATTTCTATCTATTAATATATATGTAAATAAATAATGAACTATAAAAATAAAACGAAATGAGTAGAAATAAATTTTTTAAAATTTCTAATTTGTGGATATATTAAATATTGCTTTGGTAAAAATTGGAAAATACACATTCTTTTACAATTTTATACATATAGTTTTCAAAATATATATTAAATTAAAATATTTATACCAACTTATAAAATTATTAATATATTAATATCTAATAATTAACTTTAATAAAATGAATTTGTTTAATGAAAAAAGCATTAAAAAATTATTACAAAATAAAGTTAGAAAATAGAGAAAATAGAGAATCAGAATTTGGAAATGAAAATAATTTTTAATTCTCCAAGTTTTAATTTGGAAAAGTAAAAATTAGAAAATTGTGAAAACAAAAGGAAAATAAAAATAAAAAAAAATTTTTTTTTGCAAAAAATATAAATTGTTTAAAAAAAATTAAGATTTTCTGATATAAATCCAGCCTATAAATAAGTTTATTA
Organism: Garcia nutans; assembly: GCA_947685225.1. Lineage (NCBI taxonomy): Eukaryota > Viridiplantae > Streptophyta > Magnoliopsida > Malpighiales > Euphorbiaceae > Garcia > Garcia nutans. The sequence goes on from CANTUV010000060.1 coordinate 3,647,205, forward strand.
CACCCTATAATTTATAGGATAAGTATTACTTAGTCACTAAATTGATATTAAAACTATCAAATTTTATCTAAATCAAGAATACATAATTATATTAATAGTTATATCCAGGGCCGTCTAACACCATGTGCAACAAGTTCAATAGCACAGGGCCTCAAAAAATTATGGGGCCCAATAATATAAATCCAAACATGTGATTTTCATATTAGGGGCCTAAATTTCAATGTAAGAACAAGGCCTCTTTTATTTTTGCAAATGTTTAAGACGGCCCTGGTTATATCCTAAATTAGATCCTATAAAATATGCGAGTGTATTTATAACATATATACACACACGCGTATATATATATATAATTGATCTTAGAATAGTCAATATAAATATAAAAATTACAATTATTTCATAATTTTTATTTATCTTTAATCATTTCTACTCTTTGCCTGATAAAAAATTTCATTTTCAAGTAACATAAAGATAACTTTTTTCCTTCAATTAAAAATATTAATAAATATTTAAGTTTTAATTTCATAGTGTTTCAAAATTAATTTAACACTTCTGATTCTGAATTTTATTATTTTAGTTTATGAAGAAAATTTCTGAAATTCATTATTTTAGAAATATTAAATTTTTATATTATGTAATATATTAAAATAGAATATTTTTAACAAAATATATGTCACTTCAATTACTTATTATTATATAAGAAATTGAGAATTTAAATTAAATCCATAAAAATGTTTCAAAAGCAATAAATAAAAATGCAGACAAACTGTGGTATAAAATACAAAAAACAGGAAATATGGGGGTTGCTTATGCAAATGATAAAAGACATTACGGAACAAAACCAACGCAAATTTTGACATGCAACCAACACGTGCATTGAATTATTAAAGGTGTTTTTTTGTAAAAAATTTAGAAAAAAACTTTGGTCTTAACTTAAACTTCACAATGAAAAACATTTTAGACGAAAAATTACTTAAATTTGAACCCTCAAATATTTTTTATGTTGCAAAATTAAAAATTAACTAAACTACTAATTTAATTGTTTGTTTATTTTTATTAACATACTAGCTCTTTAATTTTAAAAAATAAAAATATATATATTTTTTATTTTTTTTATACATAAAATGAAATCTTGTTATGGGCCAACACTTTTACTTTTTTAATTATTAAAATGATTTACTTTTTACTTATAAAAACTTATTTAATGTGCATGTTATCTAATGTATGCGCACTAAGTATTAAAAATTAAAATTTAATTATTTTATTATACACATAACTCGGTCGTAATTATATATAATTTGAATAATAATTTTATTTTTATTTTTTATTTTGTATAAAAAAATGAACTATTTATCATAATTATATAAATCTATATCATTCAAAATTCAAATATTTTATATTACATTTAATTAATAGTAAATTGTATCATTTAATATTTATTCGATTTGATAATTTCAACTTCAGGTGATTTATACTCTCTTTTTAAATTTCATTTTACTAAAATGGCTATTTCATTATACACTTATTATTAAATTATTTATTTATTTATTCATTCAATTCATGTAATTTTTTGCTTTCCTAGCTTTGAAAAAAAAAATCGAATTTAAATTTATTATTTAAATGATAAGTACACTTAGGGCTAATTATAAGCACGTGTAGGTCATGATACACGTGATTTAAATCATTTTTCATTTTCTAGATATCTTATTTTAAAATTAAGAGATTAAAATAAAAAAAAATTGAAACTTGAAAGAAAAAAATTTGTAATAAAGATTAAAATATGCATTAGTAATATATTAAGAGAGAAAAGAAAAAAAATTCTGAGATAATTTTATAAATATAGTATGTAAGAATTTCTACGAACAAACATTCTGATTCTACAATTATTGTCTTAGATAAATAGTATATGTAATAAAATCGTCTTATTATACAGAAATATTTCCCAAAAATGCATTCATATTTAGCAAAATATTGCAAAATCAAAAATAAGATCATTATTATTGAAATCTTGAAAGAAAAAAAAATTATTACATAATAAATGATATAATAACAATAGAGATTAAAATATGAGATTAAAATTTTAGTAATTGAGTGATTATATATAATAAATGATATATGAGATTAAAATTTTTAAATTTATAATTCATAGTCATTTTTTAATGTTATGAGTTGCTTTTGTTTCTAGTTTACAGTCAACATAAAATTCAATTAATAATTAAAAAGTTTTTTTTTCATGAACCAAATATATATAGTATACAAGGATCAATCAATTATCAATTAATATATTAACAATAGTTTATAAGATTTCGAAGATTTGTTAATAAAAATAGTTAGTGTATAGATTTGTTAAAACACTAGCAAATGAATAAAGATTGAGACGGAAAGCAGACAGTGGTAGCCCACTGATTTTTTCATATGTATTTTCCAAGAAAATAAGCCATGAAAATGATCACTTTTAATATAGAGTAATATTAAATAAATTAAATTAATTCAAATTAAAAAATTTATATACATTAAATATATTAAAAATTTATTATTTTAATATTATATTTATTAAAAAATAAATTTTTTAATAAATATAATATTAAAATAATTATTTCTCTAATACATCCAATATATATATAGCTTTTAATTCGAATATATTTAATTTATATAATATATATATATATATATATATAATGAATGGTCAAGTTGAGCGGCTTAGACTCTTTCTTGTTTCTTTTTATTTTGGTCGCCTTCTACGTGTTTGCTTATCCATAGTTTTGGGACTTGTTCTGTGACGTTCTTACAATTTTCAACCAATGCCATTTTAATTAGCAATTTTTATTTTTTTATTGATTAATAATTTAATAATTAAATGTAATAATTTTTTTTTAATTTCAAAGGTCGATAGGCAACGAATGATGCTCCTTTTTTTTTTTATTTTTTTATATATTATTTTTGTCTTTAGCTTTCTTTTCAATGGTTTTTATTAAAGGCTAAGGCCAAAAATTAAAAAACAATGGGTCGCCAAAGAAAAGTACTCTTTTTAAGGTAATACCGTTTCTGTTTGGGTTCAGAAAATGATAAAGACTTATTGAATTGGCAAATTGGACTAATACTCAACTTCTCAATCTAAAATTCATTCGCCTTAACTCACTCTTTTTTTTAAGTATTATACTATCAAAAGAAAAAAAAATCGAGCCAAAATTTATTCAGAAGAAGAAAAAAGTTTATTTATTGTTAGGTTATATTTTAAAGTACAAATTAATTTTTACTCTTAATATTAATACAATAATATTCAAAAAAATTAAAATATATTAAATTAAATAAAATATGTTAAAAATATAAATTTTATATTATTTTATAAATTTTTGTATTAGAATTCAATTCTATCGAATAATGAAAAAGAAATAAAGAAATTATTCTATCCTACGGAAAATTTTCCAATGATCAAAGGCTTTCTTATGGTCCATAATATGAAAAAAACATGACTAAAACCAAAATGAGAACAAAAAGGTTTGATCCATGAGAAGGAAACCAAGGCAAATTTTAGAATAAATTCGTTTTGGTGATCAAACAATGTCCATGCAAGCCTAAAAAAACACAAAGAAAAAGGAAATTTTTATTTTTCTTTTCCTAAGTTTGTGTGTGGCGGTGGCAGCGTGTGCCTGTCCGCTTCTCCATTTCTGGCCTTCTTTATCCAAAGATTCCCAACCTTTACAATGGCACCAAATAACTCGTGTTCTCAAAACCATACCAACATAGTTGATTTTGACCTGCCCAGATTAAATGTTTTAAATTGATTATGAATTTTTGTTCTATTTTTAAACTACTAAATTGGATGGAATTTTCTTTTCATTTTAATATTTTTATTATTACTTTTAAAATTTTAAATTTTTTTTAATATTAAAAAAATATAAATGAGTCTCCCAACTTCACTTACCAATTCAATAACACATGTTAATTGTAATTAACGGTTATACTCCAAATTGAGTTCAAATTAGAATTTAAAAAGTTTATCGAATCAATTTTTGTTTTTGAGTACCCATATTATTAAACTTTTAAATAAAATTGAGGTTCCAAATTGAATTTATTCCTCAAACAAGAGATCAAGAGAATCAGAAACATTGTTCTCTGGTACCTTAACTTCTAAGGTGCTGTTTGGTATCTACTGTACTTTGCTTTTGATTTCTGTTTTTTCAACACTAAAACTTGTGTCTTAGAAAACGGGGTTAAAATAAATAAAGAAAAATCCATTTTATGATTTTACCATTCAGACAACCTTCTTTATTGTCAAATATTAAATAACAAAAATAAATATATTTAAAAAATAAAACAATTGATTTTTTTTTTTTTTGAGATACTGAAGCAAATACAAAAGTAAAGGGGTTTCCAAACTAACTTAATTCCTTAAAAGCACATTTAAATCAATACTAGGGTCAACTATCAAATGAAAACTGGGGATGAAAAGCAGTATAATAATTTGAAGGTAATGACTTCAGCTACAACAGTTTAAAAAAATCACTTCAACCATAAAAATTAGCAAGATTCTATAAACCATGGTATATGCAATGTTTACAAATGAAGATTTTGAAGTCTTTAAAGCTCTAAAAGTTACAATACAAATCAATTTTGGAGGGGGTAATATTTCTCCTCCATCATCCTGTGCCTCTTTCTTACAGCAGATTAGACTCTGGGACCGCACCAGCAAGATTATAGATGGAATAGCAACCAAATTCAATTTTGTATCTTGTGCCCTACATCATTGTCCAATCTACAAATATTCTTTCCACCATGTCACCAGGTATTCATTTTTTTCCCTTTTCTTCCCTAATTTATTTGCTGATGGACCACTAAGGTCAAATAAATGTAATTCTATGTATAAGACTAGTTCTCAGCTTGCTGTCTGTCAGTTTCTCCAAATGTTTCTCCAGTTTCTACTCCACAGGCAATATGTTGACAATTTTAAGCAATAAATAGATACTGATGTTTGCTGTTATGTAGTGATGCGAGTTTCTCTCACCTTTTACTCAGAGTAGAATTTCCACCGGATGGCACTTCAGGCATTCCTGATGGTTGGTTTTGTGCTGTAGGGGTGTGCACATCAGGGATACCAAAGTCAGCATGAAGTATGTTCTCACTCCATTCAACATTTGCTAAATAGGAGTCAAGGATAGAGCATTCAATTCTCCAGTACAAAGAGAGAAGGGTTAAAAGGATTGAAATGGAAAAGAGAAAAGAGAAAAAAATTTCAAGCGGGATACAATCTGTCCTCCACATATCTGTAATGCTAACATCAGCATCTGAAAGAAGCCAGTAATCAGCAACATTCTGAATAGATAAAACATTTATGAAAGAATTCAAACATCTGTCTATGAGAAGTAAAAACGTTATCAATAATCTATTGGGCTCTATCATTGTCTCATATATCCTCACAATGAACATTGAGAACTCCATCTATCCCTTTTTTTTTGGCATCAATCAAATCACAATTTGGAATTGGGATCTATAAATATATAGGATTTTAATTTTTTTTAAAAAACTAATATATGATAGGTTTTAGAATTTGAGCCCAAGCAGGCTGAAAGAACTTCAGACAACAGCAAAGAAGATTTTAATTAGCTTGTTCAAAATCTAACAGTCATGTATGCTTTGACATGTAAATGTAGATTATTTCAGTCAGAGTTGCAAAACTTGATGAATGATTGAAAGCCAAAGGTTCATATGCACACCATTTACATACTCACCATTATAAATCAATATAGCGAAAAAATACTTAGTAGTAGAAACAGAAACGCAATACAACTACACTTACGTCAACATCAGAAGGAACAATCTTCATCACTCCTCCAGCCAGCTATTGTGAAGCGTCAAGATCAAAGAATGAATTATCAATTTGTTGTACCTGAGGCTCAACTCTCTTCTGTATTTGCTGCTCACTGGTCTTCTCTTTTGCTGGGATTTCATTAGATCCGGATCTAGAAGCTAGTGGGAAACTAGTAGATGGCTCACCATTCATCTCCTCAGAATTCTCCTCAAATTGACTGCAAGGACGAGATGTATTGAAAAGGAAAGACTATTGTAACTTATAAGTCTCAAGACTTGTATCATATGATTAACACAACACGATGTTCACTAGTATAGATAATAGACATAAATATGCTAGACTGGAAACTTCAGTGAGCATGGAAAGGCGGTCACACCTTACAAGGTAAACATTAATGGGACCCACTGTGCTTCTAAGGATTATCCGGTATCTCCTTTGTGGATAGTCAACAACCTAGTGTACAAAAGCAAGTCAGTTCACGCATGAACATGATATAGATCATAAAATAGTCTTCTTCTCTCCCTTTTGATTTTTTTTTCCATTGAATTACCTCATCAGGATCAGGTACTTCCAGAGTAGTTCCATGGGGAGCTTTAATTGCTATGAGGGTTTCATTCTGGAAAAAAAATATATTAGAAAGTCTAGTTGAGAATAGCAAATGCATCATTGAGATTAGTAAAATTAAAAAAAGATTATATGAAAAAGACAAATGGACAGGATATATGGACCTGAAAAAGAGGTTGGCTCCTAATGTCTTCTTCAGTCACAAAAAGCCACCTGAAATTGTCAGAAAATGAATAATGGCATTAATACCTAACTCACAAAAGCCAGTTGAAATTAACTTATTGAATAGAGAGCTTATATGCAGAACATTTTACTTTTGATTGCTCTCATCTTCACTCAAGTCTCTCAATTTTTCTTGCATTTCTCTGCAAAAGTTTAAAAGCACCAGCACTATCTAACAGATTGAAGACTGGAACATCAACTGCCCTAATAAGGAAATCAACCATGTAACCTTATTTGATCATCTAGTCCATGCTCGTCCATGGAAAGCTTTTCAATTTCTGTCTGCAGGGAAAATCAAAAGATAAAAACATGTTTCCCAAGAGAAGCTGCAATATAATTTTCATGTCATTTTTCATTCCATCATGGACAACAGATTAGAGGATATTCCAGCATTGAACAAATATTGAACAGTCAGAAATTAAAATAAAGAGATACATAATACTGAAGCAGGAGATAATAAGGGGTGAGGGAAAAAAAACCACTCTGGTTTTTACAATCATAAAAAAAAATTATCAACCTCCATGTACCTGTAATGAAGAGGCATTTCCATCTAGTTCCCCTGGCCTTAAAGCATCAACTCCCCTAATCCATCATTCAATCAAACATTCATAATGTTTGTTGTTTGCATTTGATTCTATCGAATGCTTTCATTACATGGGAACTTATATGAGGAACATTCATAATAAAGTTTCTTTTCAATAAGACCAATTCCTTCCAATACATTTGTAATGTCATATATTCGTCTCTTCTGCACCTGTTCCAATGAAAAAAACCTTAATAATTATAGAGTGATTCAATAATGCAAGCATCCAATGAGCAATATGATCACCTCCAAAGTTTCTGCATCATTGTTTAGGTCGAGACTACCATCTTCAGCATGCTTAATTAGATTGACAAATTTCTTTGTCAGAAGACCTGAAAAACATTAGGACATGCTTGTTTAGAAGCATTAAGGAAAGCATCTTAACAGCTACATAATATCACAGCTTACACATAAAAGTATTTTTAACAGCTACCTAATATCAAAAAAAATAAATATAATCCAGCTAGAATAACAATATTTTCAAGATTACCTAAGGAACTGTCATAACGGCAGCTGCCAGCAGGTGTAAGAGGAGAGGAAGAATCTGCAAGTTCACATAAATTGGAATCATCAGGTTAGTCCATATCTATTGTTGCTTCGCAGAATGCAAATACAGTATACAAGGGTTGAAGATGATTTATGCTGTCCAACAACTCATCTCCAAAGACTAAGCTCCACTGAAGCTCCTGTATTTAGTTAGGAAATGAGAATACATGACAGGCAATAAAATTTCATACCCATGTTTGACACTGGGGTTTGAGGCCCCGGTCTATTGCCCTTTGAGGTCTTTGATCTGTTGTATGTCCTTCCCCCCTTTGTAGAAACAGGCATCAGGAAAGGACTATTTGATATCTCATTTGCAAGTTCACATAAATTGGAATCATCAGGTTAGTCCATATCTATTGTTGCTTCGCAGAATGCAAATACAGTATACAAGGGTTGAAGATGATTTATGCTGTCCAACAACTCATCTCCAAAGACTAAGCTCCACTGAAGCTCCTGTATTTAGTTAGGAAATGAGAATACATGGCAGGCAATAAAATTTCATACCCATGTTTGACACTGGGGTTTGAGGCCCCGATCTATTGCCCTTTGAGGTCTTTGATCTGTTGTATGTCCTTCCCCCCTTTGTAGAAACAGGCATCAGGAAAGGACTATTTGATACCTCATTGCTAATCCACTCACTAGAGTTACCTCCATTTTCATCTAAGCTACTCTTCCTTTTTAACAACTGTGAAACACCAAATAAAATGTAGAATTTTGTTAAGTGGCAGTTAAAAGCCAAATAAAACATGATACTACTTTAAAAGACATAAGCAAGAACTTAAAGGACGTGCTTCATTTTGAGAAGAGGATAATAAAAGATAAGTTGGACAATGTTTAGAAACACCAAGCCCCATAATAATTGTTTTACGATAAACTAATATCACTATCAGAAGAGTTGATGTATGACAATCAGAACTCAATCAAAGCACCTATATCATGTAGGAAACCAAGAATACAGCACTATGATATTGAGAACTACCCATAAATTTCAGATGGTTTCACCCATTGATTAAGTATCACCAGTATAATCATATTTTGGAATCTATAGAAGCTCTCCCTAATAGAAGAAAAAGAAGACTACATTAAATTTCAATGAAAAGGAATGTGCGCTTGATCAAAGATAATAATGTGGGCTGGAAGAAAATATGTACACTATCCAAAACCAGCTCAAATGTAGGAATATGAATAAAAAGAAAAGGAAAATTTTGCTAATTGATGTCCCTTCAGAAACCAGTGCTATTGAGACTCAACTCAATCCTTATCATTCACCACAAGTTCACCTGACAAGCAGCTACATTACACAAGAATCGACCAAGTAAAAGACATAGCAATTAGCAACCTATCCTCACCGAAATCTATATGAAAAATGGAGTTTCATCAAATGAAAAATGCCAACTATTAATAAATTAACAATTCCAATATCCCATCAACCATTTAAAAGAAAAATAAAGTGAATACAATTATCAAATGTTGTTCATTTAGGCTCTGACACATATAACTCAAATGGCGTATCAGATTCCCAAATTTTCCTCCTTTCCCACAATTTCTCAGCAACGAAACAGCATTATAAACGAATTCATTTTAATTCCCATTGCATCCAAATTATTCCTACAACTGACACATATAACTCCCAAAAAAACAAATTAACTGAAATGAGGCATAAATAAGTTCACTTCAAAACTAAATGTACACATAAACGATATACATATACAATTACACAATTTCAAGTGCATAAAATAGTAAAGGAAACTCACAGGAGACCTCACGACAATACCCTCAACTTCCCGATCGGCGACTCTATAACTATAACTTGGACAACTAAAATGGTGTTAATCATCGGAAGGAACAAACGGCGGTTTCATCGTAGCAAAAGCAAGGTGGCGTCTAAGAAGTGGCAGGATCGGCCAGGCGGGGTAGATGAAGCAGCCGCAGTGGGCGGACCAGTGGAGGCTCCAGCGCCGCCGGACATGGGAAATGAAGCAAAAAAAGAAAATTAAAGAATCTAATAGAAAAAGGGAAATGAAAATCTGAGAAGGGTAGAGAGAGAAAGTATAGCGGGTTTAGAGAGAGAGAGAGCAGAAATCGAGGGAAAGATAATTTTTAGTTTGTGATAGATGTGGAGGGAACAATAATATTTCTGCAAAAATATGACCTTTTTTTTAACTTTTTACCCCCAAAATTTTGCTTTAATTTTCATTTTCATCCTTACAAAAATTTATTAAAAATAAACCACATATGGTTGATTGATTTATATGAATAAAATAATTTTTCATTCATATGAATTGTACTTAAATTTGTTTAATAGTTTCCAATTTTATTGACAAATCATTATAACTTATTTAAAAATACATTGTCTAAAATATCAAAATAAGAAATTTTTTTTAAATTTTTTTAGTAATCTTTAACATGTTGATAGAGTATTATAATTAACAATTATGCAAGAAATATCTCTTTTTGATGGCTTTTACCTTTTCACATATAAATTTTCATGTATTTCATGTATTTAAGTAGATTTAATACTTCAATATATATAATAAATTTAAAATTAATTCTAATTTTAAAGTTGCAAAAATTCTAAAAGAATTTATATAATACTTCTATGAAAAAAATCATTAAATTTCATGAAATATAACTTAATTGATAAATGAAATAAAAAAAATATGAAAACATCTTAATAGATACACATATTATTATAAATATAAATAAATATATATGTACTGAATACAAAAATTAACAAAATAAAGGAAAAAGCAACCATTTATTATTAAAGTTCATGAACTAATTATCTCTAATAATTTTATTTCCTATCTTTTTTTTCTATTGTTATGTGCGCTTTTATCATTGGGTCAGGAAGTGAACCATTACTTTTTATTTCATATTGCTATACCGGCCAACAATTAAAATTACGTTAGAATACAATAAACCAGCGCAGAGCAAAATTATTATACATTATAATATTATAAAAATTATTTATTAATATTATAAATTATTAGTATTAAAAAAATTTATTTATTAATAAATTAATATTAAAATATTATATTAATATTAATAAATTATAAATTTTTTAATTTTATCTTAAACTTTGATATTTAACAAAAATTTATATTAAACCATAATATTTAATTAAAGTTTAAATTAGATCATACCGTTAACTCAACTAACTAAATGAGTCCATTGAAAAGTTTCAGTTTAGTTCAAATTTAAAAAAGAAAAGTTCTAATTTTTTTTTAAATTTTTTAAAAAAAATTACAATCTGGTCTAAAAAAAGTATAAGATCCAATACTGACTTTATACTATATTATAGGGTTCAAATTAAATTTTTGTTCATTATATATATATATATTTATTTTTTTTGATATATCAACTTTTGCAAATTAAAAATGAATAGTTTTGAAAAATGAAAAATAAAATAATATATAAGAAATAATAGCTCTAAAAACATTTTCATTTGTGAATGTTTTCATAGAAAGTACTTTATAATTTGGTATTGTTGCTAGTAATGCTGGCAACGGGGCTACTACCTTAATCACAACTTTTAGGGAGGTTTACAAAATTACGCTAAATTTTTACAAAAATATAGATCTTAAAAAATTTCAAAAATATTGAAAAATAAAGTATAGTGTCCTCTCTGTAAAAGTTCCACTAGTTTTTGGATTTTTACAAACAATATATATATTATGCATATGTTGAATATATTATGTATATATTAAGTTTTAACTATATATATATTATTTTTATATATTCCATAAATATGATATTATATATACTTGTATATGTAGTATAAATATAATTCATACATTGAATTATAATTGAAAATATATATACTACTAATAATAATAATATAATATAATATATATGCTGTAAATATATTTTACATATGTTATGTATATGTATGTTATTTTTATACCATTCTTAATTATGGTATATATATTATAGAAATATTACTCATATATTGAATTATAACTAAGAATAGGTGCACGACTATATATGTTATGCATATGTTATAGATATATTATGAATATATATATATTTTTATAATTAATTTCAATACAACTTAAAACACTACTATATTATAAATAGATATCCAACAATGAAAGCCGTAACAATATAAAAAAGAAAAAAAAAGAGAATTTAATAATCAAATAAAAGAATCATAGCAAATGAAAGAAAAAAAAACACAAAATAAATAAAAAAATATTTAAAAGAAAAATAAAGAAGGAAAAAAATGAAGAGTAAAAGAAAATCATTAAAAGAAAATAGAAAAAATCAAAATAAATGTATATTTTAAAAGAATTAAAAAGTAAAAAAATTAAAAATAAAAAATAAAAATAGCAGTTGTGACTTTAACACTGTGCTCGGTGGTATTTTCAGTGTAGTTTTTTATGAATTAATATAATACGGTTTAAAAGTGAATTATATTTAGGAGTATTTCTATTATATTTTCCCAGTTCATAAGATTTTCTCATGGTGTGAGAATGTTAATTTTTCCCAATCATAATGGATCACCAATTTAGAATGTTGGAATTGTTTAATTTTTGTATTCCAAAAATAACCTCAATTAATCCCAAAATTTCCCAAACCATAACAATATATTTATATTATTTTATAGATTATTGATTTAATTGAATTTTATTAATATTTATTATTATTTTTTATAGTGGCATGATCATTTAAATCTATCATAAAATTTAATTATTTTTATTAATAAAATATATATTTATTATTTTTATTAAGACCTAAGATGTTTAGTTCATTGGTGGCATTATTTTCAGTTTTTGGTTATTTGAAAATTAATATATGCTTATTTGAATAAGAGGTTCATGGATACTGAAAAATCATTTTTTTCCATAAAATTTTAAATCCATGAAAATCAATTAAAATCAAACTGAATTATGTACTTTGATTTTCATATATCTAATCTTAATTTTACAAAGACTTTATTGTTTAGTTTTTTTTTTTTTGCTAATATTGAATTTTTTTTTGAGTTTCTTGAATCTTTTGTAATTTAGATTTTTAATCTACCATATAGATTTTTCATGCATTGAAAAGAAATTACATTTATTATAATTTTTCATACATGAAATTGATATGTAATTTTATGTTACAAACATAATTTAATTTTGTATTACTGAATTTTTAAAAATATTATTATCTTATAACTGAAAATCGATGAAACCAATAATTCATTATTATTAATTCAGACAAAATGCCGTATCTGAATCTGACTTGTGAAGAAGAAATCAATGACCAAACTCCAATTAACTTTGAAATATGCATGACATTAAGAGGGAAAAAAAGAGAAAAATATCAGCTTTGAACATTAGATCCCATTTGAGTACCAACACAAATCCTGATAAAGGGTGGATAAAATTCAGTGAACTAACTGAATTTTTAGTTATATTAATTCGGCCGGTTCGACAGAATAATTTAGATAAATTTAATTTTCTATTTGGTTAACAGTTAACCGATTCGGTTCGATCGATTAACTATTAACTGAACTTTTTTTTAAAAAAATTATTTAGTTATTTATTAATTTTTTGTTTAATTCTTTAATTATATAATTTTTTATTATAAATTAAAGTTATGATTTGTTTATTTTTTTAATAAATTTTGTTTAGTTAATTAATTATATTAATATTTTATTATAAAATAAAAAAAATTCGGTCAATTAGATTAATTACACGAATTGATCAATTTAATTTAATTAATTAATTGAATCGATTAAAATTAAAAACCGGTCGATTCAGGCAATAAATTTAATATTCATAAATTTTGATTAAGTGAAATTTTGTCATTCCGTAAATGCCCGCCTCTTACACCAAAGAAGAAAATCAACACAACTACCGTCCAGAAGAGCACTTTGAAAGGCAATTCTTATAATTTACTTCAACAGTTTTTCTCTCAGTCTCCATTCTCTTCTCTTCCCCATAAACACAAGATTACTTTCATAAGCACCATACAATAGATTTTGAATCTTACCAGCACTCATATTTTATGAAGAGAATAAGAAATGCTCTGCACTACTAAATTCAACATGGGCATAAATAATCTCTGTTGAAACGTATGTTTTGTTTAATTTGTTTCTTTTGATTTGTTGGTGTCCTAGTCATAAGGAGTTTGTTGACATCAAGTCACTTAATTTTAAGTGCTGTTATATTTGATTTTTACTTCATTTACGTTGCCCTTAGCTATCAGACATTTCATTTCCTATTTTTCAGTTGTTACACGTTGTACTTTGCTCTATTTAATGAGCAATAAGTCTGTTGTAGTTTGTGAAATACAGGTTTCTCCATTTCTCTCATTGAGTTCTCAGTTTTAATAAATAAGCACATATATATTTTGTAACAGTGGTATCAGAGCCACTCAAAAGTAAAAGGCAGCAGCTTTATTTTATTCAGTAGAAAATAGATGGCTTCTGAAAACTTTATGCAGTAAGCAATTCCACGTTTTGATGGTCATTATAATCATTGGAGTATGCTTATGGAGAACTTTTTGAGGTCTAAAGAATATTAGGCAGTTGTTGCTTTTGGGGTAACAGAACCAGCAGAAGGAGCTGCAGATGCTCAAAAGGCAGAATATGAAGCACTAAAGTTGAAAGACCTAAAAGAAAATCGATCGTTCAATCTTGGAGACCATACTTTGGAAAGACACTTCAAAGTGGATATGGGATTATATGAAGAAGAAGTATCGGGGAACGACAAAGGCACAGCTTCAAGCACTCCATGTCGATTTTGAGACTTTAAAAATGAAGATTGGAGAATCAGTTTCAGATTACTTCTGAAGGACAATGACACCATCATTGAGAAGATTCTTCGCTCCATAACATCGAAATTCAACTACGTTGTTTGTTCGATTGAGGAATCTAAAGTTACTAATGAACTATCAATTGATGAATTACAAAGTTCATTGTTGATTCATGAACAGAAAATGAATCGACAAGAAAATGAGGAGCAAGCTTTACAAGCCTCATATAGCAATTGCTCTTCAGCATTAAAATGAAGTGGTCAAGGAAGAGGAAGGAGCAGAAGCAACAAGAATAATGGCGGAAGGCATTCACATCAAAAAACTGAAGATAATTACCAAGGGAGGGGCCGAAGCCATGATCATTAAACTCATTCCAAGCCAAAGTCGGCAGATAAATCCAAAGTTGAATGCTATAGATGTCACAAGTATGGCCATTATAAATCAGAATGTCAAACTAACTAAAATAAAGATGGTGGAAGACAATCTAGTTTTGCAGAACAAGAAGAAGAAATCTCTTTATTACTGGCCTACCAAGTAAAGGAGCAAGGGAAGGAGGAACTCGCCGAAATTTGTGGTATTTAGATACTGGATGAAGCAACCATATGTGTGGGGGACAAGTCAGCCTTCTCAACACCAGATGAGTTATACCGAGATTCAGTAAAGTTTGGAGACAACTCTAAAGTATCAGTCATGGGAAAGGGACAAGTGATCATTCAAACCAAAAATGATGTTGCTCAAACAATTTCTAATGTTCTTTATGTTTCAGCTGTAAGATGTAAGGACCAATCTTCTAAGTCTTGGTCAATTGCAAGAGAAGGGGTATGAGATTTTCATAAAAAATGGAATATGTAGCATACGAGATGACAATTTAGGCTTGATTGCAAAAATTAAAATGACTTCAAACAGAAAGTTTCCTCTATATCTCAACAATATACAACAATCATGCTTTTCTGTAAAACTCGGAGATGAAGTTTGGTTGTGGCATTTCGTTATGGGCATCTTAATTTCGATGGGTGAAAGACCTTGCAACAAAAAAAATATGGTGATAGGTCTTCCACAAATTTCACCTCCCTCTCAAATCTGTGAAGAGTGTGTCATTAGCAAACAACACCGTAACTTATTTCCACAAGGAAAATAATGGGAAGCAAGGAAGTCACTAGAACTTGTCCACTGTGACATCTGCGGACCCATAGTATCATCTTTAAATGGAGGTAAAAATTAAATTATCTTCATTGACGATTATAGTTGAAAAATATGAGTGCATTTTTTGCAGCAAAAAATCTGAAGCTTTTAAAAGCTTTAAAGCATTTGTTGAGAAAAAGGTTGGCAGCCCAATAAACGCTCTTTGTTCAAATCGTGGGGGAGAATATAACTCCCATGAATTTGCAAGTTTTTGTGAGCTTCATGGAATAAGGAGACAACTTACAGTAGCTTATTCACCCTAGCAAAATGGAGTTTGTGAGTGGAAAAAGCTTACTATTATGAATTTGGTGCAGAGTATGTTGATAAGCGGTGGCACTCCAAAATTTTTTAGCATGAAGCAGTTAATTGGAGTATTCACATCTTGAATATAAGTCCCACATTTTCAGTTCAAAACATGACTCCAGAGGAAGCATGGAGTGGAGAACGACCAGCTATAGATCATTTCAAAGTTTTCAGTTGTGTAGCGTAAGCCCATATTCAGCGTAAGCCCATATTCTTGATCAAAAGAGGAAAAAGCTAGACCAAAAGGGGGAGAAATGTACTTTTCTTGGTGTTAGTGAAATCAAAAGCTTATAAGCTCTATAATCCTAACACTAAGAAAATTATTATCAGTTGAGACGTTTTCGATTAATATCAGTTTTGGTCATGGAACAAAAATGCCATGGAAGAACAAATTCCAATGAGTTTTGATGGAGAAAATGAATGAAAAAGCCAATCAACCCCGACACCAACATACTACACTAGTTGTTATCTCTGAAAATGCCTAAAATGACAACCTTTCAAATTCTGAAATTACACCAGCAATTGATCAACAAGCTGAAACACTAGAAAATTCATTTTCTCATCGTGTTTGAAGAAGGCCAACATGGATGTCAGATTATGAGGTAACTGGAATTGATCAATGTGAAGATCCTCTCACTCGTTTTGCTTTGTTTTCATATTGTGATCCAACAACTTTTGAAAATGCTATCAAATATGCAAAATGGCAAAAAGCAATGGATGATGAAATTACAGCTATAAAAAAAATAATACATGGGAGCTTTATGATCTTCTAGAAGGGAATAAATGGATTGATGTGAAATGGATTTACAAAACTAAACTGAAAGAGGATGGGATAGTTGACAAGTACAAAGCACGATTGGTGGCGAAAGGTTACAAACAGGAGTTTGGCATGGATTACAAAAAAATTTTTGCACTTGTTATAAGACATGATACAATCAGGTTGGGGATTGCATTGGCTACTCAAAATTCATAGCCTATTCATTAACTAGATGTAAAGTCGGCTTTCTTACATGGAGATTTACACGAACATGTATTTATTTAACAACCTCCTGACTGTGTTAAAGTTGGTGAAAAGCATAAAGTTTACAGATTAAAAAAAGCTCTATAGGGGCTAAAACAAGCACTTACAGCTTAGTATAGTTGTATAAATGCTTATTTTCAAAGGGAAGGTTTTCAAAAATGCCCATATGAGCGTACTCTTTGTAAAAGTGTGAAGATGGGGGAAAATGTTGTTTGTGCACTTATATGTTGATGATTTAATTTTTACGGGAAATGATGAAGTCATGTTTAAAAATTTTAAAAGGTCAATGATGCTTGAGTTTGATATGCTTGATCTTGGAAAGCTACATTACTTTCTTGGCATAGAATCACATCTTTTAGCTGCAAAGAGGATCTTTCGTTACTCATAAGGTACTGCTGATTTTGGGTTGTTTAACAAAAGGGGAGAAAAATAAGATTTAATTGGGTTTTCAGATAGTGATTATGCTAGAGATTTGGATGATTGGAAGAATACTTCGGGTTATGTTTTTATGCTAAGTTCATTTGCAGTCTCATGGTCATCCGAAAAGCAAGATTGTCACCTTATCAACAACGGAAGCTGAGTTTGTAGCTACTGCTTCATGTGCCTCTCAAGCCATTCGGCTAAGAAACATACTTTCTAAGCTGCGTTTCAAGCAACAAGGAGCAAAAACGATTAACAATTCAACTATAAAGTTGTCCAAAAATCCAGTTTCACATGGAAGAAGCAAACACAGAGATGTGAAGTTTCATTTTTTTAAGAGATCTAACTAAAGATGGAGTAATTGATCTGATATATTGCAGAAGTGAAGATCAGGTTGGTGACATATTCACCAAATCCCTCAAAATGGTTTCATTCGTCAAGCTCAGGTCATTACTTGGTGTCTGCACTTTGGAAGATCCACTTCAAGTTTTTTGATAAACTGAATGTTTCTTTTGGTTTGTTGGTGTACTAATCATAAGGAATTTGTTGACAGCAAGTCACTTAATTTTAGGTGCTGTTATATTTGATTTTTACTTAACTTCATTTATTTAGTCTCTTAGCTATCAGACATTTCAGTTCCTATTTTTCAGTTGTTATACGTTGTACTTTGCTCTATATAACGAGTAGTAAGTTTGCTGTAGTTTGTGAAATACAAGTTTCTCCATTTTTCTCATTGAGTTCTCAGTTTTAATATATAAGCATATATATATTTTGTAACACTATCTGTACTAACTGGCAGAAGAAGATCAGATGCAATTATCCATATCTATACACCATAAATGTTCATTTCCAGTGCACAAAGCAAAGCTTCCTGGTTTGCAAGAGTTGAGGGAGGGTCGTCGACAGCCCACACCTTCCCCCTTCCTTTTGCAGTGGTGTTGTTATTGTGAAAATGAACCTGTGACACCCTCCTGTACACTAACTTGGGTAACCATGATCACACAGTCTAAGTAAAGTCTACATTTTGCTATTGGATTAGTAGCCTAATAGTCAAATGCTTGCCAGAGCAAGAACTCTAATTCCTATTGAATTTTGAGTGCTATTCGAGTTATAGATAAGCAACTAGTCAACAGAGATAAACAAAAAGCAATAACATTTTAAACAGCAACATTCTGTAGGCATACAAAGCAGACAATTTGAAAGATACATGACAAGTAAAAGAATTACTCTGTATTAGAATCAACATGAAAATTTATACATGACAGTGGAGAAGTGCTCAATGGCATTGAAGAGTCACAACAGACCTCCAATCTACCACGAAATCGCTCTTCACTGGTTTTTAACAAAGCACGTAGAGGGAAATACACACCTTTCTCTACACAAGATTGGTGTCTGGGCTTAATCCTATTATCTAAACTAAACGAAAAGTACTGAGGAAACTCTTTGAGCTCCTTCAAATCTCTCCCCATTTCCACCACAAAATAATTCAACTTTGGCTCAACATTGTCTTTTATACTATAATTAAAGAGTGGAGGAAACCTCCTAAACATGGAAATGGCATCTTTATAAGGAAATCCCATTTTCTCAAAGTAATAAATTCTGGGTAATAGTTTGTCCTCCACACTACACGAAAGTAGATATGTATGCTTGTTTACCTCTTCCATGCCAATGCTTTGCAGGAAGTAAAGGGTAGGCCTCAGCCGGTGTTTGACATTGGAAACGAGCAATCTAGGCCGTCGATTGATTACTCGCTTAATATCGGAACCGTTAACACGAGCTTCTCGGAGAAGGAAAGTGAAGACGGGCATCATGGTGGATACATTAAAAGTAAGAATTTCCGGGCACATGGACACAATCCGGCGGAATTCCACGGCGGTGAAGTTCATAGAAGTAAAGAAATCGACAATCGATTTAATGTCTGAGAGGGAAGCAGAGAGGATAATCTGACGGTGATGGTCGACAAGGGAGAATATGTCAAGACCAATTGAATCAAGGTAAAGCATTTTCTCTTGAAAATGGGCATTAGGTGGTGTTGATGGCGGTGATGGAGAAGGGCTATGAAGGGCTTCAGAAATGAGATTAATTTCAGTCGACTTTGGGGGCTTAGGAGGGAGGGAGACAGTGTTTGTTTTGGAAGAAAGGGACGGAAAATGGAGGGTTCTTGAGCCAGAAAGTGAAGAAAAATCATAGTTAGGAGAAGAAAAATTATGGATTCTGTTTCTGGTTCTGGGGTAAGTAAATTTAGAGAAAAAATGGAGCTTTTCTTGCATTGTTACATGGCGGATTGAGTGAGAACAGAGCAACAATAATATTAATTTTCATTTATTTTCTTTTTCTGGTACATACAAACAGAAAAATAAAGAAAATTTTGTGGTGGGTAAGGATAAGGCTTCAAGATTTTGCTAATGCTGTAATCTTCTGAATCATTCCATGGAGATGGAGTAGAAACGGCTAAGCCTAATTACAAATGGGCTGGGCCAAGAAGCCCAAATCCACTTAAAACCTACAAAGCTTAGCTTTGTCTCTGGATATTATCTTCACCTACCATTTCTCCCCCTTAGACTTTTGAAGTGACAGTGTAATAGTAAGCACTGAAGCCAGACAGAGAGAGAGAGAGAGGGGGGGTTAGCTTTGTGTAAAAGAAGAGATGGCTTGCTCAGCTACCTCAACCAACGGTCTTATCTCCTCAATCGCTACCACTACCAAATCCATGGCTTCTCCTATCTCAAAACCCTCCCAAACCCTAAACCTCCCTAATTCCTTCCTTGGCAATCGCAAGCCAATCCAATCTCGCCTCCCCTCGATCTATCACGTTGAATCGTGGGTCTCACTCGAGGAAAAGCTTTGTTGTGAAGGCCAGTGTAAGTTAATTTTTTCTAGATTCTAAAAATTGTTTGATTTTGAGTAGTAAGGATTATTGCATTTTGACAATGGAACTCTCTTATGTAATTTCTTTTTCGTTCTTGTGTTTATTTGTATTGTAGTGTGAACTTCCGCTTGTTGGAAATAAAGCACCAGATTTTGAGGCCGAGGCTGTTTTTGATTAGGAGTTCATTAAGGCAAGTTTAATATCAGTGTGGCTATTGCTTGTTTCTGCAACTATGCTAATGTTTTGAAATGATAGTTGGATGTTATATAACATAGAGCCGTATCAATTTGTACAGAAATGTTTTGAATGTGAAAGAACTTTGAGCTTTAAATGTTTACATTAACTAGTTAATTACTACGAATATTATAAACTTTCATCGCAACTCATTTTTCCATATGATAGGACTTTATATAAATTCTGCCCTTAATTGCTTATATAAATTCTGCCCTTAATTGCTAACTGGTTATTTTTTTAGTATCTATTAGAGACTGTCAAATTTCAATTTGTTACGGATAATGGTTTTCTGGTCCATTTGAGCCACATTGTGAAAGTAACTAGAAAGATGGATAATGTTCTTATCACCTCATTGTTGCCACTATGTTTTGTCTATTTTATTATATTTTCACTAGTTTGCTGTTGTTTCAGGTTAAACTATCAGAATATATTGGGAAGAAGTGTGTCATTCTGTTCTTCTATCCATTGGACTTCACATTTGTTTGCCCCACAGGTACATTTAACACTGAACATAATGTAAATAGAAATTTGGTTTACTGTGGATGCTAATTGTTATTTTTCATTCTTGGACCCTTTTTTATGCAAAGATCACTGCTTTCAGTGACTGTCATGGGGAGTTTGAGAAGCTAAACACTGAAATATTGGGTGTTTCAGTTGACAGTGTGGTAAGTTTCTCATCAAGAGGAAAAACATTGAAAGGGCCACATTAGAGAGTAGTTTTATATTTTTCTGTTAATTTTATCTAATGCATTGCAGGTTGTGTGTATCTCATTGAGAATATGCCTTTAGAAACACTTGTGATAATGACTTTAGATTGAGTGGAATGCATGTGTATACGTACATGTGTATTTTGTTCTCATAAAGAAATGTCCTTTGGAAAACTCATTTGGAATATGGTTCCGAGCAGAGTGGAACATCTGTGCATGTCGCCATATGTGTGGATATATTTTCATGTTTCTCTTGCTCCTCTTCACCTTAGCATGAGTATTTCATTGATTTATTTGCTTGACGTGAGGATAAGTTGTCAGTTACTGATGTTTGAAGTTTATTTTCTTCTTTTTTAAAAAAATATATTTTAACCAGCAGTTTAAATGATAAATTGTATTGAATGTCAAAATGGAGAAATACAGTGGATTGGATTAAAAAGAAACTAGGAAATGATACTTACTGTAAAAACTCTTAGAACTAATTTGCTCATAACTTCTTCAATTTTTCTTTGTAGCTCGTAAATTTGTGACCCTAGAATTAGTTGTGGTTTGATTATGGATAGATCATTTCTGAATGATTGCTATTTTAGGCTTTTGTCTTCTTTAGTAATGAACACACATTTTGCAATTAGAAGTACAAAGTAGATGATGTACGTTGCCATTTTACTTCTTATAATGGTCTTAGGCATAATTTCTGAAATATCTTTTTTATCCTGATTCTCTTATGTTATTTCTTGTAGTTCTCCCACCTTGCATGGGTTCAAACTAATAGGAAGTCAGGTGGTCTTGGAGATTTGAACTATCCCTTGATATCTGATGTCACCAAATCAATTTCAAAATCTTATGGGGTGCTAATCCCTGATCAGGTATAACTTGTATCTATTTTTGTCTAATCTCATACTGAAAGAGTATAGTGATTTTTCTTTCTTTTCCTCTCTTTTTCGTTGTAGAGTTCTTTTGACAGCTTTGTGAGTGTGTGCATACACATAACACAAACTCACTTTTCATGAAATAGTAGTATTTTGTTTAAACCTTTATTAGCGCAATCCAAATAAGTGGTTCTTTCAGAAATATTGTTAAGTCTAGCAACAGGAGGATTGGCAGTGGACTGGAGATTTGGCCCAAATGGGGCTGGAATTCTCCGAAAATTTATTCCGCGGGGACGGGGACGGGGACGGGGACGGGGACGGAGAGAATTTTCTCCCCATTAGGCAAGGCGGGGACGGGGAGTGTGTGTACTTCCTGCGATTAAACTATACATATTCTATATTATTATATATATATATATTTATTTTATTTGTTTTTTTTTACACATATTTTATAATTTATATTGTATTTTAATTATTTATATATACAAAATAAATTTATTTTGATGTATTTTATTCTATTCTTATAGTATTTTTTTAAATTTTATTGTATATATTTATTGTATTATTATTTTTTTAAGTGTATAATTATAATAGATCATTATTTATTATATTTCTAAATTTTAATTTTAAAAAATAAAAAAAATTAAATTCCCCGCAGGGAATTCCGCCCATATCCCCGTTTGTATAGCAATTGATTTACATTACAATTGATTTTAATGTCAGGGAATTGCTTTGAGAGGATTATTCATTATTGACAAGGGAGGTGTTATCCAACACTCCACCATTAACAATCTTGCGATTGGACGTAGCGTTGATGAGACATTGAGAACACTCCAGGTGATTATGTTTGACAATGACATGACTAATATTATCTAAAATTGAAGGATAATATATTGAGATTTACGTTAGTCTAATGCTCTGATCGGTTATTTTTCTATTCATCTATACTTGCATCAGGCATTGCAATATGTGCAAGAAAATCCAGATGAAGTTTGCCCAGCAGCAGGGTGGAAGCCTGGGGAGAAGTCAATGAAGCCAGACCCAAAGCTAAGCAAGGAGTACTTTGCAGCGATATAGAGAATTTCATTTCAATTTCGGGTGGGGATGTAAATTCTATGGACACAGAGTTTTGAGGAGAAGTTTCTGGCAATTAATGTTTTGGAGAACTTGCATCGATTGTTTTTGTTAATGTATCAATGCAGTAAACTTCACTTTCTTGTTTATGTTACCAATCCAAATTTGAGTTCACTCCCTCCTTCATAAACCCTCACTTTTGAAAAAGAAAAAAAAAATCTTTTGTTATTATATTGTTAATATTATACTTTGGTTTTATCAATATTTTCTAAATAACCATCTTTGATTAAGCTTTAATAAAGTGAACTTGGATGATAATATATATTTTTTGCAGCATATAATATAAAATGTTAAAATCAGAAGCAGGTGCTAA
Organism: Garcia nutans; assembly: GCA_947685225.1. NCBI lineage: Eukaryota > Viridiplantae > Streptophyta > Magnoliopsida > Malpighiales > Euphorbiaceae > Garcia > Garcia nutans. Next base: position 3,670,722 of record CANTUV010000060.1, read on the forward strand.
CCAAATAATAATAAAATGAAGATCTTGATCATATAATAATCCTGGATGGATCCCTGTTTAATCAAATAAAATCAAGAGCGTATGATTTGCTGACCACATTAGGGTTTGACCAGCGAACAGTCTTAATTGAGTGGGTAACACTAACACTGCATTAGTTGCTTTTGAAATTGAGAACCAAATTAAAAAGTTATTAGGAAGAAGACCATACGACTCGCATGTAAACACCAGCCTGAACCTGAATTATTTATTAATTATTATAATATGGTGGGCTATTTCTATTCCTTCATCAAGAAAACAAAATATCAAGACAAACAAATAATGTAATGATGGGAAATTCGAAATAAAATCAAAATTTAATTTTTTTTTCGTAAGTCTATTTCATAAAATATACAAAATAATTTTTCATAATATTATACAAAACATTTTCTACTGTTTAACACTAATCTTTTATCATAATCTCTACTACTAATCAACTTCGCTATTATTAGATAACTAAAATAATATAAATTTATTTTAATTTAAATACAATTTAAATATTAAATTAAATATGAAACTTATATTAAGCAAAATCCAGCAAAATACTTTTGTAAACAAACATATAATTTGGAGTTAAAAAGCAATATTTTTAAAATCAAATTAAAAAATACCGAATTGATTATTAGTTCATAATTCAACTAGTTAAACTGAGTCAATTGACTCAAATTTAATAATATAGTAATATTTATAAATTTTTATTTATATATATTAATAAAAAAAATCTAAAAATCATAGTAAATTTTGAAATAAAGTTAAAAAATAATAAAAATATATTATATCAATTTAAAAATATCTAATGTTAAATCTAATATAACAAATTATTCTATTTTTTTTCTTTTTATTTTTGTTAAAAATGGCTTAAAATTTAAATGCGATTCAACTAATATCAAGATAAAATTTTAATATTATTTATTATTTTATCCTTTCCATTTAATGTTAATATTAATAATTATCTTTTTAATAATTTAAAATAATATATTAGAGAGAGAATTAATTAAGAATTAAAAATAAATTAATAATTTTAATTAATTTTTTAGAATGTGTGAAACCATTTAAAATGATAATTAAAATGAAACAGAAAGAGAGAGAAAGAGTATAAGAAAAGAGTTTTATATTTATGCAATAGAAGACAAGCCTCCGATAGTTATGGTTTATGCCCCCATTTCTACTAACATAGCAATTTTAAGCATTGGGAAAGAATTTAAATCCAAAACTCTGAAAAAATGAGGTTGACTTTCAAACCAAATCAGTAATCAATTTTGGAAAGAAGTGAAAGGTCAAAAAAAAAAATATGCGTTAACACCGAACAAAAGTCATAAACGTGGTCAGTCAATTTTGTATTAAAATTCAGTAATCGAATTTTGAATATTCAACTGTGTTAAAACACAGTAAGCAATTTTATACCAAAAAACAAATACAAATATGTATATATATGAACCTTGAATTAAATTAATTTCTTGCTTTCTCAGATTTCACAAAAAGGGTAAGAGCCATTTCCTTTTTTTTCTACAAACGTTGTATACATCTGAGACACATTGAAGTAGACAATTTGTATTCTGCTGTTCCCAGCCTGAAAAAAAGAAAAAGAAAAAAAAATACCTTCCTGTGCTCCAGATTGACGGTATTCTACACCGTATGTGAAGAAAAACGTATATACTTTCTAGCCCACAAAATACTCAAAACAAAACCCTCAAAACACTTCTTGCTACGACGTAGTAACTTCTGATCCAGCTACATAATTTAGTCTATCAACTTCCTCCCATGCTAGTTTTGATGTTATTTCATCGTATTCGGGTTCATACTCCTGTTTTATGCATACAAAAACACTCAAGATTACTCTTTATAACAAAATAAAAAACAAATTAATATTCAAGTCCCAACATTATATATACAAGAGACTATTTTTTAATTAAAAATATTACTCTCTTCGTCCTACAAGGCTTTTTTTTAGTTGCCTTCGCTTCCTTTTTTCACTAGTCTTCAATTATAGTTCACTTACTATTTTAATAAATTAGTTTTCATATAAATTCTCTATAATAACCTTATTTAATAATACTTATTAAATATATTACATACTAAAATAAAAATATAATTAAAAATTTATATATAAATTTATATTTTTAATAAAAATAATTAATATTTCTTAATACTTATAAAATGAAAAGTAAATATATCTTTATGAAATTAAAAGAATATATATAAAAGATGATAGACTGCAGCCGATGATAATTAGTGTAAAATTTTAATGCAACTCATTCACATGAGTTGAGTTCATATGTACTGTCCTACATTTAATCTCTATTCTAAAATCATGTTGAATTTTTTAATATATATTTAGAAGTATCAAGATCATTTATATACTAATTAGGTCATATAATTATATGTTTATATTTAGTAGATATGAAATAGGCATATATTTATATACATATATATATATATGTATGAACTGGTAGTCAAGTCTAACTTTGATACTTCGAAGAAGTAACCTTTTCTGAAATTATAAGCTAAATTAAAACAATATTTTATTAAAAAAAAGTGATATGGAAAGGAACAGTTTACCTCAAGTTGTCTGACCAGTTGTTTGGCAGTCGGTGCAGAAACTATAATACGACGTGCAGTTGGGGATATAAAGCCTTCATCAACGGCCTTATCAATAAAAGACAATAATGAATTATAGAATCCATCTACATTCAACAGACCCACCTGCATATTATTTTTTTCATTAAAAAAATTAATAAACTTTAATCATTGATTAAAGTATAACATCAAAGTCTCAACACCTAATTAATTAAACAACTAGCAAAAGTAACCTAACATACATACAAGCACCATCTTTTGACCAGCAATTTTTTGCACTTTCTTTTTCTTCTTCTCCCATTCAAATGGAGAAACCATTATATATAACCAATAAATAAATAAAATCATGAATCATGATTATGATTAGAAAAAAAAGAGCATTATCTTAAGTTATCTTTCCATGTGAATCCATTAGAGTACCACATGATTTGATTCATTGACGCTTATTCCTTAATTATCTGTCAAAATTGATTGATAAAATTTATTGACCAAGAAATTGAAAAAAAATATTATAGAAAACCAACTACTTCTCTCTTTTTTTTGTTTCTTTTCTTTTTTCAAGTGTATTACATGAAACACTAAGAAAAGAGCCGTGTAGTCAAGAAACACGACATATCAACTCTCTTTTTTTTGTTTCTTTTCTTTTTTCAAGTGTATTACATGAAACACTAAGAAAAGAGCCCTGTAGTCAAGAAACACGACATATCAAACATGTTCCACATCAAGCTATTAAGTTTTAGGAACTAAAATAAATATTTTAACATGGCAATTTAGTATTATTATTAGTTCAAATTCCGGACCATACAACATGACATCATTTCTACACAATAATAGGAGTTTATGATAAGGATTTAAGCAATAGCATTTAAAAATTCAGTTGCAAGAACCCATTAGAATTCCACTGGTAGTTCAAAGGATACATACCATATATTAAATTATATTTGACACCCTTCATCAGATAATTTTATTTTATTTCTTCTTTTTGTTTTAATAATTTGTGGGGTGCGGGAGACATATTGGGCAAAGTTGTTTCTTTACATTACCTTCTTCTACAAAATCTACCTCTTAAAGCTTTAGATTATTCATTCCACCTCTCATTGGTTTATTGTTTTTATTTTAGGAGTATTTAAAATGATAATAATCATTGTAGCAAATGATTAACAAATGATTGTCAAAAAAATATTAGATTTATTGCAATGATCATTCCATGTCTTGTGGGGAATTCTTTTAGTTTAACCTCAATTCAACACAAGATTAGATTAAATTCAAGTGGAAAATGGAGAAACTGGGAGAAAATCTCTTACAGGCTTGCGATGAATACCAAGCTGAGCCCATGTAATGACTTCTAGCAGTTCTTCTAGAGTGCCATAACCCCCTGCCATTAATAAATGTCACATGTCAAGAAAATAATAAAATTATCATGTATGATTATATTATTAGATAATTCCCCATTTATTTAGTGATAATCGGGATTCTGCGGATCATATCTAAGGCCCACCGTAAAAGAAATTAATTAGATAAAAAACCTTACCAGGAAGGGCAATGAACGCATCAGCTTGACGTGCCATTTCAGCTTTTCTTTGATGCATATCAGACACAGCTCTCACTTCTCCAACAGTTTGACCAATTATCTGAATTCATATATTTAATGTTACTAACCCTTTAAATATTGTCATCAAGCAATGCCCAAAAACAAAACACTTAACACTGATCAAGAAATAATTTCTCGGTAATTATTAATTAATAATCCAGTAACTTTCTTGAAGCCCTTAGAGATGTATGAAAAAATTAAAAGAAAGAAAAGATATCAGAAGGCAACCCAAGAATTAAGTTATTGCCTACAATAATGTAAAAATAGCCAAACGAAGATTAACAATACACTAGAGAAAATGAGAAAACCAACTTACCTCTCTGGGCATCAGTGTCCTTGGAATTACCCTGCAAAACAAAACACATACCAAGAATAAAGATTTAGAACAATAGAGCACGTGAAAATATTGAACAGGGCAACAGGGTCCTTTTCAAAATAAAGTGGTGATTGTTGAGTGATGACCCCTTAACCCCCATCCCCATCTAAAGTATTCATGAACATTATCTTTTTCTTGAAAGAAAGAAGAAAGCTTACTCTAATCACCGCCTTCAAAAAGCTTACATACTTTTCCATCAAAGCTTTTCAGTATTTTTCTTCCTGAATAGAAGACACGGTACTGGACTGACCTTGCCAGGACCTAACTACTAAAAGCCTTTCTTCTACATTAACTACTAAACTCTATTATATATATATATATTATACTGTAAAGTCAGACCTTATAAAAATTGATAATCAATACATTAGTACAATGCTCACCATCCCTAGAAACACCAAATTATCATCTATAGAAAAAATTTCCCCTTTTATTAATTAAAAAATTAAGTTTAGAAATAATCTGAGACTAAAAGTTGCATACAAGAAAAGATAATTCCACTTCATAAAAAATTGGGAAACTTGCATTGCTTCAGCAAAAATAATAATAGAAGGCAGTGGAACAAAACCCATTTCAAAGTCCCTAGAGAGAACGTAGGTAACTATCATGAAAAAAAAAATGATGCTTGTCTTTTGGAACAATCCCTTTTCATTTTTCTTTATAATTTTCTTGACATTCTAAGAAAAGGACAGAAGTTGAATAAGAAAGTTAGAGAGAGAAAGACACTAACCCTAGAACATGGCGCCCGCCATCATGGACTGCCTGAGAAACAAGACCCATCAATCCCACGCTCCCACCTCCATAAACCAAATCAATCCTTTTCTCCACCTTCAACGTTCATAGAAAAACAAACCCTTCAACACGTGTCATAAAATCCAATCATCAACAACACAAATTAATAACATCGTTACTCCATTATCTTAAAAAATTAAATTTGTTACATGGCTACAACAGTAATTATAAGCTTCGGGTGGATAGATAGAAGAGCCCCAAGTGAAATAAACATAGTTGAAGAATACCCATAAACAAAAATCATGGAGGTTTGTTCCTTGAAATACCCAATATGTTTTTTTTTTAAAAAAAGAACATGCTTAAAAGGAGTCATGATACCAAGATAGCACGTTTGGTTCCCCAGGAAACAGCAAGAAATTTTAAATTATTTTTTCTTGAATTGTCGTGAAGAAAATTCATAAAATAAAAACAATTGGGTTTTTATTTTTAATAAAATTACAAAACCAAAAACAAAGGATCATGCAGGAAAGCTGCTCAACTGACAGGCAGGTTACAGCTAGCACTCTCTCATGCCAAACATAAACCCTAAAACCTTTCTTCTCTCCGACCTTATTAGCATAAATTAAAACCCAAACAATCATAAGCCTACGTTGAGACGTTGTTTCTCGCCACTTGCAGCACCAACACAATTTGAGAAAAAAAATAACTTTGAAATCGAAATTATAAATACATGAAATAATATTTATAAATTAAAAAAAATAACAAGGAAAAAAAAAGCAATTTTATTAACTTCAACAATCATCTCAAAAAAAAAATCAACGACAGAAAATTATAAAAAGAAAAATGAAAATGAAGTGTGAATTTCATTGCACCCATTTAAAATCTTTTTTTTATAATAACCCATTTAAAATGTTAAACCGCCATGGATATCATATATTGGATTAAAAACCCAAATAAGATTTTTAAAATACCCCAAAAAAATGTTTCCAAGAATGGATCAGAAAAAAAAAAAAAAAGATGGTGTGGTATTCTAAAACCCAGAAACAGAAACAAAAACAAAAACCCAGAAACATAAATGGGTTTAGATTGAAATTATAGTAATAGAAAGAAAGGAAGAAGGGGAGATTCAAATGCAGATACAAAATAGCATATGCAATATATCACTACCAATTCTTTGCCCAACTCAACCGCAGCTTCTTGATAGCTAGCTTTCTTGCCTGAACTACTTCCACAAAATACACAAATTCTCTGAAACCTGGATTTATTATTAGTTTCTCCCATATTCATATTGTCTCTATCTCTGCTTTCTCTGCGTATGAGTGTTTTGAAATTTGATGGGTATCCAAGAACAAATAAGAGGGTTGGGAATGAGAACCAAGTGAGCCTTTGTTTACAAATATAGAAAAATCCCACAAACTAGCAATAACTAACTCCTTACCCAAGCAATTGGCTTTTTTTAAAATTAAAAAATAAAAATTAATTTTATATTTTTTTTAATTAAAAAGTAAAATATAAGTTTTTTTTTATATAGAGACAAAAGGTGTGTATATATATTTATATATAAAATATATCATTGAAAAAATGGTAGTTTCTAGAATATAAATTTTAATAAAATATTTTTTTATAAAATCCCACTGGCAAATATTAAAATTAGTGGAGAGAAAGTTTTGCTACAGTGTTTCGCATGATTACAAACGTGATGCCTGTTAACTATGGGTGTCTGCCACGTGGTTAAAATCATAAATCACGGAATGCAATTGATGAACTTTTTTTCTTCCATTGGTTGGGGTTAACCATCCACGTGATTACGGGTCAACTGCTTCGATAAGATGGCTTGAATTTTTTGAGGTGTAAGTTTTGTTGATATGTGCAAAACACTGGATATTTCTCAGTAATTCGATAATTAGTGACTAATTAATCAATATAAATTCATCCCAATAAAAAAAATTCAATATAAATTCATCATTAAATTAAAATAATATTCAATGAAAATATTTAGTTTAAAAAACGATGGTCAAATAAAACATAAGAAAATAGATTGTATATGATGATCTTGGAACGAAAATAGATAAAATATCTATATAAATTATTCTATCCAATCTAGAATCATATTAAATTTTTACTATTTATATTCATCTCAAATATAATAATTATTATTTTTATTATTATTTATACCTATAAATTCATTTAATACTATTTATTTATAAATAATTACACTCTTCATCGTATTTTATAATTTATTTTTATTTTTATCAGTGACATTTTAATAATTTTATAATAAATTCATAATAAACACATAATAAACTATATAAGTTTATAAACTCATAATAAATGTATAATAAACTCATAATAAGCATAAAATAAACTCATAATAAATTATCTAAATCTGGTATTTTTATAAAAAAAATCATAAATTCTAGTAAATCTATAAATATTTTTAAAAATATAATAAATTTAATTTTTTTTATTTTTTCTAATATTTTTGTAAAGATCCCATTTATTTATTATTCATACCCGTTTAAATGTAAAAATTTTAAAATATTATAAAATTTAAATTATAATTTTTTAATTAAATTAACATAAATAAAAATTTAATACTAATATAATTTTATTAAAATAATTTTATATATAATTTTATAATAAAAATAAAATATATAATTAAAATTTAATAAAATATAATTAATATATCTAACCGGATTTAAAATACTAATCATATCCCTCCAAAGTTATTTATAAATTATCCATATTTTATATAATTAAATTGAGATAAATTAAATATTTAAAAATACTATATTCCTTGTTATTCCTATATTAGTTTATGATGAACTCGGGAATACGAGTAATACAAGGAATATTCCTTAAGATTAATTCATTTATTGTTTTATTTATATTTTAATTATTTATTATATCGGAATTTTATTTTTTATCATTTGTTCAAAATTTTATTATTCTTTGGAAGGTACTCTAGCAATTTCAAATAAATAGAAATTTTGGAGTTCAAATGGAACGAAGGCTAAAAACAAATAAGAGGAAAGGAGCAAGGGAGCCTCCAAAGGGCTTATGGAATTATTTCGCAATATTCTTTCTATTCTCATTCAACTTTAAGAATAGTTCGGCACTTCAATTTTCTTAAGTTAATTTTTTTAATTTTTAACCCAATTTAAAAAAAAATTTATATTTTTTTTATTTGTTCTCTTATAAGTTTTATAAGAGAAGAATTGAAGATTGAAAACTTGAAAGTGTAATTTCATTCAATTTTTTTTCTTAAATTTTGTTTTCCATTATCACCTAGATTTTAATAATAGTTTATTTAAGGCTAATGATTTAAATAATCTTTTCTTTAAGTTTATTAATTGAACTGATTGTTTTTTTATACTATGAGTAATTAATTTTATTTTTATTGTTTATACGTAATCATTTAAATGGCCTATGATTATTTATATTTAATTGGTGAAAAATTAAATATTTCAACTATTCTCTGATTTTAGGGTTTAATTTTTGCGATTAATTGATCATCAATTATATGAATTAATAACATTACGAGAAAATAAAAGTGGAAATATATTAAATAGAGCGCTCTAATTTTATGATGATTAATGGATTTTTATTAATAAATTTATGCTAATTAACTACTTGTAATGAAAAGAGTATAGATATAAGCTTAATATGAATAAATGTGGTGTAATTTGAAAATAACATCATCTAATTCAGGAAATATCTAATCATTAATGAAATAAAATAAAATCAGTTTGGTGTAACTTGAAAATAACATCATTTAGTTCAGAAATATCTAACCATTAATAAATAAAATAAAATCAATTGGAAAACAGAAAAAAAAAATGTTATAGTTGAGGAATAATTTGACTTTAATTTGTGATAAAATGTAATGCTCTCCCATCTTTGTATATAATCCAACGGATTCCTTTCATAATAAGTTCGATATATTTTTTTTGGTATTCTTATATTTTTAATCTTATAATTAATTTATTATTTTGTGTTTTTGCTTGTCTTATTCACAAAGCATGCAGCTCTCGTGCAAATCCCCCCAGTTTTCTGGGTCCGCCTGCTATTTGTTGAAAGAAAAACATATTATTAATATATCTTAAAATATATAATTAAATCTTTGTATATAATTTAATTTTTTAATGGAAAAATACTTAAGAAAACGAATTAATTTAAGAATTTTTAATCATTTACATTAATCATCAAATTGAATCAAAAGATAAAAATTGACCTTTCCTATAATATTGGAAACTAGTAGCAATATGTTAAATTAGAATGGTGCCAAACCTGTAATATTACATGGTTACTATATCATATATTAATAAATTATATAAATTAAATTAGTTAAAAAATTAATATATTTATATATACAGTTTAATATATATAAATTAAATTATATATACATTTAATTTAATATATTAAACAAGCCAGCTTACGAACTTAATTTATGAGCTTTTTAAATGAGTCAGCTCGCGAGTTAATAAACTGAGTATTTCTTAATTTGAGTTTAACTCATTTAACAAATGAGTAATTCGAACTTGAACCAATAAACTTTTACCGAGTTGAGATCCAAACCAAATTCGAGTAGTTTAACTTATTTACAGCCCTAATGATTAGAAAATAATATAATAAAAGATTATATTAATATTATATGGCTATGATATAATTTAAAAACAAAAAAGAAAAAGAAACTTTATCAAATTTATAAATTTTGTAGTATTTTAACTTGTTAATAATAATAGTTGTCAAGTCATGGCTTGTACTAAAAAAAAATAGAGTATTATTTTTGTTTAAATTTTGAATTCAAGCATTGAATGTTAATTTTCATATATAATTAATGAAAAAAACTTGTTAATAGTAAATTTTATATTTTGAATTATTTAATATGGTAATCAAGACTGTTTGATCAACAACATATATACTTTAGCAATGATAAAATCTAAGAGTAGCATAAAATGTAATTAGAAAAATTGAAAAAGAACATAATATATATATAATTATCTTATAAAAAGTCGCATAATATTGAAGAATTCTTTTACAGCTGTAAACGGCGTGATGGGCCTAATATTAAAATGTGTATATCAAACTTGCCCATCATCTAATTTTTCAGATATAATCCTTTATTTACGTTAAAATCCCCTTGACAAATATTATATATAATATAAATATTAATTATTGTGGATCACAAATATTAAATAATTAATTATTTCAATAATATAATTTATTATAAAAAAGTAAAATTGAATTTACAATATCTCAGAGTCTCAATTTTAATTATGAAATTAAAATTGAAGTCTTGTTGAGTCCCTTCACTTGCATAACTAAAATATAAAATGAAATGTACTGGTGGAATGTGTAAGGGAAAAAGGAAAAAACAATTCTTAACAGTATCTCATAATAGAGGTGTGCAGAAATAAGTTGACCAACCAAATATTTGATTAATTGAAGGAATATCCAATTTGGTTAGTTGATCATATTAAGCTACGGTTTAGTTGAAAAAATTGGACTAATTGGTTATTCAATTCTATTAATAGTTAATTAGATCAGTTAACCTCTAGTTGAAAAAAAAAATTTGGGCATTGATTCGGTCGACTTAGTCAGTTTGATTTTTGTTCGGTCGATTAATCACTCACCTCTATATCTTAATATTTTAACATATGAAATACATATGTTAGCTTAAAAATTATTTTCATACTTGATTATAGCTCATTGAATAAACTAAACAGAAAGTGGTACAAGTTGAAACTTATGTAGCGATTCTAAGAGAGGAGATTGAAAATTTGAATTTATTACACGGTAATTTAACAACTTTAAATTAATGCAATATATTATTTTTAAAATTTGAAATTTAAAATTTCTCTAATTTTTCGAAATTGTGTTCAACACTTACATACATTAATTAATATGAGATTTCACCCTTAAATAGATTTTTGAATCTTATAAGAACTTCACTTAATAATAGCTTTTTAAGATTTCACTCTTATAATACGGGCTAACATGGCAAATGTAATTTTTCATTGGGATTTTGCAGGGCAAATTGATGAAAGGACGACAACGAGCTAAATTTAACTACTCTAAAAATGATAATATGAGAAAATAAAAAATAAAAATGAAAATGTAACAAAGAGTATTTTTTTAGAGACGATCATTATAGTTTACGTTGATAAATTAATGTAGAATACTATGCATTAATATAAAACATATATGATTGAATTATTTTAGAGGTGGACGTGGAACTGGGGATGGAGTTTCGGAAATGGGAAATGAAAGCAATATTGGCTGCCAGTAGAAAGCAAAGGAATTGATCCCTTGGGAATGGTGGTGATTGTAAATGTAATCATTACCATTTTTGCTTGAATTCTGCCTGATTGATTGATTGATGTGTTGCCCTTTTTTTAATTTTATTTTACTGCATACAGTTCGATACAGAATTTATGGATTAAATCACTGTACAGAACAGTTAACACCCGTAAAAATAAATCTATTGCTTTTTTAAATTCTGTTATATCTTTAATAATTAAAGTGTTGTTAATACTTTCGAAAAACGCATTTTTTGATCGACCAACTTGAGTGAGCGGTATATCTAATCACGAGGTGGACTTTGGAATTCAAGACTCCGCTAAAGGACTCCTGAGCTCCATGATTATCTGAGAGGACCAGTAAAATATGAAAGAGATTCGGACTCTAATAAAAAAATTTCTGATGTCTAAAATAGTGTTTAATTTTATAAAAATTATAAGTAATTAGAAATTAAAAAAGAATAGAATGTCCTACTTATAATATTTTATCTTTATTTATACATAAAAAATAATGAAAGACAGACTCTGACGGAGGCAAACTCTACTAGTGGTGGGGATAGACTCTATTGGACGTAAGAGATAATGCACATTGTAGGAGATAAATTTTGTAGACAGTGGAATTGTTAAAAAATATTAGGAGATGTTAGGAATTTATAAGAAATGATGTGATTATGAATAAAACGAGCCTAAATAGCAAAGTCGGTCGAAGAGGATTCTAAAGATTTTGTATGTCCAGCTCGCTACAAGAAGTGTAGCTCATTCTTAGCTATATAAGCCTGATACAATAAGATGGTCCGACTTAATTATTTATTGTCAATCTATAAATATACACCAATATTCATTATTTAACTTCAAGTCGCTCAATTACACCAATTGATGATATTAAATTATTTTTTTAATAGAAATTAAATGTGTATTTTCAATTATTATCAAAATTACATAGTTGTTGGAGCAAGATAGTGTATTTTGATGAAAAATTAAGAAATAATATATTTTTTGATACCTGAACTTTATATGTTTGTACATTAAATCTCTAAATTTTTATTTGGCGATATTAAACCCTTTAATTGAGAGCACGTGAAAATTTGCATTTAACTGTTGTTATAAAAGAGTTCAATGTCACTAACTCGTATAATTATGGGACTCAATTTTATCAAATAAAAGTTGAGGGCTTAATGTACATATGACTTAAAGTTCAAAGATAAAAAAATTTGTTATTCTTAATAATTTTAAGTTTATTAATATTAAAATATGTCTAATATATCTATTGCAACATTTGCAGCTTTTATCATTTTACTTCATGTACTTATATATTTATCTTATTGTTTTATATACTTGTCAATTTTTTAAATAGACATTTATATAATCACTTATTGATCATTTTGTTTCTTATACTTGTTTATTTTATACTCAACAGATACCTAGATATATAAAGATAGTACTATAGATATATATAAGTATCTATTTAATATAAAATATACAAATATAAAAAGTAAAGTAATCAATATATAATTTTATAAGTATCTATTTAAATAAAATAGATAAGTACGTATAACAATTTAGTAAATACATAAGTATAATGGAAAAAATGAACAAAGCTATAAAATTTACGGGGGTAATTGATGAATTAATCTTATTAAAATATTATTATGAGTATAAATATTTATTTGTATTAAAATTATTAAATTAAAAGTTTGTTATATATGTTTATTAAGTTAAATAGTGGTTTTTTTAGCTGGAAGTTAAATAGTGGTTTATTATTAAATGATAAATATTTTATTCTTTTAATTATGAAAAATAACATTAATGAAAGTTTATAAAGATATAATTACTAAAATATTATACTATGGCGTAGCTAATTATATATTCACCTTTTTTCACTTATAATGTAAATTTTTATAACAAATACCAGTATAAATAATATAATGATTTTCATAAATATCAGTATAAATAATATAATGATTTTCACCTTTTTTTCACTTATAATGTAAATTTTTATAACAAATATCAGTATAAATAATCTAAAATTTAACTCATAATATAAATTAATTTTTATAATATTCCGTTATTATTATTATTTGAAAATTTCAAATATTATTATAATATCTATATGATATTAATTAGTTGTTATATATTATATATAAAAAATTAAATATTGATAATAATAAAAATTCATTTCTAGAATAATTGTATTGATAAATAAAATAGTGCTGATCTTTTATTTGTAAAAAAATTTGAAAAATATAGATATTGTTTGTAATATTTTAGTTGATATTATATATATATATACATTAATTAAAAACACAAGTATCGTGCATGTATTATTCTAATTTTTTTTGCTAAATATATTGTCAGAAACTGTAAACTATGATGAATTATAAATAAAATTAATTGCGAAAAAAGTTTTATTATCCATATAATAACAGATTTTATTTTATTCTCCTAATATTAATTAAAAAAATTTAAATAACATGTTAAATAATGTCTCGTGCCCTAAAAATAATATTTTTGAATATGTTTTAAAATTTTATTAACAATAAAAGTTAATATAGTATATGATTATATATTTCTCATAAAATGATTTTTTTTATTATTTGATAGTTTTTAATATTAGAACGATAATATGTATGCATAAGGATTTTTTTTTATCAAAAACAAAAGAAATCCATTAATTATAACAAAACAATACAAGAAAATCTTGAAAATCTAAAAGCTAGATCTGCAACAAAACAGTCATCCATCCCCGAAACTAAAAAGCTTAAAACAAATAAAATAATATCCTTTACATATCAACGGCTTTAACCAAGGAAAGTCTACCAAAGTGAGAAGGGCAACAACTTTATGAAAAAATATAAAATCAAACCAAAAGTCTCATACATCATCGGATACCATAAAACATGAGAGAAAAGGTGGCTGGACAAACCAAACTTAGGACTGATGGGGAACGAGCTCAGATAAGATAAATGATGCGAGCTAGAAAGAGAAGCCAAATATCTCCATAATCTGACTAGAGAGCTGAAGCAATAACCGATGAATCTTAAGGGATAGGAAAACACATATAGAAACGTGTGAAGCCACAAAGAAGGGATATTTATCTTCTGCAAACAAAAAGACCACAGAAAATCTTAGATCTTGATGCCAACTCCACATGCAACAAAAATTTTCGCCAGAGCTCTATCACCTGAGAGAAGTCTCAAAACAATAAATAACCACCATGGTAGATAAGACAAAATATCATCTAAGGCAAAAAATTAAAAAAAAAAAAAAGATGAACAAACTGCATAACAACAACAAAATTATCCTAAAACTAGAAAAAAACAAGAAATTTAAAAGAAAATCAGAAGATTTTGGGGTGTCATAGGAAATTTGACTGACAACAACCCTACACCACAGCCCTAAAAATCAAAGAGGCGCTCTCAGGAGAGAGAGAGAGAGAGAGAGTACAAATCCGAAGAGAGAGAGCATTTTTTCCACTATTTTTTTTTCGCTGCATGCATAAGGATTTTTGCAAAA
Source organism: Garcia nutans (assembly GCA_947685225.1). Classification (NCBI taxonomy): domain Eukaryota; kingdom Viridiplantae; phylum Streptophyta; class Magnoliopsida; order Malpighiales; family Euphorbiaceae; genus Garcia; species Garcia nutans. The sequence continues at coordinate 3,685,846 of CANTUV010000060.1, forward strand.
GGAAAAAATGTACAGCAAAATAAAAGAGACAATGGAAAAAATGTATTAAGTAAAACATAGGGAATGTGATCAAATATACTACCTCTGTTTTATTAATATAAAAAAAATAAGATGGATATAAAAATTAAAAAAATTTTATTTTTTTTATTTTTATTGACTTAAATACTTCTAAAATAATATCGCTCAAATTAAAATTTTAAGATAAAAATATAAATAGTATTTTATTTCATTTCATTCTTCAAAATTTATCTAAAATAATATATTTTTTATATAAAAAATAAATTAAAAATTTTTTTTTTCCTATATTAATAAAATAGAAGGAGTAATAAGTAATATACTGAAGAATAATATTATTTGTTCAAAAAAATTATCTAAATTTAAATAATAAGTTTAATACACAGTGAAGCTCATTATCAGGTTCTGACATTATGTCAATTCTATTTTAATTATATCATACGGTCATTAATTTAGGCTTTTAGATGGCGCCTATAAACATATCTGACCCAAACAGAGATCCTATGGTTCATTATCGACTCTCTATGCAAAAAGGCCACTAAGCGTTCCCAAACAACAAAAAAGTTCTAATTTGCCGACAAAGTTCTCAATCAAATGCCCCGTCATAATAAGTTAATCTCAACCGTTAGATCGTGATGTCCCAGTGGGGTGTATGCATCTGGAGATGAACAGTAAAGCCTAGTATAAAAATTCTACGCACGTGGGACCCTCGCCGGCAAAATAACCGACGGGATAAGAGAAAATGACATGTTCGAACACTGTCTGGTATCAGACATATGGATTAAAATATGTCTGAATTATTGTTTATTGAATGCCCAGACAACGTGTCAGTGTGTGGTTGGTTCTGTCTGATACAGTAACCGCCTTTTTTTGTCTCAATAATAATGTGTAATTACTAAAGAGCATGTGTTGTTGTGATAGAGTGTGTTTCTTAAAATTAGAGCTTTTTAATTTATTGTGAATAAGTGATTTTTAAATTATAATTAGATTAAAAATAAGCAGTTAAGCGTTTCTATAAACTAGTTAATAATCAACTGGTAATCAGTTTATAATCAGTTAAGTTTTTCTGTAAAATCAGCTTATAATCAGTTTTTAATTGCAGAAACTGTCAAAATGACCAAACTGTCTATGAATTTATTTATTATATAAAAATAATTTTTTAAATGTCAATTCAAAATTTATTTTGCAATAATAATAATAATAATATTTATTTAATAATAATAATAAAAAAAAATTTATTTGATGGGAACTAAAGTGTATAGGTGGACAAATTTGAAATATTGAAAATTAGGTAGGGATAATATGGCCTTTTACTTGGTCAAAACTGTTTAAAAAATAAGTGCTTAAAAAAAATAGTAAAACCTAACTTTTAAAAAACTGATTAAAATCAGATTATAATCTACTATTTAAGTTTTCAGAAACATTTAAATAAATAACTTATAATCTAAAAACTGCTCGTATTTCAAGGAATTTGATGTTTTCTCCATATCTTTGGAACCCGTCGCCAGCTATAATATAAAGCCTATATTTTATCCCTCTCTTCGTAAAATTATCATTCTAATAATAATAATAAAAATGTTCCACTAAAAATATCATTTTATATAATTAAAAAAATTAATTAATATTTTTAATTATATTTTTATAATTAATGAATTATTAATAAAATAAAAATATAATAATTTTAATATTAATAAATAAATTAAAAATATTTTAATTTATTTAAAATAATTTTATATAATATTTAAAAATTTTAATAATTTTTTTAATAAATATATATATAAGCTGAATGAAAATTTTTATAGAAATAGATAGAGTATATCATCCTATTTATTAAATAGTTAATTAAATTGATTTTTATTTATTTGCGTTGTTGACTAGTTTAAATTCTCTACAATCAGTTATTTTTTTTTCAATTCATTAATTTTAATTTATTTAACATAAATTCTTTAATAACTATAATATTAATGAAAATATATATCTTAATGTTTTGAGCTATTCTTATAAATTAAAACTATCAACATTTTTGTAATTTCAATTATATTTAATTTATATTTTCAAAGCTAATTTATATATTTCACAAGACAAGAATGACACAATCCTCAGCTTGCGATAACTAAATTAAGGCGTTCTTAATACATTGCTTAAAGAATAACTTGCATGTAAGATATTAATAAAATTAATGCATCTAAGTTATTTTATTAATAAAATTGTATGTAATACATTGCTTAAAGAGATTTGGCTATGTTATTTAATTGTTCTAAGACTATCCAAAATAATCTAAGTTTTTTTTTAGTGTAGGAAAAACGTGGTTGAGAGCGCAGTGGACAGCCAGACCTTAACAACCTTTTATATATTTAAGGAAAAAGATCTGAACCGTAGATGTTCAGATGATTTTAATTTAAAGGTTGATGATGTTTACATCATCTAATTATCCTTTTCTCAAGCATATAATCTCCGAGAATCACTGAATACTTATTATTCCTTGTCTTTGACATCATAGCTCCACTCTTCCATGAAATTTCCTCTCAGAAAAAAAAATTACTCCGTGGTTATTCATAAAATATTTATTTCCTTTCAATCCAGTTAGGTTATCCACTTTTGATATCAAATTTTTTCTGATATTAAATTATTTTTTTTCTCATTATTATTATTATTACTATTTCCAGTAATATCATAGAAATATGTCATTTTATGTTGGATAACTAAGGGGAAAATAAATCATAATTTTCTTAGTTGCTTGCAGGCTTTTTTTAAAATAATAAATTATATATGAAGGAGAAAAAAAATACTAAAAATTTGAACTCGGAATTTAAGCAGAAGTAATACATGCTTTGGATTATTAATCTATACTTTGATAATTTGTTAATAGGCTAATTAATAATGTAATCTCAAGGTATGTGATATGAATGTACTGTTTTTTAGATTAAATAAAAAATATATTCAATTCATATATCGAGAGATGAGAATAAATGATGTTTAATTTGTTAATATAAATTGATTTAAACTACTAGTTTTACAAGTATAATTTAACTTTAAAATGAATATAATTCAAAATTTCAAATTTAAATTTATTAATTTTAAAATTAAAATTAATTAATCAATTGAAAACCACTGATTTAATATATATATATATATATATAGAGAGAGAGAGAGAGAGAGAGAGAGAGAGAGAGAGAGAGAGAGAGAGAGAGAGAGAGAGAGAGAGAGAGAGACCGGTGTGCTAAGGTTTGATTAAACCAACTATAAGTTCAACTTTTTGCAAATGAGGAATGAGATTCATTATTTTAATGGAAGCAAAGAACGGCATTGAATATATTGATTATAACTTAATACAAGATTTTGCTTAGAATCATTGTTAGGGAATCTGAAATCTCTTTATAAATTGAAAAGCCAATGCATGGAAAATTCTTCATAAAATATGTAACAACAGACAGTCAATAATAGAAATTTAATTATATAGTATCTGCAAATCCAAGTAAAGCTACTTCAAATTATAGATTTCAATTTATTTTCTTCAAGTTAGACTTTGTGAATTAATTATGAGGCACCTAACTGGAATCTAAGCATGGGATGAAACAATTAAAAATGCCTTATTGCATTTAGTTTATATATAGATATTATTCCAAGGAAATGTTTTTGCTTTACGAAAATTAATATATATATATATATATTAAAACATGTAATTATCTATATATATAATATATGGGGGGATAAATTACTATATTTATAATTGAGTTTAATATTTTTGCATATTATACATAAATTAAAGAAATAAATTATTACGAAAGATAAACGAAAGATTAGATAAATGGTTCTAATACAATATTGAGAAAATAGACTTAGATTAAATTTAATTTATAAAAATTACTATTATAAGGATCATATCATTATTATATTTAGACGATGTGAGATACTTAATCAATATCAAAAGAGAATTTACATTTTACCAGATGGAAGAAATGATGTGAAAAATCAATTCATATTTAAAATATTTGAACATGTATTTGTAAAATATAGGAATAATTTTTTTTTCTTTTCATTTCTTAGTGTATAAACTAAATGAATGTAATTTTTTTTATGTTTTCAGCAATGAATTTAGAAGTTATAAAACCATCTAATAAGAATAAATATATATATATAAAAATTTTAACTAGTAAATGTACCATCAATATCATAATATAATGAAATTGAAAAAGTGTACTGAAAATAAAATAAAATATTAAAATTTAACAAAAAATTATGGATTTAAGGAAAAACAATATTTTTATTAAAAAATTGACTTTAAGAATAAAAAATATTTATTACAAATTAAAATGACTAAAGAAACAATAAGATATATATCATCTGCTATATGACACGTTAGAGTTTTTTATCTGCTATCTTAGCATGTTAGGGTTTTTTGTTTTGTTTTCTATCATGGAGGGTGATTTTGTTGCTCTTTCAATGCAGGGGGAGAAGGAGGATGAAGGTTTGCATGTGGAACAAGATGGGATGGTGCAAGAAACATCCTTTGAGCTGTGTACGGTGGGACGCTTCTTAACATTTAGTGTTGTCAAATTTGAACCCATGAGTTCTATCTTGGCTAACTTGTGGCATCCAATTGGTGGTGTCAGTATCTCTAATATTGAAGATAAAAGGGTTCTTTTTCGTTTTCTCCATGAAGTTGATTTAGAGAGGGTGCTTGCTGTTGGACCATGGAGTTTTAATTGTCATTTGCTAGTGGTTCATCATCTTCAAGAGGGGAAGAAGCCGTTGGATGTAGATCTGAATTATTGTGATTTTTGGGTTCAGGTGCATAATCTCCCATCAAGGCTTATTTCAAAAACCCTAGCTAAGAACTTGGGTAATTTTATTGGTTCTTTTGTGGATTTTTATATGAAAGCATTGCCTTCGGGTATCACAAGCCTTATGAAGATAAGAGTGAAGTTAGATGTGCGGAAACCTCTTACACGGAGGAAGAAATTAGTGTTGAGGGATGGCACTTTTGTTTACGTAGAATCCAAGTATGAACGATTGACTATTTTTTACTTTCTTTGTGGAAGGCTAGGGCATTCTAAAAGCTTCTATAGATTACAGACAGTTTGTAATCAACAGTCTTTGTAGATAGAGTGAGACATTTCTTTATGAGCAGCACCTCGCCGGAGCTCTGGCAGGACTAGTAGTTAGTTGCATGATGAGCAAGGAATGGCAATAGCTCAAATTTTGACTGTCGATATGATAAAAGAGAAATTTATGACAGGAAGAATAAATTTGAATGCTAATTATCCGATTATAGCTAATCGTGGGCAACCTAATTCTGGGAATGAAAATTTTAGCGAGGCAATGGATCATGATCATGGGCCTAAGGAAGCTAAAGGCAGCCTATTAACATGAGAAGAACACAAAAAAGGCCTAGACCTGAATATCTCATGCCTGAACAGTCTCCTAGTTCTTCCAATTTAGAAGTTAGTGCACAGACTAATACGCAAGCTCCCTTGAGTGACAATTTGATATCGGCCAGCTTGTTGCAACAAGTCCACCAGACACCATGAATATTATTAGTTGGAACTGCAGAGGGCTAGGCACGGATTAGGTTTAAGAAACTTACCTTATTCCGTTATAATTTTAAAGAACCTAAACCTAATTTTAAAGCTTAAATATTAGAGGGTCCAATTCATAAAATTCCAAATTAAGTTATAAAACAGGTTTGGTTCGAAAAAAATTAAAAATTAGAGTTTAATTTGAGTCGGGACAAGTCCAAATAGACATGAGCATGGCTCATTTCGATTTGGAAATCGACATGAGCCATGGCTCATATCAGTTTGGGATATCTAAATCGATATGAACCAAGCTCATATGGATTTGGAACCTCCAAATCGATATAAGCCTAAATCCGAATTATGACCGGGCAATTTAATTTTTTAATCAAGCTATAATTCATTTAAGACTCGGATTAGGCAGTTTAGGTTTATGGATAAGTGATTGTTTCTCTATAAATAGAGGATTAAAAAGAATAGAGAGGGATTAGCAACAAGAAATTTTAATTAAGCAATTAAGAGGCAAGAATTAATAACACAGAATAAAAAAAACACAAAGAGGCAGAATTAAGCAACAAAAATCAAAAGACGATTGAAAATATACATCAACCAAGGAGGCAAGAACCATTTATCTTAAGTTTCCTTCAATTCATCCAAGATCAAGATTGATCATACAGTAGCATATATTGGATTCAACACTTTGATATTGGAGGAACTAACGAACGCAAGTTTTGCTCTTTTTATACTCTATTTATTTTAATGTACAATAGTTTAATTATAAGAACCTAGTTATATATTTTTAAAAACAAATACCTAATTTGTCAGTTTCATCAAGTAGCTTATTTTATGTATATTTGTTTCAATTTCATAATAACCTAAGATTTGATTTATAATATCTAATATAATAATCAAAAATCCTAAATATCTAAATTCCAATCTGCCTAATCATAATCCTAACACCCCAAAACCTTAAAACTATAATTTTATCTCAAAAATTCTAATTTGGAGAAAATCCTAATTTCTGTAAATACAAAACCCTAACTTATATAGAAATCCTAATTTTCTAACAAAATTATATTATATAAACCGTTTATCTTTCGGAGGCACTGCCTCCGATCCTCTGCAACGGACGTTGCTCAATTGAGTAATATTAAGATGTGTTTATTTATTTTTTTAATTATTCAATTATTTTCATATATATTTTATTATTTTTCTCTTTCTCTATTCTTTTTCTAAATTTATATATATATATATATATATATTTAAATAGACTTATAAAAGGTATGTTTTCACTTGTGGGTGTTTTATTTATTTAATTTATTTATTTTTATAGTTTAATTTATTTAAAAAATTTGATATAATTGTAATGGACACGTTTCCACCAATTGATATGTGTCTTATTTTTATTTACTTGTACTTTAAATATTGGACATTATTGTAAGAATATGTTTCTGTTTTGTATGGGTGTCCATTTTTTTACTTTGGAGATTCTTGATTTTAATAAATATTTCTTTATTTTGTATGTATTATGGGTGATATTTTAATAAGTTAAGAATTTAATAATATTAAGATCTAAAAAGAAGGTCGATTCCAATGTATCGGATGCTCTGGGATGTTGGGTCATTTCTCATATTCTCCATGCGTACCTAACTTTTCAAACCTATTAGAGAGTTGAGAATTTCTTAGGAATTGAGTCATCCACCCCTTTCTTTTTTCTGACCTGTCTTAGTGGTGACTCCATTTTCACCGAATTTAGGCTCATATTCTCTAAAACCCTAAGTCTAACAATGTCGAAGTTGCAAGAATCATTCCACATAGGAGTGGGGGCAAAAATTTTTGCTCACATCAGAGATATCAGCCTCAAGTGGTTTTTATTATGGAATCACTTGTAAACTCTAATAAGACTAAATTGTCAAGGTTGTTATTAGTTTTCAGTTTTGTTTTATTGTGAATTGTGTAAGTCGTAGTGGCGGTCTGATTTTTTTTTGGAAGGACTCTGTTGATGTTAATGTAGCTGATTTCTCTAATAATTTCATTGATGTTGTAATAAAGGATAATGTGAATGGTGATTTTAGAGTTACTAATTTTTATGGCTTCCCTCAAAGATAGAATAGTAGAGCTTCATGGGATTTATTGATTCAACTTTCTTCTTAAAACTCTTTGCCATGGTTATGTATTGGAGATTTTAATGACATGCTTTTGTTCTCAGAGAAACAAGGTGGTCTTCCACAACCACAGTGCTTGCTAGACGGGTTTAGAGAGACTTTGGAAGAATGTCAGTTGCACAATTTATGCATAATTTGATTATGCACGGACATCAGTTTATGTGAGAGAGAGGCAGAGAGTCTGAAAAATGGTTAAGGAAGAAGTTAGATCATGGGGTGGCCATGGTTGAGCGGTGTTTACAATTTTTAGAGCACAAGCTATTGAATTTGTCTGCTTCAATTTCAGACTATTCTCTAATTTTATTGGAGACCCATGCATCATTGATGAGACCACGTTAAAATTGGTTCAGTTTTGAGAAGTCATGGCTTTCGTATGATGAGGTGTGGGTGGTGATTAATCAAGCTTGGTGTTCTTTAATCTTTGAACCTATTTTACAGAGTTTCGATAGTTGTGCTAGAGCCCTTATAGATTGGAGTCGAACTGTGCATGGTAGTTTTTGTAAGCAACTTGTCGACATCCAATCCCGTATTAACCATTGTAGGGATGGCATGATATTTCTTCTTCTCTTAATGATTTAATAAGATAGTATATGCTGTTTTACTTGAAGAAAAAAGAATATTAGAAATAACATTCCAAAGCTTTCTGGTTACAATCTGGGGATAGTAATTTCAAGTTTTTCCATTCTTATACGTTAGCAAGAAGGAAATAAATTTTATCAGAGGTCTCAGGGATGATAAAGGTTATTGGGTTTCTTCAGAGAAAAGGTTAGGTGATTTAGTCCATCAGTATTTTTCTGATTTATTTGTTAATGATGTTGGCGTGGTTGATTTGGTTCTTAATGTTGTCGAGCAGAGAGTCTCTAGTGAGCAAAATTCACTCCTTCTAGCTCCTTTTATAAAGGAGGAGTTTAAAATGGTTGTGTTTCAATTGCATTCAGACAAATCGCCGGGGCCTGATGGTATGAATCCAACATTTTTTCAGAAATTTTGGCATATCATTGGAACAAATGTTTTTAATAGTTGTGTTACCTGGCTTTCTAAAGGGAGTTTTCCTTATAGTTTATTTGATACTACTATTTTTTTATACCTAAAAATAATGATCCTTCTTGCCTCAGATATCTACGACCTATTTCTTGGTGCAATGTTCTTTACCAAATCATTGCAAAGTTTCTTGCTAACATGATGAAACATTTGTTGCAAGATATTATCTCTAAATTCCAGTTAGCTTTTGTGCTAGGCAGATTGATAACGGATAATGTGTTGATTGCCTTTGAGATTTTACATGCTATGAAGTTTAGGAATTTTGGTAAGAAAGGAGATGTTGCTCTGAAGATAGATATAAGCAAGACTTATAATAAGATCAATTGGAGATTCGTAGAACTCATGATGCTCAAATTGGGTTTTAGTGAAGCTTGGGTTAGGTTAATCATGCTTTGTGTCAACTCAGTTAGGTACTCAGTGGCGCTAAATGGCAAAGAGATAGACCTTATCGTTCCTTATAGAGGGTTGAGACAAGGTAATCCCCTCTCTCCTTATTTGTTTATTTTATGTGTCGAGGACCTTTCTGCTCTTTTTAGAAAAGTAGAGCTTGATAGAGAGGTATATGGGATTAGGGTATGTAGGAATGCGCCTCCTGTTTCTCATTTTCTTTTTGTAGATGATTCATTCTTCTTTTTTAAAGCTAATGTGAATGAGTGCAATAAGGTGAAAGACATTCTTTTTACTTATGAGAGGGCGTCTGGTCAGGCCATCAACTTTCAAAAGTCTGTTATTCAGTTTATTTCCAATGTCAAGAATGATGTGAAACAATCTATTTCTTCTATTCTTAGTGTGGCTAATTGTTTGGACTCAGGATATTATTTGGGATTGTCATCCATGATTGGTAGAAATAAGAAGAAGGTGTTTTCTTTTTTGAAAGACAAGATTGTAAGGAGAGTTAGCAGTTGGCAAGGGAAGCTTCTTTCTTGCGCAGGAAGAGAAGTGTTGATCAAGTTCGTGGCTCAACCTTTGGCATCTTATTGTATGGGTGTTTTTATGATTCCCATTTCTTTTTGTGATGAGTTACAATGGATAATGAACTCTTTGTGGTGGGGTAAGAAGAAAAATGGAAAGTGGTTGATTAATTGGCTTAGTTGAGAAAGATTATGCATTCCAAAAAATAAAAAAGGTATGGGCTTTCGTTTTCTTCACTAATTCAATTTAGCAATGCTTGCCAAGTAAGGTTGGAGGTGTATTCACTCTCCTAATGCTCTTTTTAGTAGGATTCTCAAAGCTAAAAATTATCCATCAGGGGATTTTTGACAGCTCATTTGGGTCATAATCCGAGCTTCACATAAAGAGGGCTTTTGCTTCATAAGAGTTATTGAGAAAAGGTGTAAGATCGCGTGTTGGTAATGGGGTTAATATTCATATTTGGGATGATCATTGGCTTCCACAAGATGATAATTTTCAGGTTACTAGTGCTAATGATGCTAGAGTTGGTCAATACAGAGTTTTGGACCTTATGGAAGAAGGATGTCATTCTTGGGACTTAGGGAAGATGGTTACGCTATTTAACCTGGAGGAACAAAGGATAGTTTGTAATGTTCCTCTAAGCACATGTAATATGGAAGATACTGTGGTTTGACATTATGACAAAAGAGACATTTACTCAATTAAAACAGGTTATCACCTCCTTTGCAACGATTTGACTGTTAATTGTGACTCTAATATGCAAAGGAAACATTAGTGCAAGTTGTGGCATCTTCAGTTACCACCGAAAGTTAAGTTGTTTGTTTGGAGGGCAGTCAAAAATATTCTGCCCACAAACGCACGCTTAATTCAGAAAGACATTAATATGGATGAAGCATGTTTGGCTTGTGGGGAGGTTGAGGATTTGATTCATGTTTTATTTAGATGTCCTTAGGTTAAAGAATGCGGGGAGATTTGGGACATGAGGCAATAGATTCCCTTACAATCGGTTGATGGTTTTAGTGATTTTTTCTTATCTTTTATAAAGTGTCAAGAATGGGCACATGTGGAGATTTTTGTTGCATTCTTTGGCGAATTTGGTTTGCCTGTAATCAGCTCTTGTGGGAAGGAAAAAAGATGACCAATCAGGAGATTGTTCAGTTTGCTCTTAATTATCACACTGTATGGTTTGAATTGCATAAAAGAAATAGGCCCATCTCTTTTGCTCAGCCTGGGCAGCATGTAATTGATGCATGCAAATGGACAAAGTCGGAGCTTGGGTGGTGGAAATGTAATGTGGATGCAACCTTCTAAGCTTCTACGTTGAAGGCCAGTTTTGGAGGTGTCATTCGAAATAATGAGGGAGGTTTTGTTTATGCTCTTTTTGAACCTTTAATTGGTGTTAATTCAATTTTGCCAATAGCTAAGCGAAGGTTACCATTAATACTGCTAGTAATACTAACTGGGATCTTGTTCCTAGTTTTCTTGTTCAAGTTTTGAGCCTTAATCTTCTTTAATAATATTCATTCATTTTGATTAAAAAAAAAAGAAACAGTAAGTTATACAAAATTAAAAAATAAGATACAATATTTTTTTAAAAATATATACCTTATATATTTATATATTATTTACATTTTGAAAAAACTGTTATATTTTAAATTTAAAATGGAAATTATATAAATCCATTTAGTATAACTCAAAACTTTACTTTTGCTATTGAATAACTTGGTGATTGAATTGAGAGCCTTTAAATTTATGGAAATTTTTAAAATGCATAAATTTAAAAATTCATAGATTTGTACAATTTTTTACTTATTTAATATAAACATTAAATCTATGAATATTTGAACTGCAGCTTTCTGAAAAGTAATAGAATTTCTCATTCATTATCATTAAAATAAAATTTTGAATTTCAAAAACTTTTAAAGATTGTGATGAATGATAAATTTTGAATATTTCATACATTTTTATCCTCTTTCTATTATATTAAATGACGAATTTATATTAAGTTTATAAATTATTTAAAATATCTCATCTAAATTTCTCTTATGCAATAAAACTAGAAGCTATTAAATGTAAGAAAATCGTGTAACATAGAAAAATTAGAGGTGAAATTGAACATATATATTTTAATCCATCTTAAAAGTTAATTATTAAAATTATAAAATATATTTTTATAGGAATTTTTCCCACACATACTTTATTCTTAATGATCCCTTAAATGACAATTAAGTTAAAAAATATTTTGTAAAACCTAATTAATACTTAAGAATTTATAATTAATCAATTAATGTCTTTACATTTATCCCTTTTTTTCTCCTCAAATATTCGGTCTAGTTTTATGAGAACTTTATTTCATAACATTACGAGGTTCAATGTTCTTGATTTTGGGCCCAGCAGGGATTAGAGTCCGACCCAAAAATTGACCCAGAATCATCATTGGCCCTATGATTAGTTTAACACATCAACTCAGAGAGCTAATAACTTTAGGCTTTTTACATTATTGTCCTAAAAAAGTGTTCTCTCTCTCTCTCTCTCTTTTTTTAAAGATGCGAGTGTTAAAAAAATCAAAATTATAAAAAAGTTTTAAAATTACAAAAATGTAATATGTCGTCCTACCTCCGAATGAATGTTGCATAGATATTATTATTTCAGTCTTTATATATTATTTAATTATAATATATATTTTTTATAAATAATATATATTATTATATTTTAATTTTTATATAATATTAAATTATAGTGTATATATCATATCAATAATTACTTATGTGTTATGTTCAAAAGAATAATATATATAAATTTTATATATTATTTAATTATAATATATAGTATATATATTATGCAGATATTATATTAGCACTATGTTTCAGTTTTTATGTGATCTTTAATTATAGGCTCTTTGCTTTTTGCTTTTTGATGTTAGCTGCGCAAAAGAAAAAGAAAAAAAAAGTGATATTTTTTAAAATAAAATTTAATAAAAAATATAAATATAAATATATATATATATATAATTAATAGCAGTAAAATAGAAAGTAAATTTTAAAATATACTCTTTGATGTAATTTTCTCGATAGCTTTTGCTCATAACCCACCAAAAAGGCTCGTTGAAAATTTTTTATTACAATATACATTCACTTTTTTTAGTTCCTTTAATTTTATTTTATTTTTATTAATAAAAGAAGGATGGCATTAAAGGAAGGAACGATATAAGAAACTTACAATGACTTTAGGAAGTCAAGAAGGCATCAAATGATGTAAAAAAGTAAAGCAAAACTCATTAATAAAAGCACAATCTCCGCCCAAATAAAACTATACATATAAAATTATTTATAATTATATATACATAATTCATGAATTAAAATACACATATATTAATGTAATTTTTTATTATTTATATAAAATATTATGATATTATCATGACGTTATACATCTTTTAATATTTTTTAATTTAATAATTTTTATAACTGCATATAAATATTATTTATTTAAAATTATTATAAAATTTAAAAATAAAAATATTTGTAATATCGTGCGAATTTCTATTTCAGTATATAATAAATTTATAATACATATTGTATATACTAATATGAATATAATAAATTTATAAATTAATAAAAAAATTTATATTAAAAAATATTTTAAAATTTTGATAGATTTGATAATTTTTAAATATTTTGAACAATTTTTTAAAAAACCCTTCCGGTAAAGCCACCAACATATTAGTCTCACCTACGAGAGATTGGGATTTATTCAGAATATCTTTAAAAATGCATTTGAAAAAAATATTTTTTTATTTTTAAAATATTTATTTTTAATTTTTAATTTCAAAAATACTTTATATATTTAATATATTAAAAAAGATATTTTACTTTCAGAATATATGTTTAAAATATATTCTATATATCGAATATATACAAAAATTATAAAATATTTAACAAAAATTAAAAAGCAATGTAACCTTTTTATTAACGGGTGTTTAGTTTTATAAATTATATCAGAGAACTTTTAAAAAAAAAAGAAAGAAAAAGAACAAATTTTTTTTTTAATTGTATGAATTTAATTGGAGTATTAGGAATTGTAAAGAAGCATAGTTCGATGAGAGTGAATCTCATTCCACGAGAAATTATACATTATAAGGATAATTTTTATTAGATATTTTAATTAAAGTAATTAACTAATTAGATGATAATAGGCAGAGCTCACGGGAGGTTTATTGCCCTCCTGATTCATATATATATTTATATGTATATATATATGTATCGTTGACAAAAAAATATGTATATTTATATATACATAAAATTAATAATATTTATATTTATATAATATATAATATTTATATATATTTGGGTGTGTATGCATATTCATTTTTTTTAAATTAATATTTAAATGTCAATTATTTAAAAATTTAAAATTAATTTTTAATTTATTATTTTGATAATGTTATTGAATATTATAATTTTTTATATTTATTGTTAAATTTATAAGTTTTAATTTATTATTTTGATTATTTTATTAATTATTTTAAAATTTGATTATAAATTAAAATTTGAATTTGGATGATTATGTTAATTATTTTAGAATTTAATTACTATATGAATTGAGAATTTGATATTTTGTGATTAGGTTAATTATTTTATAATTTGATTATAAATTGGTTTTAGAGTTTTGTGATTAGATTTATTATTTTTGTAAATAAATATTATATCATATAAATTTATTAAAATATAATTAATTTAAATATTTATTTTAAAATATCTTAAAAAATATAAATATTATTTAAAAATAATATATATTATATAATTTTTTAAAATAAAATTTAAATATTAAAATAAAATAATAAAATAATTAATATAAAAATTAAATTAAATATAAATATTAATACCAAATATATTTATTAGTTTTTAATATAAAAATAAAAATAAATATAAATTCCTCTGTAATTTTTTTTAATTTAAAAATTTTGCATTGCCTTCATCTCAGTATTGATTTCACTACTGAAAATAAATAATAATATTATTTAAAAAAATATTTTTCAAAATATATATTATAAAATATCTATTTAAAATTAATATTATATTATATAAACATAGAAGACAAGCTTCACGAGACTTTCCCATTCGGAATCTTTATAAAATTCGAAACGCTTATAAAATTCACCGTCAAGGTTGGATGCTTGGATTATACGAAAACTGAGAAATAGATAAATTTTTAATATAAAGACTCTTTTAACATATTATGAAGCTTTTGATTTTTCATTATAAAATGAAAATAAAAAATATTTTATAAATAAAAAACAGTTTTTTATAGTTAAATATTTCTAATTTTTTATTAGTTCTGATATCATTTTAATTATTACTATTATTATTTTGCTATGCACATGAATTCAATTTTTTTTTTTGAATATTTATGGGAGCTTCACATAAAAATATCAATTTTTTATAGTAGACAACAATGACCAGATGATGTGATGATGCTACGCTTTTCTTGCTTATCTTGATTTGAATTTTTCAATTGTTTATTAAATAGGCGTAATATATTTATATACATATATTTTGCTTCTTATATTTATATATTTATATGTATATATATATAGATGCACATAGAGTATTACTTTTATTTAGATATTTATTAGATATAGAATAGATAATTATATAATGTAAAATGGTTAAAATTTATATATTTAAATATATATTAATACAAAATAAATAAATAACAGAGATAAAATGATAATATATAAATATAAAAAATAAAATAATCAAAATAAATAAATATAAAAATTGATAATATATTAGGTCTAATAATTAATATACCCTTGAGTCTCTATTTTAGTGGTCATCTATTTTAATTAAAGTGGGGTTCTAATCCCTGTCTATAGTCCAAGTGATTTAAATAAATTTTAGCCATTATAGTTTTAGGCAGAGTTTTAAAAAAATTGATTAAATTTATATAAAATGATGTTATTTTAAATTTATTTAAATAAATCTTAAGTCAAATAGGGTTGATCTAAAAAAATTGCGTCGGATTTGAAAATAAATTAAATTTGTATTTATATACTGAAACTCGATTCAATTTATACAAAGTTTGACTTGGCCTCGAACCAAACTACACGAATTAAGAGTATTTGAGTCAACTTGTTCTTACTGAGATTAAGAGCAGTAGTTTGAACGGCTTCCAGCATTTGCATAGTTACAAAGTATATTCAGGTCGTGATCCATGAAATTGAAAATCAAATATTAAATTGCAAAAATGATATAAAATTTAAAGTATAAAAATATTTGAAATTTGAATTTGAATTTTACAATTTTAAATTAATTAGAATTTTAAAATAAATTTTAGTAATCAATTTAAAGCGATTAATTATTAAAAATTTTATATTTTTTTTAAGTCAAATATCATTTTTATTGAATCATTACTACTTTTGCTAGTTGAACTAATTTTTAAGATCTGATAATTATATTTTTTTATTTAAATATTAAATATCATAGTTTAATTGTGCTAACATCAATAATATTTTTTTTAATAAATCACTCCTCTTAACCCATATGGGTTTCACCTTCCATCATCGTCTCCTCCAACGCTCAGCAAAGTTGAAAGCCAAATTCACCTAAAAAACATATTTCCAGAGATAGCAAGAATAATAATGGGTCTTCTGCATCAATAAATAAAGGTAAAAAATTTACTTGAAAGCTTAAATCGATTTGAAAATAGAGAAAAAGAACAATTTCTAGTTTATTTCAAAAATCATTTCCCCCAAAATCGATTGAAACCTTCAAATTCTATTCTATAAATTCAATAAGTTGCGCTTAACCTTCAATTTCAAATACCCTTTTCAAGATCTGTCTATAATAAAAAAAACCCAATTTGAAATTTGATTTTTTTCATCATTTGCTACACATGGCTCATCTTCTCAAACTCTTCTTTGTTTTTTTTTTTTCTTTCTAATTTCAGTCTTTTCCCAACTCAATATAAAAATTTATTAAAGGATTTAAAACCAACATAACCTTAAACGAAGCTGCAAAGATTTGTAAAATTGGTATTCTTTGTTTAACTAATGAAACCAGTAGATTAATGGGTCATGCTTTTTACACCTTTCCATTTCAATTCATGCTTTTTATGGGTCTTGATTTTACAATCTCAACTTCAAAAGATCTGAAAGCTCTTCCTAGTAAGTATTCGGGTCTTCTCAATGCAAGTGATTTAGGTAACTTCACAAATCACCTTCTTGCCATTGAATTCGACACTCTTCAAGATTCCGAGCTTTTTTTTGTTTTGATTGTTTTGTGATTTGGATCAATGGCAGAATTGGAAAATAAAAAGGAATTCACGGTGAAACCCAAAATATGATTCTTCTCTGCTAATTATTCTGGATTTCAATTAAATTTGTTTGGATTTTGAGAGTTGATTTTAATTGGAGTTTCATTGCCATGAATTTTGCATTGGGGATGTTGAGTTTTGTTAAATTCCATTACAAGTTCTCAAATTTATGTTTTTGTTTAGTTCTTTTAGAATCTTTTGCCAAAATTGGATTTGAGTTTATCGTTTTTTCGTGTATTTAATTTTTTCTGCTGCATTTAGGAGCTTGTTTGTCTGACGAGAAAGTGAGGAAAAGTGAAGGAAAGTGCCAAAATGATCTAAGGGTAATATCGTCATTTTATAATTAATACAATAGGTTTTAATATATTCACGCTATGTGAGAAAAATGCACTACACGCACATTGTCACCTCGACAAAAAATGATTAGTTGTTAAGCAATAAATGAGTATAAGAGACAAAATAGTTTCTCAAAAAAATACAGAGATAAGGTGACAAAATCGTATAGAGAGCTACAAATGTATTAAGTAATCTTTTAAACCACTTTTTTAAATTCACCGTCTCTTCATCTAGAAGACTGGCACGTGACCTAATATTATAGGTGGAGAGAAATCTACTTGTGAAAAAGATTATTTACTTCATAAACAATCTCCGTATAGATAAAAAAAATTATCTTCAAAGTGCAGCACGAAAAGACCCTTAAAATGACCATATCTAAGAAAAAAGGAAAGAAAAAAGTACATAAACTACTAATAAACTGAGAAAAGAAAAGAAAGAGCAAAGAAAAAAGAAACTCTAGCCTGTCGTCGGCCTTTTGATGAAGAAAGATTGAGCGGAGAAGAGAAGATTTTTAGGTGAGGGAAAATCAAAAGGTTTCTTTTTCTTTATCTTTTTTTTATAAATTAAAATATATAATCCGATCGTAACATCAATAATTTTTCAATAAGGCTTATTGATTTAGAAAAATCATAAAATGAAAATATTAAATATTTTCAATTGCTGTCAATTCATGATTTATAATTTTTTCATAAACTAAAATTTATAGTTCGACTCATTATCAAGTCTATTTGCAAGAGGGATGCATATCTAAAATTCAGTTGAGAGGGATAAAATGATGATTAAACACAGCAATAAAGAAATTCATCTAAAATATACTTTTCTAGAAAGTGTTAATATTTTTTAGACGATAATTACCTTAAATAAGCTGAAAAAGATAATAATATCTTTATACCTAATAAAGTGAAAACTCTCGTGTACCAAAATAAATATCTTTTTATTCCTTGCACATTCTCTTGCTTTCAACTTTCTTTTTATTTCCTTCCCAAAACATAAATATGAGGCCATATGCAGTATTTTTTTTCATTTAGTTGAATAGCAGAAAAAATATTCAATCTTGATTTTGTCGCAATACAACTTTTATTAAAATATTTTGACCATAAAATGATATATATTTGAAAAGAAAATAATTCTTTTTGTTGCATTTAACTAATATTTATATCTCTGTTCAGTTCACCTTTCTTTCTTCTTCTAAATCTAAAGTGAATAGAACTGTTCTAACTCTTCATAACTTATCCTAACTCACATTAAAATACTTCTATCTATTATAGAAAATTTTACATTGCATTTCCTAAGATAGTAGCATACTTGAGTTTGAAAATAAAATTTGTCTGATTCATGTTAATTTTTAAAGGAAAAAATTTATAGAAATGCACTAATTTTTCTTAACTTGCTCTAGTTCACATCAAAATACTTCTTTCTACTATAGAAAATTCTCCATTGCACTTTCTAAGACAGTTATATACTTGAGTCTGAAAATAAAATTTATCTTATTCATATTAATTTTTAAAAGAAAAAAGTTCACAGAACTGCTCTAACTCTCCTTAAATTGCTCCAACTCACATCAAAATGCTTCTTTCTGTTACAGAAAAATATCCATTGCATTTTCTAAGAAAGTCTGCATACTTGAATTTGAGAATGAAATATATCTGATTAACATTAATTTTTAAAGAGAAATAAAGTTTAGAGCACTGTCCTAACTCTCCCTGACTTGCTCTATCTCATATTAAAATACTTTTATTTATTATAGAAAATTTTACATTATACTTT
This sequence comes from Garcia nutans, assembly GCA_947685225.1. Taxonomy (NCBI): domain Eukaryota; kingdom Viridiplantae; phylum Streptophyta; class Magnoliopsida; order Malpighiales; family Euphorbiaceae; genus Garcia; species Garcia nutans. Next base: position 3,704,912 of record CANTUV010000060.1, read on the forward strand.
CTGAGACAGTCTGCATATTTGACTCTAAAAATAAAATATGTCATATTTATATTGATTTTAAAGGAAAAAATATTTACAGAACTGTCATAACTCTCCCTAACTTATCCTAATTCACATCAAATTGATTCTAACTACCATTAAAAGTTCCCCATTACACTCCTAAGACAGATTGCATATTTGAGTCTGAAAATAAAATATGTTTGATTTATTTTAATTTTTAAAGTAATCTAAAGTGAATAAAACTGTCCTAACCTATTTTAACTCACATCAAATTACTTCTAACTGCCATCATAAATTATAGTGATTTTGATAGGAACATTGATATATAATTTTTGTTTTATTAATATGTCAAATTTGTAAAATGTTTGCTGCTAAATTCATTAAAATTTTTATGTCCTCAAATTGTGATATCTGATAATACAATCAGCTAAATGTGAAGCAGACGAGATATATCATCACATGCAATTTATGGTACCATGCTGCACAATAATATACTGATTTATATCACAGTAATGATGGGATGTAATTATGTATATTTAAACATTTGAATCAAATTTTCATTATCTATTCAGTTATAGATTGTTTAATATTTAATACAATTTAGTAAATATTTAATTTTAATCAAGATAAATATTGAACAGAATCAGACATTAAAAACTTAATTTGCCCTAACTTCCTCCTAACTTGTCACAACTGCATCTGTACGCATTCAGATGGCTCTAAACGATAGTCTGCACAGTAGATCAGCCTCAATTTGATTATTACATAATATAAAATTTGAAAATATATAAAATATTTATTTAGCCTAATTTCTCATAACTTGTTTTAACTATACCTATATGTATTTAGACAATTCTGAGCCATAACATGTATAACATATCAGCCTGAATTAGGATGTTACATAATATAAAAGTGGAAAACATATAAAATATTTATTTGCTCTAACTCCTCTTAACTTGTAATAACTGCATCTATATGCACTCAGAAAGCTCTGAACTATAACTTACACAACACAGCCATCTGAATTGATATGTTACAGAAAATAAAAGTGGAAACAAAAAAAAAAATTTGTTTTTGTCAAGGAAGTTAATAATTTTCGTTTTTGAAGGCCTATATTATTACAATAACTTTCATTTTCAAATTTTAGTCAAGACAGTAAATGAACAGTATCCATACATTGAAAACTTAATTTGCTCTAACTTTTTCTAACTTGCCCTAATTGCCTCTATATGCACTCATATAGTTCTGAACCATAATTCAGTACACCCTTTAACATATTTTGAGGTATTCACATTAAATTTTCGACAGTAGCAAATGAAGATAACTATACTACTCTTCAATATTTTCAATTTGAAATTTTAATCAATACTCTGTGATCACAAAAAAGAAAAAAAAATCATATTAGAACCTTTCTCATTCATTATAACATTTGGCAAATATATATTTGATGTGAGTTAGGGCAAGTTAGAGCAGTTTTGCAAATTTTTTTTCTTTAAAAATCAACATGGATATGACATATTTTATTTTCAGACTTAAATATGCAATTGCCTTAGGAAGTACAATAGAGAATTTTCTATAGTAAATAGAAGTATTTTGATGTGAGTTAGGAAAAGTTGGAAAGAGTTGAAATAATTCTGTTCACTTTAGATTTAGAAGAAGAAAGGAAAGTAAAGTGAACAGAGATATAAATATTAGTTAAATACAACAAAATGAACTATTTTCTCTTCAAATATTTATCATTTCACGGTCAAAACATCTTAATAAAAATTGCATTACAATAAAATCAAAATTAGATATTTTTTCTATAGATCAAGCTAAATGATAAAAATAAAAACATACTGCGTATAATGAGATAAATGAATAATGATAAATTTTTTTTATTGATCTAACGGCCGCATATTCATATTTTGAAAAGAAAAAAGAGAAAAAATACATTAAAAAAAAAGAAAGATATTTATTTTAGTAGATGATTTTTTTTATTAAATATAATGGTATTATTATTTTTTTAGTCTATTTAAAGTAATTGTTGTTTAACAAATTTTAAAATTTTTTTTAAGTGAATTTTTCGACAACAACGAAGATGACGAAAATAATAATAATAATAATTATAACATAAAGTTGTCATAATTTAATAAAGTCGCCACACTTAAACTATTTATCCCAACGAGAATGGCAATTATAACCCCAAAAAATGGAACACACTATCAAACTTACCGTTACTTTGGTTTCTTCTTCTATAAAACGAACAATCTTTCATTAGCAGAACAGACTGCAAATGCAAAAACTGTATTGCATCAATTTGCTAAGCTCTCACTCAGAAACTTGCATGGCTGCAATTTCTTATTCTCTTCTTTCTCTTTTCTTTCTCTGCTCTGCTTTCCCATTTACGTCATCATCCATTATCAAAATTCCTCTGTCTTCTTCCACCAAACACCCTTCTTCAGATCCATGGAAAATCCTCAATCACTTAGCTTCTCTTTCTCTTTCCAGAGCTCACCATCTCAAATCCCCCAAAACCAATTACTCTTCTCTAATCGAAACCCCTCTTTTCTCACGCAGCTATGGCGGCTATTCAATGTCTTTGAGTTTTGGAACTCCGCCTCAAACTGTTAATTTCGTAATGGACACTGGTAGCAGTCTTGTTTGGTTTCCTTGTACCTCTAGCTATATTTGTGCCAATTGTAATTTCCCAAACACTGATATAACTAAAATTCCCAAATTTATACCCAAACTTTCTTCTTCTTCTAGGCTTTTGGGTTGCAAAAATCCTAAATGTCAATGGATTTTTGGATCCAATGTTCAGTCTACATGCCTTCAATGTGATCCCAGTAACAAAAATTGTACTGAATCTTGTCCTCCATATATAATTCAGTATGGTTTAGGCTCTACGGCTGGTCGTTTACTCTCTGAATCTCTTGATTTCCCCAATAAAACTTTCCCTGATTTTCTGGTCGGTTGCTCACTTCTCTCCACCCGCCAACCGGAAGGAATTGCCGGTTTTGGTCGGAGTCCCGAGTCTCTCCCACTTCAATTGGGCCTCAAAAAATTTTCTTATTGTTTACTTTCCCGCCGTTTTGATGACACTCCAGTGAACAGCGACCTTATTTTGGATATGGGTCATGTTTCTGGTAAGACTCAGGGCCTTAGTTATACACCGTTTGCGAAGAATCCGGTCTCGTCAAACTCAGCATTTAAAGAATATTACTACTTAATGCTGAGAAAAATTATCGTCGGCGACCGGAAAGTTAAAATCCCGTATAATTTGTTGGTGCCGGGATCTGATGGAAATGGTGGGACTATAGTGGACTCTGGCTCAACTTTCACGTACATGGAAGGGCCAATTTTTGATTTAGTAGCCAAAGAATTTGAAAAGCAAATGGCTAATTATACAATAGCCACTGATGTGGAAAAACAGACCAATTTAAGGCCGTGTTTCGATATTTCAGGCGAGAAATCGGTTCTTGTACCAGAACTGATGTTTCAGTTCAAAGGTGGTGCTAAGATGCAACTGCCTTTGCCTAATTATTTTGCGTTTGTTGATATGGGTGTCATTTGTTTAACGATTGTGAGTAACAATGCTGCTGCTCCGGGAGGTACAGGAGTCGTCGGGCCGGCGATTATCTTGGGAAATTTTCAGCAGCAGAATTTTTATATAGAGTATGATTTGCAGAATGACAGATTTGGATTTAAAAAACAGAGCTGTGTATGAACTGGTTATTATTAATTTTTCTTTTGCATAGATTAAAAAAATAATTTGCGGGTCAAGTCAATGCTTATTGCACTGACAAGGCAAATAAAAGGGTTGTAGAGGTGGCGGCGGCAGCATCGGAGACAGCGGTGGCTAAAACTGTGGGGATAATGAGGATTAGCACGTGATTTTGGCGTGTTGGGCAGCGGCAGTGGGAATTGTAATATATGGTAAAGTTGACAGCAAGATATTGATCTACTTTTTTCTATAATGATTATAGAGAAAAGTTTATAAAAGTAATATATAATCGTAGATTTTAAACAAGGGATTTTGTTCATAATTGTTAATTATCATTTGAATAGACTTATTTTATTGCAATTTCAAGTTTATATTATATGAACTATATACCTTTTTTTTCTCCTTTTCATCCACTACGAGTCATACTAGCCGTTATATATATATATATAAGTATTATATGAATTATTGTAAAAATTATATAAAAAATTATGAGATAAAAGTCTCTTAACTAACTTTGCAATTTAAGTATCATGTTATTTAATCTCTATTAGATAAAAATTATATAGTTCAATGATAAATGCTATCATAGAAATTATAGTAATTATATGGATAATTAAAAATTTTACATATAAATTTAGTAGATGTAAATTTATTAAAAGACCTAATAAATCATTTGATATATTTTGCAATTTAACTATTACTTAATTAAAATTCACTTCCTTTTTTATAGTTTCTTTAACATTGTTCATATTCCTATTATTGTGTTATATAAATCTTAATAAAAGATTCAGAAGATAATAGTTTTTTTTAGCAAACATAAGATAACAGTTAAATTGTAAGAAAATTATTTATAATATCTTAAATTTGCACTTAATTTATACCTAATTGTATAATTTTTTTGGGCATTTTCTATAATTTAAAATTTTTTTAACTGTTTATTTTAAAAATAATCGACATTTATAATTTCAAATATTAATTGGTCTAAGATGAAAATATTTTTTTTACCATATTATAAAACCACCCCAAATATTAATCTCTATGTATAGATTAAGTTGAATTTTTCGTTTTGTATTTAAAGAGGTCAATTAATGATGTATTTATGAAATTCATAATCAAGATTAATATTAATAAATATAAATCGCAATTTACTTATTCTCTGTTTATAATTTCATGTTCATAGAAAAAAAAAAAACATTTTTAGATAAAGTCACTATGCAAGTATTTATATGGTGCTGTGTACGTTAGCCATACATGTCCACATCCACTGTAGTTTTGTTCCTATCTTTTCAGCCTTAATTCTTTAAACCTTTTTTTTTCTAAGTGCAAATTGAAACTTGAAAAGGAAATTTTGCTCTTAGCTGCGAAAAATAAAAACACACAACTTAATACATATATATTGTTTTAAAGATTTAGAATTAATTTGTTAAGGGAATTCTACTTATTTCTGTGTTATTACATTGATATTTATGCTAATATTTACATAGACAAGAGAATAATTTAGAATAGTAATTTCTTAAATCTTGGCTACTGTTTACTGTAATTATATTGTTTCTTCTTTAATAATAGCTTCTGTCTTCTAATTATAGCTTCTGTCTTCTAACACTCCCCCTCAAGTTGAGCAGTGAGATTTCCAATGTTTAACTTGCTGAGAATCTTTCGGAATGCTTGAACAGTCACTCCCTTGGTTAGAATATCAGCCAATTGATCTTCTGATCTCACAAAAGGAATTTCAATGATACCTTGTTCAAGTTTCTCCTTGATAAAGTGTCTATCTACCTCCACATGTTTTGTCCTATCATGTTGAACGAGATTTTCTGAAATACTGATTGCTGCTTTGTTATCACATCTCAATCTAGCTGGACACTGTGAGAAAAAACCCAGTTCATCTAAAAGTTTCTTCAACCATAGCACTTCTGTCACTCCTTTTGCTATTCCCCTAAATTCAGCTTCTGCACTAGACAGGGCCACTACCTTTTGTTTTTTACTTCGCCATGTTACTAGATTACCACCAATCAAAGTAAAGTAACCAGAGGTAGATTTTCTATCGTTAGGATTTCCTGCCCAGTCAGCATCAGTGTAGGCTTCAATGCTAAGATGTCCATTTTTCTTGAATAAAATTCCATCTCCAGGAGTTCCTTTAAGATATCTTACAATCCTTATAGCTGCTTCCATATGTTCTTTCTGAGGTGAGTGCATGAACTGGCTAACAATTCCAACAGCATATGCTATGTCTGGCCTAGTATGAGATAAGTAGATCAATTTTCCCACCAGCTTCTGATATAATTTCTTGTCAGGAGGTTCTCCTTCTTCCTTCATTACCAAGCCATGGTTTGCTTGTATAGGAGTACTAATTGGTTTACACTCTATCATCCCCATCTCAGCTAGAAAATCAAGAACATATTTCTTCTGAGAAATGAAGATTCCTTTATTAGATCTCAGAACCTCAATTCCCAAAAAATATTTTAGCCATCCTAAGTCCTTCATTTCAAATTCATCAAACAGTCTTTCCCGAAGTTTGGTGATTTCCTGTGTATCACTCCCAGTGATGATCATATCATCTACATAGATGATTAAGCAGGTAATTAAGTTTTCTCTTCTCTTCAAGAACAATGTATGGTCTGCATTGCTTTGTTTAAAGCCATATCTTTTCATAGCCTCTGTGAATCTTCCAAACCAAGCCCGTGGAGATTGTTTTAGATCATATAGTGCTTTCTTTAGTCGACAAACTTCATTTTGTTTACATTCTTCTGAAAAACCTGGAGGGATTTCCATATAGACTTCTTCTTTCAGCTCCCCATGTAGAAAGGCATTTTTAACATCAAATTATTGCAACGGCCAATCTTCATTAGCTGCAATTGAGAATAACACTCGGATTGTATCTATCTTTGCCACTGGTGAAAAGGTTTCCGAATAGTCAATTCCATAAGTCTGGGTGTAACCTTTTGCAACCAGTCGAGCTTTGTATCTTTCAATGGTTCCATCAGCTTTGTGCTTGATTGTGAATACCCATCTGCACCCAACAGGTTTTTTTCCTTCTGGTAAGTTACATTTCTCCCATGTTCCATTTTTACCCAGCGCTTTCATTTCTTCTTTCATGGCTTTCCACCACTCCTTTTTTTGTTTTGCTTCTTCAACAGATCTTGGAATTTCTTCATGAATTGTTAAGGAAAAAACCTTGACAGCTTCACTTGTCTTCCCCTTGATCATATTCTCTAGTGGGTACCTAGAGTTTCTGGGAGCATGTTCCGGAGAATATCTTCTAGGTGGAATTCCTCTGTTGCTTCTTGGAGGTAAGTAGTATCTTTCTACTGGATTTTCCTGTTCACTGTCAGTGCAAAAATCATTATTACTAGAATTAGAAGAGTGTGATTCTTCTCTTACCTCATTTTGGACATCTTCAGAAGGAGAGACATTGGGCGGTACTTCTTGTGGTACTGTTATTTCTTGTGGTGCTGTTTGTACTTCTTGTGGTACTGTTTGTACTTCTTTTTCTGAAGTTTGTTCTGAAACCTTTTCCTTCCTAGCTGTCACTTCCACTGATATAGACTCAGGTGTAATATTGTTTAGCCAGTCTAATGAGTCATCACTATTCTCCCCCTGACTAGTAGACTGGTAAAAGTACTCTGTTTCTATGAAATTACAATCCATCGTAACATAGGTTCTTCTTGTAGTTGGGCAATAACATCTATATCCCTTTTGCTGTAGGGCATACCCCATGAAAACACATTTCACTGCACATGGATCTAATTTTGGTCGATCATGTTTTTGGATATGAACAAACACAGTACACCCAAAGATTCTAGGAGGTAAAGAGAAGGCTTGTGGGATTTCAACTTGGCTACCAAGAACTGTTAATGGAGTTTTGTGGTCAAGGATTTTGGTAGGTAAACGATTTAGAAGATATGCTGAGGTTGCAAGAGCTTCTGTCCAGAAATGCTTTGGAACTTTTGACTCAATAAGCATTGTTCGAGTTATCTCAAGGAGTGTTCGGTTACGGCGTTCAGCAACTTCATTTTGTTGAGGTGTATAAGGACAAGTAGTTTGGTGGATAAGGCCATTTTCTTGGAAAAAAGGTTTTCATAGCCCCATTAACAAATTCAGTCCCATTATCAGAACATAGAATTTGAATTTTGCACTTAAATTGGGTATGGATCATGTGATAAAAATTAACGAATTTTTCAAATACCTCAGACTTGTGCTTCATAAAGTACACCCATGTCATACGAGAAAAATCATCTACAAAGATCACAAAATATTGAAAACTAGTATGGCAAGGAGCAGGACCCCACAAATCAGAATGAATCAAACCAAATGCATTGTTAACTCTAGTATTGTTCAAATGAAACGAAGCATGATGGCTTTTTGCTAAAATGCATGTCTCACAGTTCAAACAAACATCTTTATTTTTAAATAAGGTAGGAAATAAAAACCGAAGATAGCTAGTTGAAGGGTGTCCCAGTCTTCGATGCCACAACCACACTTGCCTTTCTTCAGATCCATGGGTTAACAAAACCGTTCCTTTTTTAACATCGTCCACATAGTAGAGGCCATCAAATTCAGTATCACGCCCAATGATCTCCTTCATAAGAATGTCCTGTAAAAGGCAAAAAAATGGATATATTAGAACCACACAATTTAATTCTTTCGTAACATGACTTATTGACAATAATTTATGTGAAATGGTAGGAACATATAAACAATGATTTAATTCCATTTTGGAATTAAATTTAATTTTTCCTCCGCCCTCTACTTTTGAAAGACCACCATTTGCACTTTGTATAAATTGCTTGCTCGGGCTTCCTGGACTAACAATATCTGAAATATCATGTGTGACAGTGTTAGATGCTCCCGAATCAAGGACCCATTTGTAATTTTTTTTCGGATTGGTACTTGTTAGGTCTTTTTTATTTTGGGCTCCTCCTTCTATACATGAAAAAATTTTGGGTTGGGCTAGGTAATTTTTTGGCCCACTTTCTTGTCTTTCTTCTTTTTTTTAAACCGAACTCTCCACTGCCCATATCATATTTGGGCTTTCTTCAATTTTGTTTTCTGTTTCATTTGCACTCTCCACTGCCCGTTCATTTCTCTCCTTCTTTGAATTAAAATTAGGGTTCTTACCCTTGTTTCCGTCGCCACCGCTTGCCATGGCAACAAATCCATGTTGATTTGTTCTGCCTCCATTACTCTCATCATCATGGTGATCGTCGGTTTTGCTGGTAGCCTCTTGGTTGCCCAAAACCACATTTGCGTTGCCTGTTTCTCTCTGTTTCGTTCGATTGCTCTCCTTCCACCAGTCTGGGTAGCCGATTAATTTAAAGCAACCCTCTCTGGTGTGTTTTTTCATCCCACAATGTGAACATCGCAATTTTGAACGGTCCTCTCGCGATGAAGAAACTCTCCTCTCTGAGTTGTCTGAGCGCCCCTGCTTCTGTTCTGATTTCCCTCGATATGATGCTTTGGCTATCATACCCGAACCCAACCCTTCTGATGATGTGTCAAGGTTGCTGGAGGTAGAAGTCTTCAAAATTTGAAGTCTTGCGGCCTCCCTTCTGACAGAGGCGTATGCAGCCTCAACTGATGGAAGCGGTTCCATTTTCAACAGATCTTTACGAGCAGATTCATACCTATCATCAATCGCCATTAAAAACTGGTATAATCTTTGCTCATTCTTCAGTTTGTTATATGTTGCTATGTCTGTTGAGCAAACCATAGGGTTGGGTTGCCTTCTGTCAATATTCAACCAAAGATTTTTGATTGTTGTCCAGAGACTCTCTAACGATCCGTTTCCTTGTCTGATTGTGCTTGCTTTTTTATGGAGATCGTATGTTTGAAAGGGATCCACCCCACTGCCATAAGTTGTGGATAAGCCCTCCCAAAGATCCTTCGTAGTGGGGTATTGGACCACTGTATTCTGTATTTGTTCTTCTATATTTTGAATGATCCAGTTGAAAACAGTCTGATCGATCTGTTCCCATTGCTGGAATGATGGATCAGTGGTGTCTGGTGGCTGGTTGAATAAATGGTGTGTTTTTCCTCTTCCCCCAAGAGCAACTCGCATCATCCGAGCCCAAACAGGGTAGTTGTTTTCATTCAGTTTTACTCCAATGGTAAGAGTATTATTTAAATTTTGGTTTAAAAAATTTGCCAAACGAACAGTGAGTTCATCTGGATTAGTCTGGTTTGTATAATTGGTATTTGTTTGGTTTGGGTTTGGGTTTGTTTCTCCAGACATGGAAGAATTGGTTTCTGACATGGTTATTTATTTTTCTGCAGGTTAAGATCAAAGGAAGAACAGGTAGATGATGAATGCTGGTTCTCTTTGTAAGGATTGTAGAACCAGCTCTGATACCATGTTTTAAAGATTTAGAATTAATTTGTTAAGGGAATTCTACTTATTTCTGTGTTATTACATTGATATTTATGCTAACATTTACATAGACAAGAGAATAATTTAGAATAGTAATTCCTTAAATCTTGGCTACTGTTTACTGTAATTATATTGTTTCTTCTTTAATAATAGCTTCTGTCTTCTAATTATAGCTTCTGTCTTCTAACATATATTTTTATTACAAGCACATAATTTTATTCTTATCCTAACAGAGAATAGTTTACACTTAAAATTACAACAAAAAAATTAACTTTTTTATATAAATTTTTTAAAAAATAAATATTAATAAAAAATCCTAAATTATATAGAAATAAACAGCCACCAGTTTAATATTTTAATAAATAATAATACTCCGTGAATATAATGTAATTAAATTTAAGAAGTGTAAAGGGTAAGAGTATAATTAAAAAACTTAACACCCTGCAGTAAATCAATTCAATTACTTTTATGGCACTGAAAAATAGTTGAATTTTTAATAAATGGTAATAAAAAAGTAGTGTTTTTTCCCAAAAAAAAAAAAATTGTTGAACGCTTTTAATTAATTTGTAGATGCCTAACTAAATGGAATTGTTAAACAGAGACACGTAAAAAATCAATTTGCATTTATTAAAGTCGCATTCAATTAAGGTATAAAGGATGTCACTTAGTGTTACACCTATATTAGAGGCTCTTCACCAAATAATTTAAATGTCTTGTCCACTTATAAACTTATTTTAACCCAACTACCCAAGGGCAAAGAGTTGTATAATTTTTTTTAAAGCATTAAAAATTTTTAAATGATTATTTTTAACCCAATCTTAAAGAATTATATATATATATATATAATAAGCATGAACATTATGTAATTATATATGAGTAAAAAATTTTACCATATTAGTAAATTTAATAGAGGGAAAACTACAATGATGAAGACCACTCAAGATAGATAAGGCTACTATAACCACCCATATCCAATACTGTGCATAATTTCAAAGTTTTATCATAATGGTTCATATTAATTTATACACATATTATGCATTGCTGCATAAAAAGGCAATGAGGAGGAGTGATCTGTGCTAAAATAATAATAATAATAATAATAAAGAAAACATCAGTGAAAGGAATAAGTATCTATATGTGGAAATTAGTATAACGATATTAGGTCTCTAATGAAAAAAAATAATTTTTTTAGTTTTTTTTATGCAACTATTATTCATTTTTAATTTTTAATAAATATTATAAAATAAAAGCTGAATGTGAAAGTTATCTAATTTAAAAATTTTGTTATCATTTGTCAAGTTACTCATTCAAAAATTAAATTTTTTTTATAATTTTTTCTGACAAAAAATTAAATTTAATTATACCAAGTTATTTTATAAATTTTTATTCAGATCATTATATTTTTATTAATTTTAATTAAATTTCAAAATTAGTAGTTGATAATATATATAATTAAATATATAACTAATTTAACCATCAAAGTATAGCCCAATAATCAAGAATGTTGTTTTCATTTAAATCTTAGTTTAAAATTTTAAAATATTCTCTTCTCTCTCTCTCTATATATGTAATTTATCAAAATATATAAAATTAACTTATCGGTCCATCCTTGAAATTACATATTATACAGGTGAAGGGTCCTTTTCTTCACCAAGAAGCAAACACGATGTGGGAATAGGAAGATAAAAAAAGAAACAAAAAAGGTGATTAAAAAGGGAGTGATGAAACATAAGAACATCACACTCAACTCAAATTCCACGAGTGAAAGGGCTCTCAACAAAGGGTAAAAAAAAAAGAACAAAGTATCCAAATAAATAAGAAAGGACATATTTTTATTTATTTATTTTAAGAAAATTAAAAAATTAAATAAAAAGTTGGGAACATGGGAGTGAATAAAAACAAAAGAAAATGGGAACAAAAGGACATGGGCTAGGAATTGGAAAAAATAAATAAATAAACCTACAATAATTATAATTTAATTGGAATCTCTATAAACGAATCATTTTCTATTATTAGAATAAAAAGAGTGCATTAGGGCTAAGTGAGCTATTCACTTCTTCTTCTTCTTCTTCTTATATATTTCTATCATTTTGAGGGTCTTTGGAATTTAATATCACTTTCTAAAAAAATAACTTTTATTTTAAAAATATTATAAAAATTAATTATAATAAGTCGGATAAAAATTTTAAAAATATCTTATTCCTCGTTAAAATAAGTATTTTTTTAAATACTTATTCTTTTACTATAATCAATATTTTACTTCAATTATTATCTTTTTTTTTCAAACTTTACTTTTAAATAAAAAATTTTACTAAAATAATATAAATTAATATTTTAAATTATTTTTTATCATATAAAAATTATAATTTTTTATAAAATAATTTTTAATTTTAATTTAAAAAATAAATAATACTAAAAAAATAAAATATATATAAATATATAAATAAAAACTATTAAATTTATTTTTAAATAAATTTTACATATTATATATATAAAAAATAAAAAATAGACACAATTTCGTTATATAAATATTTGTTAGATATTTTGTGTATATTTTATATATGCTGTAGATATTGTATATATATTATGTATTTGTTATTTAAGTTGTATATATTTATTGTGTATATTTTATGTAAAAATTATGAATATTGTGAGAATAAAAGATTAAAAAATTAATAAAATAAATATTAAAAAAATTATGAAAATATGTAATATGTGTTGTAGTTGAAGTTTATATTATTGAGTATGTATTTTATTTATGTTATATATATATATATTTTTGTTTATATATTGAAAATATGATATTAATTTTTTTAAAATAAAAAATAAAAAAAAAATTGAAAAAAAAAACTAAAACTAGAAAAAAAAATTAAAAATTAACGTCAAAAAGTTAATTTTTTTAAAAAAAGAAAATCATAAATCTGAAAAAAAATATTCGGACCGTATAATTGCAAAATTAGCGAGGAAATTACATATACAATGTAATTTTCTCAATTTTAATTGGTGGGTGGATTTGGTTGGTTTGGTTTGTTCAATGTATTGCTCTTATTTGCTTTTCTTTAGTCAAATAAAATACGCAATAGGAATCATTTTGTTAAATTGGCAAATGGCGACAAGAGAAGTAACCGTTCCTTACCTCAGTCGATTACCTAACTATAGCGCTTTGTTGAGTCATGTGGTTGTGGGATTAATTTGGCGCTATCGGTAAGAGTTTGAAAAAAAATAAATAATATAACAATAATTTCAATTAAATATATTTTTAAAACTAATAAATCAATTATATAACAACATATCTTTTATTTATTTATTTATTAAAAAATAATCATATATTATTATATAAATTAAGTTATTATTCTAATTATTATTATCCAATGACATACCTAGTTGAAATAACTATTATGTAATATATTTTTTCGGGGTTTGAGGTTGTTTAAATTAATAGCTTTTTTTTTAATGACATGTGGAATGGAATAAAAACATGACATATTTTACTATAAAATTATTGTGATTTTATAGTAACATGCTAACCTACATATTATATATATACACATTTAATTTATCGACGTGGGATGTTAAACTAATAATTTATATCATTAACTGTTGGTAATTACTGGGTTTGAGCCCCAAATACTAACAATTATGAATCTCAATTTTTTGACATTTTAATTATAAATATTAATTGCTAATAATTAATATTTTAAGATATTATTTTCAATATTTATGATGAAAAGTGAGCAAAACAATCAATAATATTGAGGAGGCTTTTAGCAGGTGAATAGCTAATTAGATGAGCTGACAATATAAGCCAACATAGCAGGTATGTTATTTATTCATATTTACTATAAACATTTATGTAGGTGTATAGAAGTGCCACTACAAAATAGGATATATCTAAGCTTCTATATTCTAATCCTAGTCTATAACTATTGCTCCAAAATAACAATTTGACTAAAAAAAATTGGCTAGATAAATTAGATATACAATTTATTTACACATTTTAATATATTTTTTTTCTAAAATTAAAAATATTTGACTTAAATATAGTAGTGTGATGTGACCACAGGTTATATTAATTTGAAGTTTTCATTCATTATCTAAAAAATTATTTGCAAGTCTTCTGAATTTAGAGTGGGATTTAATTCAACCAACGCAATTCATTGAGCAGAATCTAATTTAAAGTTTATCAACCAAATTTAATAAACAACAAATATAAATAGTTTAAAACCTAAAATGAGAAATGCCAGTTTAAATAGGGTTGTTACTAAAATCTTGATGGCATTAAAAATTTGAAAATAAGAACTAATTAATAGGGTGTATAGCTTAACTGATACTAAAAGGAGATAAGAATTACAATTTGATAAGAATTACTAAAAGGAGAGTCACCATATGTTATTTTGACTCACATTCTCAATTAGCAACAAAATCCATTTTTTTAAAAAATTATTTAAGTAATTAATGAATGAAATTGAAAATGCAATGCAGCTTCTGATTCTGAAAAACAATCTAAATTTTCAAAGTTTTAATAATATATTTTTTGTTGGATTTTGGTTTATTTTTTTCATTATATAAATTATCAATATTCTAAAATTAGAAAATTTATTAATTAATTTAATAAATAAATATAAACTAAAAAAATTAAACGCTTTATAAAATTAAGGGCTTTCTTTCCCTAAAATATATATTTTATAAACATGATAATAATTTTTCAATATACTAAAATCATCTTTTACAAAAACCAAAAATAATTAAGCTTTAAAATATTGAAAAATAGAAAAGGTTAAATTTTTTTAAGGGCTTAATAATATAAATTCTATGAGATTGATTATTTTTGTTGATTTTTTAGTGGGTTGAGTCTATAAATTTAAAAAAAATAAAAAAATTGTTTATTATTCCATCATTTTCAAATAGATAGGTTCAATTCTCATTTCACAAAAATAAAAAAAATAATTATTTTTATTAAAAATATAAATTTGCATAAGTATTTTTTTATTATATCATTACTTTAGTATGCAATATATTTAATAAGTAACATTTAATAGGAATATTTTAGAGATTTAACATGACAACTAATTTATTAAAATAGTAAATATATTATAATTTGAGATGGATAAAAAAAGTGAGTATATTTATTTGAGACTAAGGGAGTATTTTATAAATTTAGTAAGGACAAAATGACATATATCTTTTTTTTCAACATTACCAAATGACATATGTCTAAGTGAAAGAAATTCATAATTTACATATATAAAACCACGTATTTATTATATATATATTCTTTTAAAAGTTGAGATGGAGACTTTTGTGTGTGTGTGTTCGATTAAGGATAAGAAAGAGTTTTTCCTATCAAAACAAAATAAAATTGTCATATATATTAATTACCTCCTAGTTCTGACATAATTATATTATATGTTTTATGAGAATTTATTATTTAAAAATAAAAATCCTGTTTACACATTATAACAAGTGTGTGCATATATATGTTTGTAATAATAAAATATATATTTAGTTTTTCTCACATTCAAGTTAAAAAAATTAACTATAGGTTTCCACTAGTAATTTCTATTTTCAGAACTCTATTTGTTTTATTGTTGCGATTTCTAGTGTTAGATCATATCATCTTTGTTTTATTCTTCAAAAATATAAGAATTAGGAAGACATTTATAGGAATCACATTTAATTTTCCATCTCCACTCTCTTTTCTTTCTTTCTTTCTTTCTTTTTTATTTTTATTTTTTTCTTTACATTTTATTTAAATGTACTAAAAACTTCAATATTCCACGTTCTTTGTTCATGAGTTGACGAAAAAGAATTTGATTCCTTTCTTTTCTTTTCTCTATCTCTGTTTTTTTAATTTTTAAACTTTTTTTTACTTGCAATCTTGTTCTTGAAGCAATGGGGGAGACCACTTTCCTAATCCCCATCATAAGTATCATCATAAGAGGTTTCTTATTTACCAAGATTAATCTTAATTTGTTTTATAGTAAGAGTTTTGATTAATGATTTTAGAATATCTGTACTTTTGCTTACTATTAAATTCCATGTTAATAATTATTCTCCAGAAAAGAAAAAAACTATGATCGGTTAGTTGACACACACACACACACACACATATATATATATATATATATTGAGTATTCGAACGGTATTCTATAATTTTTTTTGAGGCATATTATCCTTTGGACTTACTTTTTAAAATTTTTTAAATATCATTAAAGTTTTTTAGATTTCAATTAAAATTTTGAGATTTTTACATAAATATATAAAAAATAAACTAAAAAAAAAATAAACCTTTTTATATACCATTTCATAAATACCTTTTTTTTAAAAAAAATTTCTTATTTCAAAAATACCCAAAATTTTATAACTCCATTTCCTTTATACGTTTCTTGGAATGGCAATGATTGAATATTTTTGTGTATTTAATCCGTTTATACGAGGTATAAATAATTTATAAAACAGTTTGAATAGGTATAAGTAATATTTTTGTAATCCATAATGGGTTTAGATTGAGTTCATGTATTTATCCAAGGGTATTCACAACCTGAGCCTAATTATATATATTTTATTAAATTATAATTATATATTAATTATATTTTATTTTAATATAAAATTGTGAGGTATTAAATTATTTTAATAAAATTATATTAGTATTAAATATTTATTTGTAATTATTTAATTAAGAGAATTATAATTTTATAATTTTATAATTTTAAAAAAATTTATAATTTTTTTAAATTTTATATTAAATGGGTAATTAAATAAGTTTGGATAGTAAATGAGTAGTGTTAAATTAGTTTGAGACTTGTATAAGTAATTAAAGTATAATTATAATTGAATTTGAGATGAGTTTGGATAATTTAAATTTAAACTATCCAGATTCGAGTATGACAATTAACGTAGTATCCTACATGTATCCACCCACTCCTAGTAGGGGGATGTTTGTAACACCTCTATACCCCGTATACGTACACAGCATGCTAATACGATCGTAATATACGTATACTGAATATAGAAATGCCACATTTTACAAATTCACTCATGTTATCACTCTTATATAATGTAAACAAATTAAAAACTTTTGAAAGAGTTTATAAAACCAAATAAATAGAAAGTTCATTTAAAACGCAGTGGAAAAATAGAACAAATGTTTACAAATACTTATACATCAAAATCAGAATATACAAATATAAAATATATACATGACTGGCAGCTCTTCTCTGATCTTTAAGTCCAAAAGTCAACTCTTCAATGTCTAGACTCACTCGGTCTCGAAGAACTCTCGGGTTCAACTCTGTTACTTGAACAATGAACCACAATCGCGCTGAGCTAACAGCTCAGTAGTGTAAATTGTACAACCATGATGCTTTAATGCGATGCACATGTCACCATAATACATTTCATAAACCATACATAATCATATCACATTTTATAATTATATATTAGATCTCATTATTCAATTGTTTATTCATTCATAAATCACATATTACAACTAAGACAGACACGGGCCCAAAACACACTAATATGTTATTCAAAGTTCAGAGTTACTGCTTTGGTCCATATTGACACCTTGTGTCTAGCCCTGTAGGCAATATATATATCCATGGATAATCAACTAGATTTGAGTTTACGACCCAGTCATTTCACTCAATCTAGTTCCAATAATATGTTTTTGAGGTTTACGACCCGATCATTTCACCCCAAAAACATCACATTTCACATTTATCAACTGGATTCGGCTTACGACCCGGTCATTTCACCTATCCAGTTATTCATAGGCATGCCACCAAACTCAGAACTCTGGAAATTGAATAGACATATTAGATACACAATGATTTCGTTTATCTCTTTATCAATTTCTTTCTCAATTCATTTCTCATTTCATGATCCATAATCAACTAGGCAACCATGCCTTAATTATCTCATTTTCATTATCATAGCCAACAATCATGGCTTCATATCTTTCGCATTATATTTCATCATCACATTAATCAATTCATTATTCACATGGATATAATTAATGGCATCAACATATATTTTACATGCTCATCACAACATTCACATATAATCAATTATGTCTCAATTCTGAGTGTATGCAATAATGTATTTTGAACTATTTCAAAATGACCCACACAACTCTAAACACTTACCTTTCAAGAATCTATCACCACTTGAGTTAAGGTAAATCACCTTCTTCACAACCTATTCCAAAAGAATGAGGAAACTCTCATGAGATCATAAGGTTAAGAATCAATTAGGGCAAACTCTAGACTTGACACGCTCAACACACGGGCGTGTCCCTGACCGTGCCCTAACTCCACAACACAGAAACATTTACACGCTTAGAACCACGGGCGTGTCACTGGGCGTGTAATACATTCTGTCTCTCAGAAATAACGACACGTCCAACATCATGAGCGTGCTCATGGCCGTGTAAATTCTCAAAACTCACAGTAGCTATGACATGCTCAACAACACGGGCGTGTTAATGGCCGTGCCACACCTACTGCCACTCAGAACAATTGACACGCCTAAGGACCTGGACGTGCTCCTGGGCGTGTCAGGCCAAAAACCCAGATTCCGGCCAAGACAACACCACTACCAACAAAACACTTCTATCCATCAACATCCACTTCAAACAAACTTCACAAAACATACCCAAAAACCATCTCAAACTTACAACAACACCACAACAAGCTAAAACACACACATCAAACACAAATCACAACATCATCAAAACTCTAAACACAACCTCAACTCAATCTATCCCAACCAACTTACTCTTTTCTTCAATCCAACCCCAAAATCCAAAACCACATAAACCAAATACTCTTAAACACAACATAATCAACCCAAACACATTCTCAAACACAACTTCAACTCACAAACCCACATAACTTCAAAAACAACACAAGAAATCAAGAGGGAACTTACCAAGGATGAAGAACTCTTAGATTCCAACTAAATCTCTTGTAAACTTCTTTAATCTTGATCTTGTAAGGTCAAATCTCTCCCTCTCTCTTGTTCTCTTGCTGCTGCCGTCCAGACAAAGAAAAGAGAAGAAAATGGAATGAAAGCCACGAAGGAAGGAGAAGGAAAGAAGGAAAGGAAAAGAAGTACAAAAGCAAAGTCAACTTCTCTTTCCTCAAAACAATCTCCTCCACACAATAAACAATATAATATTCAAAATATCTCCATCCACTCATCTTATTCCACTAACTCAATTTCAAATTAATTTCCTTTATACCCTTCACACTTAGAATGGTATATGTTGTGTATATTACAGTATAACTAACATATGCACTCTACTCTTACAACATATCTCTTTCCAATTAAACACAAATACACTTAATCCAAATAAAACAACAATTATATACCAAACTTCTAGGGTATATTTTGGGATATTACAATGTTGATCTGACCTTATAAACTCAATTGATCTGACCTTGCTTGGTTGGATTGGGCTGCATTTTAAAGGGTTAGGGTTAGGTCTCGGGCTTCTCATATGAAGTTGATGTGTCTCTGGTTAAGACTCGGGCCCGAGGTAAATTACATTGGGCTAATCTAACCCAGCCTAAGATATATTTTTTTTATATAATATTTTATATAAAATTATTTATATTATATAATTATTATACATATTATATAATTATATATTATATTATAATATAAAGTAAATTATTTTTTATATAATAATAATATTATATATTATTTATATATTGTATATATGATATTATTTATATATAGTATATATATATGCAGTATGTATATACTGCATGTTTTGCAATATACATTATTGTATATATACTAAAGATACTACAATACATGTACATATAATATATATTGCATTTATATGCAGTAAACTGCAGAAAAGAAAAGGAAAAAAATTATAAAAAAAGAAAAAAATGCAAAAATAAGAAGAAAGAAAGCTGGCTGGCTTTGACCCGTTCGCCTTGCTATCCTGGTTGGCCCATAACAAGCTAGCTCATTTAGGTTAGGATTGTGCTGTAAGATATGTTATTTGGCTCGAAGTATACACGGCCCGAACTTTAGGCCAGGGGTAAACCTGACCTAATCTGGTCTCGTATGCACCCTTGAGTCCTATACATTTCGACTCTAACCTTGAAGTTCTCTTTGTTTCACACTATTTTAACTAACACTCCTCTACTGTAGCTTTCTCTTGAATTCATTATGTCTCTTCCTCTTCTTCAAGAATGATTATTCTTGGAATCCTCTTCTTCTCCTAGTGAAGACAATAGCCGTTGATTTGTGAGTCTAAAGTTTCTATTTTTGTATCTGTGATTTTTCATACATAATTTGAGAAATTTTTTTTCTTAAGGAAAGTATATTGATGATTTGCTTAATACATTGGCTTAATACTTGGGTTTGTTTACATTTTTCTTGATGATGTTTATTGTCTATATTTTTTATGATTTTCGTTGTTGATTTGGGTTTAAACAAAATTATTCAAAAAGTATTCATTGATGATATTTATTATTATTTCACTCAAAATCTGAGTTCTTATAATCTGTACATTCCTATTCAGAGTACGAATGCCTATTCAGAGTACGAATGCGTTGAAGCTGTTGGCTACTCTAACTAGATTGTAATTATTTTATGATTTTACATCATTTAACATGATTGTAGAAGTTATTGGTTCATAGAGTTGCATTGTAATTTTTTCAAGAAGATGTGGTCGATTACTGATGCCGATTATCCACTCTCATGCTTTTCATTGATACACTAATGCACGTTTAATTTGGGTTGCAACAGCACTTTGTAGAAGAAAACAAGAAGAAATCGCATGTTCTTGGTTGGTGTTGTGGTGTCCTGCTCAATTGAGTGGGATCCATAATTGAAAAAGTTTAAAAATTTAAAAATAAAAATAAAAGGAGATGAGAGGGACATCTATCGCCACAAGAACTACAAATTTAATTTGCAATTATAAATTTTTGAGAGAAAGAAAATTATTCATATAAGATAATATTTTGGTGAGTGATAAAATAGTGGAGTTTTTATTTTGGATATTTAGAAAATATTTACCACTATTTTGGATTTATCTTATTTGTGATTGCTGTGCTTTTAAAATATTTTTCTAGAAAAATTTCTCTCTTGTAATCCTACTATTTATTAGTAGAAGAAATTATTTTAGAATTTGTCCCCGTGAACATAACCCAAATAAAAAAAAGTAAATCACATTAAATATCGATGCCTCTATTTTGCACATATTTTATTTTTTTATTGCCAATTTGTCTCAGGCCGCTAATCCCGTTGTTCCATAAGTTTATTTTTGAGATTTATTCATTTCCCAATAAACTAGTATCAGAACTTGGTTCACTATTATTTGTCCAAATTTGAAATAGAAGAGTTAAATAGTATGTTTAAATTGATTTCATCAAATTATTCAATTTGAAAGCCTATAATCGAAGATCTTTTGATTTACAAGGATGTTTATGATCCTATTGAAGGTGAAACAAGCAAACCAGCAAATAAATCAGACAAGGATTAGGAGAAAATGAATAAAAAGACAGTAGGTATAATTAAGCAATGGATAGATAATAATGTCTATTATCATGTGGCTCGCGAGAATAATGTAGAGGCTTTATGGAAGAAACTTTCAACTTGTATAAAAGAAAATCTCTACAAAATAAAACTTTTCTTGTTAGAAAATTAATTCATATGAGATTTAGATATGTGAGCAATATGACTCAACACTTGAGCGATTTTAAAGATATTGTAAATCGCCTAACCAATCTAGAAGTCGTATTGTCTGATGAATTATAGGTTTATTTGCTTCTTGGTACGTTGCCTGATAGTTGAAAAACTTTGGTGGTTGCCTTGAGTAGTTTAGCTACTGAAGTAAACTGTCCATAGATATAGTTTGTGAAAGTTTATCAAATGAAGAAATTAGAAGAAAAGATCAATGCTCTTCTACCTACTCTAAAGCACTAGTTATTTAAAGGCGTGATAGAAGCAGAATCAGATATTCCCAAACTATAAACAAGCAGTCAAACAATCGTAACAAGTTAAGGGGTAGATCCAAGTCAAGAAAACATATCACCTACTATAACTATGGTAAGTCAGGATATGTGAAAAGATTTTGTAGGCAGTTGAAAAATGACTAGAAAAAAAAGAAAGAAGACAAAGATATAGCTTCAATTGCACTTAATGGTGATGTTGCCATTTCCACCGGTGATAATTATTTACATCTTGATGGCCATGAAATCTCTTGGATTATTAATTCTAGAGCTTCATATCACGTGTCTACTAAATGTGAATTTTTCACATCATGTACAAGTGGTGATTTTGGCTATGTCAGGATGGGGAATGAAGCTTCAGCCAAGGTTGTCAGTATGAGTAAGATGTGCTTAAGTACCAATACCGAGTGTAAGTTGTGGCTCAATAATATTAGACATATTCCAGAGATGTGGATTAACCTTATTTCCTCTAGCACTTTTGCTGATGAGTGTTGCATCAGTTTCTTTAGTACAAAGAACTACAAAATTACCAAAGAAAATCTTGTATTATCTAAAAAAAGCAAAAAATACACTTTATATTTTGTGTAAGCCAAGATATGCAAAAGAAAGGTGAATGCAGTAGCAGATACTTCATCAGAGTAATGGCATAAAAGACTTAATCATCTAATTAAGAAAGGAATTGGTGTTCTCATTAGAAAGAAATTTCTACCCTTAACAAGTATACATCTAGAATATTGTACTGATTTTTTGGTTGGAAAACAACATAAATTTACATTTCAAATATCTCACTCTTTTAGAAGATCAAATGTTCTTGATCTAATTCGTATTGATGTTTATTTTATGAGTGATAAAACGCTTAGTGATGCTTTGTATTTTGTGACCTTTATTGATGATCACTCTAGAAAAGTGTGAACTTTTGCTTTGAAATCTAAAGATCATGTGCTAGATGTGTTCAAAAAGAGAAACAGGAAGGAAGTTGAAATGTGTTCATATAGATAATGGTGAAAAAATATAGAGATCTATTTGAGATATATTGCAAAAAGCATGATATTCTCTTGGAGAAGACAATTTCAAAGACACCTCAATAGAATGGAGTTGCTAAAATAATGAACAAAACTATTGTGGAGAGGATCCGGTATATGCTTTCTCATTCTATGCTCCCTAAGTTTTTTGGGGTGAAATAATAAGAACTGCAATCGACTTAACTAACCTTTCTCCCTCAGTTTCTCTTGATGAAGACATTTCAGAAAAAGTGTGGAGGGGAAAGATGTCGATGATATGTTAATAGTTGGCCATAATACTCAAAAGATAAGTTTTTTGAAGAAAGAGATTAGCAAGTCCTTTACAATAAAGAATTTGAGATATGCCAAGCAAATTCTTAGGATAAAGATTACTCAAGATAGGTAGAAAAGAAAACGGTGGCTATCTCAAGAGAAATACATTGCAAAAGTTCTTAACAGGTTTTACATGAGCAAGGTAAAACAAGTTTGCTCTCCATTTGCAGGTCATTTCAAACTGAGTTCCAAATAATGTTGTTCAAGTGAGAATGACAAAGAAGAAATAAAGAAAATGCCTTATACTTCTGCAGTTGGTAGCTTAATATATGTTATGGTTTACATAAGACCGAATATTGCTTATGCTATTGGAGTCATAAGCAGGTTCCTTTCCAATCTTAGAAAAGAACATTAGCTAGTAATGAAATGGATACTTAGGTATCTTAGAGGCACATCCAGAATTTGTTTATGATTTAGTGATAGAAAACTTGTATTGGAGGGAAACATAGATACAAATATAGTTGATGACATTGACTATAGAAAATCTACTTCTAGATACTTAATTATATTTGTATGGGGATCAGTTTCTTGGAAATCAAAGTTACAAAAATATATTGCCTTATCCACCACTGAAGTTGATTATATTGCAATTATTGAAGTAAGCAAAGAGCTACTATTGATGAAAAAGATTCTGCAAGAGTTGAGTTTTGAGCAAGGGAAGTATGTGTTGTACTGTGACAGTAAAAGCGCCATTTATCTTAGTAAGAACTCTACATTTCACTCACAATCAAAATATATTAATGTAAGATATCATTGGATTTGAGATGCACTAGAGGTGAAACAGTTTCAGCTTGAAAAGATTCATATAAATGATAATAGCTTTGATATGATGACTAAAGCTCCACCTATGGAGAAGCTTATTACTTGTAGAGAGATTATTGGTATAAAAGTCCCACCCAATTGAGTGTGAGGAGGAGATTTGTTGTGGTATCCAACTCAATTGAGTGGGACCCATAATTAAAAAAGTTTAATATAAATAAAAATAAATAAAGGGGACAGCTTGAACAGTCACAAGAATTGCAAATTCAATTTGCAGTTACAAATCAGTGAGACAGCTTGCAAAAGCTATTTTATGTGTTATTAACACAGTGCGAAAGCCTATAAATAAGCCTTTCTCTCTTCAATTCAAGATATAAGAAGAAAACTTTGAAAGAAAATTTTATAGAAAGATTAGTGTGTATGGGTTATATATTTAGCCCATTTTGAGAGAGAGAAATTTTTTTATGTGAGATAATATTTTTGTAAATGATAAAATAATGAGGTTTTTATTTTGGGTGTTTGGGAAACACTTACTACTATTTTGGATTTATCTCATTTGTGAGTGTGTACTTCTATAATATTTTTTAGAAAAGTCTCTCTCTTGTAATCCTACTATTTATTAGCAGAAGATATTATTTCAGAATTTGTTCCGTGGATGCAGCTCAAATAAAAAGATGAATCATGTTAAACATAGATGTCTCCTTTTAGTTGATTATTTTTATTTTGTACATATTTTATTTGTTTATTGCCAATTGACCTCGGGCTGTCAATCGCGTTGTGCCAAAAGTTTATTTTGGGATTTATTCATTTCCCAATAACAATTGTGTAAAAAGTGTTGGCTTTATCTTTTGTATATCAGGATGGATCATTAAGGAACATTTTAAGGTTTTGATTGAAATTCAATTTATAATAAATTCAAAATATTCTTTTTCATTCCAATACTTATTCACTTCACATTCTTATTTATTAATAGAACATATTAATTAGGTGCTTGCTTGGCATTATTATTCAAGTTGTTAGAGAAAATCATTATGTGAAAAATGTGGTTTAATTTCAATTTTGGCATATTTCAATTGTAAAAAAAATTAAAAAATATATATTATTTTTGCAGCATTTTTAGTCAGATTATTTGTGGATCAAAATCGAAACTTAAATTTGTAGAAAATTGGGATTCATGGTTCTCTGCTAATGTATTAAGCCTTGTTAATAATGATTAGGTTGGAAAATAATCATTTAATAATAGATATGATAGGATTCCCAATGACAAAAGAAAAGGGACTACAATTGCATTATATACAATAATCAACATACAAATCATTATCTTTTTTTTTACTATTTATTTTTTAATTGTTTATTGATTTAATAATTGTAGAATTTTGGTTTTTTTAATTGAAGAGATTTGTCATTTATGGACAACATACCAGTATTGACCAAACATGAGGAAAATGGAATGATAGCAAGAATTTAGGGAATTTTGAAGTTGCATATTTCAAAATCTAGTGAATATTTTATCAACTTAATTGAAGGTTAATGCAAAAGAGAACACATTTGATATAAAATATCAAGTTAAAAAGGGATATCTAACATTAAGAGTTCACAACGACATGACTCTCTTATTTTATTTGAAATTGAGAAAAAAGTTTAGATTTTACATTGTATCCCTCTGTATTATACTTATGCAAAGGAGCAAGACAAATAAGATAAAAAAAATTAAAGTATCTTTTTTACTTGCATAAAAAAATAGTACCACTTAGTATAGATTTAGTATATTTTAAGTGTAATACCCCTAATTTTTAGAAATTAAATAAAATAAATTAAAAAATTAAAAATTAAATTAAATTGGATAAATTAAATAAATAATTTAATTGAAAAATGAAAGAATTTTAAGTGATAAAGTAGAAAGTATATTTGAAATACATATTTGAAGTAAACTTGACATATATAAAACATATACATATATCCAATATACATCACATATATGCTATGTATAATTAATTGTAGAAAAAGTTGATTTTAATTGAATAATAATAATAATAAAGAATGGATGAATGGTGACTTATTATATATATATATATATATATATATATATAGATACGGATGGATTGAAAAGGAGAGGATTTTCATTTCCCTTCTTCTTCTTCTTCCTTAAAGTGAATTGAGAGAGAGTAAGAGAGAGTTTCTTCTTCTTCTATAAACTAAAGATTGAAAGAATTTCAAGAATTCAAGTAGAGTTTTTGAGGATTCTTCATAAATTGGTAAATTTATTTATTAATCTTGCAAGTTCTTTGAAATTCTATGGAAGAACATGATATATGAATTTTAGGATTGTGTATTAGCATGTTTTAATAACTTATTTAGGTATATAGGAAGTTGTTGTGAGTAGTTAATAATAATTTTAAGGTTAGATTGAAGAAGTGATTGAATTTAAGTTGAGTTTGAAAATGGTTGTGTTGAATGGTTGAGTGTGCAAAATGCAATCAATTTGCCTGACATGGCTATATCATTGGGCATGTCAACAGATACTGAGTTTCAATGTTGAAGACATGACCAGTGACACGGCCATGTCTCTGAGCGTGTTGTAGCTACTGTAAGGTAAAATAATTGACACGACCAGTAACAAGCCCATGTTGTTGGAAGTGTTAAAATTTCTGTAATGCAGGAATAATGATATGGGCAGTGACACGCCCATATTGTTGGACGTGTCAAAGCTTCTGTAAGAGTTAGTTAATGACACGGTCATTAACACGCTCGTGTTGTTGGGCGTGTTACTTGAGAAAATTATCCAAAATAACTCTTTTCTTTGTCTTTCATTTTGTAATTTCAAATTTAAATGGTTTGATATTGAGAATGACTTAGAATGTTATATTAAATGGTTGTTTATGATTACATTTGGCTTAGGCATTGAGAGAGAGTAGTTTTCTCAACCTTAGTGTTGAAAGACAACTTGGAAGAGAAGGTTGGAGAGAGTTTTGAAGCTTGTTTTGGAGTGCTTTCTAAGGTAAGTACAAACTTTTGATAAATTAGATATGTTGATATTAGATTGGGCTTAACATATTTTGGATGAAAAATATGTTAAGCTATTTGATATATTGAACATTCATGAATATGGTGTTATGACATGTAAATTGTTATGTTTGCATTAAATGCATTATGAAAAGTCATTGTTAATAGCTAGATTGAATAAATTGTGAATTATGTGAAAATGACCCAAAGTGTTTGGGTAATGTGATTTTGTTATGGAATATCTTATATTATGATGAAATGTGATAAATTGAAATGAAATGATGTTGTTATGAATGAGAAAAATGGAAAAATGAGAAAGATTTCATTAGAAAATAATTGTGTGTCTAGTATGTTATTCAATTTTTAGAGTTCTGTGTTTGGCGATATGCCTATGAGGTTATCCTCACTATTTGCGTTCGAGCTAGATGCTTGGCGTCACTGTGATATGAATTGCCTTCGGAACTAGACACTTGGTGTCATTATGGATCAAAACAGTAACTCTGAGATTTAAATGATGTATTAGTTATTTGAGCCCATGTTTATGTATGTGTTTATATGAATTATCAAGTGATAAAAGTATATATCTAAAAATGAGCTTGGATGTCACATTATGACATAGCATATGAGCATTTTGCATTGACATTATTTTTAAAGTTTTATTATTATCAAAGTTTGTACCACTAAGCTTTTAGCTTAGCACGATTGTAATTTATCGCGTATGTGACAGGGGTGATCTTGTAGAGCCGGAGAGTTCTACTAGACCTGGTCAGGTCTAGGCTTGTATTTATTGAGCTTGAAGCATTTCTGCTACATCAAGATCAAAGTCATTATGCCAGCATGTATATATTTTATGTCACAGTATTTTTTGATATATGTATATTATATTATATTTTTGAAGTATAAATATATATTGTAAATTCTAAACAATATTTTGAATAATTAAGTAATGTGAGGTTTTATATATTTTCATAGATATATATGTATTTGTATAAATAATTTGAGGATTGAGAAAATATGAAAAATTTTATTAAATATAGTTGTGACATTCGTATACCGTATACGCATATTTTATATATACTGGTGTGCGTATTATGCGTTTATAGGATATAAAGGTGTTACATTTATTTTGATATCAGAGCCTAGGTTTGAGGTTCTCAACCTAGGTTTGTTGTTAGAGAGAGAAACTGTGAATTTTAAATATAGTTTTCAATTGTGATACATGCATTGACACAGACACTTTCTGATTTTTGATGTGGCAATTTCTGCTGCATTTACAGAAATTGGTAGTTATGGCATCTCGGATGTATTAATCTATAAAGGGTAGTGCAGAGAGTGTAGCTCATGATGAGGGTAGAGTTGGAGCTGGTGTTGAGTCTGTTGGTGAGGCGTTTCTATGCCTATTGGACCAGCAACTGAGGAAATTTCACAGGGCTGGATACGACATATGGTGGAGCTGTTGAGACAGGCTCCAGTTTAGCAGCCGCAGCTGCCACCACAGCCGCAGCCGTCACCATAGTCGCAGCCACAGTAGCAATTGTCAACGCAGAAGTACGATGAGCTGAGAAAATTTAGAGCCACTGATTTTATTAGCACTACAGACCCTGCTGTAGCAGAGCAGTGGCTGGACAGGGTCTAGAGAGTATTTATTCATCTGCAGGATAGTTCAAAGGAGAAGTTTGATTATACTGTATCACTTATGTAGGGGGATGCTTATGTGTGGTGGAACACGGTTCCCTATGGTATAGCTGATCCACCAGTTTTGACTTATACCGATTTCTGAGGGAATTCTAGAAGAAGTATACTCCGAGAGAGTATAAGGATGCAAAGAAGATGGAGTTCTTGTGTTTGAGACAGGACACCATGATAGTGACTGAGTATGAGATTAAGTTCATTCGGTTGAGCCAGTATGCTGAAGGAATTATTTCAGATGAGTTTGACAGATGCTGGAGGTTTGAGGAAGGGTTGAAACCCTCTATCATGTGTTTACTGGTAGGTTTTCTATATCAAAATTTTTCTTAATTGGTTGCAGCTATCAGGAGTGTTGAGAGGGCACAGAGACTTGCAGTAACAATCAGAGCTGAGGAGAGTAGAACTAGGAGACCCCAAGATGAGCCAGGGTCTTCATCATCAAAGAGAGGCCGAGGGGGATATTCTCAGAGGTTTAGTAGGAGCCAGGGGGAGTTTGACAGGTCAGCACAACAGTAGAGGCAGAGACCTACAACCTCAGTAGCTAGTGCTCCAACCCCATTGACTCAGAGGCCTGCTCCACCTACCTGTATTTATTATGGCAGGGCACATGAAGGTGTCTACTGGAGAATAGGTGCACCAATAGTGTGTTACAGATGTGCATTACCAGACTATTTTCTCATAGATTGTCCAGCGTCATCAGATGATAGACAGACATATATAATAGTTTCTAGACCCAGCGTCGGAGGGGGTCGTGGTGGTAGAGGTTTTGGTAGAGATAGTCAATCAGGTTCTGGTCAAAGAGGAGGTTCTACATCAGGAAGTAGACCAGAGGATGCAAAGCCATCACAGCAGGTTTATGTGATGCAGAGGCAGCTGGAGGCTTCAGCTGTTATAGCTAGTGCTTTTACTTTATTTGGTACTTCAGTTCTTGCATTGTTAGACCCTGGGTCGATTCATTCATACATTAGTGCATTGTTACACTTTAATTAATACTACTATGAGGGACACTCATTAGTATACGAGGTTATTGTAGTAACGGTGATCGCCCAAAGGTCATCTCACAAGGAAGGTGTCGTTCGTAATAATTTGATTAACGAAAATAAATTAAAAGAATGAACGTATGATGTTTGCAATGTTGTTGAAATTGTAATAAAATTAAAATAGCAAGTAAATAATTATCGGGATGCTTAAAATTAGTTTAATTCTTGAAATTACATATAGGGTTTGTAAATCAACTTAATCAAAGCCTGATTCTCAAATTATCCATTAATATAACTTTGTAATTTAATTTGTCCTTGAGTTTAATTAGCAATTACTAATTTATTAGTTTTCACATTCATGAATTAACAACAACTAATTATTTTGGATTTTCAAATTAATGGAACCCTAGAACTTATATTTCTAATTCATTCTTTGGGTAGTTGACTGTATATTTTTTATATCAAATTTCACCTCTCGGTCCATCATTTGATATTAAGAGATCAATAGGTGGCCAATATATCAACCTATCATTCAATACAATACAATCAACTAATAACAAGGTACATTAATGGAAATATGAAATTAAGCTATTCAATCAAATCTACTACAAACCCTAGGAATGGATAATTTAGCTCATCATCATTTCAAAATCAATATTTATCTCAATATAAATCAAATCAATATTATCCATTGAAATGTTAATATTCATAACAAAATAACAATAATCTAAAAATTAATTAAATGAGAGAAAATGAAAAACTCTTTATAGATGACAAGAGTTGAATTTTTTGTTCTTCCTCCTAGGTCAATATGAATGCAATAAAGAACTCCCAAGCCCTCTTCAAACCTTCATTCAATTGTTCTACCCTTGAAAGAATGAGTGAAATCTCTCTCAACCCTCTAATCTTTCAATCCAAACTTTCTTTCAAACCCTAACCCTCTAGAGCTTTGGTTACCCACATAAAATCCCAAGGAACTAAGTTATAGTCCTCTTTTAGGAGAATTGAATGGAAGATGAAGATGAAAGTGATGATAATGGTTGTGGTAAGAATAGTCTCCTTAAAATAAGAACCACCTCATTTAATTCCTCTCCCTCCAATTATTTAATTCTAAGACAAAAAAGAAAATCTCTTTACCAACTCACCTCCCTCTCATTTGTCTCCTCTTTTTCATTCTTAAATTTTTCATCCCATAAAAACACCTTACTTTTTAATTATTTTAAAACAACATTCCTTGTCTCCCACCGTGTCCTCCACTAATTGTGCTAATAATTCAGAGGAATCATATGAGACACGGCCAAGACATGAATGACTTGGCCGTGTCTATAAATTTTACCTTGGACATGGCCAAGCCACTTGCCTATGGCCATGTCCTTCACAGCCTTGCATTATATGTCTCATGCGGGAGTGTCACGGCCGTGTCACCTGGCCGTGTCTTCTTCTGCCTTTCTGGATAGTTTATTCTCTTTAAGTGTGATACAGCCAAGTCAGTGGCCGTGTCATGTGACACGGCCAATGACTTGGCCGTGTCTCTTATATGTGCCTGCCTCTGTTGAAATTTTCTGAGGGACATGGCCAAGTTGAGTTGTCTTGGTCGTGTCATGTGAGGGTGTCTTCTTTCTTGATTTGGATGAGGGGACATGACTAAGCCAGTGGTATCTTGGCCGTATCTCATATCTTTTCATCAATTTTGGATCCAACAATGTGAATTTAAGTTCTTTTTTTTTTCACTTCCACCTAAATAAAATACTTCAAGCATTTTCGAACATAAATTAAAGAAAAGATTAACTAAAAACTAATAAAATTATCCTAAAAATATATATATAAATTATCAAAATAATTACCCCACACTTAATTTTTTGCTTGTTCCAAAGCAAAGTTAAATTGAACAAAACCAAACACGAAGGAATTTATCAAACTTAAGAGTTATAAGATATCATCAAGAATTCCCTTTTTATAATGTTCCATTCATTGTCAAACCAAATAAAATCAATACTCAAGCAATTCAATGGCCTTCCAATACATCCCAAAATGTCACTCCCTTACAAAGTCTCTCAAGTGTTTGATCAGCGTAGTGTTTATACTCTCATCATTCAATGAAAGAATATCTCCATAGGCTTACTTATCAATCAAATCTTCACCACCTAATTACAATCAAGCATCAATCATAAGATCTTTCATTTGGTTGTAATGAGGCTAAGGTGAAGGCGTAATATTAGGAATGTGAGTGTATTCATTAAGTTCAAGAGCACTTCAAGAATGAAGTAACCGATCATACATATAACCCAATAATCTCAAAACAACCTCTACTCACTTAGCACTTGACTCTAAAATATCCTTTATTAGAATCCTCTTATTTTATTGGAAAGATCATACCCAAACTTATTCCAACCTTAGCCATAAGAATAATAATTTCTAATTTTTCCCTTCTCTTTTTTTCTTTTTTTAATAAAATAGGATTTTGAATTAATTTCTATTTTTAGATTTAATATAACAATAATATAAGGAAGAAGAAGATCTAATAAAGAAATATAAAAATTATAAAGTATTTATTTGCAACTTTTTAACCTACTAAATTCAATCCCACACTTTAATCGACATAATAACTTTAATTATTAAATTTTTTAAATGCTATTGCTCCCAATGAAAGGACAAGAAATAGAACAAAATGGTTCACGGCTAATATTATTATGTAAAAGAAAGAAATGGAAAAATAAAATAGGCTAAAAATTGGCTTACTAAAGACATATTCAAGGTTGACCTTTTAAGCTAAATGGGTATTCCTAAATGCCCTAATCATGTTGATGCCTAATTAAAATTTTCACGTGGTCTCAAAATGCATATCTAAACAAGTTATAGCAATATATCAATCAAGAATTCTCGCACACAAAAATAATAAGTTGACATTCAACTTAAATGGCTCAAATTCTCACAATTTAAAGGTAATACCAAGAATGACCATCAAAGTTGACAATAAGTATCAATTCTCAAATTCATGCTTCAAAAATTTTGAAGGTCACCTATCAAAAATTTTATAACCATTGAGTTTTTCAAAAATCATTTATTCAAAGAAAAATATTATATGACTAAGATTACTAAAACTTAAGCCAAGAACAAGTTAAAAGTAAATACCTTGCACCTCACACTTTAAGATTCACATTGTCCCCAATGTGAAGAAGTAATAATAAAACAAATGTAGGTTTAGATAGTACATGTTTTTATCATCCTCTCGTTTAGTACAAATTGATACTTTCAACCTTACTTGAAACAAATCCAAATTGCTCATAAAAACATAAATTTTAAAGTAACAATTTTATAGATTAAAAACACATAGCAATATTAGTAACACCATAACATCAAGACATTATGTATTAAGTAAATATTTAAGCAAATAAAAACTAAATTCAATAATAAAGGTTTGTCAAGAATCAAGCTAAATCTATTGTGGTGGAGGTTTTGAAGACGATGTGGCATAAGGATGGAGACTCATAATCCTAGCCAAGCTGTTGTCGATTAACTCCAGTTGATTAAGCACTTGAGCATGATTGCGATCTACCTTATCTTCAAGTGCTTCAATCCTACTTATTATCTCATAATTTTCTGAAACTGGACCATCCTCATTTAAGCTCAATGAATCAGAATCGGAGTCATCATCGACTTGGGCCCGCTTTTGTCTTTCATCTCTAGAACTAGCTAGGCTCGCCAACAACCATCTTAATCCCCTCTTCCCTCTTTGTTATCATGCG
Source organism: Garcia nutans (assembly GCA_947685225.1). Taxonomy (NCBI): domain Eukaryota; kingdom Viridiplantae; phylum Streptophyta; class Magnoliopsida; order Malpighiales; family Euphorbiaceae; genus Garcia; species Garcia nutans. The sequence goes on from CANTUV010000060.1 coordinate 3,738,471, forward strand.
CATTTTCTCCAATGCCGCTATATCAAGCATATCACTGCCCAAGATTCGTTGCATCCTACTAATTTCAGGATTATAATTTTCATCTAGAGCAAGTGCCAATGTGGACACTATACCTCCAATGCAAATTACTTCTTTCCTCCTATGAGCAATATTATCCAAGATATCCGCTAACCAAAATATCGTGCTGACAGGGGTAGCATGATAAACACATGATAACAAGAATAATTCATTAGACTCAACAACTTTGGGACTTTCCTTTCGAGCGTAAAAACTATAAGCCATGAACTTATGTAAATACCTCAATGTGGGATTTCCCAATTGTGTTACCTTAGTCGATTTGGCTACATACATCCCTCCCGAACCCAAATCAACCCATGCTGATTGTTGGTTGAAGTTCTTAGGTATTGTCTTGTGCCCCTCAGGAGAAAACCCAAAAATGTCGCTTAACTATTCAATTGAAAGATTATGCTATCTCTCATTTAATTTGAAAACTAGCCCAGAGCAAAGTTTTAACTCATCTTTTTCTACCTTAAGTGAGACAACAAACTCAAGTGTCAATTATTCAAATTTTTTGGGTCTCAATGTGATGAATTTCTCCCAACTAAGGTTCTTCACATAAGAAACAAAACTATCCCTAATTTGCAAGGCATTCAAAGCATCATCACTAACATAACTTGAGGGAAAGAAACCTCTTGCTTGGATGGCCACTTTTCTTGAAGAAGATGAAGAGGCTAGTGGTGGAGCTCTTCTCCTATGGTGAGAAACCATCTTGGTCCTTGGCATGTTAATCTTGATTGAAATTGAGATTGGAGTTTTTTATTCTTTATTTGGTGAAGAAAGTAATGAATTTTGGTGGAAAAAACTTGGGATTTGAGGTTTTAGGTGAGCTTGGCCATGTGGTTATGGCGATAGAGAGAGAGGAAAAAGTTTTTAGGGTTTAAAAAATGAAAAGGTGGGAGAGAAGCCCGTGTTTGAGAGTTTTAAAGGGTGAGAGATACGACCCTTGTTTGAATTAACTTGGCCGTGTAAGGGAACACGACTTCTGAACACGACTAAGACTCTTGGTCATGTCTGATACTGGGAGACTCGCTGATTTCTCAAAAGAAAATGCTGATAGACACGGCTTCGTGACACAGACAAGATGACTGACCGTGTCTGCTATTGGGTAATTTTGGTCATTATGAGGAGGTTGACACAGCTTGAGGACACGACTAAGAAGACTAGCCATGTCAGGATCTGTGCAAGAGTGGGTTTCTTAGAAAAAAATTGACGCAACTTGGTGACAAGGCCAAGATGACTGGCCGTGTCAGGGTCTAGATTTTTTTTATTTAATTTAATTTAGTTGTGTCACCCATGCCTAGTTCATTCATTCTTTTCTTCATTTCTTGCCCTGAAATTTAATTGTACCAAAAAACCCATCAGAGCACTCATTCCATTTAATTTACTCCAAAACCAAGAAAATTTTAAAATTTAGAATCCAAAATACAAAAATAGGAAAGAAATGCAAATCGATGGGTTGCCTCCCATTGAGAGCTTCTTTAATGTCGTGTAGCTGGACTTTGTTACATCACTAGTCAATGAACACCATACTTTTTATGGTCTTTGCAACATCAATTTCTTTAAAATAGGGCTTCACCCTTTGTCCATTCAACTTAAATATCTCATTGGTTTTCAAGTTTAGTAATTCAACGGCTCCATAGGAAAATATTTGAACTACTTAAAATGGTCCACTCCAATAGGACTTTAATTTTTCGGCTGGTTCAAAGGTTCTTCTAAGGATCATTCTATCATACATAGCTTTCATTTTTTTTCTTGTAGATCCTTGCACTCTCATAAGCCTCATTCCTAAGCTCATCAAACTCAGAGATTTGCAACATTCTTTGCTCTTTTGCTCCATCCAAGTCTATATTTGTGGCCTTGATTGTCCTCTAAGCTTTATGCTCGAATTTCATCGATAGGTGGCAAGCCTTGCCAAAGACCAATCTATAGGGACTCATTTCCAATAGTATTTTGAAAGCCGTTTGATAAGCCCATAGTGCTTCCGAAAGTCGGATCGACCAGTCCTTTCTCGTCGTGCTCACTGTCATCTCTAAGATCCCCTTAATTTGCTTGTTGAATATCTCGACTTGTCCGAACGTTTGGGGGGTGATATGAGGTTGCTACCTTATGTCGGATGCCCATCTTGGTCATCAACCTTTTGAACCATTTATTATAAAAATAACTTCGTCCATCACTCACGATTGCCTTTGGGGTCCCAAACCTACTTAAAATATTTTTCTTTAAGAATTTCAACACAACATTAGCATCATTAGTCTTAATGGGGATAACCTCAACCTATTTAGACACATAATCCACTGCAAGAAGAATATATTAAAGCTAAATGACTTGGAAAATAGCCCCATTAAGTCTATTCCCCATACATAAAAAATTTCTACCACAATAAAAATATTGTGAGACATTTCATTTCTTTTGCTAATATTCCCTACTCTTTGACATTTATCATATCTTATACAAAATTATAAGCATCTTTAAAAAGAGTGGGCCAATATAAACCACTTTGAAAAACCTTCTCGGCGGTTTTCTTTCCTCCAAAATGCCCTTCATGATACATGTTATGGTAAAATTGTAGCACTTGTAATTGCTCTTCTTCAGGCACACATCTTCTGATAATTTTATCCCTGCAAATTCTAAACAAATATGGCTCATCCCAAAAATAGTACTTACAGAAATGTAAGAACCTCTTCTTTGCCTGAAAATTTAATTTTTTTCTCATAACACCACAAGAAAGATAATTAGCTATATCGGCATACCATGGTACTTGAGTTAAAGTGAACAAGTGTTCATCCGAAAATTTTTCAAAAGCATTTTCACAAGCAATTTTTGCATCATCATCATGAGAGTTCAATCTAGAAAGATGGTCAGCTACTACATTTTCACTTCATTTCCTATCTTTGATTTCAACATCAAATTATTGCAATATCAAAACCCATCTAATGAGCCTAGACTTAGCTTATAGCTTAGCTAATATGTATTTCAAGGCCGCATGGTCTGAAAATACTATGACCTTAAACCCTATCAAATAAGATCTAAATTTGTCTAGTGCAAATACCATAACTAATATTTCCCTTTCAGTGGTGGTGTAATTCACTTGTTCATCATTTAAAGATAAACTTGCATAATAAATTACACACATCAATTTGTTCATCCTTTGGCCCAAGACAACCCCAATGACATAATTTGATGCATCACACATGATTTCAAAAGGCAATCCCCAATTAGGAGCAATAATTTTGGGGGCAAAAGTTAATTTTTCTTTCAAGATTTTAAATGCTTTTAAGCACTTTTCATCAAAAACAAATTAGACATCTTTTCCAAGTAAATTTTACAAAGGACGTGAAATTTTAGAAAAGTCTTTTATGAACCTCCTATAGAATCCAGCATGTCCTAAAAAACTTCTTATCCCCTTAATAGATGTGGGCGGTGGTAGATTCATAATTAAATCAACTTAGCTTTGTCTACCTCAATCCCCTTATGAAAAATAACATGTCCTAAAATAATATCATGATCAACCATAAAGTGACTCTTTTTCCAACTCAAAGTTAGATTACATTCAATACATTTTTTTAGTACAAGAGTCAACTTATGCAAACAATTGTCAAATGAATTGCCAAAAACAGAGAAGTTATCCATAAATACCTCAATGCACTTGTCCAACATATAAAAAAAAATGGAAAGCATACATCTTTGAAATATTTTTGGCGCATTGTAAAGTCTGAATGACATTCTCCGAAAGGTAAATGTCCTAAAGGGGCAAGTGAAAGTTGTCTTTGGTTAATCTTTGGTGCTATTGGGACTTGGTAGTAACCCGAAAGACCATCGAGAAAATAGTAAAAAGTGTGTCCAGATAATCTATCAAGCATTTCGTCAATAAATGGTAAAGAGAAGTGGTCTTTCTTGGTGATATTATTTAATTTTCTATAAGCTATGCACATTCGCCACCCTGTTTGAGTTCATGTAGGTACCAACTCTCCTTTCTCATTCTGGACTACAGTTAAACCTATTTTTTTGGCACTATATGTACGGGACTAACCCATTCGCCATCAACTATTGGGTAGATCATCCCCTCATCAAGGAGCTTTAGAACCTCCTTCTTGACTACTTCACTTATATTTGGGTTAAGCCTCCTTTAAGCTTCTTTAATTGGTTTAGCCCCCTTTTTCAAACTATCTTATGCATACACATAGAGGGATTAATTCCCTTGATATCGCTCAACCCCCAGCTAATAGCTTTCTTGAATTTTTTCAATATTATCACGAGTTTATATTCATCATCACTTTCAAAAGTCACAGAAATTATCACTGGTTGTCTGTTGTTCTCCCCAAGAAAAACATACTTTAAATGCTCTGCGAGTTCCTTAAGTTTAACCACCTTTGGTTGAATATCTTCTTCCTCTATTTTAAGTCCCTTCTCATTATTCTCATCATCTAACATGGACTTACATTGTTTAATCTCCGCATTAAAATTTTCAATTTTTTCACCCAAGGTTAGGCCCATCTCTAACTTGTCTTCACTACTTTTCTATAAGAAAACTTCTTTAATAGCAAGATTAGTAAAATCAATAAAAGAGCAGTCTTCATAAACATTAGTAGTTGGAATAGGAGAAGTGTTAAAAATTGAAAATTCTATAGTTTATCCTAAGACAGTCATAAATAATTTTTCATTTTTAACGTTAATCAAAGTATTAGTTGTAGTCATAAATGGCCTTCCTAATAAAATTGTATGTTCTGAATTTCTAGAAATTTTTTACCCCATATTCATGATAATGAAATCAACGGGTACAATCAAACCACCTACTTAAACTAGAACATCCTCTATGATTCCCTTAGGGTATCTAAAAGTTTGATCTGCAAGTTGCAGCACTATTTTGGTTGGTTTAAGTTCTCTTAACTCTAATTTTAGATAAATAGAATATGACATCAAGTTTATACTAGCTCCTAGATCACACATGCCAATGGTTTCTTTCCCATTCTCCATGGAGATATTAACCATAAAACTTCCAGTATCCTTTAGCTTTGGAGGTAACTTGTGTTCTAAAACAGCACTTGTTACTTTCGAAACTATCACATTTTCATTCAACTCATACCTTTTCTTCTTAGTGTTTAATTCCTTGAAAAATTTGGCATAAGCTGACATATTTTTAATCACATCAAGTAAAGGTAGGTTAATACTTACCTTTGAAAGCATATTATAAAATTCAGAAAATTATTTATCATGCTTCTCATTTTTTAACTTGCTTGAAAAAGAAATTGGCAATCTGTAAAGATTTAGAGATTTGTGTAGCTTTGGTGCATTGGATGCCTCCTCACTATCATTCTCTGGCTCACTTGGTTGAGTTTTTCCTTCTTACATTTTTTTCCATTTTCTTGAGTTGTACTTGTATCCAAAGAGTAGTCAATTTTATATCACCAATTTTCTTATCAATTACCTTACCACTTCTTAAGATGGTGATTGTTTTGGCTTGTTCCAGTTGGCTTAAAAATTTTCTTTTTGGTGTGCTTGAAGGTTGTTTGCCAATTGTCCCACTTGGGTTTCTACCTTCTTCAGTGATGCCTTCAAAGAATCAAATCTCTTGTTGTTCACCTCTTAGTTTTGGGTGCTAATTTGAATGAAAGCATTCAAATTGTCTTCAAGAATAGGTTTCTTTACTTGCTCTTGATTTGAAGTTTGTCCTTGGAAGTTGGGTCCTTTTTGGTAAGGTTGGAAAGGTTGTTGAGGTGGAACGTGTTGTTGATTTTTTCAAGAGAAATTTAGGTGGTTTCTCTAACCGGAGTTATAAGAATTTGAATATGGGTCATTCCTACCCCTTTATTAAAAACCTTCAAAGGCATAAACTTTCTCTTTCCCCTCCTGAAATTGATCAAAACTTGAAGTGCACAAGTTTACATTATGGCCTACAATACCATATGATTCATATGTTTCTTGACTTGGTATAGATGTGATTCCTCTTGCATTTAACATCTTCACTTGTCTTGTTAATTCTGCTAAATACCTTGCCATCTCAGAATTTGAGTTCAACTCATATGATCCTCTTCTCCTTTCACCAATACTCTTTTGCTGTGAATTTGCTCTCAATAATTTAAATAATGCAACAGTTTCACCCATTGTGCTCTCTGCGGCATTATCCACCGTATTTTGACATTGTTTAGTTGGCCCATCATAAAAAAAATTGATTGAGCAGTTATTGTGAATAATAATGACGAGGGCATTAGAACTATAAGGATTTGAAGTGATCCTATGCCTCATGAAATGGTTCTCCATCCAATTGGATGAATGTTGCAATAGTTCCTCTAAGCTCCTTTGTTTTCTAGTGTGAATAGAACTTTTTCATGAATTTATTTTACACTTCAGTCCATGTGTTTTAGGAATTCTCTTGTAAAGTCATTAACCACGCCTTCGCCCCATCATTCAAACTGTATGAGAAACATCTCATTTTAAGTTCATATTCCGTTAATGCTTGCAAAGAAAATATATGCAAGGTTGTGTAGAAATCACGAATGAAGTCGAGAGGATCTTCATTCGGCAATCCATGGAAGGATGACAACATACTATAATGAGTATTTTTGAGTTCATAATTTCTTGCTGCATTGCTCAACCAGATACATGTCATTGTTACTCCAATGATCGGTTAGGTAAATAGGTGGTTCCTCTACATTACCCATTTCTACCTTTGTATTCTCCTCAATTTGCTCTCCGGTGTCTTCTCCTTCTTACCTCAAAGGATTCACTTTCTTGGTTCTAAAAAGTCTATGAATATCATCTATAAATAGAGCAAGTTTATTTTCGTGGGACCTTAGTCCTTGCATAAATCTCCTAGGCAAATCAAAATTAAAAGAATCAAAATACTACTAACAATTGCCTGGGCTTTCCCCGGCAATGGCTCCAAAAACTTATTGCGCTCTAATTAATACTACTACAAGTGACACTCGCAAGTATACGAGGTTATTATAGCAACGGTGATCACCCCAAGATCATCTCACAAGGAAGGCGTCATTCGTAATAATTTGATTAAAGAAAATAAATTAAAAGAATGAATGCATGATGTTTGCAATGTTGTTGAAATTGTAATAAAATTAAAATAGCAAGTAGACAATTATCGGGATGCTTAAAATTGGTTTAATTCTTGAAATTACACCTAGGGTTTGTAGATTAATTTAATCAAAGCTTGATTCTCAAATTATCCATTAATATAACCTTGTAATTTAATTTGTTCTTGAGTTTAATTAGCAATTACTAATTTATTAGTTTTCACATTCATTAATTAACAACAACTAATTATTTTGAATTTGCAAATTAATAGAACCCTAGAACTTATATTTCTAATTCATTCTTTGGATAGTTGATTGTATATTTTCGATATCAAATTTTACCTCTCGATCCATCATTCAATATTAAGAGATCAATATGTGGCCAATCTATCAACCTATCATTCAATTCAATATAATCAACTAATAATAAGGTACATCAATAGAAATATCAAATCAAGTCATTCAATCAAATCTACTTCAAACCCTAGGAATGGGTAATTTAGCTCATTATCATTTCAAAATCAATATTCATCTCAATATAAATAAAATCAAAATTATCCATTGAAATGTTAATATTCATAACAAAACAACAATAATCTAAAAATGAATTAAATGAGAGAATATAAAAAATCCCTTATAGATGCTAAGAGTTGAATTTCTTGTTCTTCCTCCTAGGTCAACATGAATGTGATGAAGAACTCCCAAGCCCTCTTCAAACCTTCATTTAATTGTTCTACCCTTGAAAAAATGAGTGAAATCTTTCTCAACCCTCTAATCTTTCAATCCAAATTTTTTTTCAAACCCTAACCCTCTAGAGCTTTGGTTACCCACACAAAATCCCATGGAACTAAGTTATAGTCTTCTTTTTGGAGAATGGAATGGAAGATGAAGATGAAAGTGATGATAATGGTTATGGTAAGAATAGTTTCCTTAAGACAAGAACCACCTCCTCTAATTCCTCTCCCTTAAATTATTTAATTCTAAGAAAAAAAAGAAAATTCCTTTTTCAACTCACCTCCCTCTCATTTGTCTCATCTTTTTCATTCTTAAATTTTTCATCCCATTAAAATACCTCACTTGTCAATTATTTTAAAATAATATTCCTTTTGTCTCCCACCGTGTCTCTCACTAATCATGCTAATAATTTAGAGGAATCATATGAGACACGGTCAAGACATGAATGACTTGGTCATGTCTATAAATTTTGCCTTGGACACGACTAAGCCACTTGTTTGTGTCCTTCACTGCCTTGCATTGTATGTCTCATGTGGGAGTGACACGGCTGTGTCACCTGACCTTGTCTTATTCTGTCTTTCTAAATAGTTTTCTCTCTTCAGGTGTGACAAGGCTAAGTCAGTAGGTGTGTCATGTGACACAGCCAATGACTTGATCATGTCTCTTGCATGTGTTTGCCTCTGCTGAAATTTTCTGAGGAACACGACCAAGTTGAGTTGTCCTAGCCATGTCATATGAGGGTGTCTTTTTTCTTGCTTTGGATGAGGGGACATGGCCAAGCCAGTGGTGTCTTGGCCGTGTCTCATGTCTTTTCATCAATTTTGGATCCAACAATATGAATTTAAGCTCCGTTTTTTCACTTTCACCTAAATCAAACACTTCAAGCATTCTTGAACATAAATTAAAGAAAAGATTAACTAAAAACTAATAAAATTACCATAAAAATATGTACATAAATTATCAAAACATGTATCCATACTACCTATGAGTGATTTGCATTCTGAGTCCCTGGGATATGATATTTTAGTTATAAGTCCTTTAGGGTACAATGTTGTGGTTAGCGGGGTGCACCGAGATAGTTCAATTATTGTTCAAGATGAGGAGTTTCTCGGTGACCTAATTGAGTTGCCTTTTAGGGAGTATGATTTGATTCTGGGTATGAATTAATTATTCAGGCATGGAGCTGTGGCAGACTGTCAGCAAAAATATGTTATCCTAAGAACACGTGATGGTAGAGATATGATGGTATCTAGTTAGCAGAGACATCTTTCATCCATGTTTATTTTAGCTGTATTGGCTAGGAGGATGATTTAGAAGGGATGTGAGACATATCTTGCTCATGTTGTAGATACTAAAGTAGTGGGATCCCAGCTTGACAGTATATCTACAGTTGCCAAGTTTTCAGATATTTTTCTTAATGAGTTGCCAGGGGTACCTCCTGAAAGAGAGGTGGAGTTTGGTATTAATTTGTTGCCTAGTTTCACTCCTATCTCTATTACCCCTTATCAGATGGCACCTGCAAAATTAAAAGAGTTGAAGGTGCAGTTGCAAAAGTTGCTTGATAAATGATTTATTTGCCCTTGTGTCTCCGTAGGGAGCATCTATTTTATTTGTGAAGAAGAAGAATGACACTTTGAGATTATGTATTGATTATAGGCAGTTGAATAGGTGACCATCAAGAACAAGTATTCATTACCTTTGATAGATGATCTCTTTGATCAATTAAAGGGAGCAACAATATTTTCTAAGATTAATCTGAGATCAGGATATCATTAGTTAAGAGTGAGAGATGTAGATATACCTAAGATAACCTTCTGCACGAGGTCTGAGCATTATAAGTTTTTGGTGATGCCATTTGGATTAATGAATGCACCAGCAACATTTATAAATTTAATGAACAGGGTGTTTAGACCATACTTAGATCAGTTTGTGGTGGTCTTTATTCATGATATTCTAGTGTATTCGTGTAATGAGGAGGATCATGACAGACAATTGCGGATTGTATTACAGACTTTGAGAGAGAAGCAATTGTATGCTAAGTTGTCTAAGTATGAGTTCTGGCTCATTTAGGTTACTTTTCTCAATCATGTAGTATTAGTAGAGGGTATTAGAGTTGATCCGAGTAAAGTTGAGGCTATTTTGAATTGGAGTCCACCTAAGACTGTGACAAAGGTTAGAAATTTTCTGGGTTTGGCAGGCTATTATCGTCTATTTGTGAAGGGTTTTTCTATGATAGCTACATCACGCACTAGATTACTTTAGAAAGGAGTTAGATTTATATGGACAAATCGGTGTAAGATGAGTTTTGAGCAGCTAAGGGAGATGTTGACTCAAGCTCTTATTATTACCCTGCCTGTGGAAGGTAAATCTTATGTGATATATAGTGATGCTTCACATAGTAGTTTAGATTGTATTCTGATGTAGGAGGGTAGAGTCATTGCTTATGCATCTCTACAGTTGATGCCACATGAACTGAATTACCCGACTCATGATTTAGAGTTAGCAACCATAGTTTTTGCATTGAAGATTTGGCGACATTACTTGTATGGGGAGAAGTGTTTTATTTATATTGATCATAAGAGTTTGAAGTATCTGGGTATTCTGAAAGAACTGAATCTTCAGCAGAGACGATGGTTAGAGTTGATTAAAGACTGCGATTTTTTGATTGATTATCATCCTAGCAAGGCAAATGTTGTTGCTGATGCCTTAAGTCGAAAGTCTTTGGCAGGTTTGACTGCTTATTCACTCTCGTTGCTTATTGAGTTGAGAGCGTTGCATGCTAGATTTAAGTCTTGTGATGATGGTGCATTGATAGCTCAATTACATTTGAGGCCAATGTTGTTGGATCAGGTTAGGAAAGCCTAGTTGACATATGAGAAGATCTAGAAAATTGTGTTAGATTACCAAAAGGGAGAAAGTCGAGACTTTCATATGAGAGATGATGACAGTCCATGGTACAGAGGTAGGTTGTGCATTTTTGATGATGCAAAATTGAAGAGAATAATATTAGAGGAAGCACATTAAGTAATTTATGCTATGCACCCTGCTGGTACCAAGATATATCAAGATTTGAAACAGTATTATTGGTGGTCAGGTATGAAGAGGGACATAGCAGAATTTGTATCCAGATGTCTCACTTGCCAGGGAGTGAAGGCTGAACACCAAGTTCCTTTTGGGTTACTTCGGCCATTGTGAGTACCATAGTGGAAATGGGAGCGAGAGACGATAGATTTTATGACTGGACTTCCTTTGACCCAGAAGAAGCATGATGTAATTTGAGTAATTATTGATTGGATGACGAAGATATCTCATTTTCTTCCAGTTCAGATGGATTACTTACTTGAGAGGTTGGTTGATTTGTATGTCAGTGAGATAGTGAGGTTACATGGAGTCCCATTTTCTTTAGTATCAGACTGAGATCTGCAGTTTGCATCGAGATTTTGAAGAAATTTGCAGGATGCATTGGGTTCTCGATTATATTTTAATGCTGCTTTTCATCCTCATACAGATGGACAGTCAGAGAGAGTGATACAGATTTTAGAGGATATGTTGAGGAGTTATATCATTGATTTCACAGGGAGCTGGGATAGATTCATTCCGTTGATTTAGTTTGCATATAACAATAGTCATCGGTTCAGTATTGGAATGACACCCTATGAGGCATTGTATGGCAGGAGATGCAGATCATCTTTGTGTTAGAATGAGGTTGGAGAAGGTAAATTGGTTGGTTCTAATTTGATTAAGAAAACAGAAGAGAAAGTGAAATTGATTCGAGGTCGCCTGAAAACAGCTTCGGACCGACAGAAATCCTATATAGATTTAAAGAGGAAGGATATAGAGTTTAGTGTGAGAGATAAAATATTTCTGAAGGTGTCTCCGTGGAAGAAGGTTTTGAGATTCGGTTGCAAAGGGAAGTTGAGTCCTTGTTTCATAGGACCATATGAGATTCTGGAGAGAGTTGGTCCAGTAGCTTACAGGTTGACTTTGCAGCCTGAGTTAGACTGAATACATAATATCTTCCACGTCTCTATACTTCGGAGGTACAAATCAGACCCATCTTATATTTTATCAGTGAAATTCATTGAGGTGGGCCCAAATCTGGCTTATGAAGAAGAACCAGTGACGATTTTAGCACGAGAAATGAAAGAATTAAAAAATAAGAAAGTACCACTTATGAAAGTTTTTTTAAAGAATCATGTCACTGAGGAGGCGACATGGGGGAGTGAGCAATTGATGAGGAGTCAATATCCCCAGTTGTTCTAGAGTTGATAGCAGGTAATTTCGAGGATGAAATTTTCTTAAGGGGAGAGAATTATAACACCCCTAATTTTTGGAAATAAAATAAAATAAATTAAAAAACTAAAAATTAAATTAAATTGGATAAATTAAATAAATAATTTAATTATAAAATGAAAAAAATTTAATTGATAAAATAGAAAATATATTTGAAATATATATTTGAAGTAAACATGACATATATAAGACATATACATATATTCAAGATGTACATCACATATATATTATGTATAATTAATTGTAGAGAAAGTTGATTTTAATTGAATAATAATAATTATAATTATAATAATAAAGAATGGGTGAATAGTGACTTATTGTGTGTGTGTGTATATATATAAGGATGGATTGAAAAGGAGAGGATTTTCTTTTTCCTTCTTCTTCTTCTTCTTCCTTGAACGTGAATTGAGAGAGAGGAAGAGAGAGTTTCTTCTTCTTCCATACACCAATATTGAAGGAATTTCAAGAATTCAGGTGGAGTTTTTAAGGATTATTCATCAATTGGTAAGTTTATTTATTAATCTTGCAAGTTCTTTGAAATTCTATGGAAGAATATGATATGTGAATTTTGAAATTGTGTATTAACATGTTTTAATAACTTATTTGGATATGTAGAAAGTTGTTCTGAGTAGTTAATAATGATTTTAAAGTTGGATTGAAGAAGTGATTGAATTTAAGTTGAGTTTGGAAGTGGTTGTCTTGAATGATTGAGTGTACGAAATGCAAGAATTTTACCTGACACGGCCAGTGACACGACTATGTCGTTTTCTAAATGGATAATAAAAACTATTTTCTAATTACTAGCTAATAAATAATAAAAATTATTTTCTAAATGAAAAATATTTTTAACTAAACAATAAATTCTACTTTTTATTTTCATTAATTTTTTTAAAAAATTGAGATTATTTTGTGCAACTAAACAACCCCTTAGTCTCTCAAAAATTTAGTATACTTTAATCTCAATGTTAAGGCTCAATTACTAACTTTATTCATGCTTTTTTATTCTAAATTTTTAAAATTTAAGAAATTCTTTTTATTATGAGGAGAAATTAATAATAATTTTATTATATTTTATTTATGGTGTACATTATAATTAAGTTCCATTTACACATTTCATTCTTATTATTCGAAAAGTAAAATTTTAGTTTCATTTATAGCAACTTATTGGCCATTAAAGTTATTTGTTCAATGAGAAATTAATATTTTTGCATTTGAGAATGGCAAATTAATATTACATATTTAAAAATAAAAAAACACAAGCGCAAAATAAAGAACGGCATCTGAATTCCGTCCATTGCCGTTAAAGAAAGGATGCGTATTATTAATTTATTAAGATTATGCTGCCTTCCCGGCACAGTATCCGTTTGCCCAGTAAAGCAAACGCGAATTTCAAACACCAAAAGAAATGTTGAAAGTTCGTTGTCGCGTGAAACAAACCACCAAAAGGCGAAACATTTCGCGCGAACCACACCATCTCGCTAAATCTTCCCAACTCGAAACGCACAGCAAAACTCCAATTCCTACTCCTAAACGCACAAAAAAACGATCAATTAAACTGCACGCAACCGCCAAAATTTTTAGATCTGCCATTCCTTTTTTTTTTTTTTCACTTTCAGGTTCTCGGATCTCTCACCATGTGGCGTTCTCTTTGGCGATCCATTGATCGCTTCTCTATCCAACACTTCAAGTACGTTGTTTATAATTTACAAGCTTCATTCTCTGTTAATGTTGAGATTTACATAAGGAATTCAAATTTGAATTTTTATGGGGCCAATTAGGAAATGTTGATCTGTTAGTATTTTTTTTTATCAAAATCAAATTTCTGATGTTGTTGTTATGTAGGATTTTTCTCTGATGAGATTAATCTGTTAGAATTTTATGATTCTGTTGTTGAGAATTAATCTGTGGAGAAGTTTCTCTGCATTGAGTTTTGCAGAAAAATTTAGTAGAGTATGACTTGAATTTGCAAGGTCAACTGGTTTATGAACTGATATAGGTTCCACAATAGGTGTCATCACTATGCCTAGAGAATGCCTAAAAGGGTTAATGAATTAATCAAATTTGTTTAGTGATATTTTAAAGTTAACTGGATTCCTTTTATTTGTTATGACTTGGTTTTAAATGATGCTGGTTGGTGTGTTACAAGACAGAGTAAGAGAAAGAGAAGATGAGAGAGCCTAAACTAACAATGCATTTGCGTCATTATACAAAAATAACACTTCTGTAACTGTACCATTTATTTTTCCGGGGGAATAATTTTTCCTATAGTTTACCTGGTATGTTTTTCAGAATGGAAATAAAGGATTCCCATAGCTGATCCCAATTAACTTTTAGATTAAGGTTGAGTTGAGTATACTTAGTATATTGTTGTTTTCATTGTTCTCCTCATTATTTGTGGACCCAGACACGTGATTAATGAATTGCGGGAGATTCAAGTTGTGGATGAGCATAACAGGGTAACTTGAGTCACCTCTTTGTAATTTCATATAATTTGTTCGTGTAGTCCATGTTTTTTTGTGAATCCCTCCCGTCTTTTCCTTTCAGGAATTAATAGTAGATCTTCTACAGTCCATAGTAGAGATAGTTACATACGGTGATCGACAAGATCCACTGATTTTTGAGTATGAAATACTTATAACAACTCCTCTTCCATGTGGCTTGCTTGTTGATATTTTGAAGTCTTGAAAGAGCTATTTTTCCACATTTGCAGATGTTTTATGGAGTACCAAGTTTTGTCGGAGTTTGTTCGTGTGCTAAAGATTAACGGAAATTCAGGAATTGAGGCACCACTACTTCAGTATCTTAGCATAATGATCCAAAACATGGATAGTGAGCATGCAATTTGTAAGCTGTGAAGTATTATGCTATGTATTACTTTACATGTAGTTTGTGTGCCGAAGAATTTTTTTGCTGGTTACTTGAGTGCTTGTTTCTGAATTAAGTATAGTGATCTGTTTGATGATTCTATACCCAGACTACTGTTTGAGCAATGACTACATCAACAGCATTATAGCACATCAATACAGATTTGATGGGGGAGATCTAGCTCCATATTACATTTCATTTTTGAGGTTGAGCTATTCCTTCTATGAAACTCTTAACTTTTTTGAATTCATCTACTAGTTGCATTATCATAAATGTTACTTCTCTTGTTTGTTTAACTTTACGAATATAAGAGGGAGTTCGTTCTCTTGACAAATGACCTATTTTTGTTCTTGAATCAGAGCAGTGAGCAACAAAATAAACAAGGACACACTTTGTCTTCTTGTAAAGGTTCAGGGGGTAAGTTGAACTCATGCTTATATACTTCTCTTATATTTTGATTCATCATTGCCTTTGAGAACATGATTTAGAGTGAAATGCTTTCATACTTTATAAAGCAGTAAAGCATGTGTTTTCTGATGGCCCAGAAAAGAAAGTTATAGGGTTGAGGCCTTTGATAATCACGCCATAATTAAGCTTACATTAATGAAGTCAGATTAGAAAAGTGATTTTAATTAAAATGCTGATGCAAAATCTATAATCTCCATTCTTGTTGTGTTGTAATTATATGAGACTGTTGCTGGGTATGGCTGTTTGGTTAGTTGATAACTATCTGGGCCTTGTATCTTGTTTTGTACTGGAAGCAATCACTCTCTCTCTCCTGGTCTCCCAACTTAAAATACTTTTGCCCTATATTTTTGCTACTTGTAGTTAACTTGATTAGTTAACTGAGAATACTAGGAGTTTCAAGTCCTAAGTTTTGATCTAGGCAATGGGTAATGAGGCCTAAGGGAGGGGCAGGGTGTGGCTATTCCCCTTTCTGCTGCCAAGCCAGTGGAGACAGAGCAGAATTTTGTTGTTATTGGTTTAGTTAAGAGGGGAAAAAGGATGTCTGAATTTTGTTCATTTTTGAAACTATGTTACATGATCAAGTGCATCTGTCTAGCGTACCATGTGTGCTACACTTTTATGCCTTTGTCAAACATGGATGATAAGCTGCAAGCTCACTTCGAAAAGTGCATGGTTCATATGCATGCACACATATGCTTGCTTGAATAAATGGATCAAAACATAGTGAGCTACAAGAATCCAATCTCACATTTTTTCATGTGTGTGCTGAATTTTAGCCTCAAGTAACTCTTTCTATCATATGTTTCCTCTGATTGCAGGATGCTGTAGTGTCTTTCCCTCTGTATACTGAGGCTCTTAAATTTGCTGAGAATGGAGAAAAGATGATTCAGACTGCTGTGCGCGCATTAACTCTGAACATATATAATGGTATTTAACCGTCTAAAGTTTTTTGCTACAAAACGGAAGAGGGTCATGTGTAGCTTCTAACAGAATTATTTTGATTTGCAGTTAGTGACAATATGGTTTATCAGTTTGTTTCAACTCCTCCAGCTTCGAAGTACTTCTCGGACTTGGTTCATGGCTTGAAAAAACAATGTGTTCATCTAGACAGCCTTGTTTTTTTGACAGGGTATTTTCCTTTCATTATCTTTGAGAAAGTTATGTGATTTAACAATAGTTCTAGAGCTAGTCGTAAGCAAACTATCTGCAGGGGTACATGCACTAATCAAAGAAGAAAGGAACTACTTGTGGAAACTGATAAAATTGTTGATGATCTGTACTATTTTAAAGATATTCTTCATGTTGGTGAATCTAGTTTGAGTGAAGTGGTTACCCAGAATCTTCTCAACCTGTTAATATTTCCCATATTGCTTCCACTACTTCAACTGAGGCAGAATGATGTAAGATATTGTTCCCCTTAACTCACCTTTGCATTTTTTTTTTGAACTTCACATTTTTTTATTTTGAATTTTGTGAAATTTTTTCTGGGAATAATTTAAGATGTAGACGTGTAGTTATATTTTATGTCTTGAATTCCCCTCACAGTATAGGGTGATTGTATTTTGTCAGGAATCATTTTTAAACTTAGTATGAAAACTGAACTAGTGGAGTGTATTATTCATTGATTAAATATCCCCCTAGATCTTCTGTCTCCACCAGAATGAGTTACCTAAGGGAATTATTCCAAATCAGAATCATCATGGTGGGACTTGGGAGATATGTGGAGAAAGTTTCAATTTTGGCATGTTAAGTAACATTTACTTGAAAATTTCTGCATTAGGCATTTAATTTTGCATTTTTCTTTTATTACAGGGTTCAAATCTATCTGCCATCACTTCTTTGTACATAGTTTCTCTTCTTCTTCAAGTTATTGGTGGAAAAAATATTATTAACTCTGTGGCTGAAACTGTTCTATACCATTTTATGTCAAGCCTGAGGGAGCCTAGTGAAGGCATTACAGAGAATTCATTATCCAAACATTTGAATAATGTGGAACAATTGGCCTATTGTGGTTCTCAGACGGAAAGAGCAGAAAATGTCAGTGGAAATCTTTCTAGCAAGCTCATATCATCCAATCCTCATTCTGTAAACGGCTTTGTGGATGATAATGTATGTCTAGAAAGGTTTGTAGATTTTATATGTAATTATGTTTCTTGTTTCATGATGTAGGATAAACTAGAAAGAGACATTCTCCACTTATAAGATTAATTGCAGCTGCAAATTATCTGTCTTGCATTTATAAACTAGAAATAGGATTTTTGGATCCTAGGTGAAATCCTGCACAAGAACAGGAATTTGACAGCAATTTAGTTGAATCTGAGCTTATTGATGAATCAAAACATCTTAATTTTGGATGTAGCCATATCCTGTCTATTATATGAATAAATACTCAATAGTGTTATATGTTAATATCACTAAAAGAAGGAAATTTCAGTAATTTTGGTGGTAGAGGAAAAAGGGAAGTTAGAATGGGAGCTGAGCTGTCAATATCTGGAAGCTTACTGAAAATAATTAGTGGGAAGACTTTGATATGTATGAATATCTGATTCTTATAGGTGGAAAATGCTAAGTAGATTTGTGTAAAGTATAAATATTTGCAAGTTGCAGTACTTGGGCTTAATATCAATTTAGGAGTCTAGACAGAGAGGAATTCTAATGACCAAAGTTTATAACTCTTCCTTTCTGCAAGGGATTAATTGTATATTGGTTGTAATTTCGCCAGGCAGGTTGTAGTGTATGGACATGCTGAGGACTTAAGGAGAGTCTGGCAGTACTTTTTTAGGTGTGTGTGATTTTGTGCTGGTGTTTCACTATTGTGCAGCGCCAGTAAAACTCTTCTAGAGCCTGTAAACTTTTGAAGAAAGTGACTGATTTTGAACCTCATTCAACTGTGCATCTTTTTTCATATAATATAAGCGTTACAGGCAACATATCTGATGTCAGATGTTTCAGTTCATTGAGATTTAAGATCTATTCATTCTGATTGGTATCTTTACAGTTCCAGAAGAAAAAAGATGAACAGTTGTAAGCTCCATTTATTTATTATGGTATCTAAGGCAGATAAGATTTGTCAGCTGTCTTTGATATCCAGACGAAGTGCACTGCAGGCTAATATATTCTTTCTTCTGTATTATATTAGGTATTGTTGTGTCTTTGTGCTAATCATAAAATTGTTTCTGATGTAGGAATGGAATAATGGCATTTATTTTGTCTGACAATCATAATCTCATGCTAGCATCTCTATTTTTATTGCTTACTTTAGCAGAAAGTAGAGGTATCATTTATTTGCTCATTTCAATATTTTACAGATTTAGTACTAATAAATGAAATAATAAATTGTTGTATATTATTGATTTTTTTTCTTGGGTACAGATCTTGAGTATTTACTGGCTTCCATGATCGGACTAAACACAATGCAGCATGGGATGGTAAATAATGCATATGTTTTGCTTGGGATTTAAATTCAGCAGCATCTCTACGTTTAAATTTTATAATAATAATTTCAAATGAAAATGTATCAATTTCTCCTTCATGTTCTCGTGCAAAGTTCCTTTTCCTTTCACATTGGCCACTGGGAATTGGGAAGCAAATTATGCTTTCATTTGCATTTTCCCCCTTTTTCAATTCAAGAGGGACGCAAGCATTTGAAATCATGACCTCCTTTGCTTAAGCAAGCACATGATTACTGTGCCTCATGGCCAAAAAAGGTCTTTTGAGTGCAAGATTAGATAAGATCTTCTTTTCTTTTTTCAGAAGATGGAATCAAACTGTTGCTTCTGTGAATAATTCAGCATTGCACATGTTGGCTGTTGCATTATTAAGCTGTAAATTATTATCATTGTACTTGGCATCAGTTGGGATGATATCCAGAGTTTTACCTCTGATTTGATCACATGCATGATGCATGTGCCTCCCAGCTAGTGATTGGTCGTTGCAGAAGGTTTTCTTTATTTTACTGGGCTAAGCACATACGTATTCTCCCTTGATCTTACTTTTGAATATAGCTTTTTTCTTAGTTAATGCGTATTTTCAATTTACAGAATAGATTTTTAGGTAGGTCTGTAATTTAGTCAAGCTGACTTGATACAATGTACTATTGGAGCTGTAATTTTTTTATAGGCTCTTGAGCTTGCCTCAGTGGAAAATTTTGAAATATTCAAGCTCAAATTGGTTTGTCTTTATTAATATTAAAAATCTAAGTAAGTTTCTTTATTAATCTCAAGTCAATACTAGGATAAACTCGAATGAGATTGATTTAATAAATTATTATTTAAATATTGTGTAATTCATAACATACTTGAATTATATTAAATATAGATACTGGATTAAGCTTGCATGTCACTCAAGTATTATAATACTCAAAATTGGCCCAAATTGCTGCTGGAGTTTGAGCTCTATTTGATTGAAATCAAGTAGAATTTGAATATTTTGTAACTCAACTTATAGTAGCTCCAGGGACAGAACTAGATTTTAAAATTTAGAGGTGCCAAACACTAAGATGAGAAGGAACAAAGATATATTATAGGGTAATATGAACCATATTTAAGTTATGTTGTGATATAGGTATAATTTTAAAAATATACGTACAAAGAAAATTTAGGATAATTTTAAAACCACGTAAATACTTTTAAATAAAAATATAAAAATACTTATATAAAAAATGTAATTTTAAAAATTGTGGGGGGCCAATATCAATGTGTATTTTCAAAAAAAAATATATGTAAGAAAGATAGGTTATAGCCCTCCCAAGCCATAGTTTGGTTATTTCCTTTAGTAGGTTATGAGTAATTTTGTTCAGTTAAACCCCTAGTTTTAGGAGTCAACATTTGTACAATTACCATGATCATATTTGGTTGCACAATTTTTTGCTCTGCACTCTGTTTAAGAGCAATAACTTTTTCTACTCTTCCAATGTTCATCATCCTCTCCGCTAATTCCATCAAGCTTATCTTGCTTCATGCCAATAATATTTCGCGAAAGTTTTCAGCTGGCTTTCCACCACCTAATATGATCCTTCTTCTTTGCCTTGCTATCATATCTGCAATGTGATGTCCAACAACAATGTACCCTTTTTGCATTCTTGAAACTGTCAACTCAAGGTTGAATTGTTAAGCTGATATCAAAGACTAGCTTGAGATCGCCATGTCATTAGTAATTGTCAAACTTCAAGTCTAGTAATTCTTTGACAAAGTTGATTTTTTTATTTCATCCCATCTCTTCAATTCTTCTATGTTTTCCCTGGTTTTCAGTCTAATATTATTGTTATGTTCATTTTCAGAATCATTGCATCTCACCTTCGCTGATAGTTGATGGAAGTATCCTTGCAAAGTTTATGCCACAGGTATATGTACTGAATGATAATTGTTCCCCTTTATATTTTTTATGGTATTTTAGTAACACTACGTGCATACCGTATTACCTTCTAGGCCTCTGCAATGATATGTTGAGCTATGTCTATCTTTTTACCTGACCCATTACTTTGTTTGTCTTGGTTCTGCGGGGCTTCCATTGTCATGATGAGCTTCTTAATGTCTTTTACAGGTTTTAAATAAGTTATTAAAGTTTTTAGCTAGGGAACCACCAATCTCTATACAAGTACGATGGCATATAGGATGGTTCTTGCAGAAGCTACTAGTTTTTCAAGGAAAGAGCCTTGATCATCATAATTTGCTCATGTTTAATGTAAGGATTCAGCTGATTTGTAATCATATCCTGTTATATTTAGTATTGGTTTGCATTTTACTTATAGTTGAATAAAATTGATGATGCTTCTTGCCTTGATTGTTTGACTGATTAGACTTGGTGGACCCTGCATAATTTTGTTTCTTTCTGCTTTCCACACCTGGGAACAATTCCCAAGAGGTTTATATAGCATTCAAAAGTTCTTAGTAGTCTCTCGTCGCTTTTTATTAAGAGAATGAGTTGTATCTGCATAGCCTGAGTTCATGGAAGATATGATATGCAATGTAGTTTACAGCACAGGTTTTAAATGTGCTCATCAAAATTTTTGATGTCAAATCCATTTCTGAGCAAGAGAACCATCCAGGGCGTGGTTCTGGCCTTCTAGTTTATTTGTATTGGTTCATATTTGCTGCATTTTTTTCTTCCAACAGTTAATGACAATAGGAAGGCTAGTTTATTGGCTAGATTTTAGTAGAGTAAGATTAAACCAATGGTTGGAGACTGAAGGAGCCAGATTACTGTTCTAAAATTTTGTAGTAATCATATTTAAAAGGTCTTGCTCTATTTGTATATCTCAGATTAGCATTCATGAATAGCGATGGCAATGAGTATTGAAGCAGACGAAAATTTGGAATCATGATCAACAAAGGGGAAAGAAAATTGCTGAATCTGTGGATCTGAAGCAGATAAAGTTTGAAAGAGAATGCTAATATTGAGTATACATTAAGAAGAAAATTTTATTTTAGTCAGAACTCACCAACCTTGGCCAACATTCCTGCAAATTGATGATAGGACCTATGGTATTGAACCATCTTTGACAATCATCAACCACCAAATGGAGAGATTTTTTTGTACTTTACATTTCTAAGGCAATTATGTGATCAAATAATTTAGGAAACAGTATCCCATTGCCCGCTCATGTTTTTAGATCTTCTTTTTATTTCTTAGCATTTTTTTCAGCTTTGATGGTGTGTTTCCTCTTGTGGTTGATACCTCTGCCAATTTGGCTCCACACATGGTACTAATTGTGGGATTTGGTGTGTTGAGGCTTGTAAGTGATACTATTTTTACTTCTCCTCCAACTTGGTTTTTGTAGCGAGTTATCCAAGATTTCTTTTCCATAAGTTCAGTGATGATCATCTGAATTTTTCTTTAATATTTTTTTGTTATATTCTCTTACAGACTATCTCAACATTATACATCATGAGTAGAACTCAGATTTTATTGCATTTTAGCACCATTCTGAGATTTAATCTTTCACTCAAAGAAGCAAATAAAAATCAACTTGTACCTTGCAATGATTGCTTATTGACATTGCTTTACAATTGTCTCAAACTTTCTAAATGTTTATATTTTTAGTTCCCATTGGCAGACCTCATATGAGAAGTCCCGTGAACGCTTTCAGAAAGAGCTTGATGGATGTTGGTTTGATAATATCCAGGACACATTGAGAAATGAGTGGGCCAGCTGTAAAAGAGGTAACTAATTATTGCCTAGAGCTGAATGTCCTAGGTTGTAGTCTTCTGTTAAGATGTGGTGGCCTTTTGTGATTGTACTGTATAGTCGCCAAACAGGATACAAAAAGATGTGATGGAGATTATTCTTGATTGAATATTTTATGTGGAACAATTTTTCTAGACTTATCTCATTTATTATGACTTTGTCTACAGCTCTTGAGAAACCATCTGAATCCACAGATCCTTTTTTCCTGCTAGAGCTTGTTGTTTGCCTGCAAATTACTGATGGTATGGCACTTTTCCACACTAATTATGTTTATCTTTTTTAATTGCAAAATTTATTCACAAGATGCCAACTACTAATGGCATGGCACATTACAACCTTCCCATTCTTTCAGGAGTAATTGACATTATTCATAACTTGCAGGCAATGCATCATCTTCTTACATTTCTTGGCAGAGAATGGTTGACGTAGTGAAGGTTGTGTCAGTTATTTTATCAGATTGTTATGGCAAGCAATGCTAATTTTGATGGATGTTTTATGTGTACATTGCCACCAAGTTCACATCTAACCACTCCTGGCCAGCATTCTGCAAGTTTTATGTCTGCTTTTACTATAGATTTACCATACTGGCATTTTTGTTTGGTGTGCGCTTGTGCATTTGTTTTTCGTACCATATTTCATGTGATAAATTGTTGTATGCAATAAATGCCTCCTACTGTTATTTTAACATTTATTTTTTGTTTCCCTCTTGGCTGTATGATGAGATTTTTTGCTAGCATCTTTATGCTGTTATATTTCTCTGTAACATTGTTCGTTCCATTGAATGTAGAACTCAAAATTATCACATGCAGGGTTTCATTCTCCATCTTCAGTTGAAGGCTTTTATTTGCAAAGGAGAGTTGCTTGAAGAACCCTTGTTAGGTCCTTTGAGCAGTCCTGTTAATATTGGAAGCACACATGCTTCAGATCTTTCATCTGCAAGCTTTGGGTCAGAGATTTCCTTGGGTTGGACATCATTAAACTTTAAATGCTGTCTGATTTATCCTCCCGTAACAAGTCTTCACTCTTTTGCAAAATATTTGCAGGATCTGGGATCCCTTGCAGGATTGCCTCTTCAAATGCTGGAATCAGAGATATTTACATGATACCTGTGGCAAGAGGAACATCTGGGAAATTGCTTCTTGTGGAAAAACATCCCTTCCGCAGTCAACGGGGAGTCATAATTGCAATTGCTCCACTGGCAGCACTGAGTGTAAGTCTAGACTTTATCAAACTTGAACTTCTTCAGCTAAAATGTTAATGATATCCCTTAACCCATGTTTAGGGATGTGTTGATTTGGATTTCACTAGACCAGTGGAATTGTTTTAAGGAATCAATATGCCAACCATAGTTGGGCTTAACAGATACTCTTAAAGCACGCAATTTTACTTATTAGGGTTATGGCTGGAGTGCCTTGTGCCATTGGAACATGCAATGCCAGGATTTGGAAAAGAGCCACATATGCGTACCTAGTGGATTTAATAATATCACGCAGGCTAGTATCAGAACTTTGCAAAATCATGCATCGTGCCAATGTTTCTGGCAAAAAATCTGTCTAAACATTTCTTTGGATGGTAGATGAATAATGATTAAGACATCTAAATGTGCTGTAATGGTCCCTTGAAAAAATAGTTTGCATTACTTTAATGAGAAGTGCACTGCAGCGATGAGGAAAATGCGAGCATGTGTTTTTTCAAAAAAATTAATGTTTTTGTCCATTCATGACTGGTGTTGTTTACGAGTCTATTGGCCTTTCCCTAAAAATTTTTCATTGATTTTTTTTAATCCTCTGCACTGCGATGCTTATCTTCACATTACTGAGTTTCCTGTTGTGCTTTGGAGTGCCCCATTGATTACTTAAATGTTGCAAGGATGTTTTGAAAGGTGCTGCTCTGAACCTTTTTTTTTTCCAACTTGAAACAGCCAAAGATAGATGAGGATCATCCTACATGGTTGCATCTTAGGATAAGAGACTTTGACCCAAGGTTAAGTGGAAGTAAAACCAGGGGCTACAACTTGAAGGGCGCCAATTATGTTGCAGATGGGAGATGGACTCTAGGTTTTCCAAGTGCAAAGGCTTGCGAGGCTGCTCGATTGACCATACTCGAGGAAACTAATAAGCAGAGATCTTCTGTCAAGACCGCACTTGCTCCACTACTTGAAGACCAATCAGATGGTTCTGGTGAGGGAAGCTCCTATACAAAAGTTTGTAGGTAGGTTAACTGATCTCTCTCTCCCTCTCTCTGTGTATGTTTTCTTTTACCTTTGAAAATTTTGTTGTTGTAACACAAATAGGAAACCTCTGCATAGTAAAGCTTAGTGAAAATACCATTCTGAAAATAATGTTGTTATTTTGTTTCTTATGTAATAGATTCAGAATGTGTAGTAGTTAATTGCAAAACAAGTTTATTGAGTATGAACATGTAATAGAAAGTTAGTATAAACAAAAACATAATTTCTTTCACCATCTAAATGTCGATACGTCTAGCAGTCTTTAAGCTTCAGAGTCTTTAGCTCCTTAGTGAAATGCCATCTCAAACAAGTTAATTACATTTTTCTTTCATTCCTTTAATTGCATTTATCTTTCATTTCTCTTTTTACTATTTACTATTTGTTTATTTTTGGCTAAAATTTCTCTCAAGTTTTTTAGTCTGTATTTATTTACGTTCTTTAGGTGAGATATGGCAGCGACTTTTGGTTGGCAAGAAAAACATTTCTTTTATTAGACTAACAATATATATAAAAGGTGGTATTTCAGAGATGAAATGTTTAGCATCTTTCCCTATAAAATGGGCAATTGATAATTGAAAGATAAGAAATGAAACTGGAGAAGAAAAGCCTCTACCTGTTAGACAATCCCAGTGTTTGGTTGCTTTAGTTAAAGTAAGAAGTACAAAAGTACAATTTCATGCTAGAAATTATTGGCTGAATTTAGCTAAATTATTTATCATCCCTCTGTTATTTTATTATTATTATTTTTTTGTCTGTAGCCATTGATCGATAGTCATGCGCGATTTTTGCTAGATGACTTGTTAGAAGTACAAAACGCTCTCTTGCTTAAATTGAGTAATTCAAAGATTTAGAGAATACCAAAACTACAGAACATACTTAATTTGGTGTTCCTATATCATAATTAAGAAGGAAGCAAGCCAATTCGATGCACAAACTCATAATCAAATGAATATCTGTTCAGTTGTATTAGAGTATGAGATTCTCACTAGATTCTGGCCATGATACAACTTTCTAATGAGTCAGAGTAAAGGTTTTCGAACTCTGAAGGTTGTTTCATTTCTGGGCATTTAGATATTGCCTTAATGCAAAATTTTATTAATTTAGTCCGCATTTTTAAGTTAATTAGTTTATAATTATAGACTATCGTCTATAATACTTTTTAATTGAGAACCCCATTGATGAATAAAGTTATGTCTATTATATAACTGATTCGAGCTCTATCAAATACAGAGCAATTAAGCAAGAAAATACTAACCTCTGGCAATCCAGTAGAATGGAATTTGTGGTTAAAAAAAGGAGCTAAATCTTGATTACGAAAGCTTTTTAAATTAAATGAAAAAGGTATTCATAATATGAAAGTAAATAGCAATTAAGCATAAAAATAAAGCTAAATAATTATAAAATTTCTAAAATTTTATATATTATATTAGTCAATTTTTATATTTTTAATATTTAATATTTAATATGAATAATATTTTTTATTATTTTGCAGGCAATCCATATATATCATTTATTTTAATTTTATAGATATTACTAAAAAATAATTTTAAATAATAATAATAATATTTTTTATTATTTTACAAAAAATCTATATATAAAATAAATTTAAAAATAAAATAAATTTAATAAATAATAAAGATAAATATATTTATCTTTATTATTTATTAAATTTATTTAATAAAAAAATATTAAATTTATCTTAACAAATAACTATATTAAGTTTATTAACTTTATCTATTAAGTTTATTTAATAAAAAAATATTAAATTTATATTCGAAATAAAAAAATATAATTATATATATTTATCTTTGTTATTTATTAAGTTTATTTTATTTTATATATAGGTTGTCAATAAAATAATAAAAGACATTATTAATATTATTTAAAATTATTTTTTTTGTAATATTTATAAAATTAAAATAAATAATATATATAAATTATCTATAAAATAATAAAAAAATATTATTTATATTATTTAAAATTATTTTTAAATAATATTTATAAAATTAAAATAAATTATATGTAAAAAGTATAAATAAAATTAAAAATAAGTATGATTTAATAAATAACAAAAAAAATATAAAAGAAGTATAAATAAATTATTTTATAATATTAAAATAATTGACAATAAAAAAATTAAATATTTTAATATTTAAAAATATAAAAATTAAATATTAAAAATATAAAAATAAATTAAAATAATATATTTTATAAAATTTATAATTATTTAGTCTAAAAAATGCATGCTTTTAGGAAAAGGAGCGAGTGGTACTGGCACGTAATTCCATCGCCTTTTCATAAACAAGGCTGTCATGTCAAAATTAGAGCAACTTTTTTCTCCATGAAACCCCCCCTTTTAAGGTCTCTGCCGCCCAGCCCAAAACTATTTCTAAACACTAAATTAATATATATTATTAATTTTTTAAAAAAAAAAAAGAAAAAAAAACTATTCTCTTTTCTCTCTATCTGTCATAGATATTGCTTTCATCCACATGGCCACGTCTAATAGAGCAGAGATGCTTATTTGAAGCTTAAAAGCATAAAATGAGCGTCAGTTTTGAGTAGAAAATGCCATATTTTGCTTTTAATATCACTTCAATGAGAGACTAGCTAGTTGCTTTACTTTAACTAAAAGAGAAAAAAAGATACAAAACCCAGCCATAACCAGTATTCTGTGTGTAAGAGAGCGTACTCTGCACACAAATACAATATATATATACTCTCTCATCTCTAATAGTATAGTGTTTCCACACCAAAAAATAAATAAATAAATAAATAAATTTAAGGTCATTGAACGTATAAGATTAATTAGCAATATTTAAGATTAATTAGAGGTCTCAAATTCAGTCCTAAATATACAGCTAAAAGAGTTTTACATCCTTGATAAAATTATATTTTGACTAATATTTCAAGTGATTCTAGCCATATTTTTAATTGTTTTCAATTTAAATTTCATAAATCTTTTTTTTTAGTTAGAATTTTCTTATTTTAGTTTTGAAAAGTCAAGATACAAAATTTTAACATAAATGGTGCAAAATTAGAAAAAAAAATGTAAAAATGAAGAGAAATTAATTGTTACGCCTATGACCCTTTAAAGCCATAACCTTGAACTTCAAAATGAATTTA
Source organism: Garcia nutans (assembly GCA_947685225.1). Taxonomy (NCBI): domain Eukaryota; kingdom Viridiplantae; phylum Streptophyta; class Magnoliopsida; order Malpighiales; family Euphorbiaceae; genus Garcia; species Garcia nutans. The sequence goes on from CANTUV010000060.1 coordinate 3,766,458, forward strand.
TCAAATCAAAAGAAGAAGAAAAAGATGATTTTTAAAGAAGAAACCAAACCCTTGCTTGTTGTCCAAGTAAAAAAAAAAAGAAAAGTCAGAATTCTAATATAGAATTAAAAGCCACGGTCATGGCTAGGAGTGGTAACGGATCTAGTATTTTTGGGTATCCGATCCATTTTAATCCGTTTATATAGGGTATGAATAGTTTATAAACGGATTTAAGCGGGTATGAGTAGTATTTTTACTACCCGTGATAAGTTCGGGTTGAGTTCGAATAAAGACCATTGGGTACCCGTTATACGAATCCGATTATATATTAATTATATTTTATTAAAATTTTAATTATATATTTATTATATTATATTTTAATTATAAAATTATGTGGTATAAAATTATTTTTAATAAAATTATGTTAATATTAAATATTTATTTACAATTATTTAATTAAAAAATTATAAATTTATATTTTAAATTTTTATATTTGAACAGGTAATTAAACAGGTTCAGATAGTGAACGAGTAGTATTAAACGAGTTTGAGACGAGTATGGATATAACTATAATCGTGTTTAAATGGGTTCAAGTAGTTTAAAAATTAAACGAATTCGAGTTCGTAAATGACAATTTTTTAGGGTACCCTACTCGTTGCCACTCACAGTAGTGACATATAATCACCACGATCGTGAGAGTCAAACCGCCATTGCTGTAACACCCTCATAACCTGTCCACACATAATACACATACCTTTATATATGTAATATGCACAGATAGAATATAAGATCATTACCAAAATATTATTACTATATATATTCGCTCTTCATCATTTAGTTGCTAGTTTATAATGTTATATATATAAATAAATATGTATAAGAAAAATAAATAAGTTTATAGAAATTTTGCCGGAGTTTCGATTAAATTACGAGTATTACTAAATCTAATCATTTCAACCTGTGAATATTCAATAGTTCTCAAAATATTTTCATATACTCACATCACAAAACTATATATTTTCATACGTACATTCATAAATACGTGAACATGATATTACTTATACACAAAACATCTTTAAATCATATTTCAATTTATTATATTTTACAAAATAGATGTTACATCTACATCAACTCAAAAAAATATTTACATGCTATGCTTAGGCTTGATATGTGGCAACTAGAGGCTTTTAGTATCCAACCTCAAACTAGATATATCCTGGTCTAGAAGCACTTTCAGCTTCTATCTTGTCACCTGCGCTATAAATAAATCTCGCTAAGCCTAGAGCTCAGCAGTATATACTTGATCATGCAACATTATTATGACAAATGCATATGAATATGCATAAGGTTTTAATGTTACGTACATTCTCATATTTATTATATACATAAACAATCATCATGCATTGGGCCAAACAATCTTATACAATAACCTAGTTTCAAAACTATTGCTTTGGCCTATCTTATCAATAATGAAACATCTGTGTCTCGCTAGTGGACGAAAATAAATATGTGACACCCAGTGTCTCATCACAGCGTAATCATCAATATGACACCTCATATGTCTCGCTCAGGGGCGTGGTAACATCTCTGTGACCCCCAGTATCTCATCCCATCGCATATGGCATATCAATCTCCAAACGTAATCTTCTGGCAACTAGGTAAAATATAAGAAAATAAACAATATTCCACACTATGCATATATGAGTTTTTCACCATGTAACTCATCAATAATTAACACAATCAACATGTTTTATCATAATTCTTCAGTTGATAATCACAAATATATTTTTGATATAATATATATAAAGACTTAGCTATGTAAGACATTTACTACACATATATAGAGCGAAATACGATAATAAACATCAATAAACCAACTCCACGGTCGTAGCATTCAATAGCCATGCCTGTGGATTTGAAACGAAGCTGTAAATCACCTTTGAGTACCCCCACGGTAGTGGCATTCAAGGGCCACGCCCGTGACACTCATTTTGCTTCTATTTTGTCATCATTTTCACAAGAAACAACTCTACCTCAAAGCTCACAATGGTGGCACCGCATTGCCACGCCTATGGCAACCCAGAATCACTCTTTTACCCCATTTTCATCAACATAACACAAACATACCAATTTAGGATGATACAAACCAAAGATAAGAGCATTATCTAAGTATATACTTACCTTTTTGAAGCTCAAATTAGAGAAACAACTCTTTTGACACAACTTCACTTAATCTTGCACCTCCCTCTATATTAGTACCATCACTCAATTCAATTCACACCTAAACATTTATAAATTCAAAATGATATTAATAACTCATATAAGCATCTATAAACAACCTTTTTCTTCCTCCAACTTAAAATTAGTTAGACCCCTTCTAACACTTTAATACTTAATCACTACTCTAACTATAGTCAACATCATCAAAATCACTACCAAGTTTAAAGTTATCATTTCTACATCAATTCATACTATAACTTATCACATCTCTCAACATATTATAATTCTTATAAAGATTCTATGTAAGGAAAATACTAATGGTTAAAAAACTTGTTTCTTAGATTAAAATCAGAGCTCTCTGATGATGATTTAGAAGATCAAAATCTCCTCCTTAATTCCACTAAGGAATCTGACAAAAAGAAAGAAAAAAGAAGAAGAAAGTTGAATGCTCTAGAAAAATTTTGACTCTAATCTTCTTTTTACCTACCATATGTATTTATATATTATTAACTAATTATATTTTTATATAAAATATTATTATTTTATTTTTAACTTTTCTACTTTTAACTCTTTACCATTTTACCACTTATATTTAAATCTTTTATATATGATATATATGTTATTTATATTTTCATATCTTCTATCAAAACCATCATCATTCTCTCACCACAAATGTATAATAGATTCAATAAAAATCAGGGCATTACAACTGCCATGCTGGAAAATTTCTTGAAACAACTTTTATCTACTGAGGCCATGACTGTGGCATTCAAAAGCCACACCCGTAGGGCAAAATTTTTCTAATTTTAAGGTGAAAATTTAGAAAAAATGAAGAAGAAAACAATTATACTTCAGCTTTTCTCCACCAAGAAGCTTCCAAGTTCTTTATATAAACACACATTCTCCCAAGGTTTCATGCATGAAAAAATTAGATTTAAGATTAGATGCAAGATTAGAATAGATTTAACCATCCAAGAAATAAATTTCTATCTTAATTTTATAGTTTTAGAATTTCTTTGGAGAGAAGAGTGAAGTTTTATTCAAAGAAAAGATTCAAATTTCAAGTGGAGTTCTTCCTCAATCCAAATTAGAGTTTGATTTTTCTTGTTCTTTAAATTATAATGATTTCGATATTTGTTTCTAATATTTGTATTGCTTTCATGTCAATCATGAAGAACTAAATTTCAATTTTGGGTTAATCTCTTATATTGAATTTACTATGAAGTAGTCTATGCTTATTTGATTTAATTAAATTTATCATTTGGTTATTTTGTTATCTTTGATTTTAATGCTTTAATTATATGACAATAATTAATTGACTTAAGATATTGTGTGATGGAGTGAGAATGGAAGCATAACATTAATATAAGGATGTAACAATCTTAAGCTAGTTTTCATTTAGAGATAAGGAAAACATTTAAGAGGTTGATACAAGATTCTCATAAAATTTAATAAATTGATTTAATTTTTTATGATCACGAGAGCAAAAGGATTAATTCGATATTAGTTATAGTACTTGAGATAGACTTGAATTTGATTTAAGAGAATCTAACCATTAATGAAAGAGAAACTAAATTAAATTAATACTTTAGAAAATTCATTATAAATCAATTAAGGTGGCTTAACTCAAAAATATTATATTTAAAACCAAAAGTAATTCATTTCTATTTTAGTTTATTCAATAATAATAAAATTTGTTCATCCAAATAATAATCGGTTTAATTATTTGGTATTTAGAATCACCTTCATCGTAGAAACGATATTTTACTTATCATTATATTACTTGTCAACGATCTATGAACTTGCAGTTTAGACATACAGTTATCACAGACCTAACAAGTTTTTAACGTCGTTATCAGAGAATAAGACAATTCTAATATTAATAATATTAATTTGTTATTGCTTTGGATTTTTATTTTCTATATCATTTCTTCCTTTTCATTGAAGAATTTTGGTTTATATATGTAAGAATCCAAATACCACACTTGAGCCATATAATTCAAAAATTGAAAGGTTTTGTAAAAGGGAAAACATGAAAAGGAAAGAAAAACAAAAGAAGGATAAGGTGGAAGGAACTTCAGCATAAATTCCTAAGATAGATAATCCCAGCGATTCATCTAACGAATAATGAAACATGGGATATGCTCAAAACATGACACTTAAGTGGTATGTTATGCCAACTACTCACCCAAGGTCTAGAATTGTCAAACCACCAGTGTAAGCGACTACTTTTAATTTTAAGCCAACACTTATCAGCTTGATTCAACAATCACTTTTCCATGGCTTACTACATGAAGATGCTTATGCTCACATCTCCAACTTCGTAGAGATGTATGATACTTTCAAAATAAATGGTTTCTTTGATTATGTAATCCATTTGAAACTCTTTCAAGTCTCTCTAAAAGATCAAGCAAAATATTGGCTACCTTCTAAGGCACCAGGTACATTCACTATATGGGATCAATTAACCGCAGCTTTTCTAGTTATTTTTCACTTGTAAAAATGGCTAAATTGAGAAATGATATCACAAGATTTATAAAAAAAAAGATAGAGAAAGTCTTTATGAAGCTTGGGAATGTTTTAAGAATTTGCAAAGGAAGTGTTCTCACCATAGAGTGCCAGAATGGCTTAGATTCAAACTTTTTATAATGGTTTGCATCCAAACATCAAAGGCACCATAGATGCAGCAGCTGATGGTGCAATCATAAACAAAGCTCCTTCTGAAACTAATGACTTAATTGAAGAAATGGCAGCCAATAATTACCATTAGACTTCAGAGCATAATATTCATAAATGAGTTGTTGGATTACATAAAATTGATAATTTTTCTTTGCTTGCAGCTAGAGTAGATATCATAGCCAAAAAATTAGAGCATGTCAATTTATCATCATCTTCAACTTGTGAAGGGTGCGGAGGAAGTCACGACACTACAAATTATCAAATTATGGAGCAAGTTTAATTTTTGAGCAATCAAAATAAAAGTTCAAATTTCCATCAAGGGAGCACATGCAATTCAACATGGAGAAATTATCCTAATTTGTCTTAGGAAAATCATAGCAACCAAAAGGAATCTTATCAACCTCCATTCTTAAGAAACTAAAATCAAAGCCAATCTCATCAACCTAAAAGTAAGCCATCTTATGAACTGGCTTTGGAGAAATTTACTGGGATCACTTCTGAAAGGTTCGATAAGATAGAAAAACAATATGACAAGCATGAATATCAAGTGGAACATATTTTAATACAAAACAGAAACCTTGAAATTCAAGTTGATAAGATAACAAGTTCTCTTAATATTCATCCAGAATGGGCACTTCCAAGTCAACCCGAAATTAATCCAAGAGAACATTGCAATAATATTTTTCTAACTAGCAAGCAACCTAAAGAGATCCCTTCTTTCCCTGAACCTGAGATTAAAGAAACTAAAGTGAAAAAAAGGAGGCACTTGTCAAGTAAGAGATAAAATCGTATGTGCCGCATATTCTTTTTTCCTTAAAGGCTGAAGAAAAGGATAAAGGAGGACGTGAAAATTGCACTTACTAAATAGTGCAGTAATCCTATTCAAAACAAGATCCCCTCCAATCTCAATGATCTAGGAAGTTTTTTTATTTCCTGTAAAATTGGTGAAATTAATTTTTAAAATATTTTATATGATTTAGGTGCTAACATTAGTCTAATGTCTTTATCTATTTTTAGAAAATTAAGATTCATAAAGATGAAGCCCACAAAGATGTCATTGCAACTCGCAAATCACTTAGTCAAATACCAAGTGAAAATTGTGGAGAACATACGAATTAAAATGGATAAATTCTATATCCTACTATTTTTGTGATCTTGAATGTAGATGAGGATGTAGAAATTTCACTAATTTTGGGGAGACATTTCTTAGCTATTGCATGAGCAATAATTAATGTGAAAGACAACAATTTTATTTTAAAAGTAGGGGATAAATGCGTAGAATTTAACATTACAACATCACTAAAAGACCCCTCTTTTACAAGTAAGAATTTCCAGAAAGAACCTGTAATTCAAGAAGATGATAAGGAAGATTCTTTAATTACAGATTGCCTAGTTCAAAATTTCACTATAAAGGATGACAATAAGAAATTGGCTAATTCTCTCATGACTTCTAAAGAAATTCCACAAGCGCCACTTGGAGGGTATGAAGTGCTTGGAAAATATCACATGGCAAATGAAATCATGGGCAGAGAAGTACTTTGTGGACAACCACCTTGAGGCACATAGCTTTAGTCAAACTAAAGACTATACATTAGCTCTTATTAGGGGGCAACCTAATATTTTATTTGAACTTTTATTTTTTTTTATTTTTGTGTTTTTATTTTAGGTTGAACTTGGATGAATATGAGTTTTTGGATGGATTTTTCTTGCAACGGGCAAAATAAAAGATGGACATGCACAATCCCTCTACCACCTAATACCTAAACCACCGAATAGTAACTTCAAGTTTGAGAGAGTTTAACCCCAAAAATTTAGTAAAATATTCTATTTCTTTTTAAATTATATACTTTTTCATAAATGTAAGAATATGGAGTATCTATTGAAAATTTTTGTTGGCATGATCGAAAATAAAAAAAAAATTACTTTAAATCTTGCACCTAAATGATTAAATTCATGACAAGCCAATACTTATTTGTGATTCAATAATGCTAATTATATTGATATACTTTAAATTGATCTCTTAAAATTTTAAAATTTAAGACAAAGATTTTGTGAAGTGCTAGACTTTATGGATTTTAACCTACTCATTCTTGATTTAATTGAAAGTGGTCAATTTATGTATGCTTACTTAGAGAGGACTCATACTTTTATATCATTTGTTTTTTATTATCTTATGTCTAAAGCCTAGAATATATTTAAAAGAACTTTTGAGGCAAAATTGAACCTTGCTAAGTAAAAGGAAAGATGATTTAGGCATTGTTTGTGAAACCAAATTCTTATATCTACCATATTTAAACATTGCCTCTAGTCATCCTTTTGAGCCAAAATTGAATATTTTAGCTTGTGATTCTTTCATTAAAAGTAGCCTTAATTACTACCTTGCTGAGTTTGATTGACTTTTGAAATATTTTCTTATTGTAATATATATATATATATGCTCAATTGAAGATAGAAAAAAAATGTGCTATAGCTCTTACAAATCGACATTCTAAATAAAATTTTCTAGTTAATGCGTCAAAGCAAGGAGGACAAACCACATCAATTATGGAGCAAAGAATTCTCCAACTATATTTAAAAGAGCAGTCATTCAAGATTTGGAAAGTATTTAAAAGATAAAAGAACTAGTTATTAAATGTCACTTTAGCCTTAACTCTTTTAAACCACATTACAAGCTTAAAAAGACCTTTTGATTTTTCTTGATATCTGTTATTAAGATCTATTAATGGAGGAAATTTGATTAAATATGCATATATGATGAGCGAATTTTTATGAACTCTATTAAATCTTTAATAAATGGGTATATGTCCATTTAAAGTGCAGCGATTGGTTGCAATTGGCTAACTTCTTAAATAAAGGAGGAGAAAATAAAGTAAGTACAGTTATAAAACTTGATTTATAATTGAATTTTGAAATTTTATTTATTTAAATTTTTTAGGATATTAAGCATGTAATGAGGCCCGTTGTGAATGAGATTGTTCTTATTGCTTGAGAACAAGCAACGATTTAAATTTGGAAAAATTTAAAAGAGTTGTATTTTGACTAATATTTTGAGTAATTCTAACCATGTTTTTAATTATTTTCAAATTGAATTTGATCTTTGTTTGAGTTAGAATTCTCTTATTTTAGTTTTAGAAAGTCAAGATACAAGATTTTAACATAAAGTGGTGCAAAATTGGAGGAAAATATACAAAAACAAAGAGAAATTAATTGTCACACCCATGACCATTTAAAGCCATGACCCTGGACTTTAAAATGAATTTGTCAAATCAAAATGAGAAGAAAAAGATGACTTCCAAACAAGAAACCAAACCCATAGCCGTGGCAATCAAAGGCCACGACTGTGGGATAGGTTTGTTTGTTGTCCACGTGAAAAGAAAGAAGAAAATTCAGAATTTCAGTCTAGAATCAAAAGCCACTGTTATGGCATACAATCACCACGACCATGGGAGTCAAACCGCCACTGATAGTTTGAAAATTTTCTCAAAATATCTTTTATTCACCTAAGCCACAACCATGACATTTAAAGCCATGCCTATAGGGCAGATTTTTTTTTTTTTTAACTTTAAGGTGAAAATTTGGAAAAAATGAAGAGGAAGACAGTTGTATTCTAGCTTTTTCTAGCTTTTCTCTACCAAGAAGCTTCCAAGTCTTCTATATAAACACACATCCTCCCAAGATTTCATGCATAAAAGATTAGATTGAAGATTAGATGCAAGATTAGAATAGATTCAACCATCCAATAAATAAATTTCTATCTTAATTTTAGAGTTTTAAAATTTCTTTGGTGGGAAGAGTAAAGTTTGGTTGAAAGAGGATATTCAAGTTCCAAGTATAGTTCTTTTTCAATCCAAAAAATTAGAGCTTGATCTTTCTTGTTCTTTAAATTATAATTTTTTCAATATTTTTCTAATATTTGTATTGCTTTTATGTCAATTATGAAGAACTAAATTTTAATTTAGGATTGGTCTCTTATATTAAATTTACTATGAAGTAGTTTATGTTTATGTTTATTTAATTAAGTTTATCCTTTAGTTATTTTATTATCCTTGATCTTAATATTTTAAATAATTAATTGACTTGAGATGTTGTGTAATGGAGCGAGAGTGAAAGCACAACATTAGTCTAAAGAGGTAACAATCTTAAGCTACTTTTCACTTAAAGATAAGAAAAATACTTAAGAGGTTGATACAATATTCTCATAAAACTTAACGAGTTAATTTAATTTTTTATGATCACGAGAGTAGACATAATGATTAATTCGATATTATTTCTAGTACTTATGAGAGACTTGAACTTGGTTTAGGAGAATTTAACTATTAATAAAAAGAAAATTAAATTAAATCAATATTTTAGAAAATTCATAGTAAATCAATTGAGTTTGCTTAACCCTAAACTCAAAATATTAGATTTAAAACCAAAAGTAATTCATTTCTATTTTAGTTTATTCAATCATAATGAAATTTATTCATTCAAATAATAATCAATTTAATTGTTTGGTAGTTAGAATCACATTTTTCATGGAAATAATATTCTACTTTTTATTATATTACTTGTTAATAATCTAGGTACTTGCAGCTTAGGCATACAGTTATCACAGACTTAACACTCCTTAACTGGACTGGATGATTTAAAAAAAAGAAAGAAATTTAGGGGTTTGGATGGTGAAATAATTTATATATATATATATATCCTAACTTTCTCTAATACACTTTTGATTATTTTATATACATCTCTGGTAAGATTTATTAAATCTCTTCTCTGAATGAGTTAACTAATGAATCTTAGAATGAAACTCATTTAAAAATTGCTTCTGAATACTAATTCTATAAATATTGAGCTTTCCGATATATAAAAAAGAATTATAGAGAGCAAAGCTAAATCTTTCGCATATATTATATATTTAGATTTAGCAAGTAACAGTTAGGAATGGCTTTTGTTACTGTTATTCTTTACATTCAAAACAAAATTAAACCGTTATTGGAGAAAAAGAGAAAGAGAAAAGATGAAAAGAAGAGAGAGTATGGGTGTGTCCTAAGCAAGTATGTGTATATATATAAATTCGTTGTATCTTTCATTCAAACGCTGCTTTTTTTGTGGCATTTTCAGAATTGCTTTGCTTGTTCAAATTATTTTGGGTGCGCTTTGTATGTCTTTTTAGGCCAACAAAGATATAACCTTTTTGACTGGCATAGCATTTGGCGACTGATATGAGAAATAATTAAATCTCTCTCCCTTCCCTTCCCTACTTTACTTGTTTTTGGATTATTTGTTGTTCTTAATCACCAAAATACTATGCATATCATCAAATACTACTAGTTGGGTCCTACTCACAAACATATACACATTTGGTAATTGCTTTCTCTATATATCTAATACAGTACGGTTCGACTCATGAGTTTATTATAATTATAATAACACACCCATTTTCACTTATAATTTCATTTGACAGAAACCAGGTGTTAGTATCACTACCAATATCCATAGTTAACTACCAAGTTTTGACTCAGTGACCAAGTGCGTTTTTGCTCTCCTTTAAATCTCGAATTTAAATATTAAGCGTTCGTCCTCTACAGGTGTAATTAATTACAAAAATATTAATATCCATAGTTGAGTATCTATCTTGTATTAGTTATGATTTTAAATCTTAAACTTTTTTTACTATATATTTATTAGGCCAAATGCAGAAAGCTAGGCAGTTGAATTTGAAACATTCCCAACGATGACAATCCCCTTGTTTTTTCCATGTCATGTCATGTCATATACAAATGCTATTTTCTTTCTGTTCACTACAAAAGAAAAAAAAAAAGAAAGAAAAATATTAACATTCTTTCGTTGTAGTTGTTTGGAAATGGCTGGCTACTTATAGCTATAGACTATACTCTCTAGTTGTTCATAGAAACAATATAACTATTGTGAAGAGATTTTTTTTTTCATATTAATCAGTTTTATCTTTTCTTCTCTTTTGAGTTTTGGTTCTTCTAACCCTATAATTTCGTTTCCTTTTTCTTTTTCTTTTTCTTTTTTCTTTTTTCTTTTTTTTTGTAAGCTTTACTTTTGAAGGAGACAGAGAGCAAGACTGAAAGTATTAGCAGTAAAACACTGATTTTTGAAACAGATAAAAGTCGAAGGATGATTGAGGAATGAGAGGGAGATCTCTCGTTTGCTGTGCAACCAAAATTATTATATATATATATATATAGTTTTATTTATATTGAAATGCGTAGAGATAATTAGTATTAGTATTACTACAAGTAGTAGCTCTGCTTTCTAAGCAAAGGCATGCTAAGGAGAATATAAGACTAGCAGGGACCTAGCATGGGCCACAACAAAGCAAATCTAATACAACATCCACCTTAATTTTCATTAACACTGTAATTTAACTCAATTAAGATATGCCTACTGGTGAGATTATGCATGTGTTATATAAATACTAAATTATTAAAAATCCCACGTTGTAAAGTAAGAGTTCAACTATAGAGGTACATATATATATGGACCCAAGGAAAAGAGGCTGTTTTCGTTTATAAGTATAATTTGAATTTTGTTAATTCATTAGTATTGCTTTCTTTTGATAATTATTGCTTAATTGTTGCTTTGGGAAATGATATGGCATGAATCTCGTGTTCTTCCTGTTGAAGAATATAAATGAATCAAGTATAATAAAATACAATGACATATAAGGTGGTGTAGATTGGGCCTTAACACAAGTCAATTGGTTTTGTGTTGAGATGAGGTTCCAAACTCATTTATATGATCACTGTATATTTTGGCCCAACACTCGTAGAGTCCATGTAATTTCTACATGGTATCAGAGCTAATTAGGTAATGGACTAACCACCAGATGATCCTGGACTCCGTTGTTAACCTAGGACCTCAGTGAAAATAGGCCTAGGCAATTTGTGATAGATCTAAAAAAAAATCATATTTGGCAAGTGACAATTAGGCTAGGCCCAGTTGCACTTGAGGAAGAGTGTTGGAGAATATAAATGAATCAAGTATAATAAAATACAATGACATATAAGGTGGTGTAGATTGAGCCTTAACACAAGCCAATTGATTTTGTATTGAGATGAGGTTCCAAACTCATTTATATGATCACTGTATATTTTGGCCCAACACTCGTAGAGTCCATGTAATTTCTACACTTCCATTAGAAATTAGAATATATACTAATAGTGATAATATTGGTTAGATAATTTTGAGGAAAAGTCAAAACATAAAAATATTTTTTTTTCTAAAATAAAAAATAACATATATAAAATCTTTAGTTATTATAAATTTGTTTTTATGGAGGTTATATTGATACTCCCAAAATAGTTTCAAGCAATCCTTTTCTGAATTTTTTTTAATTTAAATAGAATATCTCATCTTTTTTTTAACTCATACAAAGGAAGAAAAACAAGTCTTTAACATTTTACAGCGAAAAAGAAAACAAAATTTTCAATTAAAAGAAACGAAAATTTAAAGTCATTCAATTATCAGCAAAAAAGAAAATCATCTTTGACATAATCCCAGAAAAGAAAATCATTCTTTCGCCAAATTAAGATTTTCCCATTTTCTCTATTCCCTTCTTTATCATTATCCCTTTCTCCATCACTTACTACAAAAATTAGAGTAAATTAGCCTCTCTTTTTTTTTATTTATTTTTCACTATGACCAACCACATTTCAAAATCAGATATGAAGGATTGAATTTTAAATTTATTCATATATAATAACATCATATACGCCTACGTTCATATATTCGAGCTTTTAGTTTAAGGCATGTAGACAGGCACGACGTTAACAAGTTAGGTGAAGAAGAAAAATCCACCTTCATCATCTGTAATTTTTTATACTTAGCATTATTCTTATTCTGCTATGTGTACAATAAACTCGAAATGTTAAATAATAATAATAATAATAATAATAATAATAATAATAATAATAATAATAATAATAATAATAATAATAATAATAATAATAAATAAATAAATAAAAATAAATAGAGAGAGAGAGAGAGGAAAAAAAAAAAGCAAACCCACCAAACATTGGCCCCTTGGACTAAGAGAGTTCGTTATGACATATGTTCTCAAATTGATGATTTGTTTGCTCATTTTTGAAGGGAAGAAAAAAGGGAGATAGAGAGAGTATTCAAAAGCTCTAATCACTTTATAAAATTATGGAGAAAGACAGAGAGAAGAAATTTGCAAAAAAAAAAAAAATAAGAAAAAAGAAATAAAGGGGAAATGAGGGAATGTTTTGTGGGTTCTTAATCTCCATGCAATATATATATATGTATATCTTTTAATACATAGTAGCTTATATTATATATAAATGAAAATGAAAATGAAAATAATTAAAAAAAAGGGAATAAAAATATAAGTGGAAAGGCTTTATTCCGTGTCTGAGACTCCGGAAGAAAATCGTACACAGTTCCCGATTCCATGAGACATATAGTCCCCATTCTCTTTTCATTATTTCACCGACTATGGAGCTTTGCATTGCCCCTCATTTCAACATTTCTCTTCTCTCACTGTTCACTTCCACTTCCTTTTTATTTTATTACCCTGTCACCTTTTTTTTTTTTCTCTAATTTACTCTCTAGACTTATTAATACATAATTCTGTGTTTCCCCTTATAATTTTATGATCATCAAATAAAAAATTTTCATATATTTTTAAGGTTTCAACTCTTAATTTTATACATTTCTATACATTTTTCAGTATTGATATAAAAAGGGGAAATCGATATACTAGATTTATTGTTAAGTATTTTTTATTAAATTGTGTCTCGGAGTGTATTACGGTATAATTAAGTACTAAAAAATATTGAGCTACTAGCTAGTTAATAATTGAAATCTACCTATAACAACAGTAAGTATAGGCTTTTAAATTATTTTCTGATTTGATATACTTTCATGTGGGTTATAATTAGTTGTGTTTAATTGAGATTCTAAATTTTAATTAATATTCATGTTCTTAAAAGTAGGGCTTTAAAAGGGTTAATTAAAGAAAGTTGTTTATGGTAGGATTTGTTGTGCACTTTGGAAGGAAGATATATAGTTTTTAGGTTAGATAGGTAAAATAAACTAATATTATTAAGCATATGTTTTGCATAAAAGAGAGAGACCCACTTGAGAAAACCACATAAAATATTTATATGTTCTTATTATCAAAGCCAAAGAAAAGAGAGAGAGAGAGAGAGAGAGAGAAGGCAAAAGCTGAATTGCCTTTGATACTGGCGCAATTCGTCCCTCTTGTCAGCACATGCATTCCACTTTCCACGACAATTTCGACTCTGGACCCCAAAATTTTACCTCAACTTCAAGAAAGGCATTACCCCATCCTTCCTTATATTTCTCCCCCTCTTCTTATTTTCTATCTTACTTTGATCTCTTTCATTCCACCAACCAACATAACTTCAAAATCCCTTAACATCAAACCCTACCAAAACCAACCCAAAAATAACTATGAACCTAAATTATCTACTAACCCATCTTTGATCTCTTGAACCCATTTGTTAACTTCTGTTTTTCCTCTATCAAGCTGATCGTAACATAGAGAAAATGAGAGCTGGAGGTTGCACAGTCCAACAAGCTCTAACAGCAGAGGCAGCAACTATTGTTAAACAAGCTGTAACTTTAGCTAGACGGCGTGGCCATGCTCAAGTTACTCCTCTTCATGTTGCTAACACCATGCTTGCTTCTTCTACTGGGTTACTTAGAACAGCTTGTCTTCAATCTCACTCTCACCCTCTTCAGTACAAAGCCTTGGAGCTTTGCTTCAACGTCGCTCTTAATCGTCTTCCAGCTTCAACTTCAAGCCCTATGTTAGGTACTCATCCCCAACATCAATACCCATCAATCTCTAATGCCTTAGTTGCTGCTTTTAAAAGAGCTCAAGCTCACCAGCGTCGTGGCTCTATTGAAAACCAACAACAACCTCTTTTAGCTGTGAAAATAGAGCTAGAACAACTTATAATTTCTATTTTAGATGATCCTAGTGTTAGTAGAGTCATGAGAGAAGCTGGTTTTTCGAGTACTCAAGTTAAAAGCAATGTTGAACAAGCTGTTTCTTTAGAAATTTGTTCTCAAACTACTACTACTCCACCTTCTTCTTTAAGTATCAAGTCCAAAGAAAACAGTGGTAACAATAATAATCTTTCAATAACTCCAAAAACAATTAGCCAACCAATTAGAAATGAAGATGTTACAAGTGTTATACAGAGTTTAATGAACAAAAGAAAAAGAAGTATTGTGATTGTTGGAGAGTGTATGAGTAGTTTAGAAGGTGTGGTTAAGGGAGTAATGGATAAGATCCTTGAAGGAGATGTTCCTGAAATTTTAAGGGAAATGAAATTTTTACCATTTTCAATTTCTTCAATTGGTCAACTCTCTAGAGTCGAGGTTGACCATAAGCTTGAAGAGGTTAAAGGGCTTGTTAGAAGCTATTTGAGTAAAGGGATTATCTTAAATTTGGGAGATCTTCGATGGGTTATTGAGAATAATAGAGATTTAATGGAATACATGATCATGGAAGTTGGGAAATTATTGGGTTTTTGTGGAAATGGAGAAAATAATAATAATGGGAAATTTTGGATTTTGGGCATTGCAACTTTCCAAACATACATGAAATGTAAATCAAACCATCCATCACTAAAGACTGTTTGGGGTCTCCATCCTCTTACAATTCCTGCAGGCAGCTTAAGCTTAAGTCTCATCACTAACAGGTAAAGTTCGATATAATTGTTACTTTTTTTTCTTTGGATGGATTTGAATTCCTTTTCTTCCCAAGTAAGGAAAAAGAATCACTGTTTATAATTTTTCTTTTCTTTTTAGTTCTTTTATTAATTCATCATGAATAAATGAAAAGAAATACTGAGTAAAGTTCTTCTTAATTCCTTTTTTTTTCTTCTTTTCTTAACTTAAAATTTACGTTTTCTTCCCATTTCCAAGTGTGTAAAAAGAAAAAGTATACATAAAGATGAAACTTTAGTAAAATTTTTATTTTATGTGCTAAAATGATATTTGAATTTTCCCATCTATAAAGCATTAATTTTTTTCATTTTTACTTTTCTTTTGTTTTTCATTTTTCAAAGTATAGCTAGCTAGCTATAGTGAAATATAATATATACATCAATGATTTAACTATTTTTTCTTTATAAAGACTGTATAATTATAATAACTTGATTAAATTTTGGCTTTTTCAGTGATATACAAAGTCAGTCAATGAGCAATAATAAAGCGGATCAAAATTGCTGGATTATAATTGAAAGTGAAGATCAAGAGAAGCAACTCTCTTGTTGTCCTGATTGCACAGCCAAGTTTGAAAATGAGGCTAGAAGCTTACAAATCAGGGGCACTTGTAATAGTGACTCCACCACAACTTCTACCCTTCCAGCATGGCTTCAACAATGCAAAAATGAGAACAAAAGACTTAACTGCAATGTTCAGGTTATTGATTAATTGATACAATTTTTCTTTTTTAATTAGAGAACCATCATTGAAGTACAAACTTGCAGTCTAATCACTTTAGACACTGACTATTCTTGCTATTTGTGTTATTTCTTTTCTAATTTATCAGGATTGTGTCTCAATGAAAGATCTTTGCAAAAAATGGAACTCAATTTGCAATTCAATTCACAAACCACCCTATTCTTCTGAAAAAACCATCACATTTTCTTCTGTGTCTCCTTCTTCTTCTACTACTGTTTTCTCTTATGAACACCAATACCCTATTTTGCACCAAACCCATTATTGTCACCAAGACTGGCCAATGGTTGAACCAAAGCAGCAATCATGGAGAGACCGAGACCGCCAACTTTGGAATGAACCCAGTTTGAGAATGTATATTCCAGACCATACAGATTATCTCAAAAATCCATTTTCGTCGAATCCAAGTTCTACTCCTAACTCGACTTCTTCAAATGACTTCATGGAAATGGAGCGTCCCCACAAGTTTAAAAAGCTGAATGCCGAGAACTTGAAAACCTTATGCAATTCATTGGAGAAAAAGGTTCCATGGCAGAAAGAAATAATCCCAGAAATCGCGAGCACAATCTTACAATGTAGGTCAGGCATTGTAAGAAGAAAAGGGAAAACAAGAAATAGTACAACTACTGAAGTTGCTAAAGAAGAAACTTGGTTATTCTTTCAAGGCGTTGACTTGGGAGATAAAGAGACAATAGCGAAAGAATTAGCAAGATTAGTGTTTGGATCTCAAAATAATTTCATTTCAATTGCATTAAGCAGCTTTTCATCAACAAGAACAGCAGACTCAACAGAAGATTGCAGAAACAAGAGATCAAGAGATGAACAAAGTTGCAGCTATATAGAAAGATTTGCCGAGGCATTATCAAGAAACCCACATAGAGTTTTCTTGATAGAAGATGTTGAACAAGCAGACTATTGCTCGCAAATGGGATTCAAAAGAGCGATTGAAAGTGGAAAAATAAGAAATAATAATGGGGAAGATGTTTTTCTTGGCGATGCCATTATCATTTTGAGCTGTGAAAGCTTCAGTTCAAGATCAAGAGCGTGTTCTCCTCCAGTTAAACAGAAAACAAATGGTTCTCAAGATCAAGAAGAGAATTGTTCTGGTTCTGGTTCTGGTTCTGTTACAATGGAGGAGATGACTATAAGCCCTTGTGTTTCATTGGATTTAAATATCTCCGTTGAAGATGATAGCACCGAGGATGAATCGATTGATGACATTGGTCTTCTTGAATATGTTGATAGAAGGATTATTTTCAAGATTCCTGAATTATAATTTCTTTTTTCTTTAGATGGTTTCTTTTTTTTTTTTTCTTGTTCTTTTAATTTAAGTTGTTTAGTTAAATAGTTTTGTTTTTTTTTAGATTTTTAATTTCATATATAGAATTAATTTCTAGGGCTAAAGTTTAAGGGGAAAAGTTGTTTATTTTATGTAAAATCACATTGTATATTATGTATCATCCGTTAATTATCTTCAATTAATACCTTTGTTTTTTTTATTTTTTTACCATTAACTTTTTGCTCACAATTTTCTTTAAAAAAATTTTCCTAGATCTTAAAATTTCTTTTTTCTTGTTTTCTTTTAAAGATTCTTGCACTTTATTTATTTATTTATTTATTCAACAATTTATGCATGGATCCAAGTGCAATCGTGCATGGAAGACTAGCTTTTGGTTGGACAATGCCGGATATTTCAGGTATTTTAAATAAAATTTGAAAAATTACTCCCTTGCTCATATTTTCTTTTTCATTAAAAAAAATTAGTTAATATATTTAAAACAATAAATTTTATTTAGGTTTTACCTAATATGTTTTTATGCATTGCAAATATGAGTGCAATCAACATTCTTTGAAAATAATTATTTTTTTTAATTTTTAATTGATTACAATTAACATTTCAAAATTCATTGACTAAATACCATTATTAAATTGGATACTTACAAAAAATTTATTTTAAATAATCCATATTTAATTAAGATAGAGTAATTTTTTATTAAAAATATTTTAAATTTAGTTTTACGTCAAAGATATCCTCAACAAGTTTTGAAGTCAAAAACTATATTTTTCATCACTAAATACATATATTAGTTGATGAGAGATTATTTTAAATTAATTAAAGATTTTAAGTTCGAGCTTTAAATATATAATTATGTTAAAATTTAATAAAAAGAGTTTTACTATCTTTATAGTTTCACTTTTCTTAATTAAGAGAAGAAGATTTAAGATATATTAATATATATATTCTCCACCATATTTGATTTTCATACAAATTTCACTTTATAAATAAGGACATATTAAAAGGACATGTAATTAGGGTTAATCAAAAGTAAAAAAAAAATGGATAGTTGATCAAGAATTACACGCATTGATATGAATATTTCCGGAGAATGGGAGTATATTTGAAAATTAATAAATTAATTATATTTTTAAATAAAAAATTATATTATAATTGGAGACTAATAAAAAATAAAATTATTTTTTTTATGAAGATAGATTTGTCTCAACTCAATTTAGTCCTAATTTCATGTTAATTGGAGTTGACTATTTGAATTTTTTTTTTCATTTTAAATTAGTATAAGCTACATTTTAATTTAGAAAAAATAGGGCCATAAAATTATTTTTAAAGCAATTATGAATTCTCCCTCTGGCTGAAAAATACTAAAAAAACAGTTTTTTTATTTTTTATATTTTAGTAATTCTTTGAATATCTTTACTTTTTTTTTTAGTTTCTAGTGATTTTAAAAAAAATCAATGAAATTCATGATTATCAATTCCCTTTCAATACTGATTATTATCCTCTCAACAATTTTACCTTTTTTATTTTTTTTTTTTTGAAAATCGCAACAATTTTACTTATTTATGGAGTATCAAAATGTTGCGTTTTTTGGAATTTGACCACCTTGGAAGACACCAAATTAATTAATATGGGGTACTCAATTATCCCACCATGATTATGTTGTTTATAATGGCTCAATGAAGTGCCTTCTCAAAATGAGATTGAAGACATAATCATATTCAATTACATATTTGCACTATGATTAATGCAATTAATTTATAAATCATAGGCAATCAACAGTCACATCTTTTCCTTATAAATCATCGTCATCTTATATAGGCTTTTGTGAGTGGGGGCAGGCAGGAAGGTATCTTTTATTTAATCAAATCAAATCTCATTAATTTAAATTAAAACAAAAAGATGACACAGGAAAATCGGATGCTTCCTAGAAGGATATCCTGGTTGTAGTAATAATTAACTAATTAGACAAATCAAAAAGAAAAATGGCGCTTATGAAATATTATAAAATTGATTAATAAAATTTTTTAAGAATTCTAAATAAAAATAACATATATAACACTCAAATAATAATAATTAATTAATTAATTAGGGAATTAAAAGTTTGAAATCTCTTGGAGCAACTAAAGTGATTAAAATCAAATAATAACTCAAGTATACATTAAAATGATAAAAAAAAATTCAGAAACCAAAACAATAAAAATATTAGAAAAGTTCATACACTAATAATATATTTTTTTCAAATGTAATTGAAAATGTCAAAAATTAAAACAAAATGATTAAATACCTTAATGAAAAATAGGTACAATATTAGTCTTGATCTTGATCAATAGTTTCCAATACGCTCATCTCCTCCATTGTAATATGTAAACCTTAAAAAATTAAATAATTAATATTTCAAGCACTTAAGCAATGAAATTCTATTTTGGTGATTTAATATATTAATTTGTTCTAAAAAGAAAATCATTACTTTTTCAGATAATACTGTTTTGAAGTCAAGGGTGCATAAGAGGGCCATTATAAATTGAAAATAATGCTTATATAATTGCCATATGCATAAAGAGAAAACACTGACAACAGTGCTTATACAAGTCTCTTTATATATAGACTAAAGTCCATTCCACGTTCTAAAATTACGATTGGCTACTATATATATATATATGACTTTACCTTGATAAATTAGTTGTTTTTATTTAAATATAAATTTATATATTTTTTTATTAAATCTTTATTTAAGTATGAAATTTATTTATTAAATATTTTTCATAAATATATTAAATATAAATATAATAAAGATTTAACACATTAACTAAATTATTGAAATTATAAATGAATTATAACTTGGGATAAATAAAAAAATACTTATCAGTTTGAGGAAGTATAATAACTAATTTTTTAGGAAAATACATGTTTGTATTTGGTGTTGAGACTCAGCCAATAAAATGATAAATAAAATAGAACTATATATAATAAATTTGAGTATGAGTGTGTTTTTTACATATATATGAATGTTTTTTACAATATTTTTTTTAAGATAGTAAAATTACAAAAAAAAAAAAAAAGGACAGAGGCAAGCAGGTGCACAAATGCTCTCAATATACACGGAATCCGGGAAGGTAGTAAAATTACAATACCCTAAAAATTTTAGCATTTAGATTTATTAATAATTTAAATTTGGATTGCTATAATTATTTTTTTTTAATTTTAGAGATGGAGTTTTTATTTAAGAAAATTACACTATGTCATTTTTTAATTTTTTTTAAAAAATATCTCATTATTTTGACATATTTTTAATATATTAAATATATATTAAGCGTGTATATATATATATGAAATATACCTTTAGTATATTATATGTATAATAGATGTATATTTCTGAAAAAGAGTTATTTTTAAAATTAAAAATTAAAAATTAATTTTTAAGAAATAAATATTTTTAAAAATAATTTTAATTTTAGAGATATTTTTGAAGAAATTCCTTTTGGTTTTGTTAAAAGGAAAATTCTTACCTAGTTGGTAAGATTAAAAAAAAAAAAAAGACAAATCAAGGTCCACAAAAGAACTTGAATACTTTGGAGAAAGGCAGACCCAAATTTGAAAATTTTCTACTCTTGGCAATATTAACATCTACAAACTTTTTATAAAAAAAATCTACAAACTTGACATTTTTGGTGTCATCGCTGTTTTTTTATCATATAATTTAAGTTGTTTATGCACTTGTTTGGAAAGAACCCTTTATATATATATATATATATATATATATATATATAACTATTTATATATACATAATGTGTTTGAGTAAATTCTATCAAGATTTTTTAAATAATAAACAAGAAAACATTTATAAAAAAAATACATGCATACTAAAAATAATGACTCGACATATATTACAATAAAATCATAATATTTTTATTATGACATGCAAATTAATATATCCTCTAAATACACACATTATTTTTTCTTCCATGTAAGAGTTTTTGATATAGAAAACTAAAGTCTATATCCACACTTCTTACACACTTGGATCATACTCACCGGATCAACCAAGCTGAAAAGGCAATTTTACTAAGATTTTTTTCACAAAATCATGCAATTGAAATTGATCTGAATTTAAATTCCTAATTTTTATTTTAAAAAATCATAAAATATCATATTTGTGAACATAAGAACAATCCCTCCTTTTCTCACTGACAAAAGAACTGGCGGCCATTCCTTCACTCAAACGACACCCGTACCAGAAACACAATAAACCGAGAAAGGCGAACGAAACTGAGCATTAAAATCCAGCAAATAATCATCCTATCAATTCCCGATATCTATACATTCCACATTCAGGATTTTTAAGCCTATCGAGTTGTGAAAAGATTATTAATAAGGGTGGTTTGGTATAATTATTTTTACATTTATATATGGACATACAATATAATAAAAATTAATGTTTTCTCAAAAAATTAATTAAGAGAAAAATATATTTTGGCCTTTTGATTTGGGTGTAAGTGTGGTAAAGAATATAGGGTTTTCGATCAAAATGCGCCTAATTTGACTTTTATCAAATGATTGTATAGGATTTTTAAAAGACCAAAGAGAAATTAAAGTCCCCAAACTCCCTCTAATAAGTTTATTTGGATTCTATAACAAAATATGAAATTAATGAAAAATATGAAAAAATTAATTTGTAGAATGATAACCGTGGAAAAATACTATTTGGCTGAAGAATGAGTTATGATTGCATTAAATTCACTAATTTTTAAAAAAAGATAGTAAATTATAATACTAGGCTTGAATATACTGGATTGAAAAGGTAAAACCAAGTAACATGAAATGGAAGAAATGAACAAACTAAATTAACTAAAAAAAGTTGACATTTGCTACTGTAGAACTAAAATATGTTGGTGTGGAATTTGAATTTTGCACATTTAATTTCTAAGATTGAGAGTTTATCTATTCTAGAACTGATAATTAAGTATTTGTGATGATTGTTGGAGACCATTCTTCTTTCTTTTTTTTTTCTTTAAATCTTTTCCCATGGAAGTGAATCATTGCTTTTAGGATAATTTCTCACTTCTTCAAAAACTTTCATTAATTTTCATACTCCCAAATAACTACCACACTATATTTTAATACCCATAATTTAAGCCTCATTTTCTTTTAACCACCTTCCACTTTTCTTAACCACAAAAAATGATTAATTTTAAGGTGTAAATAATTATCCCCCGCATATATTTGGCTTGTAAAGCCAAATTATATGGTGAAAAAATTTATTATTTTCTTCAGCTATCATAGATTTTGTAATTTTTTACAGGCTGCTTATTTTTTAAATTCTACAGAAAAAAGCTTTTCACAGTCTCTGTAATTTTTTATAGACTCTGCAGTTTTCCACAGCCTCTATAGAAAAGAATTTTTTACATACTTTGTAGTTTTTACTGTCTCTGCAAAAAAAAATATTCACAAACTCTATAATTTTTCACAGCCTCTGAAGAAAAAAAATTTCCACAAACTCTGTAGGAAAGAATTTTTCACAGACTCTGTGAAAAAATAAGACTTTTCAGGACTTTTCCACAGGCTGTTTACATATCCAATGTATTTTTTTTTTAATGATTGAAAGTGGCCAGTAGACTTATATTAATTTTATTAATAATATTTATAAAAGTGGCCCAAAGGCCAACTTTTTATTGGAATATAAATAAATCAAATATTATAAAAATAAATAAAATTTACTGAAATATATAACATTGCTGAGAAATTCCCCTCCGAGCATTTTAAACTTTAATCACATATTTTTTCTTCGCATCTTTTAGGCTTTCCACATGCTCAAGTTTCTCCTTATTATCAATATTTTTCTCCTCAAATTTTATTTTCTTCCTAGGCTGAACCTCACACTCTTTCTACTCTCTTTTGCACGACTTTTTGACTTAAAAATATTATTTTTTGAATTTTTGTTAAAGGCTGTAAAATTTATTTTGCCGAAGTCAATACCTTTGATTACTTAAAGAAACCTGAAGAAGTACCACAAAATCAGTTTTTTGTTGTGGTAAATATTTTTTTTGA
The DNA here is from genome assembly GCA_947685225.1 of Garcia nutans. Lineage (NCBI taxonomy): Eukaryota > Viridiplantae > Streptophyta > Magnoliopsida > Malpighiales > Euphorbiaceae > Garcia > Garcia nutans. The sequence goes on from CANTUV010000060.1 coordinate 3,790,150, forward strand.
TAATTGAAATTGGGTTTATTTAGGGCATATTCATTCCTCAGCACCATTTCTTTAGGCATGAATTCTTTTGGAATCCAAATTTGGCAAAATTCATTTTTGGGCTTCACAACTTTATTCTCCAAGTGTTTCTTAGGTACCCAAATCTGATAAAAAAAAAATTTTAGATTTTTCTTTTAAAGAAATTTGCCTCTCTTTTTTACCTTGAATTTTAATGGAGCTGACATGTGAATTTTAAGGCTGCCAATATGCTTTAAGTCAAACCCCATATTTCACAGTTTTTCTCTTTCTAGCATCAATTTTCACAGGTTTTGTATTTTTACACAGTTTCTGCAAAATAGCATTTTCCACATACTCTGTAAGATTTTTCACATATATTAGAGAATTTTTCTCCAGCGAAGAAAGCTGTAAAAATTTATTGTCTGCTATTGCATTATCATATAATATACATATGCATATGTGAAGTTCATCAATTTCATCTATTTTATATGCAGGAATACATTTTTCTTAAATTTGCACCTGTAGATGGTGCATCTCATTAGGCTCTTGGGTTGTGGAATACCTCCCGAGTTTATCAAATGTCTACTTGACATGCCTAGTGTTAACATTTTGCAATTTCTCTAGGGCTTGGATCAACATCTTAGTCTTTTGGAATCCCTTCTCAGTTTTTTGCATTTTTTTCTGGGATGATTTTTGAATCTCTTGGGATTGCTTTTTGAAATTCTACCATTTTTCTATGTATTTTTGCAAAAAAATTTGTCTCATCATTAGTAAAAATAATATCATGAAAATTTTTACCTTTTAAAATTTCTTGTGAAAACATATTAGTGTTTCTCTTTTGCCTTGCTGTTGCAAAGGCAACCTCCGAGTCTTAAAATTTGGTTATTTTTTTCGTTAAAAATCACATTTTGTATTCTGGTACATAAATATAGAATGGATCTACAACATTAATGTAGAAATGGATCCACAACATCATTGTATAATGGGTCTAAAGTATCACTGTAGAATGGGCCCCATATAGTACTGTAGAATGAATCTCACGGTATTATTGTAGAATAGTCCCACTGGGCGTGCTAATTAATATTTTCTCAAAAAATTAATTAAGTAAAAAATACATTTTTACCTTTTGATTTGGGTGCGGACGTGCCTGAGGATATAGGATTCTCGACCAAATTGTGCCTAATTTGACTTTTATCAAACGATTATTTAGATTTCTCAAAGGACCAAAGAGAAATCAAAGTTTTTAAACTCCCTCTAGTAAGTTCATTTGGATTCTACAGCAAAATATGAGATTAGTGAAAGCTATGAAAAAAATAGTCTGTAGAATGACAGCTGTGAAAAAAATATTATATGGCTGAAAAATGAGCTATGATTGTATTAAATTCACTAATTTCAAAATAATGATAGTAAATTACAATACCAGGCTTAAAATATACTGGATTAAAAAGGTAAAACTAAGTAATATGAAATAGAAGAAATACTATTAAAAAAATGAAATAGAAGAAATGAATAAACTAAATAAACTAAAAAAATTGGCATTTGCTACTGTGAAACTGAAATTTATTGTTGTGGAATCCGAATTCTGCACCTTTAATTTCTAAGATTTAGAGTTTTATATATTCTATGACTAATAATTAAGTGTTTGTGATGATTGTTGGAGATTATTATTCTTTCATTTTTTTTCTTTAAATCTTTTCCCATGGAAGTGAATCCTTGTTTTTAAGATAACTTCCCACTTCTTCAAAAACTTTCATTAATTTTCATGCTCCCAAATAACTACCACACTCTATATTTTAATGCCCATAATTTATGTCTTATTTTCTTTTAACCGCCTTTCACTTCACTTAACCACTAAAAATGATTAATTTTAGGTGTAAACAATTATTAATTAAGAAAATTCTATCTATATATATTTGGATTTATTCAAATGTGACTAATTAACTGAATATAGTAGTTATTTCAAACATTCTAATTCTAATATAATTCTAAATATAATGTTAATTATTACTCTCCAATCAAAATTAATATGCACACTTTTTTTATTTATCTTATATTATGGTTCACTTATTATTTTAATAAATTAATGCATATATTAAATTTCTATCATACTTATATTTAATATTATTTATTAAAAATATTTAATAAATATATCTTACATGATTGGAAAAATACATAAAAATTTATTCTTAATTTTTATGAAATAAAAATTATATTTATTAATTTTAAACGAATGAAATATATTTTATTCTGTTAGTTAGGGTAAGTCTTTAGTTAGTTTGACAGCTTCAGTTTGTTTACTCAAATTTATACATCATCCTGTGAATTTTGTTGCTCATTTATTAGTAAGAACTTTGCATTCTAGGATAGAAAGTGAAGAATAGGTAAATTTCTTTCATTACAAGAAATACACGATTACCAATAGAAATTAATGAAAAATAATTTATTACTACTTAGAATTCCCAATAGATTTCTGGAAAAGAAAATTATAAAAATTTTGAGAACAAATTATCGACAGCAATATTGCATGAGTTTCTTCCTTTGATCTTGGAAGCTTTATTTAATGATATTCAATAAAATCATTCTTTCACTCAAAAAAATGTATTAATTATTTTATGTTCGATTGAGAAGTAGATTACAAATAAAAGCATGATGGGTTTGAGAAAAATTAAAGTAAAAATTTTGAAAAGGAAAAATTAATGTTAAGTAAAGAGGAGTAAGGTTAAGGGCATGATTCATAACGTAAGAGATGTGCAAAGGAGAAGCAACTTTTGTGCTTTAGAAGGGAAAAGCAAAATCTTCCCTAAGAAATATCAAAAGAAAGTGCTTTGTAATTTTGATGCGTTTTGTCAAAAGAATATTAAACTTTTCTTTCTTTATTTCTTTGATTTTCGTAACCCCAACATTCTCATCTTTGTAAAGCATTGGAAAGTTTGTGCTATAATAAGGGCTCCAAATTAAAAATAAATAAAATAAAGTGAATTATTAATTATAACATTATTTTAAAAAAATTAATTATTAATTAATTATATAAGCTTATGAGAACCACTTAAATTTTTTTTTTTTAAAAAATTGCCATGTTAAATGATTTTTTTTATAAGAAGTTATTTCAATAATATTTTTACACGGCATTATATATTTATAAATTATAATTTAAGTTTATAAAGACTGATATATATTTAATATTTTTTTATATTTTTACTTAACTACATTTATTTTTATTTTAGGGCTTGATCTTATTTTTTTTTTTATGTTAGATTATTATGATTTGAAAACTAATGTTATCGGCTATGCATTGTTTATATTCAATATTTTTATTAAAAATAAAAATTTATTAAAAATTATAAAATTTAATATTAAATTCAATCAATTCACATCAAATTTTTATAATTTTTAATAACACTGCAGTATCATGAGGCGGATTCTTTCATAGTTTTATTTATATTTATATTCAAAATTTTCATAAAAATAATATTTAAATTTAACAAAGTATAATAATTTAGATATGTTAATTTTTTTTTAAAAATATGTTTTTAAAAAATATTTTTTAAACTCACAACTAGTTAATTAATTATTTAAATTTTCTTTATAAAAAAAAGGATATGGATAAGCATCACTTCTTTAAACCTTAAAGATGTTGCTACTTTAGAATCACAAAAAGATTGATTATCTCTTGACAACTTTAAATTAAATTAAAATTGATAGGCATATATAAGAAGGGAATTTGTCGTTTCTTCAATTCTTGCTTTTTATTTTTATTTTTCATTTTTACTAATGCAATAATATTTATTTACAGGACAAAAGTTCTGTTTGATGAGTTTGCTGAGTTGCAATCTTTCTCTTCTTTTGAACTAAATCCACCTTAATTCTAATATTCTCTTTTCTACTTTTCAATTATCTCTTCTTTTTTTTTTTTCTTTTTTTAGCTTTTTACCAATTCTCTAAAAGGAAGAAGCCTCTTCTAGACTTGCTATTTATTTATTTATTTTTAACTTACTTCATCTTTTTTTTTTTGAATTTTTCTTTTAAATTTTCACAATATTTCTTGCAAATGAGGTGGCAACATTTACTTCAATTTATTTTTAATATATTCAATGTATATAAAAATAATACATTTTTTTAATAATAAGGTAGAATATATTAATCTAAACGAATATGTATAAATGAATTATATTCGTTGTTTTAAAAATCAGATCGAATTGGATAGAGTGTAAATTGATTTAGCAATCAGTTTTATTTATTTTATTTTTCATCTTCTTGATCCTTCTTAATTATTGTAGTGCAAATATTGATAAACCATAGCTAAAAGAAGCATATATATTAATTTAGAGAAGGCAGTGGTGATGATAAATATAATTATATAATTAAACAAAAACACAATTAAAAGGATTCCCTAAGTATATATGAAGTTAATCTTTGCTTAATTAATCTTTAATTGAAATATTTGTTAGTAACTCTTAGTTCAATTTTTTACATGTAAAGATTATCTGATTTGATATCCCCAATAGGAAACACTATCTAAGTTATTTAAACAAGAAGTGAGAGTATACACACACACACATATATATGGAATCTAATTTTTCACTCAAAAGCAGGAAGGAAGATAAAGTTAGTGCATGATTTAAGAAAAGAAAATTGTAAACAAAGAAATAAACAAATTAAAATTATAAGTTAATTAATTAAATAATTGCAGAAAGTGAGTGTCCCTTTTAAAGCAAAAGCTCTTCTCTTTTTTCACTCCTTGTGGTTGCTATTTAACCCTTCTCAGCCTTTCTCACCTCACCTGCTGGCTATAGTTTACATAATTTTATTTATTTATTTACATAACTTTTTCAACATTCACCTTTTATTTACCTCTGTGTAATACGTTTTATAATAGAATAAATGGAAAAAAGTCCATCTGAATCAGCAATATTATAATAATCAGCAATATTATAATTATACATTATATACCTCTTTTTAAAAGATAATATATAATAATCAATATTTTTTTGTACATTATTATTATGTAAAAATATAATATATTGGTAGAGATGATAAGTCTTTTATTATTACTATTATGAATTGGCAGAGGTTAACAATCATAAGACAATATCAAGGCTACAACATATATATACTAATATATTAGATATTATCATAGTTAAAATGTCTAAACTAGGTATTCAGGTGATAGACATATTAATATATACTAAGCCACATATTTTTTTTTATTCTAAATTCATGTGGAATTACCTAAATACTCTTCTCAAATAACAATTGAGAATATACATTGAGTCGTAACTTGAACTAAAATATTAGATTGGCTGGGGTTGGACATGAAGTTCGGAAAATTAAGAAAGAAATTAAAACACTTTTTAAAATATTGGGCTGGATGGACCTAAATATTCAAATCAAAAAATCAGAAAAGAAACATACATTGGATCAGTTGGGAGTGGACATCCAATTGAAAAACTAAAAAAGAAACGCAGTTATTGAGACTGAATATTCAACACAAATATACTCTGACACTATATTAAATTATTATTATTATTATTATTATTATTATTATTATTATGAAATGATGGAGATTAATAATTTTATGAGAGTGTTAAGATTGTAATACATACATATTAATATATTGAGTATTATCATAATTAAAATAATTAACACTTGATATTTAGATGATAGTTCATAACCATATAGTAACCCATATATTTTTTCATTCTAAATATACGTAAAATGTAAATATAGCATAGAATTATATATATATATATATATACACACACATACGTGTGCATGCGTGTGTGCATATGTGTGATTGTGTGTATATATTTATATATATATGTAAATGTGTATGAATATATGTATATATATATATGGACAGATTAAAAATGTTATTACTTTTTAAAAATTTTAATTTAATAATTCTTAAATTTTATTTGCATCAATACATTAATTTTTTCATGTAAATTTTAATTTTTCATCATTAACATATAATAAAATGACTAAACCAACTGTCATATATAACAAAAGTAATTAATTTCCTATCAACAAATTAGGAATCTTGCATGTGAAACAGCAATAAAAGCGATTGATGATTGCTTGATAGAATAATTGTATATGAAGAAAAGATTTTAAGAGTATTTATATGATTATCATGTTTATATTTGAATTGATTGTAAGCATGTAAATTTCAGAATAAATAAATTTCATAATATATTGTAAAAATTATGTTTTTGAATATTAAAAAATAAATTTTAATTTCATAAATTTAATTCTATGAAATTGAACATAATTAAATCAAATTTCATCAAAATAAATAGAATTTTCAAATGAATTTCATAAAATAATAAAACAATAAAAATATTATTTTTTTTATCTTTTATTTAGACATACACTCTTTCTTACTCCTCTTTTCCTCTGTCATGTTTCTTATTCTCCTTATTACAAACTCTTTCTATCTTAATTTTTAGTAATATTTTCCCTCTCTCCTTAACAATTTTCTCTCTTTTATTTTCTTCACCTTTTCATTTCTTCCAATTTTATTTATATACATAAATTATATATTACTTGTAAATATAAAATATAATTATTTTTTAATTGTTTTATTTTTATAACTAGATTTATTATATGGACTAGTATATTTAAGAAATAAGATAAAAATAATTAGTTCAATTAATAGATTTGTTTCAAATACAAAAATATGAAATTCAATTAAATTTTATATTTTAAATTATAATTTTCAAATATAAGAATTCATTTATGAATAAATTTTATATTTGTAATTTATTTGTCCTAGATGGATTGTTATTATAAAATAAATTTTTATGGATTGTTATTATAAAAATAAATTTATCATATTTTTAAAATTCGGTCCAATTTAATCTAATAAAATTTTATATTGTAATGTGTAAAATTATTTTTGCACCCAATGCATGCCACTGGTCAATCGTCTGGTCCAAAACCAATGCCTTTTCCTCCATTTCCAAAATCCCCAAATGAAACAAACCCTAGCAATAGTAGTAGGCCTCCTTGTCCGACACCAATGGTGGCAAAGACAGTATCGATGCCGTGTGAAGCACCTTCTGCCAATGCTTGCACCTCAAACAACTTATACAATAATTCTCATTTACTCTCCAAAAAGTATATCAACGCATCATCTCTTCCGGAGATGGAAGTAATATTTGTCTCTGTCTTCGTCTCCTGATCCTTTGATGCACTCTTGTATTGATTTTTATAGTGTCTGGTCTTCCTACAGTATCAATACTCAACGGTCTTCGAGTTGCGGGAATTATTGGAATTCTTGAATTTAGAACTTTTGTCCTTTGATCTATCTCTATGGTTGAATTTTTCACGCCTATTTTTTCTTGTTGAATTTTTTTCTCTTGACTCTGTATGCAAAACTGAAGAGGTTGATGATTCACCTGGCTTTTTCTGTCAGATCTCTTCACTAAGAACTAGATCACGAACATCATCAAATGTCAACTTTTTACTTTTCGACAAGCTACTTACAACTGTAACAGTATCATTCTAATTTTCCGATAGAGAAGACAAAAGTATTAATACTCGTACTTTTTCATCAAATTAAATTCCAACTGAACTCAATTAGGTTGTGACTGTATTGAGTTTATTTAGATATTAAGCTACAGATGCTCCTTCTGTCATTAGCAAATTGAATAACCGCATCATCAGGTGAATTTTATTAGAGGCCGATGACTTCTTATACATATTGGAGAGAGCTTTCATAAGACTCGCCGTGGTGTTTCCTTTTGCTACTTTAAAAGCAATATTGCAGGTTAATCAGATAACTCCGAGAGCTTGTCTATATAGAAGTTTTCAATCTTTTTTTTTTTATATTATCTGGCTTCTTTTCAGAGAGATGTTGATTAATCTTTTTCTGATATAGATAATCTTTCAATCTGCATTTTTCAAAAGCTAAAATCTACACCTTCAAATTTTTTTATTTTTACCTTTCCTTCGTTTGTAGCCATTACTTCTACTCGAATCTGACTTTCTCTGGATATTTTCTGACAATTCTTGAGAATACCGTATATTAGAACACCTCCGTCGTCAGACAGAAATAAAATTTTACTATTCACAAAATTTATTTTTTATATAAATAGTAACCTCACAGAAAATTGATATAATTTATAACCAGCAGCTCTAATATCAGTTGTTGAGAAAATTACACAGATTTTTCTATAAATTATATTAGTGAGAGTACAAAATAATAGTGAAAATAATAAACACATAAATTTAATAACGGAGTTCGGTCAATTGTGTTTACGTCTCCGGAGCTACTGCAGATTATTTTATTAAATGAAAAAAAATATACAAAGTGTTTACAATACTCACAACCCACACCTAATTAGACTCAAAAAATTTTCTTCACAAAAATTCTTTTACAAGTTTTTTCTCTTAATTTTTTCTTTTAAACTCTCTTTAATTATCTAATTTTGAGATTTTTTCAAATGAAAGTTAAAGAGTTTATATAAGTTTCAAAAATTAGGTCGGTAAAATTTTGTGAAAGGTTAACACCTTTTTTTATCCAAGTTAGGTAACTCTATTTTAGACCAAAAAATGCACCTCTATTTTTTACTCTAAAAAATTATTGGTGGAAATTTTCTTAACACCAAATTTTCTTAATCTCTTTTACAAGTTTTTTCCCTTAAATCTTTTTCTTAAACTCTCGTTAATTCTTTAATTTTAGGATATTTTTTAAATAAAAATTAAAGGGTTTATATAGGTTTTAAAAATTAAATTGATAAAATTTTATTAAAAGTCGGACACCTCTTTTATTCAAATTAGCCATTTTTATTTTAGACCAAAAAATATACCTTTATTTTTCACTTTAAAAATTATTGGTGAAAATTTTTTTAACACCAAATGTTGGCTTCCTCGAATTCGACAAATCAACTCTCAAAAGCAAACTTAATTCGTCATCATATAGTGATTGTTTTAGCGGAATTCAATAAGAGGACAAACTTAATTGAGCTTGACCTATGAAAGGGAACTTGCTCTTGCAATGCGTGCTGACGATCGATGTTGCTCCAATAAAAGATCTAAGTCATTGAAGCGGCAGTCGATTTGCAAGATCGTGGATCAATCGTGGTGGTTGTTATTGCGCTTTTCGACGGATAAGAGAACGTCCACCATGACTGACATTTGATCTAAGCCTACATTTATAGATTTTGCATATGAAAGAGATGGATAAAGGAGGGAAACGAGGGTGAGCTATTTTAAGCATAAATTTTTATTTTTTATTATTTAATTTTTTTAAATATGATTGAATTAATTTATTAATAAAAATAAAATTAAAGAATTATTAAAATTAATTTTAAAAAAATAAAAGACATCATTAATTAAGGTAAAATCTTACAAATTAAATAATATATAACTTACCCAATATACATCTACCAAATCATGATTACTATTATTTTAATATTAATTATGCGATTGATTTTTTTTTTTGACAAATTATGCGATTGAATTGATTATAAGTGATTGTAATTAGTGGTTAATTAACAATAACTCCTCATCTTCACTATAGGGGAAGAACAGTATTTGTCTTTATTAGCTCTAATTTCCCTTCAGGCCTCCACCAAATATTTAAGGGATTTTTTCAAAAATACCCCAAAAAATAAAAATATTTTCAAAAATACTCCTTTTAATTTTAATTTCAAAAATATTCTTTTTTTAACATTTAATTTTAAAAATATTCTTTTTTAAGGTATATTTTTAATATATATTTAATATATTAAAGGTATATTTAATTTTTAAAAATATACATTGAGTATATATTTAGTATATTAAAAATATACTAAAAATATATAATATTATAAAAAAAATTAAAAAATATGCTATAGAGTGTAATTTTTTTAATATTTAATTAAACTGAGAGTTCAACTTATTGTAATGTATGAAATTTCAAATTAAAATTTTTGGATCACGTTCTTTTCTATATTTTTAAATTTTTTAAAATACTTTTTTTATTTACTCGAATATTTATTATTTTTTATAAAATTTAGCTAATATAAATATATTGATATTTCTCCTCATATTAATATATGATTGAAAATAATATAAAAAAATATGACATGAATTTTAAATATTATATTTTCTTGTAAACTCGATATTTTGAGATATATTTAACGAAATTATGAAAGTATAATCCATGACTGGAGGATGCTATTAACTCCACCTAATCCAATATTGAATCCATAGAATATTTTCTTTCAATTTTGTGCGTATCAAAACAAACAATAAAAGGAAATTTCCTTTTAAACTGTGAAATATTTATTTTAAGCATTACAAAAACCGGGGATCCAATGACAAGAAGTACAAAAATATGCAATAAAAAACCAACGAAATTGTAGTGCAATGATGCTAAAATCATCTTAAATTTACGAGATTTAGGGGCGTTTGACTTAATTTATAAGTTAGTTAAATTAGCTTATAAGTTATAAATTTAAATTAATGTATTATAATTTTATTAGCTTATACGCAAAAAAAAAATGAATTTTTTAACATATGCCCATAGAGCACATGATAAAAAGCAATAAATGCTTTAATTTTTATTGAAATATATATCATTTTCATTGAAATTTGTTAAAATCACTTTTTTTAAAGTGAATGATAAGAGAATAGCCTGTATTACAAGAAAAATATTAAATATAGTTATTTTAAAGAGTGATTATTCAATAATCTTCCTTCCATTTGTTAGAAAATATTTATTATAGGTTAATTTATTAAGAAAGATATTATAATAAATATTTTCTGACTAATGAAAAAGAAATTATTGAACAGTCGCTTTTTAAAGTGACTGTAATTAGCATTTCTCATATTACAAAGTGATTGTAACAAATTTCAATAAAAATGACATACATTTAAATAGTAAAGCATTTATTGTTTTTTACTGGGGTACACGTTGAAAAAAAAATCCTTAAACTGTGAGAGACCAATTTATTATTTTAGTAATTATAAGTATTTGGATTATAAACTAATTTAATCAAGTAATTTACTATATTGTCTGTATTTATTTAAGTAAATATTCTTAATAATATAACGTTACATATTTTTTAGCCATTTTAATAATAAATATACTTAAAAGCTATTTTTATACTTCCATTAAAATGAAATTCACAATCGTGATATACATTAAAAAAATGTATGGGTTTCATGATTATATTACATAAAGAATTGAAAAGAAATTAATCAAAATGTTGCTTAGTTGCAGAGAGTGAAGAGAAAATTGAGAAATAAATTTCAAATTATCGATCCAGCAAGATCAATAGATTAGTGGTAATTAAATAAAAATACGAACAAAATAAAAATAATTAATAAAAGAGAGACATAAATATTTAAAGTAGTTTATCTTTTTTAATTTTGGGCTACGTCCACCACCAAACTTTGAATAATTTCTTCCACTAATAAATAGTAAAATTATAAGAAAGACTTTTCTAGAAAAATATTCTAGAAGCACAATACTCACAAAAGAGATAAATCAAAATAGTGGCCAATATTTCTTAAACACTCAAAATAAAGTCTCACTATTTTATCACTTAAAAAATATCTCACACTTAATTTTTTTCTCTCTCTCTTTTAGAAATTCTCTCAATCTCTCTATATATTTTTTTATTTTTGTTATATCCGTGCATTTCAATAAGGAGGGAAGGCCATCTATTTATAGGCCTTCCCCTTCTTCATAATTGCCATAATTAGCGGCAAATTTTTGACAATTATTTTTAATGCTTAAGTTCAAAAATGGTGACTTGTAGTCTAAAATGGTTTGTAGTATCCATTTGGGTTAGGTACAACCCCACAATTCTCTTCCTACAGACCATATGGAGTTAATTGTCATTCATGTAGATAATCGACAAAACTCGAAGTTTTCTCTTATAAATATTTTTGTCAATATGTCTGCACCATTCTCTTTAATATAAATCTTTTCAAACTGTAAAAGTTTCTTCTCCAATACATCTTTGATCCAGTAGTATCTTATCACTGTCTAGAATGAAAGGAGGAATTATTTTCAAGATGAATATCACTCTGACTATCACAATAAAGCAAATATTTTTTCTGCTTAAATCAAAGTTAATCTAAGAACTTTTTCATCCACAAGAACTCTTTGCACACTTCAGTTGCAGCAATGAATTTTGCTTCAGTTATTGAAAGAGCAACTCACTTTTATAGCCTTAATTTCTATGACACAACTCTTCCTGCAAATGAAATTAAATAACCTAATGTAGATTTTCTTGGATCAATATCGCCTGTCATATCTGCATATGTGTAGCCAAATAACATAGTTTTACCTTCTCCAAAGTATAAATATATTTTAGAGGTTCTACAAAGATATCTCAGAATCTATTTCACTGCAACCTAATGTTCTTGACCAGAATTTGAAAAAAACCGACTCACTACTCCTACCGAGTGAGCAACATCTTGCCATGTAAACATACATCAAACTCCCAACTGTTGAAGTGTATGGAACCCTGTCCATGTCTTCTTTCTCTTTTTCTGTGAAAAGACATTGTTTTAAACTTAATTTAAAGTGATTAACAAGAGGACAACTAACCTCTTTAGCTTTATCCATATTGAATCTCTGAAGTACTTTCTCAATGTATTTTTTCTGTGATAACCATAATTTTTTGGTGCCCATATCGCTAATTATTTTCATGTAAAGTATTTATCTTGTTGGCCTCAAGTCTTTCATAGCAAAAGACTTGCTCAACTACTTCTTCAGACTGTTGATTCTGAAAATATTCTGGCCAACGATTAGCATGTCATCCACATAGAGTAACAGAATAATTAAATCATCATCAGAGAATTTTCTTACAAGTACAAAGTGATCGGAATGGTTTTCTTGTAACATTGCTCCTCCATAACTGACTTAAAATTTTTGTACCACTGTCCCGGTGCCTGTTTTAATCCATATAAGCTTTTCTTTAACTTACAAACATAGTATTCTTTTCTTCTTCTTTTTTTTTGAAACCCTCTAGTTGTTCTATATATATCTCATGCTTGAATCAGCCCCATTAAGAGTGGTCTTAGTAAATTTCTGCATTATCCTTGGCTCATTTTCTGTCATCACTTCAAGTTCTTCTTCTGAGCTTGAATCTTTCAAGTTTGGTTCCATTTCTGTCAGAACTGCTTCCATTTCTTCCTTTTGCTTTCTTCTCAATGTTCTCTCTAGCTCTGGATCTAATTCAAGTAATTGGGAAGAGCTAGCTCATGTCATAAATGGAAAAAAGTACCTAAAATGACAATCAACAAGCAAAAACCAATGTTAAAATAAATAAAAATAGAAATTAAATCAACAATCTTGATTATATTACTAATATTGAAAATCATTAATCCCGGCAGCGACGCCAAAAATTTGATGGCGAATCTGTACTATCGCAGTGTTACCGCAAGTGCACGGGTTACGCAAATAATAAAATAGTGAGTAAGATATCGTTCCACTGGGACAAGGTCAAATACTAGTGTAAATTTCAACTATTATTTAGCAAATCAATAGTTTTGTGATGATTAAAATAAAAGATAAATTACTTAATAAATTAAAATAAAAAAAATTGAATATTATGCAAAAAGAGTTGATAAAAATACTATATAGTTATTGAATCCCCCTAGCCATAAAAATATTTATGAATATCAATTAAATTAAATCAAATAATAGAGCTAAATTGGTATTTCTCTAAATTAGATCAAAATCTCTCTCGAGTGAATTAATCCCTAACTACTAAGTAGATTGCTAGGAATCTCTTCTCAAGCATAATTAAATAGATCTTGCAATAAGAATAAGGAAATTTGAACCAAAGAGTCTTGTAAGTTTATCTCTAGTACTCTAATCAACCCTCAATCCTAATAAAAATTTTGTTTATTTCAAGATTTCTCAAGTCAATAATATGAAAATTACAACTAATTAATAAGTATGTTATTATCAATTGAAAATAAGAAATTAAGAATCAAAAGGATAAAACAACTCAATCAAGTGATTTAATTTAATAAGAACTATTCAATCCATACAACAAGGCTAGGGTCTATTAATATCTAGATAGAAACACTTTAGCTCATGTTCATAACCAGAAAATCAAAACAAAAGAAATAAGTAAAAGAATTCAAATAATCCATAATGAATGATTTGTATTTCTTAATTTCAATACTTGAATCTTGATTTAAATCTCGTTTGAATTGGATCTTCACCTTCACTCTCAGCTGTCATAACTCTCTTTTTCTCAGGAAGTCGGCTCTAATAATAAAAACTGGATCCCTAATTCGCACTTTAGCTTAAATTTTATAGCCCAGAAATTTTTTCTGACACACCCATTGACACGAGCGTGTCTGTGGGCGTGTCAACGGTGTTATTTCTAATTTTAACGACATGGGCAGTGACACGCCCATGTCTTTGGGCGTGTCATTATTATTGTAATGCTGACTTAGAGACATGGTCAGTGACACGCCCGTATTTCTAGACGTGTCACAGCTTCTGTAAGGTAGGATCAATGGCACATTCAATGACACGCCCATATTTCTGGGAGTGTCGAGGCTTCTATAAAGTAGTTGAATGGCACAGTCATTGACACGCCCATGTCACTGGGCCTGTCAATTGAAGAATTTACCAAAATAGCTCTTTTATTTGTCTTTCATCCTTGATTCCAGCCTAAATAACCTTAAAATCTTAATGTGTCAAAAGTTTATGGAATCAACCCTAATAAATACTTAAACAAACAAATTAAACTCAATTTAACAATAAATATACTAAGAAATAGGGGTAAAAATATCATCAACTATACACTTATCAGGAATCTTGTCCTTGTCTTCTTTCTCTTTTTTAATGAAAATGCATTATTTTAAACTTAATTTAAAGTGATTAATAAGAGGACAACTAACCTCTTTAACTTTATCCATATTGAATCTCTGAAGTACTTTCTCAACGTACTTTTTTTTGTATGGCGCCTATATCTCTAATTATTTTCATGTAAAATATTTATCTTGTTGGCCCCAAGTCTTTCATAGGAAAAGACTTGCCCAACTACTTCTTCAGACTGTTGATTCTAAAAATATTCTGGCCAACGATTAACATGTTATCCACATAGAGTAACAGAATAATTAAATCATCATCAGAGAATTTTCTTACAAATTCAAAGTGATCAGAAGTGGATTTCTTGTAACCTTGCTCCTCCATAACTGACTTAAACTTTTTGTACCACTGTCTTAGTGCCTGTTTTAAACCATATAAGTTTTTCTTTAACTTACAAACTTAGTATTCTTTTCCTTTTTTTAAAACCCTCTGATTATTCTATATATATCTCTTCCTCCAATTCATTATGGAGGAAGGCAATCTTTATGTCCATCTACTTGATCTCTAAGTCGAGGCTTGCAGCTAATCTCAACACTGTATAAATGGATGTCATCTTCACCACTGGTGAAAAATATCATCAAAGTCAATCCATTTCCTTTGGTTGAATATCTTAACTACTAATCTGGCTTTGAATCATGAATGAAAATTGTGTTCTTCATGTTTTATCCTGAATACTCATTTATTCTTCAAAACCCTTTTACATGTTGGTAATTTTACCAGCTCAAATGTTTTATTCTCGTGTAAGAATTTCAACTCATTTTGCATGGTTTCAATCCATTTTTTCTTATGTTCATCTGCCATAGCTTCTTAAAAATCCTCAGGTTCTCTTCCATCAGTAAGCAATACGTACTAATTACTAGAGTATCTAGTAGAAGGTTGCCTAACTCTAGTAGATCTCTTTATTAGTTAGTGAGTTGTATTTGGTACTAGTGGTTGATTTGAACATCATCTTCATTAGAATCTTCATTTGGTTGATTCTGAATGGAAGCATCATCCTCAGCATTATTCTATTGGCCATCTTCATCTTCAATCTATCTTGGCACCTCTTTTAGAGGAACTAACTCAAGATTTATTGAAGTACCATCGGATCTAGAGACATTCTTTTAAGTCTTCTCAATATCTTTGATGGTCTGAACTTCATCAAACACTACATCACGACTTTTAATAAGTTTCTTCTGAACAAGATCATAGATTTGATAGCCAAGTTCATCTTAACCATACCCAATAAACATATATTGTCATGTCTTAGCATCCAGTTTTGACCGTTCATCCTTTGGTATGTGTACAAATGTCTTGCATCCAAAAACTCTTAAGTGATAATAAGAGACATCCCTTCCTGACCACAGTCTTTTTGAAATATCAAACTTCAAAGGAGCACATAGTGAAAGATTCAGAATATGAATCGTGATATTCAATGCTTCAGCTTAAAATAACTTTGGCAGCTTTGCATGTGACAACAGACATCTAACTCTCTTAATGAGAGTCTTGTTCATTCTCTTAGTTATGCCATTCGACTAAGGAGTTTTCAGTGGTGTCAATTTATATTGAATATCATGCTCCATACAATATCTTTAAAGTGATCCAATGTACTCACCCCTATTATCTGACGTAATATACTTCAACTTCTTCGCCTAGTTTGTTGCTCAACTAGTGCTTAAAACTGTTTAAATACCTTTACGGATTGATCTTTATTCTTTAAGGTATAAACTCATAGTCTCATTAAACAATCATCAATGAAAGTTACAAAATAGAAGGAGCCACTAATTGATTTGGCCTTGAAAAGACTGCATATATCATAGTGTATTAACTGTAATATCTCTGGCTTCTTTTCATAATGGGCAGAATTTTTGAAAGCAACTTTGTTTTGCTTTCCTACTAAGCAATTAGTACATTTGTTTAAATGAACACTGCTCAAATCAGCTATGTTCTTCTTTTTGACCAGCATTGGCATTCCTTTTTTGCTCACATAATCGAGCCTTTTATGCCAGATCTCAGATACATCATCTTTCTCTACTACATTAACTATGTTTTTGGAGATTTTAGCTTGCATCAAATAAAGCATAGAGACTTTGTTACCTCGAGCCACAATGAGAGAAACTTTGGTGAGTTTTTATTGGTCACTTTGGAAGGTATTGCAGTATTCTTCATCATCAATCTTTTTAGTAGAAACCAAATTAAGCCTAATATCAAGAACAAGCTTCTCATCTTTTAACAGTAACCTAGTGTCATTATTGGTCTCCAAGTGAATATCACCAATACCAAAAATCGTAGCACTAGCATCATTACCTATTTTAACTATCCTAAAGTCATATAGTGTATAAGTGGCAAAGAATTTCCTTTGAGCTGTAGCATGAATAAAGGCACCATTCTCAATCACTCAACTATTCTCATTATCAACCACATTAACCGCATCATCATTATAAATGAAAAGAAATTCATGTTCAATTGTAGCGGTAATTTTCTCATCATTACTATCATCTTTCTTGTTATCTTTCTTTTTCTCATTTTTTTTTCATTTTCGGCAATATTTCTTAATAAGCCCCTTTTTTATAACAATGATGGCATTCAACATTGGCAAATTTATTAGACTTGCCTAGACTAGTATCTCTATTTTTATCTCCATTATTTAATCCCCTATTCTGACTTCTCCCTAGTGGTTGTAGTCAGAATATCTAATTGTGAAGAGGAAGCACCTTGTGAGCGCCTCCTCCTCTCTTCATTTAGGATGCTACTTTTCATTGATTCCATTTTAACAGCACCATTAGGAGTAGAATTTGTTAATGAAATCTTCAGAGTCTCCTAAGACTCTAGCAATGAAGCGAGAACCATCAGAGCAAGCACTTCATCATCAAAGGTGATGCTCATGCCTGACAACTGATCTATAATTTCTTAAACTCATTCAAGTGATTTACAATGGAATTGCTCTCTCTGTATCTCATATGCATTAATTTTATGAGATAAAATAATTTATTGTAGTTGGTCTTTGAAGTATATAATTCTTCAAGCTTATTCCATAATGTTCTTGCATGGGTTTCACCACAGATATGGTTATACACATTATATTCGATAAATTCTTGGTTGAAATCACATACTTGCTCATGCTCAAATTCTCATTCTTCCTTTGTTTTATCATCGGGTTTACTCGTACTAAATATCGGTAAATATACCTTCATCACAAATAAGAGATCCCTAATCTTAGATTTTCAAATATAGCAATTTGTGCCATTTAAGTTTATCATTTTGCTCATCTTCACATCCATCTCTTCGAACTAGGCTCTGATGCCAGTTGGAGAGAAAATTGAAAAATAAATCCTAAATAATAGGTGCAGTGAGATCGACGAATTAACAGTAATTAAATAAAAATACGAGCAAAATAAAAATAATTAATAAAAGAGAGACACCAATATTTAACATGGTTCACCCTTTTTAATTTTGGGCTATATTTATAGGTCAAACTCCGAATAATTATTTCTACTAATAAATAGTAGAATTATAAGAGAAAAATTTTTCTAGAAAAATATTCTAAAACCACAACACTCACAAATGAAATAAACCTAAAATAGTGGCTTGTATTTTCAAAACATCCAAAATAAAATCTCACTATTTTATCACTAAAAAATATTTCACACTTAATTTTTCCTCTCTTTTTTAAAAATTCTTGTAATCTCTCTCTCTATATATTTTATTTTTGTTATATCCGTTCATTTCAATGAGGAGAGAATACCATCTATTTATAGGTCTTATCCTCCTTCATAATTGTCATAATTGGTGGCAAATTTTTGACCATTTTTTTTAATACTTAAGTTCAAAAATAGTGAATTGTAGTCTAAAATAGTTGGTAGTACCCATATGGGTTAGGTACCACCCCACATAGAGAGCAAAGAAAAAAGAAAGAAGAGTTTTCATAGTTCTTTCTAATTAAGAGCAATCAATTAGACTGTATTATTTATGAATCTGATTCTTGAATGTGGTGATAGGCTCCCATTGCTTGATCAAATTGAAACGATTATGCAATTATTCGGTTCTACTATAATAAATATATCTTTTTACCACTAAATTGATAAGTAATTTATTTTTATCTTATGAAATCAAGTGATTATTAATATAAATATCACTATAATAAGACAGTTTGATGCTAAAATATAACGCTCAATGAATACATAAAATTCTTATATGATATATGATAAATCTTTAGTAGCATCATTAGTATGTTGTTATACGTATTTATTTTCATTTATTATTTTTAATAGTAAGTATAGATAACGTTAAATTGTATCTTAATTAAATGATAAAATTCCAACAGTTTATTATTTTTTCTGGTCGAGAATATACATATATATATATATATATGGACTTAATTACCAAACAAAAACGCAAACCTAAATTAAAATAATCGTAGGAAATATATCCTTAGTATTATAATTATGAAGAATTAAAGGATAACAATCATGGAGAGGAAAAGCAAAATCATAATTAAAACCCTAATTTAAGTTTTATAGAATAATGGGAAAATTAGGTAGGCCATTAGTGAACTTGATCATTGAAGTATTACTAATAGATTTATTATATTCAATATGACAATTTTTAGACAAATAATCTATGAATAAATTAATTTATAAAAAAATGGAAAGAATAATTAATTTATCACTTAATTAAAATAGTAAAGATTATAATAAAACAATTTTTTACAAAAAAATTTATTTTTTTAACTTATCAATTAAAAATGTCCATATCTTTACGTTGATAAATCAAAGTGTTTCTTGTTTGTTAATTAGTGATATTTCTCAATCAGCTTAAAGCTACTTTGATTCTTCATATAAGAGAATTTCGTAGCTAAAATACTCAAATTTATTATATTTATCGCAAGATCAATTCAGCTGTTGATTTTTTAACTAATTGGGCTTTCAATTTTCAATTTTTATTTTATTGGTTTGATGGTATCTTTCCATTTGAACTTGATTTTAATTGATGATGTTTATGGAAATTTCTTTCCTAAATTAGTTATTATTTAGTTAATTAAATATAAATTCGCTTATATTTTTTTTTCACTTAAAAATTTTATCTTCTTTCAATTTAATCCTGATTTTAGTATTGGATGGATAAAATAATAATTCGAGTAAGTCAAATAGAATACAAAGATGTGAGATAAAAAAGGCTAAAAAACATAAAACTTTACCACTCAGTGTTTCTTTTTTTTCAAAAAAAAAATGTCATAGTGGAGCCCTATGTCTAGTTAACATTTGTCTCAATATGGAATAACAATAATAATACAAAAATTATTAAACGAAATAAAAAAAAATAATGGATCTTACAAACATAAATATATAAAATTAATTTAAATTTAAGTGAGTTTGAGTTTCATTATAATAATAATAATAATAATTTTTTTTAAAAAAGGTACATATCACCTTTAATAAAGAGACCCACTTAGAGACCAAAACTTGAAACATAAGCTTGATGGAATAAGAGACATACTGATTAAGGCAACCACATTAATTAAATTCTTTCATGACTTAAGCGTATATGGCCTTATTTATATTCATCTTTTGTTTCTTTGTTTTCTTTATTTTGTTTTTTTTCCTTTCTCCTTTTTTAAGAGTCTTTTTGTGTATTAAATTCTTTAAGAGTCATTTTGTTTGCTTTGGAAACCTTTTCCATATCCACCAAAAATTGAAAATACCTAAATAAATAACTTTTTGCCAACTCTCTAATCATAAATCTTTCTCAAAATATTGGTTTATCTTATATTTTTTTTCCTTTTTTTTTTCTCTAAATAATGGTAGTTTTTTTTACCAGATCTGTGTATGGCCCTTCCTTTCTTTCTTTTTAAAGTTTTTAAATATTTTAATATATATTTGTTTTGGCAATTTTTTTTATTTCTTTATTTCATTATAGTGTATTATTACATTATAATCAGTCAATTAATTATATGCATATATTAAAGTTAATTTTCTCTTTTCTAATAAACAACTAGCTAAATATGAATATTTTTCAAACTTGAAATTTTAAATTTTTATTAATGAAAGTGCTACCTCAACTAATATTATCTTAGCGTAAAAAATAAAAAAAAATTCAGATTCTGAACATATTCTTAATACATTCATACAATATATTCTCACTTATATAGATCTGAGATCCAAATTTTTATAGATTTGAATGAATTCTATATATTTGTGAGTGCAGAATGTAAATAATTCTCCCAAATCTTGATAGTCCCTGACCCTAGACCAAAAGGATCTTATTGCCAGATTCTGATGCAAGGGATTATATATATATATTTGGTTTCCTGGAAAAGACTGGTTTTGTAGCTTCTTATCTCATACTGATTATATCAAAAACTTATTGAACACGTGTTCATCATCACTTTTTTCCCTGCAATTGGTTTGGCTGCGAAGAGGAGAATAATTATAAAGAAATATCACAAATATTCTCCAGAACCAAAGAAAAAGCATAACAGAAACTGATGAAATTCCTTTTAGTTCTAATCAAATGTACACCTTTTATTGTGTTCTCTCTGAGCATAAGACAAAATTATTATGTAAGATGGAAAAACAGTGAAAATTATATGAGAAATTAGTGAGTACTGCAATTCTCATCATATGATGAAATTCTGAAAGGTGAGTTTCATATGAAATTATATTAATAATATTTCGAAATAAAGAATGAAATATACCAAATATTTTTTGTTCTTTCTTGAAAAAAAAATTACATATCTATATACATGTATAGACATTCGCAAGACAAAGTAATAGAGAATTGTTTCACCTCCAAAGAAAGAAAGAAAGAAAGAAAATAAAGAGTCGCCAAAAAAGAAGGATATAATGTTTGGCATCTACAAAAGACAACAGAAGCATGGAGACAAAGTTTCCACACACCTTAAGAGCCCTTTTGCAGACTTCAAGAAAAGGGAAGCTAACAAATGGCGCTTTTGCCTAAGGTCACTGTCCATTCTTTCTTTTTTTTATTTTCATTTTCTTTTACTACTCTTATGTATATATATATGATGATGAGTAAAATGGGTTCTTTTTTCTTTTGTTGGTTTTGCATGAAAGTAAGGGAAATCAGGGATCTGAAAGGTGCTTATTACAATCTATATATATATATATATATATTCTGAGTTATTGAAGAATGCATCATGAGGCTCTTTTTCTGTCTTTTTGGGGTTATATATGTTGCTTTTTATGGATTTATCATTTGAAAGTGATGAGTGAGGGATCCAAGGTGAGAGTCTTTGCTTGAGTACTTCATGTGCTGCTGTTTCAGTTACATGTTTTTATGTGACAATAGGCCCACCAAGCAGGACCATGCCACCATGTTAATTTATTTTGATTCTTTCCATTCTTTTCCTTTTTAATTTATAAAAGATTAATTTACTAATAAATTTTTGATTTAGTAATACTGAAATCATATGTAAATTTCAAAGATTTCCAGCTAGAATTCCAATCCAAACGAATTAAATATATATATATATATATAATAAAAGGGTTAACCTACTATTTTATATCAGAAATACAAGTTTTCTCAGTTTAAACCAACTTATTTTTTGTTCATTTAGTGCAATAAATTATTAATTTGAATCAATTCAATTTCACATCGGACTTAAAAATTTACCGAATCTATATAGCAGTTTATATGGCAGGCTTGGATATATATCATTTTAAACTATAAAATTCACCGTTTTGCTGCTTTAAACCATTTAGCTTCAATCAAAACACAATATTTTGGCACCTTTAACCATAAATCTTTAAACCAAAACGCATTGTAGCATTTTTCTTTAATAACAATAATAGAATTAGTAAAATAATGTATAAAAGTTAAATATATTAAGACATAATTTAACCATATGTGCATATTTCTCTTTATAATAAACTTAAAATTTATTTTCTATCCTCCTGTATCAATATTGAAAAAACAATGTGCAGAAAAATCAATTAATGAAAGGAAAGGAAGATGACTTGGTCAAAAAAGGGTGGAGGAAGCACACGCGAAATTTAAAACAAGAGAAGAACGTGAGTAAGTGATGAATTGATCTTGGAGTTTGGAGATCAGAATCATATGGTTGCTGCTTTTCATGATTGATGAGTCATTTTCTTAAAGCATTCTTATTTTCAATTTTTGAGAGAGAGATAGATTATCAACTTTTCAACATGTGGCAATCCTTTATTTATTGCAATTTTATTTTATTTTTTTATTTCCATTTTTTATGCCATTGTACATGATCTAACTATGAATAATTAAGACCATAATTGTTATTTATTATTTTTGTTTTGAATTGATTCACGTTTTAACTTTAATTAGAACATACATCTTTATTGTTAATCAATATTTAATAATTTGGATTACAAATTGTTAATTAGGAATGTTTGATAAGTTTAACTGTTGGAATAATATTTCCATTAATAAGTTATAAAAAATTTAACTAGCAACGCTATAATGCGTTTGTTTAAAATTATGATTAAAATTTACAATTATTAATATTTGAGCTCTGTAATTTTAATATTTAATTATTAATTATTAATCTCCAATTACTAATTGTTAATCAACCTTAAATTTGGATTTAGCGGCCAATGTGCTAGTCTTTGTTACAAAATTATATAATTTACCATTTAAGAAGCATCATACTCAAACTACTTATCAATTAACCATTTAGATTTTTTTAAAATAGATCAAAAAATAAAAGTATTTCTAAAAGTACTTATTTTCTCTTTTTTTAAAAATATTTATATTTTAATTTTAATTTCAAAATATCATCATTTAGATAGATATATATATATATTGTTAATTTGACTTAAATTTTGTTTTGGTCTAAGTTGGTATTTTTTGACAAAATTAATTCGTTAATCGTTATTGGCATTTTTTTTAATAAAAATAAGCAAATTAGATAGTCAACCATTATTGGTATTCTTTGACAAAATTATTGTCTTTTATTGATAATTATAAGCTAATTTTTATTCTTGCTCTAATCCTCATGCCTATATATATGGGCAAATGTAACTTATTTGGTCAATGGGTGAGTTAAGAGAAAAGAGACAGTTTTATGAGAGAATTACTTTAGCCATCTTATTTCTTTTATTTTATGAGTATTTTCTCATTCTTTTGTAACTTTGTGAGAAGAGGTAATTTGATATATTTGATTAAGGGTTTAGAGTAATTATTCTCTCTTGTTTTGTACCACTTTCAGATCATTAGTGTATTTTGATATCTCATTCCCCCGTAGACATAGATTAACGCCGAACCACGTAAATTGTGTCTTTTTGTTTATTTTTTTCTATTTTGTTTCTCATTTTTCAGATAAATATTTTATTTTCGCATTTAATCCTAACAAACTGGTATCAGAGATTTGATAATATTTATTTGGGAATAGTTATGGAGAAAACAAAATTTGATATTGAGAAATTTGAGCATACTATGAGTTTTGATAAGTAAATCAATCTTGACGCAAAACGGTTTGCATAAAGCACTATTGGGCAAGAATAAGTTGCCATCTACGATGGATGAAGATAAAAATGTGGAGATTAATGAGAAGGTCATATCTACAATTCAGTTTTGCTTGTCCAATAAAGTGTTGCGTGAAGTCCTTGATCAGAAGACAACTAAAAATTTATGGGACAAGTTAGAATCTTTGTATATCACAAAGAATTTCACTACCAAGCTGATTGCCAAGCACCTTTTATATACTCTTTCTATAGCGGAAGGTACATCTATCAAATCTCATATTAATGAGTTCTCCTCTATTCTTTTAGATTGACGAATATGGAGATTAAGTATAAAAATAAAGATCAGGCTCTTATGTTACTTCATTCACTACCTCCATCATATAAGAGCTTTAGAGAAACATTGATTTACAGTAACAAGTCTCTAAAGTTAGAGGATGTGAAAGCATCTTTGCATTCTAAATAGCTCTTTGATAAAAAAAAACTCTCCACTAGCCATTCTGACGGTCCAATATAAGGTTTGGTTATTAGAGAAAGGTCCTCTACAAGGGAGCCTAGTAGTAATAATCGATCGAGATCAAAATCAAAGTCGAAATACAGTCATCTAACTTGCAATTATTATAAGAAGAAATGGCACATTAAAGTTGAGTATTTCAAGCTTCAGAATAAAAATAAAGAAAGAAATTAGAAAGTTGAGAAACCTGTTGAAACCAGTGTTGTTCAGGATGAGTTTGAAGTCGGCAATGTCTATGTTGTGACTGAAGATGGTGCCAAATCCAAACAAGGATAAATTTTGGATTTTGCTTGCTCATTTCACATATGTCTCTATAAAGATTGATTTTCCTCTTATGAACTAACAGACAGAGGAGTTATTTTGATGAGCAATGATCATCTTTGTAAAGTTGCTGGAATTGGTAATATCAAAATAATGATCATCCTTGTAAAGTTGCTGGAATTTTGATGTTAATTGATGTTCGATATGTTTCGGATATGAGAAAGAATCTCATCTTCATGTCTGCTTTGGATAATCTTGGCTGCAGATTTTCTAGTGAAGGTAGAGTTTTGAAGGTTCTGAGGGGTGCTCTTCTTATGATGAAAGTCAACCTAGTTGGTAAATTGTATGTAT
Organism: Garcia nutans; assembly: GCA_947685225.1. NCBI lineage: Eukaryota > Viridiplantae > Streptophyta > Magnoliopsida > Malpighiales > Euphorbiaceae > Garcia > Garcia nutans. The sequence continues at coordinate 3,815,543 of CANTUV010000060.1, forward strand.
TGCAAGGATCTACTGTCATGGGATCAGCTGCAGCTTCTTCTTCCATGCCAGATTCAGATGTGACCAAGTTGTAGCATATGAGGCTAGGACATATAAGTGAGAAAGTCTTAAACATGATGAGTAAAAGGGGTCTTCTTGATGGTCAAAGTACATCAAAGTTAGAGTTTTGTGAACATTGTATTTTTGGCAAGCACAAAAGAGTTGGCTTCAGTACAGGAGTTTACAAGACTAAATGTACTTTGGGGACCAGCACGCACTCCTTCAAAAGGTGGTGCTCTATGTATGCTTACCTTTATTAATGACTACTCAAGAGAAGTATGGGTTTACTTTCTGAAGCAGAAAAATGAGGTCTTTATTACTTTTAAGCAATGGAAAACTTTAGTTGAAAAGCATATAAGCAAAAAAGTGAAGTGTCTCCGCACTGACAATGGATTAGAATTTTGTGATGGTGAGTTCAATAAATTTTATAAAAATGAGGGTATTGTGAGACAACTCATAGTTAGAGGAACTCCACAACAAAATGGCATATCCGAGCGCATGAAGAGAACTCTATTAGAGAAAGTCCGATGCATGTTGTCTAATTCAGGTTTGGTACAGGGTTTTTGGTTAGAAACGGCTTCCATAGCTTACTATTTGGTGAATCATTCTCCATCTGCATCAATTGAATGCAAGACTCCAGAGGAGGTATGGTTTGGTAATCCTGCTAATTATTCTGATTTATGAGTATTTGGTTGCCTTGTTTATGTTCATGTTAATGATGAAAAACTTGAACCTAGATCTAAAAAGAATATATTTATTGGTTATCTATCGGGTGTAAAAAGATATAAAGTTTGGCTTCTTGATCTAAAATCACCCAAAGCTGTTATTAGTAGAAATATTGTATTTGATGAATCTGCTATGCTCTATTCAGAAAAAGAGTCTATTATTTCTTTTGACATAATCATGCAAAACTCAAAGAAGCAGGTGGAGGTTGAAATTAAGGAGAAGGGGACATCTTCACCAACAAATTCCATTCAAAGCCTAATTTCATTACCTACTTCTACATAAGTAGAAGAGTCAGCAGAAGAGGAGAAATATTCCATTGCTAGAAGTAGGCCACAGAGAGAGAAAGAATACCTCATAGATTAGCAGATTATGTTCCTTTTGCATTTGTTGCTGCACAAGAAATTGAATGAACTAATGACCACGTATTTAGAAGCCATTTCTTTTGATAATTTTGCTAAGTGGTTGATCACTATGCAAGAAGAGGTGGAATCTCTTCACAAGAACAGAATTTGGGAATTAGTAAAATCGCCAAAAGATAAGAAAATTATTGGTTGCAAATGGGTCTTTAAAAGGAAAGATGGCATTCCAGGTGTTGAAGATGCAAGATATAATGCACGTTTGGTCGCTAAGGGACTATTTGGAGAAAGTAGAGAGAAATCTTCTAATTTAATATAATGAATTCAAGTCAATATGGAGATCTGTTAATTTGACTTGAATTTTATTTTGGTCTAAGTTAGCATTTTTTGACAACATTAGTTAGTCAATCATTGTTGGCATTTTTTGACAAAAATGAGCAATTTAGGTAGCCAACCATTGTTGACATTTTTTTGACAAAAATTAGCAAATTAGGTACCATCCATTGTTGTTTTTTGTTGACAAGTATAAGCTAATTTTTGTTTTTGCTCTAATCATCATGTCTATATATATGGGCAAATGTAACTCATTTGGTCATTGGGTGAGTTAAGAGAAAAAGAGAGAGTTTTATGAGATAATTACATTAGCTGTCTTATTTCTTCTATTTTATAAGTATTTTCTCTCTTTTTTGTAACTTTGTGAGAATGGATAATTTGGTATATTTGGTTAAGGGTTTAAGAGTGATTATTCTCTCTTATTGTGTACTACTTTTATATTATTAGTGGATTTTGATCTCTCTTTAGCCCGTAGATATAGGCTAACGCCGAACCACATAAATTGTGTCTTCTTATTTTTTTCTCTATTTTAGTTGTCCTATTTTTTTAGATAAATATTTTATTTTCGTATTTAATCCTAGCATATATATATATATATATATATATCTAATATACGTTTAGTATAGTACAATATACTTCACTTTTAGAAATATACAATATATCAAATATACCAAAAATATGCTAAAATTGTAAGGCATTTTTTTTTAAAAGGGTTAATATATAATACAATTTTCCCTATTAGAAGTAATTCTATTGTTTTTCTTCTCTTTTTAATTTTATTCACAATTTAAATTTGTTTATTAATTATTAATTAGATTATGATTAAAATTAAAATTTATAATCTTATAATTCTACAGATGATTTCAATATAAAAATTTATTTGTTTGATAATTTCTTTTGTCATCAATATATATTTTATAATTTCTTTTTTCATCAATATATATTTTTTAAAAAGAATGAGTTTATTTATCAAATAAAACTAAACTTAATCAATAGGACATAGAACATAACAATATGTTTAAATTGAATGAGTTGAAAGTTCATTTAAAAATAAAAAGAAAAAAATAATGATAGAAAAGAAAAAAAAAGTAGAAGTTAAGTACTTATTCTTGTTTGGAAAAAAGGTAAATATATATTCATTAAAATAATGATAATAAAAATAAAAATTATAAAAATATTATCATATCATAAAATATGAATCTAACTTAAAATGATAACAAAAAAAAATTAAATCACTATTTCTTATAACTTATTACCTTTTTTTAAAAAATAAAAGATTTTTACTATATTTAAAGGGTGAGGAAGGAAAAGACGTACTCTTCCTTCTCCTTCTTCATTTCATTTAATTATATTCTTGGGCTTTTCATAAAAATATAAGAAAATTTAAAAATAATTTTAAATTTATCATATTTATAAAATATTTATCAAAATACCAGAATTTATAAAATATTTATCAAAATATCAGATTTTTATAATTTACAATAAGTTTATCATGAATTTATAAATTTCACACAGTTTATAATGAGTTTATTATGAATTTATAATAACATAATTAAAATACTCTTAATAAAAAAGGAAAAATTTTTAAAAATACATAGGAGGATGTAATTTTTTTTCAAAACTATAAGTCCATATCAACAAACTGTCTCGGCCCAAAATTTATTTTGAGGTCCAACTCAAAATTTTATGAAGCAAGAATTTAACCACAGTTAGTTGACCAAATTGTAAGACACTATTTTGAAAAAAAAATATATTATTCACAAATAACTACAAATCGATGAGTAATTAACTATTTTATTATATTTATTGATTGGTTCATTTTCTTTATTTTTGTTAATAAGCCAAAATTCAGTTTGTAATATGATTTACTTAACTTGAATTGGCCAACAGATTTTTTAGTAATAATCAATTTTAAGTAAAGATTCATGTTTTTTAATATCCAAAATTATTGCTATAACACGTATATATATTTACCCTTATAATATATTTTCCAAACTAAAGTACAACATATATATATACACACACAAACGTTCAAATATAGAATCCTGATTATAAATAATATTTGAAACTATTTATTCATTAGGTAAACATATTTCATAAAGTATAAAATATATATTTATATATATTTCATTATTTGGTTAGCTAATATTTAATTTAACACAAAAAAAATAAACAAATAAGTAATTTAATGTTGGTCAAATTTCTTTGTTATATATTATATTTCCAATGATGAGAAAAAAAAATATTTCACTGACTACTATTAATTTTGTATTCATTTTGTAAATTAGGGCTTATATATGTGTGTGTGTGTGTGTGCCTTTTATTCAATTTCTTTAACTGATGACTTTGTTACTCTAAAAATAAGATATTTTGCAAATTTTGCAAAATTGTGTAAAACACAATCAAGAACTTGAAATTGAAAGATGTCAATTTTTAGTTTCCAAGATAAATAAAACGCGCCCTGATAAACAATTTTGCAATAATTGTGAACAAGGCCAAGGTGAAGAGAGAGAGAGGGAGAGAGAGAGAGACAAATAGAATGAATTTGCAATCATTGGGAAAGAGACATATATGGAAACTAATTCACAAGAATATAAAAATTTAATGATAATCGATGTGAATATTCTGTTATATATAAACAACTTAATTAAAGATTAATTAATGCAAGGTGGTCAATGCATTATTAAGTTGATTTTGATTTAGTTCAGTAAAATGAATATTACTCAATTGAAAATATTGAATAATTTTTAGCTTGCAACATCGCACCATTATTTATTGTTTAGAATAAGAAAGAGAATTTCAGCCCACCAATTTTTTTAGAGTTGTAAATTAGGGTTTTTATACGATTGTCGGAAAAAAAAATTACAATATTATAAACTTATTAATTTAAAAAAATATTATTGAATTTATCTGAATAATTTACTAGTTTTATATAGTATATATAAAATTTATTATGAATTTATTATATACATAATAAGTCTTATTATTAATAAATTATTATGAGTTTATTATATACTTTTTTTTAAAATTGAAGAAAAAAGTCTTTAATAGAGACAATAAAAAAGTCTTTAATAAAAAATTAAAAAATTTTGAAAATTTTGATAATAGAGACAATAGGGATATATGTTTGTTTATGGTATGGATACTGAATGGTACAAAAGTTAACGACACAAAAGGGCTATAAAGATGGGAGAAAACATAAGGCAAAACAACAATATAGAGTTGTTGCACCAACTGCTGACATCCCTTAATTAGACAAATTTTCTTAAACCTGTCAATACTCCTTTATCACTTAGAATCATATTTTTTGAAAATTGTTGTCAATTGCTTAAAGCACCAAAGGAATATTGAAAATTGGTTGGGAGACTCTTATACATTAGTCTTTCTATACCATATAACTCATGCTCCACAATAGCCTCGGGCTATACTTGGACTAGGCTAAACTGGATTTGACCCTTGTCCAAAGCTCGGTTTGAGTATTTGTCAGGCTGTATATAGGAGCTCGAAGCCCAACAGGTGGCCTTAGTGGTCCGGTCAATTCAGGCCACTCAGACCAACAGTTAGGCCACTCAAGCCCAAATAATTTTCAACATATTATTTTTAATTTTTTAAAATATTATTCACTAATTTATAATTATATACGTAATTATTTATGTATATAATTTCTATTGCGAAAAATATTATATACATAATTATTTATGAAAAAATTCAATATTAATAAAAAACCAAATAAAAATATACAATAACCAAAATATTATAAATAAATATAGTTATTTATAAAAAAAATATTATACATATATTTAATTATTTATGAAAAATTCAATATAAATAAAAACCCAACATGTTCCCTTTGAAATCAGGCCCAATTCAGCTAAACTGAGCCATACCATACCGGATCAATCGGGTTTGCAAACCGGTTGAACAGCCCTACAATAGTCTATGTTTGCTCTAACTAATCAACCTTTGGAAGGTGCATCTTCATTTGGTTAAATATCCTAACAAATTGTTTATTTTGATGTAATTGAAGAGGAAAGAAAGTAAAAAAAAATAGTATTTTTCTCAATTTCTATTATTTGGATATTTAATTGAAAAAAATATATAATTTTCTAGATAAATAATTCTCTTCAAATAGTAAAAATAATTTTTCACCTAAATTATGAAAAATGAGAAAAAATAAGGGAAGAAAAATATTATATTATATGAAATATCATTTATATCATTATTTTCTTTTGTTAATGAAAAAGTATAAAGTTAAAAATATATCTTACATATTTATTTATTTAAATTACGAAGGAGAAATATCATTTTTTCATTATTAAATTAAGATTGCCAAATAAATTTTTTAAAAAATAAAATTTTTTTTAACATATTTCCTTCATTAAAGTAAATTTAATTTTCTTTATACAAATTAGTAACCAAACAAAGCAAGATGGTTGCTCTAGTAATAGATTGATCTTTCATGCTCAATCGACCTTTCAATTAACCGCATATTGATTGAACTTCTTAAATTATTATAAGAAAGTATATTATCGGCTACTATGTTTACTTGGGGATAATCCCTCTTCTATCGAAAAACTAAGAAATAAAACACTGTCCTGAAGCTTATAGATCATTACTTGAAGGTTAAATATATATATATATATATATATATATATAAAGAGAAAGTGCAAAAGAGGCACAGCACTTCTTGTTGTTATTTCATTTATCAAAACCTATTGGTAGGTAGTTAAAGTTAAGCCCAGTTACTAACAACCATAACAATTGACATTTTTCCTTTAGTTATCTCATTTATTTAATATTTCGTGTTTCAAAAAAAAATACAGTAGATTGAATAATATTCTTATTATATGTTTTATTAAAAACTCAAATAATATATTATTTCTTCTCAAAATGCAAAATAATATTTTTTTTCAGTTGAGTTTTAATATATCAACAAAACAGTAAAATATTTTTAAAAATAATGATAATATTTTAGATTCAAATTAATATAATGAGATAATTGAAATTTTTATAATTGATAAAACAAAATTAATAATAAAGTAGTTTTCAAATTTTGTTTTGTTAAGTGGAAGGTCTAGTCGGGAAGTTGACGAAAGAGATGCGATTTAAGGCAGCAATCACGAGAATAACTTGTTTTACAGAGACAGTTAACCAAAACGACGAAGACCGTTTACTTTTCGATGGGTCCCTTCCCTAGTTTGATCTCCATACTTGACATTATCTGATCAAAATCCTAAGAAAACAAACCTAGTGTGAAAAATTATATTTTTGATAAAAATTAAATAATTAATTATCCTAAAAAGAATAATATATTGATTATAATTTATACCGGCTATTTAATATTTAATGGCTAATTATTGAATGTTTTTATGAAGCCACCAAATCTAACAGTAATAATTAAATATTTCCTCCATTTTTACTTTAAAAGACATCTTAGAATTTTAATTATATTTTAAAAAATTTACATGTTGTTTAAAATAAATAAATTTCATAAAATTTTATAAAATTTATTTCAATTCTAAAAATTATTTATTTTAAATGAAATTTTTTATTCATTCCAATTCTATAAATTTAAATCTATAAAATTCAATTAATATAAATCAAATTCTAATAAAATAAATAAATTTTATAAATTAATCAACTCATTTTTTCTTTATAAAATTACTTTCAATAGATTTATACTTTTTTCTTTCACTAAGCTCTTTTAATTTTTTTTTCTTTTTCATTATCTCAATTTCATAAAATTTATTATTTCTTTTATTTTAAAATTAATTTTTAACAAAATTATATTATTAATTTTTAATTTTTTAAAGTCAAATATCTAATTTAGATGTTTATCTTTTTAGCTTAATCGATATCTATATTTTTATCTTAATATTTTATTAAATTTTTATTTTTAATAATCATTTAAAATTTTAAAAAATTAATCATTATATATTTAAACCGTCTGTGAAATTGATTATCATAACAAAAAATATTTCTATAAATATAAATAATAATTCAATAAATAAAAATTTTTAAATATGAATATTTTCATTTAAAATTATGGTAAAAAAATTCATTATTTTGAATAAAAATTATTAAAAATAAAATTATAATAGTTTCAATTAATTAAATTTATAAAAACTAAAAAATATTTTTTTAATATTAAAAAAATAAAATATTCATATACAATAATTATCTAATCGATAAATAAATTATTATTAATTCATAGCAATAAATCTAAAAGAGAAATTTATTTTGAAATTATTTGCGCATAAGCTTAAATATAATATTATCGTAATAAGAATATGTTTAAAAATAATAATAAATAAATTTTTAATTTAAGATTTATTCCAAATAAAATTATATGAAATTTAATTAAATTATCTATTTTAAATTATACCATACTAAATATGAGAATTTATATATAAATAAAAATTTATTTATTTATTTATAAATTCTATATGAAATTCATTAATAAGTGAATTCTATAATATAAATTCATTCAATCCAAACATAGTATTAAGTTCGATAATAATTAAAATAAAAATTTTAACATTATTTATTAATTTATTTTCTATATTTAATGCTATTATTAGTGATGATAAGATGTAAATATTGAAAAGATAAATTATTAATTAAGATTAAACTATTAATTTTATTTATTTTCATAATATAAATGAACTCTTTTAAAAAAATATTTAAAATATAACCAAAAGATGAAATTTCAGAACAGACTTGCAATTTCACTCTTTCAACAAGATTTATAAAGAAGGATGAAGATGGGTGGACTGGATAATCTCAATGTTGTTTTGTTTCGTATTTTACCTTATTATTTAAAATAAAATTTAATTAAAAGTTAATTATTTTTTTATTAATTATATATAGAGAAAAAAAATTTAAATTTAAATTCTAGATCTAAATTAGAGTAATATACAGCTGTTAGACTTATAATAATAATAATAATAAGCTTGTCGCGGGTAGCATACTAATTCTCCAAAAGTAGCAATTTGTTTTTAAGGTGCAAAAAGGGGTGATTTTCTCTTATTTTTTGACTGCCTTCCTCACAAAGTCACACTGTATAGCAACTTCTCATCCGCCTAACCAATTCAAATTTTACGCTAAAGCGGAAAAAAAAAAAAAAACCACGTCACTCTTCTCCTCTTTTCTTTTTCTTTTTCCGTCTCAGTTCACGTTTCCAAGAAACCAAACAACCCAACTACATTTACACTTCTCTTTCATTTCCATCACCGGCTACTTCTTTTTCCAACTCCCGCTCACCTCCACTTCTTCGTTGATTTTCTTGTTCCACCGGGAGACTTACCAGTGAACAGTAAAACGAAGCTTAAAAACTACCTTCTTCTCTTTTTTAACACAGGAATGGTTTCTTATTTTATTATTATTATTGATTCATTATGTAAAAGTTATTATTATTATTATTATTAGTGTGGTGTGTGTTTGTTAGCAATGAACACATTAAATAAGATATGCACGGCATTGACGGTTGTTTTCGCCGTCTCTTTGGTGGTGCTTGTGGCCGAAATTCTTTACGTCCTCTGGCGCCGAAGAAGATCTCAGAATCAGAGCCTAGCCACTGGCGATGTGGAATTCAGCGGTGAATCGTTTTATTCAACACCATCAAAAGAACTATCCTACTTCTTCTGTTGGAAAAATCAGGCCTCCCGCATTGAACCAGATGCAGAACCAAGAGGCACCGCGGCAGTGGCTGCTCCGCCACTTCCGTCGCTGCCATCTTCCGATGTGGATGTGGATGTGGATGTGGATGAGATACTGAAACGGCACGCAATGTACGGACCGTCCAGAGTTTTGTTCACTATAAAAGAAGAGGAGAAAGAGGAAATAGAAACTGATTTATCTTCTACAGAAAACGAAGAGCATAGATATAAGAAGATGAAGGAGAAAAAGAGAAACGTTTCTTTAGAAGAGCTTGCCGTTGTTTCCATGGCTGTGGCTACGGTGATTGATATAGATGAAACGACACCGTTTTCTACGCCATGTGCTTCGCCTCCGTACTATACTCCGTCTCCCTCTCCGTTTCGTGATAGAAATCCGCAACTAACATCAACTGAAGATCAGAGCGATGTCGTCGCTCTGGACAGCATAGAGGTTCGCTCTTCATAGTAAATGATGTATACAGTCGAAAAAAAGGCTCACCGCCGTTAATGATCGGCCGGAGCAATCATCGACTGCGATAGTCGTGTGGTGAACGGTAGTTCACTGCGGCACTGTTTTTTCCATTCTTTTAATATGATTTGACAGATCAGAAGTAAGTTCAGATGATGCCACGTTTAGCGTGAATCAACTGACCAGTGGGGCCAAGTAAGATACGTGGCAAGATCAGATGTAACGATAATATGACCATTTAACATTTATTATTTATTAATTTGGCAGTGCAAGGTCTGGGTCTAACAACACAATTATGGAGTAATTCTCATGGCCGTTAAAGCGGGGGCAACTGAAATAGAATAGCGGACTAATAAATTTTCTTGGGCAAATATCAGTAATATTTTCTGCTGCTCCCACGAATTACAGTAGTATAATATTCAACATTAAATTATTAAATACTGTTTTTATATTATAAGATTATTTATTTTTTAAAAAATTCAAATTAATTTTTAAAAAATCTCAATTAGTTTATTTTATGATATAAAATTATTTTAACACGATGTTGTATTGATCTTATAATGAGAGAATTTTAATCCAATTTTCTTAACAATTATAAAGTAATTATTGGTTTGAATGTGACTTTTGATTAGGAATTTATTGCTCTTCAATTACTTCGGCCAATGAGCAAACCAAATTCGTCATTATTTGTCTATCAAAGTGTGTAATTACTACTAATTAGCATTTTATCCTATTTGGGATGAATATCATCTGTATTGTTACGTAATTTTAATCAATAAATTCAAATTCCACTGTTAAGATTTATATGAAAAATTGTAATTATCTTTTCAAATTTTTAAAATTTGATTCATGGGATGAAAATATCAATAATTGATTTTAATTATATTTAGAAATGGTGTTTGTGTTCAAGCCAATAAATTAGTGTTGGATGGTTGCAGCTGCAAAAAAAAAAATACATATATATTATTTCTCATTGTTAGATTACTTCTCGTATTATAATTTCTGATATATGTTTATTCAATCAATTAGTATAGTGTACCTAATAGCTTAAATTTGCAATATTAATATACTTAATTGTAGATCAAAAAATTATTTTAATTTTGAATATAACCTTCATTCTTAGAGAGACAACGTAGTTATCACTGAGCATATCTTCGTACTTTTTAGCCAACTTAGTGAATATTGAATTTGCTATATTCCTGTTATAACTCCAATCTTGTATCAAAGGGCGCAAATATTTAAGCAAAGATATTATTGATAAGTCTCTAGATGCTTTATTTGCTGAATTCATCGACTCTGTTATGTTTGATGTCATAGTTGAACTTCTATTTATAGAATGTAATATTGACCATTTTTCATATCGAATGTTGGTCAAATATTGTCTGATACGAACATCTATTTTGTCAACCTCATTTATATTATAATTGAAATCTTCTTGTGTGTATAATCTTACAACTGCAAAGAAATAATCCTTAATTTTCTTTGAATTTTTCTTAAATTTTGTCTTTAAATTGTTCAACAAATGAAACATGCATACACAATGGCTAACTTCTGGATATATTTTTCTAGTTGCTGCCTCAATACTTTCATGCATATCTGAAATTATGCACATTCTTGATCTTATACCATATGTCTCTTTGAATTTCATAAAAAACCACTTCTACGAAGCATCATTTTCAGAATCGATAATAGAAAAAAGCAAAGGAAAAAATCTTACCACTTGTATCTTGTGTGCATGCAGTAATTAGTGTCCCTCCATGTGTTGCTTTTAGCAAAGTTTCATCTATAACTATAGTTGGTCTACAATATCTCCATCCTTTTATACTTGCATCTAGAGCTATGAAGACGTACAAAAATGACCCATCTTCTTTTGTTTTTAGCTCAACAATAGAACATGGATTTTTGTCTTCAGCATATTAAAGTAGCTTGGTAGCATGGCATATGATTCTGCTGGTTTTCCTCTAATAATCTCAAGAGTTTTTTTCTTTGATCTCTAAGCTTTTACATAATTTATAGTCACTCCAAAATTATCTTGTATATCCCAAATTATATATGTTGATGTGTATGCTATTTTTACATTAAGATACTTTGTCTTGATGAGATCTCTAATAATGTTTGGTGTTGCTTGTCTTTAATTGCTCATTCTCACCTCCAAAGGGCAAGTGTGAATGTGGTTGAATTTTCGGACTATGAAGATTTTTGTCCTACCCTTTTTTGATGCATTTAACTGCCAGCTGCATTTCTCTATGCATGATCTATATACCTTATATTGAAAGTGGTTATTGATTGCATAAAAGGTCAATGTTACTTTTAGGATTTGCTTGTTTTTGTAAAGTTGTCCAACTTTGTTATCTGAATTATTTACATCAGATATAAATTGTTAATTCAATTGCTTCCAAGTCTTCTTTTCCTTCTTCATCATTGTCATTGTATATTTTCTCAATGGTATTTTTGCTCATGTTGCTTGTGTACTCCATCATATCACAAATTTCTTTTGAATCAGTTGATAAACTTTGATGACGCTCAAATAACAATTCACTTGATTTTGCTTTATCAGTTTCTATTATTGAACATGAATTTGCTACAATGTTTGAGCATGTCTCTATCTCTTGTTTTTCATTGAATGTAATGCATAATGGATAAGTTGTCAAATCTGATTCCTTCCTCTTTAATTCCAAATAAAATAATAAACTAATATCATCAACAATTCTCAATGCTGGACAATAATTTTTGACTTGATACCTTATATCCAACATGGAGTAGTTTGTGTTGATCCTCAACTGATTTGATGATATATTCTCTAGGTATTCAAAGTTGTATGCTAATGGAATTAGTATTCCATCAACTTCAAAGTCTGTAAAAGTTTCTTCATCCTTCCAAATTTCTTTGTGTTGGATCAAAATTGATATATTTTCCATCAGTATATGTATTAAAAAATCTGAAAGTTTATTATAATAAGCTAATGGAAAGAACTAAAAAAATTATAATTAAATTTGTGACAAGTAATATAATTAAAATATTATATTTGTGTCAATTCTGATTTGAATCTGCAGATTTTAAAAGAAGATTGAAAATATGTTTGTATTTAAACACAATTAAGAATTTGATGCAATAAAAAAGTTAAAAATTTTGAATTATTCACAAATAGTTTTAAAGAAGTTTTTTTTAATTTGTGTCTCCAAGATTTGTTGATGAGAGTGAGAATTATTGTAGCCGCAATACACTGAGATTTCTTACTTGATTTATGTCTCCATGATTTATAAATCAAGGAGAAAATTTACAGGGAGTGAGAGTTGAGAGTTCTATTTTTTTTCCTCAGCAGTATGGCTAATCCGGTGCTTTTAAAAAAGTTACTTTAGATTTTTGTTACTTTTGAAAGAATATAAAAATAAGATATATTTATGATATATGTTTAGTTTTTTTGGGTTATTTGTGAACAAAGACCATGAAACTTTAAATTAGGCCTCTGGCTATACCTATGATTATAAACAAATTATAAGTCAGCCCCTCAAACTGTGGGCTTCTGGCCTAGTTGTAGGCCCGGGGCTTGATTTAAAAATATTTAATTTTCTAAAGAAAATTACATCAAATACTATTTTTAAAATTTCATTTTTACTTTTTTTTGAGTTTTTAAAAAATATATTTTTTATTTTTTTTTTATCATATACTAAAAATTTGCTCAATATATATTCAACTTCTACTAAAATCTGCTCAATAGATATTCATTTAATTGGTCTTTGCGTCTTGTTTAGGTTTAAACGCAAGTCTCTTTCTTAATTTGCTTCTTTTCTTTTCTGTTTTTTTCTGGATTTCTCCACAAAATTTTCTCATCAGAAATGTACTTTCCTTGTTTCTAAGTCAAGTTTAGGTTACTTGAATACCGTGATGTTTAAGTTTGATTTTTCTATGTTTTATTTCAAGTTAATTTGAGTTTTTTAAAAAATGGATGATTTCGAATATATATTTACAACATTTGGTTACAAACTAAAGAATTTCACTATTATTTTTATTTAATATTTACAATTTTTATCTAAATAATGCAAGTTAATAATGACTTTATATGTCAAAATATATTTTCAATTTGAAATATGTTTTACGAGTATATGCACAAAATATTATATATATGAATTATTATATTGAATAATTTCTTAATAAAATAATTATGTTAAAAAAATATTTTTCCAAATTTAATTAATTTTTTGAAAATCTTGTTAGCTTTTTTTCTAATTATTTAACAAATGAATATCTTGGAAACTTTTAATTTTTGATTGTGTGCATTTTTCGGAAAACTTCATCAAGTGAAAAATTTTAATTTAATTTAATTAATAATGAAAATATCTTCATCATTTGTATTCTTTTGGAGAGCTACTTTGTCTGGTCTTAAATTTATCACTATTATAAATTCGAGTTAGCGAGAAAGAGAGAGCTGAGCTTGCGTACTGTGTTCTTGGGAGCTCCTTCGCCTTCAATGATAGCAAAGAAAGCTCAAAACAGACAGAAAGCTTTTAGGTGTATTGATATAAGCTGAGTGAAGTTGCAGTTTGAACTTCTGAAAAATATTGTTATATCCACGACCGGTTTTTACTATTTCCAAACCTTTTTATTTGGGTTGGTACGTACATTGTGTTCAAAAATACATTTTATCATATGATTAGAATATTTTATTTTGTGATAAAAATTAAATTTCTTGTATCGATTTTCAGAGTATGAATAGAAATGTTCATATTGACTAGACTCATAGATTATTAATTAAATATTATTTTTGTTCATTTAAATTAAATATAACATATTATTTTAATTAATTTACCTCCAATATCTCAACTAATTTTCAAATTATATTATAATTAATAAAGTACATATATTTTTTTAAATATATAGTAAAGTAGAATGACTATACCATGAATATAAAAAAATTAGTTGTAACATAAGTTTATAATTTTTTAATCAATCACAATTAGTTTTTTTAACTTAATTTCAAATGACAAGTCATATAAATTATGATTATCTTTTACTAATATTAATTTTTTAGTAGAATATTAATTTTTAATTTAATATTATTTTTGAACTTAACATATTTATAATAATATGTAATATTTAATTAAGATGAATAAAAAATAATATTTAATTAATACTCTATTAGTCTAATCAATCCATATTGTATCAAAAGTCCAGCCAGATGAACATCTCTAAAGATAAATTTGGATTTTTTATTTAGTTTATATTTTCATATGTGAAAGTGATATTTATATATAATTAGTACATAAAAATAATATTATATATTTAAATACACAGAATATTAAAAAATTTTATATTTACATATTATAAAAATATTTAAGTTATTTTTTGTTTTAAAATGAGATTTGATAAAAAAGAATGATTAAAATATTAATTTTTAAATTTATTGCTTTAATTAAAAAAATAAAAATAATTGAAACTAATAATTTGAATGCAAAAAAATAAGCGAAAATTTATTATTATTTAAATTTTTGGACAGAAACAAAAAAGTATAAATTTATCTAAAAATAATATGATTAAAAAAATATAAAAGCGATAAAAGAAAAAATAAATATATTAAAATTTAACTAAATTGGTAAAAAAAACATACTTTTAAATGGGTATAAAATATATTAAAAATAAATTAAATAATAAAAAATTATGAATTCAATCGTAATTAATAACATGTTCCTGTTAAATTATTTTTAAGAAAATTTAATTTATATCACCCATTTAAAAGTTAAAATAAAATAATAATAAAAAAGATTAATAATTTTTTAAAATATTATTGCTCGAAGAATTAATTCATAAAATTCATTAAAATTTAAGTAAAAATACAAAATAAAAATTTGAGAAGTTACCTTTACTCAAAAATAACTTCCAGAGCATAATAATAATAATAATAATAATAATAATAATAATAATAATAATAATAATAATAATAATAATAATACTTTATGAGTTAAAAAAATAAAACCAATACTCATAAGTAAAAAGAGAAACTAAAATCAATTAAGAGCAAAAATATAAATACAACACTGAAATTAAATTTCACCAAATTAAAATCAGTTATTATCATAATTTTAATTAATACATTTTTTATCTTAAATATATTTATGAATATTTTATTTTATCAATTAAGTTAAATTTTGATTAAGATTTTAATTAATAATGATAGAAAATAAAATAAATAAAACATTTATATTTGTGTATTAAATAGATATTGTTATTGTTATTATTTTTATCACAATCTTGTAGTTTAAGAGATAATTTCAATATTTAAATTGAATAAACAAATAATTTGTATTTATGAGAATCACATGATAATTAATAATAAAAAGTACATTTAATTTAGCTAAATATATAATAAATGGAATTATAGTATTAATTTACAAAAAACTTTCTAGAAAGGAAAAAATTTTAAAAAGAAAAAAAGAAAAGAAAAGAAAGAAACTTGTGAAACGTGAAACATTGCCATATAAATGAAATACTAAAGAAAGAACTAATCAAAAGGCATTGTTGCTATCCTTCTAAACCTAAAGAAGTGTCTTTGTTTATTTGTTTGTTTGTTTTTTGCATGTTATATATATATATATATATATATATATATATTGCATGTTATATTACATTGAAGAAGGAGAATTAATTTCGGTCTACTATAAATAAAAAGTATACTTATTATTAAACTATAAAAATAAATGTATTTATTGTTAAATTATATTTTGACGTACGAGAAACATCTTTAGTATAAAAGTAACAAAAGCAAAAAAGTAGAAAGAGTAAAGTTGAAAATAAAAAAAATGATTTTTTAGAGTATTTACTATTACAAAGAATAATATTTTTTGTGGCTCTTTTAATATATACAAAAAAAATTATGGGCAGAATAGAAATAGCAAAAAAAGGATAATTTTACAGGGAATTCATTGATATAAAGAATTGAAGCGTGAATGAGAATACTGTTTTTCATATATATTGAAACACTTTATATCTCTATATATATAGCCCTTTTACTAGGGTTTGTTACAACTAAGAGATATACACAAAAAAAAAAAAGAAGATAAATATACAAAAGGAAGTAATCTACATTACAGTATATCTTGATAAATATGATTTGATTCTCCTAATTCTTCTCCTGATTCTTCTCCAATTTCTTGACTGATTTGCTCAACACTCCTCATAAGTTGGAGACTAAATGTCTTCCATTCCATTTTTCTTGATAAATTTGTGAAATAATGGACTTGCCACTGCCTTTGTAAGAATATTGGCAAGCTGTTCATCTAACCGGATATGAGAAACTGCAATGATGCCATTTTCAATCTTTTCTTTAATAAAATGCCTATCAATCTCCACATGCTTGGTTCTATCATGTTGAACTGGGTTGTGAGCTATGTCACAAGCAGCTTTATTGTCGCAATACAATTTCATAGGTTGATTAAATTCAGTTCTTATTTCTTCAAAGAGATTTTTAATCCACAACAATTCACAAACTCCCACCACCATACCACGATATTCAGCTTCTGTACTAGATCTAGCTACTACTCCTTGTTTCTTACTTCTCCAAGTCACCAAATTCCCTCTAACAAAGGTTAAATATCTAGTTGTTGATCTCCTAACATCAACCAACCCTACCCAGTCAGCATCAGTAAAAAAATTCAACCTTAAGACTACTACCTTTTGAAAATAGTATTCACTTTCCAGGATAAATTTTTTAAGTACCTTAAAATTCTCATTACTGCCTCTAGGTGACTTTCACAAGGTGAATGCATATATTGACTAACTAAGTTAACTGGATAAGCCAAATCCGGCCGTGTATGGGACAAATACATAAGCCTCCCAACTAACCTTAGATATTTTTCTCTATTCACAGGTGTATCATTATTATCCTTACTCAACTTTATTTTTTCAGCTGCAGGTGTATCCACGAGTTTGCATGCTAACATTCCTACTTCCTTAAGCAATTCTATCACATATTTCCTTTGTGTTAAAAATATTTCCTTCTTTGATCTTAACACTTCGATGCCTAAGCAAAAATTTAAGATCTCTTAAATCCTTCATTTTAAACTGCTTTGATAGGTATTCATGCAACATCTACTTTTTATTTTCATCATCTCCAGTTACAATCATATCATCTACATAAATTATTAAGATAGTAATTTTCTCACCATTTTGTTTCAAAAAAAGTGTGTGATCCAAATTGCACTGTTTATAACCAAAAGCCTTCATAGAAGAAGTGAACCTTCCAAACCAAGCTCTTGATGATTGTTTCAAACCATACATATATTTTTTTAACTTACACACCTTATTACTTCTTTCATTTTTCAAGACACTACCAGACGGTAACTCAATATATACTTCTTCTTCAAGAGTACCATACAAGAACGCATTTTTTACATCATATTGATGCAATGGCCAATCAAAATTAGTAGCTAAGGAAATTAGAATACATACTGTATTGATCTTCGCAATTGCTGAAAATATTTCTTCATAATCTATGTCATATTTCTGACTATACCCTTTTGCCATTAACCTTTCCTTGAATCTTTAAATTTCACCATTGGCTTTGTGTTTCATAGCATACACCCATCGACACCCCCCACAGGTTTTTTCCTATCAGGTAAATCAACAATCTCCCAGGTTTTATTTTTTTTAAGTAAACTTATTTCTTCCTTCATTGCTTTCCTCCATCTAGCATCTTCCAACGCCTCCTGCATACTGTTAAGAACATCTACAATAGATATTTAATTCAAAAAAGACTGAGATTCCCTTGTGATTCTATGATAAGATACATAGTTAGCAATAAGATACTTTGGTGTAGAAGAAAGAGTGGGTTTTGTATTTACTTGGTCATTTTGACTTGGCAGAGTTTTCACTGGTTTGGAAGATTCAATTATACTATGTTCATCTTCGTTTTTAGTTCCAAGAGATGTACATAACTCATGCATATCACCTATTTTTTCAATATAGTTTTTATTTTCAAAAATAACTTCAGTTTGGTTGGTTCAGTGAGTTTCAATTCATTATTTCCAAGCTGGCTGATGCATGTTTCGAATTCAATAGCATTTGGACTTTCATATTCAATTTCATGTTCAATTTCATTGGTTTCATTTCTAGAATGTGCACATGGTTCAATTTCGTGAGATTCATGTTCGTGACTTTCATGTTTGTCATTTTGTGTAATACCATTTCCTAACTGCAAGTATTCTAAATCACTAGTTTTTGTGATGCTCTCCCCCTTACTTGCAGTTTACTCCCCCTTACTATAATACATACAATTTTCATGAAATTTAACATCTAATGTGACATACATTTATTTTTTGTTGTGGACAATAACATCTATATCCTTTTTTTATTAATGTCATATCCTACAAAACACATTTATGTGCTATATGTTCTAATTTATTTCCTTTGTTTGTATTTTGCAAATGTACAAAAGCAGTACATCCATATACACATGGAGGTAAATTCATAGGTATTGGTGTCTCTATATGCAAACATAAGATGTCTAAAGGTGTTTTAAAACCCAAGGTTCGTGATGGTAACCGATTTATCAAATATGTAGATGTCGTAATGGCTTCACCCCAATATGAAGGAGGCATATTTGCTCCTATTAACATGGATCTAGTCATTTCTAATAGGTGTCGATTTTTACGTTCAGCTACACCATTATATTGTGGTGTACTAGGACAACTAGTTTGATGAATTATTCTATTAATATTTATCCTCCATTATCCGACCTCATGATTTGAATATTACACCATTTAATGTCGAGACACGTGACGAACCCCATACATCAGAATGCATTATCATAAAAGGTTTTGGACTTCGAGTGGTACTTGGTGAAAAAGATACACGTTGGCTTTTTGCAAGTTCACACACATCACATTTCAACTCCATTATTTCATAATTCAAAAATTATTTGGAAACAAATGTTTCAAATATCCAAAGGATGCATGACCAAATTGTTTATGTAAAAGCCAAAATTCAGAAATACTAGAAAAACCAGTTGATAAACATGAAGCCATCTCCAAAGCTTTCGAAGAAATGGATGTAATATCTAGATAGTATAATTTGCCTCTTCTAGTCCCAGAGCCAATCATCTGCCTTGTCTTGATGTCCTTAAAAACACAAAAGTCAGGCCAAAAAATTACGATGCAATTCAAGGCATAGGTTATTTGTGCTACAGATAAAAGACTATAATTCAAGGATGGTATGACAAGAATTCTTTCAAGGTTAAGTTTATTCACTGTTAAGGATCCTTCACCTAGTACGGGTACATTTTCTCCACTAGCAGTGGTGACATCTTTTATTTATGGTGGTTTCAAATTTTTCACAGTTTGACCATAAGTCATATGCTCAGTCGTTCCCGAATCAATTACCCATGTATTTGAACCAAATAGAGCAAGAGAAGTTAGAGACTTACCAGACGAGGAGAGATTCATAGCCAAGGCTGTTTTGGACTCCATACCTTCGGGATTTATTTCAACAGGGCCTGTTTGCTCAACATTTGCTTTCCCTTGCGTTTTGGCGCCTTCTTTGGATCCCACCAATCAGGATATCCGATTCTTTCATAACATTTTTCCCAAGTGTGACTCGGCAAGTCACAATATGTGCATTCCAAGTTGCTGCTAGCTTTCTTCGTTTTAAGATTATGCACCCCATAGCTCTTGCTGGCTTCTTTTGATTCCTTTTTTCCTTTGTCCTTTATGTTTCCTTGATTCCGTGTAAACATTTCAGCGGCTTCATTTATACTGTCACCATTGCTCAAGGCCTTCCTGTTTGCTTCTCGCCGTATATATGCATATGCTTCTTTAAGAGCTAGTTTTGGTTCCATGCCAAGTATTTCTCCACGAACTTGATCATACTCAACATCAAGTCCATTAGGAAACATGTATATCAACATCAAGTCCATTAAGAAACATGTATATTCGCAGCCTTTCAATAGATGTTTTATAGGTGACAATATCCTTAATAATAACCTTGTTGTGATAGTCCAATTCTGTGAAGATCTCTGACAGCTCGCCATAGTACGCTGAAAGTGTCCGACCAGCCTGTTGTATCATGAAGGCCCGTTGATATAACGAGAATAATTGTGCCTCATATCCTCCATCATAATAGGCTTTGGCAAGAGCCCTCCAGATTGCTCGAGGCATTGGTAATCTCATATATCTCTTCATCAAATCTGGTGCCATTGACGTAAGCAACCAGCCTTAGACCTTTTGGTTTTCAACATTCCACTTGTTATAAGTTGGATCTATTTTTGCTAGTGTTGTATCATCGCCGAGTATATACGTCAACTTCTCACGGGCAGCCACATGAATCTCCACAATTTGAGCCCAAACATCATAGTTGGTTTCATTCAAAATAATTCTAGCATTGAAGCTTGGATTTTCAGTTTGATATTGGATGATTGGTGGTGTTTTTGAATAATTGGTTGCTGGGTTTGTAAGGGGTAAAGAAGGTGGGTCGTTTTCAGTCATAGTGATGGATGAAATTGAGATTCAAGTGATGCAAAGATGGATGAAATTTCTCAGTAAATCAGAGTTTCATGTGCTCTGATACTATGAAGCGTGAATGGAGAATACTGTTTTTCATATATATTGAAACACTTTACATCTCAATATACATATCCCTTTTACTAGGGTTTATTACAACTAAGAAATATATACAAAAAAAAGAAAGATAAATATACAAAAGAAAGTAATCGACATTCCAATATATCTTAATAAATATGACTTGATTCTTCTAATTCTTCTCCAACTTTTTGACTGATTTGGTTAACAAGAATAATAATTATTGGGGGCAATATGTATATTTTTATATAAAATAATATAATAATAATACATTATTTTCGATTATTTTGTTGGTTTGTAATTTTTGTTCCCATTGGCTTGCTGCGTTATTTGACACTTGTATTGTAATAATATAATACTCCATTTCATAAAAGAAAATCGTCCCGCTTCACAAATTTGTTAGACTTTTATATTGCCAATTAATTAAATTATATAATTATTCAACGTCAGCCATCTTTTGGAGTTTCATTCTTTCTTTTCGTACAGGCAAAAAAATTATTAATAGTCAACAAAACAAAAATAACAATTAATTAATATAATAAATCAAATCAAATCATTTATTAACGTAACTCTATGAAAAAAGAAATCAGCATATGTATCTCTGCAAATATAAACAAGAAAATCAAAACAAACTAAAGAATAATAATAATAATAATAATATCAAGAAAATCTGATTAAAAGACTCGATAAAGCAGCAATAAGAACCAGAATGATGATCAAGAAGATCAGTAATCCCAATCGCATCTTTTAATCTCACCACCAGCCAATTTCCCATCTGCACTGTTAAAAGGAATTTTCAGGTCACATTCAACTCTTGGCTTGAATTTATGAGTCTTGATTTTACCCAATTTGAATCGAATCCTTAAGTAAATTTTCACATCAATGTTGTAAATCCCAGAAATCTTTTCTTGATTAAACTCAGTAAGTTCATCACTCTCAAGAAGAACAACTTGTGATCCTTTAAATTGAGGGGTCAAAATGCTAGTGTTTTTGTGTCCCTGATAAAATGTATTCAAGAAATCAGAATTAAGCCTCTGGTCTTTGTAATAAGCTCTGGCTTCAATTCTATCATAGTAAATTCCAATTTTCTTGTTTGGGTTTCGGACTGAGACTGTCAAGTTTAAGTTGTACTTGAGAGTGTTGGTGTTGGTGAGGTTGAATTCAGAAAGAGTAGCATCTGTTACATGGAATTTAACCTCTTTTGGACGAACTATTAGCCAGAAAATGAAGGCGGCGAGGCCGACAACCACCACTATGGTTATGAGGATTTTGAGAAGACAACTCAAGAGACAACAGCCACATCCGCAGCCTGAGCTACGACCAGGACGGTGGTAGCTGTTTTGCGGTGGGATAGCCGGACCATAATAGGCTCCGTTCAAGTGGGGTTGTTTTTCTGCCATGAAATCAAGAATCAAGAAAACCCAAGAAACTTAAGAATCAAGAAATAACAATGGTGAAAGTGAATGGTACAGAAATGAAAGAGAGAGAGAGAGATATGGTAGAAGAGGGAGAGTGTTTGGGCTTGTATAGCAAGGATTAGAAGAGTAAATAAAATGGTGTGAAAATATATAATTTGTTCGAAGAAAACACGGAAGAGAGCCGCGTCAATGGACGCGGTTGGCGATTGCTTTGTAGGATTGTTTAATTTTTGTAGGCGATGAATTGAGTTGAAAATTGAGAAAGAAGTTGCTAATTTCCTCTCAGATACGTAGTAATGGTGGCGATTGATAAAGATAGATGGTGCTTTTGGTAACTTCAATCTGTTTCCATTGACTTGTTATATGTTCTTTTTTTTTTTTAATTTCACACAGTAGACTTTTCTAATTGGAAATAAAAGAAAAATCAAAGGAAAGCTTCGCATTATAGTAGTAGTTATCGCGTAAGTTCATTACAATATCACAAATTTAACCAAATATTTAAGTAACTCTCGTTTTATAAGGTTAATTAAGTAAAGACAAACTGAATGCTCATTTGTTTATTAAGACAATGTTTGATTTTGGTCAAATACTACAAGCCCAGAAAGTTGTGTCCAATTGAATTGAGCCCTTATGAAGTTTAAACCAATTTAATTTGAATATAATAGGGCCTCTTATTCGAAAATTTTTATTTGGGGTTTTTCTCAAAAATATCCAAAGGATAAAATTATTTTCAATTTTTTTTAAAATATATTTTTTATATAAATTTATGATACAAAAAATATACTCTATTTTTCTTTCTTATTTAATTTTTTATTTCAAAGAAAATTACATTAAAGGTATTTTTATTATTTAAATTTTTAAAAATATCTTTTTTATTTAATTAAAAATATATCTTATCTATATATTTCATATTTTGTATATTATTTAATTCCATGTTATATTTATATATGTGTATATATATATGCAAATTAAAAATAAGAATTTTTAAAATTAATAAAATGAAAAAGTAAGTATTTTAAAAATAATAAAAAAGAAAGTATATATTTTTAAAATATTTATTTATTTTTTGAAATATTTTTATCCTAAGCCCTAGATTTAGTATTTTTTTTGCAATTGATAACCCCACCAATAGATTAGGGATATATATAAGTCGGATTAGTTGAATTTTAAATATTAATTTTTAATCGAAAAAATTTATTTTTAAAAATCGTTCATTATAAATTAATTTGATCGCTTTTTATTGAATTCGATCGATTTTAAAAATAAATATAAAATTTAAAATTAATTAATTTAATTTATTTCAACCAAAATGGTGAGTCTAGATGATTGGATTGCGATTAAATTAGTAGGATTCTTACTATTTTACATGTCCCTACTTTCACATTTATAGCATTTATTTTTTCAGTGTTATCATAAAAAAAATAAAAAAATATAATAAATATAATTCCGTTTTTTTTTTTTGGTAGAAAAATGCATCGCAATAATGTTGTAAATTTCTAAAATATGTCAGAGTTTCGGTGTAGATTAGGTAGAATTTAGAACAAGTCTCAGATAAAAAAAGATATTTAAAAAAGAAAAAATAGGGGCATGAGGTAGCGTTTAGGAATTACTTATTTCCTGTTGTAAGCTCATTTTTTCAATTCAACTGTCTCTAAGCGTGCCTGCGCATTTAAGATATTAAATATTTTTGAATTGCCCATTAAATTTATAACTGCATTATTTAATAATTTTTTAATCCTTAGATGATATAGTCGGTTCAAACGACTAATTGTATACACTTATTTAATAATTTTTATCTATTTTGAAAAGTATAACAAATAGTATAATATCATAATTTTTCATTTACTATATATATATATAATATATATTTCAACCAAAATATAAACCGAGTGTTCTTTTTTACTCTTAAAAAATAATGGAATAATTTTAAATACGATAAAAAAATGTCACCTATAAATAAGATTAAAAAAACTATGAATAGAAAATTCTGTATTAATACCTTATTTATATTATTATCTAGGGTTTATGCAAAAATACCCTTAAAAATAAAAATATTTTAAAAAATATCACTTTTCTTTTCCTATTTTAAAAATATATATATATATATATATTTTCAATTTTTAATTTTTAAAATATCTTTTTTCAGGAGATATATTTCTAATATACATTTAGTACACGTAATATATTCTATTTTAAAAGTTATAATAATCAGGGCAACCCATATGGCCCCCCTTCCCAATTTTTATTTTCCAAATTTAAGTTATTTTTTCCTAAATAAGGCCTAATTTTAAATTTTAATATCTAATCTAAAAACCTAAATTTTTTTCTTGGTTAATAAGGTTTAAATTTATATCTAATTATTCATTTAAATACCCAATCCAATTCTATTCGGAAGAATAGAAGTTTAAGTCTTAACTTTTATGTATGATTTAATTTTTAATTTAAATATCCAGTACAAAAAATCTAATTTCTTGTTAAATAAAGTTTAAATTTTTATCCAATTATTCATTTAGATATCTAAATTTTAATGAGGAAAAGATATAAGTTTACTCTTGAGTAAGAAAACCAAAAAAAAATATAATTTGTTGCGGCAAAAGGATTTAAAAGATTTTTTAAAGCTATCTCTAACTTTCTCCTGGATAATTTTAGTTCTTTTTCGTTCAATTTTTTTTTATCTGTTTTATAAATTTTGTTGATTTTAAATTTCATAACTAATTTAAAAGATGAATAACAATACAAAAATAAAATTATAGTGGCAGGTGTAGGGAATAGTAGTAAAATTGTGTTATTTAATTTAGTTGTGAGATTATTTTTAATTATGAATAACGATTATCATTTAAATATGACTGTGTATATGTGAATTTGGCCCCTTGAATATTCTTTTGTTCGTCTGCCTCTGATAATAATATTGAATACACATTTAACATATTTAATATATTAAAAAAGATATTTTTTATAAAAAAAATATTATAAATATAAAAAAATAGATAAAAAATAAAAAATATGAAAGATCTCTTTATTATTAGTTGTCACACCATCCATAATAATATATATATAGTAGTGTAGGTAGACTTTTAATAAAAATAGAAAATTATAAAATTAATCATAATCTGAATAGGATAATGTTAATTATAATTCCAACAGGAATCTAATTAAATAGTCATCGATATATTTCATAATATTTCATCTTAGATGACTATCCTTATGAACGTGCCTCGTTAAAATCTTGCTAAAAAAATTCATAGAGATAAAAATTTAGCGAATGAAAAAGAGTATAATATTCATAAGTAACTTCTCCTAAAAAATATAACTAACTAAGACATATTTTTAAGTGATTCCAATATTGTATATATGCTTTTTAAAAATTGATGTCGGAAGTGTCTTTATAAATAAATCCACTGAATTGTCACTTGAACGAACTTTGCAAATATCGATTTTTTCTTTTTTCAGAAGTTCATAAGTGTAAAAGAACTTTGGAGATATATGTTTAGTCCTATCACTTTTTTATATAGCCTCTCTTGATTTAAGCAATACACGCTGCATTATCTTCATATAATATTGTCGATTTATTATTTTCTATAAGTAATCCACACACTCTTCTAATGTGTTCAATCATGCTTCTCAACCATATAAATTCACGATTAGTTTCATAAATAGCTAATAACTATGAATGATTTAATGAAATGGCAGTGATTGTTTGCTTCACATATCTCCATAAAATAACAGTATTCTTATATGTAAAGACATAACCTGATTTAGATCGAGTTTTATGAAGATTATAAAGATATCCAGTATCAGCATATCAAGTTAATTCAGATTTTATTCATTTTGAAAAAAAATACACACATATCGGATGTGCCACGTAGATAGCGAAGAACATGTTTCACTCTATTTCAATAACTCCTAGTTAGTGCAGAACTAAATCTTGCAAGCAAGTTAACTGCAAAAGTAATATCTAATCTTATGTTGTTAGCAAGATATAAGATCGCTCTATTGCACTGAGATATGGTACTTTAGGACCAAGAATCTCTTTATTATTTTCTCGGGGATGAAAGGGATCTCCTTTTACATCAAGAGAACGAAGAACCATTGGAGTGCTTAATGGATAAGATTTATCCATAAAAAAATATTTTAAGATTTTTTGATATATGATACTTGATGGAGAAAAATTTTATTTGACAGATACTCAACTTGAAATTCAAGACAAAATTTTATTCTTCTAAGATCCTTCATTTTGAATTTATTCTTTAAATAGTCTGTAGTAATTAAGATCTTTTCTGAAATTCTCAATATATTTAAATCATTAACAAAAACTGCAGTTATAATAAATTCTGAATTTATCTTATGGATAAAAATACATTGGCAAATGAAATTATTTTCATAGTCATTTTCTCTAAGTATTCAAATAGGTGATTATACCACATTTGTCTAAATTACTTTAGTCCATACAAGAATCTTTGAAGCTCAATATAGTATATTTTTTTAAGTATTATATGCTTCGGGCATCTTGATACCTCATTCATCTTAAATCTTTTAAAGATTTTCATATATATGTCATTATCTAATGAACCATATGAGTAAACTATCACAATATCCATCAAATGTATGTCGAGCTTTTCAGAGACTGCGAAACATATCAAAAATCTAAAAGTAATAGCATCTATGACAAGTTAATATGTCTCATCATAATCTTTACTAGATCTTTGTGAGAATTCTTATACCACAAGTCGTGTATTATATCTCATAATTTTATTTGACACATTTCTCTTACGAGTCATATGAGTAAGTTGTCATAATGTATATTGAGCCCTTCCAAGGCCGCCAAACTAATTTTGAGAGTAATTACATAATAGAAGAAATGTACATTTTTTATAATATCATTTAATTTATTTTATTTACATACAATACCCCATGAGTATGATATCTTCTGGTGACTGGACTACTGGTCTAAATATTGTATGTTTAGCAAATGAATCTAGTTTGGCCTTGATTACTTTCTATTTTGACTAATCACTTCGACGTCGATAATTTTAAATATTTTTAGGCTCAATTATATTTTGATAATTTCAATAGCAACATATGCAAACATATTATCAACAATAATTTTATCTTTTTTCCACATATTTTTATATTTTAATGAGATTTCATAATTTTTATACTGAAACCACTTCTGGAGTTACTTCTCTAGAAATATATGATTATTGATTTATGTTACTTTTGACTTCTTCAGGAGTGTCATTTTGAAATCATTTATTTTTTTAATCTCAAAAATTAATATTTTGAATCAAGTGGTCTATTATACTTCAGGCATATATTATATCTACTAGTTGTCATACTAATAAGATGTCCTACATGGACAATCAATCAAGCAAGAGTATTAGCAGCTAGAATATGTGATTTAAACACCTACTGGTATTTATAAATATATATGGTAAATGATTTGTAATATTTTGCAAACGAA
This sequence comes from Garcia nutans, assembly GCA_947685225.1. Lineage (NCBI taxonomy): Eukaryota > Viridiplantae > Streptophyta > Magnoliopsida > Malpighiales > Euphorbiaceae > Garcia > Garcia nutans. The sequence goes on from CANTUV010000060.1 coordinate 3,843,567, forward strand.
TTAGTTTTTAAACTTTCATTTCACATTGATTTGTGCGTATATCAAGATTGGATAAAGTTGGTGTATTCCAACTAATCTCTTGTATTTTTAGCCATTTACTTTTATCTTCCTCTAATGGAGTAAAAATCAACTCACTAAAAATCTTACTTTGAAAAATTTATCGTTGAAGGTACATAATATCTAATATAAACAATCAAAACCTACTTGGATATCAAGATAATGATGATAATCTATTTTAGTTTTTCGAGCATATGCAATAAAAATATGTATGCTTCAACAAGAAATTTTAATATTACAAATTTTAAATAATAAATATTATGTTAGATAAGCAAAAGTTATAAAGTGAAAAACTTGTAATGTACATACAGTCAAATACAAATTAAATGTGCAATTTAAACAATAATAAGTATCTAATCATATATCCAAACTGATATAAAAAGTTTTAATTCCATAAACATAAGAATAATTTATCACAAAATCTTAATAATGATCCTGTTAAACCATATTGAGTATGGACATATGCAATAAAATTTTCAATTGTAATATAATCATAAAATATTTTTTAAGTGAACTCATTTATATTATCTAGATAAATTATCTTGATTGGTAATCAAGAAATATTGACCTTAATTTTTATAATTTGAGCAAAATATTTAGCAAAAGTAATATTACGAGTTAACAATAGACAAACATGTGACTATCAAATTGAAGCATCAATTAAAAATATAAAGTATTTAAATTATCCATAAGATTAAATGATATTGCTATAAATATTCTCATATGTTCTTTGTAGAAATTTAAGGGACTTTAAATATAATTTAGATAGTACATGTCTCACAATTAATTTACCTTGAGCATAATAAGTACAAAAGTAATCATATGACAAAAGAATTTTTTGATTTTTAGTGGATGACCATTTGTATTCTTAACAATATGTCGCATCATATTTAAACTTGGATGACCAAAATGATCATATCAAAGTATAAAAATTTTGGGATTTATGCACTTCTGGTGCATATAGTGTAACTCAACCATCTTTATTTATTATAAAGTAAAATCTAGTTAAGAAATTTAAAATTTCTTAAATATGAACTTCTGGTTCAAATTCGTAGAGCTAACACATAAAAATTCAATATCTTTCTCATTTTGTTTCAATAGGATATCCATTGCGATGTATTATTTAAAACTTAGTAGATTTCTTCATGATCTACTTGAACACGATGCATAATCGAAATATTATTTTATACAAATTTAGAATATTCAAATTCAAAATATAAGGTGGACTCTTCTTGAGTCTTCAACTATATTTATAAAACCATATATCATGTTAACATTAATTTCTGCTAATATATATTTTTTTAGCACTTTTATTTCAAAATTGGCAGAAAAAAAATTCTACCACAACATTTTTTTATTAAAATCTTGTCCGTGGTCTTAAGAAAAATATCACATTCGCTTCAGGGATGATATTAAGATAGTTGGACGAGTGTGATTATTTTTTATTAAAAGCTAAAAATTTTATTTAGTTACAGGTAAATAAAATAATTAGTTTAAAATATTTTATAATTCTATGCTCTCGATATTGCTTCTACATGAGTATATTTGAGGTATAAAAAATTTAATATTTACTAAAAAGATTGTGATAAATTATTAATAATAAGATAATCAATTTTTGATTTCTCATTTGAATAATCAAAAGAAATATCATTATTTCTAAGCGATCATGCGAGGATACTTAATTTTCTTTTCATAATATCTCTAAGATTCACAATATCAAAGTGAATCTCATTATCAAATACCCATTATCAAATACCCATAATAGAAAATTTCTTAAGAAAATATCAAGGATAATAAATACAAGATTTATAAGACTTAATATTATAAATATACTAAATTTAAACTCATAAATTAAATAGATTACAAAGCTCATCAAATAAATAATGACTAAAAATTATAATTAATGTTTAAATATTATAACTCTAAAATTATAAATAATCATATCAAATCATAGAAAATATCAATTTATTTACCAACTTTACTTCAATATATAAATATTTACTCATAATTGTATATCTCTTTTATTTTCATATATTATATTAAGTTATTAGATATATAACCATAAATACAAAAATAACTATTAAATTTAAATTCTATAAATAAATTTTTAAAATTTATTTATTCTTTATTTTAAAGATATATATATATATATATATATATATATGTAAACATACACATACATATATGTATATATATCCACACACATACGTATACATACGAACATCAATAGAACATCAAATTTCTTTATTATTGCAGTGATGTTAGCCAATACAAAAAAAAAAAACTGCACAGATGTCGACTTTTATTATATATATATATAATATAAATTATAGCCTTTTAGGTGATATTAAATATGGATCACTTGAAAAATAATTTTAAAAAAAAATTGTATCAATTATTAATTTATCAATTCTAAACACAAGGTCTCAAAAAACCAAATCAGAAATCCATTAATTGTAAAAATCAATCCCAATTGTCAAAGCTTTTAATAGTGAAATACTATTAACAAAACTCACAAATCGACAATTGTCATTATTATTATTATTATTATAAAAAATCAAAACTAGCGAAGAAAAATATATACAAAGAAACCGTATACCATATATTAAGCTAGCTAATTATAATATATATTCGAAATTTTACAATCATAAAATTTACTCGGTGATTCAATATTAGTGGCTCTAATATTATTTATTAGAAAAAAATTTAAATATAAGATAAGACCAATTATGTTCAATTATTAAGAAATATAAATTAAATATGTGGAAGCGTACCTAAATCTATATTATCAATAAAAATATTGAATATTGTTGTTTTTGATCTTTCAAATTGATATATATGAATTTTGGAGGAGAATTTCTTTCTTTTATAATAATTTTTAAAATAAATAAATTGGTAGAGTTTTATGCTGATAACGTGTTATAAATATAAAAAAAAATAGATAAAGAATGAGAAATATGAAAGATCTATTTATTAAGGTATATATAATAGTGTTATATATAGTAGTGTAAGTAAATTTTTTATAAGAATAAAAAATTATAAAGTTAATTATAGTCTAAATAGAATAATATTAATTATAATTTTAATAGTAATCCAATTAAGTAGTCATTTATATATTTAATAATAATTCCCCAATTATCTATCTGCTGATTTTTTAGGATGCCAATCAGATAAAATGGGCTATAAAAATTTGAAGAGTTTTATCATCGAAACTTATTGGATAGCCGGAATCTACATTAGGCCTACCAACAAAAGCCCAAACAGCATAACGTCATTATATATCATTTTGTTTTTCAAAATAAAAAATAAAAAATAAAAATCTTAGCTGCACCGACAAAATGATGCGATGGAGCAATGTAATGTATCATATTGCATAAACAAATCACATCCTCCTTATAAATAAATCCTAATTAATTAAACATCGTCATTTAATAATATCAATAGGCTACAAAATAATTCATTCTGATCAATGATATTTAATATAGTGCACATGGTTCCTTTAAATGAACACACATCACACCAAATATATATATATATATATATATCAAATTATTAAGTTAATAGTTTAAATTTTAATAAATTAATAAATTTAATTTTTTAAGTATTTTGATGTAAGTAAATAAAATCATTTCCAGGAATAGATGTTGAAACACTTTGTAATATGCATTAATTAAAAAATGTTGGTTAGGCTAATTAAACTAAAACACAAGAAAATAATTGGACCATTTTTAAGGTATTATTACAAAATTTATAATCTCTTTAATTTCTAAAACGCCATCATTAAGTAGGTAAAGAGCTGGTAAAAGATGAAACTTGTGATGGACCTGCACCAATAAAACCATATTTGACATTTATAAATCCACAATTAAACACAATCCACATGCACTATATTAATTAATTAGTTAATATACTTATTCAGTCAATTAATTAGTCTCTACTACTACTAATTAATTAAGCAAAATGACTATTGTTAGTATTTGATTGAAATCATATTTAATGAGATCTCTCTTTTTTATTTTTTCTTACAAAGAGAAACATCAACTCTATCATGTGAAATGAAGGCCAATGCTGAATATGCGAAGGCGCATTATCAAGAATAAAGGTGCTGATTGAGAATTTGCAAGACGATCAACAGCAAAATTTGCTTCCTTATGTATGTGCTTCAAATTTATTTGCCAATCAAAGCTTAAGCATTTTAAGAATGATCTCTCTTTTCGAATGTATATTTTATTTTTATAAAATTTAATTTTAATTAAACTTAAATTGGAGATGATGTATACCATAGTGAAATCAAAAGCTTATATATTTTTAAGGCCAAGTATCAGGGGCCACAAACGTTCATATCCAAAAAAGCTAATGTGAAATGTGACGGTATTTTGTTGGTTGGTAGGTAAAAAGCCATGGATTTTCCAACTTTTTCTCAATATTTTTGTGCAGTTTCATTAACAAAAAGTCATGTGTATAGTGATATTATGGCAAATTTCACTACAAGGATCAGACTTTTCCCAGTCAAGTACAATTCCCTGAATGCCCATATCATTATCTATTTCAATCTTTTCTTTTCAAGTCCAACTTTCTCATTTTTTCATTCTCCCCACATACAAAATTCTATTTCTTTTTTTTTTAACATCTTAAAATATATTCACTGGAAAAATGTATGTATAAATAATTAAAACAAATAGTAAATTATTAATTTTCTGTAGCGTATCGATTATAAACTAATAAATAAATATTAGTAGTAATTTCTTTTAAATAGTAATAATTAAGCTACTTACATTAGTAAATTAACAATCTATTAAATCAATTTGTCTCATGAAGTCACTTTGTCTCAAATCATACACCAATTATGTTTGTGCGTGTGTGTGTATATACATATATATAAAGTTTAAAGATCCAAGAAAAATTAAAAAAAAAAGAAGTAAACATCAACATATATATTAATTAATGTGAAATGTGGATTCATTTTATTTATAAAATGAATTAAAGTGACTCCACAACCCCCACCACACAGACATACACCTATTTATTATCTATCAATAAAATTTATTACTCGTGTTCAAATTAATTAATTACCTAAAAAATCCCATTATCAAGAAATTTAAATAAAAAATTTTCAAATTCAATTTCAATACTATTAATTCTGGAATTGTGAGATTTTTTTTTGAACTTTTGTGTTTTAATTGAAATTGAATTAATTGAAAAAAAATTATATATATTCGCACAACTTACAAAAAATAAAAAAAATGTAATTTTAACTATGAATCTCTCATTTAATTTCTTTCTTCTTCCATTTATTTTCTTTTCTGGAAAATGTACACTTCAAAGCCTTTAATCTCCCACATACAGTATACATATACATATATATATATATATATATATATATATATATATATCTCTCTCTCTCTAAAAGAGACAGCCATAAACACATCATAAAAAAGAAAAAGACAGGAAATAAGTTATTAAATAAATTTTAGATTGAAGAAGAAGAAGAAGAAGAAGAAGGTGAAGGAACTACTTAACGGTTCTATATATCTTCAAACGCTTACACTGCAGCTCACCACAAGCGAGTACTTAACGGAGTTTTCACCGACAACTAGTCCGGCGGACTTGCTCCCGAACTGTATATAAGCAGGACATCTCACATATAAATGATATCTCCCAGAAACGAATGTTCCTACTTTAAATCTCACCCGTCCATCCATTTTAATCATCATCAATACCGTTCCTGCAGCCTCATCTTGACTTAGTGAGACGGCGTTGTACGGAGCCACCGGAACCGCCGTGCCGTAAATATTAGGTGACCAGACGTTAATTTCTTTATGGCCTTGGTAAGTAGGTGGAATTGCTGACTGGAGAGTGATCTGCTGGTTCCGGTAAGTGGCATAGACGTCGAGTCTGTCGTAGTAGATGCCGATTCTATCGTTAGGATTACGAGAAGAGAAAGTGACTTGAAAATTGGAAGTGAGATAGTAAGGTACGGAGGCATTGAAGGCGAAAACGGTGACGTCCTGGAGAACGAACCTTGGTTTGCTAGGACGGAGAACGGCCCAGATTATGAGGATAGTGAGGAGAACTAGAAAAAGGAAGATTAGGATACCGGCAAAAATCAGGCGGAAGATTTTCCGACGCTTGTGGCCGTGGCTGTCGCAATCTTTGGCAGACATGGTGGTGGTCGGTGGGAGTGAGAGTGGTAGAAGAGGCTTTGCCAATATAACGAGAGAGACCGATGAGCCTTCAGTCTGAGTTGTTTTTACTTTCTAGAATTGAAAGGAAGAATGAGCGAAAGCTATCAACATGTAATAAAAGAAATAGGTGTTACTATTCATCGTTAATAGTGTAATGGCCTTTATATTTTTACTTTCTTAATTATTTTCAACTTTGCCATTTATTAAATATTATAAATTATATTACAAATATAAGAAAAAGTGATGTGCATTTCTGCTTTTATATTATTTAATTATATAAAATATAATTCAATAATTATTTTATATTATTAGACGTATTTAAATTTTCATCATATTTATTGAGATAAGATCTATAAAATTAATTTATGTATTTTATTTAATTATTTAGTCATTAAATATTATAATATGAGAAAATATTTTAATATATTTAATCCATAAATTTTTATTTTAGAAGTACGTCAAATGATTTATAAAATTATTAATTATTAGTTTTAATATCATTTTCATTATAAAAAAAAGTAACAAATTAATAATTTTTTTTTTTGAAAGAAGTAACAAATTAATAATTGACTTCAGTTCCAAACAAAAAATTAATAATTGATTATATACTTTTTCATGATTAACTATCGACTGAGATCAGACTGTTGGAGTCTTGGAGCTCTTGCGTGTGAGTGTGACAACCGTCGTGTAATGAACGCGTTGATAGGGCATTTTAGTAATTTAAATTACATTTTACGTTGCATTTTTCTAACTATTTTTTTTCTTTTATTTTTGTTAATTATGTTCGGACAAAACTTTGCTTACTAGTCAAAAATTAGTTATTTGATTCGACATTAAAGATGTTTAATATAGCTAATTACGTACTTAATTTCTAAAATTAAGACTCAAGATTTTAATTTTATCCACTCTTTCTTCTCAATTTCTTTTATTATAATTGGTGATGACATTAAACGATTTGAACGCAAATAATTTTTATTTTTACGATTCGATGAAATTTATATAAATATATAGAATTAAATAATTACTTACTCTAATATTTAATTACACCAGCAATTGAGAATCCCTTTGCGGTAAAGAAAGTGATAGCTAAAATAACAGTTCTTTTTTGAAGCTATGCGCCCTTGTCATTCTCATCCTTCTAATCTTTCTAATCTTAATTACACATTATCTAATAAATAATTATTAAAAATTGCATCAAATATTCTTAATTATATATATATATATATTATGAATTTCAGTTGATCAAAACTGTAATAAACTTCAAGGGTTGGTTTAAATTGAATTAGTTAACAGTAAATTTATTTTTATTTTTATTAATTTATCAATTCTTTTAAAGTGATACATGAAAAAATATATTTTTAATATATTCTTTGATTTTGATTTTTAATTTTAATTATTTAGATTTTTTATCATATTGGAAAAAAAATATTCAAACCAAGTGAAATATCAATATTATATTAATTTCATTTACAATGATAATATGATATTTTCAAAACGTTTTAAAGATTTGAATTATCAAGAATTTACAATTTTAATTTTTAAACACATTTAATATTATGGGGTTATCGTTGATAAAAATGACATATCACTAATCTCAGAAAGTTATGACAATAATACGAGAAGGGATAGGCCATAATGCTATGTCTAGTCAAGAAAGGGACTTCTCCTTTTATTATTATTATTTAATCAAACTTATGAAGACTAAAAATAATTTTAATTATTGAAAAACGAATAAACAAAAAATGTTTCAACAATTTGAAATAATTTGGAAAAGATTAATGATTTTTATTTATGTATAATTTTAGGCATTTTATTTTATGCTTAATATATTTAGACATAACTATAATTATTGGATTATTTAAAAAAATATAATTATTGGATTTTGAGTTTAAAAAATGCAAAAAAAAATTCATTAATTCATAATTTTCCTTTTTTTTTTAGCTCTTACAGAAGGTAGATCGGATCATTAGACCAAACCGAGTTCCGATCTGATTCCCGACGATGAATTGGTCAAGCCGGAGTTAGTCTGACAAAGCTGCTCCAGAACATAGCAACCTGAAAAAAAAAAAAAAAAGGCAAACGTGGCGCAAGGGAAAAGCATCTAATAATAATCTGAGTATGTACAGTTTCCTATAATTATTTGTGCTGCCTCCCCACTTTTTAATTTTTCTTTCTATTATTATGTCTTCAAAAGCTCAACCTGTCCCTTATGTTTATTTAATTTTCTAGGTAAACCTTTACAATTTTTTCCTCGTTTACATTACAATTTATTTTTTTAGAGTTTTGCACCCTCCATCTCCCCTAGACGATTAAAAAATTTGTCAAAACTAATTTAATCGATAATAGAACTTATTATTATTATTATTATTATTTATTAATTAAATTTTAATTCTGAAAATAAATATAGAAAAATAAATTTTAAATTTATAGAATGTAAAATATATGCTTTTGAATTCATTTAAAAAGGAAAATTTAATTTCAAGTTGCTTGAAATAAAATGGTTCTTGGAATTAAAAAAGAAAATTTATATAACCTATCTTAATTAATTTGGAATTAAAACTTTATTAAATTAAGTTGAGTTGAGTTAAAATAAAATGGTAGCAAAAATTTAATAATAATTGAGAAATGTATGAATTGATTAGGATCAATTAGTAGCTCACCAAACCTTCTAAATTATAGCTAATCTACTTCTTTCTTTTTCCTCATCTTTTTAAATTAAGGTTTGCTAGCTTTTATATGGTTCGATTTTGTTTGGTATATATCAATATTTATAATGTAATTACTAAAATTAATATTATCAGACTAATAATTTAATGATAAAGCGTAAATAATTATAATTTTTAATGTATAAATAAAAATATGTATTATTATAATAAGTTAATTATGAGTTATGACTGATGAGAATATTAAACAATTTTCAATAAATAAGAATATATATCATTATAAATAAAAATTATAAAACTCAATAGAACATTATAATAATTAGTTAAAAGTGTGGAATGGGCTGATCGGTAATGTCAAAAGCTATACCACCAAAAAAAAAACAAGAACAAATAAACAAGTTGCAAGTGCCCTTATCATAATTAAAAAGTAAGGCAACTTTCCTTATTTCTACGTGCCTTTTCTCAATTTTATTCATTTTATTATAACTTTGATTTATTGACGTTCTACCGACCTCTAATTAAAAAAAAACTCTTTCAATTGATCTTTTTATTTTGTCGAAATGATATTTAAATTCAATTAATTTATTATTTATTAATGTTATTTATATGGTGAAAAAATATATATTAAATAAGAATATAATAATAAAATAATAATTTTATTTATAATAAATAAATTATAATTTAAAATATTTAAAAATAATATAAATGACTAAAAATAGAATAGAGAGAACAAATAGTGTATTAAATATTGAAAAACGACGGCCAAGGTTTTGTTTGATTAAATTTTACGAAATAAAAAAATTGAAAAATAGGGTTGGATTTATAGGCTACTATTAACTATCATTGGAAAGAATCTATAAATTAATTGTTGCATTGAAATTGTGAAATTTTGAACTTTGCCGTGTGAAATTGTGAACTATAAGGTGTACTTGTTATTTACTCTTTGTCAATATCGTCGTTGTCGGTTCTAATAGTACCTTAACAAAAATAACAATTAATGCAAAATTTTAATCACACCTAATGTAATATATTTATTTATTTTTAATTACATCTTATATGATGTCATTAAAATTATTTTTATATTTTAATTTTTTTCAATGATTACCCATAATTAATTAAGTAAATTGGTTTTTATACTAATTTGTGTTATTTTTGAAATCTAATTAATGGGTGTTTGCACAATTGAATAAGGATAAGAAGCATCAAACACATAACCATTACAAAGCATATTGTTATAGAAAAAACCAAGTTGAAGTGATGACATTGAGATCCATCCAATTATCACATAATTATTTTAAACAAAGAGATTCTATATATATTATAATAATATAAACCATTTACTTGGAGTCTTGCTATATAAGTATTAATAGCTCATTCGAATTCTAATGTATACCTAATTCTTCATTGTTCAATAAATTTCATAATAATAGTCAAACAAATGATTAATTATAATCATTCTTAATCAAGCGTTGCTGTATGAATTTTTGTATTAGATATTATAATTAAATTAATTTAAAAAAAACACTTTTCTAATTAGCTCTCTAATTAATATTCAAATTCAAGATTTTATTTTTCAGTGTTGGAAAAAGAAATAAAATTTTGTACATTTGATTCTAACAAAAAAAAAAGAAAAGAAAAAAAGTTAAAAAGAAGAATAAAAGAGGAGAAAGAAAAGAAGGCATGAATATCCCAAAATCCAATTGTAGCAGTTTTGTTCTGAAAGATTAGAATTTCACAAATTTAGGTTTGATTCTTATCCCATGCGCACTGTAATATTCAAAGTCCCTACAAAGGGATCTTCTTTGAACCTCTCCAATTCTTTTTATTATTATTATTATTATTTCACTTATTTGATTTCTTTTTTTTTTCTTTTTGTGCCGCAAAAGTTTATAGATAAAGTTCAGCAAAATGTAACATTTTGATTGGACACGCGCCTTAATTTGGGAGGTACATTGCCTAGTGAAAGAGACAAAAACAAAAAGTGGATTGAGGAATAAAGGGCATAGAAAGGAGAGAACATTTGATTGATTGGTAGGGAAATATTAGAAATTTCTAAATGTCATAAAAACTCCAAACTATCAAAAGTGTTGAGGAAACAATGGAAACTTAATGAAAGGAAAGGAATTTTTTGGGTCTTGAAATTTTAATTTTTTTAATTATTTGGGTTTTTTTTATAATAATTAATCTTTATTTCATGCTTGGCTTTGATAATAAAATCTTGACTATTAAAAGTGAGTAAAGATAGTGGTGTAATAGGTGAGGTGCAAAATCATTTTAATGTTTCTTTATCACTATGATTGTGAAGATGAAAAGTATATTAGAAGATTATTAATTTTTCTTTTTTAAATGAGTGGATGTGAAGCAATGTGTTGTGTTGATAAAAAGACGTCATTTTCATTTTTCTATTTATTAGCTACTAAACTTACACTCAAGCTGTTAGCTAAAGGAGATAATAATGGAAGAGTTTTTGCAAAATTGAAATAGACAAATAGTAGACAAACTCCATGTGCACAACCCTATTTATATTTCTCTTTTTCCTTTCATTTGTTCTTCATAATATACTTTTTTTTCTCAAATAATAATAATAATAATAATAATAATAGCCTTTTTCTCAATTATTTATTTTTTGCTTCCCTTTGAGTGACTTTTTTTATTGGATAACAACAAACACATAATTTAATATAGTTTATGTTTAAATAACCATTCTTAATCAGTGTTTTTAGATTACTTATTAGAAAAATTGTTAATGAAATCTAAAAGAATTTCTATAATATAATAAAAAAATAAAATAGTGATTAAGCATTTACATTACATTATAAATTTTTTTTAAAAAAATTAATATTTCTTTTCCTTGAAAAGGATTTTTACTTAGGAAAATAAAAGAGGAAATTTGGAGATCAAATTATTAATTTTTCCACCCAAATTATTAAGAAAAAAAATAGCCCTTGTAATAAATTCTAGGGGCAAATCAATGGGGAAGCAGATGTATTAATTACACTGAATTTACAAGCAAAGTAAATGATACCAATGTGAAGTCTATCATTTAGAATTGACCTATACATTTCACCATCCATGGCAGGTTTCTTATTCTTTTTTTCTTCTTCTTTTTCTTCTTTTTTCCCCTCAAGTTAATTAGTTATTAGCTTCAAAAATGAAAACAGTTTATGAAAAATGAAGAAAAAGAATAGAGGAAATGTGGAGAACAAAATAATATATATATGTATATATATATTCCAATTCAAGCACGTGCTTTGACAAAGTAAATGCAAATAATAATTGAATAAGTCTTTTTCAATTTTAAGAAAATTTTCATGCATGAGAGATTAAGAAATTGCAGATTTATATATTGAATGAATAGACAAATAGAGTTAGACAAAGAACAGTAAAAAACTTGCAAATTGGGAGTTGATATATTGCTTTCTCATGATTCATTCATGCATTGTGCTTTGTTGTATATATTGGACTTTGGTGTTGTTTCCATTCATTTCCAAGTAGTTTCTTCAATTGCTTTTACTATGCAAATTCAAATGAATACACTTACTAAAAAAAATATTTGGAAGTTTCATACCAAACATTAATTATAGAATAAGATCTAATTTGGAATATCTGTTTATCAACCATGAATATGAAATACAAAGAGACAGAAGCAGGGTCTTAATCATGGCTCAACTAATGGGGGTAATGCAAGTGCGGTCCCTCTTCTTTAGTCATGGGGAATCTTATCATGTCTAAATATTAAATATTTTATCTTCCAGACTAATCATCATTAGCAACGCTTAATACTTAATTTGAGAAAAAAATTAAGTTTTAGTTTCTTTTAGAAGAAAACATATATGCATGAAACAGTGATTGGACGCATTCTGCTATGGATCTAAAACATGCCAAACTGAATTTAACAGCCTCTGTGCAACATTTTTCACATAATGATTTTCTCTTAACAACTGAACAATAATGTGAAACAAGAACTTAATGGGTTCTATGATAAATAAGCATGTGAAGTGAATATGATAGGATTGAAAAAGAAGAATTTGAACTCCAATCAAAACCTTTGGTTCTCTCCTTAAGCTTCCATGTTTTTATGTTACACACACAACGTAGTATAAAAATAAAAAGATATTCCTTAATGGTCCATCTTGATACCAAGATAGAGCCAACCATTTTTCACAATCAACCAAGAAAAGGCCATTTCTTCTTGTTTTCTTGTACAAAGTGCAGTTGCAACTACAAAGCATGAGAGTGGATAAGAGGGAACTATTGTTGAGGATAATATGTAATCAATTAATCACACCATCTTCTTGAAAAATGTAACCAGCAAGTTCTACAATCATGTTAAAAGATGTAAAATCTCAAAATAATAACAATTCAGTTAAGAGTATTCAACGCCTTCAAGGCATCGGTACTTCTGAATAGTGATGCACAGAATTAGCCTATATCACATATGAATCACTAAAAGCAAGAGATCTTCTGAAAGATACTAAGCTAACGACAAGAAAAATACAAGACAGAAAGTTCTATTTATGCTTTTTTTTGTCGGGAATGCAATCATTAACCAATGATATCAATCTGCATATACCGAATATAATTTTCAACTGATCCCAATTACAAGCTATGCTCATAAGATTGCGTTCCTGAGCTCAGGAAATGAGAATGCTTCTTTAGTCATGGATTGAACTTGCATTACCTGGTTGGATGCAACAGTGCCTTTCGTTACAGCAAAATACCAACTATCAACCCATCCCACATCCCAATGACGAGGCTGGAAATTGCAGCTCATCTCATATTTTCCAATCTTAAGATTGTCCACTGTCCTTGGCTTGGTTCCCCACACTCTTAATTATTTCATGACTGAGCAAGTTTCAGAAAGGAATACTTTCTGTAGAATCATCTGTCACATGGATGCTCAAATGCACGCAGGGGATACTGTAAAGGAAGTTAATGTGACAACAGTTCATCACAAGCAATAGTTTTTCTCAGTAAGATGAGGGCCAAGTAACTATAACTACAGATTTCCAAATATCTTATCACAATAATCTAGGAGCCCTTAGGCATACAATGAAAATGGCATGGTTATGGCTAAAATAGAAAAATATGGAGGTGGACTTTAAGGCTCAAACTTTTTCTTGTCAACTTATGAGGCATCCACCTCTATGGTATCCAATCAGACGCTATCCTTATACAAATCGAAGAAATATAAACATAAGCATGTAGGAGTACATCCATGCACAACCATATAGTTAAAATTTATTGTCTTCCAAAAAATGTTATTTTATATGAAGAACTTTTATTGTAAGGATTATATCAAAAAGACAATCATTCAATCAATTGTAGCATATGTTCCAGTGATGCTAATAGGGTTATCAATCTGCGTAAAATTGTACCATAATCTAGCAAAAGTGATTTCCACAAAACAAAGTTTTGTTAATGTAAATTAAAATTTTGAGTGTCAATGACCATGCGATGTACTTCACATATGCCTATTTACAGATCCATAAGAAGCAAAGACAAAAGAAGTGCAAAAATTTGGGTAGTGCTTTAGAAGGAAGATCAACTCTTCTTGATGGAAAGTAGATGCCTCAAAAATCTGTTAAAAATATACCACTTACAGTTAAGTCCAAAAGAGAATTTTGATATTCAGATGGCTGATTGATTCAAACTTAAGACTCCTCATGTCGAACTCAACTCAACAAACCCTTAATCTCAAGTCAATTGTGGTTGGCTATATGGATACTTCTTTTCCACTCAATGCGATTTAAGGTTGTCTCTTATGATAAATGTAACATCATAAGATTATTTTGGACCACTTTTGGCTATGTCAGTTTAGGCCTACCTCTGCCTCTCTTAGTTATATCTACAATAACTTGTTCGGTTTTTCTAACCGACGTATCGCTAGGTCTTCGTTTCATATGACCAAATCATCTCAATCTATTCTCTCTTATCTTATCCTCAATAGGTGCTACCCCCACTTTTTCTCTAATGTACTCATTGCGGATTCTTTCCATCCTAGTATGACCACACATCCATCTTATCATTCTCATTTCCGCAATATGCATTTTATTCATGTGTTGTCTTTTTACTGTCCAACACTCACTATCATACATCATCGCAGGCCATATTGCAGTGCGGTAAAACTTTCATTTTAATTTAATTGGCATCTTTCGATCACATAAAACTCCTATAGCACCCTTCCACTTCATCCAACCAGCTTTAATCCTATAATTTACATCTCTTCACAACCCTCATCTTCTTGAAGAATAGAGCCAAGGTATTTAAAATAAGTACTATGAGGTACTACTATTCCGTCTAAGATAATTTTGCCTATTTTCCTATTCTTGCTATTAAATCTACAATGTATATACTCAGTCTTAGTCCTACTTAGCTTAAAACCCTTAGATTTCAAAGTGCTTCTCCATAACTCCAACTTTTGACTTACCCCTGCTTGAGTCTCATCTATTAATACAATATCATCTGCAAACATCATACACTAAGGGATGTCATCCTGTATATGTCTTGTTAGCTCATCCATGACCAAGGCGAAAAGATAAGGGCTCAAAGCTGAACCTTGGTGTAATCCAATAGAAATAGAAAAATTCTTAGTATCCCCTCCCACAGTGCGGACACTAGTGATGCCTCCCTCATACATATCCTTCAAGACTTGGATATATCGTATAGATATTCTCATACTCTCTAGGACCCACCATAAAACTTCTCCAGGGACTTTATCATACGCTTTTTTCAAATCAATAAAAACCATATATAAGTCCTTCTTCATCTCTCTATACTTTTTCATCAAATCTCTTATAAGAAAAATAGCTTCCATAGTTGATCGACCAGACATAAAGCCAAACTGATTTGAGGAGATACAAGTATCTAACCACAAACAGTATTCCACAACTCTCTCCCACAATTTCACAGTGTGACTCAAAGCTTTATACCTCTATAATTTGAGGATTTTCTGAATCTTCCTCAGCAAATCTTCTCCTCTTCTTCTAAGGCCTGCCGGCCATATTCTTTGAAGGAGGGGGCATCATCGTAGACCCTCACTTGGTGGCCACATTGGTTCGTCATAGATGCGTTCTATTCCTTGCTTATATGTCTTCAGATAAGTTGTAGTTGAATAATATTCATCAATAAAATCATCAATGTCCCTCTTTTGAAAATTGATGCATGCACAAGCATATATGCAAGGCATGCCAACTAAATTCCATTTTCAACAGCTGCAACTTTTTTTCTTTAAATTAACTATTTACCAATCCTCATACCATGAAACTTGAAATTTATCTCATACTGCAGGTTTGACAATACAATACCATGGACTCAAACAATTCTTTTCAATCTTTTCTCTTATCCTAGGGTAGATTTTATCTGAACATGCCATTACCATTTGAATTTAGTATGCATTCTCTCCATAAATGATGTCCTAATATCATCAAGAAATTTAATAACCAGTTTTGACCTTTCCTTAAAAATACACCCATTAAAATTTTCTGAAACATTGTTATCGACTATGTCACTTTTAGGCGAGCAATGAATGAAAGACTTACAAAATGCTCTGTGATTTAGTTTCATGAAGTCTTCATGTGCATTGGCATTTTCAGATTTCATTTCATTCAAGATAGCATTTATCCTTGCCTCTTTTGTGCTTTTCACAACTCCCTAAAATAATTTCTTCAACTTCTTGTCGGTGTGTTTTTTTCCAATTGGCGTATATGTGCCTTGTACAATTTTTCTTTTTCGGTGCGGTGCCAATTGATCGACAACCTTTATTAAAAGTGTAATAAAAGTGATTTATCAATTAAAGATTCTATTTTATTTTCCTGTGAAGAAAAAATAACTACTTATATTTATCTTTTGTTAGTCACTCATGAGAGTCCACCCAAAACCATCACCAATCCCTAAGAAATCAAAATATGTAGCATAAGAATCAATGCCAACAATACTCATTCTCAGGCTCGACTATTGTGCAACTTATAGGGAACATCTGATTGTTTCCATCCTTGCTACATGCTGACAATAGAGCATCGCCCATCACGGTATTCAGAAAACAATCGTCAAATTCAATTATGGGTCTACGCCCCTTTAAGAAACCAATTTTCAATGCACTAATACCCACAAAGAATCTCTTGAAGAACACCTTGTCCGGCTCAATATCTATATTCAAATTAAGTCCCATCTGGGTTAACCCTCATCAATTCAAGCTTGTATGATCTCAAATTCTTATAGTGATTTTCGAGTGATCCTCTATAATACCCTAGATGAAATACAAATCTAGTAGCTTAAATATTATACAAATTAAATGAATAAAGTGAGAAAAAATCTTGATTGAAATAAAATTTTAATATGCCAAAGTAATATAAACAAAAACTCTAAAGTACTTGAATTGAAAACTCTACAACTCATAACGATTGTGAATCCAACCAACTAACTGTAAGGTATAAAATAATAAATTATATTTGTATATAAACTATTAGAGAAAGAAAATGACCTACTAGAGTGATGAAAGAATAATTGATATATATATAAAGAAGTAAAATTTATAAGTCACTGAAGTGTTGAAAATAGAAATTTTAAAACACTTTAGTTACAGCAACACATATATATATAAATCTTAGGTATTATACTCAAAATGTATTATAACTTAATTAATAATACATTAACATAATTATATGCATCAAAACTATATAAAATAAAAAAATTAAAAATTAGAAGTAAAAATAATTTTAAAAAAATTAATAAAAGTGTAGATAGCAATTTAAGGTGTGAAAAGACAAAAAAGACATACAAGTTAATAAAGAAATATGTAATACTTGAGAGGAAAAATGGACATTTCACCCACTTAATTCTCAGCCATTTTTCTTTCAAATAAAATGGGTGAGTCAACTCCTTTGAATAGGAAGAGCTTAGACAAATTATGATTAAAAAGTTGACAATAGTTTTTGTTCTTATCTCAATTTCTTTTTCCTTTCTCATTTCTATCAAAACACATCTTTTTCTATCATGATTTTCTTTTTTTTTTTCAGCAGCCATGAACCCTTCCTAAGCTAATTTTTTATGTCTAAAATTGATCTAAAATAGAAAATTTAATCAATAAAGTGATATAAAAACAAAAAAGGTAAAAGGAACTCCTAAAGGTAAGAAATCTAAAAATTCTGAATCTTAATCTTTTAATTTAGTTTCTCTAGCTTTAAATTTATTATTTATTGAATCTGAGCTAATAATTATTATTTATACATATTTAATAAGTATTTAGAATTCTGTAAATTAATTTATGTTGAAAGAAATTGAAAGGAATGAAGTTATAATCCCTAACACTTAAATTTGTCCAAATTATGCAGCTTGAACTTTTAATAATTTAGCTACTGTATTTTTTTATTTCAATATGAAAACAAGCTTTAAAATTCATAAAAAATTATAGAAAGATGTATTTGGATTCTTAAAAGCTGTGGTAAAAGAAAAAGTTAAAATGATGAGAAAAAATAAGTGAATAAGTAAGTGAATATAAGCTGCTCATTTTAATAGTCTGAATGAATACCACTGAAATTTATTATTGTGTTTGGATTATTTACCTATATAAATAAACTCTATAATTTATGAAAATTTACATAGAAGTCATACATGATGTTGGAAACATGCTAGAAAAATTTCAGGTCAAATGAATTTGAAAAAATTAATATACAATTAAATGAATACAAACTACTCAAATGCTGAAATTTAGGTGTTTTGTTAACTTGGGACTGAATTGAGCATAATAAAATATATTTAATTTAGTTATAAATATAAGCATATAGTAGATGAATATAAAGTTTAATATGTGTATTTAATGCTTTCAAAATTATAAATATTAATTTAATAAATAAGTAAATCAAATGACTTGAAAAATCTAATGTATTTTTATAGGCATATGACACATATTTAAATTCACTCTATTGTATAACGCTATTATAATATAATTTTATAATATTTAAATTCATAATTATAAAATAAATTTTAGGGCATATTAAGATATTAAAAGAGGGCATAGGTGCCTAATAAACAATTAAGATAAAAATGATAAATAATAAATTAAAAATAAATCTAAATGTGCGATTTATGTTTGGATGTGAATGTAGATTGAGTATTGCTACCAAACCAACCAATAATTCTCAAAGACTTAGAGGAATCAAATTTTCATATTTAAGGTGATTTATAGTGTCCATCCCTTGCTTTGTCACTTTTGAAATTCTTTAATAAAAATTTAACCATTGTTGATATTTGAGCCATTTGATATCATTTGTTGTTTGTGATTCTGCATTTGTAAATTGTGAAAACCAATATGACATCTTGGCCTATGTGATCATGCTAAGCCATTTGATTAGCTAATATGATAGAATCTCAACTTAATGGGGGTTATACCATCAGGCTATGTACACATAGAAGTTTGTAATTTATAGTGTAGAAGCTACCCTTATGTGAATGTGATGTTTGATAACACTAGAATAACAATATTTTTTCTTCAGTGCTATTGCTATGTGTTATCTGTTATATTATGTGATTTGCTTTTGTGATATTGGTCCAGTTATTATGGGACTTTCTTGTGGATTAAATTTTATTGTTATACCATTATTGTGTAGCCACCTTATTTATTTATTATTCTTGAACCTTAAAAAAAATATTTTTATTGCATACCCTACCCTTGTGACACTATAATTTTACTGAGTTGACTATTCACCCCATTGTCTATGGTTTCAGGTAAAGATGACTCAGGACCATCAACTTCTTGATTTCTTCTTTCAACAAGAAGTTTGAGAATAATGTAATTAGTAAATACTATTATATGTAATTAAATAATTATGTTTATACTATACTCTAGTTGCTCCGTAGTACTATTGTGAATAATTTAGTAAATTGTGGAAGTAAACTGTAATGTAAAAAAAATATTTGTGTATAATATATAATATAAAAATAAATGTATAATAATATATCATAAAATTATGAGTAAATAATAAAAGTTATAAAATAAAGCTTTAATTCACTAGTGTAATTAATCAATTTGTATGAATTCATAAATTAGTTGGGTTCCACGTGGTGCTTAGTGGCCTTGAGCCTACCTGGACCCTAGGACCATCATACTTCTAAAAATAGGGTGCGACATCCTCTTAGCATTATCCAAAACTTTATATCTTGCACGATAACATATGATTTTGCTTACATTTAAATAGTACTTGTCTTTGACCTCACTCGTTAATTCCTCTATATCCCATTCAGGGTTCCACCTGAACTTGTGCAAGTACTCCTTAGCTGACCATTTTGGAGTTGTTTGTCTATTAGTCTATTTCCTAAAGCACTTGTGTGTATTTGGTTAAAGTCTTTATTGCAATAGCTGTAACTCCTTGCATTTTGCGCTCCAAGGACATCCATCTTCACAAACTATTTCAACTAATGATTTGCATAACTTATTAAACTTTGTATTATTGTCATTCATAATTGCCCATTTTTGAATAACATACTTACATTGATGACTATCATCAAAGGTCATACCGGTCACAAACTGCAATTGTTGATGATCACATTTTGCAACATACTTAGTGTTGTTGATGTCACTTCCATCCACGGGAAAGTAATAAGAATCATCAAAGTCACTTTAATTTTCATGAAAAGCCTATGATTGATGAATTTCTACTTCTGTAAAAGCTCCACTTTCTCTTCCCTCATGACTACTGCTCCCTCTAATACCTTATTCCTCATCATCACCCACAACCTTCTCAATCACATTTCCTTCAACATATATGTTAATTGCCCCATTATATATGAATTTAAACATCTCTAGCACTTCTTTGTTTGATTTTATCTCATGTATACCATCGTTTGAGTTCAAACCCTCAAATTTATAAAACATCCATACAACATTGTAACCTATTCTCTTAACATCATCACACAACTCAAAGAAACTAGTTGTGTCACTATCATAATTACTAACTTCCTTAGTAATTCCTCCCACATATGTCAACTCATTTCAATTCACCATCACAATGATGTTTTATGATAAAATGTGTTGCCATTATGAAAAAGCTAAAGAAACCACTTACAATACACATAAAGGCAGCCAAAACATGCATAAGGCCGATAGAAGTGGACCACTTGCTCCTCTTTGTGATTCCTTGTATGTATTTTTCCTTTCTCCTCTTGTCTTTTTCAAAGCCAGGGTTAAGGGAAAGAACTTTATTTTTTTCTAATCAGTCGGAACCACTGATATTGTGTTTAGGTTTAAGTTTTTTTTTTTTTCCGATTGACGGGCATCAAAATTGGGGGCATTGATTCTAACGCCTCCCGTTTATGTTGTGATATTTTTAAAATATTTCTTATGTTAACAGCATTAATATTTTTTAAAGCACATTAATGACTAATTCGAAATAAAAAAATAACGATGAACTGACAAATCAGCACACGTCCCGGTCAAAGGGTAACTATCCGGTGAAAAGATAAAATTGAAAAAAAAAAGATTATGTACCAATTTTTCAAAAAAAATTCATGATATAAATGAAAATTGGTGCAAAGTTTAAGTATTTTTCAAAAATTAGTTATTTATTAATATGTGGTATAGTATGGTACTGTCTGATATAGTATTGTAAGCAGTGTTTATTATATTTAAAAATAACTATGGCCAAGAGCCAGTTGAACCATTGAACAAGACCGGCGATTCTAGTTCGGTTCACCAAACAAGACCATGAACCGTAATTAAATGTTCAAAACCAGAATCAGGATCGCTCTTTAAGGTTCTGGTTCCAGTTGCAATATTTTTGAACTTGAACCGAACTGACAATTCTGGTTTAAAACTGTCAAATTTAAAAAAAAATTTAAAAATTTAAAAAATCATGATTACATTGCACAAAGCATAATGTGCTTCAGTGTTTACAAAAAGCAAAATGTGTCGACGGTGCAATTTTGAATTATGCTGTTGGAACATATATATTTTAAATTTAATTAATATAAAATTATTATTTAATATTAAATTATCAAGTTTACTCCACTAACAGGAAACAAAAGTTTGAGGGGGTTATTTTAGAGAAATAACAAAATTTTAAAAATCTATAAATACATTATATTTTAAATTTATTTTCTATTTTTTACATAATTTCTCTCAACTATTAAATTTTAATTCCCTAATAACTCTCAATTCTTCTATTCTCACAATTCTTCTTGTTCTTCTTCTTCTTGTTCTTGTTCTTCTTCTTCTTCTTCTTATTATTATTATTATTATTATTATTATTATTATTATTATTATTATTATTATTATTGCTAGTAATATTTATTATATATTGTTAATTATTATTATTATTTTGTTATTATTATTTATTATTCTTATTATTAGTAATTAATATTGTTGTCATTATTAAAAATTATTCTTAATTATTATTATTATTATTATTATTATTATTATTAATTTATATAAAATGGCAAGTTTTAGTCACGTTGATGGAAAGACATAAGAGACCTAAAACTACTATCTTAAATAATTTTGAACATAATACCTATTTATCATCTATCTTTGAGTTTGATGGTGTAATTGAAGACTATAAATTTTCTATTTTGCAATGGTAAAGCCAGCATACAAGAAAATTTTCAGTGTTGTCTATCATGGCTAGGAAAATTTTTAGTTCTCCAACCTCAACAGGGGTGGTAGAGCGAATATTTAGTACCAGAGACCGTGTGTTAGATGAGTGCAAATTAAGATTAACACCTCACTCATTGTAAGCTCAAATATGCATCAATGATTGATCCAAAGCATCAATGTGTGTATAAGATTTAAAGTATAATGATGATGATGATCAATGTTTAGATTATGATGCAACAGACGAAAATACACTCCATAATGGAAGTAGAAATGGTGAAAGCAACTAAGATGACACTACCAAATTTAAGATAAGAGAACTGTGTGTTGACTTGATTCCTCTAAACCCAAGAGAATACGTAGGCAACTTAATTCTTTGTAATTAAGTTCAATCTTTTTTTTTTTCAATTGTAAATTTTAATATTGAAGATTTTACAAATTTATAATTTTTTGTAGCTAAGTTTTAACTTTTTATTATATAGTTGTTAAATATTTTAATTATTTGTAATTATACAATATTTCAAATGTGATATTAAATATTTATAATTATGTAGTTAATTAATTTTATATAATTATGTTCAAACATTTTTTTAAATTTTTTTCTTATACTTGAATTGTAATATTAAATATTTGTTTTAAATTTTTTTTCTTATACTTGAATTGTAATATTAAATATTTGTAATTAATATTATTTAGTTTAACTTAGATAATATTATCAAATTTATAAGTGGTATTCAATCTCATAAAAAATATTATCAAGTATCAATAATAATAGTTTTTTAAAATATGCTTTTTTTAAAAAAAAAAGAAAGAAAATCAATTTGAATTGGCAATCCAAATCAGAACCGAATCGATTTTTAAGATTTTAAACCTTAACCGAATTGGCTTTTGCCGATTAAAGTTAAGGTACACAGTTTTGGTTAACTGGAACCACACCGTGACCATAGTTATTTGAAAAGATGACATGGTACAATATAGTTAATTAAGTTGTTTTGTTTCAGTTTGATTAGATTTAGCAACGAGACGAGGCATGGATAGGAGACTAATTCCCATTTCTGCCCTTACCCCCGCTCTCGATCCCGTGAGGATTCCCGTGGGGAATTTATTTTTATTTTATTTTATTTTATTTTATAATTAAAATGCAATAATATAAAAAGTCATTAATTTTAATAATTTTACAATCAACAATACAAATTATTAATTTTACAACCATCCTTGAAAAAAAAATAATTCTACAATCAACAACACAGAATTTTAGTTTATTTGATTTTAGAATTCAAATATTAAATATTACTTTTATTTACGTAGATTAATATAATATGTATAATATATAATATACTAAATATAAATATAAATATAATATATATAATATAATATGATATATAATATATTTTATATTTTATATATAAATATTTTTTGATCCCGGCGAGGAGAATGATACTCTTCCCGTTATTGCCCCGGCTCAGTAGATATGGAGAGTTTTTTCCCGTTCCAATTCTCGTGAGGAGAAAAAATGAGAAATGTTAGCCCTGTTTAAAATAAATTTCGCCGAGAACAGGGATTCTTTGTTCAATTGCCAATTCTAAATTTGTTGGTATGATATGGTTGTAAAAATAATAAAATGAATATAATGCAACTGAAATTGATATTAATTTTAATTAAAATTCATATAAAATAATATTAAATTTATTTTTTATTATCAATAACTAATTTTTATTTTTATTTTTTAAATAAATAAATAATTTTATTATTTATATTAAAAAATTATTTTTTATTTTTTATTTTTATAGTCAATAATTAATTTTTATTTTTATTTTTATAGTCAACAATTAATTATAATTAAAGGCTAAAAATATTAAAATCAATAAAATATATATTAAATTATTATCTGATAATTTAAATTGAGAAAGAAAAAATTAGAAATTGTTGCAAAAATTGGCAAAGAAAAAAAAAACAGAGAGGAGAACCGCAGAAATAGGAGTGAAGAGAGAAAAAAAGTCTGATGAGAGAGAAAATCATATCATACTTAACCATTTCATACCACAGTCCAAATACACTGTTAATAGTTAAACATAGAAGAATTTTATTTTAATTAAGAATGAAAAAACAAAAGATATTAAATAATATCCAAAATATTGAAAAAACGAAAGCATAAAAAATGCATATTTATATATACAAATTAAAAAAGAAAATCAAATAATAATAATAATAAAACTAATCGATTAATTAAGCAAAACTAAGCAATCAGTGCCTTTAGAATCAGCTAAATGTCCATTACCTGAATTACCATCAAAAGCAACCACCAAATCTTTACAGTAAACTAATAGATTTACATGTCTTGCCCACCATGTCCCTGATTTAAATGTACTCCAAGTTCCCATTCTCAATCCAAATTTCACTTTCCCACTAATTCTTTTATCTGTAACAATTTTCTCCACAACCCAATTCCCAACTCCGGCGCGGCTGTGGTCGGAATTATTGGCCTTTAATGTCGTTTCTATTACACCATTTTGCTGTGTCTCCAACATAAATGGACGTGCATAAGTTGATGCAAGAAGATCTTCTTTATCATAGTAAATAAATACCTCAACTTGATCAAAATAAATTTGTAACCTTGAGTTGTGATTTTCTACTGTAATGTTAACATCCCAATTGGCTGTAAACAGAGATGGTGATGATGCATTGAAATTAGAAGCAGAGAGGGTGTTGAGATGAATTAATGGAATTGCAGGGCGTAAAATTAGCCACGTAAGAAAGCTACTTATGCACATAAACATAATTAACAACATTAATCCTCCAATAATTACACGAAGAAAAGCAGAAACTGGGGTTTCTTGTTGTACTTGATACATATGAGAGTGGTAATAGGCAGCCGGTGGTGCTTGTGTATAAGGATAATTATTGTTATATGCATTGTAATTATGATAAGCACCGGCCTGTCCCGGTAGTGGTGGAGGATACCCAGATTGGGTGGCTGGTCCGGGTGGATAACCCATTGGAGGTGGATGTGGATAGCCCATCATCGGTGGATAGCCCATCATCTGCGGTGGTGGTGGAGGAGGAGGGTCATTTGTATTGGAGGAGGATTGACAAGATTCTTTCTTTGGTTGTTGGTGGTGATCTTGATTTTCCGATTGAGAAGAGGCCATAATATTGGGTTGATTGATTGATTATAATGCTTATACAAATTATTTCTGATCTCTCTCTCCCTCGTTTTCAATAACTTATTATTAGAGAGAGAGAATTTTATTTTCTGAGGAGAAGAAAGAAAGAGGAGAAATGAATATGGAGAAAAATCTATGAAAATAGAGAGAATTTTCAGAGAAAATGTCAATTTGTTGGAAGCTAAATTTAGAGTTAAAAAAAATTAATTGGGATAAAATGGAATTGGTTTTCTCTGTGTTGTTTGGCTGGAAGGAATTAGATATTACCTCGTGGTTGGCTGTTAGTAGTTACAATAATAATTTACAGATCATTTCTTTTTATTAGATTGCTAAATATGAATGTTTGTTTAAAGTATAAATTATTTTTTTTGGAGGTCAAATCCCATAAATTATAAGGGTCATAAAATTTTGTTTATGGAATTTGAATATAGCTTAAAAAATTAAATTTAAGAACTCTAGTTAAGCTATAAATATTTATTTTTTTCCCATCTTTTAAAATAAAAATAAAGATTTTTTTTCTCGAAATGAATTTATTGATAGTTTTTTTTTTCTGGAAATGGACAGAGCTTCTTCATCCTCCCAAAAAAAGAAAAAAAGGCGATCTGCTCATCACATGGAAATATGTCGTATCAATGCTAGAATTATACGCGATGTTTTGAAACCCCCAAAAGGATAAAATTCCTTAATCCGGTTGTTTTAGAACAGTTCGTTTGAATTTATTGTATTTTATATTTGTAGCTTGACCATCGAATAACTCAATTAGAAATATCGCAAGGATATTAAATCTACCATTGATGGAGTATATTGTAAGGTCATTAAATCTATTATTCATACGAGTAAAATATAGTTATTAAATTTCGTTGAAAGAGTTTTTTGTATTTTTTTTAATTCTTTAAATCACAATAAAGAATGAAATTTAAAATTGGTGTAAAATTCACAAAAATGTGAAATTTATAATCAATCTTTTTTTTTTTCATATTATATATGATACAGTTATTGAAGCATAAATATTTTCAGAAGTCAAATTTATGACCTTAAAATGTTCTAATTTTTATTGTACCTCTTAATCAAAATCTAAAAAAGGAACTAATTTTAATTGGTAGCTAAACTTCGTGAAATCAAATTTATATTTAATTTCAAAAACAAAATTGGTGAGCACAAGAGAGTATACGATATTGGATTTTAAATGAAAACTCAATCAAACTAAAGCAATATATTGCTATGTAGCTAGACAGCTCTTGGGAAGTAAAATTATTAAAAACGAAATATGTAAAGCCACCAATGTATTATTTAACCACGTAATTGTACAATGAACTTCAATTTGTTAGTAAAACACCTGAGGCGTTTCCACATTAAAAAAAAAAAAGGTAGATTCTTGTACAAGTTTACCTCTTTTGTTCACTCCATGTCTTACCCTCAAAGAATTCATTCAGCATATGATCAAGATCTTCAGGAGTGTATCTGATGTATTTCTGAGGGTTTTTCCCGCTATCAATCATAGGCCTGTAACATGCAACCCATACGAGAATTCTTCATGTAAGATAGAGAAGACAGGACTGTCGATGATAGTTTACAAGGATGATGAGAAGATACCCAAAGCGTTTCAAGAAAGAGCGGTATGCAGGCAAGAGGACTTCAGCTACAGCTAGCCTCAGAGATTCGCGTAATTCACTGTCAGGAACCGTCCACTGAGATTGTCTCTGATGAAGCTCCTCAAATTGCACATTGAAAGTCTTGAACCTATCTTTCACCATTGCTCTTGAAAGTGTAGCACCGCTATCAGTTGTCATTACAGTACCACCACCTGATGAACCAAGGCCCTGAACAGTGAGACACTGCAGAATCTGCACATACAAGATACGAGCTGCTTAGCATGATATTTAACACACAAATCAGTAAAAATCAGATGGTGAATTGGATAGCTTCTAGCAAATGGCATAAAACAAGATTGCTATCCTACTTCCCAGAGCAAGTGATTAGAAGAATCATTCCAATTTGAGGGGTTTTAAAGTGTATTTCTGACACTCTTCAGAGCCAATAATGCAGAATCCTCCAGTAGGACACTCCTTTAGGATATATGAGCTTTTGAGAGAGTAAGATATGATCATTTCTCATGAATAATGATAAAATAAACATAAATCCATAAATTTCAAATGAATGTCCCCAATCGCCTATCAACTCAATTATGAATAGTATACATTCAATTTCAAAATAAACAAGCTAGCATAGGTTATTAGAGAGTTGCCCTGTTAGGTCTATTATATAACGTCGGGAAATAAGAAATGCATATTACATTGTGGAGTCAAGGCTGCTAAATTTTGTATCAAGCGTTATCTGTACAAGCACACTTATCTAGAGTATTATCTGTACAAGCAAGGCCTAAGATGAACTTCCCATATCCCAAAACAGGTGTTTTAAGGTACTACTAAAGCACATATCAAGTTGCTCTGTCCTCTAAAAAATATAAAAGAAAGAATGATAAGCAATCAACTAAGTGCTTGTGATTTGTCTTATAAGAAGACAAGTAACAAATTTTGTGTTCATAATGACATAATTCTCCATGCATTGTAAAGCGTCAAATACAATTTACAAGTTGACGCTCCAAAATAAAGCAAAACAAAAATGTTTAGAAAAATGATCCTGCTTCCTCTCTGCATCAGGCAAAAAATTGGCACATCTAAGTAACAGCTTCAAGCATCGAGAAAAATTAAAGAGATTGATGATATATAATCTAAATATATAGATTGGAAGTAAAAAAAACCTTTGCCCATGAAACCCTCTTATATTGATTAGCATGCTGCTGTACAATCCTCCGGTGTATTTGCACCCAGTCATCTCCCAACAAATCCTTTGCCTCTGACCTGTAAATAAGATTTTAAAAATGCAAATTAGTATGAACAGAGCTTCACTACCTCTAAAGTAAACACACTGAATTTGAAACAAACCTCCGCACAGATCTCACTATATAGTGAACGTTGTTCATAAGAAATAATTGAGTTAGTGCAGGGTCTTTATACTGCTTGGATTTTCCATCCAAGTTATTCTGAAGAGCCTGCATGATCCTTGTAGTTACAGATGCTAACTGAGCTTCTGGATCACTTGCATCAAACTCTTGAAAAAGCTGCTTCAGTGTTGACTGGTAACTGTGTACATTATAAGACAAATAGTCAGAAGTGAAATGTTTGGAAAGTGTTGGCAAGTGGAAAGTCCCACATCGAAATAACAAAAGAAAAGAAATGGGAATATTAATGAGTGGTGTAAAATATAAGAATTGCTCAAGCCATTTTGTCAAAAAGCTCAGATATGAATAAAGCCCATCAATTTAAAAAACTCAACACTCTAATGATCAAGATGCCCAAAACAAAAAATTATCCATGGAGTTCAAAATTTCAACCTGTAACTGAGACAATAAGGCCTCGCAGCCCAACAAGTTTTTTTTTTATGGACGAATTGGGGCCGGCAACAAGAAGCCAAAGCCTATAAATAAACCAAGACCTGAAGTTCAAAAGAAAAAAATGAAGGCTTAAAGAGGAATACCCAGACAATAACCTGTAGCTTCTGAAACTCCACTTGAATGAGTATAAGCCCAAGTAGAAAAATAAAATCAGACCTAAGACCTTTGAGACTCAAGAAACACAAGCTCGGAATAAATAAATGGCCATATAAATTAATGAGGAACAAAGTCAAAATACCTTAAGGCATTTTGACAAAAAGGCTTACTCTCTTCAAAAGGCTAAGACATGTGTACAAGCCCATTTCAAATACAATACTCCAAAAATTCAATCAATTTGGACCGAGCCCATCAAATTCCAATATGGTATCAGAGCCTCAATGCCTTAACGGGCCGAAGATCCTAGCTGGTCAAGTCATGCCCAAACAACAAAACTCATGAAGAAACAAATTGCACTTGGAGAAAAAAATGGGTCATGCTTTAAAAAAAGGTCCAATTATGAAATAAAGGACTGTAGATAAAATTGAAGCTGATCCTCTGAGTCCAATAAAAAACCAAGTTCAGTATTTGTGCAAAAATATGAAGCTAGATCCTCTGAGCCTAAAAAAAGAGTCAAGATTCAGTCATCAAGTTGAAGACTGAAGTTGGGTTGAAGTCAAGCCTATAAATCCGAAGCAAGAAAGTCCAAGTGACAATTGTGCTTTAAAAAAAAGTCTAGTCCAGTTGCATTTGAGAAGGAGTATTGACAAGTGAAAAGTCCCACATTGAAAAAATAAAAGAAAAGAAATGAGAATATTAATGAGTGGTGTAAAAGATAAAAATGACCCAAGCCATTTTGTCAGGAAGTCCAAATGTGAAGGAAGCCCATCAATTTAAAAAAGCCCAACATTCTAATGATCAAGAAGTCCAAAAAGAAAATTATCTATGGAGTCTAAAATTCCAACAGAAAGATACTGGATCAACAGCAAGAGAAGCAAAATTTACAACATCAAAGAAAGGGACTGAAAGAAAACGAGTATGAAGGAAATTTCTGGTGGTTAAAACTTGAGAACATAAAGTAGTGGGATGGAAAAACACTGTTCAAATAAGAAGCCAGCAGACTATTCAAACACAAGGAAATGCTCCATAAAATAGCAATCAAGAATTCAACTTGGCAAAGTTAGGGGCCCTGTCCAATTATTAGTAATAACAAATGTTTTAGTTCAACGGAAACCTTGGCCTATTACCTCAGCAAACTGCTGTAGAACTTATGAAAGTGAAGTTAAAATACACTATAGGATAAATTAACAAGCTACCTGAAAAAAATGGAAAGAACATTGGAACTTACTCGAAAAGAAACTTCACGTAGTTAATCACATAGCTAGTCAAAGGATGGACAGTTCCATCAAGAACAGCAGTTTTGGTAGCATCTTTTTCAACTGCTTCTTCAAAATCACCGAATGTCTCTTGAGCTGTCTGAGCTAACCGCTTTGTCAAACTCACTGCAGTTTCCCGCATTTCAGTGCAAGCGTTACTACCAAAAAGTAATTCAATCTGCATCCCAAGAAAAAAATAATTTAGAAAAAGCAAACGGAACGAGAAAAGAATAGAAGAGGGAAGAGATACAGAAGTAAAATAGATGTTACTGTTTGTGAAGCCTTGAGATTGAAAAAAGCTATATAAATGTAATTAGTTCCACTATAATGTTAACCCGAGATGCTTTCCATAATTCCTAGTATTCTAACTGTTTAATACATATTCCCATTATCAATGCACAACCAGGAAATAACATTTTGAGACACTTCTGAGATACTTCTAGGTGTCTTTGCCATTGACTCAATTTATATCAACTGTTAGTTAGCTCCATGTTGCTCGCCCTTACCACTCTATAACAGGACAAAGTCATTTGAAATTCCTCCCTTTTCCATTTCTTTTACCTGCTTCCAAAAAGTAGTAACTTGAAAGGATCTAGCCTGTCAGCTGGTTTGTTGGCCTTTATATGCTCATAATATCATTTATAAGAATTTAAATATGCACTTTGACATCAATCAATTAGTGTTTGACAATCAGTGGAAATCAACTTTCAGTTGACTTTTAAGTTTATTCATTATATTGTTGATTGAAAAAAGTTAATGCCACTATTGAAAGAAGGTTCTCATAATTCAATTGTATGGCTTAATTGAAAATATCAGGTTTATCTTTCGAAGAACTTATGTTGGCAGTTTAGCTAAAAGATATTTAAGCAAAATATGTATATTAATTTTGTTTTCATTCCCTTCCAAGTCCTTTCCCATGTTGTTTGAAAGCTTGCACCAAGAAACCATACCAAAATTTACTCAGAACTCCTCATTTAGAATAGAATTATTTTTGTCATCTCAGCATGGTTGATTCAAGTAATGTACTGCTAATACGCAAAAGACTTGTTAATGATCCATATAAAAGCTTCCTGCAAACAATTAAATCATAATGTGCTTGATAACCACCCAATTTGTAAACGTTGTCATACCTCAGAGTGAAGTTCCCTCATTATCTCATACATGTCTAACAGAACAAATAATTTCTCAGGTGATCTCTTGCTTTTGGCAATAGCCTCTCCAAAACTAAGCAGCACAGCTACACTATTTACTGTGACTTCAGCAAAACACTGATCCCTAAGAGAATCAATACCAGCAAGTACTTGATCACAAATTTTCTTTTCCCCAGCAAATAGCAGTTTGACCTGTTCCAAACATTTCTATGTGGTTAAGAAATCAGAGGAAACAAGACAACATGCACACACAATCATAGAGAAAAACAAACAGCAGAACTGCATTTCACTTAAAATCCTTACAGCAATCCTCATGTAATGTATCCAATTCCCAATCTTGGCCTCCAGAACCTCCCACTGCATTTTCTGGACATCATCTTTGCTGAGTCTCTCAACACCTAATTTCCTGAGGCTCTGCTCCAAAACTGAAGCGCGGATGTCCCTGGCATTTATAAATGGCATATATTGCCATTAATAATTCCCGAATGTGATGAAAGTAAATAATATATGAACATAGTAGCAATAATGAAATTTTACTTAAACGGAACATTGCAATAGAAGGTAATACTTCCCACATTACAACCAGCATTCTCCACCATTTCTTCTTGCAATTCATACACAGAATACGTTGAGAATTCACATAATCAATGTGCTTCTAAGTTTTGCATTAACTATTTCCATGAAATAAAGCACTAGGCAAATGGACATTTATCACAAATCAGATGTATAGACAATTCTACAACTCAAGGTTGACTGTTCCTATCCACATAGAATAACTTGGGAAAAAAAGGAAATTTTGCCTTGAATGGCCTTAGACACATTTTCTTCCAGTTTTGTTGCTTTCAGCATGGATCAAGTAGTCCACAGGAAATTACTAATATTTGCACAGTAGATTTATATGCTTCTCGCACTTCCAACTCACTTGTGTTTGTGCGTGAGAGAGAGTAGAATATATGGAAGACATTTTTAATACATATATTTCTCAAAAGAAGACTCCAACTAAAATTAAATAATATGTCAACTAAAAATATGAGCAATCACAAGTTAACAGAGTAAAGAGGAAAAATAACAACCTATAGATTCTAAATAGCTGTTGTTGATGACCAGCTTGAACCATTTGTTGAGCTAAATCATGCAGAAGAGGCAGAACCCTTGGAGGAATGAGAGTTGGAACCTTGTAAATTGCAGTTTCTAAACTCTTGTTTTGGTGTTCAGGACTCTTTGCATTAGCTTCACCTTGGTGCCTAGGCGATCCTGATGCTGGTCGTAGAGAGTTGGGAAGGCAGTCAAATAGATGATCAGGCTCCACAGGCTTGCTGTAATTTGAGAAGAGATATACTTTGTTTAAGGGCCTAAACCGAGTCACATTGTCATTAAGCCTGACAGAACACATTAAAGTTAACATCAAAGAACCTGTAATTTGTTAGCAGCTGTCTAAACTCGTCTTCTAGCTTTGAGATAGCTTTTGCAAGTAATTGATTGGCATGGTTAAGAATCCCATCACTACTCTTAAAATTTTTATTACTGCTGAAGAATTTGACATTGGCTCTCAGCTGATCAATTGCTTCTAAATACATCTCTAAATCTTCATGTGGTCCTCGTAGAATTTTAGCCTCTGCCTAAATAATCAAATTCCCCAATTATTAAAAAAAAAATCAATGGCTAATAGAGATTGATTAAATTATTTTCAAACAAGATTATAGATCAAAATTCAACAGAAAAAAAAATGAATTTGAAATGAACCTTTCGTGTAAGGTCGAATTGAGTCAAGATTATCTCGGCGGCTTTCAGTGAATTATCAATATTCTCATGCGCTCTTCTGATCGAATGCGTTCTTATCTACAACAACAATTAAAAAAAAACCACCATTATAACCATATCTAATTAAATTCAAGGGCGGAGGATTAGGCATTGTGATGTGCCTGAGTTGGACGCATGGCGGTTTCAAGTGCGGAGAGACGGTGGTCGAAGGAACCGAGAATGGCAACCATGCTATCGGTAATGGTTTGGCTTTTTTGCAGAGCTTCTTTCATGAATGCTGCTCTCTCACGCAGCAATTCCATTGTTTGAGGTACTCCCATTTTCCTTTCTTTTTTTGTTTTCGATTACAGAGAAAGAGAGCAAATGGTTTCCCCCTTTTTTTTTTGGATATCATTTGCGTCCTAAAAGGGCGTGCAGGTGGGGACAAAATATGAAGTAGTTATGAAGGAATATGGATTTTTTAAGTGGGTCCATCAGATCCCACTCTACTAGCTCGGCCCCGGTTCTCTGCGGACCCTTTACCAACATGACCTTTTTAATTTTTATTTTTCACATTATATGGAAAATTTTTAAATTTCTAATCTTCTATATATATATAATAGAAAATATTAATTAGAATTATATCGATAAAACTAAATTTTCAAGATCTCAGCTTTAAAAAAATAGGATATATTTTATTTATGAATATTAAACTTTTAGATTGAATAAAATCTAGGTTTATTTGTTTGTAAATTAATTTAAATACATTTTTTTTTTCATTCGATGCAATGGTTGTGGTTGTTGTTGTTGTTGTTGTTATTATTATAAAAAGAAAAAAATATTATAGACTATTTCTATATCTGTACAATTTTATTTATGTTGTATAATTATAAATAAAAATCTTTATATATAACTAAGTAAAATAATTATTTTTCAAACAATTTTAAAAATTCATCTCTTCATAATTTTTAAATTAAAAATTAAGAAACTAAAAAAAATAAATATTTAAAGTAAATTATCATCTTGTATTTTTATTTTTATTTTTTTTAAATAATTATATATATATAACACTTACCGTTTCTAAGATTTAGTTAATTAATATATATTGGTTCATATTATTACTATCTGATAAAATATTAATGTACTAATTTTTGTAAATCATTTGAGTTTGAAAAATATTGTTAGCATGGTATATTGTTAATTCCCAAGTTAAGAAAAAAAATCAAAAACTCAACCTTTTCTACTTAATATAATGTGAGGGTATATATATGTATTTATATTTGCATTATTGCAATTGAAAAGGGTTTTGTTTATGTCATTAGTATTTTATTTTTGGGCTATCTTGAAAGTGACTTGAACGGTGAATTATTAAGAAGTTAATCTTAGTTAATTTTATGATATTGTTGTTAATTTTATGCTTTTATTTAATGACATTCATACTTTTACTTAGCACTTTCAATTGAAAAACTATAATTTCTTTTTTTTTTGTTGCAATTTTGGAATTTGGAGATATATATGGAAAATAAATACATTAGCAACATTTTTAACTAGAATAATTTACAAAAATTAATATGTCAGCACTTTACCATATAAAATAATCTATTTTGGTGAATATGATAGATTTAGAACAAAATGCATAGTTTATAAACTCTTTTGATATTTTGAAATGTTTATAATAAAAATGAAAAATACTTTAAAATTTATGTATTTTTTTACAATTAATCTATTTG
Organism: Garcia nutans; assembly: GCA_947685225.1. Classification (NCBI taxonomy): domain Eukaryota; kingdom Viridiplantae; phylum Streptophyta; class Magnoliopsida; order Malpighiales; family Euphorbiaceae; genus Garcia; species Garcia nutans. Next base: position 3,878,648 of record CANTUV010000060.1, read on the forward strand.
TTATCTACTTCAGCAAACTATGTCAACTAATAAAACCCAACATGTCAATAATTTTATAAGTCAAATTTATTTTACTAGTAAATATGATAAAATTGAAACAAAATTCATAATTTATGCATTTTTTAACACTTATAGAAAATTTATGATGAAATTGAAAAAAATATTAATATTTATTTTTTTTTTATAATGAACCCTTAAAAAATGCTTTTGAAATATATTTTTATTTGCTAATAATAATTTTTGGACAAAATTAATGATTTGAATAGATGGTTTTTACGGAACGGTTATTGTGTTTGCATTCAAAACTCTTCAAGTGAGTTTAGTAGTAAGGTAATTACAAGCTATCAACTATGTTGCTTGGAGTTAAGAGTGGTCGAAGCTTTTAGCTTTGTGTATTATTTAAATTTTAAAATGATTGAGCCAATATTTAGATAGTCCTAAAATTATTGAAATGGTCTTTCAATAAATTTATCATAATATTTTATTAGCATCCGAAAATAAGTTTATCTTTAATCTATTGTTGAACATAAATATATATATATTATTTTTTTTCAAATTTTGAATTTAAATTTTAGGTGTTCTCTACTCTGTATAATTAATAAAAAAAAATTAATATTTTTTGAGATGAATTAGGAAGGAAACATGATTGTTCATCGTCTTGGCATGATAGAAAAAAGATAAAATTTTAAAAATTAAAAAATAAATAAATTGTAATAATACCGATATGGCGAAGACCACCTGGCCTCTATCACGGCATTTTGACGGGGTCGCAATCATGATGTTCAGGGAGTCAAAAGAGTCAAAAACCAAAGAAGCAAGCAAATCATTGACGTGTGCTTGGACTGGTTGGCCTATCATTGGTTTACCATGGACCCAGATTACTTTTTGGGCCAAACACAAATTTATAAACTTTTAACAAAAATATAAAAAATAATTAAAAATAATTTTAAATTTATCATATTTATAAAATATTTATTAAAATACTAAAATTTATAAAATATTTATTAAAATATCATATTTTTATTAGTTTATAAAGAGTTTAAAATGAGTTTATAATAAATTTATTATAAATTTATAATAAATTTATAAATTGTACACAGTTTATAATTAGTTTATTATAAGTTTATAATAAAATGACTAAAATACTCTAATAAAAAATAAAAATTTTAAAAAATATAATAAAATGTGTCATTTTTTTTTTAAACTATCACCGGTGTAATTAGGTTCCTTATGGGATTGGATATTAGCACCAAATTTAATTTCCAATTCATTCTATAAATTATCTTTATTTATTTTTCTACTCCTTAAAATATATAAAAAAATTATATACTAAATATATTTTAATTTTGACATTTAGGCTTTAAGTGTTTTATATTTTTTGTATCGAAAAATTAGATCATTAATTCGGTGACTGAATAGGTTAATAAAGAGTTTTTTGTACTGTACCAAATAAATTGGCACTAAAATGCTAAATTTGACACATTAATTTGTTTGCTATTTCAATTAAAGATTTTAGGGAATTTTTTTTTTGGTATAGATTTTGGGGAGTTTAAGAGGTTAATAAATTGGTTATTTGATTTTTTTAATTATTATATGAATATAATATAAATAATTACAATCAGTATTTTAAATTTAGAGATTATCGATATAATTTTCATCATAAGCTTTATTTAAAAAATATTTTATACTTAATTTCTAAAATTTAAAAAAAAAGGAAAAAGTTGAGAATTTTTTGTTTATTGCTTGACTTCAAAATTTCTTTTCATATATTTTGAAAGAAAAACCCACATAATGAATTCAATAATGTGGGATTTAGGATCAATTTTATATGTCTAGTAAATATGAAATAACACTTGATGACTAACTAATTTATAAAATTATTTGTTAACAATAATCAAAATAATAAGTGGTAACGATATGGATTTTTAGGACTCCTTTTTGGATTGAAATTGACCTGTCACATGTAAAATAAGAGATAATAGATTGAGTTCCAATGGGGAGACTCTGATGCCTAAGGTTGATGAATAACTATAGCTCTTCTCTTGAGGATTTCGGTTTTGTGTCCAGAAATCTCTTCTTAAAGTTCAATAATTCCTAACTCGATATTTTCTAGGTAGTATCACTAGTCTTGCAAGAGATATCTGACATTAATGTAAGAAAAGACAGATGTCGCAAGGAGAGGTCGGTTGAAATGAGAGGGAAAAGTCAAAAAATTTCCCTCTCAAACCACTGAAGGTGATCTTCTATAAATAGGGGACGTAGCCGGCTCATTTCTCACCTTTTGTTAAGTGTGAGAGCTCGGTTTGTTAAAGTTGTTGATAAACATTTAGGTGCTATAGCTTGCAATCAAGTGGATCGATATTCAAAGAGTAGCTGAAGGCAAAGATTGTTTCTGTACGCTATAGGTGAGCCGTTACTATTTTTTGTTATTATTGTTTATTATATTTAGGAAGAAAATGAGTTCGGGGATTGGGAGTATGTCGACAAACGAAGAGAGAGGAAAAGAACCATATATACAATATAGTGACCCATCGCGATCGGATACTAATAGTGTGACCTTGTCTAGGAATCCGGGCTTTAAGGAGAGAGTTGGTTAAAGGGCAATTGGGGGTATTGAGAGGGAAACCACGGCTAATCTGGGTCTTGAAGACGAAGATGAAGAAGAAGTTTAGGTTGGGACAGACCGAGCTCGAGTGAAAGATATACGATGCTCGTTAAAAGAATAAGATTTGAAGGAGATCAAAGAAAAATATCAGATACCAGATGAATATCAAATAAAATTGTTGGGGGAGAATATGCTGGGAGATGATAATCCATGACGCGATTAAATGATAGTGTATGAAGAAGACCTGATTGCAGGAGTTTGGTTCCCTTTACGCTCGTTCATTAAGCTGTTTTTGTCCATGACATGAATTTTCCTTAGGTAATTAAGTCTGAACTTCTGAAGGACTGTCGTAAGGCTCAAGATTCTGAGCAAGTTATTATCCATGGCGCTCTCACTGAGAATCCTGACTGCTCTGTGTAATTTGAAATTGCGGCCTAGCACAGATAAAGATTTTTTTTTTTTTGCAAGCCTAGTGCAAATTTTCAGGACTCAGATTGTTCTCTGGGAAGCCCGATTTACTGAAGGGTTAGAAAGATCTCTTTTCATTTTAAAAAAAAGGGGGCTGCCTCAAATGCCAAGCAAGGTGGAACCAGGCACCGCATTAACCTAAAATAAAGAGGGCGAACCTTAAGCCTGGAAAGAAAGAAGTTTTTTATATAATAAAGTAGGACATTCAGAAAGAGAAGTTGAATGTCCTGCGACTGATAAGGAGATACTTTTTGATTGGAAAGGACCCTATCAAACCACTCCCTGAGGATCGGACTGGTAATATTTGCTTGTATTTCATTGCGTTACCCTGGTAATAATGTTTCTGATTTGCTGTTTTGGTGAAAATATGGAGAAAGGGAAGCATCTCGACCAAAAAGAGAAGCTAAAGAAAATACAAGCAGACTGAGTTGCTAAAGCTGTCAAATCAAAGTATAGCAGAGTTGTGGGAGAAACGAGCTCTAAAAGAAATCGAATAGAGGAGGAGATAACCAAGGTTAGCGATAAGGAGGTGAAAATCGCTGCTCATAGCTCCTCTTCACCTTAGGCTAAGGTGATTCCTGAGCAAGGACTTGAGCTCAGGCAAACTGCAAGGGATATCAAGGTAGAAAAATAGCAAGGAGCTTTAAATGTGGGAGAAGAAGCAATTTACTTCGAGGGGAAGGAGCATTTGCCGAGCCCTTCGCAAGTGCAGCAAGCTCTGTTTGAAGACTTTATGGTTTGGTATGGACCAGAGTATTCAGTAACTGACGCACAGGTTTGGAAGTTTTGCCAAAATTTTCTCAAGAAAATTTCCAAAGAAAATAACTTTCTGGGCGGGATGGAAATCAATGAACTACTGGAGTGGTTTCCAACTCAATTAGCAATGTAAGGGCAGTTTAGTTTTGATTTCAATTTGAATTCACTATCTTCTTGGGGCACTAAGTATGGTTTTTGTGTTGATAATTCAGTCTTCTGGCTCTTCATGTGGGAGATCGATTCAACGGTGCTCTGCATGGATATGAAAAGGTTAAAAGTGATGCCAAAAAAGCTACAGAAGCTGAAAACAAAAAAAGAAGCGGCTGAAGGAAGTTAAAGTTTGGCTAGCCATAGCTGAGAAACAAGTGAAGGAGTTTGAACTCCAGGCCTTAATTGTGATTGAATCTGAGCAAAAGGCCTTAGCAGAAATTGTTGAGGTTCACAAGCAATGTTCGAAAGCTCGATCTGACCTAGAAGTCAAGGAGAAGAATTTGTACATAACTCATGAATTTCTGGCCAAAGAGTAAGAAGACTTGAAAAAATTGAATGAAATAAATGAATATCGGGTCTTAGAAGGCATCACGAAATTTTAAAAGGTCGTGAAAGCAGATCTCGAGAAAAAATATCCGACAGAGGACTTTGGTTAGGTAATGGACGTGGATCTTGACTGAGCTCTAGAATATGCTAACGGGGAACCTGTTGATGCTAATAGAGAAGTAGACCCTGAAAATGTAGAACAATAAAAATGTTTTTATTTCACCTGTTATATTTATTTTTTGCATTGTATCACTACCAACTCGATTTTAGAGCTAAGACTTATCTTTGAATAAAATTTTATTTTATAGGTCAGTTTACATTAATTTTATTTGTATTTTTTGATGAATTTTTATATTGGATATGACTCGGTGCAACTAGGGCCCTTATGTAGTATTTTTAGTTCGGCACGACTAAGGTGTTCATTCACGATTAGTGTTATTAGCTCAACGCGACTATGGCACTTATGTAGTACTATTAGCTTGGTGCAATTAGGGCACTTATGCATGATTAGAGTGCGTTTAGCTCGGTGTGACTAGGGCGCTTATGCACGATCAATGCTTATAACTCGACGCGGCTAAGGCACTTATACACAATCAAAGTGCTCATAGATCGACGAGACTAAGGCACTTATGCATTATCAAAGTGCTCATAACTCAGTGCTACTAAGGCACTTATGCATGGTCAGAGTGCTCATAGCTTGGTGTTTATTTTCCGGTACAAGTGTGTCACTTTTACTTAGAATGAAAAGATAATTACGCAAGAGCATTTTAAGAGCATTTACTTTTCTTTCTTGCTCGATGTGCATTAGGCATAAATACAAAAATAATATCATCATATGAGAAATACAAGAAAGAGAGTGTACATAAACATATAATAGTATAGAAACTATTGAAAGTATTTTTTTTTAAATTGTTCACATTTCATGATCTGGGAACCTCCTTTTCCTCTGTTGTGCAGAGCTTGTAGGAACCTTTCTTGGAAATTTTAGCTATTCAGTAGGGTCCCTCCCAGTTGGCTCCGAGCTTCCCTAGTCCAGTCGATCCGTGAGTAGATACAACCATTCGAAGGACCAAATCCCTTTCAGGGAATTGTCTTAAGTGGACTCTTTTATTATGGAAGTTAGCCATGCAGACTTTGAAGGCTTCTACTTCAATGGGGATAACTGCCTCAGTTTCGAATACCATTGCAAAGGGGTTTCTCCAGTAGCAACTCTTGGTGAATTTTGATAAGCCTATAGTACATTGTACAGCTCGTCTGCCTACAAACCTTTAGCTTTATCAAGTCTTCACTTTAACCCCGTTAAAATAGTTCGGTTTGTTACCTCGATTTGATCATTGGCCTATGGGTGATAGACCGAAGTAAATCGAAGATCAATGTTAAGCTTAGTATAATATTCCTTGAATTATTTGCAATTAAATTATTTTCCATTGTCCGTGATAATTGTATGAGGAATACCGAATCTTGTAATAATTATTTTGTTAAAAAACTTGATGATCATAATCGGGGTGATAGTCGCAAGAGGCTCGGCTTCTATCCATTTTGGGAAATGTTCTACTACAACAACTGGAAATTTCCTCTGGGTTGTGGCTGGAGGAAAAGGGCCTAGGATATTCATTTCTCATTGTGCAAAAGTCCATGGACTCTTGATTGGATTCATGTTTGCAGTGAGCTGATGTTGCAAATTAGCATATCTCTGACATTTATCGCATTTTTTTTACCAACTCCTTTACATCATCATCCATAGATGGCCAAAAGTATCCTTGTAAGAGTGCCTTTCGAGCAATTAGTCTATGCTCCTTCATGTGCTCCACATATCCCTTTGTATTTTCTCAACAAATAGTTTTCTTCCCCTTCCGATACACATCTGCTCCAATGGTGTGAAAATGACCTCCTAAATAAAAGACCGTCATGAATTTGCATATAGGCTTAATTTTCTGATAACTTTTTTGGCTTCCACCTGGACTTTTGGCAGTTCACCTGAATCCAAGAATTTATAGATTGGAAGTCTCCATCCTTCCAAAGGTCCTGATGTTATTACAACTAGAATTTCATAGCTCGGGCATCATATAATTTTCGTGAGCACTCCGTGCTCAGGAGCCCCCTCTTTGGAAACAGCAACTTTAGCCAGATGATCAGCTTGCTCATTCTCTGCTCACACAACCTGATGGATTTTCTAGTATCCACCATTTTTCTCTAAATTAGAAAGGAGTTTAGTCACATGCTCCTTATAGCGAGTCATGTTCAGTTTCCAGGCTTCATATTTCTCAGTCAATTGATTGATTACTAACTGAGAATCTGAAAAAATTTGCAAGAATTCAGGCCAAACCTCCAAGGATAACCTTAATCCTAAACTGACAGCTTAATATTCGGCGACATTATTAGAAGCAGAGAAATCTAACCTTGCAGAATGTCGAACAGATATCTTTTTTGCACTCTGAAGAATTATCCCGATGTCGGTTCCTTCATTACAAGATGTTCCATCTACGTTAAGGAACCAAGCCTCCTTGGAGATGGCTTTAAGAGGTTGCTCATATAATTCAGTAACGAAGTCTGCCAAAATATGTGCTTTCATAGCCCATTGGGGCTCATACAAAACATCAAATTTTTCCAGCTGAGCTGCCCATTCTGCCAACCACCCTGAAGTTTCAGGCCTTTGGAGGATCTTTTTCAGGCATGAGTTGGTGCATACAATGATGGTATGTACATCAATGTAAGATATAAGTCTTTCTAAGGCAATGTGAAGGGCCAAAGCCAATTTTTTTAAAGGAGAATACCTGAGCTTAGGACCTTTTAAGACATGACTAGTGTAATAAATTAAAAACTGTTGATTATCCTGTTCTCTAATCAAGATTGAGTCAATAGCCAATGGTGTAGCTAAAAGGTATAAATAGAGTGTCTCGTCTAGCACTGGGCGGCTAAGTAATGGAGGTGAACTGAGAAACTATTTTAGCTCGAGGAACGCCTGCTGGCATTCATCTATCCATTGAAATTGCTTGATACTCTTCTAGAGCTTATAAAAGGGCAAGCACCTTTTGGCCGAGCATGAGATGAATCTTTCAAGCGCTGTAATTCTCCCATTCAACTTCTGTACCTCTTTGATGTTCTTGGGCGGTTCCATTTCCATCACAGCCTGTATCTTCTCAGGATTGGCTTCAATACCCCACTTTGATATCATAAAGCCCAAAACTTTTCCTGATTGTATCCCAAATGCACACTTCTCTAGATTAAGCTTCATATTCACTTGTTTGAGAATTTTTGAAACCTCCACTAGGTCATCAGGAAGTTCAACCGAAGTTTTAGATTTAATGATCATATCATCAACATACACTTTAACAATTCGGCCAATTTGATACTGGAAAAGTTTGTTAATGAGCCGTTTATATGTATCACCTGTATTTTTCAAACCGAACGACATAACTTTTGTAGCAGCATGTAACTCTTCCTATAATAAAAGAAATTTTACTCTGATCTTCGACCTTCGAGGGGATCTGATGGTAAACAGAAGAAGCATTAATAAAGTTGCATTCTTCATAATCTGTTGTTGAATCTACTAGGGGGTCAATGTTCAAGAGTGGATATGAGTCTTTAAGGCACGTCTGGTTTAGATCGGTAAAATCCACGTACATTCTCCACTTACTATTGGGTTTTTTTACTAACACCACATTAGCTAACCAGTTTGAAAATAAAATCTCTTTAATGAAGCTCGCCGTCAAGAATTTTTTTACCTCTTCTTCCGCAGCCAACTGTTTTTTTGGACCCAAATTTCTTTTCTTTTGTCTAATGGGAACAGTTGTAGGATGCACAAAAAGTTCATGAACCATAAGTTCGGGAGAGATCTTAGTAATATCGGTGGTGTCCCAAGCAAAGATATCTTCATACTACTTTAAAGTCTGAGTAAGGGCGAACTCTTTTGTCCAGGCTACTAGAGCTTGTTATCTTCAATATCTTATTTATTTCCACTGTTATATCCTTTAACATATCGGCAGCCTCGACTCGGGATTTGGATTTTCCAGGCACATCAAGAGAGTCTACTGGGAGAACCATGTTTGCATCTTTAAGAAGGACAACATAGGAATTAGGAGCCATCTGTTGATTGCCTCAAAGGATTGGTACTCCATGACATGCTGGGATCTTCATGACTAAACTTTTCATGGAAATGCAAGCATCCACCTCTATGAGCAATGGGAACCCAAAAATTGCGATGTACGCAAATTTCATATCAACCACCATAAAACAAGCACGATAGTTTCTAGTAACTGACCCATCTCCCAATTGGATATTAAGCAAAATCGAGCCAAGTACCGGGCAGAAAGACCAACCAAAGGAGCAGAAATGGGTTTTATGATATCCACAGATAAACTGAGCTTCTTATATGCCTTCAATGTCAAAAGATTAATAGCACTACCAGTGTCTACTAAGATATGTTGAGTAAGATATTCCTGAATAGCTGCTTCAACTATCAAAGCATTAGCATGCGATCTAACGATCTGGTGAGATTCTTCCGGGCAAAAATTGATAACCGAGCTTTTCTGTCGAGGATTCTCTGTCACTGAGAAGACTTCTTTCGCCTTGCGCTTCCTGGAAGCATCTACTATGTCATAATATTTTTCACCTACTATGAAATAGATAACTCCTATCGAGGCTTTCTTAGAGGCTCGAGAGTAGTCAAAGTTTGACCTCGGTTGATCTTTATCTCCAGATGCAGCGACAAACTGATTAAGGCACCCCTCTTGGACTAGTCGTTCAATTTCATGCTTCAACATACCACAATCATCAGTTTTGTGGCCATGACTTTTGGAGGCCTGGCCTTGATCTTAAAGACAGGCATGAAGCTCTTCCCACATCCGAGAACTTTCATCCACCCTAATGTATTTATGAGATCAGGTCATTAGCTCGGTAAATTCTTAAGGTGAATTCTTATTTAAGGAATTTGAGAATTGGGCACACTTTGTTTTTCTGATTAGTGCCTCCAAGGCCATGTCAAAGTTCACTTTAGAGATTTTACCTACTGTGTTATTAAATCTTTCCACATATTCTCTCAATGTTTCTTTGGGTTTTTGGACGACTTTGAACAAATCTGCGGATGTTCAGCCAGGATATATAGAAGCCATAAATTTGTTTACAAAGAGCTCGATAAGTTGGTTGAAGTTATGTATGGAGTGTGGTTCCAAGTTCTTATACCACACTGGGCATTACCAATCAAAGTCTTTAGGAAAAGCTTGCACAAGGCATGATCTAAGGTGGCATATTAGCGCTGTATTGAAAAAGTAATCAACATGATGGCGGGGATCCGCTATTCCATCATATTCTTTGAACTTCAGTATGTGAAAGTTTGGATATACAACACTAATTATTTTCTTGGATAGGGGGAGCGAAAGGTAGTATCATATTGGAGTTCTACTCCCTGCGCATTTGCTTTATTCTTTCATCAACTACAGCTTCGATGTCTTCCTCTATGAATGGCTCATCCTTCTTAGGTTTTTAAGAAGTTTGTTCTGAATAAGTAGACATCTAGGAAAGAGAATGCTCCGGGGGAGAAAAGACTCTTCCTAGCTCAATTCTTTGGGTCCATGGCGCTGTTTTCCATTTAGGGGTGATGATTAACTTCAGGCTGAAATTGGGGAGAACAATTTCTTGGTGGGTAGGGAGGTGTGTTATAAGTAGATGGTGGTGTATGTGTTAGTTAGAGAGGTGTCGAATCTAATGGATGCTGATGGCCTGGAAGGAAAGTTCGGGTTTCAACAACTAGGGGTTCGGGTCGTGTTTGGAGTTGAGGAAGGCTTGCGCCAACTTGCAGTCCAAAAACTTTGATGAAGTTATTAAAAATATCTATGAGCTCTTTAGTTGTTTGATTTGCTAGACTCGGGAATTGTACCACTGCCGAAGCCAATTTTACCAACGAGATAAGTAAAGTGGAAAGAGCTGCTGAAGCTGATTCAACTTTAGGTATGGCTGTTGAGGGTCCTGGTGTTGTATGATCTATATGTGATGGTCCGGCTTAGGGATGATTGCTAGGGTTATTGTTTAGGGCGGTGTGATTTTGTGGTGTATAAGGCGGTAAAGGACGTCTTTTGCTAGTGATTTGAGCATGGCTTGATGGCTCATAGGTGTGATCTTGAGTCATGTCATCCATTGTTTGGAGATCAGCTAATCCACGCTCACCGCACTACTGTTAACGAGGTGGACTTTCAGGACTCCTTCTTAGGTTGAAGTTCGGGTTCTTCACTGGTTGACCTATAACCTATAAAATAAGAGATTAGTTGATCGAATTTCAGTAGAAAGACTTCGATGCCTAAGTTAGTAATTGCTCTGTCTTAATAAAAAAAAATGAGATTTCTTAATTGTGAAAATAATAGATTTATTTGTGGTGATTTACTTTTATTTATAGTTGAAAAGTAGGAGATAATAACTGTATACATCAACGGATTTTCTGGATGTGTCGGAATCTTGTCGGCTAATTTAAAAGCTCGATAGTACTGAATCTAAAACTCGGTTGTGTTGAGAAAAGAAAATATTGAGCTGATACTTTAAGGTTGATGAAAGACTATAGCTCCTCTTTAGGAGCTCGGTTTTATATCTAGAAATCTCTTCTCGACTCCTTCTTTGAAAACCGAAAGTTCGGTAATTCCTGACTCGATATTTCCTAGGTAGTATTAACAAGGAATAGTTTAATTGGAATAATATGGAATAGTTTAAATGATAATCAAAATAATCATTTCAAAACCAATCAAATTAGCTTAATTAATATTTTTTCTCTTAAAAATATAAATAAAATAAATTTTAATTGGAATATTCTCTCTATATTTCAATTCTTTGAATTTGAAATTATTGAATATTTATACTTTTATTATTATACTTATTTTATGATCAAAAACTGAGACAAGCTTTGAAAATTACAAAATGATTTTTGAGATTTAAAAATCCTCACAAATTTTTTTCTAATTAAAAATGCTTACACCAAATGTAATTGATTAGTGTTAGAGAAGTAGAACAAATATTTCGTGAAATATTACACTTTTTTAATAAATCAGCAAACCTGATAAAGAAAATAAGGCTAATCTCTCCCCAAGAAGTTTTCACACCCAACAACTAAATTCTTAAGTGATCTTCACATAAATCTTGCATGACCTCCAAGCAATAACGAGGAAAATAATGCAGCATGAAAGGCACAAAATAAGCACAAATTGATTTTAGAACAAAAAAAAAACTACAGGCATTGCCAATAGCTTCTCATAGGATTCCACATAGAGCTTGGAAAATTAACCTTTTGTTCCTTATCAAGGTTGAAAGAAGTTTTGAAATTTCACATGCAGCATATAGCTAAAGAACTAATGTAAAATAATGTTTCCCCCTTTTGTCTTGCACCAAAGACTGAAAAACATGATATAAAAAGGCAAAAGTGCTTTTGTGGGTATGCTACTACACAACATTAAATTTTTACACTAAACAAAATCAACAAAACAAAAACAAAGTGTCTTCCAAGAAGCTTAATATAAAGACAATTATTCTTCTATCAATTGTTTAATAATAGTCATATTGTGATAATTGACTTCAAACTTCAATCAAACCAAAAGCCTACACATTATTTTATTTATTTCTACAAAGCTTTTAAAGCATAGACACTAAAAACATAGTAGCTTTTTTCTCCTAATCATCTATTTTCTTTGGCTTCTACCACATTCACTGCACACAAAATCCTAGAAAATTATTTAGGTATTATGCTATTATTATTATCTTTCTTAATCACTTTCTTCTACACTGAAATTGAAGAGGATTAAAGTTTCAGTAAGTCCAGTCTTGAGGCAACCCCATCTCTGGTGGAAGATGATAATAACAATCTTTTTGCTTGTTAAGCCCTACCCTTCTCACGGAGTTCCTCTGTTCGTTGCTGGTGACTTGAATCTCTTGTCTATTTCTCACACCTGCCATAAATTTTTAGAGGGTACTAAATGTGAGAGACATTAAATTAAAGAACCATCAGAGGTTTAAAATCATTAATGCAAATATTCTTTTGTTCCTCTACTTTCTTTTTATATTAACTTCATTAATATAATATGATGTAACACCTCCTTAATTTTATCTGGAAACTCAGCAACCAAACAGAGCATTTCTGCATTATGAAACTGACAATTACCAAAAAAGCAAGCATTACTTTTACAGATTATTTTCCTTTTTTGTTTTTACAGAATGCCAGTACAAAGCCTCATAAAATAACAAGAGGACCCAGCATTATTAGATGGGTCCGACCATGAAAAGAATACATATTTTTTTATTATTCAACATTTTTTAATATAAAAAAGATGTCAGAACTTCTAGCACAGACCTGACCAGGAAACTAATAGCTCAGTGGGTCAAAAGATTATTATTTTTTAAATGGAAGGCCAACTGGGGTAATCCTAACCCTTCCTAAACCCACATCACAGGCTCACCCAGTTGAACAATCTTCCAAATTTAATTCAAAATCAAGAGTTGAGACATTGAACCAGTAACTAAGCCAATGGCTGCGTTCTCCAAGAAAGTAAATTTGAGAAGCCAGATTTTTTTTTCTTATGATTATATACAATACATATCAGTTACAGATGCCCAAAATCATCCCAATATGGGCAGGAAACAAATATTCCCACACAAATGTAGGTTCAAACTGGGACCTCTTGGTCTCAGTATACAAATCCAAACAAATCAATTTGAGAAGCTTAACTTATATCCATTAAACAAAACAAGAGTCTGACCTCAAATTATAAGTTCAGTTTAACAAGGGATTATCACCACTAATTTTATTTCAATAATTTTACTTTCATAATAATGCATCTCTCAAAACTGAAAATAGACTCGAGTTCAACTTTGTCCTCACCCAAATCCTAAAAAAATTATAAAATCTTTTGCCCAAAAGCTCTTAGGACCACATAATAACAAAGAATGCGGGAAACACCTCAATGAACAAAAATTCCATTTACAGATAGCATAAAACTTTGATTATCGCAAAAGAAAAACAGCAGACAAATGTATAATAAATGAATAGAATTAAATTTCCATATAATACAACTTTTTATTTCTAGTGTGTTTCTATCAATTTTTTCCTATAAATGAAGATTCTTCTGCATTTATATTAACTTGTCATGAAACTCGTATAAGAATCAAGATTAAGAAAAATTCACCAATAACAAAAAATGATGCCTCCAAATAAAGAAAAACAATAGAAACCTAAAATAGCAAGAAATGGCAAGCCAACTCACCTTGCTTCTTTTTAAAATCAGCAGCGGCAGGAAAGGCGGTTGAGGGGTTCACAATGCGAGGATGGAAAACACCAGTACCACCAGATTCTCTCACAAGAATTGCTCCACCAACACCACCACTGCCACAAAATCCAAACCCACTTCCCCGGAATGGGTAAACCCGATTCTGAAGTGGGTTTCTCTGACTTTGCAAAACCCTAGGCCTTGTTTCCAGGTAGCTATCAACCTATACATGACAAACCCACCAAAGTTTTAGACCCCATGTAATGTAATATCACCATTATTATCATTATTATTAAAGCTGCCAAAGTAAGTTTTGATAGGACAACCCATAAAAAGCTAAAAGAACCCGATTTACGTTTCTGTTTTTCCCACCTGTTGCTGGACATGAAACTCGTAAATCGGTTCAGAGCGGGCTAAAAGGGAACCGGTTCCGCATCCATAAAGTCTTTGACCAAGTTCAGCAACGTCACCACGACCACCATTAAAACCAACATACCCAGGTGACATTTTAACCCTCTGTAAAATCCATCAAATAAAAACAAAAAAACTAACAATTAGACAACCATGCAATAAACCACCGTTTAAGGGGAAAAAATAAAATAAAAAGAAAAACCCCGATAATGCTTAAAATAACCTGAAAGTTTAGTGCTTGTTTTGGACGTAATCTTAAAGGGGTTGAAGATGGGTTATTTTGAAGCAAAGAAAGAGAAGCAAAATGACCGGCAAGATCTTCCATGCAAGAAAGACGAAATGGGTTATATCTAGAAGGTACTTCAGCAAGGAAAATATCAGAGGGAAGCCAATTTTCTCCATCATCCAAATTTGGAGGGAATTCCGCCATTACTAAGTGGACTAGCAAAATTATTTTATTTGGGCTTTTTCTGTGTGAAATATAGCTCTGCAAGGAGAGAGATAAAGAAATGTTGTAAGCGGGATTTTTAGGTTTTTGGGGAAAAGGGACTATAGAGAATAGAGTAGAGAGAAAGAGAGGGCTCTGGTTTCAAAATGACGTTACAAGTTTCTCTCTTTATAAAAAGAGAGTTGGAGAAAGTGACAGAGAGAGCAGAACATTTAAAGGACTGTTTTTATGAGTGAAAAATCAAGAGATTTTTAAGGCTCGTTTGTATAAAGTATTTAATTTTTTTGCTTTTTCAAAATCAAAATTACTCATTTATATGAAAGTATATATATATAAGGGACGTGAATTCATAAATTACTAGAAAGGTGGGTACCTAATAAATCAAAAAGTGATTTATGAAGCAATTTTATAAGACAAATGTCGCTTATGTTTCTTTAATAATTAAGATATACTTATATTACATCTCTGAAAAAAAAGATACATTTATGTTTAAGTTATTGAAATGTGTTATTTGAAGAAGAAAATAAATAAAAAATATTTAATTTAAGATATTTTTTTTTTGTAGAATTCAACTTCTTTAATAAGTTAAGTGATTAGAAAAATTAAATTAAATTAAATTATGAAAAGAAAATAAATGCATATCTTAGATAATTAAAAAATAAAAAAGATGCATTGACAAATATAACAATTTGTGGTCTTAGTAGACTTCTATTTTGCAAGTATAATCTAGTCAAAAAAACTACTTTTGTCCATCAAAATTCTAGCTGATTTCTTGCAATTAACTTGATTAGCAAGGGACCAACTAATAATTTTGCAAATGCCTTTATAATTATATTTAACTATTATTATTTATTTGCATCTTTCCGAAAATAAAAAAACAATTTTGAATACATACAATTTATAGTATCTTAATAATTATGCGCAATAACAACAGTTATAATTATATATACATGAAAAAAAAAAAAACAAAATGGATATCATTATAAATAAGCGCATATTTTTAAAATATTTTTGTACCGGCCTATATTTAATTATTGTTATTATTACTTATATTTAAAAATATAATGATTAATTTTAAGTATATTAAAAATATAATCTAGCGATAAATATATATCTTTAAATAAATCTAAATTCAATTTTTCTTCTACATATTGTAATATTTAAAAAATAACGGTTAATTTTAAATAAATATAAGTTATAGTATCTTTATAATTATGCATATATTACCGATTATAGTAATATATATCTAAATTTTTCGTCTTAAAAAAATGTCACCTTGAATAAACCCATGTTTACAAAATATTTTTGTGGTTATATTTAACTGTTATTGTTTTTACTTTATTATGGGAAAATATAATTGTTGATTTTAAATGAGTTATAGTATCTTAATTATATATATAATATATTTTTTATTATAAATAAATATATGTTTGTAAATTAATATTTGTATTAGAGGATTATAGACAATTAATACCTTCGCATATTTTTATAACTTTAGACTCGTATTAAAAAATGATTGAGAATCAATACTTTCAATATAAATAATCATATGTTAATTACAAGTGAAAAATTCATATTGAAAATGATAAAGATTTAAGATTGATGTTATAAAAATATATTCTCTCTGTCCTATAAAAATTGTTCATTTTCTTTTTCTATAAATTTTAAAAAAATATAATTAATGCATTGACAATTCATATATTTCTCTTTTCACTTTTATTCATATATTTATTTGATTTTGAAAATAATTCAAATTATTATTAATTTCTTATTTAAAGTGTGAATTTATTAGAGGGTAAAATAAGGGCCTGTTTGGTTTAGCTGTTCATAGCAGCTGGTAGCTGATAGCGGTTGCTGATAGCTGGTGGCGGATAGCTGGTAGCTGATTCGGGTTAGTGTTTGGTAAAAATACAATAGCTGTTGCAGTTTGAATGTAAAATTACCAATAAGCATATCATTATCTAATAAATATTAATTTTTATTTTATTTTAATAGGGTTAATATAGTCTTAATATGAATCAGCTATCAGCTGATATGAAAAAGCTCCGAGTAGGAGCTTATTGAAACAACAGCTGTTTAGGGTTTCTAACAGCTATCAGCTGCTGTTTTAAAATTTTACCAAACATCAAATTTTACCAAACAGCTGCTGTTTGGGGTTCAAACCTCTATCAGCTGCATCAAACAGCTAAACCAAACACCCCCTAAGAAAAAAAATCATTAAATATATTCTATAAATAAAAATAAACAATTATTTTAAAATATTCTAAAATAGAATACTAGATAATATTTGTGAGACGGAGAGAGAATGTATTTATAAGAGAATAATAATTATGTTAGAAAATGATGAAGAGTTAAAATTATTATATTTATAAATAAATGAATATTTATAAATTTAGACTTATAAAATGGTAAAAACACGATATTATTGTTATAAGCATATAACTTTATATTTACAAATGAAATTTTTTTATTGAGAAATGAATGAAAATTAGATAACATGTATTATATTTAATTGAATTATATTATTAGTTATATCATATCTCAATATCTCAATAGTCTTCTTAAACAAAATGAAAAGGCCATATTATTCATATTATAATTGTTAATTAAAACATTGAAATTAATTTAATAGTGACTTTTAAAGAGTTTAATAGAACTGCAAACAGAGCCTTTCAAGCTGGAAGGATCGTACGCAGATCACGTGCCACTCGGCACGCGCTATAAACCCCTATAAGCGGGTCAGGACCCGCATCACTTTCTACACTTTCTCATGCCGTTTCGGCTTGTCCTTTTACATTCTGACTTTCCTTCACTCGCTCGAGAGTATATCGAATAATATAATCGCTCCATGTTGGTCAATCAGACACGTGGAGATTATATGACGCGAGTTCAGATATTTATGTAGTTGAGAGAGTAGAGGTTATGTTGGATTGGCTGGTTGCTGCAGAAAGAAAATCAACGCAAATATCAGTTGTCATTCTGTCCTTTTCAGTGACACGTGTCGATCTGATGTTCATTTTAGAGAAATACTAATTTATGTTCGCGTTCATCTAGCTTAGTGTGAGGTCTCTCTCCACTAAAGAGGAAGGTGACTTTGTGCCTCTTAATCATAGGAATTAGGGGTGTACACGGGCCGGGTCAAGCCGGGTTTGATCCGGCTCGAAGTCTGGCCTGAAATTTTTTTTTTTACTGCAGTTTGCAGTCCGTGACTCGGCCCAAAGCCCGGTCGGGCTGGGCCACTTTGAGCCGGCTAGATTTTTTTAAAATTAAAAAAAAAATTTAAAATTTTTTTTAATAAAATTTACCTATAAATATTAATTTAAAAATTTATTATACTAAATTACATCTAATAATATATAAATTATTATATCATTTTTTATATATAATATTTTTAAAAAATAAATTATCAAAATATAAATTTAAAAAAAATTAAAAATATAAAAAATTTAATATCTCGAGCCGGCCTGAGATTTTTTATCTCAATTCGAGGCCCGACCCGAATATAGCTCGAGTTAATTTTTAAAGCCCGTAGCCCAACTCTATTATAGATTCGGACCAAACTAAATTGATCAGGTCACGGGCTGGATGAACAGTCCTAATAGGAATGCAATTATGCAAATTCTATAGCCATCCATAATAGTCGACCAACGGCACAAAAGCACGGGATTTTCCATAATGTATCTAAAAATTAATTTAAATTTGCAAAAAACTAATTAAATCCAAATTTTAAATAAAAAATTAAACTAATCTGAAATTAAAATTGAATTCGGGTTTAAATAGTTACATAACCAAATTTAACTATATGTTATATATATATTTTAAATAATTATAAAGTTATTGAGATTTTACATTGATTAATTTTTATATTTTTAATATTTATTATTTATATAATTTAATTATTTTATTTATATTTTTATCTTAAATTTATTAGTCAATAATTTTAATATTATAAAATATTTTTTTGTCATCTATTTATATATATATATTATTTATTAAATAATTCTCATTTTTAATATTATTTATATTTTATAAGTATCATTTATTTTAATTTTATAAATATTACTAAAAAATATTTAAATAATCAAATAACATCCTTTATTATTTTGTAAAGAATTCACATACGTCATTTATCTTAATTTTATAAATATTACTAAAAAATAATTTTAAATAATATAAATAATATTTTTTATTATTTTACAAGTGATTATATATAAAATAAAATTAAAAACGAAATCAATTAACAAGTAATAATGACAAATATATATGAGCAAAATTATCTAAATCTGATCAACCTAACTACAATCAGACTAACCGACCGATTATATCGATTTAAACTATTTAAACTGATCGGTTTTAACTTATATATTTACTAATAAATTTGATATAAACTGTCCGAATCCGACCAAACTTATTGATATAGTCAATTTTTAAAAATTAATTTTTTTTCTTATTTAATAGTGATCGGGTTGGTCAACCTCTAAAACTTAACCAACTAGACCAATGCACATCCTTAACAATAAATAAATATATATATAAGGATAAAAAAAGTTATTTTATGATGTTAAAATCATTGAGTGATATTTTTAAAATAAAAATTATTAATATAATGACTAAATAGTTTAATTTTTAAAAGCATATAATGTAAAAAAGTAAAAATATAGAAGCTGACTATTAAAACTTATAAAATTTTAAAGAGTTTATAATTATTTAGCTTAGTTTTTTAAGTATATTTTTTTTATTAATTATGTCGGGAAAAGAAAATATCTAATACTTAAATTTAAAATTTAAATAATAACAATAATACTCTTAGTCACTAAGCCAAGACTTGGGGATAATATTAATTTCAAATTTTAAATTTATGTTATATTGTATAAATATGTAAAATATAAATATAAAATTGGACATAATTTTAAGTGAAGAGTGAGAAATAGATAGATTAAAAAAAAATAAAAGTTATACGTATAATAATTGTTAATCAACATGATTTATTGTTTTCATTTTACGAAAACAACATAATTAAAATAA
Source organism: Garcia nutans (assembly GCA_947685225.1). Taxonomy (NCBI): domain Eukaryota; kingdom Viridiplantae; phylum Streptophyta; class Magnoliopsida; order Malpighiales; family Euphorbiaceae; genus Garcia; species Garcia nutans. The sequence goes on from CANTUV010000060.1 coordinate 3,898,134, forward strand.
TAAAATTTATATGATGGATAAGTTTATTTTAAATTTAAAAGAAATGATAAATTTTTCAGTCAATGAAATTATATTGATAAAAAAATATGTATTCATTAGCTATTAATCTCAAAATAAGCAAAAGATTATTAAACCATATAAAACAAATAAAAATGTTTGAAGTTTGGGTAAGGAGTTGTTATGACCATAGTGAGCTCAAGTTACGTTTGGTCCAGAATCTAGTTAAAAAAAAGACCCAAGTTGGAGTACAAATGACTAGAAATTTATGCGTATTTAAATTTATAAAATTATAAATTAAAGAATATACTTCTTTAAATTTATACGATGGATAAATTTATAAAATAGTAATATAATACTGATAAATGTATTGATTTTATAAATAATTTATAGTAATAAATGATAATATTTTGAACTTTATACATATAAATGTTATTTTACGCAGGAGAGGTTAGACTTGACTTTTGAATAAACATCAACAGTCTCTATCCAAATTGATCTTAGACTGTCAGTAGAATAAAAATTTCAAATGTTAAACAACGAATTGAATTAAGAAATAAAATTTTAATTAAGAATACAAATAAAAACTAATTAGATTTACCTAATTATTTTATGAAAAAAAAGATAATTATTACTAAAATTAATAAGAGTAGACACTGGTGCATATACGTAAACAAATATGATAAATAAAAAAATATATATCAGAAGCACTATCATATTCCTAAAAAATTAAGAATATGAATAAAATCTAACTAATTATTTTATGAAAGAAATTAACAAGGCTATCCGCTGGCGAATATACTATATTCTTAAGAAATTAAGAATACATATAAATTAGAAGTACTACCATATTTTTTATCCTCTGTTCAAATTTGGCCCTAACAATTAGTTGATTAACATCAATTAAATAAATCCTAAAAAAGTTTCAAATTAATTAACCTAATTACATTTCTCATAAATGCATTCAAACTCAATCATTCAGATGAAAAAAGAAAATATCAGAAAAAAAGAAAAGAAAAGAAAAGAAAACCAAATAGAGTACTTCTCCATTGAAAAATACAAATTAAAGCCAAATATTTAGCTTTACTTCACTAACCAAATGAGAGAGAGAGAAAGGCCTTGGCCTTAAAAAAAGAGAAGAAATGGCTACTTGGTTCACATTTCAACCAAACCAAAGCATCAATTGCATGCCCTAGTTTGATGCCAAATATATCTAAAATCTTGAAAAACTTGATAGCTTTGAAAGCTTAACCAAAAAGCACCTACCAATTCCATTATTGATTTTTGTTATTCCATTCAATTTTACCATGCCGGAGCTTTTCAGCTTATATCATCCAAATTCCCAAAAACTCCATTTTAATTAGTCCCAATCACAATTTCACCCTTTTCCACAAAATCTCTCTTTCATATACCCTAACTTATTCAAGGGGGTAATTTTCTCACTTTCTCAGTATTTTCATATACCGTATATAGTCAGATATACGGGTCCTTACTTTACACCACACCGTACCCTATTAGTTTCCCTTTCTTCAGCTTTTCTCTCGCATTACTATGCACAAATAAAGCCCATATTTTTAACAGGATCCTTTTACGGGTCGGGCTATCGGACCTGCGGGACCGGAGCCCGACTGTAACAGTGTCGTGAACGCACCAATGGAAACCGATATCTCTACCCATCTGTTCAGCCCTTATGCATTCCTCGCAAACTACCGTTCTATTAGAGCTACTATCTGTTCCCAAATTCAGTCCTAAGCCCAAACCCCAATCCATACCCACACCCATCTTCATCAAGTTCATCAAGTAACGTTCTTTCTCCATCTGCAACTCCTTGACCCGATTATGATACACAGAACGACCCGAATCAAGACCCGAAAATCCATCCGTGTTGATTGCTATAATATTACCGTCTCGCCTCAAGAGCATCGTGTTCGCCGGTGGATCGAAACGGTTGTTGTTGTGCATAATTTCCGCAATCTCCCGGCTTTTCCGCCTTCTCTCCCGCCTTGATCGCTTGAGAATAACGAGAAACAAGCAATCCTTCTAGCGGGAAACCGCCGAGAAATCAATCTTTCCGGTGACGGGGATTCTTGAGCCACGCCTTTTTCCGTCGGTGAGATAAATAGAGAATTGATGAGGGGAAAGCCCCAATTTCTCACTAATAATTGATTGAAAAACTTTGAAATTCAAAGAAGCTGAAACGACAACGTTGCCAAGACTAGTCTCTTGTTCGCCATCGAAGAACACAACCGGAAACGAAGCCCCTCTGGACTTCGTCTTCGCCGTCGCAGCCGCAAACTCTTCCATCATCGTTTTACGCTAAGTGCCGGCGAGATGACGCAACAGAATCAGGTGAAATTTTGGGAAGTTTGAGGGCATTAAAGCGAAAAAACGGAGAAGAGGGTTTTATGTATAAACATGGCGGGTTTTAGGCAACCGAGGGGATGTGATAGTAAATATAGAAAGACGGTTGGGGTATTTTGGGAAAAATAATGGAAATTTTAAAAACCAGAGAAACTAAAGGGTTTTTCCATTATATATATATATATATATACACTGACTTGGGGACCAAGTTAAGGGTTAAACTTGCTAGAAACTTAAAAAACGACGGGTCGGCATGGGGTCGTGTGAGTTTCCCCAAGTTTATCGCTTCTCTTGTCGAAACTACCCTTCAAAAGTTAGCAAATTTGCCGGCGTGCCATTGTGAGTGACGTGTAAGAATAAACCATGGAAAGTCTCTGCTTCGTTATCTCTAACTGCCTTATCAATGGAAACGCCTCCTCAAGGGTATAGAAGGAATGTGGGGATTTGTCTTGTTAATACCTCTAAAAACGTTTGAACTTTAGCCTAATTTTTGCGTTTTTGTTTCAAATTAGTTGTTTTTAGGGTTTTTAATTAGCCTTTTTTTTGTAGATATTTACAGCTTCGAGGATAAACATACCAGACACATGGCAAATGCCTCAGGTAGATTAAGTTCTTTTCCTTGTTAAATTTTTTTAAAAAATTTATTGTTAATTCAGCTAGAACTTCAAAGCATTGAATTTGAATTCTGTTAATTTCAAGTATTGTTTGTTAATTTGATGGTGCTTCGTTTGAGTTATTTTTTTCATGAATTTATCAAAGAATGAGAGGAATTTGATGAGAGAACTTCGAGGTGTGAGCTTCATGGTGCTCGGGGTACTAGAGCAAAATTAGAATATTTTGTCTCTGGGCATTGTAAATTTGACATTCGAGATTAGATGGCTTACATGACATTGTGTTTTTAGGCAAAATTAGAAAAAAAACAAAAGGATTTGAATTACGATTGCCTCATGAGAGACTTAATTGTCGACGGGGTACAAATTATAAAGGTCAAGCGCAGAAGTGGTAAGCACACTATTCACTGTTCTCTATGTACTTGTCAACTCTAGAATTGTAATTTATCATATTGGACATTAATTTGAGCTGTTGATTTTTTCTTTGTTGTGGTTGTTCATGGCCAATTACTAGTGTGTGTTAGTAACTGGCTATGATTTGTAATGGGAGGCATAAGACATTGTTTGAGAGAATGGCTTCTGCAGGAAATAGGGAATTCTTTGATATTATGCACTACCTGATAGGTTTCTCCTTTTCTAGCCTCTTGCACTCGTTGTTTTCTGGATTTTGTGTCTTCTGCTGTCCAAATTGACTTCGCCATTGTTAGAAGTTGCAATCTTCGTTTCTGATTTGCTAATGTTCAATTCCATAGAATTGAATTTGCTGAAATGAAATGAACTTTGGAACATGAAAGCGTAAAATTCAAAATGGATTCCATAAAATTTTTAGAATTCATTTTTTTTTCATTCAAACTGTGGTTCAACCATTTCTAATGTTAGGGAATTGCAAATGTATGGTTCGTTCGGCCCATTTTGCTTCATATCTGCTATATATTCTGTTTCACCAATGAATGTATTATCAAGGGGTTTTCTATGAACGCTATTTTCTCTGTAATGCAAACATGGCCTTATGCTCGTCAAATCGAATTTTTGTAAAACAACAGGTTTTTATTCAAGTTTACGGGGAAAGAGGAAGAGATCAACCTTTTGGGAGATGGATCTGAAAAGCCAGAATTCAAGGACTGGTCATGGATGTTACCAGAACGAGTGATAGAGCTTGTGAGTAAACCTTACTGCACAAACATTGTACTATTCTGTTTTGTGGATGCTTAAAGTTTCGATAATTAGTATTTTGCTTTGTTGAATAGGCAGTGGATTTCAAGAAGCCTGTCTACGAACAAGTCATGAAGCTATTTAGTCCATTTCTCCAGGGAGATGATGAAGGAAATTGCTCTGCTCAAAATGAAACTGATGCCAAAGTGCACATGAAGTCTACTTTAGCATGAGCTAGCCTGAAATGCAATCTTAATTTGGAGTACCTCATTGATAATATGAACATTTTTCTGGTGCCACACCAGGTTTTGTATTCATTGAACCACATAAGGAAGAGATCTTCAATGCAACTTCTTCCAATGAATGATTAGATTTTATGGTGTTGATTTGCAAATGAAGTGCATCATATAAAAAGTCTTCATACAATAGCAGAACCATAGCTAAGAAATGATTAGGATAAAGCACGGCTCCGGTTAGGGTTTTTTTTTTTTTGGTACGAACCGTTGAAATATGATCATATTGATGCAGAACTGTTATTCATCTAAGCATATTGAAATATGATAATATTCTGTTTTTTAGGTGACTTATGATAATATTCTTTTCACATGAATACATAACTTTTATAAAAATATTATCTTTCTAATTAATTTTATTCCATTTCTACTTAAGAAATTAAACTTATAAAACAGAATGATTTTACTTATTTATGAACAGATTCAACTTCGTGAAGTAACTTTAGAAAGATGCTTTCATATTTGACTTTTATCTAATTAACTAAAGCATCATTCAGTTGATTCTTTTTATTTTAAAATTGATCCAACATTTTCATCCTTTTTGCTGGTTAACTTCAAGTCAGCTGATATTTCTTTTGTGGATGGCAGTGCCGATAGATTGGAAGGTCAAAATGGTTATATTAGAATTTTAAGCAAGCAACCTGTGATTAATGTTATTTAAAATTGGATTAATTTTAATGAGCCTTTAATAATTTATTTTTTTTAATTAAAAGATCTCAAATTCGAATTTCCCTTCAAACCAAATTTATAAATAAAGAAAAAAAACATTTATTTACAAGGCAGGAAGTCCACAAATGTGCAATTGGGCATGCAAGTGAATCATATCTTAGCCCGACACAATATTAAATCTCACAATATTGTAAAGATTGTGTGCAGGCATAATTACTGAGGAATATTCAATGCCAAAATTTTCATTCTTCATTATCATAGAAAAATTCATGACAATCAAATCAAACAATGGAGTCTATATATCCATATGTATTTATTTGAATGAATGGTTAAAATCCAAATGAATTATTTTGATGTTAAATAAACATTAATAACCAGCAATTCAAAATTAGAACCGAAATACTAAAACTAGTGATTTTTCTGACTGACAGCAATTGAGTCTCCAACAGCTAACTAATAGCTGCGAAACCATAATGCTCATGCAAATAGACCTAATATGTGGAGCACTTAACTGTCAATAGCATTAGGCTTATACACCATAAATGATGCAGTGCCGAAAAAACTGAATGCCAATGCCTTTCCAGCTGAGGTTGGTGGGGAGAATGCAATCTGAGATTGTTCAAGAGTTAAACCCATGCAAAAACTTCTCCTGCATTTCAGAGACAATAAGCAAAAACATTACATGTAAACCAAATGGCAATAGTTATTTTACAAGAAGTAAATGTCAAAACACACAAGCTCACATAAACCCGAATTAGTTATGGATTTAAGAAAGTTGGAACCATTATTGATTGGTGGAACTCATGGCAATGTTTAATTAATTATTTAGTTTTGTTTATTTTTAGTTTAGAAGCAATAATATATGCTGTAAAAAGAACTAGCAATGGATTAGAAACTGATTAATTAGGTATGACCAGTTCTCATATGCGGAAGAGTAATCATAAACACCAAACTCAGTTTGATAAGCTATATAAGAAAAATTAGATTTGAAATGAACACGTAACACCAATTATAATATAACCTGAAGCTTTGCTAATTTACCTGACAGCATCAAGTAACTGGCTAGCAATGTGTTTTCTTCTGTTGGAGGGAGTAACCCAGATTGCTCTAATGCCACAAATAGCAGGTGCAGCTTTCTCTTCACAGACAATAGCTCCATTTTTGTTCCCATCCACAATTTCATAAGTAACCTTGGGGATTTTCTTTGTGGTTTCCCTATTCAAGATAATTTCCCCAAATTGGAGACTGTTAGAGTTTGATTTTGAATCCTTTGTAACAGATCTTCTATCTACTGAACATGGAAGGATTTTGAATGCTTCTTTTATTGGTTCAGCAACTAGACAGCCAGCAACTCTCTGGCGAGAGATATATAGATACACCTGCAGTAAGGGTTGCTTAGCTTATCAAGACAAGCATAAGAAAGTAGAGAATCTAGTCACAAAAATACCTGAGTGAGCGAGCTAGAAAGTATTTGTGAGAGAAACCAAAACCACGTATTAGCATTTTGCATTGTAATTGTAATGTATTCAAAGCACCAGTTACAGAAATGGTTTCAATTTGACGGTTCTCAAGAAATCTTTTACCTTACAGAGCTTATGAAAAATCCAACCACTTCCAAGTTCAATTTCCATCGACTTGACAACTTCCTGTACCTGCCAAAACAGTAGCATCTCGATTAAAATTAATGTAAAATTATATGCACAAATTTCATTATAGCTCCACTTGAAACCTAATTCAAGAATGTACAAGATCAAGTGCAAACCTTATTTCTCTGAGCAGGAAAGTCACTATCTAACACCAAAACAATACGCCCCCCTTTATTGCAAGGCATATGAATAATCCTTTCATTCTGGAAACCCTATAAAATTCTCATAATAAAAGAACAATAACAAAAAGCACACCAAATAAACTAATTAGCCACGCCAATATCTAGAAATATACCTTGAATTGAACTCCATGTGTGTAATTCCTGTGAAATATTTTATGTTCCTTCTCATCTCCTTGTTCCCCTGGAGCATATTTAACTCCACAGATCGAACATGTATGGAGATTGAAATCAGATTGACCCAGGTCCAAATGAAATTGTGAATAGTTTCTCTTCTTGTAGAGAACTTTTCCAGAATTTATCGATTCTGGCTTCAAAGTGGGATTCTTTGAAATGGGTTTTTCTAATTGATCAATTACTGGTTCTTTCTTGGCTTGAATTCTCTTGTCTCTAATGAAAAAAACAACCCAAAATTCAACAAATAAGGAAAAAAAAAACTCATTTGGGTTATGATAACCCTACTTGTGAAAACCTGTATAATTGGTTTAATCGAATAAAAAATAAATTGTATTCTGTTCCTAAGCTTTCTCATAAACCAAACAGAACCCAAATCGGAATATGCATCAAACTAATAAAAATGCAATCCCCCAATCAAAACCCAATAAATAAAACGACAAAAAGAAGATTAATTCATTGAAAACACGTACCCGTCTAATTTTGGAGCTCTACGCTTGTAAGTATTGGAAAAGTCGTGTTTAGCATTCTGCCAAAGCGCCAATTCGTCGTCACTGTCCTCTGTAATCGGATTGGAGTTTGAAGAAGAAGACGATGGAGATGGCTTGAAGTACAAACTTATTTTGGACTGCATTTAGTTTTTGAATTCTCTGTGCGAAGTGAGAACCAATTAGTCGATTCAGCTCAAAATTAATTTTGCGCCAACAAAAATAAAAAATTTAATTTCCCGCCTAAGCTTTGATTGCTTAATCTAGTTATCACCCCCTTTAGAATATTTTGTGGAATTGATTTCAAATCTATTAATTTTAATTCTAAAAATTTAAATCTATAGGATTTAATTAGTATAAATTAAATTATAATAAAATAGGTATAATTTATAAATAAATTTCAAAAATTAATAAATTCATTTTTTCTTTACAAAATTATCCTCAATAGATCTATAATCTTTTCTTACACTAAGCTCTTTTAATTTTTTTTTCTTTTTTACTATGTTTCATAAAAATTATTATTTTTTCTATTTTAAAATTTTAAAATTAATTTTTAATAAAATTATGTCATTAATTTTTAATTTTTTAAAGTCAACTATCTAATTTGAATATTTACCTTTTTAGCTTTATCTATATCTATATTTTTATCTCAATATTTTACTGAATTTTTTATTTTTAATAATCATTTAAAATTTTAAAAAATTGGCCAATATATTTTTAAACCCTTTGTGAAATTGGTTATCATAACAAAAAATATTCTTATAAATATAAATAATAGTCCAATAAATAAAATTTTTAAATATGAATATTTTCATCTAAAATTATGATAAAAAATTCATTATTTTGAATAAAAATTATTAAAAATAAAATTATAATAATTTCAATCAATTAAATTCATATAAAATAAAAAAAAATATTTTTTTAATTTTAAAAAAATAAAACATTCATATACAATAATTATCTAATCGAGAAATAAATTATTATTAATTCATAGCAATAAATCTAAAAAAGAAATTTATTTTAATATCATTTGCGCATAAGCTTTAAATATAATATTATTATAATAAAAATATATTTAAAAAAAATGATAAATAATTTTTTAATTCAGAATTTATTTCAAATAAAATTATATGAAATTTAATTAAATTATTTATTTTAAATTATATTATACTAAATATGAGAATTTATTTATAAATAGATTCTACAGTATAAATTAATTATATATATTATTTTATTATTTAGAAAAGGGTAAATTTCATCTTTCCTCAATGAGAAATTCACTAATGTACTCTTTTGATTCTCATTGTCAAATCATCATATCATGATCAATAAAATATACCCCTTGCTCTTATTATCTTTCCGTCCATATGACATCTAGGAATTGGCATATGACGTCCATATGACATATGCTATATCAATTGGCATGTCATCTCTATATGCTAGATTTTCATTATCTCTCACTATCCCTTTTTATGCACTAAAAAAATTTCAAGCTCTATTGTTTCATCACTTCTTCATTTTCATCGACAACAGTTGTACACTTTTAGCTCTTCTCTCTTTTCAGACTATTTCAATTCATCTCTCTTCAAACTCTTTCAATTTAAAGGATAAAACCTCAGAGATATTTGTGTTGTTCCTCAAAGTATCTTCATTCTTCTTTCTTTAAGGCCATCCAGGAAAAAAATAAAAGTATATATACAGTTACAATAACTACCCTAAACACAAAAATCCTACTCAATTCCATTATTATATTTCTCTTTGCTAGCTCTTTCTTCTCTTTCTCAAATCTATCAATCTTCTTTAACAGACAGTTAATTATATTTGTAGTACGTTCGAGATACTTTTCATCAACCCATACAAAAAATCTATAATTTTCTCACAGAGTGCATGAATAAATATCCAAAATTGAAAAAAAAAAAGCAACTAAGCAATATAAACCATCCGCGACATAACCCAACAAATAAAAGGGAAAAAAATCAAAATCTATTTATACCCCAAGAAATTTGCAGCCATAAAAAAACTTTTTTAGGTTATATTTTGTCCAAAAAGTTTAAAGGGGGAGCTAACTCACCACATTCACAAATAGGGCATGAAAATTTATCTTGTATATTTGACATTTCGAAGAAGATGAAAAAAAAAAAAGTAAATTGCTTTCGAGTAATTGCAAAAATCGAGCCTTCACAATTTCTAGAGTTTTTGCAGAATTAAATACGAGCAGATGAGAAGAAAGAAGAGTAGAGACAATCAAGTTTAATACGCACAGAGAGATATTCATAAATAAAGGGGCAGTGAGAGCGAGAGATAGTGAAAATATGACGTAGAAAGATAACATATCAACTGATATAGGAAAAATTATATGCTACAACCGTTGTAGCAATAAATGCCTACAACGGACCAATGAGATTCTTACACGTAGATTAAATGATTCATTTCATTGGTCCGTTGTAGGCATTTATTCAAAGTGTAAGAATCTCATTGGTCCGTTGTAAGCATTTATTGCTACAACGGTTATAGCGTATAATTATTCCTGATATAGCGCTTAGTTAGATTTTTATTAGTTTCTTGAATGACAGATGGACGGAAGGATAATGGAAGTAAATGGTATACTTTAGAGATCATGATGGATGATTTGACAATGGAGAATGAAAGTGTGTATTAGTTAATTTCTCACGGAAAACCGATGAAATTTACTCATTTGGAAAATCTTTTTCCTTCAACTTTAACATACAAATTTAAAATGATTTAACTAAAACCAAATTTAAAACATTCGTTTTTTCATAAAAATATATTTATATAATAATTATTTTATCTTAAAATTAAAATGAAATAGATAAAATTCATTGCAAAAAATTTGTTAATTTGATTTATTATAATGTCTTATAAAGTCAAAAGAAAAAAATATTATATTTGTATTAAAAATATAGTCTAATAATAATGCTTTTATAGTCTCGATAAATAATCCAGATTTCTTTTTTCGCAATACTAAAACAAAACAGTGATAAAATATTTATATATATTCCAATTGTTTAGCTTTAGTTTTTTAATAAAATTGTTTATTATTTTTCTTATGCTTTTTAAATAAAAACAACAACAACAACAACAACAACAACTAAGCCTTAATCCCAAACAAGTTGGGGTCGGCTGTATGGATTCTCAACAAAATAAGCTCAAAAGACACCAAAAAAGATACTCCAGCCTTAGGCCCCTTCCAAGACACGGATTTTACGTCTCCATTCAAGTCTGTCATTAATCAAATCCGCATCAAGATCTAAGGCACGTAAGTCTCTTGCTATCACCTCCTTCCACACAGTTCTAGGTCTGCCACGACCTCTAGCCCCCTCAATCAACAAATTCTCACACTTACGAACCGCAGCATTAGGAGGTCTTCTTAAAACATGCCCATACCATTTAAGTCTTCCTTCCCTCACCTTATCTCCGACGTCCGCTACTTGGACTTTTTGTCGAATATGAACATTCTTAATTTTGTCCAGTCTGGTATGTCCACACATCCATCTTAGCATCCTCATTTCTGCCACACTCATCTTATGCAATTGTTGTCCCGTTGGTGCCCAACACTCACTACCATAGAGCATCGCAGGTCTAACAACCGTCCTATAGAATTTACCTTTCACTTTCAGAGGTATTTTCTTATCACATAGAACCCCAGTCGCACCCTTCCACTTCAACCACCCTACCTGTATTCTGTGAGCCACATCTTCATCTATACGGCCATCATTCTGGAACACCGAACCCAAATATTTGAAGTGCTTGGTTTTAGGAACCAAAACTCCATCCAACTTAACCTCATGTTCCTGCTTCTTCCTTAGACTGAACTCACAGTGCATATATTCCGTTTTACTTCTACTTAACTTAAAACCCTTGTCCTCGAGGGTTTTTCTCCACACTTCCAACTTACGGTTTACACCAGCACTAGTCTCATCAATTAAAATAATGTCATCAGCAAACAACATACACCAAGGAACATCGTCTTGTATGCTTCTGGTTAGCTCGTCCATAACCAGGGTAAATAAATATGGACTCATGGCCGAACCTTGATGCAATCCGGTAGTAATAGGGAAAGCATCAGTGTCTCCACCAGGTGTTTTCACACTAGTGGATGCATTCTCATACATGTCCTTGATGATGTTGATATATTTGCCGTTGACTCCTTTCCTCTTCAAAACCCACCATAACACTTCTCTTGGTACTCTATCATAGGCTTTCTCCAAGTCAATAAATACCATGTGAAGATCTTTCTTCTTCTCTTGATACAATTCCATTAGTCTTCTTAGAAGAGAAATAGCCTCCATGGTAGATCTCCCTGGCATAAACCCAAACTGATTCTCCGAAACTCTTGTAAGCTTCCTCAATCTGTGTTCAATAATCCTTTCCCATAATTTCATAGTATGGCTCATAAGTTTGATACCCCGATAATTTGTACAGCATTGAATGTCTCCCTTATTTTTATATATGGGTACCATGATACTCTTCCTCCAGGCATTTGGCATCTTACGTCTTTTCACAATAGCATTAAAGAGTTTAGTTAACCAGGCAACTCCTACCTCTCCAAGGTTCTTCCAAACCTCTATAGGAATACCATCCGGGCCACAAGCTTTACCAACTTTCATATACTTCAAGGCTTCTCTTACTTCACTATGCAAGATCCTCCTAGACCAGCTGATATAATCATTTGTTGCATGAAGACCTTGAAAATCTTGTTCATGTTCAGGGTTGAATAACTGCTCAAAATAAGCCTTCCACCTCTCCTTAATCTCAACATCTCCTGTCAACACCCGTTGATCTTCGTCCTTTATACATTTGACTTGGCTTAAATCTCTGCTTTTCCTTTCTCTCATCCTTGCAATCTTATAAATGCCCATTTCTCCCTCTTTAGTACCTAACTTTTGATAAATCCCTTCTAAGGCTCTGCCACGAGCTACACTAACAGCCTTCTTTGCCTCTTTCTTAGCCCTCTTATATTCCTCAAAGGCCTCGCTATTAACCGCATTCGGTAACTTTTTATACCATTCCCTCTTAGCCTTAATAGCCTTTTGAACCTCCTCATCCCACCACCATGCATCGTGCGGTCGAGGCCCTGCCCCTTTAGAGATCCCAAGCAATTTACTACCTGCTTTCTTAATGTCACCTTCCATTTTTGTCCACAAGTCCTCTGCACTAGCCTCAAGGTTCCAAATTTCTTCCTTTAGTAACTCCTCCTTAAAGGTACCTTGAGCTAGGTCTTTCAATTTCCACCATCTTATCCTTGGTTCCAATATTTTCTTATCATTCCTCCAGCTACTTTTATTCTTAACATCTAAAACCACAATACGATGTTGCGCCGTCAATGCTTCACCCGGAATGACCTTGCAATCCTTACACTTACTTTTGTCCCGTCTTCGAGTAAGTATGAAGTCTATTTGACTTTGGGTTCGTCCACTCTTAAAGGTAATCAAGTGTGACCCCCTCTTTTCAAAGCAGGTATTCGCCAGCACTAGATCATAAGCCACCGCAAAATCCAAAAAATCTTAAAAATTTTAGATTTATACTCATACTTTTAAAATGTTAAAAATACAATAAATCATATAAATATTTGCATTTTTACATAATCTAAAAAATAATATAAAATTCAAAATCATGTTATACGATGTGAAAAACTTAAAAATAGCATTTAAATTATATTTTATTTTACATAAATTTAATAAAATATTTAATAAATTAATTATTTTAAAAATTGATCTTATTTTTCAACTCTATATATACATAATACATGTAAATTTGAAAGGAAAAAAAAAACATTTGGGAGCGCCATTTTGATATTTCTAGGCTCACTCGTTGCTTTTAAAAATAATCTTATGTAAATATGTTTTTAATAGTTTTCCGGTCATAGAAGCGATGTATATTTTTAAAATTTATTAATTTGTAACTCTATAATTCTATTTAAAATATTACTTTTGTATTCAATAATTTAATTTTTCTTTTGTCTTTTCAATAATTTTAGAGATTTTAAAATTATAAATCTATACTCTTTTGATTTTAATATTGTTTTAAAACATTAAAAAAATTATCACACAAAAATTAATTCAGACACGAATAAATAAATTTTGAAAAATTTAAATACTAACAATATAATTAATATAAAAATAAACTTTATAACTTTAATAACTAATTTTTTTTAAGCTGGTACTCTAAATTTGTATTTAAAAAATTCAAGATGGTATCCCGTAAACTTGAAAATTTAACAATCCAATTTTAATCATTATGATATGAACTTCTGTACTGTACAACATCACTTGTCAATTTTCACTTGACAAGAACAAAAAATAAATAAATTGGATTGTTAAAATTAAAGAACAAAAAATAAATAAAATAAATGTTATAATTTAAATAAAATACATTAGTTTAATAATTTAAACCGGTAATTTTTATGGTTTGAAAATAAAAAATAAAAAAAAATAAATATAATAATCTAAATAAAATATACTAATTTAATAATTTAAACCGACAATTTTTACGGTTTAAACTGACGATTTCAAATTGTAAAAACTGTCGATTCGACGATTTTTAAAAATCAATAATCTGAACCAAACCCTGATTTAAGGTTGAGATTTCAGTTTAAAACAGTTTTGGTTTTGACCGATTCGGTTTCGGTCTAATTTCAAACCGAATTGTGGCCATGTCTATGTATACAAAAGAAAAAGAAAAAGTACAAAAAGAGCTATGGCCGTTTGTCCTATCTAATTCAAAAATGCATGTTATTTCCAGACTGCAAAATTGTAGGCCTTAAAAATGCCATGGAAAACTTGTAGTGCTACAAGAAATCAGGGTTAATATATGCTGCTATGTTGTTTGCATTTCCTGATATAAGGAACTTGTTAGCGTCTTTAGTTGGTCCACTGCAGTTTGTATTCTATGCCTTTCTCCAATGGCAAGATTGTTTTCCTCTGAAGACTGCAAAAACGTGAAAAGAAAAAACAATATGCACATTAGACATGTATATCATAATAGCACAAAAATAATTCAGAAGTATTATTCTTGAGCAAAATATACCTGTAAAGAGCTCATATTTTGTATAATAAGGTTAATCTCGGCTCTCGAGGAAGAAATAATTTGCCAAATCTTAGAATCCTTGCACATCCATATTAGGATAGAAACAATAGCATTTACCAGACTTGAGAGACCTGTAGTATAACGAGTATGATCACTAGATGAAAGTGTTATCAATGAACCCATTGCATTCAACACCAGATTTAAGAGCTTGGGACTTCTATCGAACAAGAGAAAACAAGGCAGAATATAGTACTGCTGTGTCAGTACACGAACGGAACTCGTGGACTCATCCTCTCCTGGAACACACTGCAAAGAAGAGAATAATTACAACGTGAATCACACAGAACCGTCGCACCAAAAGGACAATATCGAGAGCAAAAATTATGGTAAAATAGAAATAATCAATATGACCAATGAGTTGTCTTGTTAAAATAGACTTTTAAGAAAAAGATAATATTTCACTTCCAATTGTCCTTGAAAAAAAAAATAGTGCAGATCCCTATTAGTCCACCATTTCACTTTACCCTTGTGCAAGCAATTCATATGCATTCAAGAAATGAACATGTTTGAGTTAGATGGGATGATGTGTCTGACACCCAATTGAAGTCCTAGCAACACAAATGTAGGTTAAAATAGCAAGAATAAACTGCAGATCCATTTATTTAGCATAAAAGTTAACCTCATTACCCCAGGAAAAAAGAAAATTAGTAAAGAGATATTTAAGTTCATTATGACTAACAACTACTACTAAAAGCTGTGTCTTCCTGGCCATAAGTTTTTGAAACTAAGAGATGTCTCAATCAATTAATTTTCTAACTCCATACATACAGCTTAGAAGATTTTTTGTGAGTTATTGATAAATCATCAAGTAGCAGAAAAAGAAAAAGGAGGAAAAAAATGCAAATAAATCCTAACCAGTACATACGAGTATCCTTTTTCTCCTTGCAGCATATGTTGGCTATGGCCAGGTCACTTGGGTGTTTATAAGATGCAAAATGAATTAACAAAATTGTCTGTGGTCATCAAAGGCTTGGCTAGTGCTCAAGGTTGGTTAGGCAACATCGTTCCTGGACGTTGTAGGATTCCAAGGATGGTATCAACATAGAAAAAGTTACAACTCATGAAAATATTATTTTAATTCAGAGTTGTCCTAGAATTCAATGCTGACATCTCCTGTTCTATTTGTCATCAGCTTTTCCCTTTACAGATTTAACACATAATAACTTTTATTAGCTTACCGCACATAAGTACCATTATATGAAAACAACAACAACTTTTTCTTTATGCCAGGGCAAATTGCCAGTCTGAAGAGAAAGAAATGTTATGAATATCAAGACATCACATAAGAAGGAATGTCTCACAAAAAACAAAAACAATCAAATGAAGGCAGATGGTAAAGAAGAAAAAGAAATACTTACACGTGCAACATCAATCTGATAATTCGGAAGGAAATTGCTTAAAGTGATAATACTTTGATCAGAAAGTCTTGTGGGCTTTGAGTCTAGTGCAACAAGTATCCTAAGCATAGCACAGGCATTGTCCAGATTTGGCTTTAATAACTGAAATATGAACAATGACATCAATACAAGGCCTCATGGTTGTAAGAAAATTTTCAAGAACAAGAGGAGATTCTTTTTTTCAGCAAAACAAAGATTTTCTGAGTTAGTGTCAGAATATAAATGCCACTAATTTAACTTACAATCTGCTCTAGTATCACTCTCTCCAGTGCCAGAAAAACAAGAGAGTTATCACCTATCTGTGACAGGCATGAGCAAGCAACACTCGTCAATGACTTAAAAGTGCTACGATTTGATGTCTTCGTGCCTTTCTCCATTACGGGGAAAATATTTTCTGCAGACATGAACAAGTTTTAAGGTAGAAACTAGCAAAACTAATTGATCAAATCTTCAAGACAATGAAGAATTTATTCCAACTTACTTGGAAAAACATTGAAACACGAGACCAAGGTGATGAAGAAACTGATATGGTCAGTAATCTGAATATGGCCAGCTTTAAAAGCAGAATGCAAAACTTCTATGATCCGGAAGAATACAAATGAATCTAACTTAGGACCTTAAATATAGGAAAAGCAAAAAACGGTAAGTTCCGCGACGTTTAATTAGACATGACATAGTTTTCTCCTTTAATAGTACCATGCTCTACTTCAATGTCATGGCATATAATAAACCAGTAAGAAAAATTACTAAACACCTAATGTTGGATTATGAGATGAAGCCTCCAAATATTCCTCAAAAATCTTACCTATCTAATTTATGGCAGGAAATGATTGTTAGTCTTCAACTTACAAGGAAACCTAATCCTTAATACAACTTTAACTAAATCTTAATTTCAAGTCAATTAGGATTAGCTATATGGTTTCCTTTTTTCCACTCTAAGCGATTATATGCTATATTTTCAGAGAGATGTGAGACCATGAGATCATTTTAGACAAAATTTTCTCACGTCAATTTAGACTTATCTCTGCCCATTCTAGCTACATCTATCTTAAAATGTTCAAACTTTCTAACAGTCGCATCACTAAGTCTTCACATGGTCAAACCATCTTTATCTATATTTTCTTATTTATGAGTTACCTTCACGTTTTCTAAAATACACTCATTATGCAATGAGTGTTTTAAGTGCATTAGAGAAAATGTGAGAATAGTTTTTGTGAGGATAAAATAAGGGAATATAGATTGAGATGTGAAACCTAATCCTCAAGGTTCAAAAATGTATTTCATTATTGTCAACAGATCTTAATTGTCAAAACTAAAAAATAACTTCTTTTTCAATATTCAATATTTAAGTGGGGCATTTTTTTCAGGTTTCATGCCAAGATCATTTACCATCTCTAAAATTAAAACTTTTGCACCTTAAAAAAATGATTTATGCTGTGCAAATGATAAAAGATGCAAGGATTCAAAGATATGAGATACGTGGCAAAGTTTGCAGGAAAGTTCCCAATAACTAACCCAGAGGACATTGCCAACAAGTTAAAAATTAAATAATACGATAGCTTAATTAAATAAAAAGATAGCTTGACACTTCATAAATGCAGCTAATTCAGCCATTTTATGTGAAAATCATCGAAGCATCAACATTAGGAAAACTAAAACAACTTAGGTAACACTTTGGAGAAAATGGACAAGAAACACTCACAGAGGCAACATGAAGCAATTGACTTCAAAAAAAGTGAATTGAGGTAAGAGAAATAATAAAGACAACATATAGAGAGTTCTTGAGAATCCCTTGGAAGCTTCATGAAAGGACCATAGCATATATTCCCTAATAAACAGAAATGAATATGATAAGGAAATATTCCATTGAGCTCAGATGGACACGTAACTGGCATGAAGCAGCTAAGAAATCAGTACCAACCTTCTTGACATGTGCTGTAGAACTCTTGTAGAGGGTACTGCATCTTGTCATATTCCAATGCAAGGAAAGAGTTTTCCATAGCACATTGACCCAGGCGAAGTAGAAGATGCAACACAAGCTACAAGGATGATTGCAATAAAAGAGTTACCCAAGTGATGCCAAGAAATGTTTGCACGTCATCGAAGAAAAGTGAGAAAAGCAAAACTTAATGCAACTAAATTGCAAAGACTGTCATCTTTCTCTTGTTGAAATACCTGGGAAGAGGATGGATGCCTATCACCTAGAAGGATTAATAACAGAGGCAGCTCTCTTATCCAACTGACCTGATGATCCAATAGCTCTGGATCACTTACATCTGGATACACCATTGCTTCTCTCTAAGACAAATTACATTGGAGAGTGAAACAGACAGAGAAATTACCAAGCACAAATGCATACAATAAGAAAACATTTTAAGGAGAAAGAAATAGGCCTTTCTAGAGGTCAAGAGTTGAACTTACAGAAAAAAGCATTTTTTCAATTGCAGCAAGGCAAGCCAATTTTACTGGAGACTCTGGATTACAATCCAAGAATGCCTTTGTAAATGCCTGCAATTCAGATTTGATTGTTCAACATTCATTATTAACATCAACAGTTCTTGAGTAAAACTCTCAGACCTTAGAGAACCAGGAACCACCAAGGGAGAATAGACAAGCTCATAACCAAGAAGGATTTAGCTAATTTAGTTTGTTGAAATTACAAGTCAAACCTGTAGAAGGCAAGACTTCCAATCACCTATTACTTGCGCTACAAGTTTTGGGATAAAAGGAACCAGTGTAAGTATCTGCTTCTCTCTAGTTGCTCTGCCAGACCTTGTGTCACTATGCATCTGCAGAAAAGACAATAACATAAGCATATTAATAAATGCACGCACATTTCAGAATGATAAGGAACTAGCATATCTGATGATCCTCAACCACAAAATAGAAAGAAAAAGGCTTTTGCATGAAAACATAAGAACATCTACAACTAATTCAAAGAAATGTTTTTCCTTTTTAACAAGAAATTGAAAACATTTCGAGATTACAAAATGGTTTAACTGAAAATTATGTCTGCATTTTTAATTAAGCAGGGTGCTAATACTTTCAATGTGGAACTACTGCAGAAGCAACTACACTATTGAATAAGTTTCTAGTTTCTTAAATATTAAGCTGTCGAGGAGACTAGTTCAGTTTAAGAAATAGCATCAAAACAAGAGATACACAAATTTATAAGAAAGCCTAATATTAATATTTTCAAAATGAATTGATTTTAATTGAGATTGGGAGCTTCCTAATTTTTTACTTCCTCAGAGAGGTAACCTTTTTTTTTAATTAATCTTCTTCATCTTTCCTCAAAGGCCTATCCTAATTTCTAGTAAATGCTAAAAAGTTTACAACATTCAGCACCAAAATTTTAAGACAGGATGCTAATAGATTAATCTGCAACAAGTTTTACAAAAGTTATCATTTTGAATGAAAATATCACAAAATTATATGTTCTCATCACATATCTCCAGTGAATTCTACCCTCTGGCTTCCATTAAAGGAAGCTGTTCAACACTTGTTACTGCCCTTAACGATGTTGGACTCAGGGAGAAGTTCAAGCATAATATATCTCACCTTTCTATTGAAAGCTACAGGAGTATAATGAGTTCCTACAATAAGTAAAACCATGACATAATTCTAAAATTATCCAAGAACTCATGCCGCATCGTATTGATTACAAATTAATTAGCCTAGATGCAGCAGTTCCATGGATTAATTCTTTTCATTAACAGTGTGGAAATCAGACCTTTCCAAGCAGCGCATACTCTATAAATCCAAGAAATTTCTCTAGTAAGTCAGCAGGAGGGCAGATCCATTCATTTAAGTTGAAAAATATTCTGGCAATCATAACATTCAAGGTAAAGTACCTGTCATCATCCTGCCAAGCAATTGAAAACTGAAGTTTGAGAAGAAAGCAATGATAGTTGCAAAACATGAGACATATAAGACAGTATGTGTACAATCTTGTGAAGAGGAAGGGGAAGACAAGTTACTGTAAAGAGAAACTTTGTTAAGTTTGCAAGGGAGGAAAACATGCATGGGCAAAGAAAGAATGGATATATTTCCACAGTTCAGCTGAGAAGAAATGAAGAAAAAGAGGAAAGAGGAAGCAATACATTTTTCTCAGAAATCACATCATATTTCATCATCTTATATGAATGGTACACAAACTATCCTTCTATTTTCAACTTCCTGAATTTTTTGTTATAAAATTTGCTGGTCTCTTTCCATTCTTTTCAACCAAACATACTGATGGAGAAACAGAAAGTTATACTAAGGTCCTACCTTTTCTGAAAGGTGATGCACCGGATTTAGTGGAAATGCCCCTAGTAGCTTCTTCAGCAATACTGATGATATGCTTTGGTCCAACACAGAAGCATGTGATGATAGATTATCTTTATCAGTCCCAAAAACCAAAAACCTGGCAACAAGGTCAATGCTCCGAAGTATGCTATGTACGCAATCAAATGATAGTGCATCCAACAGGGGCATACTGTGAATTAATGGAATAAAGTCTTGGAAACAGTTGACTAAAACTGGAACAAAGTCCTTTAGCTTATCAATGAGAGAAAACTCTACACAAAGAAAGCACGCAAGGTTTTAGCATCTGGTATCTGGAGCATGACATAAAACAAAAAGCAAATGACTATGCAAGGTTTTTACATTAGCATCTGGAGTATCACATAAATAACAGCAAATGACGATGGTCGCATGTTATACCATGAGTATAGAGAATGTGCTATCTTTTCTAATTACCAGGTACTAACAAATTTCTCCTCAAGGATAGAAAGTAATGCAATACCAGCTAACAGACAAAAATAGCTCACAGCACCAACAAAATCATGTTAAACTGAAAAATGATATAGTTGCTAGCATTCCTGCCAATGCAAAAGGCTACGTATGTGTGGTAACACAGATAAAATGGCATGAATTCAGAGAAAATGATGGCATTGCGAAGCATATAACCCTACAAATGTATCGGCTCAACCACAAGGTTCTCAGCAATACCAGCACATTCTGTAGGCATCTCTGTCTCAAAAGCATGCAACATTCCTTGCCCAGGGGCCTTCTATCAAATTTATAAAAAAAGGTTATTAGAAAACATATATAATTAGAAAGAAAACATCTATTTTGAAATTGATTCCTAGAAGGCACCTTCTCGAATGAGTCAACTTCTATTTTATTAGATGGCAACAGAGACAAGCAGCGCACCAGACCAGCAAGTGCATTCTTAAGCTTGCCCTTTTCTTCTAAATAGAATTGGTTCTTCCGTAGAATATCCCCATAATTTTGAAGAATCTGTTAATGAATGGCAAAATTATATGACATAAATTCAAAACATCACATCAACTAAAGTTTATAATGACATCATTTAGATGATAGGTCAGCGTTGGGGATTTTGGATGTATCACTAGTCTCTCTAAGATTTGATTATCTATGAGGTTACTTGACAATTAAATGCTGTTCTTGTTTGCTATACAATGACCTAGAAATTCTCCACCAACAAAATGCTTCACCTGCACTGGACAAACTATGTGTAGAAAACCAAGAAATCTACCAAAGGCTTGAAGGAAAAGAAAGATGACATTACCATATACAAAACCACCTTTGCCTTAATATTTCAACAACATTATGGTCTTTAACCATGTCTTTTTATAGATATTCAAGTATTAGCAACAAGAGTTTAACATTTGGAACAATAATAGTCTCAAGTTATATATAAGCCAAATGGATTCTCAAACAATAAGCATCAATGACACACTCCAAACATCTAAATAGCCTGATTAAATTAAGATACCTTTTCAGCATATATGGAAAATGCAGCTGGATAATGCTGTACAACAAGATCAAAAAACTTGAATGCCATAAGCCGAACTTCAATTGATAAATGAGTCATTGCATTAAAAATGTACGCCATCATTAAAAAAACCAAAGGCCCTTGATTATCCTGGACAAGTAGAGCAGAGAAACAAATGCCAAATCAAAAAATGAATTAATGACAATAAAGAGTAATACAACAAGAACTTTGGAATGTCTTATTACAATGACAGATAGAAGAACCAGAAAAAAAATGAACAGATATGTTATGCACCCAAAATGTGAATTTGTAATCAGAAGGGAAAAAATGAAGGCAAATATACACTATGAAACATCATCATGTTTTGACTATAATCTAAGGATATATAGAATTGAACAGAAACAGTAATCTTTATTCCCAAGGTTGCATTCATATTTGTTAAAAGCAAAATAAATATACTTTATCCCATAGTCTAAAACTCCTCTTGCAAATTTACTCTTGTAAAGAGCACTGGTACCCAAACTAAACTATAGAAATTCTACCAATGTGAAGATGGAAGAAAGTAATAGATAACCCATTTTATTGAATTTTCTAAACCTTTCAAGCATATTTCCTTGAAGTTATTACTCCATTAAAAATCAAAGAATCATTAAGCATCTAAGGTACCAAGCATCGGAAGAATTTTCCACATTCCACATCAACTCGTGAAGATGAAAGCACTATAAATAAAAGTTATCAGCACTAGCATGCTTCCCAATATCCAAATAAGCATTAACAGAATAATCATATGCAGTTGGCTCATGATTTCAGTGAAAAGCAGGCAGGCAAGGAAATATGTCATCCCAAACCAAAAAAAAACAGTTACGATAAAAGAATTGAGACAAGAAAAAAACAATACCATTCGACAACTATGGCACCAATAACAAAGACTGTCCTTAAAGACTTTAGGTTGTCCAGTTAAGCATCTACTACAAATATGAGCTTTCAAGCAGTAAAGAAAATGAAGAATTACCTCTTCACAGCCAGGTAAAATTACCAACTTAAGGAGTTGATACAGAGTTTCTCGAACCAATTTATCATCATCGCTAATGCGTTCGCGTACTTTTTCTACAACTGCATACTTGTGCAATTTCAGCTCGTCTGGATACTTGAAGAACAAATCCTTCATGCCTAATAGTGCATCTTCAAAAGGAACAGAAGATAACAAACAAAGAAATCATTTCAACATCAAGATCGCCATTGAATGAAGAATAGCGAATGCAGGGGATAAAAATCAGACTAGTAGCATAGCTTTCAAGTAACTCACCAATAATGGGGAAAATTCATTCTACGTTTCATGAACTAATAATGAAAGAATTAACATGTAAATTTTGCTATTCACATGCACAACTTACATAAATGATGGCAAAAAATTAAGCCAAAAAAATCACTCCAACTAATCACTATTATCCAAATTATGATATTCAACTACATTTCTTGATAACCAGAGGATTATATTGTTGGATCTTATCCATAAGCTAGAACTCTTAAAGGAAGGCCTTTCACAAGAATGCAGCAATATAGCAGTATTGAGGGAAATACCTTTACGAACTTTTGCATTGTGATGAGAAGTTTGTTGAAGAAGCTCTTTCAAAGTTAAGCCTTTCTTACTCACAGCTAAACCCGCTTTCTCTGATGCCACACTCTGCTCAGGAAGAATAATAGCTGCTCATAACGCACGCAAGCAAACAAACTTCAGAAGTCATATTACTTCATAATAGACCATTTACTACAAAAAACATGACTGCATATAAGGGATCAATTCATCTTAGCATATACAATTTTTAAAAAAATATATGCAAGACTCGTCTCCATAGCCGAAAGGTCTGGACTTTGAGTTCCAGCGGGAGCCAAATCTACAAATAAATGATATAGCCTTCAAAGTTATTACCTTTAGATTTAATTTCAGTGTTGGTAGCATTCTTAGGCGGTGGCAATTTCCTGCCAAGCTTCCTCTTAATTTTCTACAGAGAAAAAAAAAGAAGCAAAACCCATCTCCGTAACTATCAAATTTAGAACAAAGAACAGAAAAAGTAGCGTGTTAATAGCTAAAATTACTCACCTTAAAGTCCACACCACGCTTTTGCTGCTGCTTCTTTGAGGAAGAAGCCTTAGTTTTTGCCATTTTAACTACAAATACACAAATAAATGAGAAAAAAAATTCCTCTTTGGCAGCGAAAACGAAGGAAAACAATCTTTCACTAACCAAATAGATAGAAAATACAACCAAAGCGAGAGAAACAGAAGAGCCTGTTTGAAACTTTAATACTCAATATGTTCAGTTCTGGAATAAAAAGGACATGCAATAGGCTGCACGCCGGCCTGCAGCTAGGTTCGGGAATGGCGATTGGCGATGGCAAAGTCAGGAGCAAGCAACGGAATAATTATATGCTACAACCGTTGTAGTAATAAATGCCTACAACGTACCAATGTGATTCTACAACGACGAGAAAATACGCTCTTGGAAAATTTTTATTTTTTTGGTGCTTATAAATTATAATTTTTTATAGGATATATTTTTATCTTAATTTTCTATGCAATTATAAACTTATTTTTTAAAAATTTTAAAAATTATATTTAATTAAAAAGTAAAATAGATAAATTAATTTTTAAACTGATTAATATTTAATATTATATTTATTCTATTTTCTAAATTTTAACTAAAATTTAGTTAACTCTCTAATTTTATAAATTTAATTAATTAAATCATCAGTTAGATGATTAATGGTTTATAGAATTTATAAAATTAAAAAATTAATTAATTATTATAAAAATTTAAAATTAAATTAAGTTAATTTTTTTATTCACTGACCAAGTATTTTTTTTTTAAAAAAAAGTAATTTTAACCATCATGCTTAGACCACCACTTATTTTAAATTTGAATTAAGGTATTGTTACTTTTTATATGTAACGAATAAAAAAATATAAAAATATATATTTTATTTTTTAAAACAATTAAATACAAATTAAAAATAAAAAATAAAAAATTTAGAAAATTACGCCCTTAATATATTTTTTTTACCAGATTTTTTTATTATTTACAAAACCATTTTTATTATTTTTAAAAAATTACTAATTTTAATATTTTGCAGTTATTATTTTCACTCCCACTGGCCACTACCACTTCACAACTTGTAAAAAACCCTAAGTTCTCAAATTTACCCAAACACGCTGCCGTTTTGTTCTTCTTTTTCCACTCTCTCTAGCTCCAGTCTCCGCTTCCGCCGCTGCAGCTGCCGCACCTCCTCAAGTTTTTCAATTTCTTCCTCCGCCTGGACTTCCACCAACTCAGGTATGCTTCTCTTTCAAACTTCTCTGACTTCTTCTGATATCGGCATGGTAGCTTTTAGCTGCTCTATCTTTGGTTAAAATTTTATACTTTCGCCCACATTTTTGTGATGGTATGCTGGTATTATGGTCTTGATATGTTGGCCTAAGTTTGTTGATAAATGTATAAGAGATTCATTGTGACTGACAAATTGTTAGTTTTTGTGATCGCATAGAGCATCGTCATGTTCTCAGAATTATTAACTTTTGTGAAAGGTTGCTGGTTGTATCTCTCCTCCATACAAAAATGAAATGAAATGATTGGGCTTTAGCTGTATCTTATATTTCTCATTTTTTTCATGACAGTTGCATCAAAGATAATGAAAAGGCACATATCAGCTTATTGTTTTAGGACTTATTTTTTATAGAGCCAATCTATGGCTCTGAGGATATACCTTTGCTAAAATTGTTATCCTAACTTGCACGAATTATGTGATATATGAGAATGTTTTTGATTTGTAATTATTGTTTTAATTTTAGAAATACAAAACTAGATTTTTGTGATGGAAGTATAATAATCTCGATATAAACTTATTATAAACTCTATGTTTACTTATTTTAACATTTACATTTTAAAAGTAAATTTATGTTAATGCAAACTGCATCTTTCTTGAGCCAATTATCCATAAATCTTTTATAAGTTTTGTTAGACATAACTTCCTTAAGTTATTGGTCTAAATAGTCAATCTAATTCAAAAAGGAAAATTGAAATGGATGATAAAATAATGTTATCACATCATAAACACATAAAGAAAAAAAGAGTAGATATGTTCAAGTAATATGTTTGATTTTGATTGATTTGCATATATAATCAATCTATAATTCGAAAGGAAATTTTGAATATTGCATAATTACTTTGGATTTAGTGTTTAATAGACTCATAATAATCTAATAATAGACTTTGTATATACTATACGGGGTATTAATATAAAATGTAATTTATATTATATTTGAGCTATTATTCAACAATATTTTGTTCTGTAATAAAACTTGAAACTTATATCATTGAATTATTCAGAAAAAAAAAATATCAATTTTTTGCTATGTTTCTACAGGAATAATTTTAAAAATCATAAAAAAAAAATCAACAATCCATTGACAACTTCTTCTGGTTTGTACTTAGCAGGAGCTAAAAAAACCTAAATTCTTATACAGCGATGAAACTCAACCCTCTAATGCAGCAGCAGCAGCTGCAGGAGCCTCAGGCGGTGGTTATCCAGAATCAGAACCAGTCTTCAACGGCAGATGCACCACCGAAGCAGGTGGCAATGGCAATGGACAGATTGGCCCAAGCAGCTCGCCTCATTGCTGACGTAAGGCTCGGCGCTGACCGTCTCCTTGAAGCACTGTTCATAGCAGCGCAGCCTCATCAAAGCAACAAGCCCTTGCAGTTGTTCGTCAAAGAAGATGCTGCCATGCGTCAACACCTCCAAGACCTCCGCTCTGTTGGTATGCGCTGTATGGTTTTACTAGGTTGCTAAAAGTTTCATACTTCATTGTGAAACTAATGGAGTATTCTTTGTTTTCCTGAAGTTGGTGTTGGAAACACATTATTTAAACCTTCCATAACTCTATTTAGGTAATTGATTATATTGTTCATGAATTATGAATCTTCATAATTTTGCTAGGAAGGCAGCTAGAAGAATCTGGGGTTCTCAATGATTCTCTAAGATCACGAAGTAATTCTTGGGGTTTGCACATGCCCTTGGTCTGTCCGGATGGTGCAGTTGTTGCATATGCTTGGAAGCGTCAACTTGCTGGCCAGGCTGGTGCATCAGCAGTTGATAGAACCAGGTTGTTTTCAAGGTCTTAGATGTTGCTATGGCTATGCCAATTTGATACTCAATCTTTTGCTGTACCTACACAACCAAGTACAGTGGTGCAAAAATTTGATTTTCGGCAAAGAATAGCTGTATATGTAATCATGTTTATGTTGTGGATGCAATTAAGTTAAAGAGTATCTAAACATGTATTGTTTAGTGCCTGCATCCTTTCTTTCCTTTTTCTATTAAGTTTTAGTTCTTAATATTACAGGTTGGCTCTCAAGGCGTTCACAGATCAGAAAAGACGATTCTTTCCTCATCTTGATGATGGAATAGATGGTCAAACTGCTGAATCAGCACCAAAGAAACATTGCAGTTCGCAAGTACAACTGGCAACTCTTCAAGAAGATCTTAGTGATTGCAAAACAGTGTCAGATGTTTTAATGCGTATGGGAAAAGAAATGCCAAATTTGAAAGTTTTCACTTATGAACGACTAGACTGGTTGAAAAGAGCTTCTTCACTTCCAACTTCAGCAAATGAGAATCCTATGGAAACATCAAAAGATGATACTTTTCATACTTTAAATAAACTAAGGACTACATCACAGGGCACTGCTACCACCAATAAGGCTGCTGTAATTGAATTGTTGTTTCCTTCTGTCTTCAGAGCCATTGTGTCATTGCATCCAGCTGGTTCTATAGAGCCAGATGCAGTAGCCTTCTTTTCACCAGACGAGGTAATCTTTTTTTTGACATTCTTATATTTAATTTTCACTTGCATTTGTAGTGGTATGGTTGGTTTCGTACTCACATCTGGCAATATTGCCTCTGAATGCTGAAGTGCATCACTACACCCCTTTCATGTTTTATTGAGTGGATAGTTTAACAATTACTCCTGTTTGCATCTTATATTTCAGAAATGCATTAAAAAAAAGTTTAGCTTTAATTTTAGCTCTTGGTTGATGTGTTCTTACTGCTATACTTTGTCACGTCTGCTTATCATAGGTTATGGGTTTGTTGTGTGCTCAACCATACTAAGCGGTGACCTCAACATTATTGAAGTTGATTGGCAAAGTTTAGTCAGTCAAGTTGTAGCTTGATTTCTTGTTTAATGTGGCTTGTGGATCTTAATTATTCCTAATTGTTAGCGTTAAATGAAAATGATTCAAGTTTAGAACACCCCATACCCGAGCCCTCTTCTCTCTTTTTCTTTTTTTTAATGAATAAGTATCATAAGATTGGATTTGAGTCAGATCTCAGCATTCTCCAATTGCATGTCTTAATTGCTGAACCTACTTTTAAATTTTGGGTAGTGATGTATATTGTCTAGGGATATAGTCAGTGGAAGAGAAAGAAACTGGGAAGTTCCAACTGCAGTTGGAAGATGAAGATCATTGTTATATATTTTGGCAATTTGTTTTGGCCTTTGCAGAAAGCTCAGTTGGCTCGGAAAATATGTTTCTCATTTATTGAGGCTTAAGTGCATTGATGAGACTAGGAATAGGGATGGCCTTTGAGTGATGGTCTTGGAACTGGATATAAAGTATATACATCAATTGGTTTTCAAGTGAATAGGAAAAAAGTGTGCGGCCAAGTAAAATTGAAAAGCAGCTTACTCATACAAGTTAAATCCTTATTAAAATGAAAGCTCACACAATAATTTGAACTTGGAATTGCAAGTTATAGGCCATAGCTCTTCCCATAGGGATTGGGATGGAGGCTTCCAAACGCAGGGAAGTTCCCAATCATGTAATACCAATTCTAAGATTTCATTAAGAAATGATTGGAGCTAAAATTTTATGAATTGAATTGATTAAAGAAACAGAGAGTTTTAGGCACTAGAATCTCTCGGTTTGTCATATTCGAAGTCTAATATGTGCCATATGGCCTCATATGGTGCATATGTCTCTTATTCATTTCAACTTTTTTAATTCAGCAGTTAATTAACCTGTCACAAAAAACAGTTTCATTTTGTATATACGATATGTTTATTGCTTTTGCCCCACATGCTAGGCCAATTTGATATCATTATCATCTAGTAAATTATGGTTGGTCTGCATGTAAATGGCATTAAATAACCTTACACTGGCCATTTACGAAGTTATATGATATATGACCATCCCCCTTTCCTCCTTTCTACGGTGTAATTCACTTTAAAATGCAGTCTACAAGTCAGTTAACTATAAATGCTTCTGAGTTTGTTGCTTCCTGTTTACCCTGGCTCGTACTTGATTGTTGATTCATTATCTAATTGGTTCTCTCTTTTTGCTGCCCCTTTCTTCTACTCTGAAGGTTGTTATAGCTGCATTTAGCTGACAATTTATTCATCTTTTACACTATTGAATAGGGAGGCAGCTACATACATGCAAGAGGTTTCTCAGTTCATCATGTATTTCGACAGATCACAGTAATTATTCTTGTCTCCTATGCAATCCTTTCTTGTTGGGGCAGCTATGTGTTTGATGTGTTTGAACGTTTCAAGTTCAACCTAATTTCTTTTAGTGATTTTGCAGGAGCATGCTGCAATGGCCCTGCAATATTTTCTTGGGATTGGAACTGAAACAGCACTGTATTTTCTTTTGGTATGGTCCTGGTTTTACGGACTTTTTTTTTTTTTTCATATTTTTCATAAGCCAAATAAGTTACTCTTCAGAACATTCATATTTTTTCTGTTGGTTTTTTCTCTCTTGAAGCACTGGATTTGCAGCTATCAAACACTGTTTGCCAAAGTTTGCAGGTGAAAGTTGCTTCTTTTAACTTTATTAGGGGTTTACGTGAATGCTATAGATTATGAACTCTACAGTTGTTGATGCAGTAAGTGCAAGCGGCTACTAGCAATGGACCGAGAATCATCATTATTTCTACCTCCAGTTCATCGGCCTTATCGGCATTTTTCTTCTGTAAAAGTTTCATCAACCCTACCCATTTCCTCAACCAAGGACCAGTTCCCAGGAGCTTATCATATTGGTTGTTTTCCAGAGGACTTGTAAGCCCTCACAGCATGGTTGACAACAGGATGATAAAGGCTGAGTTCAAGCGACTGAAAATTTTCATCTAAGATTCTAGTTCACAAAAGAGTAACAGAAATGTGTATTTTTCATCTAGTCAAATGAAGCTAAGGAGTAATGTCAATGTGAAATCCATGATTTCTATAGCTGATGTATGCAAAATAAAAAGAGAAGTATTAAAAAAAATTCCATGGTTTTCATATCTGATGTTAGTTTGTATTCTGATTAAAATTCAATATAATTAGACAACTTTTAGATGTCAATTTTGTGATTTAGTAGGCGTTGTGCAGATCTTACCTTAATAACATGTAAGAAATGTAGCTACTGTGATATGATATAATTTTTATAATATTAGGCTTATTGATATAATATCATGGCATATAACAGGAAACTTTTTATTCTGCTTGTATCGTATATGAAGATTTGCAAGTGCAATACATGAAGCTGGCTTAAATTTCTTAATTTTTAAAGATATTGTTCATGATTTTTTTTTCAATAAATTGAAACTTAACTTTTTTTTCTTTTTTTTACTGAAGCATCATCTGTAAAACTTTTCCAAGAAATTCCTCTTCAAAATTGTAAAGAATTGGAAATTTTATGGCAAAATGCCAAGTGCAAGAGTCAGTCAACAGGTAACCCTCCGATTCTTTGCCATGTTATGGCATTTGATTGGTTACAAGCAGTATATAGCCTTATCCTTATTAAGACACTAATCTGCCAGCTGTCTTAAACAACGAAGTGGCCGCCTACGTGGCCTTGCATTGATTTGCCACAATAATTAGCCCTTAAATCCAAATATCTCCCACATTTGTCCAGTTATGTTTATAGTATTATTTATACATATATTAGGGCCGGTGACCCTTCATGTGGATGACAAATTTCTTAGTTTTCAGTGGTCTATTCTTTAGTTTTCAGCGATCTCTCACATGACTTTAGCTTGATCTTTCTCCCTACCCTGGTTTTATTTCGGTCGCCCCTTCTAATTTTCTAGTTCTGCCCCTATCTATCTATCTATATATATAGTTATACTGATAATAACAATAAATGAATAATGGCAGAAAAGCCTGGATGCCATTTCATAAAACTGAAAATGACTTCAACCTTCCCCTTCAGAATCAGATCAGGGCAAGTGTCATCGTTAATTTTCCTTTTTGCTCAGGCAATAGACAACCCAACTTTTATGGCTTTGGTTTCCTATCTTTGCATGGCTTGTCCACCCTGGGAATGTAATGGGTCCCTCTCATTTGAATCAATAGCCTCATCTGTTGGGACCCCACTACCTTTTGTAAGGATATCCTGGTGGGGACCTCTTCACAAATACTTCAATATGCTGGCTGCTGCTTAATGCTCGATTGTTGCAACACTTATATCATTATAATATTATTACTCATTTTACCATTTTTTTAATTATAAGAAAAAATAATCGATTCATATACAATTGTTACTAGATCATAGTTCAGTATATGATATAAAAATTCTCTCATAAATTACAATATAAAAATTATATTAATTTTTTTTATAAACATCCTCTACAACTAATTTTATGTTGCAAAAACAAAGTTCCTAAAAATAATAAAAGAGCAACAGCAAAATTAAACAAACAAAGGATAATATTCATATTAGAGGAAAAGAGCTTTTATTACTGTTGGCTCGATAAAAACCTCTAAAAACAATACATCATTATATACCAGAATCAGTTGCTAAGTTTCTGCCATTATTTCCTACAAACCAGCCACTTACACTTTGACTGAACTAAATAAGCAGTAAAAATAGGAACAAATAAAAACAGAAAAATAACAAGTTTGACTCCAACATTCACCCCCTCAAACTTGTTTAACTCCAATTTTCTCTCTTAATTCCTCAAATCTCTATCATGCCAAAGGCTTTGTCAACAAGTCAGCAACCTACACTTCTGTCTTCACATATTCAAGCTGAATTTCTCCACGTTGAACACAGTCACGAATAAAGTGCATTCTAGTATCAATATGCTTACTCCTTTCGTGGAAAACGGGATTATTCGCTAAAGAAATAGCTGACTTGTTGTCTACTTTCAAAACTGGTTTGACAGCATCATCTCTTCTCAAATCTGCAATTATCTTCGCGAGCAAATAGCTTGACACGCCCCACCAGTTGTTGCTATATACTCAGCTTCACAAGAGGATAGTGCAACAATTCTCTGTTTGTGCGTGACCCATGTGATCGGACTGCTTCCCAAGAAAAATATGATTCCCGACGTGCTCTTTCTGTCATCCACATCACCTGCAAGATCACTATCGCTAAAGCCTACAAGCTCCTCCTTTTCTTGATTCTTTTTGTAGACAATGCCCAAACTGATAGTGCCTCTCACATATCTCAATATTTGTTTCACAGCATTCATATGCGTTACTGTTGGTGCGTCCATATATCGACTGACAACACCAATAGAATACGCAAGATCTGGGCGGGTATTCACTAAGTACCTCAAGCTGCCGATAATTCTCCTATACTCCGTAGCATCAACCAATGGCTCACCGTCTTGTTTCTTTAGTTTATTTTTCAGCTCCATTGGTACACGACTGCTGTTGCAATTAAGCAACCCCACTTTCTCAAGAATTTTGCTTGCATAACCTGCTTGTGAAAGGGAAATATAATCTGAAGTTTGTTTTACCTCTATACCGAGATAATAACACAGCAGCCCCAGATCACTCATTTCGAACATCTTCATCATCTCTTGCTTGAAACTTTCGATGTTTTTACCATTTGAGCCGGTGAGGATTAAATCATCTACATAAACCCCCACAACAGTGACATCACTCCCCTCCTCCTTCATGTAGAGAGCATGCTCAAATGGACACTTATGAAACCCAAGTGACTGTAAACTGCGATCTAACTTAGCATTCCAGGCCCTAGGTGCCTGCTTTAAGCCGTATAAAGCTTTGTGTAACCGCAGTACCTTCTGTAGATTTCTTTTGTCAACAAAACCGTCCTGTTGACTCACATACTCCTCCTCTTCTAACTCTCCGTTTAAGAACGCAGTCTTTACATCTAGATGGTGAACTCTCCATTGTTTTTGAGCTGCATAGGAAAGAATTGTTCTGACAGTTTCTAATCTTGCTACAGGAGCAAAGACTTCCTTATAATCGACACCAAATTTCTGCACATAGCCCTTCGCCACCAAACGGGCTTTGTGTTTGACAATTTTTCCATTAGGATCCTTCTTCAACTTGAAGACCCACTTCAATCCCACTGCCTTTTGACTCCCCGACAGATCTGAGAGTTCCCACGTTTGATTCTTTTGAATTGATTCAATCTCTGACTCCATGGCATGTCTCCAATTCTCGTCATTTACTGCTTCTTCATATCGTGTTGGTTCCTCCATTGATAAGAAACACAACCCGACTTCTTCATCAACATCTCTGGTCTCATTATAAATTTCTTGCAGTAAACGATACTTTCTTGGTGGTGTCGTGCTTGATTCTGATTCTGTACCTGTACTGTTCGAAGAAGGCGAGTTAATTTGAGGGGAATTAATTTCAGTATTTTATGTACCTGAAGAAGAGGATGGCGTTGATGGATTTTGAAACGCATCCACTGCTTCGGGTATGCCTTCACCCCCCAATCCATGTACTGTAAACGTCCCTGTACATTCAGAACCTTCTTTCTGCTCGTTTTTCTGCCACGGCCAGTTGGCTCCTTCTTCGAATACCACATCTCTGCTTATGAGCACTTTTTCTTTTCTCGGATCAAGAATTTTGTACGCCTTTAAGCCTTCTTCATAACCAAGGAATACACCTTTTAAGCTCCTGTCTTCAAGTTTTGTGAGATGGGGGGACATGATTTTGGTATGAACGAGAAAACCAAACACTCGTAGGTGTTGAATATTTGGTATCTTGTTATACCAAGCTTGGTAAGGCGTTCTTACTTCAACACTTCTGGTTGGGCATCTGTTCAAAATAAACATAGAAGTTCTCACGGCCTCACACCATAAATTAGCTGGTACACTTTTGCTTTTGAGCATGCTTCGTGTCATCTCCATGACAGTCTGATTCCTTCTTTCGACAACTCCATTCTGCTGTGGAGAATATGGTGCTGTCAATTGCCGTTTAATCCCCTCTTCTTCACAAAATTTTTGGAATTCAGTCGAAAGAAATTCTCCACCCTGATCTGTTCTAAAATTCTTTACTTTACTATTTGATTCAATTTCGACCATCTTCTTGAATCTTTTAAATGCTTCATGTTTGCCTTTCAACAAGTAAATCCACATAAAACGTGAATAGTCATCAACCAAGAGTAAAAAAAATTTATTACCTCCTGGAGTCATTGGTGCGATCGGGCCACAGAGGTCTCCATGTATCAATTCAAGTTTTTCTTTTGCTCTGAATGTCGATGCTTGTGAGAAGGATTTCCGGTGTTGTTTCCCAATTATACAACCATCACAGATTTGATTTGGAAACGAGATTTCTGGAAGTCCAATCACCATATTTTCTTTGGACAATTTCTTCAAAGCCTGAAAGTTCAGGTGTCCAAATCTTGCGTGCCACAGCCAATTTGATTCTGAAATTCTCGCCATTAAACACACCTTTTCAGCAATCTGTAAATCTGCGATGAATAACCTGTTTTGTTGTCTTCCCACTTTGATTATGAGTCTGTTCAAGCTGTCATAGACCCTCAAGACTCCTCCTTCAATAAGAATTCTGCCTCCAATTTCGTCTATTTGGCCCAGGCTCATAATGTTACTTTTTAATTTTGGGATGTAATATACATTGGATAGGGTTAGATGTTCACCATTTTTACATTGGAACATTACTGACCCAACTCCTTGTATATTGATTACAGACCCATCACCAAATTTGACATTGCCATAAATTGAATCATCAAAATCAACAAAACAAGTTTTATCACCTGTCATATGATTGGTAGCCACTGTGTCGAGAGACCATCCTCTTCCCTTCATTAAGCATCCATTTGTGGCAGCAACATAAACTTCTTCATGAACCCCTTTCAATTCGATAGCCTCTATCATCATCAAGGAGGGTTCTTCGAGATAAATCTACTCACGATTCTGACCAAATAGCTCACAAGTTTCAACCATCAGCAGAGATTGTTCTTCATCATCTCTTTCGGTCAGATTGGCTTGCTCATCTTTCTCCTTCGTTGAGCATTCTGATGCGAAATGTCCCATCTTCCTGCATCCATAGCATTTGATTTTAGATTTATCAAATTTCTTCCTAGGTTGTTGTGATTCTTCCTCTTTGTTTTGATAACTGCCGTTGTTCCTGCCTCTGCCACGTCATCTTCCTCCTCTTCCACCTCTCGAACTAGTGGTTTCCTTCGTTTTTCCTTTATTTTTTCTAGTTTCTTCTTTCACCTTCCATTCCGCTCTTGTAAGGAGGACTGTTTCGTCAGATCGTCCACCACAATTCTGCAGTCTTTCTTCATGAGCTTTAAGTGAGCCTATCACCTCCTCGACTGATTTGGTGGTTAGGTCACCGAACTCTTCAATGGTGGATGCGATCTGTAGAAACTTAGAAGAAACCGACCGTAGCATCTTCTTGACAACTTTCTCATCCTCTACAGTATTCCCAAGGCTCCTCAATTTATTGATAATAATTGTGAACTTACCTGAGAAATCGTCAACATTATCGGATTCACTCATTCTTAAGGCTTCAAACTCCCTCCACAGCGTCTGAGTTCGTACCTCTTTAACTTTTTCAGCACCTTGGTTCATAATTTTCAGCATGGTCCACGCCTCCTTCGCATTCTTTTTCGCACCCAATTGAAGCAAGGTATCTTCCCCAATACCTTGATAAATAGCCGCCAACGCCATCTTATCTTTCCGTTGATCAACTGGTCCGGGGGATTCGACTGCGTCCCACACACCTTGAGCCATCATAAAAACCTCCATTTTTATAGCCCACGCCGCATAATTGCTTTTTGACAGCATGGGATATCTCAAGGTGACGGAGCCTTCTTTTTCTGGAAACCCAGCTCTCTCTATCTCTAGATGAGACATTGGGTTGGCCTTGATCTTAAGGCTCTGATACCAAGTGTTGCAAAAATAAAGTTCCTAAAAATAATAAAAGAGCAGCGGCAAAATTAAACAAACAAAGGACAAAATTCAGATTAGAGGAAAAGAGCTTTTATTACTGTTGGCTCGATAAAAACCTCTAAAAATAATACATCATTATATAGCAGAATCAGTTGCTAAGCTTCTGCCATTATTTCCTACAAACCAGCCACTTACACTTTGACTGAACTAAATAAGCAGTAAAAAATAGGAACAAATAAAAACAGAAAAATAACAAGTTTGACTCCAACATTTTATATGTCATCCTTCGTCTTTTTCTTAAACTAAATAAATAAAAAAAATCACTTTTCTTGATGCTGAGGCATGTCTCAGGGAGACTTAGTTTAGACTCAAGTGCTATTTTTATTGGCTCTCTTACTTACAAGACAAAAAAAAAGGTCGAATTTTTAAAAAAATTTATGCCTGAGTTAAAATTCAGATTGTCTAAATGTAAAGAGAATAGTGAAAATGGGAGAGGAGAATCTTTTATCTATAATAGTTTACGCCTATTTATAGTTAAAGAGTAGGAGATAGTACTTGAATGTATCAATGAATTTTAAGAGAGTGTCAGCATTGTACAAAGGTTATTGTGTCAGAGATTATTCTTCTAGACACTAAGAGTTCAGTGGGACTAAAAGTGTTCAGAACTGAGCTCTAATGTAATACCCAGTATTTTTCTAAAATAATAATATATAAATATAAAAAAAATAAATAATATGATATGTACAACAAATTCATAAAAAAAGTGTTTAGTATCACTATGATTCAAACCTGGATTAATAAAAAATATTAACAAGTAGCTTACCTAGGCAAGGTAGCCTATACCTATTCATGTATTATACTAAATAATATTTAAGTTATCAATGGATTTATAAAAATGATAATATTTATTAGTAAAATAAATAATTATGATGATTGAAAAATATATATACATACTATCAATAATCAGTAACAAATATATATATATAATAATAATTAAATTTAGTACATTAAATTAAAAAATATATATGATTTAAATAATAATTAAAATGACTATTTTAATATAGTGGTAGAAATTTTTGACAAACCAAAAAAAAAATAATAATAATAATAATAAGTGGACTAATTAGGTAAATATATATATATTTATAGTGGAATATAAATAGTAATGCCTAAAAAATATATAAAACGAATAATATAATATAATAATATAGATTAAATAATTGAAGTGGAATTAATTAGATAAAAAAATATTGATATAATTTAAAATTTGGTAAGTGGCCATTAATGTTTAGTGGCTAAATTAGATTTAGTGCTCAAATTATTAAATTTTGGTTATTAATAAAAGAAGGAAGAGAGAAATTTGGACAAAAAGAAAAAGAAATAGAGAAGGAAATAAGAAAGAAAGGAAAACGGACAGAGAGAGAGAGAGAGAGGCTGTCAGAGAGGGAAATCAGACAAAAATTTAAAATTCAGAACAGTAGAGAGAGAAGAAGAATTCTTGGAGTACTAAATTTCATCAGCTTCGTTCGACATCTTTAGGCCACCGTCAAGCAACACGCGTCAGCCACAGACAAAGTCAACTCACCAAGCTTTTCAACGTCATTAAAACCGCAATGAACCGCCACCGAAAACCGCTATACTCGCCGCCTGAAGTGCTTATCTGAGCTCTCGCCGGCATCAATTTCGGAGGTTGTTTCCGACCACTTTTTGATGATATTTTTCGGCGACAAGTATTTTTAGAATCCTCTCGTCTTAATCTTTAATTCAATATATTACTTGCGAATTTTAGTAAAGTTTTAAAAATTTATATATATATACATGTTTATATATTTTTATATAGAAACAGTAATGGAAATTTTAATTAGTTAAATTTTGATTTAATAGAAAATTTAGGATTTAATTTTGATGAAAACATTATGATAAATAAGAAATACTAGAGAAAAATGAATTTTGAATAAATATAAATAAAAATAGCGAAAATAATGAATAATTAGTTAAAATTTAAAAAATTATTAAATTAAAAATTATAGTTGATTAATTATTATTGTTAAAAGATAAATAAGAATAAAAGTAAAATTATATAGGCAGTAAATTAAAATAAAAATGTTAATATTAAATATAATTAAAATAATTAAATATTAACTTTTAAATATTATTAGTAAATTGTAGAATAAATTAATATACAAATTAAATTAATTAATGAATTAGTAGTTATTTGTTAGTTAGTGAAATTTAAATTATTATCAAATTATGATTAAGAAATTTTATTAATATACAATGAATTATTAATATATATATATATATAAATGAATATTAGCTTTAGAATAAAAAAAATAATTGTGGTAAGGTTAAAATCAATTCTTAAAGTATAAATTTTGTTAGTAAATTACAAAATGAATTTGATGTATTTTAGATATAAGTATATAAATAAATATATTTATGAAATAAATAAGTAAATTAAAGGATAAAAAATTATTAATTTGTTAAAGTAAATTATATTAAATACTACTATTAAAGTATTATGTAAAAAAGAGTTTTATTTACATATTAGTAATCTTCTAGTATGTTATTTAAAGTCTACTAAATGTTTACTTAAATAGTTATATTATTATTATTATTATTATTAATATAATTGATTATTAATATATATTGGCTATTATTGAACTATAGTAGTTATTAAAACATAATATCAAGTAGTAGTTAAATATTAAGATTTATTATTATTTAATTTATTATTAAATTTATTAAAATTATTATTATTAGCAAATATTAATTTTAGCATCAATATTGTTAATATTTTTACTATAATTATTTTATTATTAAAATTTAATACTACAAAATAAGAAAAAAAATTAAAATAAATAATATTATTTTATTTGAATGATATATTTTGTAAATATATATATTATTAAATATATTTTCACTATTATTGTGATTATAATAAGTTAATATTTTTAGAGAATTAAAATAAATAAATTATTAATTATAAATAAATGATTATTATAAAGTTATTCTCTTAGAATTATTCAGTGTTAATTTAATATATAATTTTGATATTAAATGGATAACTTGTAAGTAAACTAAATAAACATTATTAAAAGTTTAATAAAATGTATTTATTAGTAATAT
Organism: Garcia nutans; assembly: GCA_947685225.1. Taxonomy (NCBI): domain Eukaryota; kingdom Viridiplantae; phylum Streptophyta; class Magnoliopsida; order Malpighiales; family Euphorbiaceae; genus Garcia; species Garcia nutans. The sequence goes on from CANTUV010000060.1 coordinate 3,937,287, forward strand.
TAATATTATAATAATTATTAAATTATAAAAATAAATAAATTAAATTAATTGTAGATTAAAATATTTTAAATACTTAGTATTTTAAACGAATTATGGATAAATTGAAAAAATTTATATGGAATAATTAGATAAATATTATCGATATTTCATTAGAATTTAGGATTAATTTTTATATATATCTCATATCATACATATTATAATAGTTAATAGTTTTAGGATAATTTTTAGTTAATAATTATTTTTATATCACTCCAGCAGTGGATGCAACAGCTGAAATAAATTATAGAGGTAAAACAGTTGGATTTATAAATTTAGCTTTTAGCTAAGGTGAGTTGGTAAATATGTAATATTGTATTTTTCTTAAAAGTATTATATTTATATATGATTTTGAGAAAAGTATTTATTAAGTGAATTTATTTACAATGATGATTTATTTTTTAATATTAATTATTTTTTATTAAGTGAAAATAAAATAATATTAGTTTAAATTATTATATGTGTAAATTATTGATTTTATTATGTTGATAAATTAGTTTATATACATTTTTTTTATAAACATGTCTGATCGCATATTGATGACGAATATTTAAATTTAATGATATTATAAAATTATCCTTGGCCGGAATAATTACTTTGTACATATATATTGAAGTTATTTCTCCTTAGACTTGCGAGATAAGTCATTATGCGCCCTTGAATTAAAGTTAGAATATTAAGAATTTATATTTGAGTATATATAAAAGATAACTGAGAATAAAATTATATTAAGCTGAGCTATAGATAATGTTTATAATACATTTATTATTAAACTTTATTTGTTCTCCTTTGTTCATACTTACATATTCATTGAGTAGTTTAACTTATTCTATTATAATTAATATTTTTAGATATTTTTAAAGATCAACTTGATAGATTTCATTGGAGCATAAATTCTTAAATTTAAAATTTTTCTGCATATAGAAAGGTTGGGCCAATAGATTAGTATTTTCAGTTTGATTTTAGTTTGAAAATTATTTAAATTTTATAAATGATGTAATAAATATTATAAATGATCATATACTTGTGAGAGACATAAATTAAATAAGTTGTGAATTGAGATTTATAGTAAGATAAGTTCACTCTAATTTTAGAGAGTTGTGGTGTGACATCTAATCTTCTCCAAGAGCTCAATTATAGTGTTGACAGGTCACAAGACTCAATCTGAGAGCTCGAAAAGTGAAGACAGTATCACATATTTATAAAAATAACATAGAAAATGAAAGTAAATAAGGATTGTTGTAAAAAAATAAATAGAGTTCTCCATTTGTAAATAAATATTAATAAATTTATATTTTTGTCCTTATAAAAAAATAAGATTATTTTTACACAAATAAGTGATAAAAAAGAAATTATACAAATAGGTGTGGCAGATTTAGCATTTTTCTTAATGCTTATGCTAATGTTAGATTGCGAGGAAGTGAGAATTTGAATGCTTTCCTTTTCAAAGAGAACATTTTTGGTTGCTCAACAATCAATTTAAAATTGTTGTTTATTTATTTTAATATTTTGACAATTAAATTATATTAAATTCACTTAAAATTGCACACCAAAGCACGACCTAACAATATTTTTTCTTGGACAACAAATCTAGAATAGTATATATTTTTTAGAATATTTTATATTGATGATTTTCCCTATCAATAAAGTGCTTTTAATGATGGATTATTTTTCTTTTATTGATTTCTTCTTCTATTTCTTCTACTGAACCCATTAAATTTGTTGAACCTGAACTCGACTCAATTATTAACTAATTTCTTTTATTGGTTTCTTCTATTTCTACCACTAATGAATTTGCCTTTTGAATAAAAAACTTTATATGATTTCAAATATTTTTACAATCCTCAGCCCAATTTTGAATGGCAACAGTAAACTTCACAATTTTTTTTTTATCATGCAAATGCCCAAATGAAGCTTCAAAATATCAGAAGTGTAACTTTGTCCATCTTGTTACAAATTGAACGTCATTTTTTTGTCATTTTAAGTTCAGAATAACATAGGAACAACAGAGGTGTTAATTTGTATTAGGGTGTCTATTATTCGGTTTTAGCCTAAAAATTAAATCAAATCAATGAAATTTAATTATTTCAATATTAGATAATTTGGTTCGATTTGATTTTTTATTAAAAAAATCATTTTTTATTTGATTACTTAAAATTAATAACAAAATTAATTGAATTTTATTTATTAATATATTAAATATAATTGTGAAAATAAAGAGAAGAATTTGAGAATTTGTATTCACAATTGATAATATACAAACATTAGCAAAAAGCTATATATATAGCCTGTATATAGAAAGAAAAAACAAATTACATTAATCTAGGCTATAATTCACAATCAGATTAGGTAACTAGAATATTTTTATCCTTACAATTGCTCCTTGACAGCTCACGTTGATACAAATTTGTTGAGGTAAGGAATAGAATAGAATTTGGAGCTGAAGATAATCATTAACAGCCCCCCTCAAGCAGTGTCGTAGGAGACTAAAGACGCAGCTTGTTGCAATGAGCTTCAAATAATGGATAACCCAAAGGTTTTGTCATCACATCAGCAACTTGATCAGTGCTTTTTAGAAAATGAATTTGAATTAAACCACGTTTCACTTGATCTCTGATGAAGTGGTAATCGATTTCAACATATTTTATGCGAGCATGGAACACCGGATTAGAGTTGAGATAAATAGCACTTACATTGTCACACCAAAGTTGTGCTGGTGATTTTAAGGGAAACCCAAGTTCTTGTAGCAGTGTCGTTAGCCACATGACTTCAGCCGTTGTATTTGCCAGAGCTTTGTACTAACTTTCAGTACTTGATCTTGCTACAGTAGGTTGTTTCTTTGAGGACCAGGACACTAAGTTTGTTCCCAAATAAATGAGATAACCACCTGTAGAACGATGATCATTTGGCCACCTTGCCCAATCACTATCAGAGTAGCAATGTAAAACAAAGGAAGAGTCAAGTTGTAGTAACAAACCATGACTAGATGTCTGCCATAAATAACGTAAAAGACATTTACAAGCTTGCCAATGCTCTGTTGTTGCACAATGCATGAATTGAGCAAGTTTGTTAACACTGAAAGCGATGTCCGGACGAGTTAAGGTAACATATTGCAATGCTCCAACAATTTGTCTATACTTATTACCCAAAGAGAGAAAAGTGCCCATGGTTTTACTCAAACTTGGAGTTTGAGCCATTGGTGTACGGCACCCCTTGCATGCTTGCATATTTGTAGCTTGTAAAATGTCCTCAATATATTTATGTTGAGAAAGCAGTAATCCTTTGGCATGGCGTTGGATTTCAATCCCCAAAAAATAATGTATATCGCCAAGATCACGAACAGGAAATTCTTGTTGCAATTGATCCACAAACCATTGAATTAGTTGTGATTGATTTCCTGTAACAAGTATATCATCGACATAAACAAGAACAAATAATTTCTTAGCACCATTAGAATAAATAAAGAGGGAACGATCTGAATGAGAACGCTGAAATTTAAGAGTCTCAAGAAATGCTGTGAGCCGTTCAAACCAAGCTTGAGGAGCTTGTTTGAGACTATATAATGACTTTTGAAGCTTGCAAACATAATCTGGATTTTGCTTGTCAATAAATCCAATTGGTTGTTCCATAAATAGCTCCTTATCCAAAAATCCATGAAGAAAAGCATTAGATATATCAAGTTGACGTGTTTCCCAATTTTGTGATGCTGCAATAGATAATACAGTTCGTACAGTTGTAAATTTAACCACTGGTGAGAAGGTTTCTGAATAATCGATGCTGAACTGTTGAGTAAATCCCTTGGTCACTAATCGTGCTTTGAAACGCTCAACTGAACCATCAGACTTACGCTTGATGCGATAAATCCACTTATTTTTAATGATGTTGGCATTAGAAGGCCGTGGCACTAATACCCAAGTCTGATTTTTTTGTAAGGCAGTGACTTCTTCCTGCATAGCATCTTTACAAACCTGATATTTATTAGCATGAGTAAAACAAGTGGGTTCCTGAATGGGAATGGAAGTGGCTATGTAGGAAAATATTTTTGGTTTAGGATTGGGCCGAAGGACCATATGATGGGTGCGGATGGGTTTGGGCTGACCTATGGATTCTGGTGTAGATACAAGAAGCTGTAAACTATGAGAATTAGATTTTGGAGATTCAGTGGGAGAAGATAAAGATGGCATAGAAATAGGTGTAAGAGATTTTGGTGAGGTAGAAGTATTTAAATTAAGCGGAGAAGATAAAGAAACAGAGTTTGAGTTTTGAAGGTTACCTAATTCTGATGAAAGAGCCAAGTCTGGAGAAGTTTGACATGTTACAGTTAACCAATTTTGTTCAGCCTTGTTTTCAGTAGAATGAGTAGCACGGCTAGCATAAGGAAAATTATTAGAGTGAAATCTGACATGCTTTGCTAAATAAATCCGACCTGTACTAGCATCTAAACATCTATATGCAAAATGATAAGGACTTTGACCCAAATATATGCATTCATGAGTGCGATAAGAAAATTTGTGAGAATTATATGGTCTTAACAATGGAAAAACTGAGCAGCCAAATGGTTGGAAGGCCAAATAGTTTGGATCATTTGCATATAATAAAGAATATGGAGAATTTTTGTTAAGAACATCAGAGGGTAAAACATTGATTAACATTGCACTTTGTTCTAAAGCATAATTCTAATATTTCAAAGGTAGACTGGCATGAGCAAGCAATGTTAAACTCGTATCAACAAGATGTCAGATTTTTTGTTCTGCCGTACCATTTTGTTCATGAGTGTACGGGCAGGCAATTCGATGTTGAATACCATGATTTTTAAAATACTGATGAAGACGTTGATATTCTCCACACCAATCTGAATGAAAAGCAAGAATTTTCTTTTTAAATTGTCGAAAAAATAACTGTTCAAACTGCTTAAAAATATCAAACACTTCACTTTTTGCTTTCATAAAATAAATCCATGTAAATCTAGTGAAATCATAAACAAAAATAACAAAATAACGATGACCTAAGCTAAACTGAACAGGGGCAGGACCCCAAACATCTGAAAAAAAATTTCAAAAGGACAACACTTTTGTGTTCCTTGGAAGCAAGAGGAACACGACTCAATTTTCCAAGACAACAGCTAGTACATGGACTAAGAACAGAACTAGAGCTTGAAATTTTATTTTGTTTTGCTAAAAAAAAAATTTCTGCACGTTTGGGTGTCCCAGCCGACTATGTCACTCATCCAGAGAAGGTGCAAGATTTGCAAGATACACAAAAGGCTTAGAGAACTGAGGTTGACGAAACTTGTAGACTCCATCTTCACTTGGACCTTTCATCAGAATTTTCTTGCTGGTTTGGTCCTTTATAAGAAAATATTGTGGCCAAAATTCAAAAAACACAGAATTGTCAGTTGCAAATTTTTGAACAGAAAGTAGGTTTTTCTTAATCTCAGGAACACATAAAATTTTATTCATGCTAAATCAAATATCAGGAAAAGAAAGAACACTATTACCAGTATGGGAAATTGATAAACCTTGTCCATTACCAACAGAGAGCTGATCCGGGCTTGTGTATTCATTGATTTGAGTCAAATGATTTGGATCAGGAACAATATGATAGTTGGCTGCTGTGTGAGAGAACCATGTCACTTGTGCAGGAGATGCAGAAGATTGAACAACTGCAACAGTAGTTGTTGGAGTGATATTGCTGGCATTAACATTTCCAGAATTAAAATTTTCAGTATTTTGGTTCTGCTGATATCGGCGACGACAAGTAAGAGCTGTTTGATTACGATAACCACAAATTTGACAAGCAAAAGTATTTTGCTGATTTCGATTTATGTTAATGCCCTGATTATAATTAGCTCGATAAGCTGGACGAGATTGATGCTGAGAATGAGGAGTTGGGAGAAGAGGTGTTTGGGTTTTGAGAGTAAGATTGGCAACAGGCTTATGAGAATTATTTAAAAGAAGTTCATGGGCAACAAGGTGACCATGAAGTTCATAGAATGACACAGGTTTAGGTCTCAAATTAAGAGAAGTAATTATAGAGTGATATTCATACCCAATATTTCTATATATTATGGCATTAAATTCAGCAGTGGATATTGGACGTCCTGCTGCGTGAAGTTCATCAGCAAGGGACTTCGCCTTTTGAAGATAAGCAGAGACAGAAAGATCAGCTTTTTTAAGCTCTTAAAGAGAAATATGGAGCTGGAGTTGACGATTTTGCGAAACCGATCCAAAGGCATTAGCTAGGGCCTGCCATACAGCATAAGAAGATTTAAGTCCAATAACTAATGGATAAACTTCTTCGGAAAGAGAGGCAAGAAGCCATGAGAGAAGAAGTTGATCTTTGTCAAACCATTTTTCATATGCAGGATTGGGTATAGGAGTGGCATCTGTAGAAGAAGTAGGTATAGTTTGAGAAGGAGGTGGAATAGATCCATCAATGAAACCATTAAGCTTTTGAAAATTAAGAATGGGTGTAAACTGTGTTTTCCATGAGAGGTAATTCTTTTGAGTAAGCTTAATGGAAAAAGAAGAAGAAGAGGTGATAGAAGGCATGGAGGAGGAGGATATTGGAACAAGGGTCATTGGCTCTGATACCATATGAAAATAAAGAGAAGAATTTGAGAATTTGTATTCACAATTGATAATATACAAACATTAGCAGAAAGCTATATATATATATAGCCTGTACAGGAAGCTAATATAGAAAGAAAAAACAAATTACATTAATCTAGGCTATAATTCACAATCAGATTAGGTAACTAGAATATTTCTATCCCTACAATTGCTCCTTGACAGCTCACATTGATACAGATTTGTTGAGGTAAGGAATAGAATAGAATTTGGAGCTGAAGATAATCATTAACAATAATTTGTTTTTAAAAGGAAAGAAAACTCAGATAAAGCTAATCACACAATTTTGGGGAAGAATATTTCCATGTAGTCATGAGATAGCAATAGTGCATTTGGTACATTAGAAACTGAGAACATATTTTTCATAGATATATTACTGAGATTATATTTTACTGAAAAAGATTATATTATCGTATTTAGAAAATATAATAAATATTAAAAAAATATATTACCACTTAATTTTATTGAAAAAATATGAATAATATATAAACGGTCTTTATAATATTTTTTTTCTTATTTTACTATATCATAAAGTAGAAAAATAATTATCTTTTAATATAAAACCTCTTAATCCCCTTTCCTAATAAATATTTTTTCTTTAATTCTCTTTTTCAGTAAAATATTTTTTCTATTCTGTTTATGTAAAATATTTTATCAACTAATCGATAAAATTTAATGAACTCAGCATTTTATTTTATATAAATTATTTATAAATAAAAATAATAATGTTAGTAAAGGAGATTATATAATCATTTTTTTTATAATTACGATGCAAACAAACATACTATAATTGAAAAAGACTAGTTTGAGCCACCTCTAACTAATGATATGTTAAATATAATTTTAATAATAATATATTATTTATAATAAGTTTATATATATATACATATACATATATTAATAATAAATTTTATTTTTATTGTCATTCTTATATTAATATATACATAACATTTAGATAATAAATAAATATTATTCAATTAATTCACTTACCGTTAGATCTCGACATTGCAAATTTTATTATTTTATTAATTTTAATTTGATTGAATAATTATTTTAAAATTTTAAAAATTTCAGTTAATTTAAATTTCGTTTCGATTAGTCTTTAATCAAAGAGATTAGTCTTTAATCAAAGAGACTCACTACAAATACTTGCAATCCCACTTACAAGAAATGTGGAGGATTCGCTGTTTTGGCTCTTAGACAATAAAGGTAAATATACTGTGCGATCGGCATACAAAATCTAACTCAGCAAGATTTTGAGCAGACAAACCCAAGAAGAACTCGGATGTGGAAGCGTATTTGGAGACTGCCTATTCCGCCGCAAGTTAGAAACTTTGCTTGGCGTGTAGCAAACAACATCTTGCCTACCCGCTTGTGTCTTCGACAACGCCATGTACCGATTCCTGAGCTTTGCCCTCTCAGTAACATGGCAACAGAAACATCTCATCATGTGCTGGTTACTTGTAATTATGCCCGTCAGGTATGGAACGCCTCTTTCATGGGATGGTTCAATCCGCAGGTTGTGAACTTTATTGATTGGTTGCTTGCGGCTCTATGTTTATTTAATGATAATGATGCTGGTTTATGCTTGACTGTGTGCTGGTCCATTTGGAATGCTTGAAATGATGTGATTTGGAACAATAAATTTCGAAGAGCAATAGAGGCTTGGTTATATGCTCAACGCACACTAAGTGATTGGCGAAATGCCCAAGAGAAAGGGGCAAGCAGTAATCATGCCAGAAATGTCAGAACTTGGCAAAAACCAGCTCAAGGATGGCTCAAAGTTAATATTGACGCAGCAACAAATGTCCAAGAGCATGCAACGGGGATAGCTTTTATAGCTAGGAACCATTTGGGTGAATTTTTGGCAGCGAAAAATCAGTTACTAACGGGCTGTTTTCCACCCAAAATTGCCGAAGCTTTTGCAATTAAAGAGGCTCTTAGTTGGGTAAATCATCAACGCTGGAACCAGGTGGTGTTGGAATCTGATTGTCAATTGGTATTGCAGACTCTACGAGACACAAATGCTAATGTTATCACACCATTTGAAGCAGTGACTAATGATATAAAGAGCAAAATGCAAGAAATACGTTGGACTTGCAACCTGCAATTTGTTTCCAGGTTTGCAAATGAAAGTGCACATGTTTTGGCTCAAGCCACTAGAAATCTCTGTAATATTGGGGAATGGTATTATGAACCATCCAATCTTGTAAGGCATGTTTTAGAAGCTGATTATTAATAAAACTGCCTTCCTTTTTCAAAAAAAAAAATTCATTTCGATTCAGTTAGCCGAATCGAAGCCCTATATTCGTAGAGAATTTTTTTGCGTGCCCTACCACTTCTTACCTTTATTTAACTTGCTTTCTCCCCCATAAAAAACAAAAGAAAAAGGAAACTATCACTTTATTTTCTTTGACCTATTTGTTTATTCCTTCACTTAACTTCTCTTAGGTTATCATTCATGATATCAAGAGGTCAATATCACATGCTGGTAAAATTTTACCAAACACCTTACCTGAGCTGAACAAATGTGTTAAGACCACAAGTATCATTAATGACTGCCAATTTTGAAAGTTACACCACATAATAATCAATAGTATTATTTGCATCTCAACCATAAATACGACTTGCCATCTAGAAAATGGTCATGACCAAACCAAATAGAGTTTCATTTATCCACATTTGCAAAAGAAAAGGGCAACTAAAATTTTGGCTGAACAAAGAATCAAGATACAGAAAATGCCAGAAATGGAAGAGGTGTGTGTAGTTGAACCAAGTTCTTTCCTTGGAAAAGGTACATCAGGTGGTCCATAAATGGTGCTGGGAACATTTCAACAAATGGAAATCTCCTCAAAGTGAAGGATGAGCATAAATGCAACTGAGATACAGTCAATCTAATACTGGCTTTGAAATGGGTTGAGTGCTACCTCATAGTAGAGAAGGTTAAGATTTGACCCCTTCCCTCCATGTACCCCAAAAAAGAAAAGGAGGAGCATAATTGCCTGAATGCAAATGAAAATATAATAAATTTCATATAGGTTAAAAATGCAAACTGAAAGAATTTCTCCAAATAACTCATAACAATGGAAGAATGCAACAGTATATTTAGATGAAACTCAAGGATAGAATCAGGAAATAATACACAACAAGTTCAATTTCATCATTGTTTTCTCTCTACATCACCAATAGCACATCAATCCTTACAATTAAAAATTCAAAGATTACATGTGACCTCTTAAAGATCCGGAATGCATAATCCATCACAAAGCATTGACAGCACCACATAAATATTGACAACGAATTTTAACACAGAAACAACACTGTAAATACAGACATAATATCTATATCTACCACAAGAACATTTGCTGAAGAAAAGCAATGACAAACCTTTTTTACCGACCATCTGCAGAAGTAAAAGACTCTGCGAAGCCGGTTGGCCTTGCCGGAATACTGCTCTTGCTGTCTTCTAGGTCCACGTAACTTAAGTCTTTTCCTTCTGCTTCCTGCCAGCCCTTCACCATTTGGTTAAGTGGGAGGCTATAATCAATACCGCAATATTCTTCTGTGTCATCATCCAAAGGTTTCCATTTGTCAACAAGTGGAGCTAATACATTCACAGCATGACTCATATCTGGCCTTTGGCTGGGCTCTCTAGCTGTGCAGTGCCCAGCAAGTTCGGCAATGATAGAGATACTTTCAAATGTTTCATCTTTCACGTCAAGGGCAGGATCAATTGCAGCCCTAAGTTTCTGCTTATCAGATTTTATATGCCAAAACCATGCAGCCAAGTACTGGCTTTCCTCTGGCCTGTCCTCATCAAGTGCCATTAAACCCGTCAATAGTTCCATTAACACAACTCCAAAACTAAAGACGTCAGCCTTGGTTGTGATTTTTCCAGTCACTGCAACAATGGGTGAAAGTCAGTGTCACTACTAGTGGCAAATTTCTAGCATTTTAAAAGAATCTAATGCTGAACAACAAACTCTTCTGATCATGGATTATGCAACTTTTTCCATAGAGTTTCTCTATTGAAGCAATAGCAAAGGTTGCAATTTGTTAATCAAGATTATATAACTGAACCTGAGCATGAATTGAAAAATGTTGAATAGCAACATTCAGATTCAAATAAAATCATTAGAGATTTCAGGGAAAAAGGGTGACAAAAAAAAGCTACTTCTTTTTTTTTTTTTTGTAAATTATATGTCACTTCAGCTATTATACAGGAACTACAGCAAATCCAGAGAATGCAGAATAGAACGCTTACCAGCATATTCTGGCGCCAAATATCCAAAAGTCCCAGCAAGCCTTGTCACCACAGATTTCTCGCCATCAGGAGCAAGTTTCACCAATCCAAAATCTGAAACTTTTGCCCTGAAATCATCACCAAGCAAGATATTTGATGATTTAAGATCTCTGTGTATGAAGCTTCTGTGAGCTAAATTATGAAGATACTCCACTCCTCTAGCAACATCCAAGGCAATATTTAGCCTCCTCTTCCAAGAAAGAGGCTCCAATTTCAGGCTTTCCCAGTGGAAAAGATGCTTACTGAGAGCTCCTTGAGGCATATACTCATAAACAAGAATTCTCTCATTGCCTTCAATTGAATAACCCAAGAGTGATACTAAATGTCGGTGTCGCACCTTTGAAAGAACGGCAATCTCGGCCTGAAATTCATCTAAGGCTTTGCTGCTGATCACACCAGCCTCCATTCTTTTTACTGCTATTTTTGTACCATCATCTAATTCTCCTTTGTAAACCACTCCAAAACCACCACGTCCAAGTTCATTTTCTGAGGCAAAATTCTTTGTAACATTTCGAAGAACCTGAACTGATATAACCAGATTTCCTGCTTCAATGACTTGAGACTCACCAATACCACTACTATTTCTACTTGCAGAACCACTCCCTGTTATTGTAGAAGCACTTCCATTGGTGTGATTAGCAACAACAATCTTAACCATGTTATCTGAATCAGATGGATCTCTTGGGTGAATGACTAAAGAACATGGAGGCTCGAAGGTGTCCTTTCGCTTCTTACAATAGTAAATAGATAAAGGAATGATCAGAAAAGCAACAACTGCAACACTTGCAACAGGAGCTACCATTGCGACAAAAGTAGACCTCTTGGAACTTTGCTGTTTTGTTGATTCAACAGAGGAACCTGTGCCTTTGGTTTGTGAAGAGGGGGTGTCTGGTGAATCTGAACTACCAGAAGATGGACTGTTATTAGGTGACGGGGTGTCTGGTTTGGACTTATCACCAGTTAATAGAGGATTCCCAGCAATAACAACATTCACTGTTGTAGAGAATTTTGGAACTGGAGGGTAAATGTTGTTATCACTAAGATCCAAAGTTTTCAAAGAAGCCAAGTTAGTCCAGTTTGTTGGAACTTGACCACTAATGTTGTTTCCCCCAAGTTTAATTTGATGAATGGAAGCTAAATTTGCAACTGAAGGACTCAAGGTACCTCTAAGATTAAAATTAGGCAAAGCAATGGAATACACCTTACCAGAATAACAAGAAACTCCTATCCATGAAGAACATGGATCATTACCAGACCACGAAGAAACAAGTCTTTCCGGATAATTCAACCCATCAAGAAACTCTAGAAGTGCCATAACTTCTGGAGCGCAAGCAGCCCCAGCAGTGGATTGACAAAAAGGATTTGAAGTACAAGACACCTTAGCTGCCTTAAACTTTGGAATTGGACCCATTAAATTATTATTGTTCAAATCTAAATGCTCCAGTGGCATATTTGCCAAACTATTAGGAACTAATCCAACAAGTCTATTACCATTAAGGTTGAGATCCTTCAAAAGACTCAAATTACCAATGCTCTCAGGAATTTTACCTGTGAACTGGTTCCCGTGAAGCCATAGAACACTTACTGATTCCATTGTTGCCACCAAATCAATTGTACCACTCAGTCCGCCACCATTTTGATTATTTAGCCATAGATTTTGTAGAGACATGCCACCTTTAAAACTGAGAGGGATTTCACCAGATAAATTATTGCCTGAAAGTTTCAGATTCTGCAGAGATAACAAATTCCCCAAAAAATCTGGCAATGGACCAACTAAATTGCAATTCATACAAGAAAGATTAGTCAATTGTGAAGAATTTTGCAACACTTCAGGGAACATCCACCCTGTAGTGGCATTGAAAGGGTTATCATCCAATGCCAATACTTGCAAATTTACTAAACCAGCATAAAAATCAGATGGGATAGAATCAAACTGATTATAATCCAAATAAGCATACTTTAGTTTCGATAAACCATTGAAGGTTGGTAAAGGCCCAGTGAATTGGTTCCTCTGGAGGCCTAAATTTTCAAGCATGACAAGCTGGTTGAGGTTTTGAGGTAAAGGGCCCTTCAAGCTCATATTTTGAACCTGAATCTGAGAGACCCTTGAACCAACACAGTGAACATGCTTCCAAGATTGGCCACATGGATCATCACCATTGGCAGGCCACTCCAAGAGCTCTGGATTCTCTAACCCATCTCTAAATGTTTTGAGAATAGCTAAGTCATTGGTATCTGTGTCACTATAAACCAGAGAAACAAAATAAAGCAGTGATAAAACGAGCTTTATGTGACCGTTGCTCATGGCAGCAGATCTACAGCATTTTGCTTCATCAATAACTATTTCTACCCAGGCAAGAAAGAGAAAAAAAGCTTCATTTTAGCATCAATGTCTGGTTTTCGAAATACCCACCTCAAATCTGGCATGGAAAAGGCCAAATCAACTAAAAGACTCAAAATTTAGACTGCATGGAGTTGTCTGCACACTGCAAAGTTACTGTTGAGAACAAAGAAAACTAAGTATTCAAGCTTCAAACGAAGAAGGGAAGAACACTGAAACAGGGGCCAATAGAGTTGAATTTTTGAAGAATCAAAAATTGAAGAAACAAAAACAAAGAATTGAAGAAGGAGAAAAAGAAGAATATGTGGTAAAGTTCAAACCAAACAGAAAATGGAGAAATTGGCCGTACAATATATTGTTCTGGAAAGTAATTTGCCACACATGGCACTTGCAGAACTATCTATTTTTCCCTCTCTTAGTCTTAACACCATTAATCCATTAAAGGGTATTGTTGTCTTTATAACATTTTAGATTGTATTGGCATGATTATTAATTAATTTTTATTATTATTATGCTAAAAAGAAATTTATTATTATTATTATTATTTATTAATTAATTTTTATTTAGAGTTTTATATATTGATGTTAAAAAAGTTTATTCATATTAACTAAATTATTAGTTTAGTATTTATGCATACAAATTTGATACCAATTATAAAAGACATTGTTACGGTAATTATTATAATGTGGTGAATAGTACTATAAATACACGAATATCTCAAAAAAAAATTTTAGAATGTGAGAAAAATGAATTATTTAATCGTCCAGTAAAAATAGTATTGACAAATTAAATTAAAATATGCTTATATAGGCAATAAAATTATTATAAAATTATATTAAAGTATTTATTTTCTCATATATATATATATAATGGGTGTTCAATGTATTTCAATCGGAATTAAAGTTTAAGATATCCATATTAATAAAATTTTGGAACATAAATTCCACCAATTTTAAGATACAATGAATAATAATAAAATTTAAATCTTTAATTTAAAAAAATATTCATGAATTTGTCAAAATTAATATTAACTGTTTTCCTTCTTCTTAATAATTATTTTTAAATATATTTTATCATCGAACTAGTTCATTATTATTTTCAAATCTCAAAATAACTAAATGATCATTCTAATTAATTTTTTTCAATGACTTTTTTAAAAAAAAGTATTTTTTTTTTGCATAATAATATATTTCAATCCCAATATCAAGGGAACTCAAATAAAAAATTTTCTTAAATTTCAAAATACAAGCAAAAAATTAAAAAAAAAAGTAAGAGAGAGATGTATAAATTAATATTTGTATTTTTATGTATTAATAATTGATATTGGTATGAATAAATTTAATTTAATGATAAGTATTTTTTTTTGAATAATTAAACCATTGTTGATTTTCTCTTTTTTTATTATAATACTAAAAAAAATAATAATTGATATTTTTATGATAGGATTTGAATCCAAAATGTCTATGTTAATAATATAATTAAATTCATATGACTTGACAATTTTAGTATATGAATATTCGATATTTCAATGTATTTTCAGTATGAGAATCAAAATAATAATTATTTTTTGAAAAATTATTTAAAAAGTTGAAAAAAAGGTAGTAAGATGGATAGAGAGGAATTTTTTTTATTTGTATTATAATTAAGAGATAAATTAAAAAGTAAAAATAAAAATAAAAATAAAAAAGGAATATAAAGATAAGGTTTTACGTCTTAATAAATTAAAAAAGAAAAATAATAAAGAATGGAAAGAAAGATAAGATTTGAATGGCAGAATTGTAAATAAAGGATATAAAGGAAATATGAACACGTGTCCTGCGAAAATTACGGAAATGGTGAACTCTGGTGTCATGAGAATCATTCAATCCCCCGTTCTACACCACCGTGTCTAAAAATCTTTTGAGCTGTTGCCGGCTGCTAGCATTGTTCAAATTACTAAAATATCCTCAGTTTAAAACTTTTTATCGTTAAAAAATAAAAGAAAAATTACCTCGTATGCCATTTTTTTAAAAAATATTCTGTAATAATTTTTATATATTAAATATACTAAAAAAATAGAATATATTTTTAATATGCCAAATATATAATAGATATAGAAAAATAAATATTTTTAAAATTAAAAGTTAAAAAATATATATTTTTGAGAAAAAAATTAGATATTTTCAGAATAGTTATATTTTTTTAAAGTATTTTTAAAGAAATTCTAAAATAAATTTAGCATCTCTAAAATTGAATAATGATACTCAATTTTAAATTAAATACAGCTTGATTTCCCGCTTATTTGCGACTAAGTTATGTTAAATTATTATTGTATTTTTAAATTTTATTTTGTGCTATTATATTAAACATAAATTTATTATTAAAATTTTGTAGTATCATATAATATGTTTATATATATGTAAAGAGAAGAGTGATTATTATTATTATCATCATAAACATACATATAAATACACCTTCAATTCAACAACTAAATGATGAAAATCAT
This sequence comes from Garcia nutans, assembly GCA_947685225.1. Lineage (NCBI taxonomy): Eukaryota > Viridiplantae > Streptophyta > Magnoliopsida > Malpighiales > Euphorbiaceae > Garcia > Garcia nutans. The sequence goes on from CANTUV010000060.1 coordinate 3,953,081, forward strand.
CTTTTGAATTATTTTTTAGAAAGGAAAAAATGTATAAATAGTTTAAAAATTTAACATAGAAAGATCATTAAAAATAAGTTCTATAATATAATATTATCAATTATATTCTCAATTGTTATCTTAATGTATAAGGTAAAATATTATTTTATATCATTATAAGAAATTAAATTAAATTAATGTGAAGGAAACTTTACAAAGTCCCATCGCCTAATAAAGTTTCTTTCATATTATTAATGTTAATTTTGCTTCAATATAAAGCAATGCAAATGGGAGATTCTAATAGTAATTAGTAGATTTTGAAGGGATTAATTTGAATATACTTTTTTGCCTATATATGAGCTAAGATAATTTATAATAAAAAAAATTAACAAAACAATGAAGATAAGTTTGTTAATTAAATTAATTAACATGGTTATAATAAAGTATAAATATAAAGAAGGAAAACGACTTGTAATTAAAAAATTAAGTTTAAAGTTAAATATTTTGCTTAATCTTGGAAAATAAATAACGCTATGGGAGGTTGATATATAAATACAAATACAAATTAAATGATATTATGCCAAGCAAAACTTACTTTTTATATCTTTTAGCAAAAATCACCTTTACTTAAATGCAAATTTGAAAAATTTCCAATTAGGCAACCTAATTCAACTTTTTTTAAAAAATGCAATTTTGAAAGTAAATGACATTTGATAAAATAGAAAATGAGTATTATAAAAATTTTACTTGAATTTTAATTTTGTTAAAGATTTTTAAAATTATTTAACAAAAATTAATAACTTTTATTTTATAGTTTTTTTTTTTTTTAGACAGATGCGTCCAAGGCTCCTTCATCACATTAACTCCACGTTGCTCCTTTATAAATCTTTTTAAATAATTAAAAGTATTTAGTACAGTGTTGCTTCTAATGCTCCAACTAAACTATTTTAGAAAGCTCATTCAATTAAAATGTTGTTTGGAGTTAAAATTAATTTAATTATTATTTTTCATTACAAACCAGTCATAAAATTTTATGAAAAATTATAAATTTTATTATAATAAAATTAGCTATCAATGTTTTAACAATGAAATAATTTCATCGCTAATTTGTCACTAAATAAATAATAAATTTATTAATTTAAGAGATAAATTTAATATGATTAATTATACCTCTTCATTTAAGAATAAATTCAAATTTAAGTCACTGTCTCTCGATGCTAAAAAAAAGTTTGATATATCAATTAAAATAGAATTAATATAAAGTGACTATTTAAATGATTTATAATTTAAATTAAATTGAATATTCAATATCTTCTAAATCAAATTATATTGATATTTTACTGTATATTCCAATATATTTTCTTGAAAAGTTGTGAACCAAACGAATAACTTGTCTTATTGCTAAAATATATTTCATTCCAAGGCCCAGTAAATAGACACATTTAAGCCAATCAGGGTGTGGCCTGGTTGGTCATCCTACCTTCCAAAAAAGTTGGTAGGATGCGGAGGTCTCGGGTTCGATTCCTGCCGACCACACATTCAGCACCATTATGATGCATGCTAGTACCTCTATGGTGCTCAGGGGAGGGCTACCCCCTGCTGTGTAGCCCACAATGTTACCCGGTCCGTTAGTGGCCTCCTTAGTATCCAAAAAAAAAAAATAGACACATTTAAATCAAATTGATTATGTGTTTGGCTAAAAAATAATATTATATATTTGGGAAATTTATAGACTAATTAATTAGGGTCTTCAATTGCTTTTCTAAAAAGAAAAAAAAAACTTTTTGGAAAAAGTACTTTTTAAATGTTATTGAATTAAATAACAACGGTTTGAAAATGTTACTGATTATTATTTTCTATTTATATTATATTATTATATTTATTTTAAATTTTTTTTTATTAAAATCCTGTATTAAAATCTTCAATTTTAGTATTTCTCTTGATATCAAATTTAAATTAAATTAGTGTTATATATAAATATGTTATATAAATTTAAAAATAGATTTCGTAAAATTTCAAAGTTTGTTTGTAAATCTATTTGCAATGTCAACAAAATTAATTTATTTTTAGCAAATAAATTCTAAGACCAAATTAATTCCAATAAATATATAAAATTCCATATTCCTCCATCAAAAAACTAAAAAAAAAAACTATTTTTTCTAAAAATATGTGGTATAATATTATATCATGCCAATCAAACATGGGAGACAAAAATATTTTAATATCATACGCATACGTAACTTGTATGTAATATATACCAATCATTAGCCTCTGGCTAGCCTCGACCTTTACCATAGTACCAATAAAGGTGGGATACATGTACTTGTCACCATTAATTTTTTTAATAGAATTATTTTAAATTTTACTTGATTTTTTAAATTCTATTTCAATTTTAAAATTTAATTGTAATTTTATTTTAAGTTGTAATTGTAAAAAATTGTAATAATTAAAAGGTTTAAAATTTAAAATATTTTTTAAAATTATTATTACATATACAGTTAATTTAGGTTATAATAAATAAAATTAATTAAACTATTTAATTTTATAAATTTGTTTCATTAAGTTATTATTTTATTATTATATTTTATTAAATTCACAAAATTAAAAAAAATAATTGATGTTGTTGAAATTTTAAAATTAAATTAATAATATGAAATAATAAATTATAAGTCAATTTTATTTCTTCCCTTATAAAACTATTGTTATTGTTATTCTTAATTTAATTATAATAAAATTTCAAAATTAAAGTGTAATAGACACAAAATAAAGAAATCAATCAAAATAATATAATTGCAAAATTACTCAAATTTGAGGATAAACAAACATACTATGCCTTAATCTTTTTATATTTAGCTTCGTGATTTGGTACATACTTTAAAATTAAAATTAAAGTGAAAAGATTTTAAAATTTCAGAAATTTATTTTTTAAAATTTGTGCTTTAAATAATTAAATATAATTTGTTGATTAAATTAATAATTATACCTAAAAATATATATCATATAAATAGAAAACTTAAAATTATTTAGACATAAAAGAATATTTAAAAAATTCATTTGTAATTAAATGTTATTTCAAATTTGAGAATATACCAATCATGTCCTAATCAGTTTAAAATTTTGCTTCTTGTCTAAACACAAAAAATAGTTTATATATCCAATTATCACTAGAATTTATATTTATATGGTTAAAATTTTTAAACTTTAATTTATAATATTTAGTTTTTTTTATTAAAATAACTTACTATATTTTGAGCGTCTAAATAGTAACAGAATGAGAACTCAAAAGAGAGTATTTCAGAGAGAAAAATAAAATTAGAAGAATATTATTATTTTGATTTTAAAATAAAAATTTTCTTTGTGATTTAAAAAAAATACTTTTTAAATTTGAGTTTTTTAGAGATTTAGAGTTTATATTTTAAAATTCAAGATTCAACATTTAACATTTAGAGCGGTGGTGCAAAGGTAGCTTTTTGATTGGGTAGGAATTAATAATATCTTATTCTAAACTTTTTGATTGCTTGCTCTTATAGAGAGCTTCAGTCCAAAGGGTCAAAAAGAGTGAGCCCTCACTTTCCTTTTCCTCTTCCTCTAAATTGAATTTTGTTTTAATTATAATATAATATATATTTCATCATTTTTTATTATTATTAAAATCCTCGAAATGATGGTGTCTTGATTATGACTTTATAATAACATATTAAAAATTTAAAAACTATGCAGTCGGTGCTAAATCTACCCTTGTTACGCCACCAAACATTTAACTCTAATAATATGGTTAATTTTATATGTTTATATAATGAAATGGTTAGATTTGTACTTGAATAGATTTTAGATTTAATGTAATAGAGTTGGTGAAGTAACCATTCATTTTTTGCACTTCTATTTAATTCAATTTTCAATTATATTAACAAAATTTAATTCAGTTAATAATGGAATTCATGTATTTAAAATAAATTTTAATGTGAAAAAATTTATTTAAAATTGAATATTAAAATTAATTAAGAAATATAATTATTATTTTTTTTCATTTTACTAATATGAAAAGAGTCATTTTTAATTTAAATGAAATTAGTTTGAATTTTAAATAATTGATTTCATTAAATAAATTAACATTTTTAAAATTATCTTCACATGATTTTATTTCTTTTAAAATGATTTTTGTTTTAATTAAAAAAATTTGATTCCTATTAACATATTTCCAAATTTATAAATTGGTAAAATATAATGCAGTTGAATTAAAGTTTTATAAAGCTTGAGTTTAGAAACAGGGACATATGCCACTTGTCCATGAGAAAATTCAATTATTCTTCGTCCGACATTCAAATTTACTCCAAACTTTATATTCTTTTAAATTATATCATATTTTTAACTTTTAGACAATTTTACATTAATTTAAAATTTAACAGCAATCGTACTTCAAAACTAAATTGGGAGAAAAACGAGGGGGAATATACATAATTTTCTCTTTTGATTGACACTTTGAATAATAATTTTTTTTTTTACAGAATCCATCAATAACTTGATAAAAAATATGAAAAAGTAAAAAATAAATAAATAAAATCCTCTTAAAAAATATAAATGTTTATTTTCCAATTATTTTTTTAAAAAATAGTAAATTTATAATTCACACATACAACAAAAATATAATTTATATAAACAAATGGTCTTCATGATTTATTTTTTATTTTTGTTAAGTTATTAATTTATTTTTTTTATCAAGTTCAAGATGGATGATGAATCCTCAAAAATAATTTTTTATTGTATAAAAATGCCAACTAGAAGAAAACATTAATTGCACATTTTTTCCAATTTAATTTTTAGTGTATAATTGCAATTAAATTTTAAAATTGGAATAAAATTGTCTAAAAATAAAAAAATAAAGATAATTATAAAAGAATATAAAAAAAATTAATTATTTCTTTTTAGTGATATGTTGCGAATCTTATTTTACAATTGAATAATATAAAAATTATAAATATAAAGTTGAATTTTCGCTTTTAATACATTTTTAATTATAAATATATGAAATTCATAATTAAAGAATAATAAAGATAATTTGACAAATTAAATTTACAAAATTTTGTGCACATTTAAAAAAATCCAATAAACAAAAAGAATAGAATAAAAATTAAATGTAGGAACTTCAACAGAGTTGTTTGGGTCACCTTTAACCATTTTGTAGGTTAAGGTTCACTATAAATAGAAAGTAGTGACCCATCCAAACAAATTCATGGGATGAAGAGAAATTGTAGCTTTTTGTTGTAAAAAAGAAAGGGCAGAGAGAATGATATATATATATATATATATATATATATATATATCAAAGAAAAAAGGGTCAAAAGAACCGACAGCAAGTCAAACCTTGAACATTACTCATCTTCTTATTTCCATAAATTAAGCCAATCATTTTCCCCTAATTTGGGGTGAAAATTTTTATTTGACCCAACTAGCATTCATTGCTTATGCATGGCAAAATGAAATTTGACTTTATTTAGCGTGAAAAAAGATTTGTTGAAAAAAATTATTCTAAAACAAGATTGTTGAAATTTACATTTTTTAGCCTTCCACAATATACACACACACACACACATATATATATATATATGATTTTTTTTATCATAATTAGAAAAAATTCATTACTAACAAGCCAAAAATACAGATAATACGAGGAGTCAGAGTGATTAATAAGTACTCTTCTATCCATTTCACATTCAAACTGCCTTCTGAAGTCCATAACCTCTTTATTTAGGAAAGAGAATTGCGAGGCAACATTGAAAATGTTGAAATACCATTCTTCATAAAAAAAAAAAGTTATATATTGTGGTAGAGCTTGTCATTAATGAGAAATTATGTAATTTCAACTAAGAATTACAATTGGGAAAATAAATTAATTGTATTTCAACTAATTAAGAATCACAATTGGGATAACAAATTAATTGTATTTTGACGTATGATATTTTTTAAATAATTAAAAATTATAATTTTTAAAAATCACAATATTATAAAAATAACTTTCAATTTTCCTCCTCTTCCTCTCTCTCTCCAAATCATTGAGTCTTCTTCCCCTTTTCATTTAATTGACTATAGTTCTGTCCCCAAATAACTTCATTTTCTTCTCTTTTCATTTAATTATTTCTAATTTTCATACATTATATAAAAAAAAAAAAAGAAAGGGCTATAAAAGAAAAAAAAAATTGAATCCTTCAAATTTCTACAATTTTTTTTTTAAATTATTTTAAAAATGATGTCGGCATTATCCATTTTTGCAACTTCAATTCTCTGTAAAATCCCATAAGAGATTTCTGAGCTTTCATGTCTACCAAGCAATTTTCATCACGATCACCGTTCTTGCTCATAGTAAAAATGGAAAAAAAAAAAAAGGCAAAGAACTCCCAAAAATCCAATAATAATCAACCATGAATTTCTCCACATTTACATATCCACAATTACATATTCAAACATGGCATTCAATAATTCATCCAAGAAAACTCGATTCAGTTTGTTGATGCTACTCAAACTTCTATAGAACTCAATTTTGCATAGTTGCATTTGAAGAAAAAGTATAAAAAGAGAAGGAAAAGTTGGTTTTCATATTAGTGGCATGTCGCTCCTTGAGTTTAGGTCGAATTTGGGATTTGCAAATGAGTCAAACAAGGATACTTGGTTTTTAGATTTTGGATTTTGTTTTATTAAAGAGAAAATAAACATGAGAGGAAGAGAGTTACAATTAATCAATCTAAAATAGATGCGGAGCTATATATGTTAATTTTAAGGCTAAATAGTTATAAAGTTTATGATATTTTATATATTACATTAGTCAGTTTCTGTATTTTTAACATTTAATTTTTGCATATTTCAATTTTTAAAAATTAAACTGTTTAGTCATTCTGTTAATAGTTTCATCCTAAAAATATTAGTCAATTACTTTGATATTATAAAATAATTTATTTATTTTTTCTTTATATATATATTTTTTTGTTATTTATTAAGTCATGCTTATTTTTAATTTTATTTATATTTCTTACACATAATTTATTTTAATTTTATAAATATTTTAATAAGTTTTTTTAATTTATATATTTTTTATAAAGATAAAAATATTATTAATTTATATATATCCTTACAAAGATAAATATATTATAAAATAACTTATTTGCTCTTCATTTATATATATTTATCTTTGTTATTTATTAAGTTTATTTTATTTTTAATTTTATTTTATATATAGATCGTCTACAAAATAATACAAGATATTATTTGTATTATTTGAAATTATTTTTTAGTAATTTCTATAAAATTAAAATAAATAATATATATAGATTATCTGCAAAATAATAAAATATATTATTTGTATTATTTTAAATTATTTTTAAATAATATTTATAAAATTAAAATAAATTATGCATAAAAATATAAATAAAATTAAAAATAAGCACGACTTAACAAATAATAAAGAAAAAATATATAAAGAAAAAATAAATAAATTATTTTATAATATCAAAGTAATTGACTAATATTTTTAGGATGAAAATATTAACAGAATGACTAAACAGTTTAATTTTTGAAAACTGGAGAATGCAAAAATTAGATGTTGAAAATATAGGGACTGACTAGTATAATATATAAAATCTCAGAGACTTTATAATTATTTAGTCTAATTTTAATTACTTTGTCACTCGAATTAGAAATATTAATTGGATCAACTATTGTGTCATATAATTTTTCTGACACTAACCTATTGAATCATAATAATTGGGGGAACCTAATGTTTTTATTTTTTTTATTTTATAAAATAAAAGAGGAAACCACTATAAATGAGTTATAAATTATAAATAAAATGGATCTTTTTATTTTAATATTCAGAATATGCACCATTATAGGAGTTAGTTAAGGTATATCGGAAAAGTACATAAAAACATAAGTAAAAATTGGGACATTTGGGAACTTGAAAAGGGACAAGATTCTTCTAAAAATGAGATAAATAAGTCCCCATTTTGGTCCATTAACCATTATTGAATAGATAAAAGGATAAGTAGTGCATATCAAGATAACATATATATAGAGAGAAAGAGAGAGAGAGAGAGAGAGATGGAGAATGAATGAATATCCTCCTAATGAATTAGACAATAGACAAGGAAATTGTTAGTGATATGTACACTCTGTCCAAAGCTTGTTGCTAAAGAAGGATACGCACATGTATGCTTCATTCAAATGTCAAAATACACCACAACTATACAAGAAGTAAAGATGTTATTGTCTTCAATCTTAATCATGTGGTTTGAAAAAAAAAAATACTATTATTGAATTTACATATAGACAAGATACATTATAAATATCAGTTTCTTTGTAGTATTATTTTTATTTATTATAAATAATTTTTTTAACACTTAACTTTCATCACTGAAGAATTTAATTATACATTTGAAAGATACTACAAAAAATTAAGCGGACCCTTAGATAAGAAATCATATATTTTAACATAAAATTCAATATCACTTCCATCTTAAAATTAGCTTTAATATTAACTAATAAAAAATATATTATTTTTTTATTTCATTTTATAAAATTTATCATTTAATTTTCTTGTTATTAAATTAAATAAATTAGAAATATATGAATTGCAAAAAAGTAAGTATTTTTTTCTTTATAATTTTAAATTATATTTTTTATTTTAATGGTCATTAAAAAATTTAAATTCAGAATATCTTATTTTCTACTTCATATTATACATGTATTAATAACTAATTTAATTATTTTATTTTTAGTATCAAGGCAAATTTCAACTTTGCGAAAATTATATAATCTTTACAATATCTTTTTTAAAACTTTCAACAATAAATCCCTAATAAATCTGTTATATGATTTGTCCACATGAGCATGCAATCACATGAGAAATAAAAAAAAATGTAATATTTGTTTTTTTTTTAATTACAATCCTGAGATATATATTCTTTATAATTTCAATTTTTATCTTCCAAATAATGGCATATAAAAAAAAATCTTCCAAATAATGAATTACATTATTAAATTTTTATGAATAAAATTTTCAAAACAAGCTAAAGAAGAAAGAGAACTCTAGAAAGGCTTAAAAATAGGACTGCTGACTTATTTAAAAAGTTCGTGAGCTAGTTTATTAAATATATTGGATTAAAAATATATATAATTTAATTTATATATATTAAATTATATATATAAATATATTATTTTTTTGACTAATTTAATTTATATAATTTATTAATATATGATATATGTAATAAACAAATTAAGTAATATAAAATATAAATAACTTAGTAGTTTATAATAAAATATAAAATTATAGTAATGTAGTATTTTATTTTTGTTAATATATAATAATATTGTTTATTTCTATAAAAATATAGAAAAAATAAATAAAAACTAAAAACTAAAATAAGTTTGTTGAGCTCGTTAAATTTATTTAAATCAAGTTCGAGTTTAAATTTGAAATACATGATATATAAACTCGCTCCATACAAATTAAGGCTCGACTAGAGCTCGATTTGAATTTAAATTAGAACTCAACTATTTTATAATGAGTCGATCTTTAGCTTTTTAAAGTTCGACTAGGTTCAGATATATTACAGCCCTACTTTAGAGAGAGAGAGAGAGAGAGAATTCTACATATAAGACATTATAATTGGCACATCCATGATATCCATTAATTAGGAAACAAAATAATTCCAAAGTGACCAATACGCAACTTCGAATTGGGAATATCACTCCTTCTATGATTAACATTTTTTTTTTTTTGCATAAGTTTGCATGTGCAAATTCAAATATTATGGACAACATGTTATCATAATTTTACATTGAAGACAACAAATCTAATAACAAGACTCTATTAGAGTGGAGACCAACACATGTTCCCCTCTCAACTCTCATCTTTTCTTGCTCCCAATCTGATTCATGTTTCTTTTTTTTTTTTTCTGGTTTAGTTATATAAGTTCTTTTATTCTTTTTTTCTTCTAATTTCATTCACATTTTTCTCTATTTTTTAGTACTTGTAAAATAATTTTTAGGGTTCTTATTGGGAGTGTTATTAGTACACTTGTTAATATATAATTAATTTAAGTAAGATTAAATAAATAAATTTAATTAAAGAAAAATGAAATTATGACCTTATTTTATGAATAATTTTATACATTATATATTTCAATGTTTAAGAAAAAAATTTATATTTTATTATATAATAATAGATTTTTTAAAAATTGCATTATATGTGACCTTTATAATTTTTTTCCAAAAATATTTTAAAATTTTTTGTATAATTCTAAATATTCTATTGGCATGTCTCTAAAAATGGCCTATTTTTAAAATTAAAATTTGATAAATGAGTGAATACTTTTGCTATATTAAATGGATATTTTGGAAAGTAGAGTATTTTTAAAATTGAAAATTGATATTTAAAAGAAAAAGAAAAGTGAGTATTTTTAAGAATATTTTTTATTTGAATTATTTTTATTAAAATTTTATATTTTTAATGATATGTAATTTTTATATAATATTTTTATCTATCTATATGTATATTTCAATATTAAAACTTTTTTTTTAATAAAATTCAATATTAAAAAAGAAATGGTCAGCCCACTAGATTCATGACACCACATTAGAATTAGAGAATTTTACACTTTATATTCCATGCAACTTCAAATTTCAAGAATACAGTGCCGAAGTTTTTCTTCACTTATACGGAAATGTTTTTTTTTCTTCAAAAATAAGTTTATGGCATTCTTTTTTATTTTTTTAAAAAAATCTTTTATGATTTTATTTTATTCATATTTTTTATTTAAAATTTTTTTATCATATTTTTAATATATATATAAAAAAATAAATATATACACAACGTATATAAAATACACACTCAATAATATAAATTACATCTATAACACATCAACAATACATCTACAATAAATTTATAACACACATCTACATTATTTTTATAATATTTATTTAATATTTATTTTTTAATTTTTTATTCTCAAAATATATTTTTTAATATATTTATAACATACATCTACAATAAATTTATAACACACATCTACATTATTTTTTTTAATATTTATTTTTTAATTTTTTATTCTCAAAATATCTACATAACATTTATATAATATTCACACAATATTTAACAATTTTAACATAAAATATATAAAATTTAAATAACAAAAACATAACATATACACAATATTTACAACTCATCGGTAACATCTATAATACATCTATAACATATTTATATAATGGAATTATATAATTTTTTATTTTTTTATATGTATAATATATAAATTTTATTTAAAAATAAATTTAATAATTTTTATTAATGTATTTTTTTATATTTAATTTTTTAATGTTATTTATTTTTTATAATTAAAATTAATTTTTTTATTAAAAATAATAATTTTTATATAATGAAAAATAATTTAAAATATTAATTTTTATTATTTTATTAGAATTTTTTTTGTTTAATAGTGAATTTAAAAAAAAAATTGAAGTAAAATATTAATTGTACTGAGGAAAGAGGTATTTTAAAAAAAATTTATTTTATTAAAAAATTGCATTATTTTTAAAATTTTATACTAAATTTTTATAAAAATATAAATATTTTTAATTTTTATAATAAAAATTATTTTTTAAAAAAATAATATCTTTCATCGTATTTTTAAATTTTTTATTTTTTATCAGAAATATTTTCGTTATTTTATTATAAATTCATAATAAATTTATTATAAAATTTATAAACTCATTATAACTCGTTTTAAATTTATTATAAATTAATAAAAATTTAATATTTTAATAAATATTTTATAAATATAATAAATATAATTTTTTTTTTAATTTTTGTCAAAACCTATATATTTTTTTTATGTAGGGATGTAAATGTTCCTTAGAATTACGGCCCAATTAGGTTAAGAAAAGGCCCATACCAAACATGGGCAAACCGAACAGATATGGAACATCCAAGACCCGCCGCCACCACCCGAAATTAGATCCAATTCTCATAACCCAAAAACTCAAAAACCCCTATCGATTAGGGTTCCTCTCTGCATAAACCAAACAGTGTCTCTGGTTGCTTTACTTTGCAAAATCTGATAGTGAAAGCAAATTCTCCATGGTTTGTCCTATAACTCTCATTTCTCTTCTCCAATCATTATTTTTTTCTTAGTTTTGATCTATTGATAATTTGATTTGTTTATTTGGTTAATTATAATCTGATGATGATAGCCTCAAGGAGATTACATAGAGTTACACAGGAAGAGGCATGGCTACCGCCTCGACCACTTCGAGCGCAAGCGCAAGAAGGAAGCTCGTGAAGTTCACAAGCGCTCTGAAAGGGCACAGAAGGTCTGCTTCTTCTTCTTATTCTCTATCTCAAAATTGATTTTGTTTTGTGATTGATTGATTTATGCGTGTGAATTTTGATTTGGTTTTTATGTTTGGTATTAGGCATTGGGCATTAAGGGTAAGATGATTGCTAAGAAAAACTATGCTGAGAAGGCTCTCATGAAGAAAACGTAAGTATTTCCTATCATTTCTCATTACATTTTCTTAATTATAAAATGGGTATGATTGTGGTAATCAGCTTATTTGGTGGTGTCGATGTTAAAACTTCTGCAATATTTTTATCTTTTTGTGCTATGCTATTCAGGGAAAGATCAAATATGAAAGGTTTTAGCTGATCGTCTTTCCTCATTGTAACGTTATGTTGAGTGGTTTTTAATGGAATTTTGACACCAACAGTGAAACATAGAAGTGAATGCTGTGTAGCTCCGTGCAATGATTTCTGGAATAAACAATAATTGCTTAATCTGTAGGGTGAAATAATTGTCTTCAACTTTAATTTGCTTGATAAGATTTTATTAAAATAGGCAGTTGTATATACTGCATTACAGTATGTTAGATATTGAGTATTGACAGTTCTATAAATTCCTTGTTTATAATTTTCTATCATTTCAATAGGTTGGCCATGCATGAGGAGTCTATGTCTAGACGCAAGGTGGATGATGAAGTTCATGAAGGAGCGATTCCTGCCTATCTTATGGATCGTGAAAACACACAACGGGCAAAGGTTAATTGTTGATGGATATTGGTTAATATGAATCTCTGTGTGTTATGTGCAAATTTGTGCACAAAAACATATATTAATGCATATATAACATTTTGCTATGTGCAGATCATTAGCAACACTATAAAGCAAAAGAGAAAAGAGAAGGCTGGGAAGTGGGAGGTCCCTCTGCCTAAGGTTAGATGATATGCATATTTTTTTTGTAGCATTTTTTTTGTGCGCATCCTTCATTTCCATCCTTTCTATGGTTATGGTATTTTAATTAGACTTTTTCTTCCTTAGGTGAGGCCTGTTGCAGAAGATGAAATGTTTAAAGTGATTAGGTCTGGCAAGCGGAAGAGTAAGCACTTCAGCTTTTTTTTCATTTATCAAAATTTAAGTACTTGATCTTGAGTATTACATATTTTTTTAGTGCATGCTAAATTTACTATTACCTTCGATGAGGCTCAAATTTATGTGCTTTTGGTACAAAACTGTTACTTATCCCCCTTGGAAATCTTAACTGATATCATATGTAACTTTTTGATGGATGACTGCCCATGATTTGGGTTCTCATGACACATCTCATTTCTTCATTTTTGCAGCAAAACAGTGGAAGAGGATGGTCACCAAAGCCACATTTGTAGGATCAGGTTTTACAAGAAAACCTCCCAAGTATGAGCGCTTTATCCGGCCTTCGGGATTGCGTTTTACAAAGGCCCATGTAACACACCCTGAACTCAAATGCACCTTCAATCTCGAGATCATAGGAGTGAAGAAAAATCCCAATGGACCAATGTATACATCTCTTGGTGTTATAACCAAAGGAACCATCATTGAGGTAAATAGTTGGATATCATTTGATTTGCTAGGATAAATCAGAACTCTGAGTTGGATATTTATCTGGATTGTGTGTTTGCCCCTGTGAATTTCAGGTGAATGTCAGTGAATTAGGTCTTGTTACACCAGCTGGCAAAGTTGTATGGGGTAAGTCTGTCGCCTCCAATCATTGTCATATTAATGAAGATCTCTCTCTCTCTCTACCTCTATTTTTCATTCTTTGTCTTCTTTCTTTGGCTTTTATTCATTTCTTTTGGTTGTTGCAGGGAAATATGCTCAAGTAACAAATAATCCTGAGAATGATGGCTGTATAAATGCAGTCCTCCTTGTCTGAGACCAATGAAATAGAAGCATTTCCATGAACTTATATCTCCTAACTGTTAATTTACTAGCATCAGAATCTTCGCAGCCTTGGTGGTCCAAAGTTTATTCTAATTTTTTCCTGTCCATGGCTTCAAGTTAAAAGTGCTGGCAGTCATATGGAATACATCCCTGTATGAAAATGTCACAATTTTGTCTCAAAGTTACTTGTGGGCATCATTTCAAAGCTATTTTCAATTTTTCAATATGAATATATGCCAAAGCTTTTCAGTTGATCATGTTGTTATAGTATTATTTGCAAGGTGACCATTTCTTTGCGCCGTAGACAAAGCTTGGCTAGCAAGTGAAAATCAAGCGCAATATGTGGCATTTTGATTTGGCTCCGTTTTATAGTAAAGCTAATATTTGTTTGCCTGATCTATGCCACTGTTCCTAATCGAGTTTGCTAGACTCGAAAAATTAGGCGTAATTTTTTAATCGGGTCAGGTCCAACCCAACATGATGAATAATACCCCAACACAATAAGGGTCTATCAGGGCAAGTCAGCTAAAGCTAAAGACCGTGATTGATGAGTGGGTAGGTGGCTTAGGTTCACCTCTCGCCTAGTAGAAAGTAGTGAGGCTAGTCTCCTCTCTGAATGAAGAAGTAGTGAGCCCGCTTCCCTTCGGTCCTTTATTTAGATTCTTTTTATTTTTTAATTCTTTACCAAATTTTTAAAAAAATCTCTAGTAATTCGTCCTCTTCGGACCCTTGCCTTTTTTTAGGTAGCGTTCTTACGTGCTAGTGGAGCATTGGTCGTAACCGAAATTCGTCAAAGAAAGAAAAAGAAGAAAGGTAAGTTTAAAATCTCTTGTATTCAAAAATCGACTTCCTTCTACCTTGCACCTTTTAACAAAAGTACGGAAATTCAAGTTTAGTTTTGTTAATTTAAATGTTTGAAAATGTATAATTAATAGAATATGAATTTTTAAGCGTTAAAAAGAGCTGAAAATAAAATCATAATAAAATAGAAGTAATTTACAAAAAAGTTAATGTATTTAATTTGTGAAAATCTCAATATTTTCTTGGTACTTGTTTTAATCCTGTAAAATATATGCAACCAAAAGGGAAGATTATTGGAGTTTTTCCAAGTCGGCCGTGCCAGAGGCTAGGCTAATAGTCTACAAAGAGAGGGCAAATATCATCTTGCTGAGAGCTCATAAGCCTATCAACATCTGCTAAACGATAAGAATTCTTATACTACCATAAATATGCAGAACTCAAATCATCGTCTTTCATCTAATTTTCTTTACTAGTTGGAACAGGATGCCATATTGCAAAATCTCGCTTACATAATAATCTTTCTAGGAGATTGGATTTGGTTAAACAGAAATGTAAAATCATACATTTAAACTAAATAATATTTGATACTAAATAATAATCTTTGCTAATAGGTTGATAACTAAAGCTTTATTGTTCCCTTCTTGAGAATCCGAGACAAGGTACAATACAAAACACCATTGACCATCTGTTTGGTTGTACAAGCAGTAAACAAATCATCACAGTTGAATCATCTGTACATATGCAAACTGTGGCTTAGCCACGGCACAATTTAGAACTTCACATCTATTATGCTTAAGACTGTAATATCCCAAATCATTCAACAAGAAGCTGCAATTCCTGCAGCTGGAAATCAAAGTCACAAACCAATCATTGACCAAATCAAAAGGGCAAACAGTAGCTTCAAGTGTTTTTTGGGAGTCAAACTACTGAGTTGATTGAATTGGTGCAACTAAAATCTGCTCTTCAACCACCCGGAGGGAGCCTGTGGCAAGCCTCCTTGTCAGGTCTTCCACAGAAACCTTCAGTACATCTCTCCTCTTGCCAATATCAGCAGCATACCTGCTAACACAGTATACACCAACAGCTGTTGCTGCCATCCCATAAACATTGGTGGTTACAAGGCGCAATGGTGTAGAAAGAACAGCCGCAAGAGGGCCACCTACAATGGATACTGCTTGACCACTTTGTCCCATTGTTCCTTGATCTACAACAAGAAGGCCAGTTTTGCAATAAATAGCAAAATCTTCACAATTGTTCTTAAATGCATTGTAACATCCAAAGCCATTTGCAAGCAAGTATTTTGCCCGATGGACTGCAATATCATTTGGATCTGAGACTGCAAGAGTACAAGTTCCACCACGTGCTTTTGCAAGAAATAGAGCAGGGTTAACATTATACTCGAAGCGATACAAGACACCACCGGCAAGGAAGCAGTTCAGGCATGAGATGACAACGCCATGTCCACCTTCCTGCATATTGCAGGTGGGGCAAGACGCCTGAGAGGCTGGTCCTGAGCTAACCAAGAGGAGATCCAACACAGTCCCTGTTCCTACTTCTTGGCCACGTCTGGTAAAATGAACTACTTTATCATCCCCAATATAGATACCTAAAATGCTCAGATGTAAAAGGGAAAGACTCGAGTGAGGAAAAAAAAACAAGAATATATATTTGCAACATTATTAATGTAAGTACTTAATCTCATAGAATTATTATTATTTTTAACTCAAAAAGCTAGTGAATGAGAAGTATAAGATTAGATTGACAAAGGCAGACTAAAATAATTATGGTAACCTGGTGCGTTGACTAGATATGGTCTCTACTTATCAGCCTATCAGCAAGAACAAAACATATAACCCATGAAAATGGGTATCTCTACATACAATAATAACATTTCCCTTAAAAAAAAAATTCTAAATACCATCAAATATAATCAGTTCATAAGTTATTAAGGCATTTAGTTAGATCAATTCTAGATCCAAATCAACCAAACAATCAAATCAGTCCCACCCATTGTCTACTGAATATTATCCAAGAACTGAGAAGGATATAAGAACAAGAACCAAATCCCAAGACAAATCGATGTAGCGCCTAACAAGATGATGTCCATAGCTTAAGAGAATGACAAAAAAGCCCAAAAGTAGTATTTTCTACTAATCTCTTCATTTGGATCTGAAATACTAAATTATCATTTATGAACAACACGACCACTATTATGCTCTATTACAGAAGGGCTAAAACCATAAGCAAATACAAAAAAATCAAGGCCATATAATCTAACAAAACTTGGTTGATGTCCATAAAAAATAACATGGCATATAATGGCAGATGGGCATTCTCCTGCCCGGCGCTCACGCTACCAAAGATCATAAATTTCACAACTATTAAGTGCATTTTTAAATGAAAGCAGCATAGAATTGTTCAATAACAACAATCAAAATTCAATATGATTAAAAATAAAATCCATAAATCAATGCAGTTCTCAGAGGAACTGAAAAGGAGAAACCCTTTACTAAATTTCCTCATGATATCAATTCAGGTACACAAAACCCATGATCACAGTCTAAATATAAAAAAGAAAAATCACAAAACAACAATAAAACAAGCACATAAAACAAAATAAATAATACAAAAAAAAATTACAAAAAAAAAATCACAATCTTCCAAAAAAATTGAAAAGAAGTACCATGATGTGCATATACATATGCAGCCCTCCACGAGTATATATGATCTCCTGATTTAAGGCTTTTCCTGTCGATCCTGTGTATTAAATAAAAAAAAAGAAGAAAAATTATAATCTAGTGATTGAAAATCCATGAAATTTGAATAAGCGCGTCAAAATAATTGTTTTTTTTTTAAGGAAAGTAAACCTGTTCGAAAGCAGCCCCATTTCCTTCTCTGTCGTTCTCTGTGTTTTCTGCAATGGAATTCTTTTTTTTTTTTTGAACTTTATTCTGCAATGGAATTCGATCCCAGTGTTAGTGTAAAGGGTCCATTTTTTCAATTAAATGACGATTTTACTCTTCACCTTCGAAATAGAAAACCTTACTTGTTAAGCAAAGAGGAGCCGGGAGGCACGAGTCTAAGATAGCCAGCCGCTGCCTTTAGCACTTGGCTGGGCTTAGACTAAATATCTAAACGTCAACGTTATCTTGTCGTTTTAATAAGCATTGACTTTGGAATTTGGCGATTAGTGAGTTGGGAAATTAATTAGGAGTATTTGGGTTTATCCCCTAAATAAAAGTAAAATTACAAAATTAACTAAAAAAAAGGGTTAATTTTTAAAAATATTTTTAAATATTTTTTTTAAAAAAATACAAAACACTTGTTGCAGGCACATAAAAATTGTGTGAAACCATGCAAAAGTATAAATTGCATAAAATCATGGAGATATAAATTGGGTGAAACCATCATTTAGAGAATAATTAAATTAATTTATAAATTTTAAATTTAAATTGATGTGTTTATTTAAATAATTTATTAGTTTATACAATTAGTTTATAAGAACTTGATTTATAAGCTAATTTGATAAAGTAATATATTATGTTATCCTTATTTATTTTAATAAATACTCTTAATAATATATTTTTATTTTTTTTATTTATTTTAATAATAAATATATTTATAATTTTTTTTACCAAATATATAAGGTGTTTAGCAATCATTTATAAATACGTAAAATAAATACATAATTGTTTAAAATTTTAAATATTTATAAGCTCATATTAGAGTTAAATTTTATAAGCTAAGCCAAATACTATTCTATTTTTTTAAATACTTTGGAACTAGCTTATCTCCTCTGTGCACCTGTACATACAAATTAACTCTTAAAAAAGTAAATATTTTTTAATTAATTAACTTAAAATAAAATTTATATTAATTATAAATTATATTTTATACATATATTTTATTTAATTTATATTTTTTAAAATAATTTTAACATATATTATAAAAATTAATTAAACTTTTTTAATAAACAACATAATTCACATTTTTTTGCACATATATTTAGTGATACGTAACATATATCTAGTTATATGTAATATAAATCAATATATAACTAAATATATACTCACATATATCGACATATATAAATATATAACTAAATATATATTCATATATATTGTTATTTTTTAGTTAATGTACATATAACATATATCGATATATACTCACGTATATGTAACATATATTGTTATTGTTTTAAAACATATATCCATATATATACAGACATATACCTATATATATAACATATACTATTATTCTTTTACAATATATGGTCACATATATCTAGTTATATGTAATATATACCATGTACCAATATATATTTAGTTATATCTAATTAAAAACTGTATGTATAAAATGTTTTATTTTATTATTTTGGTGCAATTCTACAATTTTCTTTTTTGTTTTGTTTAATTTTTTAATGTTATATATTTAATTTTATGACATATATGGTAAAAATAAGTTGATATAGTATGTGAATTTGATGAAAAGTTAAAAAATTGAAAACTATATTTCTTTTAAAGGGTTTTATCAAACATGTGGTATATATTTGCATCGAAGAAAAAAATCCCCATACATTACAATTCAAACAACAAAATGGTGGGTGCTGTTTTTACAACATTCAATATGCTCCCACCGGCACCTACCATAGCAGATTTGTATGTGAATAATGTATGGTAGCTTCAATTAGAAACCGTTTGAACTTATGAATGGAACAACTACAATGAAACCTCAACCAATTTCGCTGGATGAGGTACCCTGTTCAATTAAGTGAACGGAATACAGAATCAAATTTACTGTGAAACACCAATGAATTGTATAAATTAGAATAAATATTTAATGTAGTTGTCAAAATCAGCAGAACTTGAGTTTGGAACTTAGAAGTAAGAATACAACAACCAAGTGGCATGTGATTCCAGTATTTAATAACGTGTTATGGTCTTTGCAAGCATTGGAAAACAAAATCAAGCTTGTTTAATACTTCTATTTTTTTAAGCTAATTTTTGCAATTCCAAAATTATAATTTCAAGAAACTAACATGAATATCTTAAAGAGGAGATAACCAGTTGCAAAAAGACGTTATTGAAGATGAACAAATACGGAAGATTACCTTCCCTGTTGTTTGTGTTGAGCCCATAATATGCAAGCATTTTATTTCAAAAATTGTAACTTCGCAATAATAATTGAGAAAGCTGGATTAAAGGCTACTGTAGTTCAAGATGTTTAGGAACACAAAATCAGCTCAAGTAATCTTAAATCTGGCATTTTATTTCAAAATCAGTTCAAGATGTGAAGTTAAGCAGCATTTTGTTGCTTCGTGCTTTACGATGTGGTCAATGCAACGCGACAGAGCAGAAGAAAAAGAGAGAAAAAAACTGTATTTCTTAAGTAAAATATATATATAAATGGAAAATGAAAGAGTTAGAAGTGGAAAAATAAAAATAAACAATAGTAAAATTAAAAATGAAAATGAAAATATAGTAAATGATGTATGATGATAAGGTGGACTTCAGTTCTGTCTCTGAAATTTGGGTCCGAATTTGAGTTCTACAACTTGGTTTATCTATCTGCAAGACAATGAATTAGATCGAATTTTAGTGAAAAGATCTTAATTCTTGAATCAACTCTGTTCATCCGCATATAAGAGAATTCAAGAAGAGAAAAAAAAATATTTATTTATGGTATTTCACCTCTATTTATAGTCGAAAGTGAGAGGACAACTTCTTAAAGTGATAGCGTGAATCGTGAATATGTCAGTGTCATTTGACGGTTGTTATAGAGATATGTCTTCCAAGCATTAAGAGCTCAATATGTACTTCATATGCTTTCAATTGCTCGGATGTGCTAGTCTTATTCCTCTTATGAAGCTCAGTCTTGGCTGCCGAAAACTCACGAGGAGTGGGTGGGTCACCCTAGGAGTTCGATATCAGACTATGGTAGATATTAATGTAATTTTCTCTAAATCTAATCCTAAGAAAACTAGAAAAACGATTTAAATATAAAAATGAATGGATCCATTCAGCCAATCTTCCATTCATAATATGGTTTTTTATTTAAGATTTTGAGAACATAAATTATTAAAACCTAATTTATTGAACACAAATTCATGGATTGAGTTTACCAAATTGAAACTTAATTACTAATATAAAATTTAACATGATTTTACTTATTTTTATGAATCATAATTCTATACTGGGTGTTTTTCTTAGTTTTTTTTAAGTATCTAACTTATTTCTTTTATTTACTTCTAAAGATTAATTCCTTAATTTTATAAATATTGACTCATAATATTTTTACGCATTTATTTAAAATATACTCTCATAGGTTAAATACTCTAATATATATATATATATGTATTATTAAATCGTTTATTGCTGGCATAATATTAAGTTATGTATCACACTCTTATTTTATCACGTATTTTAATTTTTAAAATTTTTTAAAATATTAAATTTATTATTTATCAAAATAGATAATTACTGAATTATTATAAATATTTATTTAGAAAGTTCAAATATGATTAAAATATCTTATTTGATGTTGATAATAATTATTTATTATCTAATAATATAAATTAAATGGTATAATATTAAATTAAAATATTAAATATCAAATTTATTATTTATTATAATATATAATTAATTAATTATTATATATATATATATTTAAAAATTTTAAGTAAAATTAGAATATCTTATTTGATATTAATAATAATTAGTTATTATTTATAGAGTATTTAGTTGCATCAAAATCTTAGAAAAGTTAATAAAATTATCCCCTTTGATAAAAAAAAATTATGTTTATTTGCAAATAATCCATATAAAAAATACAATGGTAGGCTCACTCATTAAATTTTACCAACCAGTTAGTAAAATATTTTACTTAAGAGAATATAAAAAAATATTTTACTGATAAAGGGGATTGTGGAATTCCATATCAAAAGATAATTATATCTCTGCTTTAGAATGTGATAAAATAAAATAAAAAAGATATTATAAGTATAGTTTAGGTATTACCCAATTTTTTTCAATAAAGTTTGATTATAACTAAACAAGTTAATATTTTTTCAATTTACTTTTTCAGTGTTTTGTTATATTTTCTAAATACGATAATATAATATTTTCTAGTAAAATATAATTCAGTAATATATCTATATAAAATACATTCTAAATAATCAGTTTTTTCATTAATCTAACAAACAAATATAAAATAAATTTTTATACATTAAGTTTCAAATTAATTTTTTAAAATATTAAGTTTATTTGTTTAAAAGATTAATTTTATTATTTATTTAAAATATATAATTAATTAATTGTTATATAAATATTATTTGGAAAGTTCAAACATTTTATTTGATATTAATATCTATTTATTATTTAATTATATAAAAAATACAAAAACTTGCCAGAAAGTTAGCTCTCATTTCTCACTGTTCGATAAATCCTATTTTTATTTATATGTTTTGTCCCTGTTGTAAAAACGGACCAGATAAAGCAGGAATACAGCTAAAATTTTGAGAAAAATAAAGATAAAAGAGACACATAATTTACGTGGAAAAACCTTAAACGAATTAAGGTAAAAACCACGGACAAGAATAGAAGAATTTTATTAGAAGAAAATAATAGGAATTACAATATAACTCTCTATTTTTCCTTTAATACTCACGGCCTCTCTCTTTTTTGGGATGCTTAAATGCGTAACATCCCTTGCCTATTTATAAGCAAGGGAAAACGCGTATAGCAGAGGAGAATTTCATTTTGCCTTGTTTTTTTTTAATCAAACATTTCGGCGCTGTTTACTCAACAATTTCGGCGCCTCCCAGCAAAACGTGGTCAAAGTTGGTTGGCGCTCACAATCTCCCACTTAAAGATTTGATTGAGGATTAATCATATCTTCACACTATTCTTTCTTCCTTGTCTTTCCATGCTGCTTATGCTTCCGTCAGGCCACTAGAGGATCGACACCAAATAAACTTGTCAGTGTTAACTGCTTTTGTTAAAAAATCTGCTAGGTTATCTTTCGTATGAATTTTCTGCATATCCACAATGCCCTCTTCCACTTTCTCACGAACGATGTGATACTGGACTCGTATGTGTTTTGATTTAGAATGAAAAGCTGGATTCCTTGCAAGATGCAAGGCACTCTGACTGTCACAAAATAGAGAAATTTTCTCTCGTTTATGCCCGAGTTCCTCCATGATTAGTTTCAACCAGACTGCTTCCTTACTAGCTTGAGTAGCTGCAACATATTCTGCTTCTGTTGTTGAAGTTGCCACAACTGACTGCAGTTTTGATACCCAACTTACTGCTCCACCAGTAAGAATGAACACATAACCTGTGGTAGACTTACTTTTATCAAGATCACCTGCATAATTTGAGTCAAAATATCCTCTGACAATAAAATCTGATCCTCCATAACATAATGCAACATCTGAGGTTCCTTTAATATATCTTAGAATCCTCTTTACAGTACTCCAATGCTCTCTACCAGGATTCGCCATGTACTGACTTACAACTCCCACTGCATGTGCAATGTCTGGTCGTGTACAAATCATTGCGAACATCAAACTCCCTACTGCTGATGCATACGGTACTCGAGACATTTTCATCCTTCCTTCTTCATTGCTAGGACACATACTGGAGGATAATTTGCAACTAATAGGAAGTGGGGTAGAAATTGACTTACAGTCTTGCATATTGAAGCGTCGTAAGACATTCTTTAAGTAATTCTTCTGAGAAAGCCAAATCTTCCTATTATTTCTGTTTCGGTGAATTTGCATCCCTAGAATCTTGTTTGCTGGTCCCAAGTCCTTCATTTCAAATTCCCTAGCCAACTGTGCCTTCAATTCTTGTATATGATCTTTGTTGGGGCCTGCTACCAACATGTCATCTACATACAACAACAAAATAATGAAATCACTTTTATCAAACCTCTTGAAGTATGCACAAGGGTCTGCATTGAGTCTGTTGTATCCAAGGCTCATGATGAAGGAATCAAATCTCTTATACCAATACCTCGGCACCTGTTTTAAACCGTATAGAGATTTGTTCAACCTACAAACCAAGTTCCGCTTTCCTTTTTCTTCAAAACCTTCTGGCTGGAGCATATAGATTTCTTCCTCAAGATCTCCGTGAAGAAAAGTTGTTTTCACATCTAGCTGTTCTAAATGTAAATCAAGTGTAGTACACATTGCCAAGACTACACGAACTGTTGACAACCGAACTACAGGAGAAAATATTTCGTTGAAGTCAATCCATTCTTTCTGAGCATACCCTTTTACCACCAATCTTGCACGATACCGCTCCACCTGATCATCACTATTTCTTTTGATCTTATAGACCCATTTATTGCCAATAGCTTTTCTTCCTTGCGGTAATGGCATAAGCTCCCAAGTCTTATTCTTATGCAGGGTTTCAATTTCCTCTTGCATTGCTGCCATCCACTGAGACGCATCTGAACTACTCATTGCTTCCTGGAGAGTTGATGGTTCTCCTTCCTCAGTTAGAAGACAATAAGCAACATTGCTGCCCATAACATAATCCTCTTGCCAGACTGGTGTATGTTTTGTGCGCTTTCCCTTTCCAAGCCCTGACTCTTCAGACTCAGTTTGCTCTTTCTCCTCCTCTTGTTCTGGTTCTGCTTCAGAAGAATCTTCTTCTGTGGACTTCTTTTCTACCTGTACCATTGTAGTCTATGAATTTTCTTTCAAAGTGCTATCACCTTCTTTTTTCAATTTATCTTCTAAAAAGATAACATCCCTGCTGACTATAACCTTGTGAGCAGTGGGCTCCCACAGGTGATACCCCTTTACACCATCAGCATATCCCAAGAACAAACACTTCCTGGATTTTGGATCCAACTTCGTAGTTTCTTGGGCATTGTACATCACATACACAGGACTTCCAAATATATGGAGGTTTGAATAATCCACTGGCTTCCCTGTCCACATCTCCATTGGAGTCTTTAGATCAATTGCTGTAAATGGAGACCGGTTAATCACATAACAGGCGGTGTTGACTGCTTCTGCCCAAAATGCCTTATCAAGACCTGTAAGACCTGCAGCTCCCAACATTGCTCTTGTTCTTTCTAACAGAGTTCTGTTCATCCGCTCTGCTACTCCATTTTGTTGTGGAGTGTACGCCATAGTGAACTGCCTTTTGATGCCTTCTTGTTTACAAAAGTTATCAAATTCATTCCCAGTATATTCTCCTCCATTATCTGACCTTAAACACTTGATCTTACTGCCTGAATCAAGTTCAACCCGCGCTTTGTATATTTTGAAAGATGCAAATACATCTCCCTTGCTCTTGATAGGATACACCCAACATCTTTTGGAGTAATCATCGATGAAGGACACAAAGTACTTCGCTTCTCCTAGTGATGAAACTGGTGCTTGCCATACATCAGAGTGGACCAATTCAAGAATATTCGAGCTTCTAGAATTGGATATGCTGAACTTTAGTCGATGCTGCTTGCTTGTTGTGCAATGCTCACAAAAGGGTAATGACACCTTTGTAAGGCCTGGAAGTAACTTTTTCTCAGCAAGAATTTTCATACCTTGTTCAGACATATGTCCAAGCTTTTGATGCCACACCATTGTAGATCTTTCACTCGAACTGTTTGAAGCAACAGATGCTTCTGCTTCTTGCACAATCTTTCCCAAAAGCATATATAACTTTGCAGCAATCTTTTATCCTTTCATAATTACAAACGCTCCTCGGCTAATCCTCATGATTCCTTTTCGAACTTTGATAGTACAATCAAGATCATCGAACTCTCCCACAGATAACAAATTCTTCTTCAGACCTTCCACATGTCGCATTCCTTAAATAGTGCGAACTGTACCGTCATACATCTTCAATTTGATGGATCCAATGCCTATGATCTTTAAGGCATTATCTTCACAACTATACACAGATCCTCCTAAGATAGGTTCATAATGATGGAACCATTCTCTTTGCGAGGTCATATGATAAGTTGCTCCTGAGTCAAGAAGCCACACATCCGCAAATTTCTTCCTGCTCTCCGTTGATATTATTGCTTCACAACACAACACATTTCCATCTTCTGAAGTGCTTGCCACGTTCCCTTGAGAATTGGAATTCTTCAGACTCCAACAATCCTTCTTCAGGTGACCTTTCTTGCCACTGTGGTAGCATTTAAAATTCTTCTTACTCCTTGATTTTGATCTCCCATGATTGTGACTCCCACTTGGGCCACGTTCTGTCGATCTTCCTCTCATCACAGTCAAAGCTTCCACTTGTTGTGAACCTGCCTACTTGTCCTCCTTGTTATTCCGCCGATTCTCTTCTTCCAAGATAGCAGATGCTATATCATCAAAGACCAGAGAATCAGGCTGAACATTAGTTGTCAAGTTGATGACGAGTTGATCATACGAATCAGGTAGACTTTGGAGTAGAAGTTCTGCACGTTCTTGTGACTCTATTTTATGATCCAAAGATGTAAGCTGAGAAAATAGAGTATTCAAGACATTAAGGTGCTCCGTCATTGAAGTAGATTCTGACATCCTCAAGGTGTAAAGTTTCCTCTTAAGGAAAATTTTGTTATGTAATGACTTGGCCTCGTACAGTTTGATGAGGTGATCCCATATCTCCTTTGCCGTTTTCTTTTTTGCTAAGCTGGACAAGATCTCATCTGCAAGTGCTAGATGAAGGTTTGCAATAACATTCCCATCCATCTCGTTCCATTTAGTATCATCTGTGAATCCCTGCGGCTTTTCACTGATTGCCGCTAGATAACCATCTTTTCGCAAGATAGCTTTTATCTTTAATTTCCACAGTGAGAAATTTCTCCCGTTGAACTTTTCAATATCAAATTTTGCCACCATCGCTTTTATCTCCAAAAATTAGCTCCCACTATTTCACGTGAACAGTACCTCTACTACAGTGCTCCTGCTACAGTTCCTCTGCTACAGTGTTCTTGCTACAGTGCTCCTACTACAGTATTCCTGCTACAGTACCACTACAGTGCTTAGGCTCACTTGATTGGTGCTTTATGATCTGCTACAGTTATATGCAATTACAATTCAAAAATTTCTGCTACAGTACTATTCAAAAACCACGTGAATAGTGATAATTTACTATTCACAAATTTCACATTTTTACGCCCGTTTTTAAAACGGATCACACCAAAAAACTCAACGTAATTTTCTCTTTCTCGTGGTATATTTGGTTTTTCAAAATATCACAGCTCTGATACCACTTGTTGTAAAAACGGACCAGATAAAGCAAGAACACAGCTAAAATTTTGAAAAAAATAAAGATAAAAGAGACACAGAATTTACGTGAAAAAACCTTAAACGAATTAAGGTAAAAACCACATACAAGAATAGAAGAATTTTATTAAAAGAAAATAATAGGAATTACAATATAACTCTCTATTTTTCCTTTAATACTCACGGCCTCTCTCTTTTTTGGGATGCTTAAATGCGTAACATCTCTTGCCTATTTATAAGTAGGGGAAAACGCGTATAGCAGAGGAGAATCTCATTTTGCCTTGTTTTTTTTTAATCAAACATTTCGACGCTGTTTACTCAATAATTTCAGCGCCTCCCAGCAAAACGTGGTCAAAATTGGTTGACGCCCACAGTCCCTCCATTGTGTATCCATCATTCGCTGTGTATATAAAATCCCAATACCAAGAAGATTATGACCTATTTATTTTTTATTTCTTTTTGAAAGACTATGATTTGCATGGTGAATAACACTAAAGAACAAAAATTTGGTGGGATCACATTTGAATTGGCCCACAAATATTAAGTGAATTTGATGTAGCAATTAACAAACCACTCATGTCCGTATAAAAATAGACAGGCAGAAAAATAACTTTTTTTTTTAATTTGGCTTAATTATTAAAAAAAAATGGCTGGGTTTAAAATTTTAAATTTATGATATAATTCAACTAAATTCTATTTTTTTTTAAATTTTACATATTAAATAATATAAATTACAAAAGTAATATATATTTGTATAGTAATTTATACATCAATATTGTTACAATATTTTAAAGGTTCATTAAATAAAATATAATAAATTTAGATATCTTAGAATGAGTTTTTCCTTCGTTAAAATAGGTTTCAGTAAATTTCCATATCTTATAGAACTCTCTAAATCAACAATTTTAGTGAATAAGAAACCTAATCTGAATAATAATATACTTTTTTTTTGTTAAATAAGGAATTTATATCACATCTATTCTAATATTTAAAAGAAAAGCAAAATCATTATATATGAACATTGATCTTGCTTCTCTTGTACCCATTTTACCTATATATATATATAATTCTTTTGCAGTTAACATATAATATTAGCCTCTATTATTAATTTTAATTTATTTAGAATGACGTCCTTGCATTACTTTAAAAATATATATTTTTTATTTTTTTTATAAATAATACAAAATATGATTAATATTTTTTTAAAGGAGAAGAAAAAATAAATCATAAATTAAGAATAAAATATTATGAATTGAGTGAAAATAAATAAAATATTAATATAATTATTATAAGATATCATCAATTGAGTTTAAATAAATAAATGATATAATTATTTTATAATTTTTTAAATAATATTTTTATTTTTTATATATTTTATATATTTTTTAATTTTACTCTTAACAACTGTGATATATTATGATGTTCTTTCTGTATAAATAAATGAAAGTATTCCGAAGGCATTATTCTAATTAATGAATTATTTTAGAGGTAAGTGTTGGAATTGTACGTCTCATTCAAACTGAACTTTGAAAAAAAAATATGGAAAAATTTTACGAGATAAAAAAATACCCAAGGTTTAAATAAATCCTAAAAATTTAA
The DNA here is from genome assembly GCA_947685225.1 of Garcia nutans. Taxonomy (NCBI): domain Eukaryota; kingdom Viridiplantae; phylum Streptophyta; class Magnoliopsida; order Malpighiales; family Euphorbiaceae; genus Garcia; species Garcia nutans. The sequence continues at coordinate 3,981,931 of CANTUV010000060.1, forward strand.
TCAAAAGATCAATTAAATTTTGGGGTGATAACAGATTGGAGATTTTCAGGTATTTGACCCGTTTATATAAAATATGGGTAATTTATAAATGGGCTTAGATGGATATAAATAGTATTTTTACTACTTGTGACGAATTCAAATATAGATTTTTGGCTATCCGTTTCATGAATCTAATTATATATTAATTATATTTTATTTTAACTATAAAATTATATGATATGAAATTATTTTTAATAAAATTGTGTTAATATTAAATATTTATTTATAATTATTTAATTTTAAAAAATATAATTTATATTTTAGATTTTATAATATTTTTAAATTTTTATATTTAAACGGATTCGGATAGTAGTGAACAGCTTTAGGATGAATATGAGTATAACTATAATCTGATTTATATGAGTTTAAATATTTTAAAAATTAAATAATTTTGAATTTGATTAGGATAATTTTTGTAGGTACCTATTGCCACTCATATTTAAATCCTTAAAATTAATGTTGGTCTAACTATGCTCTTTAACTCCAAAAACTTATCCAATTAAGCTCTCCTTAATTGATATAAGGTGTTTTGGGTAATATTTTATATTTACAAAGTGTAGTTGTAATAATCATACCAATGCCCAGTTTTTAATTTTTAATAAATCAGCATGTAAGAGAGTAAAATTTTATTTATAAATTTTACAATGTTTCAAGAGAGTTTTATAAAGCAACTATTATTCTATTTCTTTAAAATTTTAATACATTCACTTCATTTATATATGTATTTTTTTTGTACAAATTCAATTCTTATACATAGGTCGTATTGTAGATTTTAATATAATTACCAGTATTTATTGTATTTTCAATTTTTATGTACAAGACATTTTTATCAAATTTTATTTGTCAAAAACAAAATATATATTGATTAAAATAAAAAAAATTCACTCATTGAAGAAATTGAGATAAGTTATTTATAATCTCTTTTTTTTTTCTACATTGCGAAAAAACTAAATATAAAGCTGTATATAATTGGAGTTAAAAAATTATATAAATTTGGAGTTAAAAAAAATAATGCAACAGGTTTCAAATGGTAAACTATAAAAATAATTAATAGAGTTGATAATAAGAGATTAATTTAATTAGAAAAGACTCAATTGAATAATTTTTGAAAATTAAATGACCGAATTAAATAGAAAATAACTTTGCTGGCTTAATTGAAACCTCTTACACCTGGAGCTGCAAATAAACTAAACTAGTTGAATTTGGTTTGAATTTCGACTTAATAAAAATTTATTCATATTCGAGCTTGAATTGTTCATTTATTAAATAAGTTAAACTCAAGTTAAAAAATACTCGGCTCGATCGTTAGCTCGAGCGGGCTTATTTAAAAAGTTCACGAGTTAAACTCGTAAGCTAACTCGTTTATTATATTAAATTATACATATAATATATTAATTCTTTAACTAATTTAATTTATATAATTTATTAATATATGGTATATGTAATAAATAAATTAAATAGTATAAAATATAAAATAATTTAATAATTTATAATAAAATATAAAATTATAGTAATGTAATATTTTATTTTTGTTAATATATAATCATATTATTTATTTTCATAAAAATATTAATTTTGGTATGTTTTATATGAAAATGTTAAAAAGATGAATAAAAAATAAATTTGTTAAACTTATTCAAATTAAATTCGGATTCAAATTGAATATGCATGATATATGAGCTAGCTCGGGCACTGTTCGACTTCAAATTTAAAATTAATTATTTTATGATAAGCCAAACTTAAACTTTTTAAAATTCGGCTCGATTACAATCTTATTTTCATCTAAAAAAAATAGCCAAATTGAATTAAATAATTAATGCATTGATTTTCAAATCATTCAATAATTAATTTCTTAAAATTTCGATGAAAGATGGGTAATTTCAATTCTCAATTTTATCAAAATCGTGCTTGTTCCAATTATTTAACATTTTTTATTTATAATTTTTCAGATCAAATGGAGTGTTATATTTTTGTATCTTGATAAAAATAAAAAACAAAGTAATTTTTTATAATTATTTTCCTTTATAAAATTAGAGGAAAGGAAACCATTAGCTCGATTGTCTCTTCAGTGACTAAAAATTACGTTATCCATCAATTATTGACATTTGATCTAATATTTTATACAGACTGCAGAAGGAAGAATTTCTAGAAACTTTACAGCTTATGTAATTTAGGATTGAAAATGATTTTCTTTTTGACAGTTTTTTTTTTAATTTATTCTGACTGATAATCGACTTCGAAATTTTACTAATTCTAGTAATTTTTTTTAATTGATATCTAATTTTTTATATTTTTATAATTAAATTAAAAATTAGAAATTAAGAAAATATGTTGAGGTTCCTTTTCATTTAAAATATTTTTTATTCTTTCAATATCCCTTTTTATGAGATCTCTTTTTGTTTAATATATAACTATTATTTTTCATAACTATTTATTTTGAAGGGAAAGAAATATATTATTTTCAAAATTTTTAATAAATAAACATGTAATATATTCAAAAAATATTATATTATAAAATAAATTTCTATAATATAATATAATTTAAAAATATTAAAAAATTTCACTTAAAAAATTATAATAAAAAAATACCAAATTCTATTTTGTTTATTTTTTTAAAATAATTTTTCAAAAAAAAATTATTTTTTCATAACTAAATCACACCTCATTAAAAACTAAAATTATATATAAGTATTTTATAAAAAACAACTTTAACCTGTTAATCTATATTTTTTTTCATTAAAATATTTTATATTAACTAATTAATATTAAGAATGTTATATTTTTTTTATTTTATTAATTAATAATATATAATCTTTCTGAGTATCTCTTCGTGGTCTCGATCACATCAATCTTGATGCAGACGTACACAGTCAAGCCAAAACCTTCATTGGGTCAGGATCATATCGTTCCCAAGAAGCAGCATATCCGTTACGCCTCACCGGAGAATATTCATCGCATTGAGAACATCCCTCAACCAATTAATTTTCGCCACGTCATCTTCCAACTTCATTCGTCCAAGCCAAAGTCTCTCCCTACCCCCCTTCAAACCTACGTATTACTCCACGTGTTCTCTTCTAGAGAATTTTAGAAAAAACCACACCAAATTATCGAAATTTTCATAACCGTTAAAATTACTTATACGCGTACTCCGCACAGAGCTCTTGCCCCATGCCTTTGCACTTTCTCTCTTCCACAGCTCTCTTCTAATAAAAATCCCCAATTTTATTCTACTGAAAAGCCTAATTTTGCTTATTGAATCAGCTATGGATAGCGATCCACAACCTTCGACTTCAGCTTTTTCTTTCATCTCTAAAGGATGGCGAGAGGTCCGTGACTCGACTGGCGCGGATCTTCAACTCATGCGGGCTAGAGCTAACTCGTTTAAGAATCTTGCTAATTCCTTTGATAGAGAACTAGAGAACTTTTTCAATTCCGCCTCCACTTTAGGCTCGTTTAAGTCATCCGCGCCAACAGAAATTGATTTCGTTAAGAAATTGCAGCCGAAGATATCTGAGTTTCGCAGGGTTTACTCGGCGCCCGAGATTAGCAAAAGAGTATTGGAGAAGTGGGGACCTAGGGCCAAGTTAGGGATAGATTTGTCGGCTATTAGGAATGCCATAATTGCGGAGACGGAGGATGGGGAGAGAGATGGGATTGTGGAGTTTGATAGGGTCAGAAGATGGAGAAGGCGCGTTAGGTTTAAGGAGTTTTGGGGGGAGTGGAAAGAGGAAGGTGGGCAGGTTGGAGAATGGGAGCCGATTAGGGTGTTTAAGAGGAGGTTAAGGGAGTTGGAGAAGAAGAGTGAGTCTGTAGAGATTTTTGGGGGCTTTAAGAATAATGAATTTGTGGAGAAATTGAAATCCAGCTTGGTATGTCTATCTTTGCTCTAAATTAACCCGATTACTTCTGTCTTTCTCTTAGTTGTTTACATGATGGTGTTATGGCTTTAGTTACTACTGAAGTTGTTTGAATTGTTCGTTCAAGCAAGTCATTAGATCAAGAATTTATAGAATCCTTTAATGTTTGTAAGATTCTGAGTTCTGATGGTTATACACAGAATAAGCGTCTCATGAAATTCAGGTATTTAATTTGGAGTTGTCTTGACAAGTAAAAGGTTCAAGTATGAAAGGATTTATTAGCCCTTACTCATTTATTCAGTTGTTGGTTTGAAGTACAAAGTTTGGTAACAAAGCCTAATATCACCCATAGTTTATTGATTTTACACTCAAAGACGGTTAAGAAACAAATCAAGAAATCTGTTTTGGAATTGTAGTCTCAGGTGAAACTTTGTCTAGAGGTTCTTCATGCTGTTAATTAAGCCCGAAAACACTTAAAGTAAAAGCTGAAGTTTACTATGAATAATTACTTGGGTTTTAACTAATAGCCAAAAAGCCTACTATGTACCGTTCATGATATTGTTTGGGCATTATGAGATTGAATATTAAGCCTTTGGGATCCAATTAAAACTTTGGTGATCCATAGGTCCTAAGAAAAACTACACCTATCGCAGCCTTGTCATTATGTGTTATGCTTTACGAAGATGTACATTGCATATCCAAACATTAAATCCATTAATATGTGGAAGGTTTTAACTTATCATTGATTATCTGGTTCCTAGTTTCATATTTTTGCAAAAGTAAACATGCTAGTTGAAAGTGATGGGTGCAGTCGACGCAGATAAAGGGCTTGTTTGAAATTATGAGAGAAAGTAGTATATAGATATTTCCATGACTAATGTGGTCTCTTGATCCCTATGTTTTTATATGTGTGATTTGTCTTTGTATTTCTTATAAAACAGTAATTTTTTGTTGGACATAATACTAAACTAAGCTGTTGTGTGAAAAATTATGAACTTTATAGAGGCTTTTGCTTCTAATGATTTCAAATTGGTGTTTGGTCTGTCATTGAATATCTTAGCTCATAAGATTTAAATGAACAATTTCAATGTTAAAAATTGTTGAACCTCATTTTATTTACATTTCCATTCATTTTGGTGATTACAAGCTGCACTCATTCATTTCCAATTCATTTTGCAGAAAGCAATGCGGGAGCCTCAAGAATCAAAGGTTAGATGTCCGGCACATTTTGTCTTTGATTCAAAACTGATTTGTTACTAGCTATCCCATTCATTAGCATGTAATGTTTTGTTCTACTGCCAGTTGCCTTTGGAAGTATTTGTTTCATGCATTAAGTGCATTATCATGTCAGATGTATCATTTAATAACATGTACAATTGGTGAACAACAGGGGGTTAAATTTCGTGCATTCTAAGTTATAAGCGTGAAAGCTGTTTTTGCAATTGGATGGTTGTATTTGTGTTATTAAATGAAGTTCTTGGCAGTAATAATAGGAGCTAGGAGGATCAGGGGTCAAACACTGTTAGCATTTTATTGTAGTTTTGGGTGTATAAAAAATGCTCTCTTCCCTTTTATGATTTTGTTTTTTCGCTTTTTCTTTTTCTTTTACAAGTACCATTTTCTAGTCCTTTACCATAAAAGTATAAATGTATTTGGTGCTAGTATGTGTACTTCTGTATAAAATGGTATTGCCTTCAAATTTGTGTTGGGCATTAAAAAATGATGTCTATGTGCATTTGTGATCATAACTGCATATGTTGTTGTGACTACCCTGCATTAGCTCTTGGTTTTTTAGTTAGGGTGAATATTTCTAGAAGATGCTATTGTGCTGGGTTTCTGATACGCAAATATGGGAAGAGGATCCTGTTGCCCAATCTTCATAATATTCAATTTTCTGCAGTTCAAGGTGTATATGATTTCCGCCTATTTGCCTTTCTTGATTGCCTATTTCTGCTTTTTCTTGTACTATGCTTCAATTGAAATTCAGTAAACATTTATTTGGTTTTGTTACTCAAGTCCTTTCTGTATAGGGGTAAATAAAATTTTCATTTTTCTTGATTATGGGTACATTTGCAATTGGTTTCTTGTGAAACAGGCAAAATTTTTGTTAGTTAATTGTGCAATCCTTTTGGAACTTTATTGATTAATGTTTATTTGAATGTAAAAAAGGAAACCTTTTTCTTATCATTAATTTAAGGCTCTGTGCTAAATGATTGGTTGTCTCTATCTGATATAGGAAGTACTACCATTGGATGTACCAGAATTGTTAGCCTATTTTGTTAGGCAATCAGGGCCATTTTTGGATCAACTTGGTGTTAGAAGAGGCAAGTAACTTGTGTATTGATTCAAATGCAAATGCATAATTATTAGTTCTCTCTCTCTCTCTCTCTACTACAGGACTTATGATTTCTTGTTAATCTATTTTATTTACTAAATTTTTATTGGTTCCTTATATTTTCTATACATATTCTTTTATCTTTGAGTTTATGCTTTTCTATATGCATGTTTAGATGTAGTGAAAAGTATAAAAGGAAGATGTTGACTAAATAATCTTCATAAATACAAGTGAAATTTTATTCTCCCAACTTAATGGTTGTTGATTCTGTTGGATAGAAAAGGAAAATTGTGGTGGATGCTTTTCAAATATTATGACTATGATTTACTTGTGTTCTAGATATCAAGCTTGCACTCTTGATTCTCAAAAAATATTTAGGATGTTTTCTTTTTGATGCAGGAGCAATTATTTATTAATTTTCTAAATGAGAAGTACTGTTTATGCAACTATTGCAGCTTTTAGAATTAGGGATATTTGTGTTCTTTCTACCCTTTTTAATAATGTAAATCTTGGATGGCAGAGACTGGACTCCTCTTAAGATCTAGGATCTGTTTTTTTATTAGTGATTTTATTTCTGGAACAGGGGTTGTGTAAGCCTGTAAAAAAAGTATATAGTAGATAATGATGCATAACTTGTCAAATTCCTTCTTGTTTTTCTAGTTGTTCAACCAGAAAATCAGCTTGGTAGCTGAGTGCTTGATCTTTATGCTCTGTTCTTTTCACATAGGTTTATTTTCTGTTACTTGTCTTGTCAGATCCCAGCTGATATGTTCTGGATTCATCTTCGTGTAGGACAGTGATCGTCTGGGGGGAGGGGAGGGGTCTGAGGGGAGTGGATGGATAGTGACTGTCTGCTGACATTTTTTTAGTATTATTGCTAGGCTAAGGTGGCAACATTAATATATTGTTGGAGGGTTTTGCAACTACTGATAAACCCTCTTCCACCAGTCCAGTTTTTCTTTTTTCTATGATGTGTATATTTATCACACTGATTGCATCTGAAGAAAATGGGTAGGAGTCAATTAATGGCTGGACTTTGAGTAAATTATGCCATGTATACATTGGGCTGTGATTGCTATACATTGGTTGACACAACCACTATTAAATTCTAATTACATTTTCAATATGGTTTCAGATATTTGTGATAAGATAGTCGAAAGCTTGTGCAGTAAACGCAAGAATCAACTTTTACTCCGATCGCTTTCTACAGGAGAATCCTCCTTGGATAACGAGAATTTGAATGATGAACTGAATGTAAGGATAGCTAGTGTCCTTCAAAGTACAGGGCATTGTTATGAAGGTGGCTTCTGGACTGACATATCAAAGCATATTCCATCAGATGGGAAGAGACATGTTGCCATTGTCACAACTGCTAGTCTTCCATGGATGACTGGCACTGCTGTAAATCCACTTTTTCGAGCAGCGTATTTAGCCAAATCTGAAAAACAAAAGGTCACTTTACTGGTTCCATGGCTTTGCAAGTCAGACCAAGAACTAGTTTATCCCAACAATCTCAATTTTAGTTCTCCAGAAGAGCAGGAGGATTATATCCGGAACTGGCTCGAGGATAGAGTTGGCTTTAAGGGTGATTTTAAAATCTCCTTTTATCCAGGAAAGGTAGGCGCTTGATAATTAGATTGTTGCACTCCTCTGCATTGGACTTATTATGAGCAAATATGTGACAGTATTTTTCTCATTGCTTTCTAGTTCTCAAAAGAACGGAGAAGCATAATCCCTGCTGGAGATACTTCTCTTTTTATACCATCAAAGGATGCTGACATTGCTATACTGGAAGAACCAGAACATTTGAATTGGTATCACCATGGTAAGCGCTGGACTGATAAATTCAACCATGTTGTTGGTATAGTCCACACAAATTACCTAGAGTACATCAAGAGAGAGAGAAATGGGGCTCTTCAAGCTTTCTTTGTGAAGCACATAAATAATTGTGTTACTCGTGCATACTGTCACAAGGTAAATTGGCCTAATTTTTATCCTGATTCTCCTTGCTGATCTTTCCTTATTTTTTGACTTCTATTCTTATATCACTTGCGCTAAATAATTGGCTGAAGGAAGTTGACTTCGGTAAAATTTTCTTGTTTATAAGGTTTCTTTATTAATTATTTTAAGCCTTGGAGTGATTGTCTTATTATATGAGCTAAAATTTGTTTTCCCAATTCAGGTTCTTCGGCTGTCTGCTGCCACCCAGGATTTACCCAAGTCTGTGATTTGCAATGTTCATGGTGTGAATCCAAAGTTCTTGACAATTGGAGAAAAAGTTGCTGCAAAAAAGGAACTTGGGCAGCAAGCCTTCTCGAAGGGAGCATATTTCCTAGGCAAGATGGTCTGGGCCAAGGGATACAAGGAGTTAATAGATTTGCTGGGAAAGCGCAAAAATGAGCTTGGTGGTTTCAAATTGGATGTATTTGGGAATGGAGAGGATGCACAGGAAGTTCAAAATGCAGCTAAAAGGTTGGATTTGAATGTCAACTTTCTCAAAGGTAGAGACCATGCAGACGATTCTCTTCACGGGTAAGTATCTGATGGGAACCGTAGACCTTTATCTGATCAATGAAACTGTATTCAGAGGAGAGGATATACTATTTTGAAAACTTTATAATTTTGTTGCTTAACTGAATAACTATAATTTTAAGGGGAGAAAAATATTAATACTCATTAAGAGTTAGCCTACTAGACCTCTTGTTTGGTATAAATGAATTTGAACAATAGAACTCATTTATAAATATGATAAAATTTAATTTTGTTATCTTGAGTTTCATATAATTGAATAGAAGAGTGAAATGAATTTATTTCCTAGCAAACATGAAAACATGGCATTTCAAATGAATTCCACAATTTTAATTCATCCGTACCAAACATGATTTAAATGTTCTCTACTTTGGAATTTGTAAAGACTATGATTGGAGCACTATGTACAAATCCTTTCATCTGGATGGTTTTATGCGTTTTACTTATTTGTTTTTTCTAGTTTTTTTTTAACGTTTTCTTCCCTTGATTGAAGGTACAAAGTTTTCATAAATCCTAGTGTAAGTGATGTGCTCTGCACAGCTACTGCCGAGGCGCTTGCAATGGGAAAATTTGTTGTGTGTGCAGACCACCCGTCAAATGAATTCTTCAGGTCATTTCCAAATTGTTTGACTTACAAAACACCTGAAGACTTCGTTGCAAAAGTGAAGGAAGCATTAGAAAATGAGCCTCAACTTCTTACACCTGAGCAAAGACATAATCTCTCATGGGAAGCTGCGACACAGAGATTTATGCAATATTCTGAGCTTGACAAAATCTTAAACGATGACAAGGGTGACGCGAAACTGGGAAAAACTAATGGGAAGAACATTGTGAAAGCAGCTTCCTTGCCGAATATGTCTCAGATGGTTGATGGAGGGCTGGCATTTGCCCATTATTGTCTAACGGGGAATGAGTTCTTGAGACTGTGCACCGGAGCAATACCTGGGACCCGGGACTATGACCAGCAGCATTGTAAAGACCTGCATCTCTTGCCACCACAAGTAGAAAATCCCATCTATGGTTGGTAAGTAGATGAGATTATCATTTACTCTGTACGATAATCATGTATTGTATTTAGAAGCTCCTTAGGCTTGTTAGCTGGATGAAAAATTTTCACCCTTTTTCTGTTGATGTATTTAGCTCTGAATATAGATTTAGGCAGCATCCCAAATTTTGTTCTTTGTGTTGATAGAAGGAATAAATGCCAAAGATTAGAAATTTATAGTGTAAGTGAACTATATGTTTTAATGTAACAAAGCTCTGGTAGAAGAATATCATTTTATTCTGATGCTATGTTTATCTTCTGCATTTTATCCATATCCTGTTCCTTAATATGTACTTGGTATTTTTGCCTTGTATGCACACATGTATATTTTGTAATATATTTATACCCCTGTTACTTGATTTGTAATTTTCATCAATTAAAATGCCTGGGAAAGAAAGCTTAATGATGATTGGCTTGGATACCATAAGTTTTGTGAATAGGGACTAATTAATTTTGTATTAAGAAGGACATGTTTGATAATTGGAAATAAAATTTTATTCCAAGAATATGATTTCATTTTTTTTTTACTTAAAAAGGTTTTTCCTTTTTAACATTTGAATAATTGTAATGATTTAAATTTTTATTGATATATGATATGTATTTTTAAGAATAACTATTAATCTAATTAATAAATTGTAATTTTAAACAATTATAAACAAAGCTCTAATGGCAGGAAAGTTAGAAAATTTCACATGTTTAACCGAGGAATTTCGATTCGCGGACCGAATTGTGACAATTTAAATTTTTAATCCATCCCCGGGTCAACAAACATACATGCATATAAAATTGTTCTCAAAACAATAAAATTATATCAGTTTTAACTTCAGTCAAGGCTAAACTAATCAATGTAAATATGTGAAAATCTCATATACGTTCACCACCAGAAAAAGGACAATCTTTTAATAGAAACATACAAGAATTTGACTTAGGAATTAAGAAGAAGAAGAAGAAGAAGAATGTACGGGCTATGGCAACCCACTCAGTTTCTGGTAACTTTGGTGGTGTGGTTCATGTGCGACCTAACTATTTGAAGAATGTACTTGACATTGAAAACAACTGGGGTTCACACATTCACTTTCTCATATTTAAAGCATGTGATCCCCATTATTATTTACTTTTCTTCTACTACAATTTCTGATATATACTGACTCTTCGACTCTACAAGAGCTCATTTCTTCCCTTAAATTTTAAGATACAGGCAATCCCCCTGCCATGGTTAACTAGCACTGCAAGAATCTTCTACATAAACCGAGTAATAAGAGAATCTAAATTATGCCCATAATATTTCTGAACCAAAGATTCTTTTTTTGGTACATCATAAATTCATTTTTTCAAATATTCATGAATGAATATCATGCAAGATCTAAGCTTTATTGCATAATCATATGCATGAATGTAACTCCATTATTATTCCCTCAATTACTCCACTATACTTATAATATTAATTAATGTGAATTCAGCTTTTCAGTGTGATTTTAATTACAGTTGCCAGTAATATAGTTTTCTAATGTATTGGAAGACAGAAGAGAAATAACCCTTTTTAATTTTTTTTTTTTTACATTAATAGCAGTTTCTGATGATCTTCTTGGTCAATATCAAGAAAGATCAGCTTTCTAGCTGGGTTTTAAGTTTGGGATTGCAGCCTTTTTTAATTTGATTTTTTTTCTGATGGTGTTTTCTGATAATCCTACAATCATATCACATGCTGTAATTATAAAATACATGTAATATTTTAGAATATGATTTTATGGGTATATTCTATTGGGGATTCTGAATCACTTTTGCTTGATTTGTTTTATTGGATATTCCTTGTGTCTTTTCCTTTATGTAGAAGTATGGTTTTTTTTTTCTATATTTTTGTACTTATGAAGCAAAAGGAAGATTGGGACAAGTTGTGAGATTATGTAATAATTATTTTTCAAAAATAATTAAGGATTGAAAATTTAATTTCATCAAGGCTTTTGTTCCGTTTTCAATTGATGCTGAGTGCAATCTCTTGGATTTGGCTTTGAATAGACAAGGAAAGTAAGAGATGAAGAGACCATGGGAAAAAAAAACTTGAGAAAACAAATGGAAATTGTTATAAAGTGGATTCCACTGTGTAGGAAAGGGAAAGGTCCCCTATATATATATTATTATTTTTAAAATCTATTTAATTATTTATTAAAAATCTTTTTTAATCTCCCATCTCATTTTAGTTATTTATTAAATTTTATAAAAGCATGTACTTTAGTTGCTCAATACATAAATTTCATATTATATATTTGTAAGACATTATTGAACATAATATGCACATTTATTTATTTACTATTTATATATATATATATAATCTTTATTAGAATAAAATTTTTATTTTATTTTTTTGCATAATTCATATGTTGAATAAAAGATATTTGTTGTTTAAATCAATCATTATTTACTATTTATTTTTCTTGATTTTTTATTAGTTACTTGTGAAAGAGGTGAAATATCTAAGATTTGAATATAAGACTTAAGCGGAAACAATAATGTTTCTATCCACCAAACCAAAACTTAATTTATAAATTATATATTTTCATGAAGAAATATGCATATGCATATTTAAATTATGTTTTTTGGTTTTCTTTATCATATTGTTTGATTCATATAATAACTTATATCAATAAAGTTAAAATTTTAAAATAAATCAATTAAAAAATCCAACATATGAAACCACCCACGTTAAAATAAATGATATAAGTTAAAATAAATGAGACTTACATATCAAGTTAAAATGATTTAATGTATGCTTTAATATGTTTAAATGAATTAATTTTAAATTATGTCAAGATATAATATATATATATATATATTAATTTTAAAATGTGTTAATGAATTATCTTGAATTATCAAATTAACTAGACTTTTCATGAAATATATATAAAAAGAATATAATAAATGTTTTTTAAATAAATTATTTTTATTTGTATATATAAATATAAGAAAAAAATGATAGCTATATATCTGTATTTGTATGGAAATTATTAATGTAATATTTAAATTATTATTGTTTAATTATGTCATTACTTATCAGTATATTTCAATTATAAAACAACGTATTTGAAGAAGGTAAAGAAAGATAGTAACAGTAAGAAGGAAGAGAAATGGAGAATCGTATGAAGGAATAATATTTTTGTTATTATTTCACAATTAGTTGTAGATGGGGAGCCTTAGAGCAACGGTAAGTGTTGTCGTCGTGTGGTCTGGGGTCACGGATTTGAGTAGTGAAAACGGTCTCTTACAAATAATTGCAAGGGAAAACCGCGTGCAAAAATTCAATGGGTCCGACCCTTACCCGAACCCTGCTCATTGCGGAAGTATTCGTGTATCGGGCTGCTCTTATCTCACGGTTAGTTGTACAATTATACAGCTAATATGTTATATACAGAATTCACAGCTAACTAAACAATCCACGTGCACTAACACCTCTAACTAATTTTAGTTACATAAATAACAGAGTATTAATATCTCTACAGATATTCTAATTATTTTCTCATGATAGATATAAGCCAAAAAATAAAAAGAAAAAAAAAACAAGCATTGCTAGCATTCTTTACATTAAAATGTTAGCATAAAAAGTTTCATGAAGTACATAAAAATTAAAAAGTGGGAAAATTTTTAATAAATATTTTTTCCCCTAATCTCTAAGACAGAGGGCTACAATTTTAATGAAAACCAAATATATATATATAAATAAAATATTTACACTCCTAACTTATGTTGAAGCTGGCTAGGTTTTGGCTTCTCATTTTCTGGTGAATCTGTATGGTTTTCATCTATTGTAATAGCAACATGATGATTATTATCACTATCATTATTACCATCATCACCAATATCCAAATTAGTTGGATTCACAGTTCCACGGTGAAGCAGTAACTGATGATTTTTCTCTGGTGAAACAGTGGCTTCAATAGTCTTCAAATGTGCTAAATTTACAAGTTCATGGACTGAGTCACTTAAATTCTCAACACATTTTACAATTTCAACTAATGTTGATGCTACTGTGGCAGCTGGAACTATTGCTAAGAGGTCTGCATTTTCTATTGAGCTTTCCTTGAGAACAATTTTGAGTTCATTAATGGCAACTCTTGACTTCTCTATATGGATATTTGCTGGAGCTGGATCAGTCATTGTTTTGATTGATGAAGCTAGTGATCTTAGTGCTTTCCCTGATTCTTCACTCATTTGTTTGCATGATTCTTCAATTTTACTTTGGAATTCCTCTGCTGCCTGCAAAAGGGTATCAAAATGTACAATCATAATTACATTTTGATCGGACTGATAACTCGTAATTTCATTAACTATAACACTATCGATTTCGAAAACGATTTCAATGTCTTTAAATTAATAAAAACAGTACTTTATTTATTTATTTTTTATTTTCATTCTTGAGAGAAAACTACTTATGCAATCTTTATATATTTTATTTATGAAAGATACATTCAAAAGCAGTACTTTTGCAGGGTGATTTCATCAAAGCACTTTGAATGGTGCTTATATTTTTGGGATTGCATTAAATAGAAGAAAAAAAATGTCAAAAGTAAGAAAGTCAACATCAAACCAATAGGCTAACTTTTAGAGAATTCTTAAATTAAACGGAAACATGAGCTGTTGGTTTTTCTTTTCGTCATAAATTATATATAATACCTGAATCTACTTATAAATTGGAATTAATGAAATCAAATTGAATATCTTTTTCTTTGAAAAATATTATTTCGATTAGCAAACATATGAACAAAGTTGTGGTTGATTAATTTACTTGGATATTAGAGTTGATGCAAGTATTAAGAGCTTCTATATGATAAGCACATTGTCTAGAGATAGCTCCGATTTTCAAGTATTGCTTCCATGGATGTCTGAAGCCGAAAGGACCATGTCTAGGCTCCCATCTGGCCAGATTTGCCTGCAGTATTTAGGGCCATCAAAACTATGATTAGCTTTGCTAGTTTTAAGAAAAAAAAATAATAATTAAGCAGCTGTCTTTATTTGGTGGAGGAAGTGAACTCAACAAAAGTGCAGAAGTTAGTGGCACTCATGCAAAGACAAAAAGAAAAAAAAATGGGAAGTGTAGGGGGTTAGTGGAGAGAGTCTTTTATTAATTACCATGGAATCTTCAGTGGATTTAGAATTTAGAACACTTTTATATCCTTGAAGGAATGACTTATCATTATTAGACTCCTTAATGATCTTCTCCCCATCCTCTAATGCGCACTGAAAATATTCCCCTCCAAAACCTGTAATCAAATTTTATAAAAGGAGATTTTACTCAATCATACTGAAAATCATTTTTGAATACATACAATTGGTCATGTGTCGGACTGTGAGTCTTAATGAATAAAAAAAATTGCAGACTGTGATAGATTGAATCTTTGAAAAATTTAGTATTTTTTGAACCTAGACAGGCCTATAAATTTGAACTATAAGTTTAAATTCTTAGTGGTAAGCCTGATTAACCAAAAAGAATAGATAGAGTAGCCATGCTCACACAATGAGCGGGGTTCGGAGAATGGTCGGACTTATTGGGTCTTTGTACGCGGCCTTCTCTTGCAGTTAATTGTAAGAGACCGTTTTCACGAATCGAACCCATGACCTCAGGTCATACAGCGACAATACTTACCGTTGCGCCAAGGCTCTCCTTCAACCAAAAAGAATAGATAACTAATCAAAATTTTATAGCGTGCTAATTACCTTCAAGGTAGGTGGCAAGCTTTTCTATGTTGGAAGCAACTAACTTATGAAGATCTTCACCAGCCCAAACTGGACAAATACACATGGATACAACTATGCAAGTTGCTCCACCTATTATTATTGTTGATAATCTTTGATGGGCTGTTTCTAAAATTTCTTCAACTCGAACACCAGACACTGATACCAAACTGAATGTTAATATAAATATCAAAACTCCATAGTCATATCTTGCTTTGATTCTTGGAAAGAATCTAGTGAATGTAGATGCTGCAGCTGCATACACCCAGTAATTATTAACTGGTATTAGTTAGTATTATTATACTAATTAATTAAGCAGAACTATGAGATCATGAGTCAGAATCCGATATATAATTAAAATTGAACATACCTAGAAGGAAAACAAGAAATCCAATAACTACAGGCTCTCCTTTGTCTCCGAAAAGACCAGCTAAGTGTTGAGCTCCAACACCTAAAGAACCAGCTAGTAATGTTGCAAAACCTCTATTCAAACTCCTGCTTAAGGTTCCACCTACACAAACAAAAAGATCAAGATATTAATTAGCTTAATTAATTAATAATCATAAAGATTGATTGAGAACTAATTCTATACAGTTAAGAAAAAAATTAATGTGCTAATTAGTTATAATTAAGTTTAATTACCTACAGTGAACTCAAAGACTACTACCACAGTTAGGACAGCCCACATTCCTGCAATCCCAAAACCATCATAAAGTGTCCTAGAATAATATAGTAAGGACACTAATGTAAGGGCAAATCCCACTTTGAAGGAGTGAATGACTCTTCTTGGGTCATCTTGTCCTAACTTTTTAATGCTCTTAGCAACATTGATCACCTTAGCCTTGGTCTTACCAGGCAAGGACTTTAGCCAGCCCCATGCTCTTGTGAAAGGCCCAGCCTTACTTTCTTGATGAGTTGTTGTTGACTCAATCTCCATGGCTAAACTAAAGAGAGGGGAATTTTCTTTAACTTGTAAGTTATTTTGAGAGGTGAAAATAGAGAAGGTTCTAGGGAACAAAAATACCCTTGGAGAGGGAATGTGATCACTACCCTATATTTATAATAGTAAAAAGAGAATGCAATTCAAGAATTTTAAATATTTAAAACCACATGTTTTAGTGTCTTTTCTTTTGTAGAGTTAATTAAAAGACAGAGATTTTCTTTGAAAAAAAAATTCTACAAAATGTAGATGACTAGACTTTATTTAATTTAATTATAAGTTAAATTAAAATAAATTATCTTTTAAATCCTTGGATCTGAAATAATGTTTTAGTTAAAAAAAACAGTAGCCCATGATTCAATACCTAAGTTTTAAAGTGTTTAGTCCACACTAGAAAGAGTAAAAGGAAACACTTAAAGAGTTTTAGTCCACAAAGGGACTTGCTATCTAAAATCTTTGTTTGAGTACTTAACCGTACAATTTCTTATTAGCAAGCAACTTGCTAGCAATTTCCTTATATGAAAAGAGAGTTTTGGATAAACAATATTGGCTACAAAATATAGGCTTTATAATTTGTTGCTTTGCCCCTCTAATTCACTATACCCACTAAGAAATAAATACTCCTAACCATGTGATCATGTCAATACCTATAGCTAGTTTGAGTTATTAGCTATAGCTAACCAAGAAATATTACAAATGTAAAGTTCATGAAAAATGTACTGTATCCCACTATTTGAGAAATTGAATTTTGAACTCCAAGTGCTCAAGTTGTTTCCTTGTTCCTGCTAGCAAACACTTGTATTGAAGTCATTTCTTTGTTCTTGCTAGCAAACACTCGCATATTTGATTTAGAGATGAACAACTGGGCTAAATCAATTTGATTTTATCGTCATTTTGATCCATCTAATCGATAACGTTGATTTAAATTGATTGAGTTGGTTAACTTTATTTTAAAATATTAACAAATTGATATTATTAATTCGGTTTTAACTTTTATATTTTGTAAACTGAAATTGATAGATTAATATATATATATATATATATATATATATATACCCAACTTGGTTGTTACAATTTGGATATGTATTTTTATGGTTTTTAGATTGGATTTGAAGTTAAAAATTTATGACTTTTTTGCTATTTTTTTACTGAAATTGAAACATATGCAATTATGAAAAAGAAAAAAATTGCCAACTTGACCTCCAATCGAACCAATTATCTTAACCAAAACTGATCGATTTTATAAATTTTTCTCGTTCTGATTGGCCGGCTTCAGAAATAGTTAATAATAGGGAGTTAGGATTAATAAAATTAAACATTAATGGTTTAAAAAATATATAATTTTCAATGATTCAAGAATTACAATTTAAAATTTTAATCATTAAAATTTTCAACTGTTATTCTTAATATTAATTTTATTAAATATTTCATTTTAACAATGAAAAATAATAAAAGTTCTAAATTCTTACTTCCAATCACTCGTTCAAATGAACTTTTATTCCAACTATAAGTATATATTTTAATCAAAAGTGAAAAAATCATTTTGAAATCCGTTTATAGGAAAAAAGTTAAACAAAAAAGTCAAATAGTTTTTTTTAGTTGATAAGTAAGAAATTAATAAAGTGGGGTTATTTGTAATGTGGAAATATTAGTGGAGGGCATGCATGCAGTTCTTCAAAAGTTTGTGATACCTCAATTAACCATATTTTTTCTCTGACTTGCGATTAATTAATAGCTCAACTTGGAGAAAATAATTAATATTTACAGTACTAAGTTGATGAATTTATATGAAATTTATCTCAGTTGACAAAATGGAAAGACTCTGAATCAGTACATATGATGAATATTTATCAGTTAAAATAATTCGATAATATATTTAAGCAAGTGAAGACCAACAAAACTCAAAACTTAGTGCCTTCATAATATATACATATACCAAACGTAAATTAAAAAGAAAAAGTATAAGAAAATAAGTCACCACTATTCAATGCTACCAGTTTCAGAGTTAACATTACATCACACACATTGGATCTTACTGACAAAAGGATGACAATGAAGTGAGGCAAAAAGTAAAAAAGAAAATAAAAAAATAATAATAAAGTATCAAATTACCAATGAAAAAAATGATTAGTAATTCTTATTTTTTTATCTATAATTAGATTTATCAACATATCATCAACAGAAAATTTTTATAGTTATTTTTTTGCCAGTAATAAAAATATTGACAAAAATAAATATCTATCGATAAATTACTGAAAAAAAATTTTATATCTGTAATACAAACAAAAAATTCTATTGGTAATGCCGATAAAAAATTTTATCGGTAAATTACCTAGAGAAAATTATATCTGTAATTTTCGACAGAAAATTATGTTATATTATCGAGATAAAATTCTGTCTGTATTACATACGGAAAATAAACAAAAATTATAAGTTTATTTTTATAATTAAAATTTTAATATCAAATTTACCTAATTTTTTTTAAAGTTTAAAAAATATCCTAAAAAAATCTAACACCCTAAAATATTTCTATTTACCAAAAAAATTTTAAAATATAAAAAAAATTAAAATTTTCTAAAACATATTCTATTTAATTAAAAAATTGAAAAAATTATTTTTTAAATTATTTTTATTCTAAAATTTATCAAAATAAATAAATTTTTGCTAATTTTTTTTAAAAATCATAAAACACCCTAAAATATTTTTATTTACCAAAAAATTTCTAAAAATATAATAAAAAATTTTAAAATTTATTAAAACATATTGTGTTTAAATAGATAAATTTAAAAAATTAATTTTTTTTATAATTTTTATTTTGAAATTTATAAAAATAATTTTTTTTTCTAAATTTTTTAAAAAATTGAAAAAATATTTTAAAAAAATCTAACATTCTAAATAAATTTCTAAATACAAATTTTTTTTAAAATATATTATAAAAATTTTAAAAATTCCTAAAATAATATTATAATTAATTAAAATAACCTTAAAAATCAAACAATGCATAACCAAAATATAAATAATCAACTTAAACTACATCACTCCAAAAATAATATAAAATATCAAATTCATTAAAATTAAAAAATAAATAAAAAAATTTAAAATATATTACAAATATTATCAAAAATTAAAAAATAAAAATAAATACATTCTTCTTCTTCTTCTTTTTCTTCTTCTACAAGCAAGAAAAGGGACAGACAGATAGAGGGAGAGAAAAAAAAATCAATATAAAAGAGAGAGGAGAGAAAACATATATTTTTATAGAAAAATTACTGAGAGAATTAAATGTTTATCAGTAAATTTACTAACAGAAAAAATATATTGTCGGTATTACCTGCAGAAAATATTTTCTATTGGTATTACTTACAGAAAATATTTTTTGTCGGTAATTTTACCTATAAAAAATATATTCTCTCGGTGTTACCGATAGAAAATAATTTTTTTCGGTAAATTTACTGACAGAAAAATAATTTCTCGGTAAATATCTTAAATAAAAGTGGTAAAATTTCTGCCTAAGGTTGTAACTATTTATTTACCGAGAGAATTATTTTCATCAAAAAATTACAGACAGAAAAAATATTATGTCGATATTACCTATAAAAAATATTTTCTGTCGGTAATTTTACCTACAAAAAATATTTTTTGACTGTAATTTTACTTATAGAAAATATGTTCTCTCTGTATTACTGACATAAAATAGTTTCTCTCGGTAAATTTACCGACAAAAAATATTTTTTTTTGATAAATATCTCAAATAATGACGGTAAAATTCTCGCTCAACTAATTAGATTGTGACTATTTATATACCGAATGAATAATTTTTTATCGGTAAATTTATTGACAGAAAAATAATTTTGTCGGTAATTTTACTTACAAAAAATATATTCTCTCGATATTACCTACAGAAAATAGTTTCTCTCTGCAAATTTACCGACATAAAAATAAATTTTCTCAGTAAATATCTCAAATAATGACGGTAAAATTTTTGCCTAACTAATTGGGTTATGACTATTTATTTACCAAAGAAATAATTTTTTGTAGAAAAATTACCTACAGAAAAAATATTCTGTCGGTATTACCTACAAAAAATATTTTTTTCCCTGTAATTTTACCAGAAAATATGTTCTCTCGGTATTACTGATAAAAAATACTCTCTCGGTAATTTTACGGGTAGAAAATATATTTTATCGGTATTACCTACAGAAAATATATTATGTTGGTATTACCTACAGAAAATATATTCTATCAGCATTTTTATCTACAGAAAATATTTCTGTCAGTAATTTTATCTATAGAAAATTTTTTATCGGTAAAGCCTGTCGATAATTATTGGCTCCATTTGTTGGCACCATTATTGTCAATAAAATATCTGTCGGTAAATTTTTTTATCTGTAATTTGTTGGTGTATTTTTTAATTTATTTTTTTAATAATTTTTTTCGGTATTCTGTCAGTATCATCAACAAAAAATTTTCTATCAATAAATTTTTATTGGTAATCTGATACATTCTTGTAGGAAGAATCTCATATTAAATATATATGTATCTTTTATCCTTTTAGCTTAATTAGATATATAAAATTGGTTAAGAATAATTAACAAAAGAAACACACGTTTAAATGTTTTAAACATTTGGGTTTTCATTCATATAGAAATATTTAACTTCTATTATAATCAAATAATTTTTATTATATGAATTTATATTTTATAGTTTATTTGTAATATTTATAAGAGACTTATCATATTACGAGAATGTCAAGGTCAGTAATTCACTAGTGAGCATGATCTGACACGATTATATGATTTATTTTTTTTTCTATTTTCATTTTTTTGATCTTAGCCGTAAATAAATAAAATAAATAGATAAAATAAAAAATTAAATAAATGGTGATGAACAAATAAATTTATCATCAAGATTGTGAATGGAAAATGAAAAAGAAATTAGTACACATGCATGAATGAATGGTGCCAAACTCATTTTCTAGTTCTTGTCTTTAATTCCTTTTATCTCACCATATACTTATACAAATTTTCCTTTTTCTTTTTTTCTCATGTATCTATCAATTGCAATTTCTATCATCAATCCACAGAAAGAGTTTCAGAAATTTCCATAATATCAATCAACTTGCCAAGGCATAAATATATAAATGGTAGAAGGGGACAGCTCTATATATATAAGAGGGAAACAGCTAGAAAAGCAAGAGCTTATTACATATAATGCTTCACTTCTATATATATACATATACTTTATTCCCATTTTTTGCTTCTTTGTTTTTTTGGGTATTAGTTTGCAATTAATGGGTTATGGGAATATCATTGATTAATTGTTTGTGGTCTGAAATAATCTATGTGGGATGGAATTTTATTCTATTCTTAAAATTTTTGAAAGCAATTGCTCAAGCATTAAGAGCTTCATATGCTGCTACCTAATGTTAGATTATGATTATATTTACATTTACGAGTTAATATATATATATATATATATTCTACATTCATCCTTTTGTGATATAATATTCCATTCATCCTTTTGTGATATAATATTCCTCCAATTTTTTTTCTCTCTTATAAAATATATATATATATATTTTAAAAAATAGATTTCAGTTAAGATTCCAACTTATAGGATAATCACACAGCAGGTAATTTTCACTGCAACAAATATTGAAATGAATAGTATCAATTTAACATCATTTAATATATCATTAGATTTTAACGATTGACAGTGCATGAATATATAACAATAATTGCAAGTTGATAATCTTATTAAATGTCACATAAATTATCAACATATATTAATAGTAGAGTTGTTAAATATTTATAATAGCGAACAAAAATTTAATTAGTTACAAAGATTATATAGATTGAGTGGGTACTATTGTTAATTCTTATCGGTATAACAATACCGATCACTCGATATTAAAAAAGATTATCTATAATAACGTTTATTTAATTATTGAACTAAAAATTTATTAGTATTTTTACATGCATAAATTTTTTAAAAGAAAAGTAACCAATTATATCATTGATGAATTAAATGTTGGGTTTGGGTTCCCTCCTATATGGTAAAACCCACACACATTTTGTAGTCCATTTTAAAGAGCCCATTAGGGTTATTTTTGTCTTTTTCAAAAACTCTTCAGCAACTAAAAGAAAGGGCTGGCCGTGTATGGGTCTATGCATTCTTCATTTTTCATTTTGAAAGAAAAGAAAAGAGAGAGAGAGGAGAGAAGAGCTCAGTTTTTAGGTCTTCCACCAGTCTGCTTGATTTGCAAATCCGACGGTGATTTTGTGTTCGATCAGGTTGATTTTTGGAGGACAGTTAGAAGACACCTTGTTCTTGCTTCTGGACGGTGGAGATCTGGTTTGAAGGTCTGGAAGTGGAGGTTCTTTCTCATACTCTTTGCTGCCCTGTTTTGATTCCAGCAGAGTCGTGTTTCACCATTCTGCATTGATGGACAGTCATCCTTTGTCCAATTGAACTGATTTTTGGTGAGCAAGTTCCTGACTCATGGTTCTTCATTCTGAACGGTGGAGATGTATTTTGGAGGTCTGAAAGGTTATGTTCTACTGCCCAACTTTGAGTTATTTTGAGCTGTTCTGTTTTACTTTCCAGCAGTGTTGTGTTTTATCATTTTCAACGGATGGACAGTCATCCTTTGTCCAATTGATCTGAAATTTGGTAGACATGTTCATGACTCCTTGTTCTTGATTCTGAACGGTGGAGATTGTATTTGGAAGGTGGGAACATTTTCGTTTTGGCTCATTTCAGTAGCACTAAAACAAATTACTTCATTTTGTATAATCTCAACTTGTTTGTGGATGTATGAGGTTGAGCTCTTATTTATGTTGTTTGTGAGCTGCTGGATTTTGTAAGACAGTAATTTGTGATAGTGGATTTATTTGCTTGGACCAGCGGAGAGGTCCCGTGGTTTTTAT
Organism: Garcia nutans; assembly: GCA_947685225.1. Lineage (NCBI taxonomy): Eukaryota > Viridiplantae > Streptophyta > Magnoliopsida > Malpighiales > Euphorbiaceae > Garcia > Garcia nutans. The sequence goes on from CANTUV010000060.1 coordinate 4,005,329, forward strand.
CCTTCACACCGAATGAGTTTTTGCCACGTTAAAGAAATTCGGTGTTATTGTGTTGAATGATTTGATTTGTGCATTGTGGCAGCATATTGATTTATATTGTTGCTGAAAATTTTGTTCATTTATCCCCTAATAGATTCATTCAAGTGGGAAAGGATTGTGATTAGTGTGTTGTGATCATTGCCTTCCCATCACACTGGTATCAGAGCCCGGGTTCGGATAGGTTGAAAGGTGGACTTGTGTTGTGTGGGAGGCCCTCGGTGTAACCTCACGATTGAAGATGCCTACTGATAGTTCCTTGTGTCGAAAGTCTTCCTGAATGCTGGAGATCAGGCGGCGTGTCCCGTTGGATGATAACGGCGGTGCAAGATGTTTGAGCAGATGAAATGGATTATCGCTTGAGGGGAGGCCCATGAGTATGTGGTCTTGGTTTGAGGGGAGGATTGTTGGGATAACAAACCAAATCCCTCATTGGAAATGTAAAGGAGAGTAACCTTGCATATAAGTGTCCACTTGAACTCCATTAGTATCAGGCCTTTTGGGAGGTGCCCAAAAACAAATCCGTGCGGGTTCGACCCAAAGTGGACAATATCATACTAATGTGGAGTTAAGGTAATGCTGGATGGACCTACAACTGGTATCAGATCCCGGGTTCGGATAGGCTGAAGAGGCCTTTTGGGAGGTGCTCAAAAACAAATCCGTGCGTGTTCGACCCAAAGCGGACAATATCATACTAATGTGGAGTTAAGGTAATGCTGGATGGACCTACAACTGGTATCAGAGCCCGGGTTCGGCTTGGCAGAAAGGATGAACATAACTTTAATGGAGAGAGTTAGATGTGTGCTTTCTGATGCTAAACTACCTAATTCCTTTTGGGGTGAGGCATTATATACTGTTACACATGTTATCAATCTTACTCCTACTATTCCTTTGCAGAATAATGTTCCTAATAGTTTTTGGTGTGGGAGAAAGCCTTCCTATACCCATCTACGGGTGTTTGGCTGTAAGTGTTTTGTTCATGTTCCTAAAGATGAGAGGTCCAAGCTGGATGCCAAGACAAGACAATGTATTTTTATTGGCTATGGTCAAGATGAGTTTGGCTATCGGTGTTATGATCCCATTGAAAAGAAAGTTGTCAAAAGTCGTGATGTGGTCTTTATAGAAGATCAAACTATTGAAGATATTGGCAAGGTGGAGAAGCAGAAGCCTCAGATTGACAGCTTGATTGATCTAGATCCAGTTCCTTCAACTCCTACACCTGATACAGTTGATGTTGAAAATCAGGTTGAACTTCAAGAAAATACTCAAGGTACAGATGAGGTGGATATTCCTGAAGATGAGGTAGTTGATGATCAGTATGGGGATCTTGGGGAGCAACAAGATGTTCCACTTAGAAGGTCTACCAGAGATCGTGTTCCATCTACTAGGTATTCACCTAATGATTATGTGCTATTGACAGATGCAGAGGAGCCAGAATGCTATGAAGAAGCTATTGAGAGTGAAGAGAAGGAAAAATGGGTTGCAGCTATGAAAGATGAAATGCAATCCTTGTATGACAATGAGACTTTTAAACTGGTTAAGCTTCCTAAAGACAGAAAAGCCTTGAAGAACAGGTGGATTTATAAGGTGAAGCAAGAAGAGAATTCATCATCTCCCAGGTATAAAGCTCGATTAGTTGTCAAAGGATTCAGTCAGAAGAAGGGAATTGATTTTGAGGAGATATTCTCACCAGTGGTCAAGATGTCTTCGATCCGAGTTATTTTGGGTTTGGCTGCTACTCTTGATTTAGAGATTGAGCAGATGGATGTAAAAACTGCTTTTCTCCATGGTGATTTAGAGGAGGAGATCTATATGGAGCAACCTGAAGGCTTTGTGATGAAGGGCAAAGAAAACTATGTTTGCAAGTTGAAGAAAAGCTTGTATGGTTTGAAACAGGCACCGAGACAATGGTATAAGAAGTTTGAGTCTGTCATGGTTCAGCAAGGCTACAAGAAGACTACTTCTGATCATTGTGATTTTGTCCAAAAATTTTTCGACAATGACTTCATCATTTTGTTATTGTATGTTGATGACATGCTCATTGTAGTTCCCAACTCTTCCAGGATTGTGGATTTGAAGAAAGAGTTGAGCAAGTCCTTTGCCATGAAGGATTTGGGACCAGCGAAGCAAATTCTTGGCATTAGAATCACTCGTGATAGAAAATGCAAGAAGGTATGGCTTTCACAGGAGAAGTACATTGAGAAGGTGCTACTCTGGTTTAATATGGCTAACGCAAAACCTGTAAGAACACCTCTTCCTACATCTCTTAGATTGAGTATTAAACAGTCTCCTTCTAATGAGCAAGATAAAGAATACATGCAAAAAGTTCCTTATGCATCTGCAGTAGGAAGTTTGATGTATGCTATGGTTTGCACTAGACCAGAGATAGCTCATGCAGTTGGTACAGTAAGTAGATTTCTCTCAAATCCAGGAAAAGAGCATTGGAATGCAGTAAAGTGGATTTTGAGATATCTCCGTGGCACTTCAAGTTTGAAGTTGTGTTTTGGGTCTGAAAAACCTATGTTTTGTGGTTATACAGATTCTGATATGGCTGGAGATATTGATTCAAGAAAGTCTACTTCGGGTTACTTGATAACTTATTCAGGGGGAGCTGTTGCATGGCAATCCAGATTGCAAAAGTGTATTGCTTTGTCTACTACAGAGGCTGAATTCATTGCAGCCACTGAAGCATGCAAGGAATTGCTATGGATGAAAAAGTTTGTGAGTGAGGTTGGGTTTACTCAGAAGAGGTATGTTCTATTTTGTGACAATCAAAGTGCGATTCATCTTGGTAAGAATCCTACATTTCATGGTAGATCCAAACATATTGATGTGAGGTACCATTGGATTCGTGATGTTTTGGATTCCAAGTTAGTTGAGCTTGAAAAGGTACATACAGATGATAACGGTGCAAGATGTTTGAGTAGATGAAATGGATTATCGCTTGAGGGGAGGCCCATGAGTTATGTGGTCTTGGTTTGAGGGGAGGATTGTTGGGATAACAAACCAAATCCCACATTGGAAATGTAAAGGAGAGTAACCTTGTATATAAGTGTCCACTTGAACTCCATTAGTATGAGGCATTTTGGGGAGTAACCCAAGAATAAAATCGTGCGGGCTTGGCTCAAAGCGAACAATATCATACTATGTAGAGTGGATGGTGCGGGCTTGGGGGTCCAACAACTGGTATCAGAGCCCGGGTTCGGATAGGCTGAAAGGTGGACTTGTGTTGTGTGGGAGGCCCTCGGTGTAACCTCGCGATTGAAGATGCCTGCTGATAGTTCCTTGTGTCGAAAGTCTTCCTGAATGCTGGAGATCAGGCGGCGTGTCCCGTTGGATGATAACGGCGGTGCAAGATGTTTGAGCAGATGAAATGGATTATCGCTTGAGGGGAGGCCCATGAGTTATGTGGTCTTGGTTTGAGGGGAGGATTGTTGGGATAACAAACCAAATCCCACATTGGAAATGTAAAGGAGAGTAACCTTGCATATAAGTGTCCACTTGAACTCCATTAGTATCAGGCCTTTTGGGAGGCCCTCGGTGTAACCTCGCGATTGAAGATGCCTGCTGATAGTTCCTTGTGTCGAAAGTCTTCCTGAATGCTGGAGATCAGGCGGCGTGTCCCGTTAGATGATATCGGCGGTGCAAGATGTTTAAGCAGATGAAATGGATTATCGCTTGAGGGGAGGCCCATGAGTTATGTGGTCTTGGTTTGAGGGGAGGATTGTTGGGATAACAAACCAAATCCCACATTGGAAATATAAAGGAGAGTAACCTTGCATATAAGTGTCCACTTGAACTCCATTAGTATGAGGCCTTTTGGGAGGTGCCCAAAAATAAATCCGTGCGGATTCGACCCAAAGCGGACAATATCATACTAATGCTGGATGGACCTACATTAAATTAGAAATATCTTAAAAAAAATTAATCGAGAGAAATATTTTTTCAATTCAAACTGTTTTCGCCATCTCAACGAAGTGGCAAACTCAATGCGCAAGTTTAGTTTAAGGGCTATTTTTCATTAGACTCACTTAATATTTAAATTTTTAATTATTAAATAATTAAAAATTTAAATATTAAGCGAGGCTAATGAAAATAGCCCTTAAATTTTTAGTTATTTGTTTAAGATGTTTAATAAATGTAATTTTAAAATAATTTTTGAAATTTTAATGATAAATTATATATATAATATTCTATTAAAAAAAGAATTTAATGATGGGCAGCATAAGAAAAAACTGGTACTAGAAATTAACCATAAACAAGGCCGGTAGTGGTTGATGGCACACACTAATCCCAAAAGAAAGGCCGTGTGGTACAGTGGTATTGGTATAGATGTTTGTCAAATTAGTTAAAAATACTACACAAATTCTTTTAAGCAATTTGACTTTGAACACACGTAAATGCTTGTTATCATTACAGTTAAAAAAATATATAAGATAAAGACATAAATTACTTCTCTAAGATATATAACAATTATTATTATTATTAAAAAATTATATAATTTTAAAAATATTTTGAGATATTAAAGTATTTTAAATTTAAACATATATATTCGATTTCAAATCGTTAAACAATTGATCTTTAAATTGCTACTTTCTTTTTTTTGTCAAATCATAAAAACAAAAAAAATATTTTACATTTTATTAATATTAATTCATATATTTTTAAATATAACAAAATTTTGTATTATAAATAGATAATTTTGAAGAAAGTGTTTGAACATAACAAAATGTGGAAGAATTTAAAGAAACTGTCTCGATTATATTCATAATTAATATTAGCCTTTATAATTTACGTAATTATATTGAATATTTTTTGTATTATTAATCGATTTCTCTTAAGTGATCATATAACTAGACTAATTGAATATAATAAAAGTTATGAATAAAGAAACAAAAAAAAAGTGTTTAAGATAAAAAGAATAATAAAACTCATGTTTCATACAAAATGCAAAACAATCTTCAAAAATATCAACTTCATTTAATTTGAGATTGAAAAAATCCAAATCAAGTAATTAAAATTGTTGACAATTAGTACTTTTGGGATTGATAACTTACGGATTTATAACCTAAAAACTTATAAATGAGTAGATGTTAGATTTAGTACAAACTAATTTAAATTCATAAATGAGTAGATGTTAGATTTAGTACAAACTAATTTAGTAAACTGGTTTTAATCATCCTGTATAATGTAATTTAAAGATTATAGATTAATTTAAATTCGTATCTAAATATATTCAGTTTCATATAATTTAAATATTATAGATTAATTTATATTTGTGTCCAGATATATCCATTAAAAAAATAAAACGTCATATTTAAAATTTAAATTCAAAATTTCTAATTAAAAAAAAAATTTATCATCTCATCTCATCTTCTTGAAGATAAATACTTTTTAAATAACTTTAATTTAACGGGTCTAGAACTTGTTAATAGTTTTTATTTTTTTCTTTTTTAATTTATTATATATATATATATATATACACGCGCACACACCCGGAAACACACGCGCGCGCACAGCCGGAAAATTAATTATCGCAGGCAAGCTTGTCATTTAGTCTCTCTTTAGTGAAATACTTATAAATATTATCTGATTACAGTTGAACAAATTAATATAATTAATTAACTTATAACCAAACAATAATATTACCATATCTTCATATCTCTATATTAATTAAGAAAAGGCTTAAGAATCTAAATCATCTTTAGTTTATTATAATTATAATTAGTGCGTCTGTTTAAGTGGGTGAATCTTTTTAGCTCCAACCCATATCTCTTCTTGAATTATTATTAATTTATAATTTAGTGTGTTTACCACTAATTAATTTATAAGAATAAGACACCCAATAAAGCAAAAAAATTCCTTATTAATTTATTATTATATAAATAAATATAAATAGGCTAATTTGCATTGCAAAGGACATTGATTTGTACTTGATAGGTCAGAAACTAACCAACTATCATCTCCCACTTTTCAAAGCATTTTTTCTTTTCTTTTCAAACTTTGTTGATTATGTTGTGATATAATATATATTTAAGGGATATTTGGAAATGCTTTATTATAATCTTTTTAGTATGAATGTGGCAAATTAGATAGTAAAATGTTTGGATTTGATGTCAAGTAAATTAAACCCATTTATTTCATAGATTGAGTTTGGTGAGCAATATCCAATTTGACTTACCAGACAATATTGGAAATGTTCAATCAAGAAGGCAAATATCCATTAAGAATTACTTAGATGGAATTTTTAACTAAATTACGGTAACCAAAAGTTTTTACAATGTAAAAAAAATAAGAGTAAATTTAATTAATAGTTTTTTTTTCAATTTTATTTATACATAAACGGTAGAATAATCATTTTGTCTGAATAAAAAATGTCATGTTAAAAAATTATGATGCTTTATTATATGTATAGTATAAAACAACTCTATTTCTTTATGTAATAACAATAATAATAATAATAATAAATATCTAATTTAAAGAACATGAAAAATTAATATAAAATTATTTTTTATCACTCAAGATACATATTCTTCATCTTAATATATTCTAGATAGATATTGTAAATAAGACAAATTATAACACATTTTTGGGATATATATATATATATATATATATATTTTTAGTAAAGGTGGATGGTACCACCGCAGATTTTATTAATTAAATTTAATGTATGGAAGATCCATACTATCAGTCAATACAACCTCTTTAATGTAATTTGACAAAGAGTTAAAATATAAAAATCATCTAGAAGCACCATTCAATATACTGTAATAGGCTAAAAAATATGTAATTTAATTTGCCTCCCTATGAACATGAGAAATAAAGTGAAAATTTGAAGATAAAAGAGCTCTTGCTCTCTTAGATTCTTTGGAGCATATATAATTAAATATTGGGGCTTGGAATAATCGATGGATAATGCATGTATAATTAAATATTATTGGAAATTAAGGAATAATAAAATGGTAAATCATAAATATGATGGGTGGTTTAATATATAGTAGGAAGATATATACTCGCCAAAGTGATCATATATATTATCCAGTCTAAAGATATTATATGCTTTCAAAATATATATAAGATTTACTTGTCATGATTAATTAGGTTTATTATACAAACCATTGATCGAAGTGGCAAGCTGTTGAAATTTGATTGGCTCCTTGTTTTAAACATGTTCATATCTCATCTTCAATCGTACTTTTTGATTAATTAATTATTTTCTTGGAGAAATGCAGCTTCAAGAAAGAAGCCAAATGGTCAAGGGTCCTCCAGTTAGGTTTGTAAGTCTTCATAGTCGACCATATTGAGATTGTCAAATTTAACCTTTCAAATCGAAGTGAAATTATAATTTTTAATTATTCTTTTAATGTTAAAAATTATTTATGGATAATAGTTAGGATTCACTATCTCCTTAGTTTGAATTTTGAATATAAAAGTACTTTAAAATAAAAAAAAATATTTTATCTCTTAATGAATTTATCCCATTAAAGTCTAAATTAATTTGTAATATTTGATTATAAGATATTTAATGGTTAAAAAAATTATTTGTGAGTGAAAAAAATTAATTAATTAATTAAATATGAGGAATCTCGCACCAAAAAAATATAAATAACTAATTAAATTAATATAGAACGGACTCTTCTATTAACGACTAATGCATTCTAAAATTTATAATGAAAAGGAATTGAATTCAAATCAATATCAATTTTTAAAAAAAAATAAAAGAATTTGACAAATTCAATCAGAAAATAAATCAATGAGAGCATATATTTCATATCATAGAAAATGAGAAATTAATTTAAAATATTATGATTAAATGAACTTACGGCTATGGATTCTATTCCATTTATGTTATTTTTATCCTCATCAAAATTAAAATTCCCAAGAAATAATTATTTTGCTTAACTATTAATTTTGAAGTGTGATGGTCTATCCCTATCATTGCCCACCGAGCAATATATATATATATATATATATATATATATATCAAAAAAGCATAAATTTGAAGCAAAAAATGTTCAAGAATCCAAGTATACATACAGAAGTACATAAATGAACAAAGATTTTACTTTCTCCCGCCACCAAGTTGCACTCCCAGTAGAGTAGAGATAAGATCATGCACGCTCTTTTGTCTTTCCTCACCTTCCTATTTCTCTTCTTGCACTTTCTTTTGTCTCTTTCTTTTTTTGCTATCAAACTAAAATTTATATAAAAATATAAAATATTTATTAATTCTAGCTTATATAAATAAATTTGTAAATATTTTACATATTTATTATAAATGTTTATAAGTGACGGATAAATACTTAATATATTTAATAAAAATAAAAATAACTTTTAAACATATTTACTATTAAAATGACTAAAAATAAAATAAAATTATATTAACAAGAGTATTTATTTAAATAAATAAAGATAATATAGTAAATTATTTTATTAAATTAACTTATAAATCAAATATCTATAAGCATCAAACTAATAAATTGATACTCTCTGCTTATTTTTTTAATTTATAAACTGAATTTATAAAATAATAAAATTATTTAAATAAATATAAATTATTTAAATAAGTACATCAATTTAAATTTAAAGTCTATAAATTTTAATAAGTAAATAAATAAATCATGAATTTATTTTAAAAAGCTACCGAAAAGGCAACGGGAAGAAAAGATTAATATTGTAATATATAATATATTACATCACATTTAGTTAAGTCATATCAACTTTTTTTTTCCCTCCTGAGTCAAATATTTTTATTTAGTTTTTAGTTTTCTTTTCAATTTAAGTACTGATCAGATTCTAAAAAAGAAAAAAGAAAAAGATTTACTGATCAGTGAACACTAAACTTTCAAAATTTCAAAGTACAATGCATGGGTGCGGCCCTTATTGTGATTCTCCTATTAATATTCACGTTTTGTGTCACGACTCAAACTGGGGAGCCGGGACCGGCGTATAGCTGTACCTAAGTACAACAATACAAGCCTGGATACTGAATAATTAAACAATACATAATCCTTTTACAAGTTCAATACGCTCAATTTCATGTTCCAAAAGTTCTAGTGATAATGCAAGATATCTAAATGTTCCACTCTTAAATGCAATCACGAACGAGAGAAAAAAAAATATATATTACACTTTTATTACAAGCAAAGGGTTCGGACTCGGTCCGCCCATATTTATTCCAGAAATCTCTATTTAGAAACAAAAAAAATGTCAACCAAGATTGATGACAAGAAACTCAAAAGAACGACTGCGGAGAAATACCGACATATGCTAACAATCGCTCTGAACCTGCAAAATCAATCTATAGGGGTGTGAGCGTTATAAAGACGCCCAGTAAGCTCATGAGAGGCAGAGAAACTTTTCTATAACAATAACAATATATATATAACAAGAACTTCAATCACAATCAATTCATACAAGATGGTGTGTCGGGGTCTACCAATATCATAATACCTCCTCCTTCAATCAATATCAATGTACAATCGGGCTTATAGCCCCAATGAGCAATCAGGCTTATAGCCTCAATGAACAATCAATAGCAATAGTCAATGAACAATCTCAATCAATAACCTCCGTCCCCATATGACACACCATCACACAACACAAAGAATTTCAAGTTCATTAAATACAATTAATAAATCAAGCACATACGTTTCTCTGTCTTTTATTCACATGCAAAGCTTGGGTAGAAAGAATAGTCTAGCAAAATAGAAAAGAATAATTATATATAGAGAAGGGCTGTAATATATATATATAGTATTTGGTTAGCAAGTAGCACATCACAAGTAATCACATACACCCATGAAACTTACCTGATTTGCGGAAGAATCCAACACCCCACGAACCTACTGATTTTGAACACCGGCTTGATTATCGCCTAAGGAAATAATTACACAGTCTAATAATCAATCTCACTATCTCATCTATCATGAGGGATGCAATGCATGCTATGAATGCAAAAAGACCAATACTAAACCAATAATTAACCAAGATAATCCAAAATTAAAAACCAACCCGACTCAACTCAAAATTATGGTTCAACCCAATGGTTAAACCGATCACACCTCAAAAATATAAAATCAATTAATTAATTAAAATTTATTAGAACCAGAACCTCAACTCAATTTTTATACTCATTTATCACATAATATCACATCGGTCCCTATGCAAAAATCATAATTCATACCAATACCCAAAACCGATAAAAATTCTTAAGTAGTCCCTATAGTTCAAAAATTTCCAGAAAATAATTCCATCATTCAAAAACTCTGGAAAAATTCCAGTAGCTTCTCCAACATCAAAATAACGTGTGTGCAAAATTTCAGATTAATCCAAATTTATTTGATCCCCCAAAAATATTTTACAATATTCTGGTTCTGTTTGAACCACTAAAAATCAGTACTGAAAAAAATAATCATAAATCCTTCACATTTCTTCACCACAAAATTATCTAAATAATTTTCTCATATTATAGACATCAGTATGGACAACATATAAAAATTTCATAATTTTTTCAAGACATCTAAGACCTTCAAAAATAATTTTCAAAACAGACATCATCAGAAAATCCTTAACCAACAGCAGTGCACATACTTAATTTATTTTGGAACCTAAACATTAGAAACAGACTCAAAATTATTTTTCACAGATTCAAAACATCCTAATAAACAACATATCAAAATTTCATAATTTTTAGAAACCTCTAAGTCCCTCAATTAAATTTTTAAAACGGATTCACACAACCAGTTACCATACTGGCAGCAGTTGAGAAATAAATTTATTTCGAAATATAAACATTTGAACCAGACCTCAAAATATTTTTTATAAACACCTAACATCATATCCTAAAACATATCAAAAATTCAGACCTAGATCATTTACCAATAATTTTTAAAAATTCGACAAAGTTACTGAAATATTAGAAATCAACAGCAGAAATAATTTTTCACTTTATTAATGAATTAAAAATATAAATCAAACATGAAAATTCAAAAATAAATTTCTAGATCAAGTATAACATCCCTAGAACAGATTACAATTGCCAAAAATACTAGTTCATTAACTCAAACTCACAAATCAAATATTAAACATCAAGAACCTCCAAAATCATCCTACAACTTTTTAATTATTTTTAATTAATTAAAAATCGAAATAAATCAAAAATATTATTTTCTAACACCCTAAACATTATACAAACATCCAACAACACAAATCATGCCAAGAAGTTGGAAGAAATTGAAGAAAAAATTGAAAAACCTCAAAATCTCGAAACTGCCTGAAATTGGAAGCCAAAACGACATCGGCGATGCAGCTCGCAGCACGCCGAACGACAGACCACAGCACGCCGAACGACAGGAGCTCGCACGCCGAACGACACCAGCACCTCGCCAAACGACACCGGCAAAAAGCAGACCCACTGCTAAACGACAGGCGCTCTGATTTAAAGGAAAATTTGATTTTTTTCTCTCTCCGGCGGCACAAGAAATTAGACACTCATTTGGGTGCCCTAACACCCCTATTTATACAATTTTTAGTTGTAAAATTACCAATATACCCCTAGATTAATTTTTTTTATTTTAAAAATACCCTAAAACTTTTTAAAAATTCAAAAAAACACCCAACTAACTTATAAAAATTCACAACTAACCCCAAATTCAATTATTTTCAGAATTATTTAAATTAGTTAATTAATTATTTAATTTATTTAATTTATTTTAATTAAAAATTAATAAATACCCAAAAATTTTCCGAAACACGAACCCTAGCAAAATTATACTTAAAATAACCGTAACGACATCACGGTCACCAAAATGACATCAAAAACAGCAAAACGAAACCCAAAAATTTTCCGACCGCCAAAATGACCAAAATACCCCCGAAGCCAAAAACACAATATTATACTCAAAACAAATATCTCAACACCCATATTATGAAAATAAGTACCAAACGTTATAAAATTCACCCGAATGTGAATTGAAGGCAAAATTACCATTTTGCCCCTAACTCCAATTTCCCCAAAAATCAAGGGTTTTACAATCTAACCCCCTTAAACAAATTTCGTCCTCGAAATTTTACCCAATAACATACTCATCATCAAAACACTTTTATATTTTAAGTTATATACAAATCCGGTTAGCATAGTTCACTTAGCACATGTTGTTATAGTTGATCAGGCCATAACCCCATAATACTAAGCGCTACAGACTGTTCCAGTTTTGCTCCAGGTTATGTTGATTATAAAATCAAATAGAAGCATTTTCTTTTCAACTTCCACTCATCAACAATCATCACAAAGAGCCAAAACTCAAGTGTTCAAGTCAAATCCAAATCAACCAAAACCATTACTAATATAACACTTATCCATATGATACTCATCATTCTACCAACAACCCAAACTTATTCAAGAATGACATCCGATATCAACAAATCAAGATTTTTAAAAACGTCTTCCAATAACCAATTTAATAGCAAACTATCATAAATAATACCAGACAAAACACATATACATTTATGATGTACAAAAGATATAATGATGTAATAATGATGTAATGGTATGCATGCATATGGTGCTATATCAAGACTATTAATAAACTACACTCTAACCCCCTTAAAATGATTTCGCCCACGAAATCAATAACGCACCTGAAGACTCAAATAAATGAGGGTATTTTGCTAGCATGAGTTCCTCTGCTTCCCAGGTGCATTCCTCCACAGAGTGATTACGCCAAAGAACTTTCACTGAAGCAACATCCTTTGTACGTAATCTCTTTACCTGACGATCCAGAATGGCAATTGGCTGTTCTTCATATGAACAGTCATCACTGATTTCCACGGTTTCTGGTGCTAACACATGATCTGGATTCGCAACATACCGCCGAAGCATAGATACATGAAATGTTGGATGAACAGCTGCCAATTCAGGTGGAAGATTTAACTTATAAGCCACCTCACCAATCCTTTCAATGATCTCATACGGACCAATGTACCTCGGAGCTAGTTTACCTTTCTTGCCAAACCTCATAATTCCTTTAAAAGGTGACACTTTTAAGAATACTCTATCACCAACAGCAAACTCTAAATGCCTCCTTTTAAGATCAGCATAACTCTTCTGTCTACTAAAAGCAGTCCGAATCCGATCCTGAATGACTGGCACAACTTGAGCATTATATTGTAAAAGTTCAGGACCCTCCATTCGGCGCTCACCGACCTCCTCCCAGTACAATGGAGTTCTACACCTTCTACCATACAATGCTTCAAAAGGAGCCATGCCAATGCTAGCTTGATAACTGTTATTGTAAGCGAACTCCACTAATGGAAGATGATCTGCCCAACTGCCTTTGAAATCCAAAACACACAACCGCAGCATGTCTTCTAGAGTCTGAATGGTTCTTTCTGACTGACCATCCGTCTGTGGATGAAAAGCTGTGCTGTAATTAAGATCAGTGCCTAATCCTTTCTGAAGTTTCTGCCAAAATATCGAAGTGAATTGGGCACCCCTGTCAGACACAATAGAGACTGGTACTCCATGTAAGCTCACAATCCGATTGATATATAGCTTTGCATACTGAGAGACTGTATACTTAGTATTAACCGGGAGAAAGTGTGCTGATTTGGTCAATCTATCAACTATCACCCAAATTGAATCATAGCCACCAGGAGTTTTAGGCAACCCAACAACAAAATCCATGGTGAGTCTTTCCCATTTCCATTCAGGTAGTGGCAATTCCCTGAGCAAACCTGCTGGTTTGTGGTGTTCATATTTAACCTGTTGACAAGGTAAGCATTGAGACACAAACTCCGCAACATCCTTCTTCATTCCTTTCCACCAATACATCTGCTTTAAATCTCGATACATCTTAGTAGAACCAGGATGTATAGTGTACTTAGTAGAGTGAGCTTCTTTCAAAATCTTTTTCTTTAAATCATCCACTGAAGGCACACACAACCTTGAACCGAACCGCAAAACTCCTTTTTCATCAACCGAGAATTCTGTGGATTCACCTGACAAGACTTTCTGGCGGATCGTTGACAACTCCTCATCCGTATTCTGCGCTAAAACTATCTCATCAAGAAAATCAAGTTTGACTGTTATATTAGCCAACAACACACCTCTATCACCTTCAATTTCTTTACTAGACATATGAAAAGTTAAACCACCACCTAGCAGTTGATGTATCTCCCGTATCAACGGCCTTCTGGAAATTGAAATGTGGGACAGACTACCCACAGACTTACGACTTAAAGCATCTGCCACAACATTTGCCTTACCAGGATGATATTGAATGCTATAATCATAGTCTTCAAGAAACTCCACCCATCTCCTCTGTCTCAAGTTTAGATCCTTCTGAGCATACACATACTTGAGATTTTTATGGTCGGTAAAAATCTGGCAAGTGACACCATAAAGATAGTGTCTCCAAATCTTGAGTGCAAACACAACTGCAGCCATCTCTAAATCATGCGTAGGGTAGTTAACCTCATGCTTTTTCAGTTGTCTAGAGGCATAGGCAACCACCTTACCATGTTGCATTAGAACACAACCTAAACCAATACCGGATGCATCACAATAAACAGAATACCCTTCAGTGCCCTCTGGCAAAATAAGTACTGGTGCAGTGGTCAATCTCTCTTTGAGAGTAGTAAAACTCTCCTCACAAGCATCATCCCAAACAAACTTAATACCCTTACGAGTAAGCTTTGTCAATGGAGCAGCCAATCTGGAAAAATCTTTAACAAATCTTCTATAATATCCTGCTAAACCCAGGAAACTCCGTATTTCAGTTACAGTCTTCGGTCTTGGCCAATCCATGACTGCTTCAATCTTACTTGGATCAACCTGAATACCCTCTGCGGATATAACATGTCCCAGAAAGACAACCCTGTCCAACCAAAACTCACACTTGGAGAACTTAGCGTAAAGCTGATGTTCTCTTAAAGTCTGCAACACCAACTTTAAATGATGCTCATGCTCGTCCTTGGATTTCGAATATATCAGAATGTCATCAATGAATACGACAACAAACCGATCAAGATAAGGGCTAAACACCCTGTTCATCATGTCCATAAAAGCAGCAGGAGCATTAGTAAGTCCAAAGGACATTACAAGAAATTCATAATGACCATACCTCGTGCGGAAAGCAGTCTTAGGTATGTCACTTTTCTTCACCCTCAATTGATGATAACCCGACCGTAGATCAATTTTAGAGAAGTACCTTGCTCCCTGCAATTGATCGAACAAATCATCAATCCTGGGTAGTGGATATCTATTCCTAAATTACTATACTATTAATTTTTATAAAATATCACTCACAATTTATTTCCTTAGTATACTTCTTACACATACAATAATAATATCCAATAATTTCTAACACTTAAAAAAAATAATACATATTTAATTATTATTCAACATAAAAATGTAATTACTTTTTAAACAAATCCAAACGATACTTATGTTGGCTCGACTTTTACTATACACTGATCGGAGTAAGAGTAGAGGTGATCTACTGGTCTATTCTCCAACGGTATCTGAAATGATTATAATAAGGGGAGTGAGTCCAACTACTCAGTGAGAAGATAATTATACAACAAAGGGGAACAAATAAGTTTTTCTATATACTTACTAATTAAATTCATACTGCTGCATAAAAAATTTAAGAAACATAAATTCACCATATCATATAATAAATTTTCATCAAATATTTTTTTTTATTTATTTACACTCAATATATATAGTCCATAGAAAAATATAATACCTGAGGCGTAAGTAAATATATATTTACTGACACTCTAAGGGTAAACATGGCATCTTGGGCGCAGTGATGACGCATGGCAGCACCAAGAGCAAATAAACATGGTCATACACATGTGCAGAGCTGCCCCCAAAGGGCGACCACCTGATATACGCCCCAAAGGCTATATGTATACCAAGCGCTGTCCCAAAGACAGTATCATATCATAATCCGTCAATTCCTTTAACACCCCGTCATCACAGGTGTCTCTATTAGAAAACATATAATGAGTGTATATAAAACATTTATTTAACTGTATCAATAAATAATTTTCATACCATAATTCAAACATTAACATATCATTATTTGTTCCCATTTTTTATATATATATATATTCATAAATATTATTTTACCTTTCTAAATTATTTTAGTAAATTTTTATTTTTATATCACTTTAGGTTTGGATTCTACTGACTTTTGTCACGACCCAAACTGGGGAGCCGGGACCGGCGTATAGCTGTACCTAAGTACAACAATACAAGCCTGGATACTGAATAATTAAACAATACATAATCCTTTTACAAGTTCAATACGCTCAATTTCATGTTCCAAAAGTTCTAGTGATAATGCAAGATATCTAAATGTTCCACTCTTAAATGCAATCACGAACGAGAGAAAAAAATATATATATTACACTCTTATTACAAGCAAAGGGTTCGGACTCGGTCCGCCCATATTTATTCCAGAAATCTCTATTTAGAAACAAAAAAAAATGTCAACCAAGATTGATGACAAGAAACTCAAAAGAACGACTGCGGAGAAATACCGACATATGCTAACAATCGCTCTGAACCTGCAAAATCAATCTATAGGGGTGTGAGCGTTATAAAAACGCCCAGTAAGCTCATGAGAGGCAGAGAAACTTTTCTATAACAATAACAATATATATATAACAAGAACTTCAATCACAATCAATTCATACAAGATGGTGTGTCGGGGTCTACCAATATCATAATACCTCCTCCTTCAATCAATATCAATGTACAATCGGGCTTATAGCCCCAATGAGCAATCAGGCTTATAGCCTCAATGAACAATCAATAGCAATAGTCAATGAACAATCTCAATCAATAACCTCCGTCCCCATATGACACACCATCACACAACACAAAGAATTTCAAGTTCATTAAATACAATTAATAAATCAAGCACATACGTTTCTCTGTCTTTTATTCACATGCAAAGCTTGGGTAGAAAGAATAGTCTAGCAAAATAGAAAAGAATAATTATATATAGAGAAGGGCTGTAATATATATATATAGTATTTGGTTAGCAAGTAGCACATCACAAGTAATCACATACACCCATGAAACTTACCTGATTTGCGGAAGAATCCAACACCCCACGAACCTACTGATTTTGAACACCGGCTTGATTATCGCCTAAGGAAATAATTACACAGTCTAATAATCAATCTCACTATCTCATCTATCATGAGGGATGCAATGCATGCTATGAATGCAAAAAGACCAATACTAAACCAATAATTAACCAAGATAATCCAAAATTAAAAACCAACCCGACTCAACTCAAAATTATGGTTCAACCCAATGGTTAAACCGATCACACCTCAAAAATATAAAATCAATTAATTAATTAAAATTTATTAGAACCAGAACCTCAACTCAATTTTTATACTCATTTATCACATAATATCACATCGGTCCCTATGCAAAAATCATAATTCATACCAATACCCAAAACCGATAAAAATTCTTAAGTAGTCCCTATAGTTCAAAAATTTCCAGAAAATAATTCCATCATTCAAAAACTCTGAAAAAATTCCAGTAGCTTCTCCAACATCAAAATAACGTGTGTGCAAAATTTCAGATTAATCCAAATTTATTTGATCCCCCAAAAATATTTTACAATATTCTGGTTCTGTTTGAACCACTAAAAATCAGTACTGAAAAAAATAATCATAAATCCTTCACATTTCTTCACCACAAAATTATCTAAATAATTTTCTCATATTATAGACATCAGTATGGACAACATATAAAAATTTCATAATTTTTTCAAGACATCTAAGACCTTCAAAAATAATTTTCAAAACAGACATCATCAGAAAATCCTTAACCAACAGCAGTGCACATACTTAATTTATTTTGGAACCTAAACATTAGAAACAGACTCAAAATTATTTTTCACAGATTCAAAACATCCTAATAAACAACATATCAAAATTTCATAATTTTTAGAAACCTCTAAGTCCCTCAATTAAATTTTTAAAACGGATTCACACAACCAGTTACCATACTGGCAGCAGTTGAGAAATAAATTTATTTCGAAATATAAACATTTGAACCAGACCTCAAAATATTTTTTATAAACACCTAACATCATATCCTAAAACATATCAAAAATTCAGACCTAGATCATTTACCAATAATTTTTAAAAATTCGACAAAGTTACTGAAATATTAGAAATCAACAGCAGAAATAATTTTTCACTTTATTAATGAATTAAAAATATAAATCAAACATGAAAATTCAAAAATAAATTTCTAGATCAAGTATAACATCCCTAGAACAGATTACAATTGCCAAAAATACTAGTTCATTAACTCAAACTCACAAATCAAATATTAAACATCAAGAACCTCCAAAATCATCCTACAACTTTTTAATTATTTTTAATTAATTAAAAATCGAAATAAATCAAAAATATTATTTTCTAACACCCTAAACATTATACAAACATCCAACAACACAAATCATGCCAAGAAGTTGGAAGAAATTGAAGAAAAAATTGAAAAACCTCAAAATCTCGAAACTGCCTGAAATTGGAAGCCAAAACGACATCGGCGATGCAGCTCGCAGCACGCCGAACGACAGACCACAGCACGCCGAACGACAGGAGCTCGCACGCCGAACGACACCAGCACCTCGCCAAACGACACCGGCAAAAAGCAGACCCACTGCTAAACGACAGGCGCTCTGATTTAAAGGAAAATTTGATTTTTTTCTCTCTCCGGCGGCACAAGAAATTAGACACTCATTTGGGTGCCCTAACACCCCTATTTATACAATTTTTAGTTGTAAAATTACCAATATACCCCTAGATTAATTTTTTTTTATTTTAAAAATACCCTAAAACTTTTTAAAAATTCAAAAAAACACCCAACTAACTTATAAAAATTCACAACTAACCCCAAATTCAATTATTTTCAGAATTATTTAAATTAGTTAATTAATTATTTAATTTATTTAATTTATTTTAATTAAAAATTAATAAATACCCAAAAATTTTCCGAAACACGAACCCTAGCAAAATTATACTTAAAATAACCGTAACGACATCACGGTCACCAAAATGACATCAAAAACAGCAAAACGAAACCCAAAAATTTTTCGACCGCCAAAATGACCAAAATACCCCCGAAGCCAAAAACACAATATTATACTCAAAACAAATATTTCAACACTCATATTATGAAAATAAGTACCAAATGTTATAAAATTCACCCGAATGTGAATTGAAGGCAAAATTACCATTTTGCCCCTAACTCCAATTTCCCCAAAAATCAAGGGTTTTACATTTTGTCTCATAATAAGATTTATTTTTTGAAAAAAAAATATTTCACCTAAAAATATTATTTCATAAAATTAATAAAATAATAATAATTATTATTTTTTCTAATTTTTCCCTTATCATTATTATTAGCACTACATTAATATCAGCATAAAATTTGACCTAAAATGAAAAAAAAATCATTAACTCATATTTTTTAAAACATTTAAGTGTAAAGTTAATGAATAAGGTGAGAAAGTATTTTAATAATTGCATTGAAAAGAAAATATGAAAGATGACATTTTATAATACATTGAAAGTACTTCAACAGTTAAGTCTTTAATACGAGCTAATAATAACTTCTACAATGCAGCAGAAGAAGTATTTTATAAAATATTAATTTATTACTTTAAAAAAATTATATATTCCATATGACATTCCATATTTTTTTTATTAAACATTTAATGGTTTGAGTCTTTATTTTACTATTATTTATGAAAATAACAGTTGCATTAAATAAAATTTTAAAAATTTTAAAAAAATAATAGTAAAATTTCCAAGACTCCATTCTTATTGGAAATATTTTTTGAAAAAATAATATTCTCTTTTTAATTTCTTGATTATCTTGCTGAAAATTGGTTGAAATTACTTTCTAAAGTTTGAAGAATATTGAAACACCTAAATTAAATTCTTTTAATTTATAAGTCTACTGAAATCTATTTAGTTCAATAACTTATAATTCTATTTAAATATTTAATATAAAAAAAATCATATTTCTTCATTTATTGCTAAATATGAAAAAATATTTGTACAAAATAATTAAAAATAAAATTATTCAAAAAAATTAAAAAAAATAAAAATATTTTTAAAAATATCTATTTTTTATTTTACCCACTCCACTCTTCTTTTTTAATTTCTAAAATATTCCTTTCAATTTGTAACCTAATGTACTAGAAGTATAAATGAAATATATTTTCAGTTAAATTTGAAAAAAAAAATTTTGAAACTTTTTAAAAATGTAGGGCATTTAATAAAAAAAAGAAAAAACATGTCATGTAAATTTCTGGAAAAAACAATTGGCCATTAATGTGAGTTAATTACAAAACTAACATAAAATAAAATTATATTTTCAAAAATAAGTGCCCGTCTTTTTTCTTTCAATTTTTCGTTAAACATATATTTTATTTACAATTCTATGAACAATTAAATTGTGGCGCAAATAATAATGTCCATTATCCTTTTGCTGGGACTTTTAGCTTGTCATATGCTGTATGAGTCCCACCTCACATTATTATTAATATTAATAATAATAATAATAGATTAATATCTAAGAAAATGATAATTATATGTACCATGACCTCTACTTCTTCTTCTTATTATTATTAGATTAATATTTAATAAAATGATAAATGTGAATAATTTAATTATCATTTCTTTAAAAGTGTTTATTTATTTAAATTTTTATTTATTTTTTATCTATTTTTCTTTTTATATTATTTTTTTATTTTCATTTATTTTTATCTTTTAAAATTTTTAGTTTATTTTTATACTATTTACATTATTTATACTGTTTATTTTTTTAAACAAGTTTCAAATAAATTTTTTAAAAATTATTAAATTAAAAATATAAATTTAATAAGTACATATCATTATATGTAATATATACCGACTTGTAACTAAACATATCTCATTTTTATATTATTATTCTTTTAAATTTTAACAAGTATATATTATTATATGTAACATATATCAATATATATATATTAAATTTTAAAAGAATAAAAATATAAAACTATTATATTTAGTTATATGTTAGTAACGTTCTTATATAAATCATACGTCAACATATAACTAAATATATATCATTTTTATATATTTTTTTAAAAAAAAATAACTAGTATACGTAACATATATCATTCTTTAGTTTAAATATATGTAATATATATATATACATATTCCTATAAATAATATTTTTTTTATTTAAAGTATACGTAATATATATCTACATATATTATTCTTTAGTTAAAGTGTATATAACATATACCCATATATACCTATAAATACCATTTTTTTTATTAATATATATATAATATATATCTACATATATCCATATATACTATTATTTAGTTAAAGTATATGTAATATATTCCCATATATACCTGCAAATATCATTATTCAATTAAAGTATATATAATATATACCTACATATATCATTTTTTTTAGTTAAAATATATATAACATATACCCATAAATATCATTTTTTTAGTTAAAATATATATAGCATATACCCACATATATCTATATATATATATCATTCTTTATTTAAAGTATATATAACATATACATTAGTCAAAATATATATAACATATACTTATATATCTCTACACATATTATTCTTTAATTAAAGTATATATAACATATACTTATATAGACCTGGCCATGGGCCGGGTCGGGCAGGACTCAATGCAGACTGAATTTTATATAGTTGAGCCCGACCCAGCCCGAAAAAAATTAATATTTTTTGTCCAAGTCCGTTCTATGAATTATTTACATAGCTCTGCCGACCCACATTTAATTTGGTTAAAATAAAAAATATACATATTAAATTTTTAGTAACTAATAAATATATTTTAATATATTGAATTATTATTTCATAATCTATATATATTATTTTGCGGGTGGGCCGGGCCGGATGGATATTCGAATATTTGGCCAGGTCTACACCTATATATATCAATATATATCATTATTTAATTAAAGTATATGTAACATATGCATATATATTATTCTTTAGTTAAATTATATGTAACATATACTTATATATATCCACATATATCATTCTTTAGTTAAATCATATATATACAATATATACCCACATATACCTATAAATAATATTATTCAGCTAAAGCATATGTAATATATACCTGTATATATTATTTTTTAATTAAAATATATGTAACATATACCTGTAAATAACATTCTTTAGTTAAAGTATATGTAATATATATCTGCTTATGTCTACATATATTATTTTTTAGTAAAAAGAAATATTAAAAATTTTAAAATAACATAAACTATTTGGAGTGGCACTTTTTTTATATAGAATATATTATTTAAACTTAATTAGCATAATTATGAAATTATAAAAGTCATCCACTTTTATTCAAATTTAAATACTTTAATTTTAAAAATAGCTTCAATATTAATAATTACAATTAAATAAATAAATATAAAAAAATAATAATGCTTACCAAATTATTATATAATAAATTCATAATAAATTTTTTATATGGAATTGATAAATTTATAAATTAATTAAAAAAAATTCTAACAAATTTGATAATATTTTTCTGAATTGTTAAATTGTAATATTTTGAATTTTTCTTGAAAAGACTTTTTACAAAACTACCCTAAACATTAAAACTTTTTTTTAATTATATGGTGGTTAAAAATAATTTTCATTTTTATATTTTTAATAACTTTTTTTTTTGTAAAATTATGGTATTAGTGATCAACATATAAATTTACTTAACCCATTAAATTATATTATTATATATGCCTCAAGTTCTTATTCTTTTTTCTAATACATTATATTTAAAAAGAATAGTGAAAAAAAAAGTCTTTATACTTAAAAGTGATTATGGGTTTGTCCCTAAGATCATTATAGTTCCACTGGATATAAAGCTTCAACGTGAAAATATATATATATTTATATACTATTCTCATCTGCTCCAAAGCATCCAATAAGATGCCTTTACAGTAAAAAAAATTCAAGCACTTGAAAAAAAAGAAAAAAAAAAAACTTGTACTACTAATAATAATTATCAAAGCAATAACAATAGTGATTGCATTATAACCATATTGCTATGTGAGATAAAGGAAGAAGAAAATGAAAAGGAGAAAGAACGTAAAATTGATGTATCGTATTTTTATAAAAATGAAATATAAAAAAGTTAAAATCAAAAGTTTGAAAAGTTAAAAATAAAAAAAATTAATGGTAGGAAAATTAAAAATAATACTTAAAATATAGTATATAATGTAATTTTCTCCGTTAATATCTGCCTCAGAATAGACAAATGGGCCCAAATGTTAGATGATGGGCTCAGGTTCTCTCACTGGGCTATCCGAAATGGAGGACCGAATAAAATCATTTATGTCATTCGCTTAATTAAACAATTCAAAATCGATTTGAAAACAAAAAACTTTATTATAGAAAATTAATAATTTATAGAAAAATTTTCATATTATTTTAAATTTTATAATTTTCATTTAAATATAAATGTTATTTAAATGTATATTTTAATTTTAAATAGCTTAAGTTTAATAATATGGTACGAAATTAAAAATTATTTTTGATAAAGGATGAGAGAAGCAGATGGACATATAAGAAAAGAAGAATTTAATTTATTTATTTTATTCATTCGCCTCTAATCTAAATAATACATAATTAATAAAGAATAACTAGAGATAACTCGTTATCACATTTGTTTAAAATAGAGAAATAAAAAAGAAAATAAATTGTATAATTATGCAACTAATATTTCAATTTTAGTGTGTAATAAATTCATATTTTATTTATAAATTTAATATAACTAAAATTATATTGAAAAAAAATTATAATAATCAAGAATTGAAATGTACGGGCGGGAGTGAGTTCTCAACAAAGTATTTAACGAATATTTCTTTTATATATATTATAGTTTTAATGGGTTATTAATAAAAAATGGTCTTAATTATGGTTTTAAATTTTTTAACCATAATTTTAGTGTGTATTATTTTTAAATTTTATTTTTACCTTTTTATATATAAGGCTAGGAGAATTTAACAGTAGTTTATTTACATATATTTTTTTCCCATAATTAAGACCATTTAACAGTTTTTGTTTATATTTATACAATTATCTTAAATAACAAATAAAAATTTAAATGATGAGTCACACAATAAGAATAAATCTCTTTTTTATAATATTTTTTTCATTATTTATAATATAAATATGAAACTTTTTAAGAACGATGACAGTCTTTATTAAATCCCTTCGAAGGGAATTTTGAGAACCTATTTTGTATTTTTCAATGCCTATTCAAAAGTTTATTTTTACAATTGGAAACTTCCACATTTACAACATTTACTGCAAAGTTAATAACCATGTCATGTTGCCATTTATATATAGGTAAAATTTTTTGGTATTTTAAGTGAAATGAGCAAAATAATATTTGGAATTTTAGTCAGTCCATGAAGGATTTATATCAAATCAAAATAAAAATCATGAAAGCCTCTTTTAATAAAAAGTGAAAAGAAAAAAAAAAGGAAACTAAAATTGCCCATTGTCTTAAAGAATGAAAGGAAGAAAGAAAGAAAGAAATAAGTGGTTTAAATTATTGAATTGAATGAACCTCTAAACCAAAATAGAGATAATTTTGCACACATCCCAAGAAAAATTCACTTTGAGGCCAATTGTGAAGGCCCATTCATATTATTATTGAAAATTAAAAATTAAAATTAAATAAATGGGCCACCTGAAGAGGTCCTTTTTTTTTGGACCGACATGCCTAATCCTTCTGCCCCCAAACTTTCTTGTCATCTAGTACAAAATTCAATTTAGGCCATGTTGAAAAAAAAAATCACCAAATTGAGATGTAGTTCAAGTAGGGATAATATTAATAATTCAGTAATCAAACTTCTATGGTTAAATATAAAAAAAATAAATTTAAAATCTGATGATTCATCATTATAAAATAATAAGTAAATTTAAAAAAAAATATATAAATTTTTTATACCCACATAGTATTAATATATTTAGAATCCCAAAAGAAAAAAAATATATAATATAATAAGAAGAGAATAGAATGATGCAATGGGATTGAGAGAGAGG
Organism: Garcia nutans; assembly: GCA_947685225.1. Lineage (NCBI taxonomy): Eukaryota > Viridiplantae > Streptophyta > Magnoliopsida > Malpighiales > Euphorbiaceae > Garcia > Garcia nutans. The sequence continues at coordinate 4,030,542 of CANTUV010000060.1, forward strand.
GAGGGAAAAAGAAAGGGTTAATGTAAAGAAACATGTAGGATGCCACTGTAAAACCTAATTGTATAATTTGGGAATCTCATGATTGTATATCTTTCAAAACAAATTGTTTTGAAAAAAAAAAAAAAGGAAACAAAAGGCCCCATTTTCTTATAAATCATTTGTTTTCAGAACTCAGCAACTTAACACATGGGCCAACCTCATTTTGGAGTCTGGACTTATCATTTCTATTTAGATAAATCACACCCCTGCATACTTTTTTTTTTTCAACTCATATAGAAAATATTTTTAAAAAAACTAAAAATAAAAAATACTTATCTATTAACAAACAAAAATAAATAATATGGTTTTTATTTTTTCATATTTTTAAATTATTAAAAATATAAATAAATTATATATATACTTATCATTAGATAATAGACAGACGTAATTTTTTTTATGAATTCTACTTATTTTTTTTTTATTATTAATATAGATGAAGAATAGATAGAAATTTTAAGAGTTGGGACAATTAAGTAGTTGCAAGGATCCTCTTGACTCCAAAGATATTTGAAAAAAAAAATTAAAAAATTGATGTTTTATATATGTATATAATAAAAAAAATATATATATAATAAAATGAGAACATGTGACAAAGTATCTAAGGTTTATGATTTAAATATTAGTTTGAAGAACGACACAAAGAAACATAGCAAGAGACTGACTGAAAGATACATAGCAAAATAGAGCAGTGATGTTTGATTCTATTGATAGTGATGAGGTGAATTATATATATATATATTATAGGACACAACATTGTCTTTACTTTCTGAGGCACTTTGCCCTTAGTATTCATTTCCCTTATCAAAGAACTACCTATAAATCAATATCATCATATACTACAACAATTCATATTGTATAAATAAATGAAAGCTCATTTGTTTTTTAATAAATTATTTATTATATGCAGCCAACACCAAATTTATTTATATATTTGTTATTTATGAATCATTATTTTAAAATATATATATATATAATATTTCTCGTGATTCGAACTAAATGATGGTATAGTCAATAAGAAAATTTCATAAAAGATGTAGTGGGAATATCATATATTATAGCTTTGTTATTATATATAAATAATAAATTATTAATTATATCTTTTGATAAGATAGCATTAATTATTATTTTCATGTCCTAATCCAACTACCTTTTAGCTATGGTATGCAATCTTTACCCAAAAAAAATAAAACCCATCTCTTTTTCTATCTTAATTTCTCTTATTTTAAGATTAAATTACAAAAGAAAATCAACAAAAGGAGTGGCTGATGAGATCATAAACAGAACCAGTTAGGTAAAGTTATGAGATAGATGAAATGGGTTCCTCCAATTAAAGGAACCCATTTAAGCGTGCATAAAAAATTATTTCAATTTTATAATTTTTTTATTGGAAAAAAATAAAAGAAAAATAAAAGGTGAAGCAAAGATTATATAGATAACTTGTTCTGCCTAACATGCCACTTGTGGGATCGATAATCCGTGGGCATACCATGGCCACGTTTCTTATTTTATTTTTATAATATAATTTATTGTACTTATGCATAATATTCACAATAAAATATTTAATAAAATATTTGGAGAAAGTATAGATTTTGCGTTTTGTCATTTAAAAGGTTCATAGTTTTTTTTTAAGGGCAATTAAATTTATTATCTTTTAATAATATATTAATATATATATTATTATTTCCAAAACTATCTAATATTATCTAAAACTTATAAGAAATGATCATGTTATAAAAAAATAAAAAATAAAAATATATATTTATAAGATATGACAGATGTAATTTTTTTTTATTTAGTAATACTTTAATATTAATTTTTATACTGTTAATATGTTCCGATCAAATCGCATGTCACTGTTGATATTACTAATGCTGATTTAGCAAATCCTCATTGGCGATGGATTAAAATTTAGTTTTTTTTTTTTTAATTTATGGGAAATTAACAAACAAATTGATAATTTTCTTTTCAATTCTTTTGCTTTCTCGATAAACAAACATGAATTTTAGGTAAAAATTACAAATAGCAGTATGTCGTTATGAGATTCCCTTTCAAATTAATCCTATGATTAAAACCTAATCATAAAAATATTAATGGTGTGAATTACATTTTTTTTTTGTATTTTTCCCATAATATTATAATAAAGAAAAGTGGAAGGGCTCACAAGTCAAACTATTCAAAAGCACGTTTTCTAGCTACCACCGTTCAGCGTTAATGACAAAAGTCTAATGTTTGGTTGCAAAGAAAGATCAAGAAAAATTAATGACAGAGGAAAATATGAAATCATTCAAGAGACAGATAGTTGGTTGCCTTTCCTACATATATACTAACTATATATTGGCTGGACCATTTTTTTTCTTTTTTAAAATAATTAATAAGATTCCAACAAAAATAAAATTCTATTTAATTCTGTATGGTAATAATCATATATATATAAATACAGCAAAATTAATTACCAATTATAACGTTTATAGACAATAAAAAATCAATTAATATAATGTGTTATTAGTAATAAAATAAGTGATGATTGGTTAAGAGTATAATAATAACAATTTCCTTCACTTATTTTATATATGCTTTTTTTTAGTATACCATAAGAGATAAATTATACATATACTTGAAACTTATAATATATTATATCTTTTTATATATGTTATACAGTTAAAAATTATATAAGTTTTATAAAAGAAAATATTATTAATCATAAGTTTTATAAAAATAAAATATTATAGCGATTAATACTTTTTTGAGAACAAATTAATATTTATTATAAAAATATTTACAACTTTAACTTTTCAGCAACAAGATTGCAACTTATTTTTATTATCACAAATGCATAACAACAATTAATTTCTATGCTTTTAGCAGCAATATTTTTATTGCTAATTATAATACTCTTTTCGTCCTATTTTTATAGTCTGTTATATTATTTTTAAATGTCTCAAATTATAATATATTTGTTATAAATAAAATTATTATTTTACTCTTATACTCTCATTTAATATATATATTTTCATAATAATTATAAATAGTATTAAAAAAATTTAAAAAATATATTATATTTAATGCAGATATATTAAAAAAATTAATTTTTAACTAATTTAACTATACTTTATTAATATATATATAAATAATTATTAGACTATAAATATAGGGCGGATGAAGTATTTTCTACAATATATCAACCTTAAGTTTTTTTTTTTTTAAATAAATTTGAATTTAGTTTTGAAATCATATATCCGTTATTAATATGTTAACTTATATATAAAAAAATAAATAATGTCATCTTAGTCGTTTTTAGCTTTTACTATTAAATCAATGGAAATTTTTCAATAGAATTATAAATGTTCTAAGTACATATCTTTTTCCTACGGAATATGATTATCAAATTAAATAATGGCAATGGTCAGAAAATGACTAATTATGATGTATTTGGATACCTTTTTCCTCTCATCAAAAGTTAAATATCCGATATTGTGATATTGATAGTAATAAGGGTTTTTTTTTGGCCAGAAATTTTTTTTTAAAAAAAAAACTCTTAACTTTTACAAAGAAATTAATTTTTTAGTTGTTTATTTAAAATTTATAAACAATTAAACATTTATTTGATGTAGACAATAAGCTAATTCGATTATATTTTTTTATTATAAAATATTTATGTTAAATTTTGAAAAAAAATGATAACTAGAATTGAAATAAAACTAAATGAGAATCAAAATGATTATTTTATTTTATTTTATTTAGTTTAAAATCATAATTAATCTATTTAATAAATTTTTTAAAAAAAATTAAGTTAGCTTACGAGCCCCAATAAAGCAGTGTTGTTAAAACTGGACCGGACCGGCCGGTCGGACCGGAAAAACCGAGAACCGGCTGCTTATCCGGTCCGATTTGTAAATTAACCCGGACATAAGATGAAAATCGGGTTGGACCGTGAAACCGGATAAAACCGGTGAACCGGACCGGACCGGTTTGAATTTTTATTCTAAAATTAATTAGGTTTGTTTTAAATTTTTAATACTCAGAGAAGACTCATCTGCTTCCCAAAAGTTTGTGCAATCAATTAAATAATGCATACTAATATATGTTTTACACAAATTAATGCATACTAATACTAATAGTTAAAAATTAATTTGTGTAAAACATATATTAGTATACATTATTTAATTGATTGCACTAATTTTTAGATCAAGAGGAGAATTCAATTCAAGTTGGAGAAGAAGAAGATGATGACATTGAGTAAGATGAAAATCTCGGTGTTAATTTAGATGATATTAATTTTAATATTAATGTTTAAGACGTTAAGTATTTAGTTTCTTTACTTAATTATATAATTTATATGTTATCATGACATAGTTTTATAATATAATTTAGTTTATCCTTAATTTTATATTATACAAATTGGTCTCTCTTTTAGAATTTTTAATATTTTTATGCGTAATAGTGCCAGTTCTAAAAAAGTCAAAAACCCGGTTGAACCGATCCAATCAATAAAATCAGTGATCCAGTCGGGATGTCGGTCCGATCTCCGGTCCGGTTCTGAAAACATTGCAATAAAGTTATTTTCAATAATTTATATTTAATAATTTATGACTTCAAATAACTAAAAAAAATATCAATATAATTTTTAGATACTGAGAGGCTGTTTTTTTCCCATTTTCTTATTTATTTTAGTTACTATAATTACAATCCATAAGAGGGATTAATTAACGATAGCTTGGGGACATGAATTAAATGCAAAGAATACTAAGTCCAACCGCTTCTCTAATTTGTTGGGTTCCATTTATTGAGGGAAACAACCACAGCCTAAATAACTTTCATTATTTATTTAATTATTTCTTTAATATCTTTTTCTTATAAATTATATTTTTAATCCTCGGAATATATATACCAAACAAATTGCAAGTGGCAAATCTAGTAGGGGTGGATAAAATTCGGTTAACCAACTAAAAATTCGGTTTAATTAATTGAATTTAGAATAATTTGATCGGTTCAATTGAAGAATTTATATAAATTCAGTTTTCGGTTTGATTAATGATTAACTAATTCGGTTCGGTAGGTTAACCGTTAACCAAATTTTTTTAAAAAAATATTTAGTTATTATTTTTTATTTAATTTTTTTAATTATATTAATTTTTTTACTATAAATATAAAATTTTATTGTAAAATAATGTTATTTTTTAGTTTTTAAATAAGTTTTATTTAGCTATTTAATTATATTAATTTTTTTCTTAATAAAATTTTTATTATAAAATTTTAAAAAAAATTGATCAATTTAATTAATTAACTGAACCGGCCAACTTGAATCGGTTAATTAACCGAACTGATCAAAATAGGAATTTGATCGATTCGGTTAAAAAATTTTAAAAAATTTAATTTAGCTAACCAGTTAGTTCAATCAGTTAATTAATTGAACTGACTGATAACCACCCCTAAAGTCTAGCCACGTATACCAAACTTAACAGTGATTATATATACCATATAAGCAATAAATAATATTTAATATCATCGGCCTTAAAAAAACTAATTGAATGTATCAGATTTTTATCATTAAAACAAAATAAATTCAAATGTATATATATCGAAATTCCTATATTAATTATTTTAAAATAGTATTTTCTCATTAAATAATGTCAAATTAATGAAATGAATTGTAACTGAGAGAAAAAAAATACTAAATGTTTTATTTTGATTAATAAAATAAATTTAATTGTCTTTCGAAAAGAGATGCATACCAATGAAAAAGATAAGTAAATAATTTAAAATAATCTTTTAATTTTATATTTTTTTGAAAATATAGTCTTAAATTGTATGGTGTAAAGAAATAAAATTTATATAATCGACTCCAATCAATTTAATATTAAAATTTTGTTGAGTCGAGCTTAGTATATATATATTTATTTATTTAGTGAAATTCTTTTTATTGATAAGATGAAGATAATTATGAATATAAAATTAATGAAAATTGTAAAACTAACCTTACCACAAAATTATGTGGAAAAATTTTCAATTTCTATAGAAGATCCTCTCTGATTCCTCATAACATTTCAATGGTAATAATAGGTTAAGCACAACTCGGAGCAATTTCAAGATTAGAAATTTTTCAGCTTCGAATCAAATTTAAGAGATTTTAAAAATAAAATCTCCGGAACTAAACCGTAATAAATAAATCTCTAAAAAATCAAAGCAATTTAGTTCGAATATTCGGTTCTTACGGTTCAACTTAAGTTCTGTTTGTATACAGATGTTTGAAGATTTAGTCTCATTTTTAAAATTTTAAGTAATAAAATATTATTTAACTATTTTAGGAGTAACAAACATCAAACTTTAATTTTTATAATCTAAAACATACATGATAAAATTGTAATAAATATCTAACATTCATATCTATAATAAAACAAAAAAAATTAAAATATCCAATATTCAATATTAAATTATTAATTTCAAATAAAAGAATTTAAATACATAAGGAAAAACAAGATGGACAATCAAAATTTATCAAACTTTATATAATCTTTTAAACATTATTCCATATAATTTAGATAATAAAAATATGATAATTGACTCAAATATTTTCAAAAAATAATCCAAAATAAACTCAAATTAAAATAATAAGAATAACAAAACATAAAAAATAAACTCCAATTCAATTTAATATATAATTTTGGATTCCAACCAAACCTAATCTAAAAAGTAATTTGCAAAATAATTTTATAATAGCACCACTTACATATATATAATATAATAAAAATACCAAAGTGAATATATTCTATAATATAGTATGAAAAATAATTATAACACATCTTATAAAATCTCAATAGTTGATCATACTTACTACTTATATTTAAATTAATATTTGTATTATTTATATGATTCTTAAATCTATCATTTCATTTATCTTTATTATCACTTGTTTTATTAATTATTGTTAGTGCCACTACAAGAATGTACTGGATCACCAATGAAAAAATTTGTCGATAATTCTTATTTTTTTTAAATATTATTGATAAAAAAAATATGTCGTTATATCTTTCGCCAGTAATCAAAAAGCCGAGGAAAAAAAATCCGTCGGTAATTTACCGACATAAATTAATCTCTCGGTATTTTTTCGACAGACAAATAGTTTATAATATTTACAGATAGAAACGTTTTCATCAGTAATACTGACTACTTATTACCGACAAAATTTTTATCGATATTAACTTTATGTCGGTAATAAGTAGTTGGTATTACCGACGAAAATATTTTTGTCGGTATTCTCTAAAATTTTTTGACCAAATATTTTTGTCGGTATTCTTAAAATAAATTACCGAAAAAAAATAATCTTTCTGTAAAAATAAATTATTTTTAAATTTTATAATATAATTATTCTTTTTAATTTTTGTAATATATAAATATATGTATAAATTTATATTAAAAAGAAAAAAAATAAAAAAATTATATAAAAATAAAATTTATATTTAAATACAATAAATATTCAAATATAAAATAAGTGGACATAAAAATAATAAAATGTATATAACCATATGAAATTAAAATATAAAGTATACATAATAAAAAAATCTAAAATCAAATGGCAAGAGGTGGTGGAGCACCATCAGGCGAAAAATGTCATGATGAATTGAAGGTTTATCGCATGAAGTTGGTCATAAACTCATTAAACTGCTGCTGGATCAACTTCTGCATTTCGGTTTGCATCTACGCCTGAATTCGAGATTGAACTTGCTCCTCCACCAACTGCACCTGCTCCTGGATCTGCTGCTGAACAGTCCGATTACGCTTTACCAACTGCTCCTTCAAATGCTCGATCTCTTCTCATAAAGTAGATGAACTAGTTCAAGAAGAAGAAGAACATGTGCTGACATATGAGCCAAGTCCATACAACCACTTCTTCTTCTCTCTGCCCACAGCAAATCTAAATAAACTATCATCGTTAACATGCGTGTCGGACTAAGAGATCTCCTCCTGAGATACAATGAAACGATTATATGTAAATAGAAAAAAGATTATTAACTTTATATTTTAAATAGAAATTTTATAATATTTAAAAAATTATTAAATTACTTACATTTACATTCTGGGATCGACGATCCACAAATGAAAATCCATTGTAATTTCGGATGTACGTATGCACAAACAACTCATAGTTGTTCCGCGGTCGACCTATGGTAGACTCCTATTTAATGAAAATAATATTAGTTTTATAACACAAAAAATATAAATTGAAATGTATTAAAAATTTTGAATATACTTACGAGTGTACGAGCATGATTATAATGCGGTCTGCTACCTCCCGTATGTGTGGATGGACCTACACCATCTACAACACTGAACATTCTGTTATTAGAGGCAACAACAAAATGTGTCTGCCCCTCGAGAGAGTTTCACTGGGCCTGCAGGTTGGCTCATAACTGATCATCAATAAATGAAGGCTATTTCTCTGCAGCCTTCACCTCACTCAGCATATCGTTGTAGTGAATAACTGCCTTCTTCATGAATGCAATCCTCTGTCTCGACTGGGTGGGAAGTAAAAGAAAGATTCTCTCTAGGCATATCATCTGTAGCCGCGTCATAGAAAAAGTGGAATTCAGATTGAGTCGTCTGTACATCCAAGCACGTATTGTATTCATTTTATCTATGTATACAAACAAGATAATGAAATTAAATCATGAGAATTAAATCTCCTTATTTCTCCTTCACAAAGGGTAAGGCTCTAATCCATTTAAAAACACAATATATATCTTATTTAATATAATACAAGACTTTATACAAATTATGAAGAAAATCTGACAGCATTTTTCTTATGTTCTTTAAGTACACTACATCAGAGAATAAATTAAGAGAAATACAGCGAATTTTCTAAGTACATCCCTAGGTTCCCTAGGTTCGCTGTATTTCTCTAAGTTTTTTATTATATTTGGTATACACTCAGAGAATAAAATAAGAGAATACAACGAATTTTCTACAAAATTTATATACTACTATGTCTCACATTAATGTTAAATGGTAAATAGATATATATTATTATTTCTACACTATCCAAACGGGACAATTCAGTGAATTCGAACTTTTTTTAAAAAAAATGAGTATTCTACCAAACGGATACTAAGGTTTATTTTTAAATTATCCAAAATTTAAAATAAATACATTTACAATTGGTATTGAAGTAGTGCGTCATTTTATGAAATTTTATATGCCTAAGAAGTATTGCTATTGAGATATTTATAATTACTATTCGTTATATATTATGAAATTTCATAAACCTAAATATATATTCTTTAAATATTTTTAATTACTATTTATTATATTTTATGAAAATTCATATGCCTAAATATATACTCTAAAATATTTATAAATACTATTTATTATATCTAATTAAAATTTTATAGGCTTAAAAACATTGTTATGTATATATATGTAACTATTATCTATTTACATCTAATTAATTCATAAAAATTGTAATTATAACAAATATTACTAAAAAATCATAAAAAAATTTAAAATAAATCCAAATTCTAAACTATTTATTTTTACTAAAATATTTATAAAAATTATAACATAAATTTAAAATTTCTCTACAATATTTATTATTTTATATAAAAAATTAATTTTTCGTATGTAATGTAATTCTAAAATTTTTGGTAATAACTCAAATTTTTTCAAAAGTATACAAATATCTTAATATAAATTCAACACATTAAAATATTTTTAATTATAAAATTTCTAAAAAATTTTAAATATCTCTAAAAAATATTTTATAACCATTAAAAAATTAAAATTTTTATATTTTTTCATTCTAAAATTTATTAAATTAAATCTAATTTACTAAAAAAAATTTATAAATTAAAAAAAAAACCTAACAATCTAACAACCTAAAATATTTTATTTTACAAAAAATTTCCAAAAAATTACAAAATATTTTAAATATATCTATAATTTTATTTTGTTGTTTTTAATTCTATTTATATGTCTAAAATTTTATTTTTTTATTTTTAATTCTATTTATTATTTATTTATATATTCTAAAATTATATTTAAATGTCTAAAACCTTAAAAATTAAATTACTTTTAATTCTAAAATTTAAAATATTTTTTCTTTTTGCCTAATAATATTATATAAAAATTATATAAAATCTAGAACCCTAAAATATAAATATAAAATTAAAAATAATTTCTGAATATATCTTAAAATTTTTGATATTACATAAAATATTTTTTAATTTTTTATTTATTTTGAAATTCTCTAAAAATTTGACTATAATTTTTAAAATATAATAAAAAAATCCTACAAATATATAAAAATCAAAAAATAAAAATACCCTAAAATATATATTCTAACCTAAATTATATTTCAAAATACCCTAAAAATTCAAACAACCAACAAATAAAAATCAACAATGTACCTAAACTACAACACTCTTAACAATCTCAACACACAATACAAAATTTATTATAAATAAAAATATTAAAATCAATAATAATATTTAACAAAAAATTTAAAATTTCATATAAATACCTATTTCTTTCTTTCTTTCTTTCTTTCTTCTTCTTCTTCTTCGACGGGCAAAACCCGTGATCTCGCAGACATGGCAGAGAGCAAGCTGAGCAGAGAGGGAGAAGGGGCAGAGAGGAGATGATCGGCAATCGAGAAAATGGGGAAAGGAAAAAAGATATATTTTATACCTTTATTGACAGATTTAAATGTCTGTCAGTAAAATTACCGACGAATAAAATTATCTGTTGGTAAATGTAAATGCACAGCTGACTATTTTGATATCCAATTATTCACAGATGTGTGTTTCTGTCAGTATTAGCGAGAGAAGATAAGTTCTCTCAGTATACGACTATAAAAAGGCAGTAAAAATTCTGCCATTTTACTATTTATATACCGAGAGAATATGTATTCTCCCGCTAATACCGATAGAAATATACTTCTATCGGTAAATATGTTGACTAATTATTTGACCTTTATTATAACTTTACCGATAGATAATATTTCTATCTATATTAACGAGAGAATGAGTATTCTCTTACTAAATGAATACTACAATGACAGCTTTTTTTATCGTCGTTCTTTTATTCATTTACAGAGAGAATATTTTTTTCTCGCTAATATCAACAGAAAATGTGTCTGTTGATAAATATTACCGATAAAAATTTATCCGTTGATAAATGTGTTGACTAATTATTGACTATTCTTCTATTCATTTACTGATAGATAATATTTTTATAGGCATTAGCGAAAGAATAATTATTATCTCGCTAAATGAATATTAGATTGATGAAATTTTTGCCGTCCTTTTCTATTTATTTATTTAGAGAATATTTTTTTCTCGCTAATATCGACAGAAAATATTTTTATTGGTAAATATTACTGGCAGAAAATATCTCTGTCGGTAAATTTGTTGGCTAGTACCGATAAAAAAATTATTTTTTGATAAATAAATTGAAGAATGGCCAAAAAATGCCGAGAGAAAATATTGTCTATCTTTAATATCGACAGAAATAGTTTTCTCTCGGTAAAATTTAGCGAGATAAAGCTTTTTCTATCGATATTAACGAAAATTATTTTTTTGGTCGATATATTTTATCGGTATATTTACCCGTCATTATCTGACGTTATAATTATCGATAAAGTTTTTGTCGGTGAATTATTCTATCTGTAATCTATCAGTATATTTTTTATTTTTTTATCATTTTTTTTGGTATTCTCTCAGTATTATCAACAAATTAAATTATCTCATTAAATTTTTATTGGTAATCCGCAACATTCTTGTAGTATACACAAACTCATTATTTTTATTGATAACTAATTTTATTGTGAATAATTATTTAATAGCAATAATTTATATAAATATGTTGAGTATTAATTTAATTTAAAATATTTAATTAATAATTTATTAATAATTAAAATTTTTAAATTTAATTTATATTTTAATATTTTAATAATATTATAAAATATATAAATGAATATTGATTTGATGACTAACTAAAAATTATATATAATCATTAATTATATTTATATTTATATTTATTTTATTTTTTATTTAAATTAATTTTTTAATTTAATTATATATAATATTAAATGTTAAGTAATAAATTAATATAATAAAATATAATTTTTTATTATTAATAAATTAAATATTTTTTAAATATTTAATTTAGTTTAATTTAATTTAATTTTCGGTTTAAATATGAATTAATATACGCCAAAAAAAAAGTTAAACAGGGTTTTTTTTATTGTAAATATTTTTGGCTTGGCTATTCAGATGGCTTAAGAGATTCCTAATAATAACATCTCTAATCTCTCGCTTGCTCCTCCACCAACTGGCCTTTCTGATTGGACCGTGAAATACACATGCCGTAATGCAAGTGAAGTAGAAAACCATCACACCCTCCCTCCATCGTTCAAAATTTACATGATATCACAGTGGACTTTTGTCGTTGTTAAAAAGAAGCTGATACTTGCGTACGGCTTACGTCACTACCCGATATCTTGTTCACACGCCACCCAGAGGCAATTATCTGCATATAACCATACACTATCTCTATCAAGTCATCAAGAATCTACCGTCAATCGTTACCAAACATTTTTTAACTAATAATCAAACGGTGATAGTTGGATAAGTCACACTCGTGCACTGCTTGAAAATGACTCAGAAAAGCTGACAATGGGGGGATACTGCATAGAAGAACATACATGCGTTTTTTAAAAACATTTTAATGGATTTTTTTCCTGTAGCCGTCGTATGTATCTGTTGAATTTCATTTTTCTTCTTTTTTTTTTTCGTGTTAATTAATAAGTTGTCCGTTAATTAAACAAGCCCTTATTTATAAAAATTTTAATTTAAAATCTTTTTATATTATCATATAATAAAAAATTATTGTTTTAAATTAAAATTATATTAATATACATTATTAAGTATCAAGGGGATAAACTAAACCCATCTACATATAAAAACAATAAAAATTTATAAATGAATTTTTTATATATAATTTTAAATATATTTCAAATTTAATATTTTTAATTATTAATTTAAATTTTAAAAATTTTGAGAAATTAATTTTTTATTTAAAATTTTGGATTAAAATAAAAATAGATTTTGATTATGAGATTAAAATATATAAATTTAATAAAACGAAAGACTACAATTTTCAAATGAGAAAAATATATATACAGAAAAATATATAAATTTTCAAATGAGAAATAAAACGAAAGACTACAATTCAAACACATTTTCAAATTTTATAGAAATTTAATATAATTTTATTTTTTATAAATAAAATTTCCAAATTAAAAAATATAGCTAATAAAATTTATTTTTTATAATTCAAAGATATTTTAAAAGTAACTAAAGATTGCTAAAAGGTTAAAAAAAAATAACTTAATTCATTTAATTATATTCACATTTAAAAATTAAAATATTATTATTTAAATTAAATATAATTTTACATAAAAATGGATATATATATATATATGCATACGCATTTACTTTTTAATTATTTGAAACTGTAGAAGATGCATAATGATTTAGCTACTAACGTGTTGACAAGTTGTTAGCCCATTAGGTATTTTTGTGTCGAGTGGAGATTTACTGCTATTTAATTTGATTTAATTAATAAGGAAAGGGTAAAAGGGTCATTTTAAGTAAGAAGACGGGGATGCCAACGTGGCAAGGACAAAACTGAGAACAGAAAGAAAGAGGTGAAGCGAGATATGAGGAGAAGACACGTGTCCCTATAAAAATCCAAAAGCCGACAACGACAAGGTTGAAGATGGGATAGCATTAAAGAAAAAAGCAGAAGCAAGTAGTTGCCCCCGAGATCCAACCTCTCCTCCCATTGGTTACTTTCTTGACTTTTTGGACACGTGGGACCCTTCAATTCGTGGAAGTTTTGATTGGTGGTGGGGGCTACATCATTTTATTTTTTAATTTTTTTAATTTCAAAAATGGCTAGGGAGGCGAATCTTCGTTAATTATTATAAAAATTTAAAAATAAATGGTCTGTTTATTTGACGCGTGTACAGTGGGTTGGGGGAAGTAGGGTCCATTCCTCGCTAGCTAAACTCCAAACCTTTTTTAAAAATTTTAATTAATTGATTAAAATTTAAAAAAAAAAGATTTAAAAGAAAAAAAAATAAAAAAGGAGTGTCCCGTGGAAAACGCAAAGTGGATGTTTATTATTATTTTAAATTTATTTATGGATTTTTATAGGGGTGTGGGGTGGCACGTGGAATAGAGGCGGTGGGACGAGGTTCGCATGGCTAAGTCGGGAATTTTCAGTGGGGGATGGGTGACGTGGCAGTATTTGTCACCATTTATTAATTTATTAGTATAAAAATTATTATATTTTTATTTTATTAATTAAATCATTAATAATAAATTTATAATTAAAAAATTAATATAAAATAATAATTTGAGAAAGATATATTTTTTTTAAAATGATAATTTTAGAGGAATGAAAAGAATATATTAAGAGAGAGAAAATTGATCCAAAATTAATTGTCTATAAAAAAATATATATTTCACCATTAAATTATATGTGATGTGTATTTTTTTTTAAGAGAAGATTTAAACTTTTATTAATTAGAAATAAGCATATCGGCAATAGAAGGAGGAACACCCTCTCAAATATAGACACTAGCATCTAAATGTGAAAGCTCTTGCCAAAATATGAGCAACCTCATTCACTTGTCTCCTAATCCATCTAAAAGAAACATTACATCTTTGTTTCAAAAAATATTTAATGTCTTCTACAATATTATCCAAGTTTGAAATATCATCAGATAGAGAGATGACAACCGTATACACCTGCTAAGCGTCGATTTTAATAATGCCTGGGTTCTGGAAATGATGGAGCACCACTGATGTAGCTTGTCTGAGTCCCCACAGCTCTTCATGATATGGTGATCTACAATTCTGGATAGAACCTGAAAATGCCAACAACAGTGAACCATTCTCATCTCTGATCACTGCCCCAAAGCCAACTACTGAATTTTCAAACACAGTTGCATCAACGCTGCACTTCCAACTGCCCAACTGCCCACCGAAGGTCTCTCCCAAATTGGACTATCAGATGCGAAGACTTGAGATTGAAAAGCCATACGAGTTTAGAACTCCATTGCACATCTCCAGTCTTCAAGAAATTTTCAAATGATTATCACAGAGGTCTGACCCTGAAAAGAAGGCCTTGCCATAATAGAGTATTTCTTTCTGACCATATTCTCCACAAAACATATAAAATCTCAGCTACAACCTTCTTCGAAAAATTTTGGAAGATATTAAGCCACAAGAGAATTGTTTCATTATCTGGGAAAGGAATATGCAAGCACATGAGATTCTATATGTTCACTGCCTTTGGACAAGTAAAGAAGACATGATTCAATGATTCAAACGATCCACATCTGATACATTGCTCCCAAACTGGAACACCTCTACAAATAAGGCATTGATTGACAGGTAATATGTTTCTTCCCAAACACCAGATGAAGTTCTTCACTTTAGGAGGGATATCTGCCTGCCAGATCTTCTTCCAAACAAACGATGGCCCTTGTTCATAAAAAGAAAAATTTCCAAGGAATAAATGATAGGCTGATTTTACACTAAAAATCCCATCTTTTGTAAAATGCCAGATGCTTCTATCTTCTCTTACCCGAAGGGATACTCAAAATCAAAAAAGCTTCATCTTCATTAAATAATCCCCGCACTAAATTCTTATCCCACTGCCTCCCATTTTCCATCAAAAGATCGCTGACAAATATTGATTCAAAACCCTCCACACATATGCTATTTGCAAAAAAAATTCTCTTCTCTTGGTAGCCACGGATCTTCCCACACCCTCACTGAAGCTCCATTTCCAATCACCCAATGCAAGCCCCTAATCATGCAATCCTTAGCAACACAAAGACTCCGCCATGTGAAACTTGGATTAGTCCTAATCCTGAAGTTAAAAAATCCCCATTAGGAAAATATCTAACTTTATAAATTTGAGCAATAAGCGAGTTTTTTATCTTAAAAATGCGCCAACATTGTTTGCTAAGCATAGCAAGATTAAAGTGATGAAAGTTCCTGAAACCCATACCACTTTCCTCCTTACTTTGACATAAATTGTCCTATGATATCCAATGCAAATTCCTATTGCCATTTGCCTTCTTACCCCACCAGAATCTGTTCATCATTCTATGTAACTCTTTGCAAAGTAATAGTGGAATGAGAAAAACTCTCATTTAAAAAGTCGAAAGAGCTTGAACAACTGACTTAAGAAGAACTTCTTTACCAGCTTTTGAGAGAAATTTAGTATCCTAACCTTGCAACCTTCTACTCATTCATTCTTTTAAGAAAGAAAAATATGTTGTTTATCCTTCCCCACTAATGATGGAATTCCCAATTATCGCCCATAATCAATCTTATTTGATACTTCTAAAATTGAAGCTAGGAAAGTACGTAAATCATCTGACACATTATTACTATAGAATGTACCAGATTTTTGAAAGTTTATTGCCTGTCCCAACGCCTGTTCATACTCAACCAAAATATTCTTAACTGTAATGCACTCCTGACCATTTGCCCGAAAGAAAAAAAATGAATCATTGGCAAACAAAAGATGTGAGATTCTAGGGCTATGCTTTGGCACTTTGCACCCATGAATTAAACCTGATGCTTCTGCATGTCTAAATAAGGCAGATAGTCCTTCGGCACAAATAATAAAAAGATATGGGAAAAGAGAATCTCATTATCGAAGTCCTCTGCTTGGAAAAATCGGACCCACTTCCTCACCATTTAAAGCCATATGGTAAGAAACTGAAGAAACACAAAGCATCAAGATATTTACCCATCTTTGCGCAAAACCTAGCTTCAAAACTATAGCTTGTAAAAATTCCCACCTCACTCTATCATAGGCTTTTCTAATGCCTACCTTCAATGCCCCCAGTTTCCTAGTTGAGATGCATTTCATATGATGTATAATCTCAAAAGCAAGAAGAATATTGTCTGTTATTAACTGGCCTAGAACAAAAGCTGATTGAGATTAAGCAATCATATAAGGCAGTAAATACTTAAGGCGATTGGCCAAGACTTTTGAAAAAATTTTATACACCATATTGCAAAGAGAAATTGGCCTGAGATTCTTGATTAAGACTGGATTGTCTTTTTTAGGGATCAAAACAATGGCAGTATCATTTAAGTGAGTAGGAAAAGAGCAACTTTCAAACCAGGCAGAGCAACTAGTCACTACGTCAGGACCCACTATATTCCAAAACTTTTAATAAAAAAGCTAGATTCATGCCATCAGGACCCAGGGATTTATCAAGATGCATTTGGAAAGTAGCTTTGCAAATCTCATCTGAAGTAAGAGGGGCCAAAAGAAAAGAATTATCCTCTGCCGAAACCTTAGAATTGACCGTACTAAGGACCACACTACAATCCCATTTGATGCTTCAAAAAGCTTAGAGAAATAATTCACAATATGGTCCTTTAAAGCTGCAGGATCAAAAATTCACTCTCCATCTTCTCCTTTTAGAGCATTAATCTTATTTCTCCTTTTCCAATGTGAGGCTTGCTTATGAAAATATTTGGAGTTCTGGTCACCATGTTTAAGCCAAAAAGACTTAGAACACTACTTATAGAAGATTTTTTCTTGCCCCAATAAGATTATGTATTCTCGGTTCAAGGATGTTAAAACATCGCTGTTCACATAAAATTTAGAATTTCTGACTCGAAGTAGCTGATTATAAATATCAGCCTTTCTTCTATGAAAATCTCCAATAAAATTCCTTCCCCATTCAAACAATGATTTGCCACATCTCTCAAATTTTTCTAGTAATGTACAATTATCATTATAATTCCATGAATGAGAAATAACATCAACAATTTTAGGATTAAGAAGCCAGGAGTTTTTGAACCTGAAATGGTAATAACTTACAACAAGAATTTGTAAGTTGCAATGCAATAATAGATGAGAATGGTCGAAAATCGGAGCAAATAAATTTTCTAAATGGAAAGCCAAAAACAGATTTAGCCAAGAATCCGTAGCAACATATCTATCCAATTTCTCATGGACCAAATTGCCTAAGGCTCTCCCCCGTTCTCAAGTAAAATGGTATCCCACTAAAGGAATGTCAGTCAAGTTACAATCCGAGAGGGTGTCACCAAAACCTTGAATTAGCATATCTGGATGCCCCGCACCACCATCCTTTTCATCATGAGATAGGAGATCATTAAAATCTCCAATGACTACCCAAGGCAATGTGCGGTTATTAGCTAAATTATGAAGCAGCTGCCAAGAGTCCCTTCTGCAATTCCTTTGAGGAAAACCATAAAAGCCAGTAAGATGCCATCTCATATTCACACCCATATCAATCACCATATCAATAAAATTTGAAGAAAGAGAAATTATTGAGAGATTATTCGAGAGCAAACACCATCAATTGTATCTTTTTCTTCAATCACCATATCAAAACCAATTCGAGAGCAAACACCATCAACTGTATCTTTATTAGCTAATGTTTCAATGAGAAATATTACATTAGGCTTATACTTCTTCGAAAGCTCATGAAGAGCTAACACTACCCGAGGGTTGCCCAGCCCTCGACAATTCCAACTTATTATTTTCATGGCGATCGGTAGGCCTCATCAATAGGTCCTGCCGATATCCCAGTCTTCTGAGAAGAAGAAGTGTTGTTGAAATTGTCACAATGAGGCAAGTCAGGAACGTTACTTGAGCTAGAAGAAAAATCCACTCTATGTCATTTTTTCCCTCCTTAATAGTCATTTCTGACTCTTTTGAATTCAATAACCCACTCCTCTGAGCAGTTAAGCCCACTGCCTCCTTGTCTAGCTGACCCAATACTGATTCATGGTCCGTATCATCAAACAAAGCCACGTCACTAGAAGGAATTTGCTTCCCTCTACTGCCCATGCACATGAGATTTGGATAATGCAGCTCCGTTCTTGTTCCTTTGTTTAACATTAACTACTTATTAAGTGCCACTAAATTAGGAACAAGTTCTCCACCCTCATCACGCAGACAACTGCTCATCATCGTGGTCGCCCGCCGAGGTAACACCCTAATTGCATCACTCCATTGCAACATGAGGGGTTACTTACTTGCATGGATTCGGAGTTTACAAAAACTGTCAGTATGCTTAAGCCGTCCACATAGAAAGCAAAAAACTGTTATACATTCATATTTGAAAGAAGCATAGATATGAGATCCATCGCATTGGACTAACTTCTTTTTCCTTGGCAATGGCTATTACAAATCCACTTTCACTCTAATGCGCATAAACGGATTTGCTCTCCCAACAATCATCCTTGCATCGTAAGCAATAAAGAGACTAATAAAATTACCAAATTGTTTGGCTAAAGACTCAGACAAACAACCTGGTGGCAAATCATGCACCTGAACCTAGAATTGATAGAATTGAATTGAAACATTTAGAGGGTCCTCCCCATCCTTCATGCAATGTAACACTAGGAGGTGATTATTAAAAGTTCATGGTTTTCCATCAATAACCCTTTGTATGTCCACTTCATAAAAGAAACAAAATAAGAATATTTTCTGTCCCAGATTCGTAATATTCACTCCCCCTAAATGATGCCATAAATCTGCTAATGTATTTCTCATAGGTTCAAAGCGTACCACTGCAGAAGTTAGAAAACGTCCAACAAGGCAGAACTTATAGCTTTCCTGCTTTTCTAATCCCAAATCCCCAAGACTCTAGCCTTCCTCCTCCCCTTCTTGTATAAAAAGGGCCTCAATATCAGATTCCTATTCCATTATTGCGATTGAGAAGCCAAGTGACTACAGGCGTGCTAAAGTGGCATACGAGAGGTGATTATGTGATGTGTATTATTATTACAATTTTTTAAGTTAAAAAATATTATTAATTTAAAGCACAATAAAATTTTACTTATTTCTTTATCAATTAATTGGAAATTTCATCATTTTGAAGGGACCTATATGTAATTTTGAATATCAATGCTAATTATTTCTTGTTTTTGTGTTTGAGTTTTATTTTCCATTATTAAATATATCAAATGAATTAAAAATATAAACTATAAAATAGCAACAATCATTTGTTAAAAATTTTAACACCACAGTAAATTTTTTTTATTATCGATTATATAATTATTTCGTATTTATTAAGAAATTATTATTATTTATTAAAAAGACAATCATCAAAGAGAATGGAAATTTTTTATCCAAAATCAACAAAAATTGCATATCTTGTCTCTTCCCATTGCCAATATTTTAGCATACCCACAATTTATAAATATCTCTTATCATGTTATCATCCTTAATTTTTATTTTGTTAAATTATTGCTTCTAAAATAAATAGATTTAGTTTATCGTCATTTTTTAATTTATTTACTGTTCAAAATTCTAATGCAAAATTAATATGACATATGATGTGTGACGCCATATTATTTCTAAAATGAGGTGACACATGATATAGCATCACAAATATTATATACCATGTTAGCTTTTTGTTAGAATTTTAAATGGTAAACAAACGAAAAGATAATAACTAAATAAATCTTCTCACCATAAAGAAGACAAAGCAACAAAATAAAAATTAGGAACAATAACCTAATAAATGATATTTTTTTTAACAACGGTGAGTATAATTTTACCATTAAAATTTTGTTGGTTTTATAACAATGAATTGTGTTCATGTTCCCTAATTTCTGAAATATCATGTAATAACCTTTTCTCTCTTTTTTTTTTTTTGCCATGATCACAATTATCTTTGTGGTTTTGGTCACATCGATGTCCTCTCTGTTTTTTGAAATTTATCATGAGCTTGGACAAATTTACCTAAATTACTACATTTATATAGATAGAACGAAAAAAATGTATAAAGTTTATCAATTAAACATCATAAAATGTTAAATATTTAGAATATAAAGAAAGTACAATAAAATTCGTTGATATACTTAAAATTTAATTTTTTTAAAAGCTCGACCCTCAGAAATCGTTTTTAGAGAATCGAACCCCTGACCTCTTCGTGGATAGTAACATTAGATGGCCACTAGACTAATTTCAGTCACTTCCTGAGTTATCGACAATAACCACATAAAAAGTTATTGACATATTATTGAGTTATTTAAATTTTTATAAACATATTATTGTACGAAAAGTCATTGGCAATAACCACGTAAAAAGTTATTATTGAAATAGATAATCTTTTGATTAAATAGTGATAGACTAATTTTTAAAGTTAAAAGGTATTTAACTTAAATTACAAAGGTTTAAATTTTGATGTTGTCTTTTTTCCTTTTGAATATTTATATATATTTGGCACAGTAACTAAATTGCTTAGATTTTAAAAGTAATTTTCAAATTGCACTTAATAATTAAAATTAACAACTGTAATTATATTATCTAATCATAATATATATGGAACTCAATTACATCAGAAAATGGATTAGTTAATGTTCTTTAAGGTGCATTTCTTTCCAATCAAAGTTAATAAATTATTTATTTATTTATAGTATAAATGAAATAAATAGTTTTAAAGATAATTAAATAATTATTTTTAATTTAAAAATAAGTAGTTTTCATTCTCATGACTGAACGTCTACTAATTTTTGGATAAATTTCAAATTTTTTTAATTAGTCCTAATAATTAAAATATTAATTGTATTACAAATTAACCTAAAAATACTTAAGATTTTACTTAAATGTACACTTTAATCCCCAATATTTTAAAATTAATTAACAATGTTAGTTTCTTATAAAATTTAAAATTACCCTTACAACACTACCATCAACGATATATTATTTAAGAAAGAACCTTCTAATTTCATTTTGCTCTATTTTTATTGTATGCAATTCATAATAATTTTTTATTAAAAGTTATTTCTTCCTCGAATTCATTTTTATCTTTTTTTTTTAATTTTTAATTCATATAATATTTATGTATTCTAACTTTTGCTTCATTTTCTAAATTATTATTATGATTTAATTTAATTTAATTTTTTTTTGAAAGATGAAATGCTCAATCTCAATTGACTTTGCTTTAAAAAAATAAAAAAAAGTATCTTATAATATTAAGCTTTATAAATTAAAAATCACAGTAAAAAAATAAAAAAATAAATGAAATATAAACATTATTTTTGCGAAAATTATTAGCCAAATAATTTAATTAATAAAACTATTTAAATTTATATTAATTCAACAATGCAATAAATAAAAAGTATTATTGTCATTATAAAGAAAACAATAGTGTTAAAATCTAAAAGAGGAATCTCCATATATTTTACCAACTTTAACAAAGGGTTGAGGTTTTCTTAATTATCATAAATAGATGTCCCCCACCCCTCTATATATTTGAGATTAATCAAATATGTCTCAATGAGTAGTCTCAATCATCTCTCAAAACGGCAGTGTTTGAGTATTGCCACAGAGACTCATGTTTGATATTAATTAGTACTTTGGATTACTACTTAAAAAAAAGCTTAATTAATTCAATTACTCCCCTAGACATAATCATACCATTATAATAAAAACCATTGTCTCTATTGATAAAGTGTAATTTGATATTTTTATTAATTTTAGATAATATAATTTTAGATGAACTGTATTGTTAATAAGTTTTTTTTTTTTTTTACATTTTTATCCTATAATATTACTTTAGGCTTTATTTGAATTATTGATTTAGTAATATATGGTACTGTATTTATGATATAATATAATATTAAAAATAATATTTATTATATTTAAAAAGATGTTATAATGTAGTATAGTTAAATAAAAATATTTTTATTTAATTTAATAATATTTTTAAAATTTTAATATATTATGGAGATAAAATATTATTTATTAGTATATATTTGGTATTTAAAAAATTATTTCAGATATTTTTGAAAGATAAAATTGTAAAATTATAAAAAACTACTAAATTGCTAATTTGAAAATTCATATTTTTCAAACCATAAAATTATCAAAAAAAAAATCATAACATGAAAAGTAAAAGTTAAAATAAATAAGAATTAAACTATAACATACCATATAAAAATATGGCAAATCATGAAACAAATAAAGTCTTAAAGTATTCTTAGTTATTTATATTTTTTATGGAAATTAAAATTCAGTTATCCTAATAGTAAGGTCTTAATTTTTGCAAATAGTACATGTTTAATTAGCTTGAGAAATTAGTAACAAAATAAAAAAAATGTAGGACAAATTGACATTTTTAAATATTAATTATAAATTTTGATATTATATGCGACAGTATAAAAAAAGTGTTTTCTTTTCATTGATGCGCAAGGAATTCGGCTAAGATATTAAATTCCTATTGTTGCACCGCTTATCTCATGTCAAGGTCATGTCTTGACTGTGTATTAAAATTAGATGATTTATACATTTAAAAAAAAAAATAGATGATTTATCCTATCTGAATGTATTAGTGTATGACGTATTTTAATTTTTGATTGATGGTGATCATACATTATATGGTAATCATGCATTATGACATGATTTTAATGTAAAATAAATTTCTAACTCATATGATTTTGAACATACAAAAATTTCTAACTTTTTTTTTTGGAAACTGGCTTGAAGTAGAGACTAAAAATCTCATAAGTGAATTTGGTACACTTTGGGGAAACACTTAAATAGTGATGACCCATTCTCAGCAAGTTCTGAAAGATCCCTCTTCACAAGTTATGTTTAAACACGTCTTTTTCTAAACTTCTTGAATTTATTTATATTCTCTTAAAACATAATAGGTCTAATTTCATGTTCGTTGCGAAATTAAAAGCCATATTTATTTTTTTTATTGATGACAAAGTGGACTAGAGGACACAGGTTAGTTCGGATTCAGCTATTGATGGTCTTTCCACCTGCAAGACAAAGGAAGGAATTGAGCTCCAGTGAGAATACTCTGATACCTAAGTCAGTAATTATATTATTTATGGTAAAAAAAACTCTCTGATAATTCGGAGGGAGAAGAAGGACCTTACCCGTAGGGGGTTTACCCTTATTTATACCTAGTACCTGACGAACAAGCCCTACATGTGTCAGCGAATATTAAAAATGTCGAGACTGTAAGTCTGCCATATTGGAGTAGTGCGTATGTCGTCGGTATGGGGCGCTCGACATGTTGGAGTAGTGCGCTTGCCTTCTGCATGGGACGCCTGCCATGTTGGAGCAATGCGTCTGCTGTGTCAGAACATGTCTACAGAGCTCGGTAGGATAGCAATGTTTGGGGCCGAGATTTGGTGTATTGTGCGAGTTAAGCCCTTAAGCCCTTGTGTCCATGATGTGTAGATCGATGGCAAAGCTCGGTGAGCATGGGTAGCACCACTAGACTCCTCCTCCAGTGATCTGACATTCATGTCAGAGGAAACAAATGTTATTGACAAGACTCGAGGGGGCACGTGTCAGTTACCAATGGGTGCGAAGCTTTGATTTTCAGGATCGGAGGGGGTGCGACGCTTCAATTTTTGGGATTGAAGGGGCCAAAAATGGAAACCGGGTTTCCCACAAGGAGCATTAAAGGCGATATAGAGGTACTCATTATAAATAGGGGGGTGCTAGTTGGTCTCTACTTGTGAGTCGAGTGAGAGTTCGATTGATTTAAATTATTTGGGTTAGCACTGCGGGAAGGTGTCCAGTGCGTGCTGCTATACTGAGGCTTATTAGATGCGAACAACGAGTGGTGAGTTTTCGTTCTTGCACTTTTACTTTTGTGTTTCGATTGGTTATTCGAGTGAAATGAGTTCGGAGAGTAAGCGTATGTCCATGGAGGAGCGAAGAGTGAAGGAAGAATATTCACAATCTAGCGAGGTAGTCAGACTGAGTGGTAGTAGCGAGAGCTCATTTGTAGGGGTAAGCTCAGGTGTTGAGGTAACTCATGCGGCAGTCAAAGGGGCGACATTGGCTCATTCGGTTCTAACCGATGAAGTGGGAGAAGGTGACTTGAGTGCACACACGTCTAGTGATCGAGCATGAGTCAATGATATACAATCTACCCTCACTACCGTGGATTTGAAGATTACATGTAACACCCCGATACCCTATATAAGTACTATGCATATACCTAGTATACATACAGTAAATATATAAAGTATAAGGATGTCACTTTTCGTTACCTTTTAAAATATTTATAACAGAGTTCAAACCATAATACATTAATTTAAATAACATTTACAAAATCATTATCTTTATTAAAACTTCATTTATACATATAAATACTCTCTCGTCAGAAATACATCATAATTAAAATTTATACATGTATGCATTACCCTCTAGTTGGTCTCGACAAACTTTACTCTTCTTGTGGCATAACAAAAGACTTCATATCTTCCATCTATATACCTGCGCGAATAAACACCCGCGCTAAGCCCGAGAGCTTAGTAGTCCAAATATAAAATATAAACATATAGTATAGAAGTATTGATATATAATGATACATCGATTCAATATATAATTAGTTCTTATCATATCTTCTTTTCTTTTTAATTTTATCTTTAATATATCCTAGCTAATTTCATATATGATGTATATATATATACATAATATTATCACCAACCCCAATGCATCACCAATACTCAAAACCAATATATTAATACCCCTACATTATATATATACCACACCAACCATTATTGCAATACACACTTTACATATCATACCAATTATTATTGCAATACACACATTACATATCATACACTCATTATTGCAATGCACACATTACACATCATATCACTCATTATTGCAATACACAATTTACATATCATACAAATCATAAATCATATTTCCAATAAAGACAACCTTTATCATCAACCACAATTCATTTACATATTACACTTAATAACATTATATTATTCACAATTCACCAAGCATAATTCATTTTTAATACTCACAATCAATATTTCAATACTTGCATTTCACATTGACAATAAAGACAGACTCGGGCCCAAAACACTAATATGTTATTCAAAGTTCAGAGTTACTGCTTTGGTTCATAGTCACAATCATCACGCCCGTAGGCAATGTATATACATGTCTCTCTATCCATGGATAGTGTAACAGACCCAGTCTCTTGGACCATCAACTCAACACAAATGAGGAGATCCTCAACCCGGCAAGACTGTTACAAATCATATATCTCATATTCACAATTCTCATAGTGTAACAGACCCAGTCTCTTGGACCATCAACTCAACACATATGAGGAGATCCTCAACCCGGCAAGACTGTTACCTTTCATCATTTTTTAGGCATGCCACCCAAATCCAGAACTCTGAAACTGAATAACATATTAAACAAACAATTCATTTATTATTTCATTATCAATCTCATCATCAATTAGGCCAACATGCCTTATCTCTTTCAATTGAATTATCATAGCCAATCACAATGGCTTCATATCATATCATATCTCAATCCATATGATACATATAGCATCATTGATATCACATTTCAAAGTATATTATTCATATAATACATTGCCATACACAAGATTCACAATGCATATAACATAACATTTTCTCACTTCTCAAAACACATTAACATCATTCATTACTAGAGCATTTATCATAACAAATTGCACATACCTTAAGAATGATCCTCATTTCTTCCTACCTTTCCCATTTCATATTTCATCCTTTATATATATTCTTCATTTACATTCACAATATAATAGCTTATTTAACACTTTCATCCCAATGTGTTAATGTTCAAAGACATATAAGGATATACAATCAAATAGGGTTTATGCTTACCTTGTTAATGATCTTCACATCCTTCACATCATTCAATCATCACCTTAGTCCAATTATGTTAACAATATAATAGATCACTTAACACATTTGCAAACAAATGTGTTAAGCCTCGAATTATGTAATTAAATACAATCATATGTATTGGTACTTACCTCAAGAACTAGTCCCATCAATCTATACATTTCTTTTCTTTCCAAGAATTCTCCACATTTAGGTTAATGCAACCCAATCTCTTCAAAACCTTTGAGGGACACGGGCAGCACCACTTGAGGGACACGGTTAGGGCAATCCAACCTCTTCACAATCTAATCCAAAAGGAATATTAGCAAAATGACCATATGAATAGTACATTCTGGTTTAAGACTCCATTTTATCCTTATTTTGAAAAATTGTATAAAATAATCTACTTGACTAAAAATTCTAAAATTTTTACAGAATTTAGTTTTGTATCTTAAAATCATTCCTTTAAAATTTCAGATCAAACTGAATACAAAATCTTGGTCAAATAGTTCACCTAACCAGACTGCCCCAATTGCCCTGCATCCTGGCAGCAGTTCTGAACTTTGTGAATTCCATAAATCAAATTCAATCAACGTGGTTTCAAATTATTTTTCTCAAATACTAGACTCACTAAGAAACAACATATCCAAAATTCAATTGGATATTATTTTTCTACATTTTATTAAAAATCCCGAAATATAGCTGTCTCAGTTAAGGTACCTGCTGGAACAGGTCTAATAAAAATAATCTTTCTAAACTCATAATCATTCCAAAATCGAATCAACATATTTTTCAGTTATTCTAGACTCATAGAGGCACAACATATCAAAACTTCACTTTAAGAACATTTTTCTATAATTAATTAAAAATCATACAAGTCACAGCCTTTATTAATTGTAAAACAGAAAAAAAAATTCACTAAACTCAACTCTTACTCTTCCATCACCAACACCAACCTAGCTTCTTATCTTTAATTCCATTTCAACACTTTTACACACACCATACACAAACACACTTAATCATACTATCCATAAACCTAACTCAATCCATACACAACTTCAAAAAGAACCAAAGCAAACAAAAGAAATCTTACCAAAATGATGAAATTCCTTGAAATTCCAACTTGGTTACTTGGAATCTCTCTCAACTTTGGAGCTTAGAACATCAAACCCTTCTTTTACTCTCTTGCTTTCCTTTGTCTTAGGTGAGCCGGCCACACAAGGAAAAAGAAGAAGAAATGATGAAGAAAACACAAAGTCAATAGGCATTAAATACTCCTCCAAAAGAAAATTACTATCTTACCCTCATACACATTTTAATTCTCTTTACAAGCTCTTGCCCATTTTGGTAATTTCACATTCAATAATTTAAATATCTTCTTCCCTTGACTAAGCACTTTGACCAACATATATATCATATATATTGCCATATACCCAACATATACACTATCTCTCTCTATACAATTCTTTCCTTTGCAAATACACATATTCATTTCTCTCAAATACTTTTACCATTCAACCAAACCCTATACAAATATACCACTTATCAATTACACATTCAAATCAATTATAACAATATTATCATAACTTCTAGGCACACTTAGGGATATTACAATTAAACATATACATATACATCACATATACATTAAATCCAAATACAACAACTCCTCCAAAACTTTTAAGGTATATCTCGGGATATTACATTACAAGATATTGCTGCCAGGGGCAAATGTCCAGGAGAACGATATTCTTGGTGCTGATCAAATTATAATGTATGAAGAGGATTTGAGGGAGGGGTTCGGTTCCCCTTAGTCCCTTTATAACAAAGTTTTTAGAAATGAATGGAATTTATCCTGGGCAGCTTAAATCGAAAGCCTGAAAAACTATAGTGGGTTTTGAGATTCTCTGTAAACTACTGGGTGTGGAAGTTTCTTCCAGGATTTTGGCTGCTATGTGCCTTATCAGAGCATGACCAAAATTAGATGAAGATTTTTTGTTTCTTCAAGCCAAGCCAGGGCTCACACTGTTTACTGAAAAATCAGACTCGTTTAAAGGGTGGAAAGATTGGTTTTTTATTATAGAAAACCTGGGAGATTGGACTGCCGCAAGGAGTGAAACTTGGACGGGGAGATGGCCTTATGTAAAGAGGGGGGCCTAGGAGCTGAGGACCGGGCTATCTTTGATAAGATAGCTGAGAACATTCAGAGAGAAAAGTTAAATGTTGTACACTTAATGTCAAGATAATTCCCAATATGGAGAGATCCTATCGAGTCCTGCCCTGAAAACCGGGCTGGTAATACTTCGTATTTTCAGTTGGATTGATTTGGAAATAATATCCTGATTTTTTATTTATATGCAGAGATGGAAGGCGGAGGGTTTAAGGATTTGGTGAAGGCACTCCAGCAGGCGAGGGCCGAGACTAAGGGGGAAGAGAAGAGAGCAGCTCGTGCTGCTGCCAAAGAGAAAATGAATCCCTCCACTGGCGACAAAGGTGTGGAGCCCTCAAAATGAAAAAGAAGGGAGAAAGAGAAAGAGATAATCGTTGTGGGTGAGGATGAAGCCTTGCCAGGGAGCACAGGTCAGCCAACTGGGGAAGGGCAGGCTGGAATTGTAGATCTTCCTAAGGAGGATTGAGAGTGAGGACCTTCTTCAGGTGCTGGGAGGGCAATCGAAGGTGAAGATGAGGTACATAAAATGGACATCAACGAGTTGATGGGGGAGTTAGTGAGGGTCTTCAAATCTCACTACGGGGATGATTACTCCATAAAAGAGCATGAAATCAGTCACTTCAGCAGGAAATTTTTAAGGAACGTACCTCGAGAGCACAAGCGGTTCAAGATGATGGGACTAAAAAAATTTCTAGAAACATACCGGGTTGTATCGACCGAGGTATGTGAACTAAATAGTTTGTATGAATATAGGTTTTACAAACATTCAGTACTGACCATTTGTTATTTGCTCAGTATGATATGTTCAATCAGCATATGGGGGATCGGTATGCCGATATGCTAACCTTATATGTTGAGACTACGAATGAGGTCAAGTCTCTGAGGAAGAGATAAGAGGAGGCCGAGCTATGCTTGGCGAGGGTGGAAAAAAGGGCTATTGAGGCCGAGTATGAAATTGAAAAAGTAAAGAAAGAGCTTGCTCAGAAAAAAGAAGAGCTTGCTCAGACAAAAGGTGATCTCTCAACTGCCCAGAGCTCATTAGCCAATGAACAAGAAGCCCTACTGAAGCTGAAGGACCAGATGGAAGACGAGATAACTCATGGAATTGTGAAGTCATAGGAGCTCATTATTGCGGAACTCAAGAAAAAATCTCCTAAAGGGGAGAATGATTGAGTGTTTGATGTAGACCCTGATCAAGCTCCTCATGCCAGATAGTTGATGTAGGGGCTTGCGAGGAGGTCGCGGATTGGGGGAATGATGATGTATAAGGCCAGCCCCACTTTTTTTCAAATTTGAGTTCGGTGTACAACCTGTTTTTGTGAATGTAAGGACTGATATGTTGATATAAATGACTTTGGTTTATTTGGATCAAGTGAAATGAAAGTATTATTTAATTCGAGAGTTTTGTGAATGGATTACGTTGTATTACTGTATTAACTTAGCATTTATGTTGTTATTTCGAATTATGAATTGAAGTTTAATTTAAGGGTTCAGGTGCAATGAGGGCGCATTCTTTAGAGCTTGAGCGCTACGAGGACACGTTCTTTAGAGTTTGAGCGCAATGAGGGTGCATTTTTAGAGTTCGGGCCAACGAGGGTGCATTTTTAGAGTTTAAGGGCGACGAGGGCACGGGCATTAAAGCTTGGGTGCAATGAGGGCGAGTTTTGAAAGTTCCGGCACAACGAGGGCGTATTTTTAGAGTTTGGGCGCAACAAAAGCACATTTTTAGAGTTTGGGTGCAACAATGGTACATTTTTAAGAACTCAAGCACAATAAGGGCGCATTTTCGAAGTTCAAGCACAACAAGAGTGCATTTTTTAGAGTTTGGGCACAACGAGGGCCCATTTTTAGGAACTCACAAGCAACGAAGGCATGTTTTCAGAGTTCGGCCACAACGAGGGCGTGTTTTTTTGTTATGATATGCTTCGCTATCTGGAAGACAAGTTTGATAGTTGCATAAATTGAAGGACTCTGGGCTGGAGTCGTTTCTTCCTTGTTTAGTATGTGCGGTCCAAAAATACAAGAAAGAAAATGTGAATTTTTTTTGACAATTAAAGGCTACTGAATGTATTTTCTTAAGTTGTTGATGTTCCAAGCTCTTGATATCTCTTTGCTTGTTGTCATGCTAATTTTGTAGGCTCTGCCTTTAAGTACTTCGGCTATCTTAAATGGTCCTTCCCGATTAGCTCCCAATTTATTAGGTCCTGTAGTTACATGAGTGGAGATAGCTCTTTGAAAGATGAGATCCCCTTTGCTGAACTTCTTGTGGCAGACTCTTTTATTGTAGAAATTAGATATCTGGGCTTTGTAAGCTGCTGCTCTGATGCTCTCTTGATCGCGCTTGAATTCGAGTTCTATAGAAATGACTGCCTCATTGCCATAAGCCAAAGCATATAGAGTTTCTCCTCTGGTTGTTCTCGAGGAGTATGCCCATATAACATTATACAAGTCTTCTACCCATATCCCTTTAGCTTCGTCTAGTCTCTTCTTCAAACCTGTCAGGATCATTCGATTGGTGAATTCGGTTTGACCGTTTGACTGAGGGTGGTAGACCGAGGTGAACCCGAGATCGGTCTTTAGCCTAATATAATATTCCCTGAATTTTTTGCAGTCAAATTGCTTGCCATTGTTGGTGATGACCGTGTGTGGAATGCCAAATCTGGTAATGATCTCTATGTTAAAAAATTTTATCACAGCAGTTGGGGTAATAGAAGCTAGGGGTTTGGACTCCGCCTATTAAGTGAAATGGTCTAACACTACAACCAAAAATTTCCCCTGAGCTGTGGCTTGAGGGAAAGGGGCTAGGATGTCCAAACCTCACTGAGCAAAGGGCCATGGGCTCGGAATGGGTTTTTGATCAGCCACGGGCTGGTGCTATAAGTTGGCATACTTTTGGCACTTATCGCACTTCTTGACCAGCTCTTTCACATCTTTCTCTATTGATGCCAGAAATATCCCTGCAGTAGTGCTTTTCAAGCCATTGGTTGAGCTTCCTCGTGAGCTCGACATATCCCTTTATGAATTTCCCTCAGCAAGTAGTTGCCCTCTTCTTCAGATACACACCTACTCCACGGGTGAGAGAATGGTCTTTTGTATAAGAAACCATTATGCAAGGAATATAAACTAGTCTTTTTGGCTATCTTTATGGCCTCGGTCGTATCTTCTAGTAGCTCATCGAACTTCAAGAACTTGTATATTGGAAGTCTCTACCCCTCCATGACTTCTGCTGTTATTGTGGTAACAACTTTATAGCTTGGACAAAAAAATCCTCGGTCAGTATTCCATGCTCCTGAGTCCCCTCCCTAGCGGCCGCAGCCTTAGCAAGTTGATCGCGGGCTCGTTCTTGGGTCAAACTATTTGTTGGATTTCCCAAGAGCAAACCATTCTTTGTCATGGTGGACAGGAGTTCTGCTATGTGGTCTTTGTACCGCACCATGCTTGGTTCTCTTGCTTCATTTTTTCGGTTAACTAACTGACCACTAGTTGGGAATTAGAGAGGATTCAGAGGAATTCAGGCCAGACTTCTTGGGTGAGATTCAATCCAAAGTAGATGGCTTCATACTCCGCCACATTGTTAGACACTGTGAAATTAAGCCTAGCTAAGTACTTAATAAGTATCTTTCCTGGGGAATGACCCCTACGCCGGCCCCTTCGCCACACGAAGTGCCATCTACATTAAGTATCTAGGCTTCTTTGGGGGCAGTCTTAATAGGTTGTTCAAATAGTTTTATCACAAAATCTTCTAGGATTTGTACTTTCATGGGTCGCCTTGGCTCATATCTAATGTCGAAATGCCCTAATTTTGCAGCCCATTCTGTAAGTCATTTGGAGGTCTCTGAACATTTAAGAATCTTCTTCAAACATGAATTGGTGCTCTCCATGATAGTATGCGCATCAAAATATGGGAGAAGCCTTTCGGATGAAAAGCATAAAGCCAAGCTAACTTTTCGGGAGGAGCATGGTGAAGCCCGGGCCCCTTTAGTACTTGACTAGCATAATAAATCATAAATTGTTGACTGTTTTCCTCTCTGAATAGCAGCGAGAGATACAAATACAGTGTTTCTCCTTTGATGGGTCAGCTAAGCAAAGGGGGCGAGCTCCAAAACCTCTTCGATTCCTCAAAGG
The DNA here is from genome assembly GCA_947685225.1 of Garcia nutans. Taxonomy (NCBI): domain Eukaryota; kingdom Viridiplantae; phylum Streptophyta; class Magnoliopsida; order Malpighiales; family Euphorbiaceae; genus Garcia; species Garcia nutans. The sequence continues at coordinate 4,063,602 of CANTUV010000060.1, forward strand.
CTTGTTAACATTCATTTGTTCTCTGGTACTGCTTCAAATTCTTTAGGAATCTAAAAAATGGCAAACATCTCCGAGTTGAACATGAGATAAACCTCCCTAAGGCCGTGATCCTTCCATTTAGCTTTTGAACTTCCTTGATGTTTCTAGGTGGTTTCATCTCTATAATAGCTTGTATTTTCTCCAGAATAGCTTCGATGCCCCGCTCAGATATCATAAAGTCTAAGAATTTTGTAGATTAAACCTCAAATGCACATTTCTCTGGATTGAGCTTCATACTTGCCTGTCTCAGTGTCTGGAGGACGCCTGCAAGGTTCTGAGGATGTTCGGTTGAGGTCTTAGATTTGATAATCATATCATCCACATAAACTTCCACAGTTCTACCTATTTGGTGTTGAAAGAGCTTATTGACGAGCCTCTGATAAGTGGCGCCCTCATTCTTTAGGCCAAATGGCAAGACTTTATAGCAGTAAGTACCCCTTCCTGTTATAAAGGAAGTCTTGCTCTGATCTTCGATTTTCAATGGGATCTAATGATAGCCGGATAAGGCATCGATGAAGCTGTTTTCTGCATACCCGGCTGTTGAATCAACTAAACGGTCAATGTTGGAAAGGGAGAAGGAATCCTTGGGGAAAGCTTTATTCGAGTCAGTGAAATCAACACGCATCCTCCACTTTCCATTAGGTTTCTTCACTAATACTACATTGACCAACTACTCAGGAAGTAAGATTTCTCCAATGAAGCCCGTCTGTAGTAGTTTATTGACCTCTTGCTCTGCAGCTAGTTGCCTTTTCAGTCTGAAGTTTCTTTTCTTTTGCCTCACTGGGGTCGCACTAGGGTCCATATGGAGCTCGTGGGTCATAAACTCGGGAGAGATGCCTTGAACATCGGTTGCCTTCCAAGAGAAAACATCTTAGTACTGTCTAAGTACTTGGGTCAAGGCAAGCTCTTTTTCTGGGTTGCTAGAGCCTGCAACCTTGAGGGTTCTATCAGCCTCTACCTATATACTCTTTAGCATGTCAATCAGCTCGGGTCTGGCTTTCGAGTTATTAGTTACATCCAATGACTCAACAGGGAGCACCATATTGGAGTTCTTTAGGAGAACCATATAGGAATCTCGGGCCTCTTATTGATCCCCTCTAAGCATTACTACTCCCGGGTAGGTAAGGATTTTTATAACTAAACCCCTCATAAAGATAAAAGCATCCACTCCAGCTACAAACGATCGACCAAAAATTGCATTGTAGGCGAAGTCCAGATCAACTACCATAAAGCAAGCTCAACAATCGCGAATGGTAGAACCATCTCCTAACTGTAGGTCAAGCATTACGGAGCTGATTATTGGAATGCTGTGTCTGGACAGACAAACCAAAGGTGATGAGACTATTTTTAGGATATTCTGAGAGAGGTTGAGCTCCTTATAGACACCAAGCATTAGTAGGTTAACGATGCTACCTGTATCCACCAAAATGTGCTGTACAAGGTATTCTTGAATCACTGCCTCGACCACCAAAGCATCTGTGTGTGGTCTGGTTATTTGGTGAGATTCTTCGAAATTGAAGGAGATGATTGCATCTCTCAAGGTTAGGATCTTGGCTACCAAAAATACTCCTTTCCCTCTTCGTTTTCACAAAGTGCCCACTGTATAATCATGTTCTCCTCCTGCTATAACATGTATAAACCCTGCTAGTGCCTTTTTGGTGGGTCGGTATGACTTGACATTAAGTTGCTCATTATCCTTGGAATTGAGTACAAACTGCTTCACCTGGCCCTTCCGAATTAGCAGTTCTATCTCCCGTTGCAACCTGCTGTACCTGTTGGTTTTATGACCATGCCCCCTATGAAAGTCACAATACAAACTTTGGTCCCTATTGGGGTCCTTTCTCATGGGTTGAGGCTAGTTCATGTTAGTATTGTCTCTAAGCCAACGCAAGATATTGGCCGAAGAACTTATAAGCGAGGTGAAGTGTGCTGAAGCTTCTGATACATGATAGGTCCTTACAGGACATTGGTGGACGGATGACTTTCCTGAACTGCGGTTTTAGGGGCACCTCGAAGAGCCCAACCTATCAGACCTTGGGGGATCAGTATGGTGCACTCTAACATCGTGCTGGCTGGCCGGGTGCTCTTGTGAGCGGCCTTTATTGGTTCTTCATGGCGAGATGCCCGGAGTTCCTTCCATGTTTTGGTGCTCTCATCATAGTGGATGTACTTATGGGCACGAGCTATGAGCTCTTGGAAATCTTGAGGTGGATTCCTACTAAAGGCCATTGAGAACTTAAAACACTATGTGTTCCTGATGAGCGCCTCTAAAGCTAGCTCAAAATTGACTTTCGGGATCTTTTCCACCATGCTGTTGAACCTTGTGATGTATTTTCGCAATGTTTCTTTTAGTTTCTGCACTAGTTTGAAAAGATCTACCAATGTTCTTCCAGGGTCGATTGACTCCATAAACTTGTTTATGAATAGCTCTATGAAATGCTTGAAGTTAGTGATAGAGTGTGGCTCAAGGTTCTTGTACCATAGCTGTGCATTACCCGTTAGGGTTTTGGGGAATAACTTGTATAAGGCAGAGTTTGACTTTATATAGATAAGGATCGTGTTGAAGGTGTCCACATGCACTCTGAGATTGGTTAACCCATCATACTTTGCCAGCTCAGGTATGCGAAAGTCCGGGTTAACTTCCTCTAGGATCTCTTTTGATAAGGGAGAGTTGAAAGTGGCTTCGTATTGCAAAGTGGGTCCCTGGCAAGTCTTCTTCAGCTTTTCGTCCACTAAAGCATTGACATCATCGTTGGTCATCATGATATTTTATTCTTTGGGCTCCGCTAGGGTTGTGGTTGAGTAAGTTTGTGACTAGGATTCAAAATGCTCGGGGGAGTAGAATCTCCTTCTGGCCAGACCCCTGGCAATTGGAGGTTTTCTTTTGGCTGGTATGTGTGGTTAAAGGTAGGTGGCAGGATTAGTTGGTAGTGCTCTTTAGGGGGTGGTGTCTGTGTTTGTCGGCTTTGCAATTTAAGGGCCGTAATGATTTCCCTAAGGGTGGTAGCGAGATCTTGAGCTGCCTGGGTTGTTAACTTTGAAGACTGTAATATTTTCGCTGCTGTGTGGGCCAATAAAGCAAAGGGGATTAAGGGGCCTGGGGTGTCATCTCTGTACTATGGCGGTTGTTGAAGGTGCTGGGGCTGAGGTATCAGTTGGGTGGGGAATTGGATTGTTGGGGGTGTTTTTGGTCATTTGATCTTGGGGCGTACATGGAGGTGGGGGGTGTGCTGCTGTTTGGGTTACAAGTTTCATTTTCCTGATTATGGGTCGGATCGGGAGTCCTGTCATCTATGACTTGGTGATTAGCCAGTCCACGCTTACCGCACCACTAATGATGAAGTGGACTGAAGGATTCGAGGTAGTTCGAGTTCGGCTGTTACTGGTCTTTCCACCCTCAAGACAGAGGAAGGGACCGGTGGGGAGGCTTCGATGCCTAAGTCAGTAATTATGTTATTTATGGTAAGAAGAACTCTTTGGTTGTTCGAGGGGAGAAGAAGGACCTTACCTGTAAGGGGCTTGCCCTTATTTATAGTTAGTATATGGTAGACAAACCCTACATGTGTCAACGAATATTGAGAATGTCGAGATTATGCGTCTGCCATGTCGAAGTGGTGCACAAGTCGTCTGTATGGGGTGCCCGACATGTCAGAGTACTACATTTGCCGTCGATATAGGATGCTTGTCATGTCGGAGTAGTGTATCTATTGTGTCAGTGTGGTGCACCTGCTGTGTCAGAACATATCTATGAAACTCGATCGGATAACAATGTGTGGAGTCGAGGCTCGATATATTGTGCAAGTTGAGCCCTTGAGCCCTTATGTCCATAATGTGTAGATCAGTGGCAAAGCTCAGTGATCATGGACAATACCACTTATCACTAGCACTATTCTATTTCTCATTTGGGTTTGCCAAAAAAAAAATAATAAAAAGGGACCATATTTTGAGGTCCAGTGAAGGCTAGTAATACGATATCAATAAAAGGAAATTTTTATTTTATTAAAGTTTTATAAAATTTAAATATATGTGTGTGGTGATTTATTAGTTTGAAGAGCTAAAATTTGGTGTTATTAGTTTGGTTTTTAATGCATGTTATAAGAAAATGAGTATTATTTCAGATAAAATCTAATTAGTATACACTAATTTAAAAATAAAAATAATTTAATTAATTTAAAAATAAATTGAGTTAAAAATAAAAATTTTAATAGAGAATTTTTAGTGAATAGTAGAACGTATATTTAGTTACAACGATTATTATCTAAGGTAATTTTTTTATCCATCTAATTTATTTTTAATTAATTTATTTAGTATTATTTAATATTACTTTTTTATGATCCTAATTCGAGCACTCTTTATATAAAAACTGTTACGTAATTAGTCATATATCAACAAATAAAGTTATCATCCATTCCTAGCATTCAGTATTCCAATAACTAAATTGTCAAAAATTTCATTGAATTTAATTATTTATGTAACATCATTCTTAAACATAATTGACCAACATTTTAAAATAAGTAGATGGATAAATATTTTAACTGCTAGAACTATGAAATATCACAAAAATGTTATTTAGTTAAATATTCATATATAATTATCAACAAATACTAATTATCAAGTCTTGATTTGATGGCTAAGACTATTATTTTTATTTAAGATTCTAATTCAAATTCTAAATATTCCTTCTCCTCCCTATATAATTAATAATAAAAAAACTATCAACAAATAGTAAATCAAATTTATGTGTAATATACACATTCAAACTCAGTAAGACTTTTACTAACAAGGAGACAAATAAACTACAAAATCTATTTCTCAACCTTTCTATTGAAATCAACTTTTAATGGAGTGATTGTTTAAAAACCGGCAGCTTTAAAGAAGGAATTGGCAGAACTTGGCCAATGGGGAAAGTTTATAATATATATTCAGGTAATAATTCAATTAGTTGGCTTGAAAATTGCAACAAAACTTGACCCAATTGGGTGCTTGCCATTATTATTATTATTATTATTATTATTATTATTATTATTATTATTATTATTATTATTATTCTCAAACTATTCAGAATCCAACTTTTTAGTAAAGATAATGAAAATTACAAGCAACAAAAGAATAGCACATGGGTGTCCCATCTAATTGATCTTCAATGGGAAGTTGTATTTTATTAGGACATATAGCACTACTTCTCAAATGTGGCTAAAGGTTACTATTTTGTGGGGTTTCACTATATTTATATTTACATACATAGCATCATTAAATATTGTACTATTTGCCCTTTCTAATATATATGAAGTTGGAGCTAATAAGCTATTTTTATGCTGCAAAGAGACCTCTAATTGTCTATTTCAAGACTTTTTTTTTCATTTTTCTTTCTATATATCAATCAAATTCTAAAAGAGCACATAAGCACACTTACAATGATGCAATTTAACTAGCTATAGAGAAAGGTGATTCAACGAATTTGACATTAGAAAAAGAAAATAAAGATATCAATCACTACCCAACAAGGGTAAAAATATTGTAGTAGACCCTAAATATTTCTACCAAAATCTTATTAACTATGTCTAATTAAATATCTATGGGAGTGAAAAAGAAAATGAGAAAAAAACATATTAGTAAATAATTAAAAATAAATATGGGGCCTTTTCATGTAATTAAAATAATTAGACATATATATTGAGATATAGTCTAACTAAAAATATATTTCCCTAATTGATTCCTTCTTTCCATTTCATCACTAAAAATTTATAAATTTCTTATATTATGCAATATTAATAGGTTAAAAAATTAAATTATGAGAAAATATTATTTGTTCTTAAAAACTCAATATAGATGCAAATTAAGTGTGATGACATGTGATTGTTGCGAATAAGAAGGTGTGGGGTCTTGAGTAGGTAATGATAGGCAAAGTACTAAAGTGTTAATATGTAAGAAAGAGTGTTTAATATTAAAAAAAAGAGAAAAAGAGAAGAAAAATAAATAAATAAAAACAATAATGATTTTGGTTGCGACTTGAGAAGGGTATTCTCTATAAAAAAAAAAGAAAGAAATAAAAGAAATAAATAAATAAATAAAAATAAAGAGATAATAGAGGAAAGAAGGAGCCCTTCTTTGGTAGCTAATTAAGAGAATGGGTCCATTCATGAAAGCAACTTCACTCTCTTTCTCAATCTTATCTTTCTTTCTCTCAGCGTAGTCAACAAGCATGAATACGATCAATTATCTTCTCTATGATTTATTATTATTAATAATTATATATTATTGTTGATTTTTGATAAAAAAAAATATTATATTTTCGACGGATAAAATGAGATAATACAAGTTTTTTTCTCTTAACAAATAGGTTTTGAATTCAAGTTCTGAAAAAATAAAGAAATTATTATTTTTTAATATAAAAAAGAAAATTTAATAACGGATAAATTTCAATCTTGACAATTAAGTTTGGCACCTGATAATGAAAATGATTTTAATTTGTATGGATAATAGAAAGAAGTGTTGTAGCTATTAGAGCCAAGATTTTGGAGAAGTATACTCACCAATCCTGCAATTTCAAGCATTACTTATTGAAAAGTAATCTTTTTTTTTTTAAATTCTTGATTTGATATATTTATCTTATATATACTAACCTAATTAGTGAAATGCAATTTAGTCTTTCATCTCTTATTATCTGCCGTTTTGGTTGTTTTAATTGCATCAACTTTTTTTTTATTTATAATTTTTTTTCCATTTATGATTTTTTTTCTTTTTCTTTTTTCAATTTCAACAATTGAATTATTATTGATTTTTCTTTTCCTTACAATTGGCCGTAGACGGTAGTTCTATTCTCTTTTATTGTTTTTGTCTCTTTTGTGAGTTTTTACATTTTTCTGAAAGTATTTAGTTTTTTTTTTCTAACATAAAGGTTAAAGAGTAAATACCATTTAAAAAATTTTTAATTTGAATTTTCTCATAGTTTGGTTTATTAATTTAAAGATGAAAGAGTCCATTAATTTTTATCTTATATTTATTGAATATTATAGATTTTTAGAGAATATTATCATTACCATCCGAGTTAAGTTATTATATTTGTGATACTTAAGTTTATATTTTCGAAATTTCTTTATTATTTTACGAATGAAAAACACCATTTTCTTCTATTTTTTTCAAGGAATTTTTTTATTGGTTAGATTATTTCGGTTAACCACATTTTTAAATTAATTAATTCTATGTTAAAAAAATATTAGCTATAAAGTAATTTAATTAATAACAAAAAAAAGGAATTATTATGAAAAAGAAAAATAATCTCAAAATCTATCCATATATGTGATGTTAAAAATAAATAAAATTATGTTATATGATATTGTATGTTACATAATATGATTTTCATGCATTAATAATAAGAGGTATTTTGAAAACAGTTCAACAATCTACTGGCTGATAACGAGGTGGACTCTCAGGATTTCTTCTCGGGTTACGATTCAGATTTTTCTCTGAACGGCTCTTTCATCTGCAAGATAAAAGACTGGAGAACCGAACTCCAGTAAAAAGGTTTCGATACCTAAGTCAGTAGTTAGTCTGTCTACCAATAAAATGAGCTTGATTAGTTTTAAAAGGGAGCGTTTATACGTGAGATTCACCTCTATTTATAGTTGGAAGATATAAGATAATATATGTATATGTTAGCGAATTTTTTAAATATATCAACGTCTTATATTTGATGTGTCATTATTTTATCGGTTGAATCAAGAGCTCGGTTGAGGTAAGAGGAGAGAGTATCAAAATTTGCTCTCTCACAGGCTGAAGAATAAATAAAGCTCATCTCTTAAAGAGCTCGGTTCTGAACTTCAAAATTCAAAGACTTGATATTAATGGGGTAGTAACAGTAAGGAATGAGAAAATTGTATAAGTAAATAATAAACAATAAATAAGAAAATAAATTCATAAATAAATAAATGAATTAATTATTATATAGTGATGATGATAATGATGATGATAATGATAATGATAATGATAATAATGAATCATGATGATGCAAGTATACACATGTAGCCATAAAGGGTTGTAATGCTTTGTATTATATCTACATTTGCCGACTTAATTATTTAATTTTTACTTTATTAATTTCACCTTAGTTTTAGCTTTCATGCTCCTTTTGACACATACATGAATTATTTTAATTAAAATACGAAATCTAAAGCATTTCTTTTCAAGTGTTTAGTCATTATCTTTTTGAAAAGAATGGGAAATTTGAAAAAGAAGAGACAAAGGCAATGAGTCCCATAATAATAATAATAATAATAATAATAATAATAATAATAATAATAATGAAATACAATAAAGAAAACATGTAGCCACTTGCGAGTTTGGTAATTAATTAATCAATCAATTAATTATCTTAATATATATGTATTATTTATATATAAATTACAAATTATATATATTTTTAATAAAAATTCAAATGAAAAGTGATGAAATGTGAGAGTTGGAGAATATTCAACATATATATAAATATATAATATATGGTGGCCATCAAGAGATTTAGAGATTGAGATTACTACGATGTGATATGTGGTGCTCTCATTTTTGAAAATGGACTAATTAATTAATTACCATTATGGAGACATAATATGTATACAGTACGTCCATGTACTAGCTAAGGTAAAACCGAGAACATGCATGGGAATATAATTTCTAAAAGGTATTATATTTAATATTTTTTCATTTAATAGTAATTATTATTGATTGAAAACAAGTAAAATTCTTTAGTGATTATTGTAAATTAATTAAAAATAATGATTGGCTTGTAAATTCCTTTGGTAAGTACAGAATTAATAAAACAAACTTTTGAATTCAAAGAACTTGTAAATGAAGATTGATATCAATAAGGACTTGAAGAGATAATAAATGACAGTAAAATGTAAATGTTTTAATTAATAATATTATATAGATTAATTTATAATTTTTAAAGTTAATTAATTATTATATCTATCCAAAGTCACCATCATAGTGGTTAGTTACTTTTGCTCTTATGTGGAAACTTCCTCATCATATCTTCTTAATCAAAACCCATTAATTAATATAGAAAATATAGAAATATAACTAGATTATGATATCTCAAGGTTCTATCATTGCAAGTTTGAGTTAATTAATATATTATATAGTTTATCATTTCACAATGTCTTGATGCTATTGAAAAAGACATTGGAAGGTCACCATATTTTGATAGTTAATTGCACAAAATAAATCCACTTTTAAACAACTAATTATAAAAGAATGAAAATTAATATGAAAAAAATAATAAAAATAAGAATAAAAATGAACTTTTTTTTTAAAAAAAATCTAATATATATATACTTTTGGCCTTTTCATTTCTAATATTATTTTTTTTTATTTTTTCCTTCAATGTACAATTATTGGCACATCATTTAATTTTGAATTTATATGCTAGTTAACTGATTTTGCAGGTAACCCTTTGGAAGAAATTTTTTCTCAAAAAAAATTAATTTTGTTGAGAAAAAGGTCAATCCCATATTTCCTTCAAAGTTGGGGTTGAAAATTGAAAGAGTAGCCCTAACTTTGATAAAGATTCTTGCACAACCACCATATGAAAAAAATCAAAGGCTATAAGCTATCAATTCTACGAGTACTGCCATCCTTATTTTCTTTATTTATTCTCTAATTAATGAGGTAAATACACATTTATATTAATATGAATAAAAAATTTATAATTATTATATTATTAATTATTAGTTATATGATTAAGCAATATTTGTCTATGTCATAATAATAATATAAGAATTATTGACAGATTCCTTCTTTTAAAATAAAAAAATATAACTAAATATAAATTACAATATAAGATTTAATTATCATATGAAACAACAATTAATGAAGTATAAAATTAGTGATCATAAAATAAAAAGTAACAAAATAATATTTCTCCACATATATATATGTAGAAGTTAATATTAATTTTTTTTACAGCAAATATATAAATACTTTTCCTAGGATTCTCCCATTGAACAAACGCTTTTACAACAACATATAATGATGACCAAAATTTTTTTCCACTGTCAGGGTTTGACATTAGCTAACTATTCACTGCTCTTATTCCCTATTTATAAAGTTTGGTCATCCCAACATATCTAAAGTACCCACTCGCTTAGTCCCATTTTTACATATTTTATATTTTATATTTATATTTGTATATATAAATAAAAAAAATGTATATTAATTAACAGTGTCTACTAGTTATATATATATATATATATGTACATTTATACTTTAGGGTTATGAAAACATGATTGCTTGAAGCCTAAGTCCTGTTAACATCACAACTTCTTCATTCTTTTTCTGATGTTGATAGAAAAGTTTCTCTCAGTATTAGAGTTTTAGATATATATATATATATATATATATATATATTCAGCCCTTAAAAAAAATATCTAATGTGTAGTTTAGACTGGTCCTATAGAACATTCTTGTATATAAATTGTTCTCATTGTTTACTACATCAAAAACCCTTTAAAAGATAGATTGTGATAGTTTAAACCTTATTGTTAGTTTAATAATGACTAAAATTAGTTGTTAATCATTTCTGAAAAATTCTTGCTTATATATTATAATAAGAATATATATATATATATTTATTTATTTTTCATATCCAAATGAAGAATTAAAAAGATATTTAACCAATATATATATATGAATAAAAATACTGATATTTTTTTTGGCTATTGTTAATATTTGATGAATGTATATACATGTGTACGTAAAATCCTCGTTTTAAATGGTTCAGTGTTCTTTTTTTTGAATATTACAATATATTAAAGAGGGAGAATTGATCCTACGCCTATTGTTCAGAGGAAGTGTATTTGAATGGTTTGGTGTTAGTTTTTTTTTTTTTTTGAAAAAAGGTTCAGTGTTAGTTTTTAATTAATGGTGAGCTAAAGAATTTTAAAATTTTCAGATTTTAATGTTTTAATTATGATTTTCAATTTTTACTATTTGTTAATTTTGAAAAAAACACTATTTTAGTCATTACATTTATCAAATATTCTTGATATAACTATTGAAATTCAAATATAAATTGCCCATTATATTTTTTCATTTCCTTTTTTTTTTACAATAAATATTTTTTGCATGGCCAGTTTTCTTTTTTTTTTGACACTTAATTTTTATGAACTATTTCTTATTTTTTAACCAATTTGTTTTTATTAATTGTTTTCTTGTTATTAAAGAAAAATGACAATTACATCAATTTTTTAATGGCCTAAGTTCTTTTTTATACATAATTAGTATTTCTTTTTTACAGCATAGATAACTGATACTTACCATTACTTTATCATATTAATTTCATGATAATTAATTAACTTAGATATGTATAATTTTTAAAAAATATCTTATTTTAATAACTACAAAATAATCAATTATTCCAATCATTATATTATATAATCATTTTATTTACATTTTCAAACAAAGTAATATAATGCTCATTATATTATACTATTAATGTTATCATTTGATACATATTATTAAGCATAACAATTAACTATAAATACACATTATTATAATAAATTGAAAATATTACTAAATAGTAACATACATAGAAATAAAATATTAATAATATTCTCAAATATACATAATAATATTATAAAAAACTTTTGATTAATATATCGAATTATGGACGTTGATTTTTTATTGGCATATTAATAATGTATGATCTGTGATCTGTGTTATATGTGATGCTATTGAATATAAATTTTATTTTATTTATCCATTGTTTCTACTTACTATTGGTAGAGTACTCTTTTCCAAATTCTTTAAAAAATATACAATAATAATAATAAAGAGAGAAAAAAAAAAGAAAATAATAATAATAAAAATAAAGAGAGAGAAAAAGAAAAAAGAAAAAACAGTGAGAACCTAACAAAGGTATGGGAAACGTGTGTGTTTCCACTTTCCAAAATTAATAATTACTTAGTAGTAATAATAATATATTAAATAAATTAATATTATTATTATAATAAAAAAATATATATAATAAAAAAAATATAAAGATGATTGAAAGATAATTAGATGATATAAACTTTATAAAGCATTAAAGTAGGCGTTGTGCGGTAGTTGAAAAAAATAAATAAATAAACATTTGTGTGTTCCTTAGCAATTTAATTTGCTTTATCTTCAAACACTAGCATCCAACCACATAAATAAATAAATAAATTTTTTTATTAATTATTACTATTATTATTATTATTATAAATACCAAAACAAATAAAAACAAATTGAAAAAAATAAAAACAAAAATTATGAAAAAAGACAGAGATATTTATTACCGAATTGAAACCAATAGGGACCCTCCACACTCCCTTCTTCTTCTTTCTTCGTCATATTTCTCACCTCCATCATCATCATCATCATCATCATCATCATCATCATCATCTCTTTTTCTTTCTTTCTTTATTAATTTTTTCTTTATTTTTTTATAATAAGTTGTTGGATTTTAGAAGATGACATTTCCTCGTTTTTCAGCTGTTTGTATGTATAATTCTTTCCACTGACACACTTTCAATTCCCAAATTATTATTATTATTATTATTATTATTATTTTTATTTATTTATTTAATATTTTTAATTTAATTATTAATTTATTTACAAGTACTTAATTATTATAATTATAAACAAACAATTTCTGTTTCTGTTTCTGTTTTTCTTTTTCTTTCTTTATTATAATTTCTTTATCTCTTAGTAGTAATCAAATTAGAGTCTGAGTGCACCAAATGATTTGAAATGAGAGGGTCAAATCACAGAAGTTTTCTTTGTTTTGATCTATTCGCAGGTACCTTACTCAAAAGCCAATTTAAAAATATGTAAAATATTATACATTATTATATAATAATATTCATAAAAATTATTTAATTAATGAGTATCACAAATAAAAATTATTTATAACATGAATCAATTCCCTCACAACCTATAATATAAATTCTCTTTCCCACTTGAAATTTTTAATTTTTTTTAAATTTTTATGTTCCAGTAAATAAAAAAAAATTAAAATTAACAATGTAGAGAGAGCAGTAGTAGTGAAGAAGATAATAAATGTATGGATAACGAGTGAATATATAAAGATGGGTATCTTTTTCTCAGACTTTTTAAACAAAGACTTTCTCTTTGCTTATCTTTTCCTTTTCAGTGAGAGAGTTGCAGTGATTTTGGTCTGACAAAGGGCTTTTTTTTCTTAATTTTTTTTAATATTTTTTTATAAAATTTTTTTAATTTTCTCTCATAACTAAGTGAAGAGACTGATAATAAAATCCATAGATATTGATCTTTCATTTTAGACAGGTTTCTTTCTTTCTTTATGTACTTCTCTTTCTTTCTCTCTCAATTTTCTTTCTTTCTTCTTTCTTTCATGGGGTTGGTTTTATTATGTCATTGTAAGTGAAAAAATTCTTGTTTTCTTTGCAGTGAAGATGATCATCAACCACGTGCACACTCTGATTTCCATCACAACAGGTTCTAATTATATTTATTTATATATATAAACTAATACTATAATCAATTCTTCTCTCTCCCTCTCCCTCTCTTTCTATATAAAAGCTTAACTGCTTCCATGTATACTACTCTTCCTTTTCTTTCTTTCTTTCTCTTGTTCTTCTTCTTTCTTTTTCTAGATGTTATGATCATCATCATCAAGAAAGAAAGAAGAGGATCAAGATTCAAGAATTCTTTATTTGATAACTACTATCAGTTTCTTCTAGTTATGAATTCTTTAATCATTCACTTTCTTTCTCTCAATTCTTCATTTCATTTCTTTTCTTTCTTGATTCTCAGGCTTTCAATGAAAAAAGTATAATAATTCAGTTTCTTTAATTCTCTTTCTTTCATGGGCTGATCCATCTACTTCATAAGGTATGTTTATCTGGTTTCTTCTTCTTATTTTTATAATCAGTTTTTGTGTCTTGGATTTGATATATACGTGGGAGTGACAGATTATTATATCAGTTATGTTATATATTTAGCTAATTAACGTAGTTCCCTTTCTTTTCAGTGTTTGGAGAGAAAGAAAGTTTGTAATAGATTTTACAAGAAAATCACATCAATTCGATGGCGACATACTTATATGGGAATCCAGAAATCCAAGCAGCATCAGGAGAAGGTCTACAAACTCTTGTACTAATGAACCCTACGTATGTCCAATACTCCGACACACCTCCACCTCCACCTTCTAACAACCTCGTATTCCTCAACTCAGCTGCCAACCACCTTTCTACGCCACCGCACCTTTCTCACGCGCCACCCAATACTCAACAGTTCGTCGGTATCCCTTTAGACCCTAATTCTCATGATGCTTCTACTATGCATGGACTTGTTCCGAGAATTCATTACAATCTTTATAACCCGATTGAGCCTCCCTCGGCTGCTCGTGATATGCCACGCGCTCAACAGGGACTCTCTCTGAGTCTTTCTTCACAGCAGCAGCAGCAACAGCCGACCGCAGGTTATCCGTCGCATGCTCAGGCGGTTTCAGGTGAAGATATGAGGGTCTCAGGGGGTTCAGTGTCATCCGGTTCTGGTGTGACAAATGGGGTTTCGGGTATACAAGGAGTGTTCTTGAGTTCTAAGTACTTGAAGGCTACGCAGGAACTTCTTGATGAGGTTGTTAATGTGAATAACAATGGGATTAAAAATGAATTTTCTAAGAAAACTAATGGGATCAGTAGCAACAATAATAGCAACAAAGTGGTTGGAGAATCATCTGGTGGAGATGGGTCAGCTGGTGGAGATGCCGCCAGCAGTAAGCGGGGAGCAGAGCTTACCACGGCAGAGAGGCAAGAAATTCAGATGAAAAAGGCCAAGCTTATAAGCATGCTTGATGAGGTATCTTCTTTTTATATATTTAAAATAATGTATTTTTAATTAATCGAGCTCTGGATTTAAATTCTGAGAAAGACCCAAAATTTTCTAGATTAAAAAGGAAAACCTTGCCAATTTAAACTTAATTATAGGTTACCAATTGTGTGATTGTGTACTGGGGAATTTGGCAAGAAAATAATATGAAGTTCTTTTCATTGAATAGGATATATCTCCAAGTTCTTGAATGATTTCAAGATTTACTTTTTTGGAAACTCATAATTTTTGCTCAAAGGGAATCTGATTTATGGTTAAAATAAAGAAAATTGAAGAAAAAGAAGTTGAATTTTTCAAGAAACAAGAGAATGATAGTGTTAATTTCTTGTTATATGTATACAGGTGGAGCAAAGGTACAGGCAGTATCACCACCAGATGCAGATCGTAATTTCTTCTTTTGAGCAAGCTGCAGGAATTGGTTCTGCAAAAACATACACGGCTCTTGCACTGCAAACTATTTCAAAGCAATTCCGGTGCTTGAAAGATGCAATAACAGGTCAAATTAAAGCTGCAAACAAGAGTCTTGGCGAAGAAGATTGCAACGGAGGAAAACTTGAAGGGTCAAGGCTAAAATTCGTCGATCATCATCTTCGACAACAACGAGCACTTCAACAGTTGGGAATGATCCAGCATAATGCTTGGAGACCCCAAAGAGGATTACCTGAAAGATCAGTTTCAGTTCTTCGTGCCTGGCTCTTTGAACACTTTCTCCATCCGTAAGTACTTACTTTACCTGCTTATATTAGAATTACTTTTAACAAATTTGTACTCTTTTTTTATTTGTTTCCAACTTGTAAATTTGGTGTTTCAGTTATCCAAAGGACTCTGATAAACATATGCTAGCGAAACAGACAGGACTCACTCGGAGTCAGGTATGTGCTGAATTCTGAAATTTTTTACACTTTCCGTTCTCTGTTATGAAAGAAAAATGTTCTGTTATGCTTAAAATGTTCTGTTTTTATTGCATAGGTGTCTAATTGGTTCATAAATGCTCGAGTTCGACTTTGGAAGCCAATGGTAGAAGAAATGTACGTGGAGGAAATTAAGGAGCAAGAAAGGAATGGATCAGAGGACAAAACAACTAAGAGCGAACAGAACGAAACAGCATCGAAATCGATTCTGCAAGAAAAAGGTTCAGGAAATGAGAATCAGAATAAGATTTTCAAATCCTTGGACAGTTCTCCGAACCAGAATGCTCCTGCAATTTCTATTTCTACAGCTTCAACTTCTCCAATAGCAGGAAATGTACGAAACCAGTCAGGATTCTCCCTCATAGGATCAGCAGAATTGGAAGGGATCACACAAGTCAGTCCAAAGAGACACAGAAGCACTGAATTGATTCAATCCCCAACTAGTGTTCCATCCATAAATATGGATATCAAGCCCGGTGAGACTAACAATGAGCAGGTTACAATGAAGTTTGGCAATGAGAGGCAGAGTAGGGATGGGTACTCGTTCATAGGAGGCCAAACTAACTTTATTGGAGGATTTGGCCAATACCCAATGGGAGAACTTGGAAGGTTTGATACAGAGCAGTTCACACGAAGGTTTTCAGGCAATGCCGTTTCACTCACACTGGGTCTTCCACATTGCGAAAACCTGTCATTGGCAGCCACCCATCAAACATTTCTTCCCAATCAGAACATTCAACTAGGAAGAAGAGTAGAAATTGGAGAACCGAACGAGTTCGGAAGTATTAACACATCCACGCCACACTCTTCAACAGCATATGAAAGCATCGATATTCAGAACAGAAAGAGGTTTGCAGCACAATTGCTACCGGATTTTGTGGCCTAATGGTGATGATTAGAAAAAAGGCCATGAAGAAGGTAATTAAAAGGAAAGGTTAATGGCTTTTCAGGATCTCTTTTCACTATTTATTGCTGTTCCAACCATTAGTAGGGAACAAGGATAATGCATGGTAGTGTAAAGAAAGAAGAAATTTTACTTTAGTATAGGACTATACTTTGGCATAGAACCACTTGAGTTCTTTAGATAGTTTTAGGATTTGAGAGTATATGGGATTGAGGATTGTATATTATTTTTGTAAGTTTTGAAGATGGATAGATGGATTGATGCCATAAGAATTAGTTATTGGGGTATACTTAATATAATATATATATATATATATATATATATATTGATTGTGAACGAATATGGTTTCAAATGTGTATTTCATCAAATAAAGTGAATCAGGAACCATATAATTGCTCAATTTGGATTCCAAGAAAGGATGTTTTAGAAGTAGTGATTGTATGGAACTTATCTTTTATTTTCTTCAATTTAAGGATAAAAAATTGTCTCTTATGTAATTAATGGCTTCATTGCTAACTGTTTATTACACTTTCTTAAGTCTAGGATCATTGTCTGTAGCAACTTATGTTTTTACCTCTATTCCTGGAAGGGAATCATCAAATGTCCTTATCAAACCTGCCAAATTTAAGCTTAAAAACTTCTACTGAAAATTCAAAATTTTGATCTGACTAATAAGCCAACAATATTCAAATCTGACCAGTAAACTTCTACTTTAAAACTTTCAGCTCAACAATATTGAAATCATCTTCAAAATTTGAGTTTAAACATCTCATGTAGAGCCTAATAAACCCAAAAAAAATACATACAAGCATACTTAACCCCCCGGGAATTTTGCCTTTGGTCCCTGCAATAACAATCTAATGCATCTGGGAATATTTCTTAATTTCATTTGTTAGCATCAGCCCCGAGCGCTAGATTTATTTAAAGGAAACTCTTTTCTGAATATACTTTCAGACTATGATGTGTAAACTCGTTGAACCATCAATATCACGTCCTATTCAGACCAAGGTCGTACAGATGATTGCAAATTATAATTTTTCTGATGCATGTATCCTGGAAGATAAAGATGGCTAGATGAACCCCATAAAAGGTCTTCTGCTCTAAAAAAGTTAGAAAGCAACTGTCTGTGGCAGCAAAATGAAGTCAGCAATAGTATGGTTTGACTATATATATATATATATATATATATAAACTTACCTAACCATTTCAAAATCATTGCCTATTAGAAGAAGAAAAGGGAATAAATTATTGTTTAGTAAGATATAAAATATACAAAAGGGATCAAATACGGCAAAAATGCTCTTTAGTTTATAAAGATTGCTTTTTGGCAAAGATTTTAATACCTTTGGCTTAAACTAGTATTTATATGACTAGTATGGATAGAACTGCCCTGAATATATATATATATATATATATATATATATATATACTTACTTACTTTTGGTAAGGACATTCACAGATTCATTTTGACCTAGATATCACAAGTTTAGGTTTAGCAAAAACAGTATCCATCAATATAAGTAGAACATATTTTTCTCCAAATCTTCTCAAAATGCATAAAGCCAAGAGTCTCGTGCACTGAGATATCACAAGCAAAGACTTTGGGGGAAATAAGCATATCCTAAACCAAAGTTTTCTCTTTTCTTATTGATTAGACATGATAGCCTTCTAATAATAGATCTTATGATATCATTTTTTTTTTCTTCAGAATATCATCAACAAAAAATAACAACCCACAGAGAAACTAATCAATCCAATGAATTCACATTAACTTTTGTTTATCTATAAAACTAATCAATTCTACCCCAAGTAACTCATGCACCCAGCCAATATTCTATACTGAAGAAGTTAGAAAAGCTTTAGTGTGCTAAAAAGGAGAAACATGAAAATCCAATTATTCAACTCATAATTTTATGATATCTACGCGTCCAAGTCATAATCGTCTAGCCAACATCCATGTTTGCTGCCCTTAAGCTGACTGATACAAAATGGAGATGCTGGCATGGCCACTCTTAATTCTTAGAGAAATTAGCACACGATGTCTTATGTGTAAAGTTAAATTTGAAAAATGTCCAATATGGATTTCATAAGGCCCTTCAGATATACTCTTGAGTAACTTAGAATCCCCTAGCCATAGTATGATGCGTTCAATCGATTGACAGTTGTGTATGAAAGAATCAAACAAGTAATACAATCTTGAACAGTTGAACTCAGCATAAGATACTAATTCTACCAAATAAATAAATATGAAATTTGCATAAGCAGCTAACATGATAATATAATGGCATGAACATGGTAAGATTGCACCTTTTTTCCTATTCTTTGGGGAATTACACAACTATACAAAAATTTTCAGTTTTTGTAGAATTAGTGATATTTACAATTACGTTTATTACAATAAATTGGATCCTAGCACTACATAGTTACAAACCCGCAGATGCAATTTCATATTTTGAATGATAAGCTTAAAAAAATCCACCTAGTACAGTTCTTGTTCCAGTGGAACTTTTTTTTTTTCTATATCAGGTCTAATATATGCAGATAAAAGGAAATAAAGCCTCCTTTTAAGCAAGATTTGATAATCCTACGCGTAATGAAACTACAAAAAGAGGTTACATGAAATTATCAAAGCGAGTTAATCATACCATGGTTTCCCTTTATATCTGCCAGTCTTCCCTTGGCAACCTTGGACCTGTAACACCACACCTCAAATGCCTCGGTGAAGTCGGGATAGCAAATATGCTCATTCCCTAACCATTCAGTCAAAATCTCTGCCTGATCACCTGAAGGCAATGCAAGAACTATAGAAAGAAATGCAGATTCCAAGGACTGCCACAACTCACCATCTATCATAATCTCTATGGGATCTTCATCATTAGTTGTCACAGAATCAATTAAGGGCTTTGTAACCCTCACAAAAGGAAGCCAAACCTTCACCATATGAAGCCATTTTGCCGTAGGTAAGATAACAGTACCATATCCTATTGCTTCTAAAACCTTTGCCGCCACCTCAATGACCTTCAACTTTATTTCTATTATATCAATGGTTGACCTTGCTTGCTCAACAACCTGAAGTATCCTATCTGATGCATCTACCCAACTGTTGACAAATTCAAACATGATTTCCATCTTGCTTAAAATCTGGCATCACCACGACATATCTGATAGATAAGATTGAAATGATTGGATTCTCCCTGACTCGAGATCTGAATTTAGTGATTTACACATGAAAGTGTCCAATAGATTGTTAAACCTGGACAATAGTCCCTTCAAACATTCTTTTACAGTGGATTTTATCTCTTCATCAGCTGTTAATAGAGGGGAATCATCATCTTCTGTAAGCATGTACTCAAGCTGCACCTGTGCAGAAGTTTTAAGATCATTCATGTGAAGAAGGTGATGATGTAGCAAATTGAATGGCTGACAGAAAAATCCTCTGTATAGTTGATGGGTTGACTGGTTGGAGACGGGCAAGAATTGGCTCTGCTTGTGATCCCATGCCTGGTATGATCTTTAGAATCTCCTCCTCAGCTTCTTCCCAAGGGACTGCTTCCAAGTAATTCGCACAAGCAGTAACAATTTTTGGGCACCCAAGCTCAACAGCCACTTGCAGAATACCAAGGGCATTCTTCACACCATGCCATATATCATCTGACGAGCCATCCATAGCAACATATAGAAGGCAAAGAAAATTAACATAGTGATCAAAATCTGACTCTTGGCAGTAAACTTCAACACAATTCCGTGAGTCAATAATCTGGCATGTTGGCCAGTTCTCAGAAAGACGATCACCAAAATATTTATTTTCTCTATAAGGACATGAGAATGACAATAAAACCAATCATCTCGACCTTCCTGTGTTCGTAGCCTGACAACAACATCACTGGTTGATCGATCAACAATCCTGCTCAGCCCCTTCATTTAATTAACCAGAAATTGAAGGAAGAAATATTAGGAGTTAGAAAATTAGACATCTACAGTTTAACATGGCAATAACTGAAAAAAGGAAAAACACAGAACAACATGTTAAGCCTATCCCACGAAGTTATATGATAATTATAACTTACAACTGTTTGGTAAATTACATGTAGCATTACAATATGAGTGTCTGCAAAAACTGGAAAGAAAAAAAGAACATTTGGTACTGTTTAGAGCAACCATAATGGAATATATTTGTTAATCATTATTATAACCATCCCTTTTCTCAATCCGTTGCATTCCACTATGATCTATAAGATGTATCATTAGTGTTGTTCATTAACAGAGCCATTGCAAGAGGAAGAAGAGCTAAGGGAATAAAACAAAGCAAACTACAATGATAGAGCTACTCCCTTGGCATTCACACACTCGGAATGCCGAAAACTAACAAAAAAACAATGAGATGCATAATTTTCAATATCTAGAATATCATAAATACAAGTTTTCACAAGAACAAATGTGCTAAGGATACATTTGGATGAAAAATTTGAAACCTAATATCAGTGTTATTATAGCTCAAATTGTATGAATTATGATTTTGGACTTTACAAAAAATTAACTTAACCTTAAAGAGCACATTAAAATTTTCTGGGAAATATTTTAAATCCACCATCAAGCCAAATCTTCATTTATATCCATGAACCCAATCTTCACTTGATGGCTCTATTCAACAAAAAAACCACATATCATACCCCAAAAACAACATTAAATTCAAATATTTTGTTCATTTCAAGTACCCATAGTCATGCATAACCTGGATGAGAAGGCAAAAAGTTTACATGCTTGCCAAAATCGTGAAAATTTATTTTAATAGGTGAACGGGAAAACTTACAGGAGAATCCATAAAAGAAATCTGCACTAACAAGTATTTCTCCTATTCATTGCGGCTACAGCACTGCAAGCAAATAAGTTTAATTGTTTGGAGAAAATATTTGCTTAATGAAAGTAGTATAACTAGAAAGCATACAAGACTTATTGGATGTTATGTCCACTTTCTCAACTAGGTTCTGCATTTAGGAATACAGATTAATCAAAGCAAACTTCAGAACTAATTGCATATGGTGAATGGTATAAAATTGAATCACCAAACTCTGTTGCATTCCAGAAAAGATTTTTCAAAATAGCAATTATATAACATAATCACATTTCCAATAGCCAATGGTAAAATACCAACAGAGTAAATTGAAAATAAAAGAACTGATAAGCTAACTGCCCATACCTCCAAACCTTATCAAAACAAAGAACTCGCTTAAGCTTAAAATTGATCAAAGATTTAAAAAGGAAAAAAATCTTTGACATAAATTTATAAGAACTTATACCTCACTCGCACATTATTCACCCACGTATACATTGAAAAATAGAGGAATTCTCAGTGGGAAGTGGGTCTGTCTTGAGATACAATACAAAACAAAAGAATAAGAAATTTTTCAAAAATTGGCAAGATTTAGAAAACCCATGTAAAGATTACATACATTTTCACTCTCATTTATCAAACCCACATTTTTTCATTATCTATTATACAATCCCTCTTCACCCAAGAACTTATTTATATACAACCACTTGAGGTAAATAATGTAAAGCAATAAAAAAAGAAGAAAATTTTCAAGAAGAGGCAAATCCCATTTTGTGAGATGATGAATATTCAATAGAAAAGCAATTAAAAGGTATAAAAACAGAAGTCAGTTTCTGGTACAAGAAAAATAAGTTCTCAAATTATGAAAGTATAAACTGAGTTCAAATAGAAGTTTCAATACAAATATTATGTATAAACAAAAAGAAGATAGTGAAGAAGAGAAATGAATGGAACCTGTGTTAGAGTCTAAGAAGCTTGTTTCTGTGTTACTGTGTAGATTTTCGCATCAGCAGCCGATAACATGGTAAAGCTTTCTCTCTCTCCCTCTAAAGGTATCAACTTTGAAGAAGCGAGTTTTTGGGGTAAAGGCCTTAACTTTATCTCTCTCTAAGCGGCAAAAAGCCCCAATTTTCACATGATTTTTTTTGGGCTTTTTAGTTACAGTATTCATGTCCAGTTTTGGTTTAGGTTTGCGCTCCGGTTAGGTTAATATATATGTTTATAAAGAAAAGAGGAAATTACACTCTCTATAGCACATTTTTAATTTTTTTTAAAAATATTCTTTTTTTATTATATATTTAACATATATATTTGAAAATGAAGTATATTTTTAATATATCAAATATATATCAAAAATATACCTTTAAAAATTTTTATATTCTTAAAATTAAAAGTTGAAAAGTTGTATTTTTGAAATTCAAAAAGAAAAGTGAATATTTTTAAAAATATTTTTATTTTTTAGGATATTTTTGAAAAAATATCTAAAAATTATATTTTATTTAAAATTACATAAAATATTGTTTTTTCTTTAAAATTTCATTTTTACTATGGTCTTTTTCAGTTTATAAAAATACTTTTTTAGGAAATATATCAAAAATATACTAAATATACATTAAAAATGTATTTAACATATACTAAAAATATATTAATTTTTTTAAATCTAGATATATGCATAATATTTTTGTAAGTTTTTTATTGTACAGTATTTTTATAATTTTTTATTTTAAGTTATTTTTTTAAATTTACCTATTTATTTCATTTATAATTTTTATATAATTAAAAATATTATATAAGTTTTCTCATGCAAATAATCTATTTAATATGAATTTATAAAAATAAAAAAGTAAAAATTTTGTGGATTCTCTTTTACTAAATAAGTTTTAAAATGTCCGATCTATTTTTGAAAAAGCAAAAAAAAAAGTTTTAAAATGAGTTCATATAAATACATATTATTTTTTGCGTTTAACGATATTTAGTTTTACTTTTAATTTATTTTAATTGTGGTCAATTTACTTTCATTTATGATCAATTTAATTTTTAATTAATTTATATGTAATGTAATTTTTTTTATGGAATATAAATTAATTATCAGACTTTTTTTTTCTAATAGTATTGTCATACTAATAATACAATTAATATTATAATAATATATACAAACAATATTGCCATACTGCTATGCAATTGTTTTAATCAAAGATATAAATGAATCTGACTTGGACCAGAAAAAAATCAACATTCAAATGTAATAAGCTCAACTATATAAAAAATAATAATATTTTTTCCTAAAAATGAAACAATTAATTACAGAGAAATTCTTGATAAAACTAAGTCTTCTAAGAATAAGCCTTCCATGAAAATAATTGGCAAAAAATAAATTAAAAAATTTTGATTGTGTAAGCATAGAAAATTCTATAATTATTTGCTTCAACTGCGGCTTGCTGTAGTTGTTACATTTTCCTTCTTATTCTTCTCAACAATTAATTATAAAATGGTCAAAATTAAAAGTCAAATCTCCCCCACCACCTCCTTATTACAACTTGCCATAATAACAATACAGGTTTTAATTAATACGTTTAGGTAATTATATCAATCAATTTCTAATTATGGAAGTTCTATTTTTTAATATAAAAAAGTTGAATTCAAATCCTTATTTGATTTCGACATATATATATATAGATAGATAATTTTTTTCTTATTTTATTTTTTAATGATTAATTTTATTAGTTATGGTAACTAGCTAATGTAAAAGTATATAGATTATGGGAGGATTTTAACATATTAAGGCCTATACCATATTGTGATGGTGGAAGTTGCACATGTGAAGTGAATAGGAAATTGAGGGAAATGGATAGAGAAAATAAATTGACACAATTCTTGATGGGCCTAAATGACTCTTATGAGATGGTGAAAAATCAGATTCTGATATTAGATCCTTTGCCAAATGTGAATAAGGCTTTCTCGATGATTCAAACAGTGGAGTCACAGAGGAAAATACACAAGAATTTTGCTGATCCACTTGAAGTTAGTGTTTTACTTGCAAAGACAGGAGATACATATCGAAATACTTCAAGGAGAAGAGATGCTGGGCGTAAAGAAGATAGATACTGTGATCATTGAAAATCCTCTGGACATTTGCTCGAATCTTGCTTTAAATTACATGGGTATCCAGATTGGTATAAAGATTTGAAGAATCATAGAGACAATGGACATGGAAAAACTCAAGCAAATCTTGTCGCTAACACACCAGCTGTTGATGAGACAAAAGTTGATCAGATTCAGCAACAATGGATGTCAAAGTTTATAAAGCAAGAAATGATGAAATATGTGAAATCAAAGCAACCAATGACAGAAACCTATGTGAATTTTGCTGAAATTTCAGATTATGCACGTATGGCAACTAATTTGCCTAACAAAAATGACAAACCTACTTACTGGATAGTTGATACTGGTGCATCAATTCACATATGTTCTAATCCAAAGCTGTTTACAAAGCTTAGTTTTCTATACTCACCTACAAATGCGCACTTGCCTAATGGTTCTTCAACATTTGTAACTCAAGGAGGGCCAGTTAAGATTCATGAAGCTCTTATATTAGAAGACACATTATTCTTGCCATCTTTTAATCATAATTTGCTCTCAGTCCAAAAGTTGTGTAGAATAAATCCAGTATCGTTTTCATTCTTTACGAACAAGTGTGTCTTGCAGGACCTGAGGAGTAAGAAGATTTTGGCAATTGGGCGAGCTTTTGGTAGCCTTTATTACTTGGATGAACAATTTTTTCAGTATGAAGATTTCATTTTTTGTGTTTTTAAGAATAATTTGAACCATGCCTCAAATTCTAAATCAGGCTTTGCTCAGTCTACTTTGCCTCAAATTCTAAATTAGGCTTTGTTCAGTCTACTTTGCCTTGTTTTTCTTCAACTATATATTCTTGTACATATGTTAATACCATCAATGATGATGATGAAGCAGATTCTATTTGGCATCACAGAATGGGTCATCCTAGTGATTTAGTGCTACATCTTCCTTTTACTTCATCTTCTGTTAATGTTCATGAGAGTTGCAAGGTTTGTCCATTGGCCAAGCAAACTCGAATTTCATTTCCTTCAAGTAAAATTCATAGCACCAAAGCTTTTGAGCTAATTCACCTGGATGTATGAGGTCCTTACAAGCAAGCTTCTATTATTGGTGCACACTACTATGATGCTCGATCTGTTTGGTTATTTCTTATGCAGCATAAGAGTCAAACAACAGTATTGTTGAAACAATTCTTTCATATGGTAGCTAATCAA
Organism: Garcia nutans; assembly: GCA_947685225.1. NCBI lineage: Eukaryota > Viridiplantae > Streptophyta > Magnoliopsida > Malpighiales > Euphorbiaceae > Garcia > Garcia nutans. Next base: position 4,089,465 of record CANTUV010000060.1, read on the forward strand.
TTTAGTGCTTCTGTGAAAAATGTAAGGTCAGATAATGGGACAAAATTCATTAACTGGGAGCTAGGTACTTTGTTGGCTGATTTGGGTGTTCAACACCAGCGAGCCTGCACCTACACTCCACAACAAAATGGAGGTCTAAAGCGCAAGCATCACCACTTGTTGAAATTGCTAGGTCTATTTTGTTTCAATCTAGCCTTAGTACTGAGTTTTGGGGAGAATCACTGTTACATGCTGCTTTTCTTGTCAATAGGTTACCAACTTGGATACTTGGTTAGAAGACTCCATTTCAGATGCTCCATAACAAAGAACCAGATTATTCTTTGTTGAAGTCTTTTAGATGTCTTTGCTATGTTACAATATTTATCCCAATAAGGATAAATTTAGTCGACGGGCTTTGGAGTGCATTTTTCTGGGTTATAATGCAGGGATGTGTTAATAAAATGTTACTAAACATAAAATAGAGTTGTAATTTTGGAGTAAAAAATAGAGGTGCTTAACTTGGGTATTTTTGGTAAAAAATGGAGGCGCCTAACTTAAGTGATGGTGGTAAAAAATGAAGGTGCCTAACTTAGGTAAAAGAGATGCCTAACCTTTGACAAATCTCACCAACCATTATGTACACATGTTATAATTTTTCTATATAAATGGCCCTTTGGCCATTGATATGAAAGGAAAAAAAAATAGAGAGAATAGAAAGAAAATTAATAGAGGAATATCAGAGCAGGTCTAGCAAAAATTAAGTCAAGTAATTTTTATGGTCTTGATTACGTCTATTAGGAAATTTCTTTAAGAGAATTTCTGTTAAAATTTCTTGAAAATAATTGGGTGTGAGGTGTGAGTGTTTGTAAACACTGTATATTTTTCTCCTTAATAGAAGTCTGCAGCAGCTCCGGAGACGTAGACATAATTGGTCGAACTCCGTTATCAAATTGTGTGTTACTATTCCGCATTTATTTTCGTTTTCCTACTAATCTGGTTTAATAAAAATAGAGTGATAATATTTATTTCTCAACAACTGGTATCAGAGCCAAGGTTCGGAATCCGGCTAAAATACTATTCATCTGTACAAGGGTACTATTTACTGTCAGAATTTTTTTGAGAAATCTAGATTCCAGTGGGAGCGATGGCCGCAGACGAAGGAAAAGTGAGAATTGAAAAGTTCGATGGTGCGGACTTTGGCTTCTGAAAGATGCATATTGAAGATTATCTGTATTAGAAAAAAAATGTATCAACCTCTTTCACAAACGAAATCAGAAGGCATGAAAGAAGAAGATTGGAACCTTCTCGACAGACAAGCTATTGGAGTTATTAGATTAATATTATTCCGTAATGTTGCTTTCAACATAGCCAAGGAAAAGACCACGGCGGGTCTTATGGCGGCTCTCTCCAGCATGTATGAAAAGCCATCGGCCGCAAATAAAATTCACTTGATGAGACGGTTATTTAATTTAAGAATGGCAGAAGGAGCATCGGTGGCCCAACATCTGAGTGAACTCAACACAGTCATAGCCTAGTTGAGTTCAGTGGAAATTGAATTCGATGATGAAGTTCAGGCTTTAATTCTCTTATCATCTCTACCAAATAGTTGGAGTGCTACCGTTACAACGGTTAGCAATTCGTCGAAAAATACCAAATTAAATTTTGACGATGTACGAGATCTGGTATTGAGTGAAGAAATTCGGCGAAGAGAATCAGGAGAAGCATCAATCTCTTCAGCTCTACACACAAAGTCTAGAGGGAGAACTTCAGACAGAAATTCAGACTCTGGTAAATCAAGATCTAGAAGGGGCAAATCTAGATCGAGGAAGAAAGATTTCAAGTGTTATAATTGTGGCAAGAAGAGTCACTTTAAGAAGGATTGTCAAGCTCCGAAGAAAGATACCGGTGCACAGAAATCTGTAAATATGACCAAGGATGTAGGCGATGCTATGATTCTAAGCATTAACAGTCCGATTGAATCATGGATCTTGGATTCAGGGGCATCTTTTCACTCCACTTCATGCCGAGAAATTATGAAGAACTATGTCAGTGGTGATTTCGGGAAGGTTCATATAGCCGATGATGAAACCTTGAAGATCATGGAAAAAGGAGATGTCAAATTAAAGTTGCCAAATGGGACTACCTGGAAGGTGCAAGGAGTGCGACATATTCCTAGTCTCAAAAGGAATTTGATCTCTGTGGGACAACTTGATGAAGAAGGTTATTGTACGACCTTTACAGATTGTGAATGAAAAATTACCAGAGGAGCACTTGTCATTGCTCGTGGTAAGAAGATCGGTACTCTCTATGTAACCTCAAACATAGAGAACATCATCGCAGTAGCGGATGCTGATTCAAATCTATGGCATCAGAGGCTTGGCCATATGAGCGAGAAAGGGATGAAAACACTTCTATCAAAGGGAAAGTTGTTAGAACTTAAAAGTGTAGATGTCAGTCTATGTGAAGACTGCATCTTTGGAAAACAAAAGGTCAGTTTCACAAAAATTGGCAAGACACCCCAGGAAGAAAAGCTCGAGTTGGTACATACCGATGTATGGGGACCATCTCTAATTCCATCTCTTGCAGGCTCATTGTATTACTTCACCTTCATTGATGATTTAATGAGAAAGGTATAGGTGTATTTTCTGAAGAAGAAATCAGAAGTCTTTAATACATTCAGAAAATGAAAGGTCATAGTGAAAAATGAAACTGGCTTGAAAGTCAAGCGATTGAGGTCTGACAATAGAGGGGAGTACAAAGATAGAAGGTTCAGAGAATTTTATGCAAGCAGTGGAATCAAGATGGAAAAAACAGTTCCTATGATACCGCAGCAAAACGGCGTAGCTGAGCGCATGAACAGAACTCTGAATGAATGTGCCAGAAGCATGAGGATACACGCCGACTTGCCCAAGAATTTATGGGCTGAATCTGTCAACACCGCGGCCTACCTGATTAACCATGGGCCTTCAGTACCTCTGGATGGTGAAATACTAGAGGAAGCATAGAGCAAAAAAGAGGTAAACATTCCACACTTAAAAGTGTTGGGTTGTATCTCTTACATACATATAGATTCTACTGGAAGAAGTAAACTTGATGCAAAGTCTAAAAAATGTGTCTTCGTTGGATATAGTGGTGATGAGTTCGGTTACCGATTTTGGGATTATAAAAATTGAAAGATCATAAGAAGCCGAGATGTTATATTCAACGAGAATGTGATGTACAAGGATAGGCTAACAGCAGAATCAAGCAGCTCCAAGATAGATGCTGAAAATAAGGAATTTGCTGAGTTCGAGGAGATTTCTGAAAATGATGTTCAAAATAGTCCTGAAGCAGAGGAGCCAAGCATGCCGAAATTGAGACACTCCTCTAGAATTCTTAAACCAACCCAATGTTACTCGCCTTCTTTGCATTACTTGTTGTTGACAGACAATGGTGAACCAGAGTGCTATGATGAAGCAATGCAAGTAGAGAATTCAGTTAAGTGGGAGTCTGCCATAAAAGATGAGATGGACTCACTCATGTCAAATCAGACATGGGAATTAGTTGAACTACCACAAGGCAAGAAAACACTCCACAACAAGTGGATTTACAAGTTCAAAGAAGAGCATGATAGGAGTAGATGCTACAAAGTAAGATTGGTTGTAAAAGGTTTTCAGCAAAAGGAAGGTGTTGACTATACTAAAATTTTTTTCTCCAGTCGTGAAGCTTACGACAATCGGACTAGTGTTGAAAATAGTAGCTGTAGAGAATTTACATCTTGAACAGTTAGATGTAAAGTTAGCATTACTTCATAGAGATTTGGAGGAAGAGATCTACATGAAGCAGCCAGAAGGCTTTATTAAGGCAGGCAAGAAAAACCCAATGTGCAGGTTGAAGAAGAGTTTGTATGGTTTGAAACAAACTCCTAGACAGTGGTACAAGAAGTTTGATAGCTTTATGGGCAACAGGGGTTTCACAAGATGCCAAGCAGATCATTGTTGCTACATTAAAAAGTTTGACAGTAGCTTTATTATTTTATTGTTATACGTTGATGACATGCTCGTTGCAAGTTCAGACATGCAAGAGATTAAAAACTTAAAGCAGAAATTGTCAAAGTAGTTTGCAATGAAAGATATGGGTGCTGCAAAGCAGATTCTTGGAATGAGGATTAAGAGTCGGAGATTTTGATGTTATCACAGGCTGAGTACATCACCAAAGTACTAGCCAGATTCAGCATACAAGATGTTAAACCAGTGAGCACATCTTTAGGTGTTCATTTCAGACTCTCCAAAGAACAGTCACCGAAGACGGAGGAGGAACATGCACACATGGCAAAGGTGTCGTATGCCTCAGTAATTGGGAGTTTGATGTATGCCATGATTTGTACTAGGCTAGATATTGTTCAAGCAGTGGGAGCTATTAGTAGGTACATGAATAATCCAGGCAAGGTATACTGAAAAGCAGTCAAGTGGATCCTCAGATATCTTCGGGGTACCACAGATAAGACACTTTGTTTTCAAGGTGAAGATACGACACTAGCAGGCTATGTGGATGCTGACTTAGCCGGAAATGTTGACATCAGAAAGAGCACTACATGATATGTCTATACTCTAGGAGGTACCGTAGTGAGCTAGGTCTCTCAACTACAGAAGATAGTTGCTCTCTCCACAACTGAAGCAGAATATATCGCTGTCACGGAAGCCAGCAAGGAGATGATCTGGCTCCAAAGTTTCTTGGAAGAACTAGGCAAGAAACAAGAAAATAATGTTTTACATTGCGACAGTCAAAGTGTCATACATCTAGCTAAAAATTCGTCTTTTCATGCCAGAACGAAGCACATACAATTGCGATATCACTTTATCCAGTCACTTCTGAAAGATGGAATTTTGAAACTTGAGAAGATTAGTGGAACTCAAAATCCAGCAGACGTGTTAACGAAGACGGTGTCGACTGACAAACTGAAGCTGTGTTCAGCTTCAGTTGGCTTGCAGTACAAGTAGATGGTAGAAGAGTTGTTGCATACATCGAGGTGTGAAGATAGATTGAAATTAGTCTTCAAGTGAGATATTGTTAATAAAATATTACTAAACATAAAATGGAGTTGTAATTTTTGAGTAAAAAATAGAGGTACCTAACTTGTGTATTTTTGGTCCAAAATGGAGGTGCCTAACTTAAATGATGATAGTAAAAAATGGAGGTGCCTAACTTAAGTGATAGTGGTAAAAAATGGAGGTGCCTAACTTAGGTAAAAGAGATGTCTAACTTTTGACAAATCTCACCAACCATTATGTACACATATTATAATTTTCCTATATAAATGGCCCTTTGGCCATTGTTATGAAAGGGAAAAAAAATTAGAGAGAATAGAAAGAAAATTAATAGAGAGGAAGATTAGAGCGGATCTAGCAAAAATTAAGTCAAGTAATTTTTATGCTCTTAATCACGTCTATTAGGGAATTTCTTTAGGAGAATTTCTTTTAAAATTTATTGGGGATAATTGGGAGTGAGGTGTGAGTATTTGTAAACACGGTATATTTTTCTCCTTAATAGAAGTCTGCAGTAGCTCCGGAGACGTAGACATAATTGGCCGAACTCCGTTATCAAATTGTGTGTTACTATTCCGCATTTATTTTTATTTTCTTACTAATCTGGTTTAAGAAAAATAAAGTGATAATATTTATTTCCCAATAGGATGAAAGCATACAAAGTATATGATCTTTCCACTCATGAAGTTCTCACCGGCAGAGATGTTGTTTTCAAAGAGGCTGTTTATCCTTTTAAATCCAATAACCAATTTCCTACCTTGCCTGCTGTCATGGATCCAATATCTTTGCCCGTACCTGTTTCTTCTTCTGAAATTGATTCACCTCTTAATCATTTTACCACGGAACCTCAAACACATGTATCACCATATACAAATGTTTCAGACTCATCTTCCTCAGTTAATGTTCTTGTACCTAATTCACCTGCTACCTCACAATCTCATACTCACCTACAACCAATACCAACTGATTTACCAGAATCATCATTACCTAGACAAAGTAACAGAGTTAGAAAGCCACCTGTATGGCTTACTAACTTTTTTTCTCTTACCACAGATACAAAATCTCAACCAAATGCATCTACCTTCAATCATCACACAGTTCCAGCCTATCCTTTTATCATACATGCTTGTTTTAACTCATCACATTTAGCTTTTATGGCTAATGTTGATAATATTTCAGAACCAAAGAACTATCATGAAGCAAAACAGTTGCAGCATTGGGTTGATGCTATGCAAACTGAATTGACAGCATTAGAACACAATCAAACTTGGACTTTTACTGATTTGCCTTCTAGAAAACAACCAATAGGTTCAAATGTGTTTCTAAAATGAAGCTGAAACTAGATAGAACTGTTGAAAGGTTTAAAGCTTGGTTAGTGGTAAAAGGATATAATCAAGTAGAAGGAGTTGATTATAATGATTGTTTTTCCCCTGTTGCAAGGAATGTGACTGTGAGGCTTTTCTTTGCATTAGCAGCATTGAAGTCTTGGCATTTGTGGTAATATTAACAATGCATTTTTGCATGGTTTTCTTCATGACGAAATTTATACGACTCCTCCATAAGGCTATCAAAAGGCAAAACCTGGTCAGGTTTGCAAGTTGTATAATTCCTTATATGGACTTAAACAAGCTTCACACCAATAGAATGAGGAATTCACATCTCATTTTAAGAAGTTAGGCTTCATTCAGTCTCAAGCTGATAACTGCTTGTTCACATCTGCTATTGGCAATGATTTCATGGCTCTTATATTATATGTTGATGATGCTTATTGACTGGAACTTCAGATGATTTAATTCAGCAAGTCAAGACTTCTTTGCACGATAAATTAACTATAAAAGATCTTGGTCAAGCGAAGTATTTCCTTGGTCTTGAAGTGGCTAGGTTTCCTGAAGGTATATATCTTAGCCAATGCAATATTCTTGATTTGGTTAAGGACACTGGTTTGATGGGGGCAAAACCAGCTGTTACATCATTGCCAAAAGGCTTATTTCTCCAAGCAGATCATGGACAACTGCTAGATGATCCTACTTCTTACAGAAAACTTGTGGGTCGTCTTTTATATTTGAATTTCACTAGGCCGGATATCACACATTCAGTTCACTTGCTGAGCCAATATGTTCAATCTCCTAGAGATGCACATTGGAATGCGGCACTTCACATTTTAAGATATCTCAATGGTTGCCCTGCTACTGGCTTGTTTTATCCAAGTCAGAATTCAATTGCTTTAAAAGCATACAGTGATGCTGATTGGGCTTCTTGCAAGGATTCAAGGAAATCAACTAGTGGGTTTTGTGTTTTCTTTGGAAAGTCATTGATTTCATAGAAATCAAAGAAGCAAAACACTATTTCTCGATCATCCAGTGAAGCAGAATATAGAAGTCTAGCATATGTTTGTCGTGAGGTTTGTTGGATCACTTATTTACTGCAGTATTTTCACATTCAAGCTCCACTTCCTATTTCTCTTTATTGTGATAATCAAGCTACTATTTACCTCACCAAAAATCCAGTTTTTCATTAGAGAACAAAGCATGTGGAGATTGATTGCCATTTAGTGAAGGATTTATTCAAAACTGGGTTCATCTTCCCTCAGCATGTTTCAACTCTTTTTTCAGCTGGCTGATATTTTTATAAAGTTTCTTTCTGCTTCAGCTTTCAATAGAATTGTTTTCAAGTTGGGCTTGTTTCAATTTTCTCAAGCTCAACTTGAGGGGTGATGTAAAAGTATATAGATTAACTTATTGTTAGCTGTTAGTTACGTAGTTTGTTAATAGGAGCTGATGTGGACAAAGTAGTTAGTAGCTAGTTGACTTTTGCTTATATAGCAGCACTATACATTACACCTTTATTCTCAGTTTCTTTTCTTCTCCTTTGCCCTATTTTTCGATTCTCAACCGCTAAACATACCAAAATATTTTCCAGATAATTCTAATTAATGATAAAATTTATGTATCTAGAATAAATTTTAAAGTGACAGAATTTACTTGAATTTTATTAGTTGAAATAATTAAAAATAAAAAATAATAATTATTTTCTCATTTTATATAATTTTATGTAAAAAAGTTTTGAATTTTAACAATAAACTTTATTAAATGAATTATTTTTTAAAAATTTTTTCATTTTACCATGATTTGACTTCTTTGAAAGTGACTAGTTTTATTATAATTAAAAATTTAAATTATATTAATTATATCAAAAATTATCAAAATAAAATTCAATTGTGTTTGAAGAATCAACAGAATCGTTATATTTCAATTTCATTTTTTTTTCTGCTTATGGATTGGAAAAAATAAATAAATAAAACAACTCCACTTTAGCACAGACTCGTAGGCCCGTGAAGGGTGTGGAGAGACTCAATTCTCGAGTAGTTTTCTTAACTATTAATTCGGTTATATATATATATAAGTATTATTTGTTATAAGTCAAAAACTTTTTTTTTAATTTTCAAATTCGATTAGAACATATATGTATACATTATAAATTTACATATGCTATAATAAATAAAAAAATAAAAAATAGATTTATATGTCCAATTTCATGTTTTTAGACTTGTAAATGTATTTATTCAAAGGAGTGTTGAAAGGGAGTGATGAGACGACCAACAGACAACAATTAAAAGAAAAGTGGACTTAGGAGCATCAAATAATTCAATGTAATATCTTGATATATTTTCATTCAGTCTCATGTTTTAGTATTTTTCAAGTGCACTTTTTATAATTTTCAATATCCTTTTTTACGTAGCATTTTTTCGAAGTTAAGTTGGATAAAATAATAAAGAAGGTAAAATTTTTTTTATTGAATTTTAATATGATTGCATACTCAATTATTCAAACTCAAAAAATATAGTTAAGCTAAAATAAGTATTTACTAATTAATTTATGGCTCAATGTTATAATTTTTATTTTTTTTAGCATTGAGAAAATGGATTTGAATTTAAATTTATTATCTAGTTATTTAAGATTATTTTTATCGTTGTTGTAACTTGGTTATCATAAAGACAGTTTCTTTTATATATATTTCAATAATATAATTTGATACATTCACATTCATGAGTACTGTTTCTTATAATTTACACAGTTTCTAAATTATATTGAATTATTATTATTTTTAAAATTTTAGTTATTTTATTTTTAATAATTATATTAAATATAAATAAAAAATAAAATCTTGTATTGATATAATTTATTTGCATATATTACATAAGAAAAAATAATTTGATATATTATTAAGCTACATGTATTATATATAAAAATAAATCTTTATAAAGATAAATCATAACAAAATTATATGATATAAACGAGTGCATACTTTTTAACATAATTTATTTGGAAAAAAGGTTGAAATGATAACAGTGGATCCACAAAATTCTGTGAGTTTAAAATAATGAGGAAATTACACACACTTTTGCCTTTTTTTTTTCTTTTGATTTTTTCTTTTGTTTTAGTTTTTTTAATTTTTTTAAAAAAATAAAATTAAATAAAAGTAAAATTGAAGATTTAATTAATTTAATAAAATGAAGGAATAATTTCGTTAATTATGTTATCTGAATAATAAAATAATTAATTTATTTAAAAATTTATTATAGGTGGATAAAAAATTATAGTATTTATAATAAGCAATGGATGGGCTAAACTCCAGAAGAATAATGACAACATTTTACATAAAAAAAAAGGCATTAATTAATTAGAAAAAAATTAGGCAATTTATGTAAGTGGATTGACTGTCGTCCAGCCAACAATGTGGAAAATTTGACTTGACTCGTAGAATCCGTCTCATAGTAATTATAAATATATATATATCATCAAAATCAAAATAATGAAACTTCCTTCTAATATATTAATTTTCCTATCTGGATTTATTTGTTTTAATTAACGTTTGTTTCATCTTCAAAATATATTATTATTTTGCATGGATTTATTTTATTTAGCTATTCGATTACTATGTTTTATAATTTATTCAATCAATTAAGGTTTGTTTGAAAGCAACAATTAAATTATAATGGTAATATACATCATATAACCAATATATACGAGATAATAATCATTTTCATAGTCTTGAAACTGCTTGTGTTACTTATTAATTAACAACCTTCTTAATAAATTTTATCAAATAAAAGATTGTCAATTCTTTTAAGAAGATAGATTTTCAATTTTTTTTAGTAGGGAAATTAATTATAATTTATTGTTCATAAGAATTTATACATTATTAAATTGTATTTGCATACAAATTTTTAATTTTTTTTTATGAAATGAAAAGTGATAAATATGTTATCTATTCGAATATTTTAAATACCAAAAATTATCACTATTAATGTCACTAATTAAAAAATATTTTTTTAAAATTTAATTAACGATAATTCTATATTGATTAGGAATATAAAAACATATGGACTAATATATGGTAATAGTACATTACTTAAGCATTTAGTGGTGGACATTTTTCTCATGATTATACTCATTATAGTATTGTGTGTATTTATATTTTTATTACTCTTTTATAACTCTCAACCTCCTTTATTCACAACAATAAAAAAAAAATTAACATAGTATGATTTATAATGTTTGGATTTCCTAAAAAACATAAATTCTCATCAGTCATAATTTTAAAAAAAATAAAAAATAATTAAAATCAATGTAGCTAGCTAATCAATGTCACCTAATCAATTCCTAATTATCATTTCTAAATGGAAAAAAAAAAAAAAAGAAGGGAATTTCCTATTGGAAGTTGGATGATTATGGATGATGGATGGTCCATCCATAGAGGTTCCTATTGGAAGGCTTTTTTTTCCATTCAATGTCTTCTATATAGACAAAGTTAGCAAAGCAGAAGATTATACAAGGCAATATTTATCAGCTTATTTAAAAGAAACAATTGACTCTGCTTTTTAATTATATATAAATATATATAATATTCTCTTTGGAAATTTTGACTGTATATATATATATATGTATTAATATTTAAATTTGAGATCCAAACAATAACAACATGCGAATCTTAATCACCGAATTAGCTATATCTTAGTTATTAATTGATTTATTAATATTATTTTATATTTATAAAAAAAAATGTTAATATTTTTTATTGAATTAAATTAGAAGTTCTTCCAAATCATAAAAATTGCCATCAATTAGTGAGAGCAATTTATAACTACTGTTATATAGCGCATTCGATGTTATTTTGGCCTGCAAGTGCCAAAAATATTAATAAAAATCATATTTTATACATATTTGTGTATAATTAAAGTCCTAAATAGTACATATAAAAAATATAAAAGATTATAATCATAAAATTTATAAATTTATACTCACAGAACTAAACATTATTAAAAAAAGTTAAATCTATCAAAATCATTTAACATAAATTAAATATTTTATTTATGTTGAATTTGGTAATAATAATATTATTTTTAGAGGGACTAATTTTAAAAAATAATACTATTTTTTATTTTTTCACAAATTAATTTATATTATTGGCCCCCTTTATATACAAGGATCCTTGTTCGAGAGGAATAATTGATGCAAAATATAGTGATAAATGAATATTTGATCTATATAATAAATTTAGATTTCAATTTGTTTTTCACTCTAATGCTTAAAAAATTAAAAAAATTAAGAAAATAAATTTCTTCTTTTTTTTTGAGCAATAAATTTCATATTCTAAAACCTAACATATAATCGTTTAAAAGAAAGCTGCTAGCAATGCTTTATATTAATAATTAATGAAATATAACCAATAATTTGATAATTAAATTATTGTTTTTTGAATATTGCATTAGAGGAGGTGGAATCGATCCCCATTCAAATGTTCATGAAAAAAGGTATAATCTATCACTAGACTATGTCTCAATGTGCAATAATTAAATTATTGTTATTTTATTTGTATTATTCTAAAATAGTAATGATAAAAATAAAAACGCAATGCAAATATAAGATTCACAATCTTATGAATCCGTCGTGAATGAAGAAATATTTAGAAAGGAAATTAATGTAATTTTTTATGTCAAATTATCATCAACTCATGTATATCAATTAAAAAAATTATTAAATTTTTTAAATATTATTTTCTCCGTCTCAATGAAATTACCGCCTTCATCTCATATACACATACTAAAAAAATAATTAAATTCTCTAAATATTATGTAAAATTATTTTAAATGAAATAAAATAATCTCCATTAACTTAATACTAAAATTACTAAACCATAACTCTATTAATTAAATCATTAATAGTAAGAGTATAGTTAAAAAAATTAATTATTTTTTTTTGAATTTACAAAGTAACAATTTTAGTGAAATGATTTTTTTTTAAAAAAAAAAGTGACAATTTTGCTAAGATGAGCTAATATACAAAATTATTTTTAATGAACTAAATTGCCCTTCATTAGCTCATTAATATTAAAATTACTATATTTTTACTTTATTAATTAATAAATTAATAATAAGTATATAGTTAAAAAAGACCAATTAATTTTTCTTCATTATATAAAATATTAATTTTAGTGTCATATTTTTTTTAAAAAAGAAAGAACCTTCTACCTTCTTGCATGAAAAATACATTTGAAATGAAGATACAGCAATTAATGATAAACCTAGAAATTGACCAAACAAGAATTCAATAATATTATAGCTAGTATTTAAATTTCGTCTTGGACTCTTGGTTAGGCAAAACGGATTTGGAAAATTCCCATATATATAAATAAAAATATAAAAATATTCATAATTAAGTTTGTTCAAATCCATAATTAATTCCCATTCCATTAATAATTTTCCAGTAATTGCAATATTGGCTGTTACGTATACTTGTAATATATAAATGCTACTCTATATATATAAATATTCTTTTATTTTATTTTTCTTCTTCTTTGACCCACTAACGCACCTCTTTGGAAAGTTATAATTTCATATCCTAAATGAAAAATATTTATATGACCAATAAGATTAGGGAAGACCAAAAATTTTCAATAAATTAGCCGCTTTCTCTTACCATTCTTTACAACCAAAGAAAAGTTTCTCATTTCCACATCTGAGTTCATCATCATCTCTTCTTCTTTTCCATTTTCCTTTTGTTTTCTTACGTTAAAAATATAAAAACAATTCTTCTTCTTTATTATTATATTATTGAAGAAAAAAAACAGTAGCTAGTTTCCAATACTCTTAATTCGCTGAAAATTCTGACCAACCAAACAAGTTTGTTGTTAGTGCATTAGTTTCATATATATATATATATTTTTTCTTTTTCTTTTTCTTTTTCAATATGGATGAAATAGAAATTCCCCAATATTTCATCTGTCCAATATCTCTGCAAATCATGAAAGACCCAGTAACAGTCATAACTGGAATTACATATGATCGAGAGAGTATAGAGCACTGGCTATTTAGTACTGATATCAAAAACACAATTTGTCCAGTCACTAAGCAACCTTTACCTAAAGAATCTGATTTAACCCCTAATCATACTTTGCGAAGATTAATCCAAGCTTGGTGTATTGAAAATTCTTCCAAAGGTATTGATAGAATCCCAACTCCAAAACCTTGCTTAGATAAGTCCCATTTCTTAAAACTCATTAAAGATCTTCAACACCCCCATCTTCAGATCAAAACCATTGGAGAGTTAGAGTTGCTTGCCATGGAGAATGAAAGAAACAGAAAGTATATGTTGGAAGCTGGAGTTTATAAGGCCTTGTTGCTTTTTATAATAACTTGTTTCAAGAAATCAAAGATTGATGGATTAGTAGAAGTTTTTTGTATTCTTCGATTAATTCGAATCCCATGTAAAGAATCGAAGGCTCTTTTAGTCGAAAATGATCAAATTATCGAATCTTTGACATGGGTTTTAGTGTGCAATCTTAATGATAGTATGGTTCAATCTCATGCTGTTTTAGTACTAAAGATGTTATTGGAAGAATCGAGTCCCAGCGTATTAGAAAGGCTAAAACCACAGTTTTTTCAAAGAATTATTGGAGTTTTAAAAGAGAATAAGAATATAACTCAACAATCAATCAATGCTGCTTTAAAAGTGTTGTTAAATGCTTGTCCATGGGGAAGAAATAGAATAATGATGGTGGAATATGATGCAGTTTACGAGTTTATCGAGCTCGAATGGAGATCACCAGAAAAGAAAACATCGGAAATGATAATGGGGATATTATATCATTTATGTTCATGTGCAGATGGAAGAGCAAAATTCTTGAATCACAGAGGGGGAATTGCAGTGGTTGCAAAGAGGATCTTGAATGTTTCTCCGGTGGTTGACGATCGAGCTATCTTGATTCTTGCATTGATATGTAAGTACTCAGGAACAAGTATGGTTCTTCAAGAAATGTTGAATGTTAAAGCTGTTTCAAAGCTTTGTATGATGCTTCAAGCTGATTGTGCAATTTATTTGAAGGAGAAAGCAAGGCAAATACTTAGATCACATTCTAATGAATGGAAGAACTCTCCTTGTATTGATAATTCTTACATCAACTTAAGGTAATTATCCTATTTAATCTATAGACATTACCATCAATTTTGTACATTAATTCTTATGGCTTTTTTTTTTATAAATTACACATGTGGAGGAATATCTAGAAGACTCGAATTCGAAACTTAGATAAAAGCAATACAAACTACGCATTGGTGGTTTAATTCTTATGTTTAATGACCTTATAATTATTATATATGGCCAATATGATTAATTCCAATTTGATCAATCAAATTAGCAACATTCATTTGTCTCAAGTTTGATATTGTTTGACTTCATTTTTGTACCAGTTTGAACTTTGAATAGTTTGACGGATCACAAAATATAATTCCCTTTTTTATTTCTAGTATATGTTGATTTTTTGTTTTTTTGTCATTTTGTCTTTGAGTTTAATTTCAATTCTGATTCAATAATTTATTGCTTTTAGACTAGTTTTGGACACGATACTAAACGTTTGGGACCATAAATTTATTAGATATGTAATTATTATATATTGTAAAATTCTTTCTTCCTTGATTGCCCTACTTGCCATGTGATCATACACACAGGTTCTTGGTGATTTTGTCTTTCTTTTCTTCTCTGTGTTCTAATTTTATGAAGAACCAGTTAAATTCTATCAATTCAGACTTGGACTGCTGAAAAAGAAGAAAAGGAAAAAAGAATACATGAATCAATTAATTAAAATAAAGTCAAACATCTAAAATTGAAATTTCTGAATTACTATATATGTAAAAATTATTTATTATTTATTTATTATGCTTGCGTTGATCATCAAAAGAAATATCACATGTTAGCTACTAAATGAAATTTGACATCTCTCCCATTCAATTCCATATTAAATCACTTCTTTAGCTAGTTGCTCTTTTCTTTTCTTTTTATGCGATCTCCCTGTCAAAATTAGTTTATGTCTTCAAAAACATTCCATTTGCATCTTCTGATTCTATTTTATTATATTACTATATATAGTGGAATATATACACATAATTCAATACTTCAATTTGTAAAATTAAGCGTGGAACTATAATTGATACTGAAATCAAGCCAAACCGAGTTAAATTTTGAAAAATTTAAATTTGGTTCGATATAAAATAGTTTGAGTTCGAATTTGAATTTAAATCGATCTCGAGCTGAGCCTAAACTTATATCAATCTAGCTTATATATTATGTATCTCGAATTTGATTTAACCGAGTTTAACAAATTTAATGAGCATATTTCAGTTTTCATTTTTCATTTATCTTTTTTATCTTTTCAGAGTAAAAATACTAAAATTGATATTTTATAAAAAATAAACAATATAATTTTATATTAAAAAACATGAGATACTATATTGCTATAATTTTATTTTATTATAAATTACTAAGTTATTGAATTATTTATTGTATTACTTATATATTATACTAAATATTTAATATATATTAAGTAATCATATTTTTATAATATTATTAATTAAAAAATTATTTATTTTTATAATTTATATTATATAAAGAAAAATAAAAAAATTTATTTCTTCAAAGTGATAAATTTATTCATCCAAAACTTTTAATAATATTTTTACTAATAAATATTATATTAACATAAATTTCACTTACTATTATATAAGTATCAATATTTATAATTTAAAAAAATAATATATATAAAATTTTCCTTGAGAAAATTTTTAAAATTAAAATATTATGTGATATCAAAATTTTTTATTTTGTATTATTTAATTTACTTATCACAAATAACATATGGTAAAAAATTATATAAATTAAATTTGTTAAAAAATTGATATATTTAGATACATAATTTAGTACATAAATGAAATTAATAAATGAGTTAATTTATGAATTTAACTTGCGAACTTTTTAAATGAGTCAGCTCGCGAGCTAAAAAGCTGGGTATTTCTTAGTTTAAACTTGATTCATTTAATAAATGAGTAGCTCCAACTTGAGCTTGAATAAATTTTTATCGAACTGATATTTAAACCAAATTTGAGTAGCTTAACTCATTTATAGCTCTACTTTAAGTATTTATTTTATATTGACAAAGTTATTAAGTTAAATTAATTTTGAAATTGAAATTAAATATAAAAAAAATATTTTTATCTGTAAATATATATATTAGCATATAACAATACCACCTTATAGTTAAGGGAAAAAAATTGAGAATTATTTTTTTTTTCTTTTTATATACATCATTGGGTTGGGGTTTTGATTACAATTCAATGGAAAATGAATTAAAATTATTGGAGATGAGCAAAATTATCCAAACCCAACTAACTCACCTATAATTCGATCGATTATATCTATTTAAATTAATTGAATCAGTTAATTTTGACTTATATATTTATTAATAAATTTGACCGAATCCAATAAAATTCGACGAATCAAGCTGAACTCGGCCGAATAGACCCATAATCAATTTTTAAAAATAAACTTTTTCGATCAATTAATAATGATCGGATTGGCTGATCGTAAAAATCAGATCAACTCAACCATTGCACATCTTTAAAAATTACGTTAGTATGGTGGTTATTTTTTTTTAAATGGAATGCTTTGAACTGGAATTGGGAAATGTAGAAACTGATGATCGATTACATTTGTATCCTTAGAGGAAAAATAAAATTTTAAAAAATATTATGAGTTATAATACTCATACTTTAGGATTTTTATTTGAATTTTTTTGATAACTAAATGTAATATAATGGTATTGTTAAAATTGATACTGCATTATTTAGAATTGGAAAACAAAATATAACAATTCAAAATTTCAATTTAATTGAATTTAAGTTGTCAATTCTTAATTTATTTTATTTGAATTGTTAATTTAATTGAATTTTAACTTGTCATTTAATTTTTTAAATACATAAGTTAGCTACAAACTAAATTTTCTAAAGTTTATAGATACGCAAATCATGAAAAAATAAAGATGATTTTATAAGAATTTTTCAAAATCATGATGAGATTCATTATTATAAATTCAAAACACTGTTAACTTTATCTCTTAATAAATAAGTGAAAATATTTACTTTATTTTTAATTTAATTCAAATGTTTACACTTCAAAAAAAAATGAATAAATACATAAAATTCCATTACTAATTAAGAAAAAATTAGAAATTTATTGGAATTGAGTATATGGTGAACCAATATGTCTGAATCATGGAATTGGGAACTGGGCTGGAACAATTATAAGGCCCAATAAGGTATTGATGGATTTAGTTCGTTTGCAATAAGGCATGATGGATTTAATCTGGGACCAATAAGGCATGATGGATTTAAATTGGGCCTAATATTCAAAAGCCTTATAAAGTTTGGGTGAGCTTGGAGTGCAGTAAATAATTACCCTTTATTAGCTTTATATATATATTTTTTTTGTTGAATCATATAGAAACGGATATAGGATAAATATCAAATTGATTAATTATAAAAAATTTTAATGATTTATAATAAAAATATATTCTCGAATTAAATGATTTATATCAATTTGTTGTAAGATTAACATATCTTATTTTTATTCAAAGAAAGTCAAAACTTCAATTTTTTTTTGATAAATTTTTTATGTACTAAAAAAATATTATAGTCCAAAAATCAGAAAATAATTCTTTTTTTGTTTTTTTATAACTGTCACCAAATAAATTAACTAATTAATATGTTTATACATGTTACTTTGTCTAATTTTAATTGTCGAGTAATTAATTTGATGAAGATAATATTTTACTTGTATCTTTTAAACACTAAAGCCTCTCAAAAACCAATTAAGAGCATGAAATCAAATCATATACTTTATATGCATCTTTTAAATTAAAACTTTTTTAAAGAAATTATGAAATAAATTGTTGAATGATTAGTGTGTGCTATAGCTTAGTACCGTAGGTTCATAAATCGTGACAAGTAATAAAGTGATAATAAATTTTGTTCCCAGAGAAAATGAGTAAATTAACTAAATTTGACTATTATCTGAAAATAAACAGATTGATTGATATTTTAAAATTTTATTATCTATCTTTAATTTAAAATTTGAAATTAAATTTAAATTTAAAATTAAATTAAACTAAGACAATTATCTACTAATTCAAACTTCAAATTGAAATTGAAATTTTAAAATCAAATAAATTTAAATAAACAAGTAGAATTAAGTTTCATTAGAATTATTTCAAATATGCAAAAATTATTTTTTAAACTAATTTAAATCTTTCTTAAATCAAAATTACTAATTCCTTAATTTTTAATATTTCTTTTTCTCAAGCAAGAAAATTAATAATTGATAGAATTTATAAATTTTATTTTCATGAATAATAAACTACAATAATTTATTAAGTTCAAAGGAACTAAGTTGGTTTCTAGATGTATCTTTTGTCTCTAAATAGAATTTTTAAAGTTGATTCCTTAATCTAAAATCATATCTAACTTTTACTCAACATATGATTTCAATTTAACAAGTAATTGGTTGCCAGTCAATCACAAACATTAAGATCAAAATTAACAAAACTTTAATTTAAAATAAAAATGAATCAATCTATTAAATATCCATCATCCACAAATCTAAATTCACCTAATCCCACTAAGAAGATTAGTTACTCATAACTAAATAAACATAAAAATCATAAAAATTAAGAAATCAAATATGAAATTCATAATTCTAATATTCAATTCAATGAAATAACAAAAGCATTAAAGAAAATGTAAATTTGAAAAGCTAAACCGAATATAATGTTCAAACTAGATGGATGAAGCTTGCAAAAATGATGGCCTTCTCCTCAAAGCACAATCTTCTTCTTCCTTTGATCTTCTCTCCAATTGTGGATGAAGCTAATCATAGAGACCAATGAAAAGTATAGAAGAGCTATCCCCTCTCTCCAAATCTTCCCCTACCTAAAAAAAGACTCATACTTTTAATGTACTCCTTCAAAATTCAAATTTTAAGTTCCCAGCCAATTTACTATTAGATATCAATCTTATCTCCATTTTACTCCTGCATTAAAGTTGTAGCCCTTGAAGAGTAAATGACTTTAAGATTTTGAATCACCTCATTTGGACTTTAGAAACTCAAGATATGACCTAATTACTCTTAGTGATCCGGACTAAAATTCTGCTTCAGCATTTGAAGCCTAATTTCGACTTAATAGTTGGAGGCCTAAATAACCTTGGATTTTAATGAACTATACCTCTCTGGAAAGCTTGGAAAGCTTAAGATGTCCTCTACAAACTTTATGAAGACAACTTGATGCAAAATCCCAAGATTATACAGAATTCAAAACCTTAACACACAAATTCAGTATATTAAAAACCTTAGATGATTGTTTGTCCTACTAAACCCCTAATTGACATACAATTAGAAATGTAGATAATTGGACAAAACTAGAAAGAACGCCACAAGTATTCCTTGATAAATTGATTCCAATTCCTGATGCAAGAAGAAGAAGAAGAACCCTCTCTTGAAGTGAATTTCAGTTAAGCCAAAGTTAATTGAATAATATCATAAAAACTGCCATCTTACAACCCTAAATGAGCTATAAATAACTAAACTCTAATTAGGATTACTAAGTAGCTTTTGGTTGGCTAATCAAAGTTTTAAGAACTAATAAAGTAAACAAAGCTAAATTTAATAAAAAAAACAAACAAGGCCCTTACTTTTTAAATAAGTATAACTAGTGGGTCTTAATACATATTAAATAATATGCCTATATACTTAGATTAAATTTATGGACTGCTTCTCATCTATATCCTTGGCATTAAAAGTCTGTCCACCAAGCTTTTCTTTCATGAATCGCCTTACAAAGCCTTGGAAGATAGATTTGAGCTTCTTGGCATGCAATCTTGTAATTGGCCCACTTGGTAAAATGAGCTCCATGCCATGTTAGCCTTCTCTGCTTGCTTTGCTAGCCTTGCTCACACTGCCATCTTTGTTCACATCAATCCCTCCCTCCTCAAAAAGATTCGTCCTCGAATCTTGCTTGCAGTGGATCACATAAGGAAATGACTCAATGTGTTCAACCCATTTTGCATGCCTTTTATTCAGATTTTCTTGCCCTTTCAGGTGCTTAAGAGACTCATGGTCTATATGGATTATAAATTCTTTTGAAAGCGAGTAATGTTGCCACAAGTCTAGTGCTCTCACTAGGGCATATAACTCCTTGTCATAGGTAGAGTACTTCAATTGAGCTCCATTCAACTTCTCACTGAAATATTGTAACACCCCTTCTCGGCCTACATGTGTAAGCCGAGTAGAGGCGCCACACTATCCTAATGTTGCTACCAATTTTACTTAGTCAAAATTTAGTTTCGATTTTACAGAAATTTTGCTAGAGGTTCGCCTAGAAATTTGGGTCCCAAGTGTCGACAAAACTGATTTTTCTTATTTTTGAAAAAAATATTTTATTTCACAATTCAACTCAAGCACACTCCCAATAATCCACCCTTATAACCTCAACTACAATCCTGCAAGAAAAGTTCACACTTCTATATCATTTCTCAAGATTACATATCATTTGCTAAGTTTCATTACCATACCACTGTTTATTCTCTTGTTACATACACCATAATACTTAATATGTTAACAAACATTTACAATAGATATAACGTACATGCCATACTACTATTTTATGTCAAAAGTCCTATCCTAATCACCGTCGAGCTGATGCGAGCCGCTGCAGAAATGCTGATCTTCTATACACTACCTGCGAGTTAGACATATAACCGCTGAGCAACTTATTGCCCAGTGGGTACTTTAACCATTGCCATACAATGTCTACTCGATATCACATATAAAAGTAGAATACTGCATAATTAAACTATTTTCATGCAATCATCATATTTATATTTTCTAATTAAGTTAAGATTCACATTCTGTATGTAAACAACATGTAATATAACTTCATTATAAGTACGAGTTAATCTGCTCCACTCGGTAATTATGAATACACCGATCTCGAAATGAGGCCTCATATAGAGTTACGCGTGGTCTTGACCTCACACGAATAATTGTCATGGTCTTGGTCTCACACGATATAGAATAACTGCGTGATCTTGGTCTCACACGACTAGTTGCCATGATCTTGACCTCACACGATATAACCGCGCGCGGGTAAGTAATATCCCGACCGAAGCCGTTAAGACAGTACTGCCGGTAGGATGGCATGCCAAACCCCCATTCTAGACCGGTTTTACCCATTTACCGAGTAGAGCATAAATAACATTTCATATATACCTATTCACTTCGTATATATATACCACATATTCTCCATGTATATACAATATATATTTACACAAATATCACATATACTCACATATGTATCATATGTATTCACATATTTTCCATCTTAATTTATTCTTCATATCATAATTAAACTCGGTACTAAAAATAAAATGATAAAACATCCACACCAAGTTTTTTACCAAGTTAATAATGAAAAATTTCCATATGAACAATAAACTCTGGTTCTTGACCCAACTTGATCCTTGTTTTAGAAAATTTGTATAAAATAATCCACTTGGCTAAAAACTCTAAAATTTTTACAAAATTTAGTTTTGCATCTTAAAATCATTCCTTTAAAATTTCAGATCAAACTGGACACAAAATCTTGGTCAAATAGTTCACCCAACCAGACTACTCCAGTTGCCCTGCATCCTGGCAGCAGTTCTGAATTTTATGAATTCCGTAAATTAAATTCAATCAATGTGGTTCCAAATTATTTTTCTCAAATACTAGACTTACTAAACCACAACATATCCAAAATTCAAATCAATATAATTTTTCTATATTTAATTAAAAATTATAAAAGTCACAGCATTTTACTAATTATAAAACAGAAAAAGTTTAAAAGGAGTTCCATGGTTAAAGTACCAAACCTTGTTCTTTTAATTCCCTTTTACTTTTCCTTCTTCTCCTTCCATAATCTTTGTTTTTCCTTCAAGATATTCAAAAGCACAATCTTAAATATAAACCTTAGAAATTTAAAATAATAAGTTATCCTCCATTTCTTTTCAACCGAAACCCTAATCCAACCTTATTAAACTTTATACATCTTGATTCTTCCATTTAATCAACTAATCTCATCACTTACTTAAATTTTTTTCCAATTCCACATAAAGACTCTAATCTCCAATCTCCCAATAAATATATAAATACCTAAAATTGATACTAAAATTAAAGTCTACATACTTGAAAACCTTAAAACTTACCTTGAAAAATCAAACTTGGAAAAAAACTTGGAAGTCCTTTGGTATTTTCTTATTGTGGCCGAAATTTGCAAGTGGAAAAGAGAGAGTTTGTTCTTCATTTTATGATATATATATATATAAGGAAAATGATGATCACCATATGTGTTGGATAAATCCTTTGAGACCACTTGTCCACCTTTCTCTTTCTTCATTTAATACTCATGCTAAATGGTTACTTTTGATTGGCCAACAAGAGATTTTTTTATAGTTTTCTTTCCCATTACTTCTTCCCACTTGTCCCTCTTCTCATTGGATACCCTAAAGTTGTCCCGTGTTACCCATACGGTCCCGACACGAAACCGGGCCCACTTTACGTTTCGGCGATTAATTGATCATATCTCTTAAACCGTACAGTTCCACGAGTCAAACTACATATAGTTTTGATCATCTCGACCTCTACTTTCTATTTGTAAGGTCCATTTTAGGTTTCCAAGTCATTTTGAAAAATTACCAATAAGCCCTCAACTTTTTACAAAATTCCCTTTAGGTCCTTTCTGTGCTCGGGTTTTGCCCGGGTTCCGTTTCTACTGACGATCGTTTCATATTCAACCCCTCGACGTCCTCTACTTACTCTTATGTTTATTTTCTACTTTGGATTCATGTATAAATCTTAATAAAAATGACCAAAATGCCCCTAGTCTACATGTCTTCATTTCTCTTTAACGGGGTGTTTTCTGGAAAAATCGTTACGAGTAGTTGTGACCCAATTTTTCTCTACTTTCCATTTTTAGAATCTGTTATGTGCACTATTAAGAACCTCCGATACAACTTTTGGAAATTACTCTTAGGTCCTTAGCCTTTAAAAAATTACCTTTAGGTCCCGTCGACTTCACGGGCCTCCTTCGCACACCAATTTTGTTTTTGACTATCTCGAGCCTCTATTTGACCACTTATTTATATCCTTCTTACCTAATACTCGACTATCTAAATTTTGAGATGTGACAAATATGCTACGAGACATTTTTTTCTACGTCAACACAGCACCTATACCAATCCCAGAAGCACCACATTCAAGTTTAAAATTTTTATCAAAGTTAAGTAAACATAAAATAGGAGCAGAACACAACCTATCTTTTAAAGTATTAAAAGCCCTATTTTGTTCATCTTTCCAATTAAAAACCAACATCTTTTTTAATTATTTCAGTCAAAGGAGTTGCAGTGGATGAGAAATCTTTCACAAATCTTCTATAAAAGTTAGCTAACTCATGAAAACTCCTTACCTCAGACATACTCTTAGGCGTAGGACATTCTTGAATAGCTTTTGCCTTTTCAGCATCTACCTCAACCCCTTTATCACTCATAACAAAACCCAAGAAAAAAGGTTTATCAATACAAAAAGTACACTTCTTCAAATTAGCATACAACTTCTCTTTCCTTAGAACCTCTAGAACTAACCGAACATGCATGATATGCTCATCTAGAGACTTATTGTATATGAGAATGTCATCAAAATACAAAACAATAAATTTTCTAGGAAAATTACGCAAAACATGGTTCATTAGCCTCATAAACATGCTAGGTGCATTAGTCAAACCAAAGGACATAACCAACCAGTCATATAAACCATATTTTATTTTAAATGCAGTTTTTCACTCATCATCTGGTTTCATCCTAATTTGATGATATCCACTTTTTAGGTCTATTTTAGTGAAAATACATGCACCATATAATTCATCTAACATGTCATCTAATCTAGGAATGAGATGGCGATACTTTACAGTGATTTTGTTGACTGCACGACAATCCACACACATCCTCCATGTTCCGTCTTTCTTGGGTACCAACAACACCGGTATAGTACACGAGCTAAGGCTCTCTCTCACATGTCCCTTCTCCAATAATTCATCTACTTGCCTTTGAAGTTCCTTTATCTCCTCTGGGTTACTTCTATAGGCTGGCCTATTTGGAATTACTGCTCCAGGTATAAAATCAATCTAATACTCAATATCCCTCAAGGGAAGGAGTCCCTTCGGCATCTCTTCAATAAAGACTTCATCAAATTTCTGTAACAAAGAAATAAAACCACTAGGCAAATCTGGGTTAAGGTCAGTCATAATCAATAAAATCTCCTTAAACTTTATTGTTGTGAGTGTTCTTCTGCTTATATAAGCACTCTTAAGATATCTCTCTTTTGCAAAGAAAATATGCTTCTTTGTACTCTTATTTTCTCTCCTGCACATCTCTCTTTTTTTACCTCACTTATGCAGTCACTCCCCATTGGATCACATAATTGTTTCTTTTCTCTCTTGGCATCTTGTTCCTCTATTCTTTTAGTTAGCTCACTGCTCGAATCCCCATTTGAAGTCTTCATTATCTTAATCTATTCTAGATACACTTCTTTTGGAGATAAAGGTGCTAAAGTAAAAATCTTTCCTTTCAAACTAAAAGAATACCTATTCTTGTACCAATTATGTGTGACTTTCCTATCAAAATGTCAAGGCCTGCCCAATAGTAAATGCCCAGCTTGCATGGGTACTACATCACATAACACTTCATCAACATATTTTCCAATTGAAAATGGCACCACAACTTATTTTTTTACCTTTACTTCACCACTGTCATTTAGCCACTGTAGCCTATATGGTTTAGGGTATTTTTCACACTTCAACCCTAACTTATCAACTAAGGTTGTACTGGCCACATTTGCACAGCTACTTCCATCTATAATCATGTTGCAAACTTTTTCTCCTACCAAACACCTAGTGTGAAAGATATTTTCCCTTTGTTCTATACTTTCTTCCTTAACTTGAACATTAAGTGCATGCCTAACTACCAAAGATTCACTATAAATAGCATACTCAACCTTAACATCACTACAATCCTCCAAACTAGGCATATAATCACTGTCAAATTCTGATTCTGATTCAATTTTTCCATTATCCCTCATAAACATAGTCCTTTTATTGAGATATTGTGAAGAAATATGTCTATTACCCAAATATTTAAAGTACTTAATATTTCTCTGCCTATTAGAAGAATTAGAAAAATTGGTGGTACATTTATCTATGGAAGAGGCTCCTTTGCTCTTTTTAAAACTTTCACCTTTCACCTTAGAACTTGAGTCTCTATCCTTAGACCCCTCATCTTTAGTCTTCTCATCCTTCTTTGGCCACCTTGAGGTTCAAGTCAGGGTATAATTGGAGGAGCCTCTTGCTGCCTCCTTTTGCTTGAGTTGTCTCTCCACCTTTATGCCCATGTTCACCATCTCCTCAAGCTCTACATAGTGATGTAGCTCTACTATATTTACAATATATCTGTTTAATCCTCTCAAGAATTGAGCCATGATAACTTCTCTATCCTCTTTAATATTTGCTTGAATCATTGCCATCTCCATCTCCATCTCTTTGTGATAATCTTTTACTGACATAGACCATTGTGTGAGTCTCTGCAATTTCTGGTGTAGCTCACTATAGTTGTAAGATGGCACAAATCTCCTCCTCATGACAGCCTTCATTTCTGTCCACGTCTAAATAGGCTTCTCTCCATTCCTTCTTCTTGTAAGTTTTAGTTGCCCCCACCATATCGATGCATAATCTGTAAATTTAACTGCTGCCAACTTTATCTTTTTTCTTTCTGAATAGTTATGATAGTCAAAGATAAACTCCACCTTCCTTTCCCACTCCAGGTATGTTTCAGCATCATTCCTTCCTACAAATGTTAAAATCTTCATCTTTATCTTCATATTCATCTTCATCAGGTTCATCATGGGATTCTGTATCTTCTTCATCATAAGTCTGTTGCCTAGTGTTCCTCCGCCTAGTTGATATGGCTCATAATTTTTGGGATTGCTTAACCACCTCAACTTCATCCCTCAAATTCATAACATCTAAACTAAACTTCTTAAATTGATTTTGCATGGCCTTCAACATGAAAACTACATCTTTCATGCTTATTTCACCACCCTTGGCTGCCTCCTCAGACATGATATAAAACTGTAAAAAAATGTTAGAGAGAGAAAGAAAAAAATCCTCACACTCTCCCTTATGTGTTTACACTCAATAATATGTCACTCCACTCGTATTTCACTTAAATCAGGCTTTTACCCTCTTATTAGCTCACACTCTCTTGCCTTTTACCTCTCTTGTTCCCTTCTTAAAGTTGCATTTTAGAATTTAAAACATCTAATCAGGTTAGTCATAAGTAGCAATATGTAGAAATTATAATGAAAAGCCTAATAAGAATCGAAAAACACCAAGTTATAGATGCAATTTGATAATCGTTTGTAATAATTTTTTTAAAAAAAAAAAAGAAAAAAGCACACAGATGAAGAATTATATGTTTGTGAATGCAAGTCCTAAGAGTAACTAGAAAGCAAAAAGCCACCCTTATATGCGTGATAGAAGCAAAAAAAAATAGAAAACAAAAGAAAATAAACTATGAATGCAATAAAAATGACAAAACATGAAGCTGAATTAAAGAATTTTGATTTTTCCTAAGTGAAAGCTGAAATAACCCTAGACCTAGTAATTCAACTAACTTATACCAATTAGGAATGTAAGATAGAGTGTAGATACAAAAGGAAAATTAATTAAAACAAGAAAACTCTAAACAGTTTTAAAAACATAATCAATAATCCCAAAAATTTAGCAAAAATTTTCAGATGGCTAGTTCGTCCTAAAATTGAATGATTTGGGGGCCGTGACAAGCTGTGACAAGTTAACCCGATAATAAATATAGGCCCAAAAATCAGTTTCTAAATTAGTATTGTGCGTTCCATAAACCTTATGTAGCAAAAAGTTATAGCCTTTCAAAGTTTACCCTTCCACAAGCAAAATTGACCCTTTATTTTTTTCAATCCTAATTTCAATCCAAAAGATCTCCTTCAACCCTAGCTTTGTTATAGCAGCTGCCAAGCTAGTTTCCTTTGTTTTTTTTTATTATTTTTTTAAGCTAAAGAACTAAGAAACCAAAAAAAATCAAAATTTTGAATTAATTGAAACAAAAGCACAAAATCACAAAATTGATTAAAGTAAATAAAAGAATATCACAGAAAGTATAAAAACATAGATAGAGCCAAGGCTCTGATACCAAATGATGTGAAATCCCAAGATTATAAAGAATCTGAAACCCCAACATACAATTTCAGTATACTAAGAACCCTAGATAATTATTTGTCCTACTAAACCCCTAATTAACATGCAATTAAAACGTAGATAATTAGACAAAACTAGAAAGAATACCACAAGTGTTACCTTAATAAGTTGATTCTAATTCCTGATGCAATAAGAAGAAGATGAGCCCTCTCTTGGAGTGAATTTTAGCTAAGCCAAAGTTAATTGAATAATATCATAAAAACTGCTGTCTTACAACCCTAAATGAGCTATAAATAGCTAAACCTTAATTAGGGTTACTAAATTGCGTTTGGTTGGCTAATCAAAATTTTAAGAACTAATAAAGTAAACAAAGCTAAATTTAACACAAAACAAACAAGGCCTTTACTTTTTAAATAAGTATAACTAGTTGGTCTTAATATATATTAAATAATAGGTAGATATGTTTGGATTAAGTTTATGGGTTGTTTCTCCTCTATATCTTTGGCATTAAAGGCATGTCCACTAAGTCTTTCTTCCATTAATCACCTTACAAAGTCTTGGAAGATAGATTTAAGCTTCTTGGCCTGTGATATTATAATTGGTCCATTTGGTAAAATGAGCTCCATGCCATGTTAGCCTGCTTTGCTTGCTTCGCTAGCCTTGCTCACACTGCCATCTTTGTTCACATCACAACTTTTTCAATCTCGAATTCTATCACCACCGAAATTTTTATTAAAGATTTAAGGGTTCAATTTGTCTAAAATTTCAGTTTGCAGAGTCCGATAAAAATTAATTCAAACTAAACTTTATTTAAAAATAATGAACTTAAAACACATAAATGAGCTTAGAATAAATTAATTCAACTCAATTTCATACTAAAACTAATAGAAAAAATATATAGTCAATATGCGTTTATCATGAATATTCTTACTTATTATCAGAATAATCAAATAATACTATATTTACTATTATATTTATGAATTCCCAAATTTCACTTGAATAATAATAGTTTTATCAGGCTAAATTTAATATATAATGCATGAAAATTGACTCACAATATCATTTGTTCACCTAAAAAATTGATTTCAAGCAATGGTTATTAATTATTTTATCAGGGATTTGACTATGTTAGAAAAATATTTAACAAGGTTGAGTTCTCTTTTAATCGTTTTAATAACATAATTTTAATATGCTATAAAATAATACTCCATATTTTTTCATTATTTTTAATATTATTTAATATAAAATTTAAACATATATATGTTGAAAATTGAGTTATATTTAATATAATATACTCCATATTTTTCATTATGGGGTTTTAATATAATATACTCCATATTTAAACATATATATGTTGAAAATTGTATTATTATATTATTATAAATTGAGTTATATGTTGAAAATTTTGTTGCATTATTATTATTATTATTATTATTATTAAGGTTAAATAATTATAAAGTCTCTTAAATTTTATATATTACACTAGTAAATTTTTGTATTTTCTGTACCTAATTATTACATCCTCGTGTTTTTCTTTATTAAATTACTCAGTCCCTTTTCAAAAATTCCATCATATCATCGTCAGTGTTTTACTTTAACGCCGTAAAATGAGTAAAATATTTATAAAAATACGAAAATACCCTTTGCTGTGATTAATTACTTAACGTTTTCTTCATTTCTTTTCAATTCAGAATATAAGAAATTTACTTTCTAGGGTTCTTACAGAGTGAGAGATGTCGATGTCTAGCGGAAATAGAAATGGTTGTCTTGGTGGTCAAATGTATAGAAATAAGTTTTGTAATTGCTCAAAGAGATGTGAAGTGCAAATTTTAGAGAGGATAAAGAATCCCAATAGGTCGTACTACACCTGCAAAGATAATGCATGTGGATCAATTCCAGCATACAAAATCTACAAAAAAAAAGAAAGATGTTTATCTGTCATTGTATTTAACTTCCAATAAGATTTTTCAATTGAGAAATTAACACCAATAAGATTTCACAGTCCTACATTGCTGGTTCATTGGCTAGATTTCTAATTTATCACTTATATTGATATTTCCCCATAATTGCATAAAGATTTTCACTCCTAATATTGACATAAGAAAATTTGTGCAACCATAATGTATAATTGATATGTGCATTATTGCCATTTTGTCATCAACGATGAGATGATATTGTTATTAAGAAAAGCAATGCCAAAACAATAATATATGTAATTGTTTGTACCATTTTTGTCTCCTCAATTATGTGCTAATGGGCTACATTAATTCAATTTTTTTATTTCTAACTTTTAACAAGTCTTGAAGTTTAGTAATTATTGAACTGAACTCTATTGTTTGATTAATAGTTTCTATGTACAAAAAAACTATAAAAAATTTGATATTTGAAAATAATTTGACCATAAACATCATATTCAATGGTCCTGATATTTGACTATAATTTGACAAAAAAAAAAGGTCCTGAATTGATGGTCAAATTATTTAAATTTCCTGTTTCATAAACTGTAACTTAAGTTTTTTTCTTGGTTTGTCAATCCATACAAGACAATGGTTTCATCAAGTATTTTATCATATGTGAATCTATCCTAACCACAATTTGTGGTTTGTATAAACAGTCACATACCTTGCTAATATGTATCACTACACTGTCATCTCCTTCTTATCTTTCTGTGAAACATTTTGTCGAATACTTGGTGAGCAATGATATTGCTTTAGTCTTTTCTACAGATGAATTTGTATAAACAAACAGTGAATCAGCGAAATTGTTATGATATAATCATCTTATCAACAACGAAGTTATTATGATATTATCGTATGATCTCTTTTAATTTTATCAGTCAATCTTCTCTTTTAATTTCATCAGCCAATCTTAAAAAATAAAAGAATAAAAAGGTAAATAAAAAGGGCAAAAAAGTTATTTGATAAGTAAAATACTAACGGTAATAAGACGGAATTTTTTGAAGAGGAACTAAGTCATTTAATAAAAAAAAATATGGGGATGTAATAATTAGATGCTTAAAATATAGAAATTTATTAGTGAAATATATAAAACTTAAGAGATTTTATAATTATTTAGCGTATTATTAATTGGGAGGGTATTTTGATTTTAGCTGTAATTCTACAATCCAGAAACTCAAAAGGTTAAGAGTAAGAGTAAGAACAATATGATCTCAATCAGTAGGATACAGGTCAAATAATGTGAAATATAACATGTGCTTATGATGTGAAATTCAGGTGTTTTTGAAAGCCCGTGGTTTTGGGCTAATGCCAAAAACAGTAGGCTGAAACCCACAACTTGCTATTTTAACTGAAAAATAATATTTTTTATTATATTTTTTAAAATTTTTATTTTTTATTAAATATATTTAAATTATTTTATTATAAATTTATAATAAATTATTTATAAATTTATTATAAATTAATAAAAATCTAGTATTTCAGTAAATATTTTATAAATTATGTTATTTTAGTAAATAATTTATAAATACAGTAAATTTAGAATTATTTTTATTTTTTATCATATTTTTATCAAAAATTCCTTTAATAATTATAAAAATAATTATATTTGATTCACTATCTGCTTTTGGAAAGTATGATGATGATGATGATAATAATAATAATAATAATAATAATAATAATAATAATAATAATAATAATAAGCACTGTGATAATTAGGTTTTCCAAAATTATACCAAAGTGGTGTGAATGATATTAATAGTTTGGTTTATTATTAATATTGATCCCACTTGTTTAAATTAATTTTTAAAATTAAGTCATGATTACAAATTTCGTTAATATATATATATATATTTGAAGAAAATTCACATTAATTAAAACAAATAATCAAAATAATTAAAATCAAAGATTATATATTTTATTGTAGTGTATAATTTTTTTTTATTTATAGCACAATATATTTTTTTATCATTTAATTTTATATAGAATAGTTTTTTTTTTGGAAAAATTAAGTAAAAAATTCAAAAGAATGTTTAATTTAAGTTTTTATTTAAAAATACAAAATGAAAGACAACAGTGTGTTAGTTTTTATAACTAGATAACAGATACAAGAGTTTTTCATTCTTTCTTTGTATTCGTTTAACAGAAAAAAATAATTATTTTAACTGAAAGGACTATTTTTATTAACAACAATGAATTTTATAGACCATTTAATTTGTTTTTCAAAAGGAAAACATATCTATTAATTGGACTAAATATAAGGAAGTAAATAATAATATATCATTTATATTTTTAATCTCTATGATAAAAAAATACAGTTATAAATAGCTTTATACATTTGAGAGATAAAAAATTAAAATTAAAAATAAAAAAATACAGTTATAAATAGCTTTATAAATTTGAGGTTTTATCATATATTATCAAAAGGTATGATAGAATTATAAAAAGCTAATTTTTTTTATTGAAAATGTTACTTTATTGGCTTTGACAGTTTAAATTTTTTGCTTATTCATCTAATTAAAAAAATTATATATTTAAAATACATTTTGAAACTTTGGAACTAATATTAGATAATATTGAATACTCTAATTTTGAGAGTTATTTTGAAATTCTCTCCATTTTTTTAAATTAAGAAATAACCTCTTAATTAAGCTAAACCTAAAACAATACCTCTTAAACTTTAATTGCAATGCATATTTAATTATTTATCATATAATACAAAATAATTAAAGGCATAATGTACTAATCGAATTTTTAGCTTCAATACTTCATCTCAATTTTTGTTTCACACTCCAATATAAGTAAGAATTTATTTGATATTATTACTTAAAATGTGGACAATGAAAATATTATAATTAAAATTTTAATTAAAAGTTATTTTTAAATTTTGATTTTGAAATGAATTCCATATATATTTATATATTCAATATTCTAGTAAAAATTTTCAAAATAATTGAAAGTCGTAATTATTTTTTCATGGAAATCTAAAATGATATTTTTCTAAAAAAGAAATTTTAAAATTCCATTAAAAAATTCTAAATAATTTCTATTTTCCTTTTATGGATGGTACGTTGAAAAATCTAGAAATCAGCATTAATTTTTCCAAAGGAAAAAAGAAAAGTACTGTAGAAATTAGGAAGCGGCATTGAGCCATTGACATTTCAAAGGTCTTCTCTTATTATATCAGCCAATAGATAAGCTGCTCACAAGTTCACAGACCACATGAATAGTGACACATGGCAGCCTCCGGTTATAGGGTTGACTTTATAAAATTCAAACACCTATAAATTTATTTGCTTCGTTGTTAGAGCGAAAGGTTTATTTTTTGGATATAAATAAAATATTATTATAACAATTTCGAACTTATACTTTTAAAAACCTCTTAAGAATTTCTCTAAAATTAAACAACCTCTTAAAGGTTTTAGTGATCAAATAATGTTTTTTTTATTATTATTAACAGTAATACATGTATTACAAAATTGACATACAAAATTTTTTATATTCAAATATTAAATAAATTTTAAACTGAATAATTTATAAAATTAATATTTCCTTTTTACTAAAATAATTACAAAGTTTTTCATTTTTTATGATTTAAATATGATAAGTTTTGAAATTTAAATATTTAATTGGATTGAAAATACATCCATCACCATCAATAAATTAAATTTCGAACAGAAAATTCAAAATTTATGAAATATTCCGATGCATATAATTCAAAACTTCAAATTATTATAATTGACAGATAAGTTGGCAAAATAAATAAAAGAGAGAACGAGACTCAGACAACAGCTCTAAGCCAGTTAATGTTTGCTGTGGATAATACTTTGTTTATTTATTTAATTATGTATCCGCCGACGAGTTCTCATCTTCAAACCATGCTTTTGTAAGTGTTTTCCGAATTTATTTTTTATTTTTTCTTATATTGATAAGGTTTGTTTAAATTTATTTCTGTTCATATTGAATTATAATATTTAATTGAAATTTATATAAATATTTATTTATAATATCCGTTAAAAAAATAAATATGAAATTAGCTTTTTAAACAGCTCATTGTCTCTCGTACCTATGGGATCTAAGATTATATAGTATTTTCCTAATAATGTTAAATTATTAATAGTAATAATAATAATAATTTTTGATTTTATAAAAAAATAATATTTTTTGATAAAATTATAAATATATATACTCCAAGGGTTAAAACAATTGGTTTTATAAATATAAAATATCAATAACAATTAACTGTTTAAACAACTAAAATAATTAACTTCAATTTATTTTTAACACTTTCGATCAATTGTTAATTAATTAATTTTATTTTATTTTCAAATTAGACACAGTTTTTTTATTAAAATATTTCCATAATATATTAATAAATATATTATTTTCATATAATAAGATTTTTTTAATTTATAAATAATTAGCTACCAGCGTAGATAGTGATCATCCGCTATTTTTTTAAAAAAATTAAAATTATAGTTTTTGTATTTTTTAAATTAAAAAAATAGTTTGGGTGGGCCGAGGGCGTCGGCGCCATATTGTCGGCTTTGGATGGTTGTTGTTGACCATTAACGCTTTTATAACTGCTGACTAAGTTAATTGTTCCATTTTCATCTATTAAAGCACGTGGAAAATAAATGCCCATACTTCCCCATCACTTTATTCATTTATTTATTTATTTATATCTTAAAAAAAAAAAGAATTATTAATTCTTAACCATATTTTTTATTTCTTTTTAAGTTAATATATTATATTACATTGATTGATTAACTTTAAAAAGTGCTACAATACAGTCGAGTCCAGTTTTATAAAATTTAAATTCAAACACAAGTTAAAATCAACCAGAGTCTAATTATATACCGATATAACTCATGTACTATATATCTCAAGTTAAAATTTAAATTTGATTTAAAAAAATTTAACGAGCTTAATAAAATTATTTTAATTTATAATTTTTTTTATTTTTTTATATTTTTATAAAAAAAATATTAAAATTAATATTTTTATAAAAAATAAAAAATATATTAATAAAAATAAAATATTATATTATTATAATTTTATATTTTATTACTAAGTTATTTTATATTTTATATTATTTAATTTATTTATCCATCACATATACCATATATTAATAAATAATATAAATTAAATTATTTAAAACATAATATATTCATATTCATAATTTAATAAATATAAATTAAATTATATATATATATATATTTTTAATTTAACATATTAAAAGAGCTAGTTTATAAGTCTAACTAGTGATTTTTTTAAAATTAGTCAGCTCTCTAGCTAACGAACTGAGTATTTTTTTAATTTGAGTTTGATTCATTTAATAAATAAATAGTTTAAGCTCGAGACAGAATGAATTTTTACCGAATTGAGACTCAAATAAAATTTAAATAATTTGGCTCATTTATAGCTTTAACTCCAAATTAAATTGTTTGTTTTCTTAAACTGAGGATCAGTTAATGATTATCTTTCATTTGTGGCATTTTACAAACCCATTAGTCACTTATTATGAGAAATGGAGATAATTATAGAAATTATGGAGTTTGAGATTCTCAAAATTTAAGAAAATATCTCAATTTATTATTCAAATCTCATATATTTATTTAATTTTTTAAAAAAGTTAACAATTACTAATATTTTAATTTTTGTAGGCTATGGTAAATTAATTTTTTTAAAATAACAATTTTACTTAACTTTTTAATAAAATATATAAAAAATATGCATGAAAAATAAGAAATAATTAAAAAATTGTTAATTCATGCTTAACTCGTTGATTTTTTTTTAATTTTTGAATGATTGTGCAGCTTTGAAAATCAATTTTTTTTATAATAATGATCCAGTAAATTTTTGGTGCGTTGCATGCCGTAAGTATATTGAATAATAAATTAACCAAATAAATCGATTTGATTGTCATTTTAAATTAATTGGTTGGTTATAATTAATTAATCAATCACACAACTTTCTTGCACTTATTAATGAATAGAGAGTGATTCATAATCAACCGCAAGATATTTTATAAAATCCATTTAATGACAAAAAATTATTAAATATATCCAAAAATTTTGGAATTCTTAATTTATAATTGGATCTTCTTGTTTTAAATGTTTCCCTACCTTTGGTTGGTTTTGAATTTAACGTCAGACTATTAGTTTTTTTTTTTTTGCAGCAAAAACTATTAATTTATTAATTGAAAGGAAAACATCTTATT
Source organism: Garcia nutans (assembly GCA_947685225.1). NCBI lineage: Eukaryota > Viridiplantae > Streptophyta > Magnoliopsida > Malpighiales > Euphorbiaceae > Garcia > Garcia nutans. The sequence continues at coordinate 4,125,341 of CANTUV010000060.1, forward strand.
CCCCTTTAAAAAAATTGTTCTAAGGAAAATTTTAAGCAAAAATAATCAAAGGAAGAAATTATGGGGACACAATAAAAAAAATTGATTATTATTTTAGATGATACATACAAATCCACTGCAATTAATTCTATTTTCATGCTTATTTTTATTTTTATAAATAATTTAACGTTTATAATTAATCAATAATGCTTTGATTGAATCAAAATTTAATATATAAATGACAGAGGAATATTGACAAAGAATTAACTATATATATATATATATATATATATATATATGTTAAGCAAACTATTTGGGGATCAAAAGTTCAAGCAAGAAAAATAATTAAGAGAGGAGTGTTTAATAATTAAATTATTATCATTACACAATAAAAGGAATAAATCTTATATTATATAAAATCTGAAACCAATAATTTTTGAAAATTATTGTTTTTAATACGTTCTAATATATAGCCTATATTTATAAAATCTCTATGTTGTAAATCAATTGCTTTCACATTAATAACATTTTTTTAAAAGAATAAAGGTCTCATATTCACATTTCATTTTTTTTCTAAATTAACGGTCCAATTAAAAGTAAATATACAAACAATGCAAATTATTACGACTTAAGAGTGCATTTCCTGACTGGAGAGATCATGTTTGAAAGAGAAACTATGTGTTTTTAAAAAATGGTCGAAAGAATGGATTTTAAATATATATATATATATATATATATATTAACAACTAGCTGATTTTTATGCAAAAAACAAGACAAAACAGGATTGAATTTTCACAAACAATATATATTATTAAGACTTAAGATTAACTAGTAATTCACAAAAGAGTATAAAATTTTTTTTGAAAATGAAGAACTAATTAACATCTCACAAGTATGATTCTGGTTCACTATTTGAATTCTAACCAAAATGTTATTCGAATGCTAACATACTTGCTAACTTAATGTTGGAATGCCAACCTATTTGCCAATTTTTTATTTTTTTAAATTAGCTGACCTAATTCTTTTTTAATTTTTATTCTTGAGATTATGTGAGAGTTTATTAAAGTTACATCATTACGAATGTATTCATAATTTTTTTTGTTGGGTTAATTTCCAAACTAAATCATGATATATTAGTGCAAAAATCTCATCTTTAATTATTTTAGAGTTGAAAAAAATAATAATATCGATGAGGTTAAAATTTTGATATTCATTTTTAAAATAATTCTACATTATCAATACATTAAAATCATGATTTCAAAAAATTTCATATTAATCAAATATAAAACTTAAACTTAAAAACCCTCTTCTTAAGTTACATAAAAAACTACTAAAGTTTACTTTTTATATACTATATAATTAATAAGAACATGCAAAGTCAGACCACAATTTATGACCCATAATTTTTAAAAAATATGTTCATAAGATAAATGTCAAAGTGGGAAATGTGTATGCATTAATAATGAATGAACCATTTCATGTTATATATATATATATATATAATGTTCAAAACTCTAAAATAAAAAAAGAAGAGAGAGAGAGAGAGAGAGAGTATAGAAAGATGGAGTGAAGTAAGGAGAAAGTAGGAGCTAAGAAATTTCATACATTGGCATTGGCATGCACTCTGTCTATGTACCAAACTATTTGCTGGTAGCTATTCATTTCACCTTCAGCGATTAAAGCTCCTTTGTCTTTATAAAACACGGCCTACACACTCATTATTATACTAAAAAACAACACAAAACCCGCAAATTTATTTTGAAAAATTAAATTAATTATATAAAAAAAAACACAACCTCTTCTCCACTTACAAAGTGAAAAAATAGGTGCATTATATTATATTATATACCCATTCATATATTACGCATATCTTCTTCTTCTTTTTTAATTATTATAGATAATATTATAGTCAAATTTATTTATTTTTAAATTTTATTAAATGATACATTATCCTTACCGTCCTCATCTATAAAAAAATAAAAAATTCATTGATCATTCTTAATTCATTCACAACAATCTATTTGAAACAAATAAATTTTATAAAATTCATTTCAAATTTCATATTTTCAAAGAGTTGTATATTTGAAATTTAAAAAATATATATATAAATTTTAATTCTGCAAATTCAATTTTATGAAATTAAATATTGCTAAGGAAAATAATAAGGAAATAAGGAATAAACAATTCAATTATTAATTTGCTCTAAGTACAAAAATATAAAATTCAATTGAATTCTATATTTTTTTAAATAAAAAATTGAAAGTCAGAAACTAAAAAACACATTCGACTATCTTAACTAGTTAGGCATTTTTTTTTAGCGAATTCTATATTATAAGTTGTATATTTCCAAATATAAAAAATTTGTTTATAAATAAATTCTATTTTTATTTATTTCAAATGAATTTTACGTTTGTAATTTATTTATTTCAAATTAAATTTCTTATAACATTCAAAGTAAAGAATTTAGTTAGCAAAATCCAAATTAGAGAAATCTTATAAAAGAAAAACACTTACCCATATACATAAAAATAGACTTATAATATGACTTTAACAAAAATTAATACAAATATAATTAAAGAGGAAAATTTTGCTAGCATTATTTTTCCTGTATTAATATTAAATTCTTTAAAATATTTAATTTAACTTAAATAAATCATGCTGATAAAAATATACATTAAATAGAGATATATTAACAAATTAATAAATTATTTACTCAAAAAGAAAAAATCAGCTATATATATTGAAATAAATGAAATGAAAAAGAAAAAATATATTTATTTTTAATAATTTGAAATTTAAATATATAATAATTTCTTATAAAACATTAAATCATAATTAGCAATGTTGAACATAAATTCAATTTTTTTTTTAATTTGAATGATAAGTAAGAGAATTTGGAATCAACTTACAAGTTTCATAAAGATCAAGTCTTAGTTTTGAGCAAGTTATATGGTGCATCAATTATACGTTTATTGAGTTACAAAAAAAAAATTATACGTTTATTATTAAATGTAATAATTGATAGTTTCAAAAATAAAATTCTAATATAATACATTTGAGTTACACCGTAAACACATGGTTGATGAATCTAATTATTCTTTTTTTTTAAATTCTAATTAAGAAAATTCAAGACTCGGTAAAGAATGTCAATCTGGAGCCTATCAATACTCTTGTAAACACATGGTTGATGAATCTAATTATTCTTTTTTTTAAATTCTAATTAAGAAAATTCAAGACTCGGTAAAGAATGTCAATCTTGAGCCTATCAATACTCTTGTAAACATATGGTTGATGAATCTAATTATTCTTCTTTTTTAAATTCTAATTAAGAAAATTCAAGACTCGGTAAAGAATGGCAATCTTGAGCCTATCAATACTCTTAATTAGAAAAGTCATACCCATCTATCTATCTGTCTATCTTCTCTCTTTCTCAACGCCCTTATTTTCCGTGTTTTTGACTTCGCTAACAAAAACCTCGCGTCTCTCTTCATATATAAACCTAACCACCCTCTCTTCAAATTTTCAAAATCAAACCATTTCACAACAATTTACATACTACAAGAACTTACTCTCTTAATCTTTGATCTCCTCTCATCTACTTTCATCATCCATCTAATATTCTTGAAATCTTCATCTGGGTTTTTCTTGAAATCATCATTTTTCTTTGTTTTCTTGGCTCTTGCTTGAATCTTGAGCAAGATTTACTTGAAGATTAATTATGGAAGATATTGATGTTCCTTCATTTTTTCTCTGCCCAATCTCTCTTCAAATAATGAAAGATCCAGTTACTATTCAAACTGGAATAACATATGATAGAGAAAGCATAGAGAACTGGCTATTCTCTGGCAAGAATAATACTTGTCCTGTTACTAAACAAGTTGTCTCAGATTGTGATTTAATAACTCCAAATTTAACTCTTATGCGTTTGATACAGTCTTGGTGTACTTTAAATGCTTCTCATGGCATAGAAAGAATTCCAACTCCAAAACCTCCAGTTAGCAGATCTGAAATAGCTAAGATTCTCAAAGATGCAAAATCTCCTCACCAACAAATGAAATGTTTGAAGAAGCTTCGTTCGATTGCTAGTTTAAATGATACTAATAAAAGATTGATGGAAGCTGCTGGGGTCATTGAGTTCTTGGCTTCAATCATCAACAATTTCGATCAAGATCAACCATTATTAGAAGGTGAAGAAAATGAGATTTTAAAGCCATGTGACGAGGCTTTAAGCATTCTTTATAGTCTTCAATTATCTGATTCTGGTCCTAAGATTCTTATTGGTAAAAATGGTGAAATGATTCTTTCTTTATCAAGAATATTGCAAAATGGTAACTATGAGTCTCGAGCTTATGCACTGTTGTTATTGAAATCAATTCTTGAAGTTGCTGATCCACTGCAACTTATAAATTTAAGACCTGAACTATTCGTCGAAATAGTTCAAGCCTTACGAGACCAAATCTCTCACCAAGCTTCAAAAGCTGCATTGCAACTGCTCGTGAGTTTGTGTCCGTGGGGAAGAAACAGAGTAAAAGCAGTGGAAGCTAAAGCAATCTCTGTCTTGATTGATCTTCTTCTTGATTCAAACGAGAAAAGGGTTTGTGAAATGGCATTAATGGTTTTAGATTTGCTATGCCAATGTGCAGAAGGAAGAGCTGAGTTGTTAAAACATGGGGCTGGATTGGCCATTGTTTCAAAGAAAATATTTAGGGTTTCTCAATTGGCAAGTGAAAAATCAGTAAGAATTATACTATCAGTTTCAAAATTTTCAGCAACTACAAGAGTTGTTCAAGAAATGTTGCAAATTGGTGTTGTGGCTAAGCTTTGTTTGGTTCTTCAAATAGAATGTGGAAACAAGACCAAAGACAAGGCTAGAGAAATTCTTAAATTGCATGTCAGAGCTTGGAAGAATTCTCCTTGTATACCTGCAAATTTGCTCTCTTTTTATCCTGCTTAATTGATTTTGATCATTAAATTTAATTTAATTCGTATGTACATAATTCAAAGATTTGATATTTAGATTAGAAAGAAAAAGGAAAGACATACATATACATGGATGCAAATTGTTGTCCAAAGATTGTACTTGTTCTATTTTGAGGAAATTAATGATTATTAACGATAAAGTTGAGATCTTTACATGTCAAGTATGAATCTTTAATTTCCAATCTTGTGCTTTTATGTGTTGCATGTGTATATATGATTAATTGAAACATTTGGTCATAATCTTTTTCATTTTGTTGTATAACATTATAATTAAGCTAATCTAGAAAGAAAAATTAAATATGAATAATTCGTTTGTTTTAATTCTAACTTTTTTCTGCAAATTAACTAATCAATCTCTTAATCTTGTCCTTCATTTGTGCAAAAACCAATCAATTTTAAGCAAACCTTTTGTATTATAATTGGGGTCCATAGATAGAAGCATATTCAACTGTTTGCAACTGTAACCCATTTTTGAATGGGACCTTTTTTTGGTGGCTGGAGGCCAAATTTTCTTTTTTTTAAAAAAAAAAAGAATTAGGCAAAAAGTCAATGCCGAATAAATTTATTTTTGTATTAATAAAAACACCAAAAAGCAAAAGCGAGTGTCGCTTTTACTTTTTATGGATGCAGAAGAAAAATTAGAGTTGTTCTTGCTAACAATCCTTCTCAACCAAGTTAAACTGTTAATTCTTTTATATATTTTCTAGAAAATGAAATTCTATATATCATCCCTTGATTTTGTTCTCTTAGAGAAAATTTATATGATTAAATTATATATTAATGATATTCATATACATAAATAAATGTTCAATTCAGAAATGATAATTTATGATTTTTTATATTTTTATATGTGGCTTTTTTATTTTATTTTAGACTGTATGAGCATCTCATATAAAAATTCTTCTATCTTAATAATTCTTTTTGCACATTAAAAAAATTCTTAAAAAAACAAAATTAACATTTCAACTCTCAACTATTTCTATATATTATAACACAAACACAACACTCTACTGTTAAATTGCTATTATAATATACATTCACATTTAGAAAATAAATATTTTGTTTGCTCATGTAAGTTCCAACTTCCATCTTATTTTTTAAATTGTTTATTTTGTTATGTTAATTAGCTTCAATCATTTATAAATATATTATATGTTTAAATTTATATATGATATTTAAGCTTTAAAAATTAAATGGATCTAATACTATTAAATTATTGATATCTTCAATTCCTATTTTTATATAAGTAATCTCACATGCATCTAGATACAATGAAATTGAACATTATGAATTTCACCTCATTATTATATTTTTATATTATGTAAAATAGATAGTTAAAGCCCACTACTGTATACATCCTAATTTCAAGCGTTCAAACATAGAAAAATCTTTTTTTTTTAATTAAAAACATAGAAAAATCTTGAAGAAACTAAAAGTATTATACATGCTTAATTATTTTCACTGAAAAAACTAAATAATACGAAACTAACTCAATATTATTAGTATTTATCTGGTAATGCAGATATACAAATATTTTTTTCTTTAATTTAGTTTTTGATTATAAAAAAAATAAAAAATAACAAAATTTTTGCTGGTCAAACTATATATGTTAATTATCCATAACCATTGTCAACTGTACATGCCCATAGAACAGCAATTAATTCACAACTATTTAACATGATAATATATATATATATATATATTTATTTATTTATGTGTATATGGTTATATAATCGGCCACGTCTCCATTTATGATATTCTTATATTACAAATATTAAATAATAACTCAGTTCAAAATAAAAATATTAAATAATAACAATAATGGCCATTGCCAATTCTTTACGTGACACGATCAACACCAATGCTGGCAGGTAGCACTGTACCTAATATTCATCCATTTAATATTTTCTTTTTCATAAATTGAAATTTTTTTTAAAATATAACAAATTTTAATTCAACCGTACTGAATTTTCCATAAAATTATGAGATCATAAAATTTAGATTTAAACTAAAGTAGTCTAGATATATAATTAAAAATATTAAAATATAAATAATTATTGGCTTGATAGTTTCAAAGTATGTATAATAAAGTGCAATGTGTGGGTATATGATCTCAGAAATTGTAGCATTTGAATGGTTGAAATCTTAATTAAAAAAAATATTAATTATAAATTGTCAAAGATATGATTTGATCAAATGTCAAATATAGAACCTTTAAATATAAAAAAAAATTATAATTAATCTTCATCAGCTCAAAGATGAACAGTGGGACTCAGTTTAATTTCTTGGATCATTTGATGCATAATGCATTATTATTATTATTTTTAAAATACAAGTTTGGCCACCTTATTCAAACTCATAGCCGGAACTCTATTTTTAAGAGTGAAAAAATTAATTAATTTCACCCATCTAATTAAACCATATTAAATTTTAGAAATAAAATTTAAATAATTTTTTAATCTTCACATAAATGATATATTTTTTACTAGACTAGAGAAAATGGATTAATGTGCATATATATTATTTTAGTATAATTATTTTTTTTATACATCAAATCAGTTATAGTCTATATATTTTTTTAAAATTTTATTATGAGTATATTCATTATTATTTTATCAAATGTAAAAGCATCAATAATGTTTATAAATTAGAAGCAACGTGCTCGAGTTAGACATTGGAGGAGCTATGGCCTTCCCAATTTTAAACTTAAAATTAGCCCAAAATTATTAATATTGGTCATATATATATATATATATATATATTAGATTTGGTCCCTTTTATTATTTTAGGTGAGATTTTTTTTATCCATAAAAAAGGATGTTGAATATGAATTTATTGTCTAAACAATATATATATGCACTCATTAAATTATGTCATATGGGTTGTGAAATTCTTTTAGAATATATTAGAGTTGATTTAATTGCTTATATTATGATAAAAGACCTCTCTTTAATTTTTTTTTTTCATTTAGCTCTATAACTAAATATCGTAGATATACAATTCAGTTGTAATTAAGTTCGTTTTCAAAATTGAGTATTATAATCATGATTTCAAGTAGTATATAAAAATGGGTCATTTAACATTAAATTAATGTTTTCAAAATTAATATTGTTATGAATTATATGTCAAGAATACTCTGACTTTTACAAAGCAATAGAATATAATTATGAAATTGTATTAGAAAAGTTTGATCTTATATGCACTTGAAGTCTTCAAAATCTTGGATTAATGGTCAAGACAGAAACATGAATAGTTCATAGAGTTAAGAATATGAATACAAAGGTCAATTCCCAAAATATTAATAACTTAATATATAGAGAGTTGAGTATTTTACCAGTTGTTTCTTAATTAATTTTAATGTTGGAGAGGGATTGTATATTACGGAGTTGAAACTTCATAGCAGCAGCATTAAGCTTTACATAAGCTTAAGATTGGTGGGGTGTTTATATATATATATATATATATATTAAAAGCTTAAGATTGGGGTTAGGGTCCATAATATATATATATATATACATATATATATATATTTTAATTTTGCATTCTTATGAGAAAATTTTTCCTTCTTGCCAACTGAAAAAGAAGCATTAATGCAGTAGTTGATATAATCAGGCATTGAAACTTGAAATCACTAGAATTTTGAAGAACCTTCCACAAATTAATTAATTAATTAATTATATATTATAACTAATCAAAGTAATTAACGAAATTAGTGTTGCATATGTATTTATCTGACTTTTTCTGGTTTTGGTAAACCCTTGTGCTGCAGTCCATTTTGGTTTAAGTGCCTATGCCTATGCCACGTTATGTATTTATTGTAAAATCTTAGCATTGCCAAACTCAGCTTGAGCTTTTTGTAATTAAGCCAATTAGTTCAAAAGCTTCAAACTGACTTGCCCCACATCATTATGCCATTAGATTTTGATTTTATTACGATAATAATCGTGTAGTTTTGAGATTTAATATATATGAATCGACTATTTATAGATTAATTAATTTGTGCATCTATCAAAATTAGTTCTCCTTCATAACCAATTTAATAGGTTTCGAGTTCAAATTTAGTTTTCTTCTTCTCCATTTGCAAAAAAAAACTAAAATGAAAATTAATAAAATAATATTAATTAATTATTATCTTCTTATCATATATATTTATAATTCGTACCTAGAGATAATTCAATTGAATATAAACCAAATATAAAAATAAAAGTTTTCTTAGATGATTCCCATTTCTTACACACATCACACTTGATAATAAAGAATACAGTCGGTTGCCATCTTATTCACTAAATTTCAATTTTTCTGAATAATATTTAAGAATTATATATAAATATTGTGTAATAAACATGATGTTGAACTCGTTAAAGGATTGATTTCTTTTTACCATCACAAAATAAAAGAAAACATTTGCTCAGTTCAACAACATGATTAGAAAATTTTGAAATGTTGGATATGTTCTCTTTTCAAACTACATTTCTTTATTAATGATGCACTCGTGCAACCCATATTACAGCTATAGACATGAATTTTGCCTCTAAACAAGAAACAACACACACAGCTTATGGAGATCACCATAATTAATTAATCAGCCAATCACCATATCTTAAGTTTAATAATATCAATAATTAATTAATGAAAAATCAGTTGAAAGGACTATGAAATACTCATTTATTTAAATGAAAATTTTTGAAGCTCGTAATCTTATTATTATGCAAATTATAAGGGTAATAAGCACATAATTAAACTTGCATACATGTAATTAAGATTATTTGAAATTCTCTATACATTTAATTTTACACTAATTAAAGAACAAATGAAGTAAAAATCATTACATTGTATTTAACATGTATATATAATTATACGATCAAGTTCTCGAGAAAGTATCATCACTAGACAAATCAAAGGGACTCCAAGTACCAAACAATAGATTATTAGAATCTTGAGGATCATTTTCAGGTCCAAGAACTGGCTGTTTTGTTACTTGGAGAGCAATTTGTGTATGATCATCATCAAGACTGTTCAGTTGATGATAAGAATTATTATTTGACCACAAAATTTCTTGAGAGCCTACCTCTTCTCCTGGCAATGGTGGCAACCCATGATGGATTGTTTCTTGATGCTTGTTTATTGACTCCACTCCAAAATAATACATCAAAGGAGCTTCGAAATTTGTGGTAAAATCAAGATTTGGATCAAAATGATCATTACCCAGTTCTTGAATTTCAAAACCAGTATTAGTATTAGTAGTAGTAGTGGCAGTGATTGTTGTAGTTGTAGTAGTAGAAATCTTGGAATGATGATCAGTAGGCTGTGGTGGATTCAAGAAATTGGCATAAACAAGAGCAAGATCAATATGAGAACCATCAGAAATCATTGAAGAGTTACAAGATTCATCTGCTGAAGAAATCCCTTCATCATAATTATTAGTACCTAAACCTTTTGAGTAATGAGCAACATGATCACTACAAGCATTACTACTACTTGATAGCCTTAAAGATTTACCTCTTCTATTCTTCCGGCAACCACCGCCAACGGGGACATTCCGTAGCGAACCACCTTTTGTCCAATACCTCCGGCAACCTTTACAAAAGTATCTAGGTTGTGTTAAGCTATAGTTGTTGTAATAACAAAATTTAGTATTTGTAGAACCACATCTAGGACAACTTGGTGATATTTCAACATTAGGCTTGTTACCAATCCAGCCTCTTTCCATCACAAAATTGCTTCAAAGATTTCATATAAATATTGGGTTTTATGAACTCTCTTTCTCTCTTGCAAAGTGAGAAAGATGAAGAAAAACGAAAATGTGGGTTTGATATATCAGAAAGAATTCAAGAAATGTATAGTATGGTAGGATCTTGTAAATGTGTAATAATAAGGCATGCACATGAGTGTGTATTAGACAAGTTTTAGGGTTCCGGTGCCATTAAGGATGAATATCGGTGATAAGTTTAACAGCTCCGGAGGCTACTATAAGGTGTCGGTGTTTGTCACACGTGGCATGATCTTATTGATGGGAATGAAGATAGAAGAGGAAACAATAGTCTCGAGAGGCTAATTCAGGTTTCTTAGAAGAGCAGACTGGTTAGATTTAGAGGGTGTTTCTCAAAACTTAAAAGCTGGTCAAAACTGCTTATAAGCTGTTTTTAGATTATAAGTTGTTTATTTAAGTGTTTCTGAAAACTTAAATAGTAGATTATAATCTGATTTTAATCAGTTTTTTAAAAGTTGGGTTTTGCTACTTTTTTTTTAAGCACTTATTTTTTAAGCAGTTTTGACCAAGTAAAAGACCATATTATCCCTACCTAATCTTCAATATTTCAAATTTGCCTACCTTATACACTTTAGTTCCCATCAAAGAAATTTTATTATTATTATTATTATTATTATTAAATTTTATTATTATTATTATTATTATTATTGTTGCAAAATAAATTTTGAATTGACATTTAAAAAATTATTTTTATACAATAAATAAACTCATGGACAGTTTGGTCATTTTGACAGTTTCTACAATTAAAAACTGATTATAAGCTGATTTTACAGAAACACTTAACTGATTATAAACTGATTATCAGCTGATTATTAGCTAGTTTACAGAAACGCTTAACTGCTTATTTTTAATCTGATTATAATCTAAAAATCACTTATTCACAATAAGCTGAAAAGCTCCAGTTTTGAGAAACACCCTCTTAATTATAAAAAACCTCTATTAAATTAGTTTGGTGCAAATGACATAACATTTGTTTCCTAATACTCATCAAATCTTGTTTTAGATGTTTCAAAGTAATTAAAATCTTCTGCTTCTAGACTGAGATTTAGATTTTTCAGAATTTTTTTAATGGAATTAATTAATGTCTTCTCATATATTTGATAATTCCATAAAATTTACCCAAAACTGCAAAACTTAATCAGGTTTAATAGAATAAATCTTTTATGCAAAATTAAGTGGGAATATATTGAAATTATTATGTCCTGAAAATTATGTGATTTTTAGAAGCTTCCATTAAATATCTTTTGTACCAAAAAAAAAGTGATGTTTTATCATAGCCTTGACTTATATATTCCAAAAAATATTCTAATTTTGCAAACTTTATTATTATTATTATTTAGCAAAACATATCACATGAAAGGGGCAAATTAAATGCAATGCAAAGGCAAAACATATCACATGAAAGGGGCAAATTAAATGCAATGCAGGGGGGGGGGGTTTCTTAGAAAAGGAATATCTATTTGGTGATATGTTATACCAAGAGAGTTGAAAAAGATCTCTTGGATCATGGGCTTCTTGGATCATGTAACATTCCTTGATTCACTAACATCACTTGAAAATCCCAGGATTTTTATTTTAATTTTCAAGCATACCATTTGCCAAGGAACCTTTATTATTATTATTATTATTATTATTATTATTATTATTATTATTATTATTATTATTATTATTATTATTATTATTATTATTAATTTGAAGAAAGATCTTTTGACTCTGAATATTCAGTTTCCATTTTAATCTTTATGCCACCATCGCTTCTCTGAAGACAGCCATTAACTTTGTCAAATAATAGTTATACAAGTATGCAAAGTTCCAATGTTTGTTGCAGGTGAAAGAAAACAACCAATGCTTGTAAATTGTAACTCCAAGACTCGGTTAATTAATTTGATTTTTCATCTTACCCATCTGAGTTTCGTCAAACCACAAGTTTTCTTTTTCTTTTCTTTTTTTAATTATTTTAAATAAAATTGTTTCATCTTTTATCGATCAGAATTTCATCCTTGTAAATTAACCAGCAAATACCACCTTATGAATAAAAACATAGCACTTACAATTTTGAAGTCAAATTCCTCTCTCAGAATTCACGCCAAAAAGGTTAATCGAATGATAATTTTCATTAAAACATAAATACTATATATATATATATATATATATATATATATTTACACATTCTTATAGTACAACACTAATGCAAAATTTCAGTGGTTACATAAATAGCTGAATGGGTTGTTCTTGCAATAAGATCGAGATTGGACCGTATTCTGAAAAAGGGTAAGAACATCAACAATGGAATTCCACTTCCCACAAAATGATGCTATAGCTGACACAATCTTTCCTGTGGGCCACAGCAAGCATGTCAATGTTAAGCATTACAGCACTACAAATGATTATGCAATATAATAATATTCTGATCTCATGAAAATTGCATGGCAAGCCACGCATGTTTATCACCCTTTCCTTCCATATTTAACTGGTTAAACAGAAATGACCTAAAAGTTGAAGTCCAATGATAACTACAAAACCATGCAAAACAAAAAATGCCAAATCGGAGTAACAGAAGAACAAAGCAATAATCACTTGAGCTTCGTTTTTAAAGTTCCACCTAGTTCCTGTTCTTTACTATGAACAACAAATCAGGTTAATTTGGTTCCTAGTGTTGAAGGTCCAGTACACCAAACAGGTCTAAAATATCCAGCAGGTCAACTTAATGGAAGAAGATTGCTGCACCTTATTGATTTTCACAAAACCACCTTAAACTGCCTTAACTGTTATTACAAATCAGAAAGAAAACACTTCATTGGACACAATCTCTCTACTAGCAAGATCTCTTAACATTTCTTATGCATAACAGACCATTATAGAGTATCAATGCAGCTATGATACTCTATCTGATACTCTCTCCCCCTCAAGAATTTATATATCTCTATGTAACTACCGATTTTTGAAGAAAATTTACAAAAATTTTCAAATTCATGGTTGTAATTTATAGTTTATTACATGGCAATATTTTAGCACTGATGCATCTCAATGTGGATTGTTGAATTAGAATTCTTCTATGGACTTGAGATGCAACAAGGTGAAAGGAGATGACAGCACAACTTAGGGCCCATGGGTCCAATTCACTAAAATATTCCTAATTAACTCTGGCTCCCTTTCAGCAAAAGGGGGCCCAGCTCAGCAATGCTGAAGTTGGGTTGTACAGCCAGGCCCAGTTGTGCTGAAGTTGGGTTGCGCAGTTTATATTTAAAATAAATCCAGGACTTAATTAAACATGTGATAATTTCCTAGAATACCCATAAAGAACGAGAGAGATGTAAAAGACGTGACAAGAGAGAGAGAACCAAGAGAAAGAGAACAGAGAAGAGAGAAAGAGAACAGCATCAGTTTTTTAGGGGATGATAACCTGAAGCATCTGCATTAATTTTGGATTCTGCTCCAAAAGCCTACAGAGTTCTTCCTTGTTACTCAATAAAGACTGCCATTAAACAATTGCATTGATGAGTAGGAAAAATAAAGCATTTAACAGCCACGTGCATAAATGAAATTCCATGAGTGGAATGCATACCGTAATAGCTTTAGGGTCCTGGAAATATTCATGTAATGACATTCCCAATTCTTGCTGCTGCCTGGTGGCAACATCTCTTTGCTGATGTTGAACTTGCGGTTGAACATGATCAACTTGCTGCTGCTGCCTTGACTGAGAAACCTCTTGCTGTTGAGATTGATAATGGCCATGCATGGGAGAAATTTGTTGCTGTTTATGTAGTTGTAAATGATGCATTTGAACAGGGTCTTGCAAGGACAACCCTTGCTCGACCTGCTGAGAAGATTGCGTTGATAGCCACAGATGCTGAGGAGGCTGTGGAGGACGTTGAAGTGGGGGCTGCAGGGGCTGAAGCTGATGAATTGACTGAGTGGAAGATGAAGGGATAGGAAGATTTTGCATAATAGTTGGGTTCTCACCATGCTGCTGAGTTGGGGTGCTTCCATAAAGAGTTGCAGGCATTGTAGCTGGTCTATTGAAAACGAAGGGTGGCATTAGAGGAGGAGGTATATATCCACCGCCCGCAGAAAGATTGCCCGTTCGAGCATCGATTATAGGTGCATTAGAGGTTTGGGAAGGCTCAGTAGTTCCGACAGTGTATCCTGAAGACTGTGAGGTAGAAGCCTTCAAGGACAGTATATTATATGGGCTAGATGAGAAGGGAGGTGGTGTGGGAGGAAGCGGCGGATGAGGCCCAGCAGATCCACCAGGAGAGGAGAGCAAAGCCCGTGAATACTTAGTATCTGACGTCAGAAGGGATGATGCTAATGATGCAGCACTGTTACTGAATGCAGCTGGATAATCTGACTGAACCTGCAAAATTCAAAAAAGTGATTAGCTAGGTGCGGAAGAAGTAATAGATAACAAAAATGCAAGTTGCAACTATGAATTGTTTTGAACAACAGGCATAACTTATCTTACCTGGAATGTTGTAGGAAGGAGTGGCTGCACATCAGTCAAAGAGTTAACAAAGGGGGATGACTGACTTAGGACCAGATCAGGAGTCTGGGATATTAAAGGTGAGATTGTTGATGGAGGTGGCACTGGAGGCAAAGGTGGTTGATTCAGAGGAATTTTTTTATCATAAATTCCCCGAGATCCTGATGCATTATGTAGACTGCTCTTTGCATAGAAATTTTGCGAAGCCATCCTAGACTCCACTGGATGCTGTACGGATGATGATGGTGCCTTATAAACATAACCTGGAAAACCTGAAGTGTTAGCAGCTGCAACAGTATCAAACCCAGTAGACATCTTAACTGGAATGACATTCTTAGTGTCATCAGAATGATCGAAAGACTTCTTATATGAAGAAATACTGGGCTCTCTAGTAAGTGGTATTTCAGGTCGTGAAACAGACAATCTTGAAGAGAACTCACTTTGAGCGTTTTCATCAATATTAGACATTAGAGGTGTACCCAGACAAGGAAATTGGGTGCTTTCATTAGCATCAGACCCTGTCTCTTCAACAATTGAATGGGGAGAACTTTGCTCAACTATGACAGGGGCAGTCAGCTGTAGATTATCATCAGGCTGAGGAAAGGGCAATTTATCATCAGATTCAGACTCCTCACCATCAAACACTATATCTATTCCATGTAGGTCATCATCAAGATCTGTTTTCAACTGCTTAGACCAGTTTACTTTTTCCCTATCCGCATCACTAACAGGAACTGCATTCTTCAATTGTGCTGATGGCTCCCCAACTACAGCTGCCATAGGATTCTGGCGCTCTCTTTGTCTGGCCATAAATTCATCCACATGAATGGAGGGAGGTCTTCCACCAGTAGATCCTACTCGTTGGACAGCTATAACATTAGAATTGGAGCCACCATCAACATTTCTTTCCCTTGCAACATAGTCATCCACATGCATTGATGGTGGCCTGCTGGTATTTGGCTTTCGCTGCCTGAATGTGTCCCTGCGAGTTGGACCAGAAGACGCAGCGGATTGATTCAATCCCCATGAAAATGCATTTTGGCCTGTGATCTCAGCCACTGAATTTTCTCCTTTAACACGCTTGCCGGCTCCATCCAAGGATGATAACTTCCTTTTTCCAGAAATAGATTGCGACAATCTATCAGGTAATGCCTCTGGACATTCCCACAGAAACTTCTCCATAAGGTCTCCAAGGTAAAGGAAATCATCAATCTTTCCAGCATTGGCATCTGACACCAGATTTATTTTTGAAGAATGCATACTATCTGGTGACAAAGAAACGCCTTGATTGCTCATGAGATGATCAAATGTAACTGAACCAGTAGGCTTTTCCAACAACAACAACAGTGACTTAGCAGACAGTGAAGCCTACACATAGATGATAAATTCACAAAGATTTCAAATATAATTGAATAGAAAACAATAATGCTACCAGACAAATGTTCTAGTCAGCTAACCTGATACAGAACTGCCCCCATGTTTGAGGCAGATAAACAGGTGTCATCTGATGTCTTTGAACTCAATACTACAATCATTTTCTGAATTAAAGCCAAATTTTCTAGAAAGACATCTGTTCCATCCATATTATCATGAAGCCCAAAGAGATGTTTTATTGCGCCCACCGCGTTCAAATTCAGACTAACCACAAAAGGGGAAAAATCAAGAAGAAAATAAAAGAGGAACAAACAAGACTGAGCATAACAATGATTTTGAAAATCATAATGGGAACTGAAGTTTACTGATGAACCTTATATCAAACAGAAAGTAGAAACCAAGATAGCAATCGTGATAGATAACTAGCACAAAAGTTACGATAGTTCACATTTTTAGTTCATACCCATAATCCAAAAAAATATTAATAAAAGCAGAACATACACTAGCCCACATCTTGCAGTCATGAGAAACATTTCATTTGTATTTTACATTTCAAAGATATTATTATCCAAAAACTGCAGCTACTCATTGCTTTACTGAAAATTCTTTACAACTCAGACTTGCCAAAAGAGATTATGCTCATCCTTCATAAAGGTGAAAACTATACAGGCACCCACTCAACCTCAAGCTGTTCTAATCTGAGTAGCTCAAGTCAACTTTTTTGGAAAAAATTGAAAATCAATACCCTGGGATATTCTTTTCACTTTAGGAAACATTTTCTAAAAGAAAATTATAATGATGGAGATCAAAATTTTAAGATACACTGAGATATAAAGACAGACAGCATAAAGAATGAGATTATTTGTAAGAGGATGCAAGGGCAACAGCAGCAGGAGATCGTTTAGGTATGTCGATTGGAGATCATCAAATGCATCAACACTAAACGTTTGGTTGTATCAAAGCTATAAAAAAGAAGAAACTATTGCTAGACCCTATATGATGTGCAAGGAAGTAGTGAAATTATGAAAAGGAATTAGATGCTTTAGATTTCCTATGGATGTTGCCCTAAACTGAATGGATTGAAGCTGAAAGAGAAGAGACAAATACTCAGCTTAAGGCGATGGATGAAATAGCAAAAAATGATTTACGTGCTTCACATTTTCCCATAGAAGCAATACCAAACTGAATCTAATGAAAGAAAACTGTTGGAATATTTAGTTGTATAAGTATGGGTTTATTAATATATTGTCTACCCTAGTTGTATGAGTATGGGTTGATTATGAGTTGATTAGTTTAAGTGGAATAATAGAATGTAAAAGTGTAGTGTGCTGTGTATATAAACTGTGTATTGGAGCAGTATTGAATAAAGGAAATAGAGAAAGATACTTTTCTCCTCTCTAAACTCTTTGTTCACATAGTATCAGAGCCTTAGCGCTACTATCTACCTCTTCTTCTCTTTCTCTTCTTTCATTTTCTTCTACTTCTTCCTTCTCTTTCTTTTTCTTCACAGTCATTGTGACTGTGACAACTTCCACTTTTTCTCTGGCGACCTTTATATCCCTCCCCACCACCCATATCAGGTGCGCAGGACGCCGGCGACTTCCCCTCTGAAATTTAATATTGCGCATGATCCCACACGCACCGTCTGAAGCAATTGGCCAGCGTACCACACGCCAGTGCATGAGCTATTTTCCGGTGATCTTTTCCAACGAAACTCAACCAGAAGAATCGACTTCTCATTCCACGTCCATTGGCGGTGGTTTTTTAATTTTTCGACAACATTTGTTGGTGCTCCATCCTTGGCAGTAGCTGAAAGTTTCTCTCTTCAACACCAACTGCTGTTTCCCTTTGGCGGCAGCAGACCTTGAGTAATCTTGCACATTGGGTATTCTTTGTTCCATTTAAACAGAAGGCCATTAAGTGATTACCAATGTCAAAAACTCCTGGTTTGATCAAACCACTTTACTCCTCTATTTCCGGTACTCATGTTGTTACTACTATTAACTTATGCGGTAACAATAATCATGTATCTTGGGCTGCTTCTGTTGAATTGTAGTTTATATGTCAAAACTATAGTGAACATCTGGAAAAACAAGCTATTGATATTGATGATAAAGATAGGAAATCATAGATTAAAACTGATGCTCAATTATGCAGTTTGCTGTGGCACTATCTTGAACCGAAATTACTTGCATTGTTTCAATCCTGTAAAACATATTATAAAGTTTGAACTAAGGCAAAGACACTATACACTAATGATATTCAACGTATCTATAAAATTGTGTCTGATCTTATCCATCTACAACAAAATTCTCAGGATATGGCTAGTTATTTAGGACAAATTAAATCCTTAAAAGATGAGTTTAATTCTCTTATGCCGTTTTCTAAAAGGTTACTGAACAAGAACAACAAAGAAACAAATTTTTTATGGTCCTAGCACTGATCGGACTAAAACCCGACTTAAGTTCTGTTCAGGACCAAATTTGACAAGTCTCACCATTCTCTCATTAGAGGATGTTTCCGCTCGGCTCATGCGGATTTCTTAAGCCGCAACATCAAATGATGAGATTGAGTCATTTGTTTTACCCATTCAAACTAAACATGGAGGTCCACAGAGAAACAAAGGGAAAGGTTCAAGGGCTCACTGCACTCATTGTGATAGAAATGGACATACTCTGGAAACTTATTGGGCCTTGCATGGCAAGCCATCCCGAAACAATCAGTATAACAGTAATCGACCTACAATTCATATTGTCCAATCTCAAAGAGACGGGCTACTTCCTTTACCTGATACAAATCCCCAATCATCAAACTCGATTATATTAACTGGGGCAGATTACAATGAGTATCTACAGTATCATGCTACAAAACAAAATGGCAGCTTGCAATCTGTTAAATCATTTGCTTGCATTGCTAACAGTCCTCCTCTTGGACCCTGGATATTAGACTTCCGTGCTTCAGATCATATCTATGGTAATCAAAACCATTTTACTACCTTTACTTCCATCTCAACTAATATTACTCTTGCTAATGGTTCACAGACTGCAATTAAAATAAGTGAAAATTTTCAATTATCTTCCATTCCCTTAAATAAAGTCTTATTTGCTCCTACATGTCCTTATAACCTTTATCTCAATCAGTAAAAATGGTAGTTCGGTACACGAATGCTCCCGCAATGAGCGGGGTCCGGGGATGGGTCGGACCCATTGGGTCTTTGTACGCGGCCTTCCCTTGCAATTAATTGCAAGAGGCCGTTTCCATGACTTGAACCCGTGACCTCAGGTCACACGGCGACAACACTTACCATTGCGCTAATGCTCCCCTTCCTTATCTCAATCAGTAAATTGACAAAAAGTCTTGATTGTTCTATCACTTTTGTGGCTAATTCTGTTATTGTGCAGACCGGAATACGGAAAAGACGATTGAAACAGGACATGAGTCACAAGGCTTGTATCATCTCTACAATTCAAACTCACCGGCTGCCTTCACTTCAACCACCTCTCCCGACCTTCAAAGATCACCACCTTAGTCATCCAAGTCTCCACAAGCTTCAGAAACTTGCTCCTAGTTTTTCAACTTTATCTTTCTTAGAGTGTGAGTCATGTCAACTTGGGAGACAAACTCGTAGCTCTTTTCCCAAGCGAGTCAATAATATGGTTACATGTTCGTTTGAGTTTGTACACTCCGACATTTGGAGTCCCAGTCGAGTCATTACAACTACAGGATTTCACTATTTTATTACATTTATTGATGATTATTCCCATTGTAATTATGTTTATTTAATAAAAAATCGTTCTGAATTTTTTTCTATTTTTCAAAAATTCTTTGCAGAAATTCAAAATCAATTTAAAACCTCAATAAAAATTTTACGAAGTGATAATGGCAGGGAATATTTGTCATCTTGCATCTCCAATTTTTTGTCTTCAAAAGGAATCACTCATCAAACTTCTTGTGCTTACACTCCTCAACAAAATGGGGTTGCAGAACGTAAGAACCGATATCTTATTAAAACAACTCGTACCATTCTTATTCACCACAATGTCCCACTTCATTTTTGGAGTGATGCTATTCTTACTGCTTGTTATTTAATTAATAGAATGCCTTACTATGTATTACAACATCAAACCCCTCGTTCTATTTTATTTCAAGGAGAAGATCCTTATCATTTACCATTACGGGTGTTTGGTTGTACTTGTTTTGTTTATGATCACACTACAGATAAGGATAACTCAAGTCCACATCCATCAAGTGTATTTTCTTAGAATACTCCCGACTTCAAAAGGGCTACTAATGCTATGATCCAACAACATCAAAGTATCATATTTCTGATGAAGTAACCTTTTTTGAGTCATCACCATATTTCTCATCTAGTACTGAAAATAAAAACTTCATCTCCAATATTCTTCCAATTCCATATATAACCTCACCACCAACGGAGTTGACAAAACAAAACCTATCCTTCTGAGTTTACACAAGACGACATTATCTCCCTACTCATGATACTAATCCTTCTTTTGATACATGTGCAGTATTGAATCCCAATGACTCTCCTGCTCCATTGTCACCTACTCCAGTCATGCTAGTGGCATATGCAGAAACACCACCTATTGCCATATGCAAAGGTACTCTTTCCACTCACAACTCACATCCAATATATAATTTTCTTAGCTACCATCGCTTATCACCCTCTTATAATGCTTTTGTTTCTACCTTATCTAATGTCACTTTACCTAAGACTGTGAATGAAGCATTACAACATCTAGGGTAGCGGGATGCAATGATGGAGGAAATGACAGTGTTACACAGTAATGGGACTTAGGAGTTGATTCCATTACCGGAAGCAAAAACTATGGTAGGGTGCA